>OZ016539.1:12049144-13414942 GCA_963966675.1 Lasioglossum calceatum
TGCACATCGAATTGAACCTGTTTTCTCATACAACAGTTGAGCTCTTTGCAATTTATAGAATTTTTAATGGCGTCTGAAGGTCACCATTCGAGTGAGAAGTACGCGACACACGGCGTTCTTCCTGAAAACCACAGATCTATCGGCCCACTCAGGTCTGGCGTACACTCGGTGTACAGAAAACGTGTATATAATACGCGCGAAGCAAAAACGCTGTGCGAGGGGGAGAAACGCGGCAAGGGAAACAGAAAGAAAAAATACGACGGAGAGAGGGAGACAAGGGCAGGATTCAAATTTTCGGACAAACGGAACAAACGAAAAAAAAATGACGAAAACCAAACATCGCCAACCCCTAGATCGCGACGACATGTTTGAGTGATTAGGTTCGCGATCGTCACGAATCGCCAAACACACAGAAAAACCTCCATCCACCAACAAACACTCTTTTTGCGAAATCGAAAGAAACAAAAAAAGGGAATCACCCTCAAGCGTGGCGTTTTCTTTTCTTCCTCTTTAGCGTGCTCTCGTGTGTGTGCATGCGTGCGTGTATAGAAATAATCAACGGAGCGAGCTATTTCTTCGTGAACGTGAGAAAGAGAGAGAGAGAGAAAGAATATCACGAACCGATTACGGGAATGATGCACCGTCGAAGGCATTTACGAACTTTCCTTTTACATTTTAGAAAAAGAAATACATTATTTACCCGATCACCTGGCTAGCTTTCACTGTCGCACAGAATGCAGAGTGTAGGCATTTCATCGGTGTCACTTTCAAACCCTTCACACTTCGAAAGCTATACAGCGACACATTCCTGAAAGAAATTTGGCTCTTTTCTTTCTAATACCATATTTTATTCTTGAGACTATAATTATTGTTCCATCGCCTTTAGGGGGTAGTCTCGTTTTCAGGATTCTCATTTGTCCATAATGCAAAGACGGGCTTTTTCAGTAGTGAAAGCGCTGTCTCCTCCAAAAATCCTTCTTTTACGTTAACGAAGCATAATTTGCACTGTGCAGCTTTATGCTTCCCAATAATGCAAATTACGCCCCGTAAACGTAAAAGTTGGACTTTTGCATTCTGCCTGAACACTTATCGAGAAATGAGAAGCCGTATCCCGCACCCTCGCAGTTCTGGAAACAAAACTACCCCCTTTAGTTCTGAAGCTTTTCTGAAGTCGCTGGTCGACTCGCCATGGAAAAGTTCAGCTGCAAGGGGTTAATAAAACACGTAGAATATACTTTTAAAAAATATACATTGAAATTGCTGATCACTAGACTGCGGATCCTTATGCATTTATGGCTTAAAAAAAGTTGTATCACTGCCTGAGATCGTCATGGCCTTGATCCAGAATAATATTATTGTTTGGCGTCGGTGGCGTAAAGCATTTCTTCTATAATCGCAGTCAAATGAGTTCGCGTGATCAGCAATTGTGCCTTTCATCATTCGTGCATTTTTCATTCTTCTTCTTCTTCTTCTTCCCTTTCAACTTCGGTGAATGAATTTTTGTAAATAGCTCTAAGGGATTACGCTAAGCACAGGGAGTATACTAATCGACAAACACCTTGCCACTCTGCATTCAAAACAGTATCGACTTTGAACTAACAATGTTTTCCAATGAATCGACTTCCAACCTGTTTCTCTTGAATCATTCAGCCCCTCCCAACCGACATTCGCGACAAACACGATTGTTTGTTTTGAACAAAGTTCTCTTAACTCCGCGATGCATTGTTTCCGACGTTGGTGGAACGTTAGAAAAAAGGAAACAGACACACAATACGAAACGTTCGAACCGTTCACACAGCTCTTCAACGTTATTTATTTCGAGGATCGATAACAGCATAATATTAATTGTTATTATAAACTAATCAAGTCAAGGTTTTCGAGATGTTACGAGCACGAGGATGATCTGTCGGATACGGTTCGTGAACAATGATTTCTTCGGATCGACGTTTTCTCGCTATAGTTTGTAATATTTTAATATATTAACTGCTAAAAGAAACAGAGAGAGAGGAGGCGTGGGAGCAATGTCGGAGAGGGCGAAAGATCGCAGCACGTGTGCTTGCGCATGCAGGAAAATTGCAGTCGCTACATTGCGATTGGTAGATCCACGACCGGCGACGACCTTTCGCCCGCGATAAAAAAGAAAAAACGAAAAATCGATGGAACAAAAAGGAGAGTGTCGACGATAAAAAAAATTGCGATTCGAAAGAACAAAAGAAACGAGACGAACCACTTTGCACACGTGTCGATTGTGTACACGCGCATTTGTTGAGTTGATTGTATAGTTATATAACAATGAAAAAAGCAATTTGCAGCGCGCGAGAGAGAGAGAGAGAAACGTAACCATCGTAGAGAGAGATAGAGTGAGAGTGTGCGTGTGTGAGCGAGCGAGCGAGAGAGAGAGAGAAAACAGAAATAACGAATAAGAGGAACCGACACTCATTCTAAGCATGACAGTTGTCCGTCTATTCGACTTGTGTGTTCGACGAAAAAAAAAGGAACGAAGACAAAGAAAATGGAAAAAAAACAAACGGTGAAAAAAGAAAGAAAGAAATAGAAACAGTACTACTACGGCTCACGCGTTTAAAAAAAAAACAAAACATTAAACAAACAAAAAAAGAATAAGATTCATCGCCTCGATGTTAAATGTAACACGTTTTACAAGGTAACAGAGCATTTCATTTTATAACATTTCTACTGTCTATACTTTCACCCGGACATTCTCACAAAGTAAAAAAAAAAAGGAAGAAGTAGGCGGTCCATTTGCTCCAACTACCACCCACCCCCCAAAACGAAAACCTCCTGTGTTTTTGCCGTAAGCAAGCGCTTCCTTCGACGATCTTTGAGGGAAATTTAAATTTCCCCGCCACGGCGGTGTATCGTTCGAACAAAATCAATCGAGCTCAAGATGATCGCCCACCCCCCACCACGCTCTGCTTTCGTTCCATCTCTTCTCCGACTCTCGCTTCTGCGCATGCTTCGCAGTCACGTGCTCCCTCCCCACTCTTGCTCGGCGGAGAGCCAATCACGTGCGGTGCGATTCGGTCAGAGTAAACACGTCGAACGGTCGATTTTTGGTCCAACTACGATATTTTCTTTCGTATCGTTTCGACTCGTAAAAATCTGTACAAAGTATAAAAAGGTAAATAAATATTCCTGGTTGAACATGCTCGTTTCCAGCACCGAAAATTAGAGGAACGCTTACTGCGATAACGGGTCCCGAACACGAGCCGTAGTTCATTTCCGTTCTCCTCGCTAATCAAAGGGAGCGATGGCTTCTTTTCAACCGTTCTCGCCTTCGGTATATATTCTAAAAAATGGAAGTTATCATTTAGTTTTACGAGAAAAGGACATTTTATATCTCTTCAAGGTGTTGTACCACGGTAAAAATTATATGCATAACACGTTGCATAAACATTGTAGGAATCAAATGTTGGACTTTTACGATTTTAATCGATTCTGTTAAAAGAGAGGAGAGAGGGAAAGAGAGAAATTGAAAATCGATCTTGGTGGAGATTCTGATTAAATCAAAAAGACTAACACTACCTTGGACTTTCACGATAAATGCCCATTCTTCGATCACGTTACTTTCGTACAGGATAATTCGTACAAAACGTATATATATGAATATATGTTTGCTTAATTTATCATTAGACCGCGGATTTTTATGCATTTATGGAGAAATTAGCTTGGTGAAATATAAACCAGTAAAAAATGAGGTTTTATGTTATTCCTGCTTCTCGCGATCGATGCAGGACATTTTCATTTTGCATAAAGCTCCGCAGTCTATTACTATCTCTTTATTTCAAACAAGTAATAAAAGTTATTGTATGCATCATCCTGTACAACGGGTGTGCCGGGAGGAATTGCATTATCATTGACTGTATAAGTTATTCTGCATTCTTCCCGGCACATTCTGTGACTACTTGAATTATTATTATTATTTTTCAATGGTTCTTTAAGGTATACGTTTACCTAAATCATCGACAGGAGACCCTACACTATACTCTTGGCTTCAACAGGTAACGCAGAAGCCGCTGGGTGGCATAAAGAACAAAACGGAAAAACGGCAGGCCGATCAGCGGCAACGCGAATCCTTGAAAAGACGCAAATCCTTGCCACGTCAAGCCGAATCATCTTCCGTCAGTCCTGAAAAATCCTTGTCCGCTCCTGCCTCTCAAGCCCCGATGTCAAACGATATACCGATGACGTCCGGTTCCGGTGTGACAACGTCCAACAAAACCTCGGTGTCCGAAGAACATATTACGAACGGTTCGTCGCCGTCGCAGGAGATTCAAACGGTCCCGCGCTTAGAATCGGTTCAGGTGTAAAAATTGCGCATGCTACGTCACAGCTGCGCCACCTACGTGCGCGTACGATTGCAACGCGACACGGTATTTCGCTCGTACGATCGTTCATTATTTAAAATCATCGTTTCGGAATCATTCAATTCTTCAATTTTCTTGATCTCTTCTTTCACGCGTCAACTATGCAATACATCGATGACTTTTCGTAATTTGTATCTCGTCTATTAACCCTTAGCACTCGAATGGCGACTCTGAGGCTTCGCTAAAAATTGCCGCACCATTATTCAAAATATAATTTATTTAGGTATCTAATCAATTACTCAAGATTTATCGTATCCATCAAATTTAAAAAATCACTATTACAATTATTCCAGAGTCACCACTAAAAATTGCTCCAACATTACTCAAAATATTGTTTGCATTGTTAAATGTGGCGGTATTTAATCAGTAGACTGCGGATATTTATGCATTCATGGCTTACGAAAATTTGCAAAAAATTCTATAATATAAAATTCGATAGAATCTAGTACGATTTAGATTTGCTTTAGATCTACAAAGGCTGTTCCCCTGTAAAATAGGATTTTATTCCATTCCACTTTCTTGAAACTCGTCTATAAAAATTGGAAATTGCTTAAACAAACATCCGCAGTCTACTAATCAATTACTAAATAGTTAGGTATTGTACAAGATATTTAATTCATAAAATTAAAAAATCATAGGGGGATGGAATTATTTTACAGGTCGGAAAAAATGTTTAATTTTCGAGTTGGAACAGCTTCGACTGCAAAGGGTTAATTATATGTTCATGTCGAGAAATATTTCGTATAAAAAGTTAACGAAAATTGTTTATTATCGTGTACACATGTACAATTTAAAAATTTCAATTTTTGTTGAACGAGCGGAACACCGTGCGCGGGATCGAAGTCTGTCGTTCCAATTTGTTCTTTTACGTTCCACAAGTTTGTGTATCGAGTGTTTCGTCGTGCGTCGTCCGATTTCCGAAAGTAGTTGCTTATATTGATGAACGACGAATTTTGATTAGTTTTAAACATGGCGCAGGTTTCGAGTCAACGGCGTGCTCAACGTCCTCGTAATTTTTCCTAAAATTCACCTTTTTAATTTCCGTTTCATCGACATCGCAATAATAATGTTCCGTTCACAACATTCTTTTACGCGCATACGTTTCAATAAATAAATCATCTTGGAAAATTCATGTACCATCGACTTGACGTTACGCGGCGGTTTGAATTTCAGCCGCCATTTTGATAGCGCCAACGAACTTTCGATTCGAATATTTAGAAAGCAAACACAATTGGAACAATATTTTAACTGACGACAGAGGTGTGCGAGAATTCGAAAATATCGGGCACTCGGAAATTCGTAATCCTCGGGTACCTGAAGTCGAGATCGGAAAATTTATTACTAGACTGCGGGTCTTTATGCATTTATAGCAAAATTGAGTAGATCAAATTCAAAATTGTTAAAAAATTTACGAAATTGAAGATGTCGACATATGATTCCTCCTCTTTCAACCCTTAGCGCTCGAGTGGCGACTCTGAGGCGCCACTAAAAATTGCTGTACAATTATTTAAAATATATGAGATACATACATGTTGGTATCGAATCAATTATTAAACATTTAACCAACTTTTAAAAAATAATTGAGAATATAGATATTCTAGGTCAAGAAGTGTGAAAGTATTCTAGTTAAAATAGCTCCGAGTGCAAAGGGAAGAAATATCATATTCAATTTAATTTGTAGACAATTTTTATCTTTCATCGAAATCCGCAGTTTATCGATGACATTCGGGTCTCCGAACAATATAAATTTTCGAGACCCGACCCGATGCTCGGGACCGATAATTTTTGGGTACCCGGCCACCCTTAGCACCCGTTGATTGGAACTTGGAACGATTATGCCTGGGAATCCCAAATAAAATTCCCGACCCGACATTTTCGGGTCTCCACACACCTGCAAACGATATCTGGCCGTAATATATCTACCAACCTTTTCCAACAGAACTTTCGAGCATAATTGAGAAGTATTTTTGAAAAATTGAAATTTAGGATGCAATTTAGATAAATTCAATCCAAGGATCGAAATATAGAGAGACGAGTTTCTGTTCCTTATTTTCTCGTTTGTTCTAGCAAAGATGGACCGGTATTGTTAGATTAACGTTGCCTGTTTTTTGTGTGAAATATATAGATAAGTTTTGTGATAAACATATCTGGTTAATGGTTGGATTCGACCCGTGTTTCGCGGTAGCACCGAGTTAGAAACAGTTAGGTAGACGAACATGGTATAAGAAACACCTGCTGTACGCGATTAAATAACTTAATTGACTTATTACATTCTGTTCAGATATATTAAAATTGATATTATGCAACCAAATAGTAATTTAATAAAGATACTTTCTTTTGATACAACAACATTCAATTTTTCATTTCGATTTCGCGCGCGTTGCGTTTTAATATTTTATATATCTACACTCTTACAGAAATACAATTTCTGGCACTTGAATTTTCAATAATTCGAGTTACATCTCGTTTGTTAAATGGTGTCTGAGTTCGAAAGTAGTTCTCCGAAGACTTTCAACCACTGAGGGTAATGCGACAACAAAGTTATCGCTGTATTCTTATCCTCGGAATGTATATCTCTCAATGTTCTCAATGTAGCATGTTTAGAATCATCTGTATGATACACTGGGTCTATTCGCAACAGAATCACAATAGCTTGCAAGTTTCTTGGATATAGATCCAAAATATCTTTGCCTCGATTTTCACAAGATTCTTTTACGCGATGTAAAGTCGATTGTATGAAGCTTACGACTGTAGGATGACGATCTAAATGTAGAAGCAGCTCTTTCAAAAAAGCACATACCAAAAGAAAAATATATTGAGACTCAACAGCAAATTCGAACAACCGATCCAACAAATCAACACTCTTTAAATTGCTCGCATTATTATCTTTATTGAACTCTGTACAAGACGACGCAAAATGATCTAGCAACGGCTCTTCTATCAATTTATATTTCTGTGAATCGTATATATTCTCTATCGTTGAGAGTTCAAGATTCAAATTAGACTTGGATCGCACAGCGTAGCATAACAATCGTTTACTTTCGTCGCAAGATTGTTCCTGGTCGCCAGACAATTCTGCAAGTTTCAGAACAAGTCTTTCCGTGTGGCACTTGTAATACGAATCGATAGACGACAAGCTCATTAATGCACTAGATAATGGTAAAAGATTATCGGTTGAATCGCAGGTGTCTAAGAAATCGTTTGTTAAATATTTGTCCAACAGATTTCTGAGGAATGTAGAGGTTTGCTTTCCATCGACAAACACACTGAAGTTTCTGAAGGCCTCGGTAATCCTACAACAATCTCGCAAAACATCCTATAACAAAAATTTATATTGTAAAATAGTGTAATGAAATTGCGTGTAAATCTCTGCTCACAAAGGTATATATATATATACATACGATTACGTTAAGTCTCACGGTATAACGTTGATAAGCTTCCCTTGATACTTTGTAAGACAACAGATTTGTCAAAGATGAACATAATGCGTTAAATATATTACTAGATGTTGGTAAAAATTTCTCTTCGTTCACTAATTCTTGATAGTCCTGCGAATTCTCGTGATCTTTCGTCGCACTCTCGCAGCTGCATAATAATGCCTTCAAAATTCTGCCATCCATCATTCTGTTAGCGATGAAACAGATAATTCAATAAAATTACAATGCAATTAATTCATCGTCGAGATATATGTAATACAATTACAGTATAATTAATTTCATCGAGATATATAAACAACATTCAAACAATCTAAATACATACAGAAATATTAAAAATTCTGATTGATACTTACAAAGGTTATATTTTCACTTGACGTAAATTATTTTCTTACATTCCCCTTTGTTTGCGTACACAAATTAATTTGTTTATTTTACGGTTGAATAGTTCTTATTAGATAATTTAATTACAAACATTGTTTTCGCTAATATCAATCTATATACAATAAATATATATGTATAATGTAATAACTTTGAAGACTGTTATGTATCGTGTTGGTTATTACATATTTATTTAGCTATTCCTCATATTTGATTCTCATTTAAAAAATTATTTATTTCACGTTGATTTTTAGAAAATTTTTCTTCGCATTTGATACGCGCCTGACAAATTATATCATTCGTGTATAATTAATCGAACGTTAATTACTAATGAAATAAATACACATCGTTTTATAATTCCATATTATATTATACCTATTCGTACAACTTCAATTATATCAAGCATATAAATCAATTTCAGAATTCAATATTTTATATAACAATGCAATGCAACTTGCGTTAATTAGTTTGTATATATATTCTATGTAAATAATTATGTAGGTTTCTAGTTAGTCTAGGATTGAATGAAAATAGAAACAGAATGGAACGAACTGCAAATAAAAACTACATGTACAATTTGGAATTGCAGTCATTACGTTATTGGTATAAACGTGCTCCATCCCAGAACCAATCGTTTAAATATAACAATGTAATGCAGATTATGCGAGATACAGTTTACAAAAATGATATTGTAGACATCGGTTCTCGACGGTCTACGAAGTAAGAATCATAAAAGTTAGTTGTATGTATTACCTGTATATTCTTATTCAGAGGCTACAGAATAACTTTTGTAATAGAGTTACTTACTTAGTTAATCATTTCTTAATTCCATGTAATGTATACTTTTATTCAAAGGCTACGCAGTAACTTTCGTAGCAGAGTAATCTTAAGAAATGTCTTCGAACATTGGAAAATGTACATCGTATACAAATTACACACAAGAAGAGATGTATACAAAGCAGACTATTTCTACCACAAGAAGCTCCAAAAAAAAGTTCTGAGTGCATTATCCAAGAATGTATTATTTAAATGGAAGAACATTGTCTCGTCTACATACAACTGTACTAATAAATCAACAATTTTAAGATCGATCTGTAAGAAAACTGAGGCACATCATAGCACAACTATGTTACTAGAAAAGGCCATTGCATTTTACAATTTACATTGTTTAAAGAAGTGCATAGTATGCTGGAAGATGTACGTAAACAATCAACACGAGAAAAAACTTATACAAGATAAAACAGATAAGGTATCAGCTTGTAAAATAGTCATCTTCGTTTTGTTTATTGTTTAGAAAATAATTTCCACTTCAGGCACGCGAGTTTTACAGAAATAAGATGCTAAAAGTGTGCATTACGGCTTGGTTGAGCATCTCTGAATTTGCTTTCGAAAGAAGAGAAAATGCTGCTCTATACTACAACAATAAATTGTTAGAAAAATATTTCACTAATTGGAGAATGTTTCATGCTTTGAAAATAAAAAAATCGTTGGTAAACAAACGAGTTCAGGAACATAGCGAGAGAAAACTGATGAAGCAGTATTTTGTACATTTTATCATGGTAATATATTTCTGCAATTAATTTTTATAAAATATATTGGAATTGGTTTTTATTAAATTCAATTTCTGTTTACAATAGTGTGTAAAGGAATCTGTCGCTAATAGGACGGTACAGGAAAAAGTTGAAATATTTTATAGTACTAAATGCTTAGAGAAAACATTTTACGCATGGCAAAATTGGTGTCACGAAAAAGTAAAACGTGCCATAAAAATGAATAATGTTAAAGAGATATTTGATAATAGGAAAAAGTGTGTAACATTTCAGAAATGGCGTGTATATATGTACGAGAAAAAGTGCAACAGAAGAAAACTGTTTTCGTCAGAAAATTTCCATAAAAGAAGATTGATGACCAAAGGTTTAAGAAGTCTTTATAACTACACTATTTATAGAAAAGAAAAGCGAGCAAGATTATCATATTTAAACGATAAAAGCGCAGCAATTATTAACAACTCGCAAAAATTTTATATCGAAAAATGGAGAAAAGCACTTTACATTGTCGTACAAGAGAAACAAAAATTAAGTCAAGCGACTGAATTTTGGGAGGTAAATTTATCTCGTAAGTATTTCTCGTACTGGAAAGAATTTTCTCAACAGCACAAAATGAAACAACTTCGTAAGAAAAAGTTAAACGAGCTTGCTTCCAACTTTTTATTAAAAAGATATGTTTTACATTGGCGTGACGAGTTGCAAAATGTGCTTGAAATGAATCGGAAAGAGATCTTTGTAAAATCTGTAATAGATCGTAGAGTTTTGGGGAGACATTTGTCCTTGTGGAGAGAGTACGTGTTTCGAAAAATAGCGAAGAGGAAGGACATCGAAGCAGCGAAAGAAGTGTATAAAAAGTTTTTGTTGCGAGAAGGACTGAAAGAAATTTTAAAAAATACTCTTTATAACATTGATCAGCGAAATTGCTTGCAATTGGAGCATGCAGCGATGAGATCTTTCAAGAATTTCGAAATTCTAAAAGAATACTTCGACAAGTGGCAATCTGTAATTTATTTAAAGAACAACTCGAAATCATTACGCGAAGATTCTCACTTTATACATGCGGAAACTCCACGTAACGTTTATGACAATATCAAAAATGCAGGTTTAGTTGTGCCAGCATACATGAAGGAGAAAGATGCAAGTTTTACCGCTAAGGACGTCATGCTTTCTCTTGAAAAATGGTCCTTTGGTTTTCAATAAGTACACTTATACAAAATGCTTTATTATAATTACAACATTTATGTACACGTTATTGTCCTAGACGGTATCAGTCTGTCCGATACAATTGTTGCATTGTACTAGAAATAAGTGGAAAAAGTCGAGATGCTTTATACGTAAATATTTAATTCAAGAAACATTTTGTCAAATATTTCATTGTAGCTGAGATTTTACATTACCTTGCGTCTTCGAGTACAGTAACTGTGAGTATCGAATATTCCTTCAGGTTAATTAATTTACTTCTTTCTTTTCAGCTTCTTCAGTTCGCTCTGTTGCACAGCGGCCTCGCCAAATATTTCTTTAACTTTACGCTTGCGCTCCTCGTCGCCCTTAACTTGTTGCTTAATTTGCAATTTCGTGATGAACGTTCTGTCCCTGCGTATCTCACGCATAGCGCCCTTCATTTCCTTCTTGTATTTGTGTAACAGTTTCTCTCGTTCTGCTTTCTCTTTGGACATAGTTTTATGTCTCTTACCATCATACCTGCAAAGCCGTTTAATACATGAAGATACAACAATAGAAATAATGTAATTTAAAGATGAATACGTACACTCGCTCGATTCGTGGCTCGTACAGTCTCAGCGGTTTCGGTTTCTTTTTCTGAACCACCAAATATTGTAATTTCTTCTTCTTCAATTCCTTCAACTCTTTCCGCAATTGTTTAACATGCTTCTTCACATTTGCTGGATATTTATCAAAGGCATTCGCTTTGAGTAATTTAAAAATCGGTTCAAAAATCGAATACACAGCTTCCAGTTCCTCGAATTGGTTCTTGAATTCTCGCAGTATATTAACAGCTGTTATCAAGGCTCTTATTTTAAATTCATCGTCTAGTTCTCCTTCTGATAAATCTGTCGCTTTCATCAGCGCGCTGCTTGGTTCGATTTCCAAATTCGTCTGATCGCCATCGAGTACTAATAAGTTACTCAAGTCTCCGTTCTTTTTGAAGGGAGGTATTATTTTTGTCCCTTGTATTAAATGCTTTGGCGTCACTAAGTAAATTACTCCTCGCAGGAAATTGATTACGGACGGAGCGAACCTCTTGCTCAATACCGTGTACTGTAAAATGTTAATCATCGGGGTATCGATGTAACTTTGACCAAACATGTGATCACAGTGGAATTAAAATCATTCTTACCTCTAAAATAAGCGTGCACGCGAAAAGTCCTTTTGCAATATCTACTTTACTTTTCACGCGACACCTGAGCAAGATCTGGGACATAAATATCAAGCAAGGCGTAACAACCGGGTGTCTAAAATCAGATGTTGGAAATATCAGAGAAACCAATTTGAAGAAAACAAACTGAAACAAGAAACGCTTACGTTAGATTCGGTTCAGGCTCAACAGGAATTATTTCTGATATTACAATTATATGTTGAGCATACTATTTCTAAATCTGGATATCTCTTTTTATTCTTCTCGAAGATTCCGTGTTTCTCTTTGATTATTTCTTGAATAGAAGTTTTAGTGTGCAGTGGATCCATGTGTGCTAAATCGTACAGGAAAGGGCACAATCTGAAAAAGTTACATGCATTTAATCATACTTAAAAGAAGTAATTTAATTTGTTAATTACTATTTGTATATTACCTATCAAAAACATTGAAGCAGTTAACTATACTTTCGCTATCATCTTCTACAGCGCAATCATTAATGTGCTGCAGCAAGTACAAAAACAGATCTGCTAATTTTTCCTTATTCTTGCCATCCAACGTCCAGTGATTGCATTTTATAACACGATCGATAATAACAGACTGATACTCCGCATTACGATTCGCCAACAATTTCTGCAATTCTTCGTAACTTTCTGGTACCTTAAAGATGTAAGGCAATTCTCTCCTCGCTTTCTCCATAATTTCTTTCCTTTTCAATAAATCGTCTCTGATTTCTTTTTGCCTATCTTTGTTCTCCATCTCCGGGACACTTTTATCAGTTTTTGACTTCAATATTGATTTAATTTTCGTAGGATCAGAATTCTCTTTCTGCTTTGAAACTTTGTCATTAGTTTTTGCAAATGAAACGCTCTTCTTACGTTCCATAGTTTCATCTTCGCTAGAAGATTCCGACTCTTTCAAATCTGATAGATCATCTTCAGAGCTTTCAGCTTCCGAGTGTTCTATATCAGAAGAAGCTTCTGATTCATTTTTCGTAGAATCTTTTGCTCCTTTTTTCTTTTCAATTGTGCCCTCGGTTTCTGCATTGGAATACTCTTCTGTTGCATCTTCAGTGGAGTTGTCTGCTTTCTTCGTTTTCTTAAGAATGCTATTTGTTGCAACATTTGATTCGTTATTTTCTTGATCATCTATAGGTTCATCTTCATCATCATCATCGACTTCATCATCCCCATCATCTTCAACATCAGAGGCCTCCTCTGTTTTTTGATTAGAAGCATTGTCTTCATCTTGAGCCTCGTCTTCCACAGCTTCCACTGCGAAGCCATCGTCAAGATCATCTGCAGACTTGTGCCTAATCTCATTATTCGAATCATTTACAAATCCTTTCATCCTTGCCAATCGATCAGCTTCCAGAGTCTCCAACTTCTCTTTCTCCTCTTTTATAATTTCTTCTTCGGATTTCAATTTATCCGTTGGCATACCCCTTGCTTCAAATTTCAGTTCTCGCACAGCAATGTCGTAAGCATCGGCTTTAGATTTTGTAGTCGTTTCTTCCAGTTCTTTATTGGCTGCTGTTACGATCGGAAGAAGATCTCTCCACTCGGTATCCAGTTTCTCCGTCAAGTCTATCGTTTGTTCTCGTACCTTCTGTTTCTCGGCTTTACGTTTCTTTGACTCTGCTATTAATTCATCAATGATATCCTTTCTAGACTTCTCAGATCTCGATAGAACGCCACCACCGAAGTGGGCTTCGTTGACAAACTTGTCGTCCAATTTTCCTGTCCTGTTGTCATCGTCGCTGAGTTCATCGTCACTTTTCGGGTCATCGAACTTCTCGATCTCTTCTAGAGTTTGACCTCTGTGCGTCAATATTTCTTCGTCGTTTAAACTGTAGATATTCTTCTTCTTGTGAGCCTTCAAACGTTCTGCTGCGAATCTAGCAATAGCTTTCTCCTCTTCGTTCATAGCAACGTTTTTCTCACCTATACGTTTATCAAGAAACATATTGTCTTTGTTCTTTAATTTATACTCGTGAAGGAGCGTTCCTTTGCGTTTCTTGATCGCTTTAGCGCGGGATATACCCGGAAGCCCTTTGTCAGTTTTACTTTTCTTCCCCAGGACATTCTGCTTGTCTCTGTTTATGTGTACCTCGAACGGATTCAATCGTTTCTTATTCTGCTGATTCCGTTTCTGTTGAGAAAGTTCCGATAAAAATTTCTTCTTTGCTTTAACCATTGTTAATTGCTTTCGTATCTACATCAAGTGTCTATAGATGTTCCTTCTGAAATAGAAACATTGTTTATACATAGTTTCATTCATGAATAAATGGTATAGTACTGAATAAACATTGTAAGTATATATATGTAGATAACAGAACAAATGTTTAAAAAACATTTTATTAGTTAATCTAATATTAATGACATGTTCAAAATTATCCTATTTACCTGTATCACTATTAATTCAAATCTGTCATTCAAATATAAATATGAAACAAGCATTCGGAATTCATAACCTCTTCATAAAAATAGATCGAATATTCAGTTCCACTAAAAAATAATACTTCGTAATAAATAACATTAACATTTGTATCTCGATAAAAATTTTTAATAAAACAGTCTAGATTAAAATGTAGAAAAATATATATTTTTATTACATGAATTTTTCCTACAGTAAGTGTTAGGTGCTTTGCTGCTGCCGTCCACGTCCACGTGCATGTGCATAATCCATATATCCCTAATCCCTTCTCCCTACCCCTACCTAAAATACTACTGTAACTGTAGTGCTGTCACGTTATTGTTCCACTCAGTCGGTGATGTAGATTGCTTGACTATCAGTTGCACTTGATACCTGCTAGATGGCTTTAGCGAATTGTTATGTTCTTGCTGGAATTGTAAGGTTATGTTCACTGTATGCTAAATAAATACTTATGTAGTATCGCTGTTTAAAACATTTTCAATAGAAAAATCAAATATAAACGCGAATTATCGAGTGTTGGATATTGAAAGTTTTTTAATTTAGCAAGACCAAAATGTCCACTCGATGGTATGTCCAATTCTCGTAATATAATAAAGATTAACTTTCTAAGTATGTTGATACAATAATTCTGTTAGACATTATTATTATTATCGATTGACATCAATTATTTCCATGATTTAGGTATCCTCTGTATCAAATAGGTAATCCACAGCTTAGAGTTTTCCTTCCAAACTTTTGGATGAAACTCGTTCAATGTAAGGACCAACCGAAAAATGTTGTTAAATTTCATTGTTCAATGGAAATGACAAAATTTGATATTCAGAATTATTTAGAAAAGATTTACAATGTATTCCCGGCTCATATTAGGACCGTAATTAGCTCTGGGGAAATGAGACGGTGCAAAAACACAGGGACTATACTAAAAGATGATGATACGAAAGTGGCTTTCGTTTCTTTGGTAAGTGGAACGTTTGTTTGTTTGTATCTATTGAGTTGGCAAGAAAGTAATTCAAGTGATTCAAACAATGAACTTTAATGAATAAGAGATTTCCCCTTTCATTCGATGATCTTCTGCCAAAAAGTATAAATAAGAAAATATGTTCTTGATTAAAGTTCATTGCTTGAATAATGAAATTCGGTTTTATTTCACCTTAAAATACCGAAATTATTTTCTTGCCAACCCAATATTTCTAACAAAAATAAATCTAACCGAATTATATACGCATAAATATCCTTTATATTTATAGAAAAAAGGTGATAAATTCACTTTCCCTGATCTGTTTCCACCATCGGACGAGACGACAGACGAAGAAGCACATAAGAAACAGTCCGAAGAGGAATACAAGAAATACCTGGAACCCAATCAAATGCCAGGATTGCCCACTTGGTTTAGGATGTAATAAATTCGCCTGTACATTACAAAAAGAAATAAAGTTTATTTAATCTGCATATTAGCTGACTGATACTTTATATTCGTATAAAAAATAAAATACATATCGGATGGATTGGTAACAAACTTAAAGAATATTTTATAACAAGCAACGTGCTTGTATCGGACACTTAAAGCTTAAGTCTTTGGTGTACGTTAATCTCCCGCATAACTGCTTTCAAAACTCGGTCAACATAAAGCCGTAAGATTTGCACTTTGGACACTGTGGGATATCGAACAAAAATATTGTCTGGAGAAGAGAAAGCAAATGGAGAAATAAATAACATAAAGAAAATCATATATTGCTGCTAAAAATCAATTTAAAAGAAACAAACCTGTGGATGAATAGGGCAGAAGTAACGTACCCTGCCCTTCGTCCAGTATCCGCAAACATTGCACAGTACGAAACAATGGGGCCTATAGCAAAGACATTTCTCGGGTGACAGAGTGCTTACAGCTATTCCTCTACCTCTGGCCACCCTCCCGCAATTGGTTTTACCAGCCAGTAGATTGGAATACATTCTGCAAGAAACCATGTCTAACTAATTCATAAAATGATGAAAATGATACAAAATACAATGAGTACCTTTTCTATGTAGTATCAGTGTACAACGAAAGAAATTGCAGATTAAAAATTCTTGTTCTTCCCCGTGGTTCCTTGCAACCAACAATTACAGTCGTTCAGCATCTCCCTAAACAGAGGAGATAGAATGTTAGATGAAACGGACACTTTGTATATTATACATTTGGCCCATTTATAAAGGGACAGTAGATTGAAATACATTCTGTAAGAAACTGTGTATAATTAATCTGTGAAATTATCAAAATGATACAAAATACAACGGGTCTACAACAAAAGAAATTGCAGATTGAAAATTCTTGTTCTTCCCCATGGTTCCTCTGCACAAGCGTGCAACCAACAATTACAGACGTTCGGCATCTCCCTAAACAGAGCGGATAAAACTGTGTTGGATGAAATGGACACTTTCTATATTATACATTCGGCCCGTTTATAAACGGTTCGTTAACGAACGACTGCATTTCGAATCGTAAATTCATGACATAAATTCCTACGCGCGAACGTGATTCATTCTGTTCTATTCGCGACGGCTTTGGTACTCTTGAGCCGCGTGTAATTTCCGGCTGGCCCGAGTACCACTTTGCGGACCTGTTGTCCGATTTTTGATGCACCAATTTCAATTCATTTGTCTTTGTAACGTCTTTGCGAACAGCTGACTTTCACGTGCATTCATAATTTCACCGCTTGGCATTCGCACTTCCAAGTCGAAATTAAATCGAACGGGCCCCGTGTCCCGTTTAATTCTTATTAAATGAAGTACGCAGCGAAACAAATTTGTTAAAATTTTTTATACGTATTTATTTGCAGCACGTAAACAACGCAGTCTACTTACTTGTATATATATAATATTAGGAGTCTCGGACAAGTGTCAACACAATGAGAATCCGTAAAGACTGGAACGACGTATATAGAAACAGAATTTGTTAAGGTGAAAAGTACATCGAAAATATTTTTCTCAACAGAAGAACTACATAAATACGAGCTCGGAAACGTCTTCTCGGTCGACACGCTGTGGCGTTTCTGGCGCGTGAATTGGCGTGAATCGTTCATCGTGCCCCGATCCCCGAAGAAATCGAAGACAAAGTAAACACACTTGAACTTCAAATCGGTCGGCCGTTATGTAAACAAAAAGGATAAATAGATAAATGAGATTGCTACCCTCTGATACAGCCAAAGACTATTCTATTTTTAGAAGAATTTCGGTTCATTTTGATATGCACCCTTATTTGAAAAGTCTTGATTGTCATTATTATGGCGAGAAGGTAAAATTATAGTATTTTTATATGTAATTTTATAAATAGACTGCGGATTTTATGTATTTTTGACAGAAATGAATAAATGAAATTTAAAACAGATTGAAAGAATTATATTTTCTCATCCTGAAGGAATATTATATGTATTAAGGAAAGAATGACAATTTTATTTTGCTACTATTCTTGTTAAAATCGATGCAGATAATTTTTATGTCACATATAGATCGCAAGTCTGTTTATAATTAATTAATTAAGATATTAATATCTTAAAAGAATAATCTTACTGAATTAATTTATTATATAGAAATATTTACGAAAAATAACAATATTCTTATTCACGTTAATTATACGCTGCTAAATCTAAATTCAAATTCAACTTTCAATCATTATATGTGCCTATATAATTATGAAAGTGGTTTACATTTATTTTAAACTAAATGAATGTAATTTTTACGATATCGTAAAAAATGAACCGTTCGATAATGCTTGTCATTTCAACATTATATGGCACTCATTTAAGTGTTAATATCCATTTCCATACGACTTAGACCACTTTCATAATTATGGACACATCTACTCCTTGAAAACAACGTAATTCCAACATTTTAAGCATAATTTCACACCAGCTACGAAATATGAAAAAAATCCGTGTATCCACGGTAAAAATCGATCAAACTTGTGCTAACACATGGCGTCCGGTACAATCACCGAAGGCAAACGCGCTGCAAATTTAAGTTTATCCACCAATTATGGCAGGTAAAACGAGAACGAGTCGGTCAAAATTCGTTGTCAAAGACTCGATTAAGAAACTAATTAATTAATAACGAAATTAATTACCGATTTGTAAAAGGACATCGGTTAATTGTTTGCGCAGGATATCAGCTAGCGCAGCGGACAGAAAAGTCGCGTTCTGCACGGACGTGGACAAGTCCATAATCGTGCACAATTTCGAGAAAAGAGGATGGGTGCAGGTCGGGCCGGAGGATGACTGGAATTTTTATTGGTGAAGATAAAGGATGACGAGTCAATCTCATCGATGGAACCGGACGAATAAATATTGACTAGCTATTGTTGTTACAGGGCGGCCACTCAGTCGTGTAGAACCATATTCAGCGTGGAAACCGGATACAGGATGGACGACAAACAGTCCGTTATTTCCCTTCGAAAATAGCAATAAACATTGATATAACCATTAACCGAGTGCCAACGAATTTGATGTATGTATCCGTTCGTTCTAGGATGATCAATCATTTCCCGAATCATTACGAACTCACGCGGAAGGATCTGCTCGTGAAGAATATCAAACGGTACCGGAAGGAACTCGAACGAGAGGGAAATCCTCTGGCGGAAAGAGGGGACGGTCCAGTAAAATATCTTTACCTAGACTTCATTCCCGTCACGTTCGTTCTACCAGCAGGCAAAGTATAATTATCGATTGCGCTTCGTCGCTCGTTGCTTAGCGTTAACTAAATGCTGACGCTCACTGCATGATAGTCTACGCGCGATACATAATATACAGGGTGGTCAAAATCACAATGTTCTACCTGAATTGTAACAAACTTCTCTCGTATGTTTAATGGGTTGAAAGTAATATGTTTTCGTTACAAATGCATCGAATCCGCTGTCTGATAACAGAAGAAGAAAAAATAAGCGTTCGTCTTCTAAAAATCTAGACTACAACATGTTCGTCGAAGAGTACCGGAAGTCGCCTCAAAGCACGTGGATCATGAAACCCTGCGGAAAGTCGCAGGGGGCTGGGATATTTCTGATCAACAAGTTGAGTAAATTGAAGAAATGGTCCCGAGAAGCGAAGAACCCGTTCAATCCGAATCTGACGAAGGAGTCGTACGTTATATCCAGGTGTGCAGTCAATGTTTCTAGCTGTTTCGATTGCATTTAATCAAAGATTGAATATATTATTCATTTGTAGATACATCGACAATCCTCTTCTAATCGGAGGCAAGAAGTTCGATCTACGATTGTACGTTCTGATCGCGTCGTTCCGACCATTGAAGGCCTACCTGTTCAAGCTGGGCTTCTGTCGATTCTGCACTGTCAAATATGACACCAGCATACAAGAACTTGACAACATGTACATACATCTGACGAACGTGTCTGTGCAAAAGCATGGCGTAAGCAAAAATATTTGTAGTACATACACGGAAATTTCGGGTGGCTGAAGATTCGTGAATTGTTTCGGTTTTAGGAGGAATATAATTCGAAGCATGGTGGCAAACTGAGCGTGCATAATCTGAGATTGTACCTGGAGAGCACCCGTGGAAAAGCAGTCACGGAGAAGCTGTTCGCAAACATCACCTGGTGCATCGTGCACTCGTTGAAAGCTGTCGCCCCGGTTATGGCGAACGATCGACATTGTTTCGAGTGCTACGGCTATGATATCATCATCGACAATGAGCTGAAACCCTGGCTCATAGAGGTTCTTAAATCATTTGCTAACAATAATCGTTTTTGTTGGCCGTAGATATCAAATAATATGTGTCATCGAGGTTCTAGCATATTTATAATTTTAATTAATGTACGCACCGAGTACGAAGAAAAATGTTTTGAGTGGATGCACTCAGTACAAGAATTTTCTTTGCATCCCCGTTGCTTTGACAGGCGGCTGCACAATATCGGAAAATGCACTGCATACTTATCCCAAATTTGTAAGTCAAACGACAGTCGTCGCGTTACGGGCAAGCTCTGTTCCCTATCAATGGAGGTCCTGTTTCCCCCAACGTCGAGTATCATTAGTAAAGGACCTCTCCACTCGTGTCAGTTTCAAATTACGTCGGAACATGCGTATTTGCGTGAAAACGAGGGTGCGGCGAAATGTCAGCCGTCAAAGTGTAGACAAACAGCGAAAATTGACTCCAACCAGAGAACAGATTTCGAAAACCAAAGAATCTTTTATTGCACGCCTCTTATACCGTCGGCATATATCTCGAATTTTACTAATTTTAGGTAAACGCGTCTCCATCGTTGACTTCAACCACGGTGAACGATCGGATCTTGAAGTACAAGTTGATCGACAACATAATATCGATCATTGTACCTCCGGACGGCGTTCCAGAGTAAGTTCCAATTAAAAGATGAACAATTATAATTCATTCTCTCGGTTGATTGATTGATTTGTTATTTGCAGCGTGAAATGGAACAAGTGTCCACTTCCGGAAGCCTTGGGCAACTTCGAGCTGCTTCTGGATGAAGATATCTGCGCCCAAGAGGAAAAAGAATATAACGGCAAGAACCGGGGATCTTCTAGCAAATGGAAATAGTTATCAAATTGTACAGGGTCAGTCTGGAATCTGGGACAAGTTGCTGCTCTTGTTTAACCCTTATGTCAATAACCGGGTAACCAGGTACCCATTTCTAATTTCTTTCTAAAATTCTTTTAAACCATTGCCCTACCGATGTCGTGTCAGACTTGTGACGAAGGTTCTGAAATGAGTCTCATAAACATACTTTCTTTTCTTTTTAGATAGGATGGAGAAACCTAAGATGTAAATGTTAACTCGTCAATTTGAATAAGAAAACATCGAAAAATAACTGTTTGCCTTGTTATTTTGTCGATCTTTTACCACTGCGTCAATTTAACACCGCGAGGGACAGATCCAGTTCGTGAAACGAAGGACGGACGAGGGTTCACCCTGTACAGAAACAATCGAGAAGCTTTTGAAAAATATTTCCGACGTTTAAAAGCGGGAGAATCACATATGATCTGCAACTGCTAAAAGACACTTTGAATTTTAGGAAAATCTCGCCTAGGAGAAGAATGAATCGAAGACTGAACAAGCGCGATTTACAGAATCGAATCGAATAAATTGTTCGTGTTTGAAACGAGATGCTGTCTGGACCGCGTATCAAGAGGGGGTTCGAATTGCGAAGCATGCGTAGACGCGCCGGGGGTTGGTCCGCGCTCTGCGATGATCAAAGCGCATGTACCAAAACTTCCAAATGTATGCCTCTCGGAGTATTTTGCTTGCTATCACGTCAAATCTGTTGTCAAACCGAGATTCCCCGGAAGAACGCGTCGCAAGCGTCACGTTGTCAAACACGAGTTCTACCGAGCAGCCTAATCAATTACGTTAAATCCTCGCGGATGCGTTATGTCCACCTGCATATAAGGGTGAATCTCTTGCCGGGGGTGGTTTAGATGTGTTCGAACCGGCGCTCTGCCACATGATCCGATAAATACGAAATTAAAAAAGCAAGATTTCCAGGATCTCCGTCGAACGATTTCTCGATCTTCTCGATTAGAATCATGCTTTCTCATTTTCGAATCGCGCGGATCGAACGTACAGCTTCAGGATGTTGAACGAAATTATAGTGACCATGAAGGATCTTCCGCGTCATCGCCCTTTGTCAGTGATTGTGAAGTGTCTGGTTATCATTGGGATCTCTCGGACACTCGGATATGTCAATGTCTCGTTGGGTAAGATTGTATTTTCACAATTTTTCTTCCGGAGATTGGGCAAACAGAGTCGATCCTCCAGTTCGATCTTCAAAAAATTATCGGAAACAAATAAGCGGCGTACGTAACATCTTGTTTGTAAAGCATGTGATGATATTGTACTGGAGAAAGAACAAGTGTTTGTTCAAATTATAAAATCACTATTTATAAATTTTAACTCCAGCTTGCCCGAGCAGTTTTCAATTATTAAAAACGTTATCGTTTGCGTTCAATATGTAGATCATGTAAAATAATTTATAAAAATGCACACGAAGGTTTGCAGTTGAATCATGCAAAATTCATTGAATTTAATTGATGACGGAGTTCTCGAAGCGTCGAGAATTTGTGTTGTTGTCAGAATTACATGGCTCGCGTCGTCCCTTCTCCCTTTTTTGTCGGTGTCGCGAGCAGTTGCGCGTATGAAATAGTATGAATGAAATAATCATCGTTTCTGTGCGATTTGTTTCGACGAACCGGCAAGCGGAGAGAATTGTCCATTTGCGTTTCTCGATTGGGGCTGCTCCGGGGACCCCTCGAACGTTTCAATTTTCTCTTCACCCTTTTTCTTCTTCCCTCTTCCTGCAATCGATCTCGCGTGAAACTTTTTTCCCCGTTTATGTTACGCGTATCTCGGTGGCTTTTCTGGGTTTACGCAGCTGATCATGGGGACTCCCCGAGGATCTACAACGTCGGTGTTCTGATGGCCTCGCATCTGAACAGCCCGTTCGATCTCGAGAGGTGCGGTCCAGCCGTCGACTTGGCCTTGGCCGAAGTGAACGACTTTCTGAACGTCCATAACGTACAGCTGAGGAAAGTTCAAGGAAGGTATGGGAAGAACTTCCGTCCTGCAACTCATGGGAATCGGTTTAACACGTACAGAACTTAACATTGAAAGCGATTAGCATGCTCTCTGCCTCGTAGAAATTACGAGGTTCCCATAATTATGAAGGTGGTCTGAGCGATCTATTTGTGAAAGTTGAATTTGAATTTCGATTTAAATTCGGCTACTGAGAGTTGAATTTGAGTCTAGATTTAAATATAATCTTAACCTCTACAATTTCAATAATTGTGCAATAAATAATCAGTGATTTGACCAGGTTCGGTGTTGAACCTTCACGTTCTGTTAAGAACCCTCGTTTTTCTTGAACCCGGTGATCCCTCCACTCGGAAAAATGAAACGGGGGAAAAAGAGAGCCGCGTTTTGTCCTAGATACCGACGACCCTGCGTAAGTTGATTCGCTTCTGACCACGCGTTGTATCACCGCTTCCATGTCATTACATTAATTCAATTGAACAAACGTTTGCATGAAAAAATCCGGAATCCGACAGACGGGATTCTCTGTTACTGTCAAATGAAATCGTCCAAATTCTGCGTGGGCTGCTTTTCAAATCTCCCGGTGAACAATCGCCGGTATACGGAGGACTTTTAATATAGCACACAATATTAAATCTTTTACAAATTCAAAATGATTCGGGTCTCTATGGATTTAAGAATGCCAATATATTCTCTTCAATTTATCAAGATCGTGATAGAAGAGAAGAGAGATATATTAACACTTTAACTACCGGAAGCCTATTAATAGGATTTTCAATAATTCTGCTGTACGGAAATTTTCTTTTACATTGCAATCTTAAATGACACTATTAGATCACGTTATTGAGGGTGTCTTACTAGTTCACAATGAAAATTGCTGTCGCTATTGAAGGTTCCATTAAAAAGTGTTTGGCCATATACAATAGATTTTTCAAAATTATGCAATAATCACCGGTCGGTAATGTGTTAATTCGTTATTGACAAGTTAGCTTAATGGTACGGTAATTGGGATAAATTCCCTAGCGCAGAGGATGATCCCAGAGGATGAGTGCAACAATAGTCGTCGAAGTAAAGGGTATACATAGAGTATATGGTCGGCTTTAACGCGACCCTCGCCAATATTTGCGACAAACGTCTGCTTCCTTATCCATGGTGGAAATCTTCGCCGGCCACGTGATCATTTTCGGCAATACTACAGCGAAAAAGGTTGCCCGAGACGATGGTTATCAGGACCAAGCAATATATCGCGGAGGAACAAGAGTAAACGACTTGATTCACTTGATGGATGATCACGTTCCGGGACGCAAACATTGCCACGATCGAATTACCAGGCCAGGATAGAGGACGGACAATCGAACACGTAGGACAAGGAAGGGCGCGCGAGAATCTGCGGATGACCGGCGATGATCAATAATTGGGGGTCACGGAATGCTGTGTCATTCCAGGTGTAACTAACAATTTGACGTAATGATAGATCAATCGTGTCGGTGAATGGGCAATGATTGCACCCAACCGATACAGAAGGAATTATCGTCTTCGACGCGACGCGACGCGGTGTACGGGTGTCCCTTTGCTCCCCTCGTTAACGAATCGTAATGCGACACCCGCTGGGAAATTAAACATTTCGCTTTAAAGAACATCCTAGATACGATCTTCGGATTAGTTTACTGATCCGCTTTTTATTGGGTTCAGTTAGCACCGACGTAGCTAGGCTTATGCTAAAATTCAAACTAACGTGTTGGGTATTATTTCGTTCGTAGTTGATTTTTATAAATATGTTTAGTGGAAGAGGAACTGCAAAGTACCGTTTAACGTTCGGTCAGAAGTCAAAGAATGTATCCCTGGCCGGATCCGTGTTGTGGACAATTATCTAGAAAACACTGTATCTCGAATTGAAATTAACTTGTTGGACATATTTCGTTCGTACTTGATTTTTATAAATAATTTTAATGGAAGAGGAACTGTAAAGTTACCTTTTAACGTTCGGTCAGAAGCGCGTGGATCCCGACACCAAGATAGCAGCGGCCATCTTGTCGCGGCGCGTCGAAATGGACATTACTATCTGGAACCGAAGTTAACGCGTTGGGTATTATTTTGTTCATACGTGAATTTTGAAAAATAATTTTGGTGGAAGAGGAACTTTAAAGTACCGTTTAACCTTCGATCAGAAGCGCGTGGATCCTAACAAACGCTAAGATAGCATTGGTCACCTTGTCGCAAGCGCAACGAAATGAACTAACGAGCGAATTCTAATTTTTGGGGGATGTTAGCTACCCATCCTGCAGCGGGGCGATGGCGCCGGGGTTGGCAGCGGACATGCACTTCAGGGACAACGTGATAGCGTTCATAGGTCCGGCTTGCGCGTTCGCTTTGGAACCGGTAGCGAGGCTCGCGGCCTATTGGAACACTCCGATTATCACAGGAATGGGCGATCAAGTATGTTTCACACGATCGATGCGATGAATAAAAGATCCGCTGTTCCCGATTCTCTCAGATTATATAATAGTAATATTTTCCAACGGATAAGCCACCGTCGGAAGGCGAGTTGTCCGTAACCTCTGGCATCCTTGGCAGAATCAATAAGTGGAAAAACGAAAGCTCGGTAAGAAGATGCTAGTCTTTCAATCTTCCAATGTGTTTGCATGATTCTCTCTCTCTCTCTTTGCTCGTTAACGTTAATCGATGGCGTTTCCCGTAATCATCGCGTGCCTGCGTCGAGACGAAGAACACGAGACTCTCCGCTTTTCTATTTTCTCTCCCCACTTCATCTCCCTTGTTTCCTGCGTATTTATGGCCCATTAGTATTCTTAATTAACCGTGGCCTTGTTAAAATAACCAGGATGAGCCGATGTGCTTCGCAGTCCGATCCTCAAGCTTCCTCTTCGTTTGCTTCTCTCGTTAAAGGGCATTTTCAAGGACAAGAGCAAGTATCCAACCCTGACCAGGATGTCCTACTGCCAGTGTAGACTGCGACTGGTCTTCTCCAGTATTTTTAAAGAGTTCGGTTGGTCTCACGTTGCCTTGATATTGGATAGGTCCGATCTGTTCTCGTGGACCGTGGGGAAGAATTTAGAGTACGGTCTCCGGAAAAAGGGGTTGCTCAAGTTTGTTAGGGAACTCGATGGCAACTCCGCCGATGAACCCTATCACTTTTATTTGAGGGATGCTAGCATGTATGCCAGAGGTAAATTAAACAGCTGGAAACTATTGTATTCGTACAATAAATTATTACACTGTGCGTTCGCGTTCTTTGCAGTGTTGATTCTCAGTGTTCGTGGGACGCTCGTCCGGAAATTCATGCTAGCTGCTCACGATTTGGGAATGACCAGAGGCGATTGGGCGTTTCTCGATGTCGAAATATTTCAGGTGAACTTTTCTATATAGAACTTTATCTTATAATAGGCGATCTCTTCTAATTTTTTTTTAGATATCCGCAAAACTATTTGTTACGTTTGAGTCAGGTCTGGGCTTTAATATAAAAAATATAACTACACTTTTTATTACACATTATTTTCGAAATTCTCCGAAATTTACTCATTATGTCGAAAAATCCAGCTATTCTTTTATATTGTCATTGTAATAAAAATTCCGCCGCTCGACCATCGATATCGAGATATTTAAACTACGGACTCTCGTTGCGGTGAATTCTGCTCTTTTTAATTCACGGAACACGTGTTCTTTTATGTTGGAATTCGCTGTAATAGAACTAGCAGGTTTTTGTAAATATCTAAAAGAAACCGCCTGCTATATTTTAAAAAGGTGTTCGGAATGTCGAGATTTACAACGAAGTGATGACTTTGGCAAGTTTACCAATTGTATTGATAATTAGGGTTCCTATTGGGGCGACCATGATTGGGAAGTCGGCGACGAGGACGACGCTGTGGCGAGGAAAGCTTACGAGGCTTTGCTCAGAGTGTCTCTATTGCAACCGACAAGCCCGAGGTTTCAAGATTTCGCGGAGACAGTGCGACAAAGGGCGCAAACCGATTACAACTACACTTTTTCCGAAGGAGAGGAAGTACGTGTCTGTATATTCTGTAGGAATATTTTACGAATATGTGAATATACGAATCATTATTGACGGAGCTAGAAAAGAGGATCGCGCCTGATTGTCTAGGTGAACTTCTTCATCGGAGCGTTCTACGACGGAGTCTATCTACTTGGTATAGCTCTGAACGAGACATTGGCAGAAGGTGGCGACATCCTAGATGGAATCTCGATCACCAGGAGAATGTGGGACCGGGATTTCATTGGTATTACGGGACACGTGAGGATCGACGACAATGGTGACCGCGACGCCGACTACAGTATCCTGGATTTAGATCCTATCACTGGAAGGTCAGCGGCAATTAAGCCGGCATTCCTTCGACTGTTTACCATGCCAATCAAGCCCCATTCTCCGTCCGACTAGCGGCGGAGATTTAGTTAGGAGTACGATTAACATACCCTGAATGATGTTTGATTCGTTTCAAGCGGACGCACAATGGTCCCAAATCGCTGAAACGCGGTTAAAACCTGAAAACGTATTGAAGAAATGTTCTGCTTTAAAATTGGTATTAACAGATTCGAAATAATATAACAGTAGTGTTGAATTAAAATAAAATAAGGATAAAATCCGCTGTCTAGTTATATCAGTTAACAATAAACATTTTGCAGTAAAAAGCTTCGGAAAACTAGCAGCCCTGCTTAAAACACTTTTAATGATTTGAGATTGCAAGTGCTCTATGCGAGTAATTAAAAGTTAATAAATAAGAAGGTGGTTTGCTCAGGTTCGAGGTGGTCGCTCACTATCGTGGATTGAATCGGGAGTACAGTCCGGTTCCGGGGAAGAAGATTCACTGGCCGGGAGGGAGAGAAGGTCCTCCAGCTGATGTTCCGGAATGCGGATTCCTGGGGAATGATCCTGCATGCACATCGAGGACGGAAGCTTATACTTTCGTTGCGTATACGAGTCTAGCGCTTGCAGCTTTTGTGTTAGCTGCTGTGGCTGCCACGTGCGTTTTGTACAGGCAGGCAATGTTCTCTTTTTCCTCGAGTATACGAAATCTGTGCTGCTTTGTTTTCGAGAAACTATCAAGTTAGAGTTCAGAGAATTACAAGATTATAATCTCTGTTTCAGACACTTGAGATTGTCGGCGGATCTGAACAATATGTCTTGGAGAATCAGACCCGAAGAGCTGTTGCTGGAGATAGGGAAACCGTTTTCGTCGAAGATCAACTTGCACCAAGCCATATCCGAGGTACGCAATTTTTTCTTGTCAATTGAATAAATGTGAATGAGTCGTTGAAAAAAATATTTTGAAGAATTTTGGACTGGAGCAACGGATTCGAAGAGGATCGCAGCTCAGTTGCGAGTCCCTGCCGCTGAACACAGTGTTCACCACGGTGGGGATTTACAAAGGTGAGAGGGTAGCTATCAAGAAGATCACCAAGAAGAAGGTGGTCGACATCACGAAGAAGTTACTGTGGGAGATCAAGCAAGTGAGAGATGTTACTTCGGAGAATACTGTCAGGTACAGCACAATCACCAATCTGATAATTAAATTATTTGCATTAATTAAGAGCTACTAAATTTCCTGTACTTACTTAGATTTATAGGCGCCTGTCTCTGTTCTCCGTCGCCGACAGTCCTGATCCTGACGGAGTATTGTCCTCGTGGGTCCTTAAAGGATGTCCTGGAGAACGAGGCCATCAAACTCGACTGGAACTTCCGGATGTCCTTGATTCACGACATAGTGAAGGTATAACAGGTGTAAAAACTTGAAACATTTTTACAACGAAGATAAGTAGCGAACGTACCCGACTCGAGTGAAGCTTTAATTTCCAGGGGATGTCGTATCTTCACACCAGTGAAGTATCAGCACACGGGAAGCTTAGATCTTGCAATTGTCTGATCGATGGACGGTTCGTCTTGAAAATTTCAGATTTCGGATTGAAGACTCTGACTACGCCTTCCGATTTGATCATGGACGACGTTTATTACACCAGTAAGTGGGACGATAACAGGTGACATTTAATCACCCCTGGGAATCCCCTCTCAATAAGAACTCTCTGTTAAAAATTACTGATACGATTGATAATTATCGTTTATCAGAGTTACTCTGGATCGCACCGGAACTATTGCCATTGACCGTGACTCCCGGAAGCGCAGCGACTCAGAAAGGCGATGTCTACAGTTTCGCGATTATTTTAGAGGAAATCGTGGTGCGTGGCGGTCCCTATGAGACTGTCAAAGGGTTCATGACTCCCCAAGAGGTATAGTTTCCCAAAAATCCGTTCGAATTAGAAAGCGATTGATGATTTACATACACGATTGCGTTGAAGATCGTCAGCCGTGTAGCAGCGTCCGAAACACCGCCGTTCAGACCGGAAGTGACACCGAAGGACTGTCCTCCGGATATACTATTCCTCATGGAGAAATGTTGGAACGAAATGGCAGAGGAGCGACCCACTTTTCACGCCGTTCGTGGTACCATACGTGGAATTATGAAGTAGGCCTTGTATTTTCTCAAGATGAATTACCATTACATTAACATTGCAAATATGAAAAATTTATAATTAGCATACCCTAATTCAAAGTTAAGTGACACAGAAGAGGTAACATTGTAACTAGACCGCGGATCTCTATGCAAAATACAAATTTTCTAAGTCAATTGTGAGAAGGAAAAATTTTTAATTTCGCAGGGGCTACTGCGAGAACCTGATGGACGACCTGCTGAGACGAATGGAGCAATACGCGAACAATTTAGAGGCTCTGGTCGAGGAGAAGACGGAGCAGTTAAGTCTAGAAAAGCGTCGCAGCGAGGAACTCCTCTATCAAGTCCTCCCTAGGTGACTATCTGCTTTACAACAAACCAAAGAACGCGTACAACCATTTCTAAAAATGAATTTCAGGCAAGTGGCGTGCCAGCTGATGGCAGGGGAGCTTGTACAGCCCGAGCAATTCGAATGTGTAACAATCTATTTCAGCGATATAGTCGGATTCACCGCTCTTTGCGCTCAAAGCACGCCGATGGAGGTTGTAGACTTTCTGAATGATCTCTACAGCACTTTCGATAGAATCATCGAGTTCTACGACGTCTACAAGGTGCGTCATAACACCGGACACGTGTTTGAATTGTTAATTACGATGAGATTTAATGAATCGAAGATAACAATCACACAGGTGGAGACAATAGGGGACGCGTACATGGTGGTTTCCGGTCTACCGGAAAGGAATGGCGACGGTCATGCTAAGGAGATCGCTTTAATGGCGCTGACTATTCTAGACTCAGTCAAATCGTTCACTATAATGCACAAACAGAACGCTCAGTTGAGCGTGAGGATTGGGGTGCATAGTGGGCCCGTTTGCGCTGGCGTGGTGGGCCAAAAGATGCCTCATTATTGTTTATTCGGGGACACCGTGAACACTGCGTCGAGGATGGAGTCCTCGGGACTGCGTGAGTGCGATTTGCAAATCAGTATTTACAAGTAAAACATTTTTAAGTACGTTGATTTTGTAACTATTTGCGCAGCGCTGTGCATACACGTGTCCGAGGCAACGAAATACATACTAGACAAGTTTGGTACCTTCGACCTTGAGCTCAGAGGAGAAGTTGAGTTGAAGGGTAAGGGAAGAGTGACGTCCTATTGGTTGAAAGGCTGTTCGGAAACGGATCCAAGGCCACCAACACCGAAATATCGAAGACACAGTGCCAGTTCGCCGGAGAACAACTTGAACCCTTTGATCTTCCCGCCGAACACAAACGGGCCGAAAACTAACAACAACACCTTCATTAATTTATCCGAGCTACAATAGACAGCGCGTGTTTTCGTTCGTTCCTTTAGACTCGAAGTAATTGTTAATCATAATTATAATAAATTTATTTAAATTTTCGTCTATTACAATGTGTCCAGACTTAAGATATTACATGTATGACATAGTAATTTTTAAATATTAACAAAAAGATCAGTAACAGACTTCGGCCGACAGACACGCGGATTGAATGATCGTCCGACTGATCGCACGGCTACATGAAAAATGTAATTCTTTTGTTTTTGTTTGTTTGTTGTCGCAAATTACTATGAAAGGAACACCATTCATCCCACCTGTCTGACTGGACGGTAATCTACACAAAGCTTGCTTTGTCTTAGCTCAATGAAACGGCAAAGTGCGTGAACAAAGTTTTGAGAATTCGAACCGAATGATTGTTTTTTTTTCTTTCCACTTTCGTTTCGAAATGAACCTTGCGTACTAGATTTGCTACAACTTTGTGCCGCGCTATTTCTCGTATTAACACAGTGTACATTGTCAGTGTATATGCGTGTATAGACTACAGCAGAATTAGCATCTTTAGTTTCTTTATCGTTACGGTTATCGCTACTATAATAATTGATTATAAATCTCTGTGATCTATGCTCTTATCTCTGTTAAATCTAAAATGTTGTGTCAATAAATCATTTGCCATAAAATCTTGACAACAATAATCGCTGTGTGAGACTACTTGGACGCCAGGAACATTATTAGTCTGGAAAAAGAAAATTTATTTGTGCATATCCGTTTAGCAAAATTAATATTAGACAGTGGTTATGCGATGATATTTTACCTGAAACTAATTGCCCTGGCAGCGAGGAGTCTATTGCACTCTGCTGTATCGGGTAGAGGTAAAGGTAAGTAAGGGCTTTCGTTCTCCTGATCGGTGAACTCGAATCTGTGGATTCTCGGTTGTACTTTCATGTCTCCGAAAGGTCCTTTCAGGATCAAATAATGAAGCGGCAACGGGTACGTTGTCTTCGTCTTCAAGATCAGCTGAAAAATGCAACAATTATTTGCATCGCGCAAACTCCCGAACGATATATTCTGCTCAAGTCGTTACGTACCTGATAAGTCATGTCCCTTTCGGAGCTCTGTGTGGGATCACGCTGACTATTGTTGATCCTCGCTTTGACAACCCATTGGTTGTTAAACGCCGTAAAACGAGAGGTTTCGTAAAAGAGTTTGTGAACAAACTCGTCTGTACGATACGGCTTCATTTGTAAATCTATAAACGACGAAATTCTACAAATAGATTACCCCCTAAGTCTCCGTTGCGGGATGAGAATGGAAAGCTTGCGGGGGGGATAATAAATGTTCTGAACGTTTTAAGGCAGTTAAAGCTAACGCGCTTGATGAAAGGGAGCAACTGTTCCTGCTGCTGCTGGACAAGGCAGAAAAGAAAATAGGTGTAACAAACATGTTCTGTGTCTCGGTTAAAGATAAATGGACGATACGTTTTTAGTCAAATGAGAGATTTGAAGGCCTTAATACATGAGAAACAGATACAGACCGTTGAACGTGATTTTCTCGTAGGACAAAAGATCAAAGACATTGTCATACAGCCTACGTTCCTCGAGAGTGCGGGCATTGATGTCGCGCAGGGCCTCCATAACGTCCAACCCTGTACGATGAGGATGAACGCACTGCGCTTCGTGCTCTGGACGTTCGTGGTTGGGCCCACGCCATGGACAGCCAATTCTACTGTACTTGCAACTGGATATTCTGTAAACAGGTAACGAGCATTGACGTCTCAGCAGTGTTGTTCATTCAAGTTCAACGGGTTTTGTGATTACCTTTCTTCGCACATAGTCTCTTCGTGACGCTCCAAGGAGTTTCTCGGAAACTCCTTAGCGCAATACTGACATTCAGCTGGTAACTCAGACACAGCTTTCTCAACTGCCAGATTTCGAGAAGGCGATGTTCTGCTGATCTCGATTCTGCAGTTGGGACACGTTGCCATTTCATCTCTCAGCCTGGCATCTGCGAGGACATGAGTGAAGCAACCGGCACACATCAAGTGTCCATTTGTACACTGTGAACATTGTTGCAGCATGTATTACTAGCATTCTCGTCTTGGAGCATCTTAAATAAAGATAAGCCTAGCTCAGTCGAAACATATCGAGTCCGAAAGTATTTTATAATTTCTGACAAAGTATGCACAACTGTATGCAAAATTGAATTCCATTCTTTTTATGCTCACGAGAAAAAACGGTGTGGTTAAAATCAATTTATTTTGCACAAGTTACCATACTATGCTCATCGTATTTCTCAACAGATATACATACAACCCTCTCAACGGTATTAATCGAACTAGAATATACAAAACTAATGCCATGTATATTACCATGATTTTGATGTTTTATATATTTTAAACCTGAAACACAAAATCGTAGTAGTACTATTAATAAGTCAAGTAATCATTGGTAAAGTAACCGGTATAGGTTTAAATCATTGGTGAATGTCATCGTTATTGCTGCCAATATATATATATCAATAATATAAAGGAATAGAAAAGGACAATGATGCATGGGATTAGTGAAAAGGGGTATCATATGCGAAATAACTAACTAATAACCTTTGAGAATATTTATTTTGTTTAATTGCTTGTCAACTATACATGTTATACAGATCTTCTCTAGAAAATACGCTTTCTCTCTCTCACTCTCACTCTCTCGCTGTTTATTATAAGCAATGAACATCAATTTCGCATGTGGGTCTACAATCACTTTCTCCTAGTAACTAGATATTTTTTTGGATGTTTCCTCCGTTTAGATTAGATTCTTACAATAAAACACAATATGTACTTTGTAATGGGAAGATATCATCATCGTTATCATAATAAGTGCTAGTAACTATGATTGGTCTAGTGGCTTATGCGTCCCTTTTCTTTTACCTCCCCAACAACTGACTTTATTGGAATACCAACAAGAATGAAGTTGAAGTTTGAATTACTTGTGCACACTTATATAAAAATCAAATGTTTCGTTGTACTGTTCTACGAGTCCACAGATACGTAAGCACAACTCGTGAACCATGGTGAATAAAAAACATGGTACACTATACGCCGTCTGGCGCACTGTAACTTACATGTAAGTGTCTCTATTGCGATACGACAAACGCAACATTCCTACCAGTGTTTTACAGTTAATGGAGACACTGAATATAGAATGCGTTACATATGTGTGTGTATATATATATATACATACATATATATTTCAGTGAATAGAATTTAAAAGGAGAACGACAGAAAACAAAATATAATAGTATAGACAGACTGAAATTGCTACAACTTTAACGACAAACCAGTGTTCTGTAAAGAAATATTACTAAAAAATCAGATCGTTACTTTTGAGCATGCGTACATACGATAATTCTTTTTGCTTCATTTGATCCATGTAGGTTCTCAATGATCGCATAACTGTACATTCGTAACAAGAATTACTTTACATGCGTGCATGGACAGATTATATTGCAAACTTAAACTCATTTATTTTTTACAATACAAGCAGAAATTGAGGATTATATATATATATATATAAAAATTCTACTTGAAAAAATGTATTTTGTAAAGCATACTATATATATATGTGATATATTGCCTTCCATAAATCAGCAGTTCTGAATCTCTTAAATTATATATTTATTCAACGACACAAGATATTCATTAAAGTTAGTATTCGTATTAAGATTAGAGATACCGGTATTTTCCTTGCTTTAGATGTTTTCACTAAAAAAAAATATAGATACCTACCTGCAACGTTATTATATTGATTATAAATATATACATATATAGATTTCTCTTCATCTTTAAATCTCTCTAAGAACATTTTATACGATTACAACTAAAACTTATATCCCCTTATATTAAATAAAAGGACAGACTATTTTAAAAAATTGTGTTGTAATCGTCGAAGAGAAAAAAGGAAGAATAAGAAAAATGGGCAGAGTGAGAGAGAAAGAATCCAACACAGAAACATAGTTTTAATGACCGTTGGTTAATCAATCGAGAAAAATCCAACTTAATTGTAACAGGGATCGTAATCAGCGATACCATGTAGCCGGAAATAAACAAATTATGTACACGGCAATAATAGAGGGTAAAAGATCACAGAATATATTTTCATTCTTTTCCCAAATGAACCATTTAAAGGCATAGTCCGAAACGTTCCTGCATTTCAACGACAAAACTGATCATTTGTCTCGTAGAGTTGGGCAACGTTTTAATGCAATTAAGGATTACAGTTCAACTATTTCCTTGTAGGTTTCAATCTATAAACACCTAAACTCATTTATTTTTTACAATACAAGCAGAAATTGAGGATTATACATATGTATAAAAATTCTGCTTGAAAAAATGTATTTTGTAAAGCATACTATTGGATTGGCAAGAAAGTAATTTCGGTATTTTAAGGTGAAAGAGAAGCCAATTTTTCTATTCAAGCAACGAACTTTAATCAGTAAAAGGTTTTCCATTGTTCAATGATTTTTTGCTATCTTTGTGGTATATATAAATATACTTGTATTTATATACGCATAAAACTTTAAAGTTTTCCCAAAATTGGCTTTTATTTCACCTTAAAATACCGAAATTATTTTCTTGCCAACCCAATATATGTATATGTGATGTATTGCCTTCCATAAATCAGTAGTTCTGAATCTCTTAAAATATATTTATTCATCGACACAAGGTATTCATTAAAGTTAGTTTGCTTTAGGCGTTTTCATTTAAAAAAAAATAGATATCGTATCGATTAACACCTAACTCGAAAACCGGAAAAAACGACGAAATTATAGTCACCGATAATTTCATACCGCGTGTAATGTTGATATACCGGGTGTTCGGCCAATGATTCTTTATTCCAACGTTATAGACGAAAACGAAAAATGAAAAAAAGTAGATTGTAGTGTCGGCTTCGTTTTCAATTTTATTAACAATTGGATTGTTCGAACAGCATTACGAGCGCCAGTCAGCCCCATTTTTGTTTCTCGTATACAATATACGTATCTACGCCACTGGCTGCGCTCTTCCTAATCTGACTTACGGGCTCTACCATTGGTCGATTCGTAGCAAATTTTTCATCGTGAATAAAACGAAAACGAAGGCGAAATGGTAATTTCGTTTCTTTCACTCTTCATTTTCGCTTTGATACTGTCACGAAGAATCAATCCTAACAAACTGGACACCCTAAATATGTCCGCTGCGAAAACAACGAGAAAGTCGCTGAAAGTCCCCGGGTTTGAAAATGTCGGATGGAAAAAGGGAATAATATCGTATCATAACAATGGACACTGACACACGGGGAATTCCGATGGGCGAGACGCACACACACACGCACATTTCTAAATGGCCATTCTCGGCGATAGTCCAGCTCGTGAAACAATGCGAGAGAAAAATGCGTGATATGGGAAGAAAAATGAAATGTAAATAGATGCGTGAACGACTTACCTGGTAAACGGCTGCCTTGGGCAAATCGAGGCAAACTGCGCAGCAAAGGATGCCGCCCAGGCGATGTTCCAGTTTTTGCTCGGTTTTCCCATCGTTCCTCGACGATTTTCGACGCTTTTTGTCGGGCTCGAGGAAGTCCTCGATTTTCTCGAGGTCGTCGCGAATTGGAGTGGCCGGTGGAGCCTGCTCCGAAACGCTACTCGACGATGCAGCTTCGTTGCTTGGGTCCGCCATATTGATTGTTTTGATTTTTCCTCAGTGCGACCGTGAGAAATGCGCAGATGTCAAACGCAGGCCACGCAATAGACCACCGGGGCCAGAGGCAACGATTCACTTGCTCGGTGGATTTTATCGAACCGGAGGTCGATACCTACTGTTCCGGTTTACCACTCCGGATACCTATCGATTCTCATACCGTTTTAATTATTCCCTTCTCCGAACGTAAACAACGAACGCTCGCGATTCAAACGAATGTCACCGTAATCCTTCACGACCGAATTAAAACGCACAAGCGTATCCTATGTTGTCTTTATTTATTCTTGCAAACGAAATTCTTCCCTACACTGTTCTTTCTAGGTTTTTACTAAGAGTAACTTGTTCGAAATGAAAGTTTGCTCGCGACTGGACGTCCAGCCGTCTTGCCGTCAGCCAGAGTCAGCCAGCGTCAGCTGAGTCAACTCCACTTCCGGTTGTACGGACTTTTAAATGACTTACTGTTACAGCTGATCAAAGAACCTTCTCGCACTCGATCCGTATGAAATGATTTAGATTGAAAAAGCGTGTTGACGCGATCGGAATTTTTTGGAGAGGAAGTTAGATATTATTTAGAGCGCAGATTAATTATCGATAGACTGCGGATCTTTATACGAAAGAAAAGTTGTCTGCATCGATTGCAAGAAATAGGGTAAATTTTGAATTTTATCTACTCAATTTTGCTATAACTGCGGATCTTTATCCGCAGTACAATTGTCAATTTTCTTAAAATCTAATCTATAATACGAGATTAATCAGCGGCGATGACGGAATCGAATGGTGACTCTGAGGTGCCACTAAAAATTGATGTACCATTATTCGAAATATTATATTATTAAAAATATGTTGGTATCTAATCAATTACTAAACATTTATGTATCGGGTATTATATCAATTTCACATCCATGAAAAGATAAAAATCATGTAAAATGGAAATAATATTTTAGGTCGCGGAAGAAATGTTTAATTTTCGCGTTATAGAATAGCTTCGAGTGCAAATGGTTAACTTTTAATTACTCGCATTTAATATTTACAAACAAACAAAGGTGTCGACCACATAAGCAAATGTTCATGTTACATTGAAGTAGCTATCTCATTGAATAAAAATTTAAAGTTCCATGTAAGCAGTTGCGTAGAAACTGCGGAAAATTATGGAAGTTTTGGTATCGGTTGTTAGTAAAGCTGCATAAACAAACGCCTACGTGTCACGTCGACAGCGATAGTGCCCGGCGACTGAAATCGGCAACAGGAGATGGAAAGAATGATAATGTCCGGATAATGAAATTTGAACAATCAATTCTTTATTCACACATCGACGGTGTCGTTTGTTTTATTTTGCACTCCGCAGATCCCATTTATAAATTCATATAATTTCACGGTGATGTTCCCCTCGTAGTTCGTTATTTAATAACCATATTCGTTCGTTTTTTTTATCCATTTATCCCTGTAAATGCAATCCTTCGTTTCTCGCTAGAATGGACGTACGTTTTGTTTAAATATATCCGCAATAGTTATAATTCACTCGACGATTACACGCGTAACCATTATATAACATATCCAAGCATAATACAGAGAAATCAACGTGCTTGTTTTGTTTACGTAATGCAACCAATATTTAGGGCGCAGTCTAAATGATAATGGCGCTAATTAACGGCCCGTTACGGAATACGGTAGATACGAATTCAATAATGCAGCTCCCACTAACGTTTCATAAATCAATATACCCGAAGAAATACCAACATCAATTGCCAAACGCCAAGATTAAAGTATCGAGGTCGTTTCAAGGTTCATTTTTTCCAGTTTCCTGTATTTTTTCGAGGTACATTTGTATATTGAGATCATCCTGTACAAAGAAATCAAGACACATTTCCACTGTTTGTGTTTCGGTGAGAAAGAAAAACGAGAAAGATTACGGAACAGATCGCTTCGACATTCTAGATTCTCGCGTATTATTCTACGAGAAAAAAAAACAGTTTCTAACAATTGAAAGTTTGCTGAAGTCCGGTCTCACCGTTGACACGTCACCGGGACGTTCTCGTTTTTTGGCAAATTTGTGGCCTACGACTGATCTACAAACGGTAGAAGAGTAGAAAAAATGTCTCGCGACTTACACCGCACGATGGCTTCGAAACACGACGCGAAGCTTCGTCTTCGCGAAAGGACAAGTGTAAACACTCTTTGTACTTTTCGATGGTATATATCTGAAACACTTGGGTAATTGCATCCTCCGACTTGCATTCGTCTCTCTCTCTCTCTTTTTCATTATTGTTGTTGTATCATCGTTTTCTTAAATACACAGTATTCGAACATCTCGACGCAGCTAGATCAACGTATACGTTATTGCTCGTTACAAACAGCGTTCCCTAGCTCATGCTCGGACACGAACGCTCGCTTCGGACGAACATGTGGACCGATCGGTTCCGTTGCACAGTGAACATGATCCAGGGTATAAATATTTACCTTTCTATGTACATGGGACTTTAAACGTACTTAAGTTATTCGTATTTACAAATACACACTTTCTCGTGCCCCTGGGAACGCAACCGCTTCAACCGTGCAAGGCGAATACCCACTCGTGCGTGGTCGCCACAGATTATGGGGTTTCTTTTGGCCGGTCTGTTGGCGCTTTTCTCATCGACGCCTCGTCCAGAACTGCAAGATGAATATTGAATAACGATGTATTAGGTTGTCCCAGAAGTTTCTTTCGGAATGTATACAGACGATAAAGAATTCGAACATCAGAGGCCCGGATAATCGAGGTTCTACTCAATTCTACTGTATATTAATGTCAGCTTTAATTTTTTTTAAACGGAGATAAGTAAGAGCATTAAGACGGGGACACTCGAGTTCAGCACGACGCCCGCCTTTTAAACGAGAAGTTCAATATTTGTGGACCCGTCTGACCAACCAGACGTTTACCTTTCAAATCAACTCACCTAACCCATTGCGATTTTGGTCGGTCGTCGCGTACCCAACGATAGGCTCCTCCAAGCCTTTCGCTCTGTTCGGTTTCGTTATCGGATCGAACAACGGGGTCCTGGAGTTCCTCAAGGTACTGTGCGACTGTTCCAACAGTTTCACCCTGTCGCTGAGATCTGTGTTCGCTGTGTGAATCATGGTCACCTGAACAGTTCAATATTAGTTAGAGAATGTATCCCACAAGGACAGGAGAGTCTGCGGTTGAATTGGGACGTACCTGGTCGTTCAATTTCTTGAAGAGAGAAGTGTTGACGCACTCCGTCTGCAGAGATATTACTGTCAAGTTGATGACCTGCGAGGCCTCGTGCAGTAACATCAATGTTTCCTAAACACAAGATTATTTTAGCGGGGAATAAAGGATCTCTTGATTGTTATTGAGAAACTGTTTAATATTTACATGATCTTTCTTCTGATCTTCCGTGACCCACTTCACCGTGCTCGACAGAGTTTCGTTGACATGAGTCAAGTTGTTCGACAATCGCAATATAGCCGCGTTCAGCTCATCAGTCTTTATCTTTGTTTCGTTCGTGGTCACCATTTCGGGTCTCTGGGTAACGTTTGACAGTTCTGTTACCGTATTCTGCAACAGGGAACGGGAGAAGCGATTTGTCAGGGCTTGATGTGTATTAGAATGATCGGATAAATAAAACTGTCGATTCATTAACCTTGATGCTGGTAATATTCTGCAACATGGTGGCCTGGACGTCTTGCACCCTCGCGTTGGACTCCTTCACGGTCTTCAAAGTGGCACTCAAGTCTCGTAATTGGCTGCCAAACGATGCTACACTCTTCGACAATGCTTTCAAGTCTGTAGGCACGTTTGCCAGTTCGGGTTCAGCTTTGAACCACTCTTCGACCTGATGTAGGTCACGTTGGATAGCTGCTAACTAAAAATCAAAGTGCTCTCTTAGAATCATGCATTATTCAGCCAAACATTTCGATACATAATGTCATTGTTCATAATTGAACTGCGGATTCGATGCATTTTGGACAAAAATCGATAGATTTAATACAAAAGTGAAAATACATTTCCTGCCAGCAAGATGTGGACAAACTACACTTTGCCAGAACTATACACACCGCCAGTCGATTGGAAGAGAAGTGAATTATTTGTACAGCCAATAATTGTTTCACCGATTATTTCAGGTAAAAGGAGAAACGACATTATTTATTGAACTACTCGATGTCCCACGAGAAGCTTTTTCCGTTTTTACGGATTTATGTAAAAGCCGATCGAATACGTGTTTTCTATAGCTGCACTGCATCGAACTTATAATGCGACCTGCAGTGAATATAATTATCAGAGTGAAATAGAAATTTATTTTCTTTCTTAACATGTTTAATAGGTTGAAAATAATAGAACAGTATTGTTATGAACCTACTCGTCTTTTGTCATAATGCATAAAATCCGCTGTCTGGTAATTATAAAGGTGGCGAATACTATACGGTCGAAAATACGATTTCCCAGAAACCGAAAGTTGTTTACCTGTGTAGTAAAATTATTGATCTGTAGCTTGAGATCGGACAACTGATTGAACATAATGGTTTGGTTCTTCTGCAGGTCCCTCGACAGAGAATGACATTTTTGCAGCGCATCTGGAACACTTTCGCTGCCGTCTATTACTGAAATGTACGAGAGAGAGATTAACTTGTAAATTGGTGAGAATTAAATAAACTTATTATGTACGTAAACGAAAATATATATGCTTGGTAATGTACTAATTGACGGTATATTTTCTGCTTCAGCTAATTTCGGATCGCGACCAAGCCTCTGGGAACGAGGGAGCTCTTAAAAAATTTAATTAAAACGCTACATTCGGTTGAAGCGATATACTATATAGCGAACTTCATTGCTATCTCCGCGAATAAAATTAATTTTTCAGAACTGCAATGCGGTTCTAACGACCTCGGGAATGCTGACTAGGAATTGAATTATCTATGTCAGAATGATTTCCGTAATATCGAGCCACGTTCGCGTTACACAGAACGTGATGCAACGATCGAGAAAAATTCCATATGTGCAGTATCGAATTAAAAAAAGAACTGGGCTACCGCTTATCTCGGTTCTGTCTGTTCGTTATCGGTTATTTCTAGTTCCAATAATCTTTGTAAACAGTGATGACGGCGTTTGAGAAATCGATACAAGTCATCGCGTATCATTTGAATCGATTGGATTCAACGAATTCCAAATTCTATTAGCACAAGGTGAGTTTCGCTGAAAATAAAAACTCGGGAGGGTACATTTTGGTGAAATTAAAAGTTTCACCCTCGCTAGGTAAGGTCTAATAACATAAATAATAAGGTGGGGTGTCTTAGAACCCGACAAATGAATTTCATGAATAGTATATATAACACAGGATAAAAAGTAAACAAACAGTTCTATTCATATAAAAATTCTTTTAAAAAATTTAAAGCTGGGGTCTTCGAGATCCCGCATTACCTTGCGAAAGATAACTATTTACTAACAGTTCTGCGATTCTGCATGGAGGTCGAAGTCGATTTCCATTCTGCTCGTTCCCAGAGGCTCGATTAATTCCGATCTCTGAACGTATTCGCAGCATACGTAATCAAATGTTTGTCAACAGACACGAGCTCGCGATCTTCGCCGGTAAACGTGTTAGAATCGCGGTAATCGACGCGTTCTAAACAGATTACATACCTGGTGAGCCGATCTTATCAGTATTTATAAGCCGTAAAACAACATAACCGGCACGCAAAAAACATACGCGATCATTTTGCTCGTGCACACGCCTCTATTCTGGAACTTATAACGTGGGGGTGGTCGATCTCATTTTCTTTTGCTCTCAAGGACTCGCGAGAAAATCGCGATCTACACTCCGCGCGAGATTATTACGAGTAGACTGCGGATCATTATGCAAAATAAAAATGTTCTATCTGAATTGCAACAACCTGGAGCGAAATAGAGATGTATTTGTTCTCTTAATATGTTTGATAGGTTGAAAATAAATGGATAAAATCCGCTGTCTAACTACAAGACACTGTACGAAACCATACATGTTTGTGTTACGGAAATGAATTTGTTACTATGGTTTCGAATAGTGTCTTATATGTAGTATCGTCGCTTCGGTTTTCTGTCGTCGTGAGATTGTTTCTCGACCGGGGACAGATTGGTGGTCAGTACCTTGGTCCAGCTCGGTCCGTAGCGCAGTCAGTTGCTGACGAACATCGATGAACAGCCAAATTAAACTAGCGGTTGCTAACACAGAGGCACAAGCCAGAAAGGCACTACAAGCTTTAAAAAATCCGGGACAAGCTCGACTTCGTCTGCCCCTGCATTTGCGGCCGTTTCTAGTCGATACGTTCCAGTATTCCGATCGTTCGTCGCTGCTATCTGATAGTAACTCCTAGAAATTTACGGAAAATCAGTGACCAGCGTTCTCCGTACTCACGAACCGTTTACACACTCCCACTCGACGTAGCACAATTCAATTTCGCTTAGTGTGGCAGTGTGAAATCTTTCTAACAAATAAGACGGCGGGATTATGCAATTTTATTGTGGGTCTTGTGCAAATCAATTTCACTGTGCTGCCCTTTTCGATAGAGAGTGCAACATCAATTATCGCTCTTGAAAATTCGAAGACAACGCTCGCTGGTTTGTAACGTAAGAAACGATTCCCGCGCAATCGTATAAGAGGATTAAGCGGGACTTCAGAGACAAGAAGAATTAGATAGAAACCCTTTGTTAATTATCGCTGATAGTTCCTTGAAAAAGTTCCACCCCGATCCGGGATTACGCGCACGGTTTATTCGCGAATCCAGTGGAATTTTCGTCGAGGGATTCGAACGAATCTCAGTAATTAGGCTGATTGCTGTTGTCGAAATCGAGCGTAGTCATGGCTGTCGTTGCAGACGGTAATAATTAATCTTAAAGCAACGATAGCGAAGTACCGACGAGAGCGTCGCGATTTCTCACAAGAAATGCGAATATTTTCTTTTACAAACTGTAAAGTAGCAGCGAAAGTTTTTCTAGCGTGTTCGTAAAGCAAATACTATTTTGAAATCGGAGTGAAAGAGAAATTTGAGATGCGGATCGCGTTTCACGCAGAAAGTGCTGAATTCGATTGAACTCGTTGTTGCTGTACAATTTTTGAGACACAGTCTTGTACTTCTGTTTGAATTACACAGTTTCGAGCGTACGTGAAAGTAAATGAATGATAAAAATAGAGAACGCGGAGATGAGAGTGGAGTGAAGATACAGAACGATAGCTGATAACACGCGATGACCTAATTGCAAATAGATTAGAAAATTTTCTCGAGAAGTACAATTCCCTGTATCGAAGCGCGTTGCAGACGTTCTTTCATACAGGGTGGCGCAAAATGATCTTTATGGTTTGAATTCCTTCTAACTTTTTTATTCCAGCATTCTTTCAATTTTTTGTTTCGGAATTTTGTATACAAGACTTCTAGAATTTAATATGGAAAGATACACAACAGAACAACGAACAAAAATCATCGAATTTTATTTCGAAAACCAACGTTTCCAAAATAAAACGGTCAATTGTTTTGACGCAGCGTGCATATCGTCGATATTTCAATGTGCCGACGGCACCCACAGCGCCAACATCGTTTGGTTGCAAATTTTCGGCAAGAAGGGTCAGTAAGAAACCTCCCCAGTACAGGAAGACCTCGTACGGCGCGGCGCACACAAATGAAATCGTCGGCACATTGAAATACCGACGATATGCACGCTGCGTCAAAACAATTGGCCGTTGGTTTTCAAAATAAAATTGGATGATTTTTGTTCGTTGTTCTGCTGTGTGTCTTTCCAAATTAAATTCTAGAAGTCTTGTTTACAACATTCTGAAACAAGAAATTCAAAGAATGTTGAAATAAAAAGGTAATAAAGAATTCAAACCATAAAGGTCATTTTGCGCCACCCTGTATGTGTGTACTACGCTTACGTTACAACCAGAAGAGACACTGCCGCGATCGAACGAAACAAAAAAGATCGAGAAAAAGCGGTTGCACGTGGAACAGCACCTATCAACCTTCGCTCGGACGTAGCCGGATCGTTTTTAACCTGTCATTGATTTGCGTTTTCATAGCTGCAAATTGAGCAGCGAGACGAATTCCGAGGTGATAATGGAAATTCTAACGAGTGTCGTAAACGACCCGGCGTCGGCCACCCGAGGGTTAAACGGGAACTAGTATTCTCTCGGCTCGTAGATCGAAGATCGGACAACGAACGGAATGACGAACCATGCTCGTCTCGCGTGACGCATCGATGGCATTGTCTGGCAATGTAGCGAGTATGGCCTTCAGGGAGGAGTCGGTAGAACGACGCGACGGAGGAAATGCGTGGGCGGTTAATAGAAAAAAAGAGCATGTATGTGTGTCGTGTGGATGAAGTCAAAATGAAAAGAAAATTGGATAGAAGAAAGCGAAGCGAAGCTTTGTAAAAGAAACCCCAGCTTTAGCAGACTATGGGCAGGTTTAGGAGCGGAGCCAGGAAGAAACTGGTCCTCTCTAATCCACCGATGGCCCACTGAAATCTTTTATTTATATCTTTGATAGACACCTATCAAAGAAAAGCGTACCGATAAGGTACGGTACGATAAGGAGGTGTCCTCTCTAATCCACTGATACCCCACTGAAATTGTTTACTTCGTGTTGCTAGATTACGGATATGATCTTACGGCGGAGCCGGTGGAGGGAGGGGCGAACGCGAGGGTGGTCCACAAAGAGGGGTGAATGTAGAAAAGTGTAGGAGACCTACCGAAGAGAAAAGTGTACAAGTAAAAATAAAAGACAACTCGGGAGAGGTGAGTGACCACTAAAACCGCTCACTCCATTTCCGTCCGAGGAGCCAGAGGAAGGGCGGGGTAAAAGCGTGGGTGTTCCCGGAAGGATTCGGAGCCCGAATAACAGTAGTAACTAGTAACAGATAGGGTGAGTTAGGGTATTTTCTGGAGACTGCTCTCTCTGGATGCCATGGACAGAGTCGGCTCTCCGGGGCCCATACGTACTTGCGAGCTACGTTTCCCGGAGCTCCGTCTCGAGACGGTGTGCGGTGGCGCGAGCGCGTCGAGCTCCTTCCGTTTCTTCATTTTTTTCGTCGGCTGACGAAGTGGCACCGTCACCGCCACCGAGTCCATCTCAAGCAACACCGAGCCGCCTATCTTCGCGAACACTGACGACGGTTGATCGTTCGTTGCGGCGACCACCTCGCCCGTCTCGCTCCCTTCCTCGAACACCCTAGCACTGTTCTCCTTCGGCACCGACTGTTCGAACACCCTGCTGCACACCCGGCAGGTTCATTTCCGCGGAAAACACGGCCACCACCTCTCATTCACGACGCCGGTATCGGCTCCGCCTCTTCTTAACGATTCCCGCGGGGTCACAAACACTTTCGACTCACATGGTGCCGTCTCCGATCCTAACGGCCCTCGCGCGCGACCAGAGGACACTTCTCTGTACACACTGTCGAACAAACAAGCCAACTTTGCCTACAAACCGTTCACCGCGCCGAGCGAACCTCCCAGGGAAACAGATTGTACAATTCAACCTTCGAATTCGCAATTACGCGATGCCAACGCCTACCAGAGTTAGGCGGATCGAGGCTGCTTCGTGAATATTTTAACCCTTCGCACTCCATTAGCGCCGCAGGGGCCGCGTTCATTATCAGCTCGGGTAATTGTTCCACCAGTCAGCCATTTTCACGAGCGTCGTTGTTATTAAGACCTTCCCTTTTTTACAGTTCAGCTTGGGAAACAAGTAATTCTATGATCATTTTTATTCTATATACACCGTTCGAGTGCAAAGGGTTAATTCACTTGTTTACTCTGAACATTGCGATCCAGCAGGATCGCAATCTCGAGAGAAGCTGAATTTCGACTAACTCCGAGCCTAATTCACAATGCATAGCCAATTAATTCCTTGATACACGGCTCCTCCGAGATACATAGCCGAACTGACATTCTCAATTAGCACAACAATTAACTCGTTCGATACCCGGGCTTGTCTCGGTAACAGTCTCAACTCTGTTACAACTAAAGCGTTAACTCCGAGCGCAAACGGTTAAAGTAATCCAGCGAAGTTATGTCAGCTGTTCGAGATTTGATTCGGTCGTTTTTGCACTTGAGGATTTTGAAGGAGAATTAGATCCTCCGGTAGGGAATCGTTCCCGGTCGCGAAGTTCGACGCCGAGATGTAAAGAGATCCGCGTTCCCGGAGTTTCGAGGAATAACGTTCGGCGATCCGTTTCTGATGGGTTTGGATAAAACGTTAGCTCAAAGTTGCGTCTGTTTATTTTCGTACCGAGTTCATCAATATCTCGCTGCAGCATTACCGTCGACCGCAGGAGGCGAGTTTAATCTACGCCACCCGGGGATTTAGGTGAATTTCACGTCACGATGCTCGGCGGATTTAAGCGCGGAATGAAATATATACGAAACGGTGACGAGAAGAATAATTAGGTTAAGGGGGTAGATTCCTTTTTCCAGGATTGCTAGGGTGCGGGATTCGCCTTGTCATTTCTCGATAATGCAAACACGGGGTTTTCCGGTAGTCTAGTTTTCCGTTTACGAGGCGTAATTTGCATTAATCGGAAGCATACAACTGCGCATGTAGCTATTTTCATAGCTACACGCTGTCGAATAATGCAAATTACGCCTCGTAAACGAAAAAATAGGACTTTTGAGGCAGATAGCGCCCTAGATCGATCTTTTATCTAGAGTTTTTGACTAGTGAAAAACCCTGTGTTTGTATTATCGAGAAATGGGAATGCGAATCCCGCACCATTGCAATCCTGGAAACGAGTCTACTCCAGTAAGTATAAACCAACAGTCTGCAAGCTGATCGTATGAAACTTCACAAATCACATTTTCCCGAAGAACAATCTCAACTATACAATTCCACCGGTGAAGAAGAAACTCACGTGGAGCATCGGTTCGCTCTTCATCCTAGTCCTAGTCTATGAAGAATACAGCAGTGTACAAGTCTGAGAGCGAGTTACGAAGACAACTGGAGGACAAAGTGGCGCAGTCTGGTTCTCGCGACAATATCCGTAAAAATGGGAGCAGCGAGCGTTGATAACGCGTCGTCGGAACGATTGCAGTCGATTTAAGTGTATCAGCGGTGCCGTCGGAGGCACTCGAGGCTGATAAGAGACGAAGAGGGAGTCGAACAATGCCAGAGCAGGTTTGGTACGAGGACTATCGCGTGCGTGGGTGTCGCCGGAAGAGCTCGAGCCGTTCAGAGACTCGCGTGGATCGACCTGTCCGAAGCGTATTTCGACGATCGGCGAACACCGGACGATAGTTCGCGTGATACTGAACGAAACCGAGGCTTCCCGCTGCTCTTCGAACCTGTCCGCTTGCGAAACCAGAGGAGTATTGCGCGGAAACCTGCCAATCGGCGCGTAGTAGACCGTTTCCGCAAAATAATTTTTCTATGAGAATTCGGATAGTATTCAATTGTTTTAATGACTTTCTAATTGATGTATTGTTGTGTCTAACATTTTTATATTTCTCTCCGCTTACCTCCACCTGCAGACTGCCTACAGGTAGAGCAACTTTTCTCTTATTGGTTTCTTTTTTTTTTGTTACACTCTGCCAACAGTGCCGACATTTTTCTGTGCTCGTTGTCCGCTCGCGCACGCGAGCGATTCAAAGGTATAAATTGAACGCGCGTGACCACGCGGCGGCTGGTAAAGCGTGCGGGTGTACCTGCGGCAAACAATGTGCAATTGTTCCCGACACCCGACACCAATGGCGACGGAAACGAACGTCCTTTCGCTCGCCTCGGGTTCTCGCCTGAATTTACCTTTTGAGTGACAACCGCTCTCCGAACCACCCTTTGACTAACGTGTGCTCTGCCGATGGCGCGGAAAATTCGTTTGCAGAGGACACTCTCGAGTGTGACGCCGCTCCTTGCACGGCCCTGCCGCCTCTTTTGCGAAATTTTATTCACTTTTCTAGTGAAAACAACAGAATTGCCGATGTTCCATTTCGCAAGTAGTTCGTCGCCGATAAACCAGCGCGTTTACAAGGCAAATTTGAACGCGTTATCAAGTGTTTGCCCCCTTATTTCCGCTGAAAACGACCTAGAAGTGATTGTTCAACGAAAACACGTTTCCAGATATGACCCCCGACAATCAGGAATTTTAAATACTTTTTCGATCCACTGTACATAATAGATCCGATACGGTTACGTTTTATACTATAAAAGAGAGTGTTGGGTGCGCATTAAAAGGATTACAACGGCGTCAGAGCCAACACGGCGCCGCGCCGGAGTCTGATATCTTATCAGACTGCTGTTGGAAATAATACGAAATTCGAGTGACTGTTGTTGGCACGTTGTTTGATAACACTTTTCGTCGTCGATCGTGCTCGATTTATCGTCACCGATCCGTTGTTAATTTCGAGCGTAACGAATTAATTAATTTTCTTGGTGAAACACCGGAACATTGCATTTCTCTCCACGTAAGAAGAACGCGGCTACGTCACAGTAACGTAATCCATGACGGAAATGATCACCGGATTACAGAACTGTTCGCCATTAATTCCGGCCTTCGGTAATGACCAACTTGTTTCGCGTGTACCACGTGAAATCCAAGCCGTAATTTCGCGTGGTTATTTTTTTCCTCGTCGAGATGCAACGACAGCTGATTCAACGTTAAACTAGTTTTCCCCGGAACCACCGAGGAGGAAATTCTTGGAGATATTTATGGACGAAGGGTCCATTGTTTAGGATTCTCTGTTCTTTGATCGAGCGCTCCATTGTCGAACATCCTATTTTTCACCTGAAAAGACTTTATCTTCCGATACACTTCCGCGGAGATGACCCTAAGCTCCCATTTTACTTTGCATTCCCTCTGAAACTATGTACTTATTCCGCTTCTTTATCCTTCACCTTGGTCTTCCTCGCGTTGCTCGATTCTAGTTTCCTCGCTTTTTGTCATTGCAATTAGATGTTATCGAAAGTATACACGTGTGCAATACGGAGCTTATTTTCATTTCAACATTCTTGGCAAATAATTGTTTAGCAATTTAGAACTTCGTTTCAAGATAACGTCTGCTATAAATCAAGGTGCACCCAGAAGTTGTTGACATTGTGAAAAGAAAATTGTGCGACTGTAAAGCCGGGAAGTTAATTAGCAATTCGAATTGATTATTTTACGATTAAGAAAATGTCGATTAAGAAAATTATTGTATCCGAGATCGTGATTCTTCTATCTTGTTTTTCGTGCTAGCTCCAGTGTTAATAACTAATAGAGGCCTAACAAGAAAGGAATAAATGGACCGTGTCACTGGAGATGACTCGTTCGTTTGAGATTAGCTTGGCCGTTGAAAAATTTATTAAACGGCCCTCCATTACTAATCGTTGACTTTTAAAAGACTGTCTAGTCATCGCTACCGGTCGGCGAAGTGTCAATAATTATGTGAAAAATATTACGTGAAAATGTGACGCAGACTCTATTACGTCGTGACTCGCTAGCCGAACAAATCGCTCCGGTTAACAAGTGACAACTTCATTAGGCAATTATCCCTATCAAGTTATCCAACGAATCTCCCGACGTCACGCATTTCTTTTGTACCGCAATTTAGGTATGATTCCCCGAACCATTCATTCCCGTGATTCCCATAAATGTGACTTCTTATTCGTTCAGCGTACTGGCCCGACAAAAGAAGTTTTAGCACGTCGTAAAATGTACATACTAAATAGCATTGCACGGATAAATGGAGAGCTTCGAGCCACTCGGCGGCAAAGTGATAATCGTATCCAGTCTCTGAGTAAAAAAACACCGACGACCGTGATGAACTTCTGTTAAATATTTACTACACCGTTTTGCATACCCACAGTCGTCGAGAACTTTTAACAGTGAAGGATACGGCAAGAAAAAAAGAATATGTAGTCGATCATGCGGTACGATAACATTCTGCTTCATTTCTTGTGCTCGACTATTACCGATTCCGGTTTTTAGTTTTCTGACTTTTTATCGATGCGAAGGACGTTATATTTATGATCGTCTAGTCGCAAATTGCGTCGTTGCTGAGTCGAGCATCCTTTGATCGCAACATCAGATTTTTAAGGAATCAAGTGTGCTCATAATTACGAAAGTGGTCCAAGTCATATATTTCTTGTTTCGAGATAGTTAAAGGAAAAGGATATCAACGCTGAATTAAATCTTCTTAATTAAATGTAATGATTAGACTGCGGATGTTTATGCAATTTGCAATTTTTGTAGACGAATTTTAAGAAAGTGGGATAAGATAGAATCTTATTTCCAGTGGTAGTAGCCTTTGCAGATCTGAAATAAATAAAAATTGTGCCAAATTCTGTCGAGTTTTTATACTCCACCCTTTTTCGAAAATTTTCAGAAGCTATAAATGCATAAAGATCCGCAGTCTAGTAATGGTTGAAAGTTGAATGTCGATTTAAATTGGGTTGCCGAGAGTTGAATTTGAATTTAGGTTTAAATAGAACGAGTGAAAGTTGAATTAAATTGGGCAAATAGTGGGAACGAGTGAATTTCGTTCAAGTGAAATGCAACGTCTACTAATATAATTTCCCTTTTGAATATAGTTACCCACGAAGTGGCTGATCTTCCGTGCGAGGCGTCGTAATTAACGAGATACGCTGAATTAACCCCCAACTCGAAAAAAAACAGAATCACTTCGAAGGGTTGAAGCCTCGGTTCCCCCTAGCAAATTGTTCACCACACGTCGGATCACTGGAGAAAACAGGAGAGAGACGGAGGAGGAGAGAAAAAAACAACTTCCGCGCCGTCAGAAGATGTTGCAGGAAAAGGATCAAGAGCGAGCTACTCGAGCAACCCTTCCGCGTTTCCACCCCTTCGCGCCGACCACGGGAAACGAGACTTCCCGTACACTTTGTGAAACAAGTATAACTACTCGGCGGAACGCCGTGAAATAAACAACGCGAGGCTATTCAATACCCTAGATTACATTACCGACACAGGAACGCGTACAAATATTAAATATTAAATATTAAATTAGACGACTTCAAGGACCATTTACACATTCCATAGCCACCAACTCTTTCCTAACAAACCATCAAAACCTCGCGATAAATGATATCGCACCAGCGTTTAACACACAACTGTTCTCAATCCAACAATATAAAAGTAGGTTTCCATCAGGAAAAGTCCCACACACCATCAAACACTGAAGATAGACCCGAAATGATCCCAAACCTCTGCACGAGCACCGCCTCTTTCCCACGAAACTTTCATCGCCTTCCATCGAAGCTACATTCCGCTTCCACGGACAGATGTTCCATCCCCTAAACGTGGGCTTTCGATCCCGTGGTGGCCAGCAGCTAGCAAGGATATCGCCGAAGAGGCCCCTCGAGCTTGCTCGAAGGCATGCTCGTTGTTTGCGTGGCGGGGAGTAGCAGCGGCAGCGTGATACGTCAGTCTATTAGAGGCACTTCTATGTATTCCGTCGGGCGATCGGGAATCGATGTTTTAAAAAAACCGTGCACACCTGTCGGCCAGTCGAACAGACGTGTCGACGAGGACGAGCTTCGTGCATGCGAAACTTGACCTAGGTGGAGGGTAAATTGTGCGGCGGATCGATCTCCGTGCGGACACCTCGAGGACGTGCCTCGATTCGTATAAACGTACGGAATATCGAGGACAAGGCGAACGAATTCACGCGGATCGCCACTGTGTGACAGTGGACTGTGTCAGGTCGTGGGGGAGGCTTGGTTGCCGAATAAAATTCACGACAGTTAGAGGACACACGAACCAGCACCGTGTCCGGGCGAGAAGCTCTCACTGCGACCACTCGCGGCGTGCGCCAGATATCGACTGAACGAGGGGTTGGTACGCGGCCGCGACACACGGGCTATCTGCTGCTAGGGGTGACGATAACGCCGGATGTAGGGAATTTTCGAGGCGCCGCGACGCCACCGGGAAAAAGGGACCAGACGGCTACACCACTGTTCAAACGCGGCGATCGAAATGTACGGGTGTATTCCGCTTTTTAAAAAACTCTCCCCCCGAATAGCGTTTCACCTCGGACCGTGACGGGTCAGACTTATTTCACTGGCAAGCAAAAAGTCAGCGACGCACACCTGCCTGTCAATCATTGTATTTAAATCTAAATTCAAATTCAACTCCCCGCTACCCTATTTAAATCGAAATTTAAGTTCAACTCTCAGCAACTCAATTTCAATTGAAATTCAACTTTCGTAGATACACGCGTTTATTTCGCGGAAACTCGTTTGATTTACCCGGTATTGCGACATCGATAGCTATCGAGAGCACGGTAACTCGATGTTGATACTATCGCGTAAATTGATATAGCCGCATTCGTCAGCTATCGATATTATCGAACGAATATCGATTTGCCCAATCGAAGTTTGAATTTAAAATTGCTGAATTGGATTTCCACTGAATAAAACATATCTATAGTTGCACTGTCGATGGGCTATTTTAATTCCCGCTATTTATAATGATCGTTTCGATAATTGTCTTAATTAGCAGTGGGTTAATACAGAGTATCAACTGCTCGTATTTATAGATGAAGAGTTTTATAACTGCCTTCGTATATACACACTGGGCAGGTTTAAATTATTTTATAATGTACGACGATCTAAATATGTACCGCCGCGCGTTACCGAGACCGGAAATAAATATTTATATGTCGGAGATTCAAGGATGTCGCACCTATTTTAATCTGGTCACGCGAAATATACATAAACATGTATCAGGCTTCTTATAAAAGAACTCTCTTGTATTATTTCGTTTCACCGAATACAAAATAAAAGAGAGCAAAAGTAAATATACTAAACAAACATATTCTTCTTCATGTAGGTACACATTTTATTCGCACAGATTCGTCCTGTTACTAGTTCCAGAATAAAAACGGCAGAAAGAAAAACCAAACTGTTTCTTTTCGCGTCGAATAAATAAATAGGATAACGAGATGCATGCAAATGCTGATCTAACGCTACCGATATAGTCATAACAATTTTGTTTACCTGATTTTATGGAGATGTCCATCATTTTAATCTCCCCGTAGAAAACAAACGTTAGCCAGGACAACGCTATCAACCAGATAGTAACTAGTATCGCTGCTAACCAAAGTGATATAATTTTCATATCAGATTTGGCACATCCGCAAGCGTAATCCGGCTTCATTTTCACTGCGTTTCCTCTTCTGTGTTTCCTTGAATTAAAATGACTGTTCAAGCAATACGAATAAATACAGACTTACAATAAATTTAGGAAGATAACCAAAAAAACCCCGACACATAAATTAGCCTAAGAGATATATTGTTTATGCTATAAAAATGTGTTGTAAATGATAAACAATGAACTAACATTAAGTGGACACTGTAAATATAAAATAATATTTACCGTTTTACTTTTTTCTTCTTAGGTGTGAGCACTAGGTCCGATATGTCCGTGTCGCTGTCCGACAGCAGATCGAGAAGATTTATTGTTTCTTTGTTGTTCGAATTGTTCATCTTGACTGAGAACACATAACACGAGCAACGAAACTGGCAGACTGACGACGCGAAAACGTTTTGACGGCCGATTTAATAACATAACCTCGCCGATGCTCTTGTCAGTCATCAAGCGAACTACTTTTTTCATGAATAATCTAACGTCCACTTTGATTATATTGACTACATATTACACGAACCAAATAATAGTACTTCGTGTGATTCTCACATAATACTGCTATGATACGCTGGCGATCAAACAGCCTTTCTTTTCACCTCTTTTATAAAATAACCTATAACACGGCATCCTTACTCACGCGCTTTCTTTTCGTCCGCTCTGACCTCTGACGGGGATAAATCACATCCAAAAAATTGCGCCGTAAATGATTCATCTTTTAATTAATTTTAGCGTAGCAGACTGTGGTAGCAGTTCGATCGATTCGTAAATATTTAATTGTCCATTTTTCGTGAAGTCTCGAAAATTGCTCGGTAAATACAACGGAATTTTATGAAAAGCTCTTCATTTATGAATTAATATTATGTGAAGAATAATTGCGTAATGTGTGTGGATATTTACACTGTAAATTTTTGTAAACTATTTACATCTATGTGTGTGTTATTCGGTATAGTATAGTTTAATTAGTAGTATAGTTCAATATAGTGTAGTTAATTAATATAATATAGTAATATATAGTTTAATTAAAGTATAGTTTAAAGTGGAATAAAATATATATAGAATTAAGCCTTTGCAGATCTGAAATAAATCAAAATTCTACTATAAATTCTGTCGAATTTTATGTTCTACGCTGTTTTGAACATTTTCAGAAGCCATAAATGCATAATAACGTCCGCAGTTTATTAATTAGTAGTCGTATTTAGCAATTAAAAATGGATGAACCTGTATAACAATAAATAAGTTTCAATGAGTTTGTAGTATTCCAGGTATTATACATTTTTAGTAATTTCATTTTAAGTTACAAAGAATAAATGAATGATCTCGACAACGTTCATTCATTTTTAGCTCATCTTCCCATGCTGTTATCCATGTCGAACAAGGCTGTTATTAATTAAGAACATTTTAATTGAGCTTTTACATTAAATTCGTCCCTGAAGTCGTGCAACCCGCTTTGCAGCACCGTCCGAAGGGTCCTCTACAACAGGAGCCAAAATAAGATAATTTTGCAATGGTTACAATATATTGAAAAAAAATGAAAGAGACAGATAGAATTATTTTCTTGTCCCTGATATATCCTCTGTAATGTCTTCAGGATGAACACGAGCAGAAACCGAAAGAATTGTTCTTCTAATGTATTAATTAATGTGCTCAGCACGTTACGACGCTTTCCATTGAAGACGGCATCACATCCGGTAGAAGTTCGGTCAAAAACGATTTACGTGCGTCGCATATGATTCGCTGGACGTTTATAAATAAAAATCCTTCCATGGAATAACTTCCATTCGCTAAAAAATAAATTGAACAAAAAGTACTATCCATTTTTCAGAACAGAATGGCAATATTAATAACAAAGTACTCACAAAAGTATCCAATCTCTTTCTTTTCACATAAATCCTGAACAATGAAATATTCAGAAAATTTCAATGGTTGATGGAATAAATCACTGGTTGAGGCGGACGTCGAAGGTTGCGTTGATGTCCGGACGTTCGGCTGGCTGGATGTGACACAGCCGAATTTTCATAAACATCAGCTATGCCGACATCTTGCCTTCGAGGCGTCCAGTTGATTGCAAATATTGTTTCCACTGAAACAAAAGTAATTATGCACTCTCGTTCGAAGCTGAATCGCTAACAACGTGGATTACTCCGTTTTTCTTAACTTTCACGTTATGTTATCTCATTCAATAAAAAATTATTCATGCCGGTTATTTATCTCAAGCTGAAACGCTGAAGGAGTAGCAACATTTTCCCTCTTTGCGAGCTACCCGTAAGACACGTTGTAATCAATTGTAAACCATGCGGTCGCTAATGACCGCGCTGTTGATGCGACCACTAAAATCGACCATTAAAAAAAAAGCTATAAATAAGTAAACCGCACTAGTTATGGAACCACCTAGAGAATACCGACCTGACGGTGATATATTCCTTGATAATTTCCCCGGAGCTGTTCGGTGGTATCGGCGAGCGTTTAACGAAGCAACAGAGCGGAGGTGAGATCGGTTCGAACCGAGTTAAACTTGTGAACCGAAAGGAAGGATCCGTGGCGGCTAGAAAGTCGTAGATCGCCGCGTAATTCCAGACACCTGCACGAGGTTGGAGGCTCGCCAAATAACTGATAGCGTGGGCGTCGCGGCACCGAAGACATCGGTGAACGATGCCGGATGTGGAGAGAAGAGCCGGACTAGCCTAACTCGAGAGGGGATGAAGGCTCCCCTGGCTTCTTGTTCCATTGGTTGGGAGCCGATCCGAGCCTCTTCCTCTTCTTCTCGCCACTGTTCGAATCACTCTCTGTTCTTCCCGATCTTCGTATTGCCGGTTTTAACATGTTACCACCTTCCGGTCGACGCGAGGCGTTAATGAACATCCTTCTATCGCGCCACATAACACCTGTTTATACTAGCGAAACTGCCCGCTAACAATCGGCTCCCGTCATCCGGTTGACATCCTAGAGCAGAGGAAAGATCGTCAGCATTGGTAAACATGCTCCAAATTCTTTTTCAAAACTTCAGGACGCTCTGTAGTGCGCACGTCTTCAGCGTGGACATCGCTGAAGACTTTGTACTTCAAGCGAAGAGTCTAAACTTCGACTAAGATCTGCGAATGCACTTATAAATACGTGACGTGCTTCTTTATTCGATTAACAACAAGCACGATGTTGTAATGATTTTTATTCGACAGAACGACGTTCGTCGGTCTTATTCATTTTCAGCATATACGCAGCGGGAGTGATTCTACCTCCGCGGCGAATTCTCGGCGGATGGAAACCGGAAGTGGGTGGGCTCGTGCCCGAAGGTGGTCGAAAAACGTACTCACACGAAAATAGAAAGCGTGGAACGGGCCGCGGCACGCTCGGTAAGAACCCCCGAGGTCTCCGTGACTTCCGGTTCTGAACGTCGGGAGCGCGTGTGCCCGACGCTGACCGGATATGGCGAAGAACCGACTGACCAAATCGTGCGTCGCGTCGAAGAGCCGGCGGCTTCGTGTTCGCTTAGGCTTTTCATGCGAATCACGCGTTCCCCTGTACCAAATACCAACCTCGGCCCGGTGACATCATACTCATCGTACACTCGTACCTGTGCAAGTCCGCCGCGTGTACGTGGCGAACGTGGACACTGGACACGCGTTCCTACCTGCCACTACCAGCGTTCCACGTTGTTGTCGAGCCTCACCCTAGGGCTGTTGATCATTCCGATAGGGACATCGCCGCTAGTTCCCCTTCCTCTCCAAACTATATCCAGGAATGATTAATTGGTCCTGTTCCTCGTCCTGGTTTTTACGAAACATTTCTAAAATATTTGTTTCTTCGGTTTTCCTAGTTCAGCTGGACTAAGAGGATCCAGAGGGCTGCTGATGATTCCGATAGGGACATCATCGCTAGTTCCCCTTTCTTTCAAAACCATATCCAGGAATGATAAATTGATACTGGTTTTTACAAAGCACTTCTAAAATATTTATTTTCTGGATTCTTCTAGTTCAGCTAAACTAAGAGGATCCAGAGGGCTGTTGATGATTCCGATTGGGGTGTCATCGCTAGTTCCCCTTTCTCTCCAAACCATATCCAGCAATGATAAATTGATCCTGTCTAGAACTTTTTTTTGGGATTCTCCTAGTTCAGCTAGAATAAGAGGATCCAGAGCGATTCCAATAGGGACATTATCACAGTTCCCCTTCCCCTCCAAACCATTGGAATTTTCTGAATGACACAAATTGATCCTGTTCCTCGTCCTGATTTTTACAAAGCATTTCTAAAATATTTGTTTTGGATTCTCCTGGTTCAGCTAGTTCCCCTTCTTCTTCCTAGTTCCTCTTCCTCTCCAAACCATATCCAGGAATGATAAATTGATTCTGTTCCTCATCCTGATTTCTAAAATATTTCTTTTTGGGATAGTTCAGCTAGAATAAGAGGATCCAGAGCGTGTTGATGATTCCAGTAGGGACATCATCACAGTTCCCCTTCCCCTCCAAACCATTGGAATTTTCTGAATGACACAAATTGATCCTGTTCCTCGTCCTGATTTTTACAAAGCATTTCTAAAATATTTGTTTTTGGATTCTCCTAGCTCAGCTAGTTTCCCTTCTTCTTCCTAGTTCCCCTTCCTTTCCAAACCATATCCAGGAATGTTCTCAATGAAGAATTGATCCTGCTGCTCCTCGACCTGATTTTTACAAAGCATTTCTAAAATAGTTCTTTTTTAGATGCTCCTAGTTCAGCTAGAACAAGAGGATCCAGAGGTGATGGAGGGTGGAAGATGCAGAGCGGATTAGTAAGCAGCACGGCGAACACTGGCGGAGAAAGTCCGTAGGGTTCGGTGGCTCTTCGTGGGCTACCGTTCTCTTCCTTCTCCTCTTCCAGGCCGATGTTATTCACGCAACGATCGACAGAGCCGTAGGAGGAGAAGGAAAAAAAGCCCATGGTGGACGAATTGATCGGTAAGCGGGACACGTATCCCCCATGGTTGCATATATAAGACCGAGAACCGAGTATACTTACATCGAGGAACCGGGAGGAACGGGCACGTATGCACGGCAACGACCACACCGTCCATCCGGTTCTGGATATTCGGATGCCTAATTTTGTTCTGCCGGAAAAATGGACCGACGCGACGGAAGCATCAAACGCGCGCAAACCAGCACGCACTCTGACTCAGACTTTGACGTCACAGATGCACGAATTTGTTGGTCGAAACAGTCGTGTTCGTACATTCCACAGTTCCCGAACAAATTAAACATGCATATTAAACTGACACAATTTACTCATGCAATATATTCAAATGTTTAGCAATTGATTTGACATAAAATAATTGAATAATGTAGAAATTATTTTACATTGCTGATATATAGCAATATTTAGTGGTGCCTGAGGGCTTGAGGGTTGCCACTCGACTGCTAAGCGTTAATAACAAATGATAGGGTGATACTGATCCCGTTTTAATATTCGGCCACCGAATTGCTCCGCAACACATAGGAGATTGTGTGCTCTCGGTTGAAATAATGCCGGTTTGTCAAGATCCGCCCTATATCGCGAATAAAGTCAGCCTCCCCTAAACGAAAGAGAAAAATGAACGAAAGGCATAACGAAGCAGAAATCTCGCGAGAAGTAGGCCGTGCAAATGAGGTAGCCTCTGTGACGGAGAAAAAAAGTCAGGCCGGCTGCTAATTGCAGAACAAACGGGTACAGTACAGCGTAGAAATCGGCACAAAAGAATCCGAGCAACATAATAAAGGTGCGAACAATATCGGTAAACATTGATTTACCTGTTGAACGAATTAGAAATTTTTCTACATAGAATACAGAACGAGCAGATTTTTCTACATTATAAGGAAATTAAAAAATTATCTTTGAGCGAACACACAAACACACACGGAGCGGAATTCTCCTCAAGTGCGCCGATAATTAAAAATAATAATTAACTTCAGTTGAGAGGCCGTCGATAATCAGCCTCACCTGCTAGATTCTTGACCAACCAGCCATTTTACAGGCGATTCATAATTACACGATACTCTGATTTGCAAGCTCCCGAAGCAATTAACGCTTAGGCGATTGTGTTCGTTATGGCTGCCGTTCTAATTCGAGAAGGCGTACACGAACGACTTGAATTGTTATAAATACTGTAGCAGTCTAAATAAATTGCTATCAATGTTCTAAAAATTATGCAAATTAAAATGAGGGTGCATTGATGCACGTGAAATAGTACACGTGTGTTATTATACAATTAAATGCACGTTCAAAACCACGATCTCTAATGAAAGTACAGTGAAAGGTAATCAATGAATAAATTCATCTTCGCAATCATTCGCAAAGCTAGTCTCTACTGACCTCCGAGCCAATTAATCAATTAATCAATGCAATAAATACTCAGTAAACATCTCCAAACGGTCCAAAGTGCTGCTTCTTAATTAGTTCAAGCAATGCCGACGAGAAAGAACGTCCCGCCGCGTTATCCTGTACGATCACTAATCACTAATCGGCGACGACTGTCCGAAACTATTCACTCGATAAACTTTTGCGGTGTTATCAGTGTCCACGGGGACCGTTATCGTTTTTCAAAAGTTCGAAGCGAGCCGAACGGGTAATTTCCATTAAGATAAAATCGTGAACAATCCTGATTCGACGAGATGATCGAACAAGAAGAATCCGAGCCATTGTTCCTGATTGAGGCTCTTTTATCTTTGGATACTGTACCCATGTCGACTTGCTATCACTGATAACACCTTGCGACCACGGTTTATCAGACGTACGAGGCGTCGCGACGCTTTGAAAAACACTTCCGGTTTCGATGGAGAACGGTCCTCGGTCGTCGGTAACCACGACCCGTTTGCAAACCTATGTCACGACACGAAACGAAACACGCGGCTCGCTTTAACCGGGAAATCGTTCTCGTCTTACAGGATGCCAGCGCGTCAATATTGACACGTTTCTTACGAAACGGAACGAGGAGCGACGAGGAACGAGAGAACAATCGGTCATTCGATCTCGCAAAACTTGGATCCTACGCGCGACTCTGAAAATCACCGGCATGTGCTCCGTCGTACAAATTCTCGAAGATTTATTTAATCGTTCTCCATAGCAAGATCTGTCCAAACATGATCTACAAAGTGTTAAAAAATTCGACTTTTTTACTCTTCGAAAATTATCAATTTTCTGTAAAGATTCAGAAATAAGATTATACTTTTTTACTATTCGAGAATGTACGAAAGCCTCGATCAACTTTCTGCTTTTTCAGGATGCGTACCATTGAGTTGGCAAGAAAGTAATTTCGTTATTTTTTTTTGTTCGATGTTCTTTTGCCATCTTTCTGACAGCTTCACAATCCCGCGCTCATGAAACTTCTGGTCCTTATTTCAGGTCTTGATTTCAGGTCATCATCATTAGTGAAAATTCATTGTTCGAATAAAAAGAATGGGTTTTATTTCACCGTAAAATACCGAAATGAATTTCTTGCCAACCCAATATTATTTTTGCGGTGACGTAGCATTGAAAATTGCCACCTCTGGCACGCATTTTGGCATTTACAATGCCCGCGAACGTTCAGTTCAATTTGGTAACTGGACCCTCCCATTTCCCGCGTAACCAGCTCGGAAACAGGAAATTAATTTGGCGGACACAATGAGCGACGTTAAACGATGACTAACTATAGATACCGTGGTGTAACTGGAATTACGAGAAATTTCTGCTTATCAAGGTGTAATCCTTATCTGGCATCGGAGCCGAATTTCAATCGATAAATCCGATAAAGTGAATCCCTTGAGCCGTGTGTGGATTTCGCATCGAACCCGAGAACGGAATATGAAGATATACGGACGCTTAACTGTTTCAACTCTTTTTATTTTTCACTCGTGGGTTGGTTGCTCGATAACAATCTGTAAATTACAATAACATACGTATATAGTGTATAATGGTGTATAAACCTGAAATGGAACTAGAAACGCGTGGGCGTTAAAATAAAATACTAAACTGATACAAATAATGAACACTGGAGGAACAAAGTCTTCGAGTAATTATTTAGAATTATTTCAGAGCGATTAAATAAATGTTGTGATGAGCGGCGCTCTGAAGGTAACATAATACTAGGTTTGTAGAACCATCACTCATTGTAAAACCATCTCCGTAATCGTATCTATAACACAGTATAATTAATAATAATTTATTCGTGTTTAACCCTTCGCACTCGGAGCTATTCTTCGATTTTACACCTTGTACAATGCTCTCGGTAGTTTATTAAAATATTAAATACGCTTAGTAATTTATCGAATAAAAATGTAATAATGCAACAAATATTTTGAATAAATGGTACAAAAATTATCAGTGACGAGTCGCCACTCGAGTGCATAGGGTTACATACTTAAAGTAGGGTGTCGTTATTAAGTAGAACGATAATAAATTGTGCGGTGAATGAACCTCGTGAAATCAATCGATAGTCTAATTAAACCAGTAATAAAAATATGAAAAAGAATGTCGACGTTTCAATTTAGAGACTGATCGAATGTCAACTAAGACCTGTGAAGCTCGAGCGTAGAAAATTAAATTCTCTCGTCCTAATATTAACTATGTTTAAATACTTTTCCCTTTTACGCATTGTAAAAGTGTTCGTTTCTATGATTACCTTGAACTTACTTATCAACTACGAAATTGGCTATCGATATTGGCAAAAATTCCTTACGGTTAGACCTTGAAACGTGTATTACTTCAATAAATGCAACTGCACTATATCGTTTGAAACGGCGCGATGGCCTTCGTTGGTATCATACGCGAGAACGGGACCGTACACAAATTATTGAACAAAGTATCGTGACTTGCACAACCGTATAGACCAGCAGATAAAATTTCAAACGAGTTCAGTCTCTTTGGAGTAACAACCGTAAAAGAGGGCGGGTCGAGAAAGATAAAAAGAAATCGCCTTCGAATATTTTTACAATTCAACTAAACAAAGATAACTTAAGAAGAGCTCTATAACAACTGATACACTACGAACTGTACAAAACTGTCGGATTTCATTTAATTTATACAAAACAGTAACAACGGAGAGTCGGTGGTATAAATTAGATTAAGAATATATATTCCCGCGAACGATTCATGATTTGTGCTTTCAAAGTTTGTATCTTTTATCACCGTTAGTGCGTTAAATAATAAAGAATCATACTTCAATGTACAAGTTACAAGATAAAATGACAACCGAGAACGTCGACACCGCGGTCGCGTTTAAAACGTTCACGAATTTCTATCGATTATTATCCGTGATAGTATCGGATTTCTAGCGCTTTAAAATTAAATGTAGCTGTAATCAGTCTAAGGGTACGAGTACAACGGAGCTGCGATAGTAGTTTCAATACTAATGAAGAGAACGGCACTATCGATTGGGGCTGTTACTTTTCCGAAGCTTCGATTCTTCGAAGGAACGAAGTTTCGAATTATTGAAGCTTCGAAGCCTTCGAAGTGTCCGAAATTTCGAAGTGCACGAAGTTTCTAAGTTTTCGAATCGTATGAAATTTTTAGCTGTGGTGGCGTCTTTTTTCGAAATGTAGGAGTGTCTATAATTGTATCAAATATAACTTAGCAGCGAAATGTCGAAGTTCAAAGCTTCGAAACTCCGTTTCCTTTAATCCTTTAATAATTTACTACGGAGGTTTGAATTTCCAAGCTACGAAGCTTCAAAATCTTCGACCTTTGAAAGAAAGTAACAGCCCTACCATCGATGATCGCCTGCTAAGCGTCGCTGTCTTCTCAAGTATCGCAGCTCCGTTGTATTCGTACCTTAAGGCATACAATTGATATGCTAGGATCATCGTTTCTTTCTCTACAAGGTAACTGTAATTAGCGAAGTAATAATTTATGTATATATTACTCTTGCACTGTTTTCAGGGAAATCAGCGTCTTACAACTACGTCTCGATAATGTACTCTAGTGAGAAATTTTCAATAAATAGAATGACAAACGTCCGATTCGCGTCAAACAGTTTTTCTTTAATGCTGATCGATGTATCCTGCTAAACTGCGGTCACGCGAAGTTAGCATGTATGTGGTATTTACTCCTCTAAATCTTAAGCTTATAAATTGCATTGTTAGGTATATGTCTTTGAATCGTATTGAGAACTATGCTAGCATACAGTGCCGTTTCTTCGTTAGGCTTTCTCACTGACTATTCTTAATGTGACTGCGTTTAATAATGGAATATCGTTTATTCGATGCTTTGTTAGAATTGCCACGACGTGTATGTTGCTGTCCATGGCGTGACGACGGTCCATTGTGGAAATTGAGACAGAAACCGTTTAAATCTCAGAGACTTTTGATGCTCGCCGTGAAGAAAATGACCGCCTAATGCCACGGTCAAACATGGTGCCTTTTGTACGTAGGGGACCTGTACAAATAAGTAGATAAGCGTACAATCTTCTCTTACACCGTGTTAAACTTACATTTAATTCGACGGTGAACGTATAAGGAGTGCAATCAGATGCGCAGGAATAATAAACAAAATACGTCTCCCTATCGTTCCATTTAGGTCCTTGTAACGGTTTTCCTCCTAAAATGGACCATCTTTCCAAATGAACGCTTCTGTACGGAGACAAAATTATGCTTATATGATCAGGACCTAGAAATAAAATGTTTACGTAGTTTTCATGTTGCACAAGCATTCGTTATATTGCATAGGAAATTACCTGTAACATTGAATGTAAAAGTGACAATATTCTGTCGTGTAGACTTCGAAATAAGCTCCAGCTGCGTTGGAATGTTGATGAGCGGTGCTGGTCCTGGGATCCAACTCGTTTTCCTATAAGAAAATAATGTTGCGTGTTAATTATGCTTTGATAAATTCTACGATAGGTTTTCTTACCATAAGAAAGTTGTAACAGGCATAAAGTATGGTAGGCCACAATACAGCTCCTGTTCGCAGTCCTTCAGAGTTGGTGTCGCGGCACGAACTTCAGGCACCATAATGTCGACACTGTGCGGACTGTTCATGTCTAGATCAGCGATCCAATACCCGGTCCCAGAATACCGTAAGTTACCGTTAACGTCGTAGTATTGTCTTTGCGCGTGCTACGAACATAACATCCATTCAAGACACGATGTTCGATAATTCTGAAAAGCTTAGCTGTGAATATCGAATGATTTACCGCGATCATGAAACGTTCCGGCGCCAACCACGATGGATCACCGCTGTAAGGGAAGCCAAATGGACTTAGAATTAATACTGCAATCTTCAACAAGAATAGTCCGACCAATACGCTCAGCACACGTTCTGGATTTTTAATCAGAAGTATTATTGGTAACTGAAAAAGAAACAGTTGGTATCATAGAACTACATTCCGACAATTTGATTCGTGGTTTGTTTAAGGTTTCATAGTCTACCGTGAAACTAAGCAGCAGGCAGAAGAGGATAGATAACGTGTTAGCCATAACAACTTCAGAATTTATGCTGCTACCGGACCGTCCCATTATAGGAATAAATAGATAGAGAGCACCGATCACTAAGTAAAACGATTGCATGTAAGGTATAAACATTGTAGCTAGGTAATAGAGTAACCACTTGCAGCCTAAAAGAAAGGAATTCCAAAGATAGACGATTTTTATATCGCATACAAATTCGCAGTCTGGTTAGAAATAATAATTGTACCTCTCCACTTGCTAAAGAAGTGATGTCGCAGTAAATTTCCAACCGTTGGGAATACAACCCAATGTAGCGGTATGAAACCGGATCGTATTTCGAACACTACGCAGCAGAAGAGTATTAGCATCCATATAATGGAGTACGCGTCGCAGTATATTTGAAACAAAGTCCATGCTGTTTTAACTGCCTGCAATAAATCGATACGATAGATAGTTAAGTATTAATTCGTACAACATAGACATTGCTTACCTTCTTTTGTCGCAGTCCAATGCACAAAAAGAACATCATCGATATGAAGATGGTTGGACAGACGTACAAAAAGAACAACCAAGACGGTTTCGCGTACCAACTCATTACTTTACCAAGCTTGGTAAGAACAATTGCGAGCATCGTGCATGAAATCATTGACACCAGCCACGAAGCAATTATTGCTCCGATACACAGTAATACGTATTTGAAATATACCGTTTTCTTTATATCTGAATAAGAATTGATAGAAATGAATTCAATATAAAATTTTGATACAAGTCTCGTCGAAGCAAATTTTATACGCAAGCGTACCTCTCCGCGCGCTTCGTGCATTCAGATATATAGAATATACGCCAGCCATTATGCTAACAACGTTAATCGTACTAGCCACGTGTTGCGGCCATCTAATAACAAATGCACCTATGAAATCAAAGAACACAAGATTCCCAGGATTATCCTGAATAGACTCGGATAAGTTATTATCCATTACTATTCCTTGTAGCAGAGCAAGAATATTATCTCCAGTCCTTTGCAAGGATCCTAGGGGTATCTGATCGATATTGTCGAATTTCGTATGGTACACGTAACCGTTGGTCGACCAAGCGAAATCGAGACCTACAATTTTCGAATTATGTTAATCGTGTTTTTAATTTTTAATTAATACATTTTTAGAGCATACCAGAAACATTTCCAAAGTCTCGGAATATTCGGAAATCAGTGTCTCCAGGCACAATACCACTTTCGAAAATTTCCTGAGCTAAGGACGAAGCGTATGGGTAGGGAACGGACTTCGAATACACCTACAGAAACAAAAGCACAGATGACAAAATGGAACATGCAATCATTGCATGCGTAATTGTATAATTAAACATTACTTGAAGCAACCAAGAACTGTCAGGCCCAGCCTGGAATAATAATTCACGGCCGCCAGCACCACACGCCTCCAAATTGATGAAAGCGCGTACTTCTTTAGCCCAGGCGTGCTGCGTTATAAAACCGTGAGAAGCCTAGAAAATACAAATATTTCAGCTGATACATAATGTACCGAAGTAACAACTAATATTATACCTGCATTAAATTTTCTTCGGCGCCGTTAAATAGAAATATAATATTATGCTTCAACAATTTTGAACTATGAGCAATCACGCGTAAAATTTCTAACATCACAGCACAACCAGCTCCATCGTCAGATCCACCTATAATCGAACAGAATTTACTTGATTCTATTAAAAATATAAGTTACATCATTTTATGGAACAAGTGCAATAGCTCTGTTGGTTTCGAACAATCAAGCACGTTCAAATTCATCGTTCATGTACAAAGGAGAAGATAAGATTTGTCTTTTACATTGTAATTAATCGAGACCATCGAAACTGTTGCACACACCTAGTCATTCTTACCAGGACTATCGGGGAAAGTATCAAAATGACAATTTAATAGCATGCTGCTATGCGTAGACCTGTGTGGACCAATTTTAACAATGATATTCTGAACATTTCTATAAACATTTGTCATTCCGTCGAGGAACTTCAAAGGAAAAGCTCCACTATGCTTGGTTACGTCAACTAGAATCTTGTGGTTTTCGTTGGAGTCCTTAACTATATTATTGATAGTGTCCGTTAAATATTTGATCGCCAACACTTCATTTTCGTAGCTTCCAACGATCCGTGGACCGATGGATGTGAGTTGTTCGAGATGATTGCGTGCTCTCTCTGCTATAAACCTTTCCGGATATAATCCTTCCTTGCTTATGGTTATCGGTTCGGGTAGCTTCTTCTCGAATACAATTATGATGATGGATACAAAAAGGAAAAACGTGAAAAGGAAAAACAAATGGTACGATTCATTCGGCAGCACTTCCTTTCTCTTTGCTGAGGCTCTGTCGTCGTATAGAACATCGGCGGATGTTCTTTTGGTAACACGCTGTCGAAATCTTATTCCGTCTCTCTGAAAATTCATGTTGTCAATACTGAACTAACAAATGATGTAATATAGGAACCATTTAAAAATATAATATACATTACCATTGTCAGTGTTCAAAGATGGAACCCGTTTCAGTGACTGATGAAATACTCAAATACCAGCGATAGCACGAGCAATGTCATTCAACTTTGATCGATGCAACATGACATGTGTACTCCAAAGTATTGTTTTGTAAAAATATAATTTTTGTGAAACAAACAAATTAACAAAGTTGTTTTCTTAAATAGTTATCTTTCAATCGGGCTTTCGATCGAAATTGATACTCGTGATTGCGAAGATTTCGTGCGATGATACAACCACTGCAGATGTCGAAATCAGGAGATTTATTTGATAAATCAGATATATCCAAAACGAGTCTGTTGAACCACTTCTCTCGTTTCTCTTTTTCATTTAAGAATACCAGGCTACACGCTCGCTATACCAGCATTCCCTTTACATAATTCCCGGCTACTATCGGCGTTCATTATTATCAATCGATTTTATCTTTGCTATAAAACATTTAGGTAGAGCTCAGCCGCATGCATTCATGTGCCACTCATGTGCCACTACGATTAGCTACGTAAGTAAGTACTTACTGGTACTTACTTACTTACCAATAGCGCATTTTCTTTTAAACAAAGTTTGTGTGTCCCACTCGTTTACCCGATTCCCACTAACACGAAATTCCCGACACGCTTGAACTTTGAACATATATATATATATATAGCGTTCGACGGATGAAGTTAGTCGAAACGGGTTATTTCATAATTCTACGATTCTCAAAAAGAATAACAGATATATTAACCCGAAATAGACCGACAAAAAAAAGGTAAGAATAATTATCCGACGCTCACTGTTCGTTTCAGATAAAAGTCGTCCGTATAATTATATAGGCGCTCGTAGACTTAGACGACATTGAATACAAATGCGTTAGATAGTATTATTCGATCCCAGGCAACCAAAAATTCAAATTTGGACGTCCTCCTGTGCGCGCATATGCCGTCCCAGTGCCGTCCTAAGGACTAGGGCTTGGACATGGGCATGAGGTCGGCATGAAAACGTCCTCAGGACGCGGAATCTGCCTTTGTGGCAGCACTGTCGCATTGATGTGACACATGCCCACCACATGCCTTTGTGGCAGCACCGTCGCACTCATGTGGCCATACATTTGTGGCAGCACCCTCGCACCGAATATCGTTTTACAGGGCAGCACCGTCAGCGAGGGTAGGTCGCACTAATGTGGCAGATGTCGGCGAAGTAATTTTCCAGTCAATTTCTATCGTATCAAATATACAGCACTTGTCCCTTTTATTCACATTCATTCTCGACAATTCGAAATACCCATTCGCTGGCGGTGCTGCCCTGTAAAACGATATTCGCTAGCCACATCAGTGCGACAGTGCTGCCACAAAGGCAGATTCGGCGTCCTGAGGCCGTTTTCATGCCGTCCTCATGCCCATGTCCAAACCCTAGTCCTTAGGACGGCACTGGGACGGCATATGCGCGCACAGGAGGACGTCCAAAATTCGTCCAATCCAACCTTGAGCGCCTCGAAGCGTAAGTTGGACAATGATTGGACGATCTCTGCCCTAGGCCGGCTATGCTCAAAGCATGCCTGGTTAGCTGGGATTATTTACGGAAGAAACGTATGAAATTGAATGTGAAAATTCATTTATATATTTATATGAAAGTATTGAAAAATCAAAATATTAAAATCATCTTCATATACTTATACAGTATATATGTTAGACATTTCATAAAGTAATATATATATATATATATATATATATATATATATATATATATATATATGTGCGTTGTCGTTCATATAAGAAATTGGGAATGTATATATCGATAGTAATGTGTATTCTGCAATATAATTTTAATCTTTTTAAAGATTAATTATAGACTGACTATACTTTGTAACTAATATAGTGCGTGATAGTGCTGGAGTTGTTGGTGTACTATTGTACTATATGAGTCACTAGGCTGGAGTGCAAAGGGTAGTCTTAAAGTTTTTTAATCTGTTCACTGTTTTAAATTGCATCTACTCATTTTTATTATAAATGAATAAAATCCGGAGTTCGGAAGTTCGGAGTTCGGAGTCTATTCACTCATGAGTCATGAGACATGACTGCGCGTGGAACGTGGAACTGTGGAACGCCGACACGATCGTTTACCGCCATCTGTAGGTGAACGTTTGAAAGAGACGTGAACATTTGCTGGTTCGACGATAAGGTTTTTTTTTCCTGTTATAATGGTAGGTGGCCGGGCTCCATAACTAGCAGACGACCGAGTGTAGCAGACGGCGCGTAGCTAGCGTCGTTCGCGGGCGGCCGAGTTTGCGTTTTAAAATCGAACATCGTCGAATATTGAAAGACACGCTCCCCCGGAGGCCGATCGAGTTCTTGTGTATCGTAATTTCTGTGAAAATCAATCAAAATGGATCCCGAAGCATTCCTGGACATGGCGAATCAGTTCATTAAATTGAAAATGTACCCGTACTTCGATATCGCGCACAGCGTACTCTGTGCGCTACACGTCAGAGAGGATTTAGGACCCGGTAAGCCCAAGCCCACCCGAACCATTCTAAATTTAATCCGGTCACAGCAGCTAGCTTATTGCCTTTTCTGTGATTCTCTACCATCTCCTGAAACACCTCGTTCTTTTATTTCTTTTTTTTTCCTTCTCATTGATTCCGCCTATGCGCGGAAATCTATTTTTTAACTATCGAGACTATTCCTGATTTTATAGTCTCGGATTGCTCGCGGTATAAAAATACTCCCGCCCGCCTTCTAACGATTATGATCGAGCGAATTAGTTTATTTTATTCGACGATCAGATAATATCTCGTGTATTTTCGTACGCGCCACAGACGTTTACTATTTTTAAATTTGTTCTTTCGGAATCGACGGTTCCGCTTAGCTCCTTCACCATGAAATGCACAATTTTTTATCGCGGTAATTAAACACCGCGTGTTATATATATATGCATATATGTATACGTATGTTCTATTGGCACATTGAAAAAAATCAAGTATCTGTTACCATGTCTTTGGCACAATTATAATAATCTTATTTTGTAGCCATCACCGGAACTACCCAGCTAATCTATTTCAGTATACACCTTTGCGAGTAGGTCAAATTTTCTTCAAAATTTGGCCTAAGCTCTTGTTACATTCTCTATTCGAGCTTTTCTCCTGTTATATTATTATATTTTTGTCAAGTCTATCAAAAGATAAAGAGTTTACAGTGCAAAAGTGTACTACAATGACTGTACAATTCGCTAAGAAAGTTCTCTTTCAATGACTTCCTTATGCAATGAACCGTGAAGGATAAATCTGTAAATAACTGGAATTGTTTCAATACCTTCCTTACTGTACCGAAACTTTGAATAAAGAGTTTTACATCTTTGAACATGGAAATAAAAAGTTTATTTTGTACTGAAACAAATCCGATAATATCCGTTTAATGTTCCGAATGTACCTGCAATGTTTAAAAGTAGTATGCCAGGGCAACGTTAATTCTATGTTTGTGGTAACTTGGATCACATTTGTATGTACGTGTGGATGTATCATAGTACACTTATAAGGATTCCGAGTGACCTAGTTGAATTAGCACACCCCTTGATATGTCATGGTGTATCAAATGTTCATCGAATCGCTTAGGAAATTCTTGTTTACCAAAAAAACAGTAGTTACTTGATTTTTTATTGAGACAAATTGTCTGCTCGATAAAAAGATATTTTATTTTAATTCGGTGGACTGTTCCAAACGTTGGAATTTATGATGAAAATGTAATTAAATTTTTATTAAGATCACTTTCTGCATAGAAGGGTGTTTCCCTCGAAATTTTTAATTTTCGGAAAAAATAGACGTAGACTTTACAATCGCATGTCGAACGAGTACATGTCGAATTTAATCCAAATAATTTATGCATTCAGTATGTATATTCGAATAGGTGCCCAAGCATTCTCGAGAAAACATCCCTTATCATGCTGGCTTTCGACAATGTTGGTGACATTTGCAAGCGGTATGGTGTGCAATGCTCTCTTGGGGGAACCGGTTCTAGCACCTTTGAAAAATACACCACAAGTTCTAGTCGCAACCATTGTTTGGTCAGTATTGATTAACCGCAGGATAACGGTGCGAATGATATTTTCAAATGCAAATAAATGAACTTATCAACGTATTTAGGTATGTGATATTTTATACGCCGTTTGATATTGGATACAAAGTAGCCAAATTTCTACCTGTAAAAATCGTATGCGCAACTCTAAAAGAAATATATAGGTAAATACAAGACAAATATTTCTTATTAGTTCTTTTATTATCTGTCTCTATTCTTCTGTGTTATTTATTTTTAACTTCAGGTGTAAAAAAGTATACGATGGAGTAACACACGCAGGAAAACTTTATCCGGATGCATATCTAATCATGGTCATAATTGGTACACTTAAAGGTAAGCTTTGAATACTATATGATAGCTTTGATATAATGATATGGTAAACTTAACTCACTTTGTTCGCTTGTAGGCAATGGAGCAGGCTTTACCAAACTGTTTGAGCGTCTAATACGAGGTGTATGGACTCCAACTGCGATGGAGCTGATGCAACCTAGCTTGTAAGCGTAATTCCTTTCATTCTTCTCTGTAAATCATTTTGAAAATTAGTATGTACAGAAATATTCAGCGAGAACTGATTTGTTTCAGCCCTACGAAAGCCTCGATGGTTGCATCGATCATCTTTGTCCTAGATAAAAAGACTGATCTCATCTCTGCACCTCATGCGTTAGTTTACTTCGGCATTGTTATCTTCTTCGTATATTTCAAGGTAAACGTTTTCCCGGCCATCGAAATACTTAATACTGATTCGAACGTGGTTAACGTTATTTCAGCTATCATCGATTTTGCTGGGTATCCACGATCCGTTTGTACCTTTCGAAAATTTGTTCTGCGCGCTGTTCCTCGGAGGAATTTGGGATTCGTTAGCCAAATTCCTGGGCCGAGGCCAAGCCAAAGACGAGAAAGCAGATGCCAAGAAAAAGGACTAAACGTTTGTACATTTTGTGCGTATACCCTTTAATAATACCATGCGTGCGAATTACGTAACGTCGTTACAAAACGAAGCATAGCTCGAGTCATATCGTTCGTTCTAATCCGATTCTGTTCCACCTATAGGTGCATCAAGTCTTCAATGAGATTCATTTTAAAACTAGCAATAATTTGCTGACGAATCAATGAATGGAAACAATTTCAAATCCACATAGCTGTACGATAATCGCATGTTGAAGCGCGACTACCGACAAATCATTGAATATCAGAAGTACAATAATTTATTATTATATATATTGGAATAAGGACGAGCGTTGCATACAGCGGGATAGAATGACTTCGATTACTGGGAAAATCAGCAGTATTATATGTCTGTTAACAACCACTTGCCGTTGAAGTAACTAATTTTATTAAAAAGAAAAGAAACGAACGTAATTTTAATATGAATCAGATCGGTTAGTTGAAAAATACGTGCAATACGATGCATGAGCATTAGAAATATGTCTCCGGTCACTGATTTTTTGATAATATATATATGTATTATATATATACCTCGTATAAATTTCTAGCGATCGAATTTAAAAATGTTGTTGATACGGTGATTTTGTAGTGCAATATGCAATCTTCCTTACAATCTAAATGCATGTTAGGAATTATTAAAGCCAATCTGAAGTATCCTAACTTTTTGGCATACCACGAAGGTACGAGTTAAAACATACTCAGTATGATAACGAAGTTCTATAGTTTCGACGAATATTTCAGTGATAAGATTTCGATTATAAAATGCTCGACAGAAAAAATTTTTAAAACGTGTAAAAAATACTCGAGGGAACGTACACCTCTTTTATACTATTTTATTATGATATCAAGGGTTGGTACTTGCCACACGTACAGGTATCAAAGTGTTTGCCTTCGACTCAACGATGTGAACATAATTTATTATGAGAATTAAACTATTTAATTTTCATATGATGTTCCACTTGTCAGAACGTTGTACATTTTCATGTAATAAAATGAAGTTTGCTCTTCCACGTTTGTAGCCTGATGCATCATCCTTTTCGATTTTACACAATAAACGAGGCCAGTCTTGAATAGAGAGAAATCTTTTTATTAAAAAGCCATTAAGAAGAATCACGATCGAAGCTACGCTGATCAAATTTCCCAGAACAATGCACATACATAAAATGTTTATCAAATTCGAGGAAGATCAAAGGATGACAAGACCAAGTCACATTTCGAAATAAAAATTTGAATGATCAACTAGTTGCTTCTGGCGAAAGTACATTTACGTGTCTGCCTCACGCACAGTGGAATCTTAGAAGTGTGCATACAGTTAAATGCATCGGGATTCGTTACATCTGTCCAATCCTGATGACAATACAGTTTGCCTTTACAATTATCATCGCAATGATACTTCGGTTCTTCCTGATACGAAGATACGCAAACTGTATAAGGCACGCAAGTAGGTCTACCGCATGCTTCTACGCGTTTATCAAGGAACTTCTTCTCATAGTCATCCTCTGTTAGCGTGTTTTTATCAGACTTTTTAATTGTTTGGCTCTCGGTACACTTTATCACACGGACTAAGATAGGATCTCGTTTCTGAGTACCAACAGTGATTCTCTGTTGCTTATCAGTGTCTATTTTATTTGAACACACAGAATCGTCCAAACCGTTTTGAACACCCGTGTCGCGTGTCTGTAACAATGACCCATTCGTGCCAATGTCTCTGTATTCGCAATGGGCGCAAACTTCTTTGTCAGCAAGTAGTTTTTTTACTTCTTTTAACATAGGAGTCCTTTCGCTCCCATCCCCCTGGACACCTGTAGATCGGTAAACCAGCTTGTACGGAGCTTCCTTGGTCATAGTTAATTTATTTACGCAGACGCTAACTGTTTCCGCGTTGGACAAGGTCTGTACGCACTCGTCTTTGGTTAGATGCACTCCCAAAGCCGTGACTGCGAATTCTTTGATTCTTTTCACCATCTCCGTTGCATCGGTTGCACAACTAGTACTGTGTTTCTTCTGCTCATCTAAAATCAATGGTTCCCCAATGACCAAACGCAAAACAGACAAGCTCAAATAACTTACGGTCGGTTTGCGACTTTATGCAACGAGATCCACGACTTATCTTCGAAGACAACATCTTGCACAGAAGCTGCTGCAGCGCAGTGGTCACCGTAGGGTCTTTCATCAACTCGGACATGTTACGTGGACATGTCTCCGCGTTGCACGCTTTCGTATACGCCTCAGCTGTAATTTTTTACAGGGATATAATAAAAGAAATTAAAAATCTGTTTACAGACGTGGATATAAAAGAAGATTTTTGTATAATAACCCACTTTCTCCTACCGCAGCTTCTTTGTAATCTTTCTGCCGGACGCAATGCTTTAAAGAGCCATGAGACTTCGCTCGAGATGGAAGTACACACTCTCCGCCAGTACCAACGCTTTTATAACATACAGTAGTTATGGAACCGCTGCTATGAACTCTTTGAACAGACGACGATGTCTGAACGTCCCTCGTTCTCTCCAATGAAGACGACCGAGCCGTACTTCCTTGCGATACGCAAATAGTACTCTGCGTCCCTTTCGATGCTTGGCCATTTACACACACTCCTCTGTCCTCTAAATGTTGTTTTACAGTATACACACCTACTTGTTTTTCTTGCAAGTGGTTTATAGTTTGAATCGAAACGCTGCGTCTTTCTCCTGGCACACACACAGCGCACTGAGTTCCCCATTCCCTATACACGACCGTGCTAGTTTGTGCATCATTCTTCTTCAATTCCAGAGACAATTGTGTCCCTTTTGTACACAATTCTGGTTTCAAACACTGGACCCCTTGATCGCATTGACAAGCACTCTGCATCCCTACTGAATTTTTCTTCGAGTCTGATAGAATGATCTTGAATTGAGCACACGCTTCTAGAGCACCGCTTTTCTCTTCAGGATCAAGTTGCACCGCTTGAGACTCCGTAGTCTGTGTTCTCTCGTCTAATTTAGGAATTTTAGCTGGCGCTGATTTGGACGAGTCTCTCGCGAAATCTCCAGAATCGTCTGTGTATGTTTTCGAATGGACGGTACGGTATGTTGCATCTAAAACAGCAATATAACGATTAGACTGTGGATCTTTATGCAATTATCGCTTTTATACGACAGAGTTTACTACGATTTTCATTTATTTCAGATCTAAGATTTTATTTGATTCATAAACGTCCGCAGATGTTTGTATTTCGATTTGAATCGATGTACCTTTAACGCATCCACCACACGGCACATACGTTAAGTCAGGAGAGTCACTGTAGAAATTAGCGCAGGGAATAATAATTCTCTGCTCCTGTTTCTCAATCTTTTTATGCTTATCGCTCTCCCAACCGCAGGACGGACACTTCAGAAATGGTGGCTCATATTTCTTGTCATTGACTTTCGTTGAATCAGTGATTATTGAATTGACCGAGTTAGACGGAGTCCTGGGGTACTCTGTTGAAAAGCGGTGCCACATTATTCTATCGATGCCAGTACTTTTCACAAAGACGTTGTACCTGCTACTTTCGAATCGAAGTCTCTTTTAGGTTTACAAGTGCAAGGTTTGTTTCCGTCTCGAGCTTTCAAAACGTTTCTCGCTTGAGGACAAAGGACATACTTCGTCCGTACAGTTGGACGAGCTTCGTTGGTTTTCCTAGGCGTGTATTTCACACTCGATCGAGCTGATCTACTTCTTCTGGCGACGGTGTCGCAAGTCGCGTTGGTACACGGCTGAATTCTCGTTTTAGCTTCTTTTCTGTTAGAATTATGTATGTTGTCGCTGCTTAAAGATTTCAGAACCGATGTGTCCGGATGCACAATCTTCGTAGGTCCCACAGAATTCATTTTCTCCTCGTCGCTGATCACTCTAACTAACATCTCCGCCACTATGTTATACCAAGAGACTGGCGACTTGTACTGTTTCTGCGTTTGCAGTCCTTCAATCGTTCGCAATTGTTCTCTCTTATACCTATGCCAATGAAAATCATTTTTATTCAATTAAATAATTAGAATCGTCGAACATGTTGTAACCACGACTCGACTACGTTCATGATTATTTAAACAGTCACACGGTAGATTACCGGCAAAGTGAAATCTGTAGTTGTGAATTATTTGAGAAAGTTTACTACGTTCAATCGTGTTCGTTTCTTTTTACTTTTCTCTTATCAGCTTGATCTGTTGCAAATAATCGGTTACGGTAAAGCCAGGAATACATAGGTCGTCGATAATCCTCTGCAAAGCTTCGTTTTTCTCCTTGCAATTGTAATAGCGTTTGTCGTAAGGATTCCAAAGGCACGGATACTGCTTGTACACTTTCAAGAATTTCATAACTAATTTCTCGCTCCACTTGGACATTTTGATGATCGCGGTGTTCCTATCGACCGTGTTCCGTCCCGGTGATCCCGCGAGAACGTCGAATTCGATATATTTTGCACGTTTACAATTTTTCGCGTACTGTCATGATGGAATTTTTAACGGTTAAGAAACACGAGTGAACTTGATCGCGAGATCCATCGATCGAGAACGTTGTCGCAACGCTTTGCATCATTCTATTGAACCTATCTTTGTATATCGACTATTAAATTCACCGAAACAGGTGTAGTTTAACATTTTATATATTTTTCACACTGGACAGCAACAGATTAAAAGAAATTAAATTCTATTTGCAAAATTGGCAAGATGCGTCGGCTTCAATTTTGATTAAGGGTAAACCGCAGCTGCAAACCGTTTCATCGCGTACGATTCTGCATTCGCTACAGCTAGAATTATGACAAGCAGCGTTAAAACTATGCGAGATGTATTTCATAGTGCTTAGACGTTCTTGAGCGATCAAGCCCTGTATACGTTTCTCCAGCTTGATGGCGGCTTCTACGAAACATTTATAAATTGAATAATACAGCTACTATTTTTAGTATTTATCATATTTACCAAAGTTAATATTCCGCAACTGACACGCTATACTCTTCCCGAACATATCAAATTCGTCGCAGGATATTTTTCTTCCTTCGTGTCCCGCGTCAGCGTCCTCCTGAAAATATTTTTCACTTTTAGATTACCGAGATTCTATTTTAACACTAGGTTCACGAGACCCGTCAAAATGACGGGTTCTATTGTAATATTCTTAATTTGCGATTATTAAGGTTGTAAAGTTGCTTCCCCGAGGAATTATTTACCAAATTTATTTCTTTGGATACATAATATTGGACAAATAGCCAAAAATTTGGATAGACACATTCTTGTTATGTTTATAAAATAATGTGAAATAGTTAATTCCAGAGCTCCGTAAACCTAGTGTTAATAACGATAACGGTTTCCTCTTTTCTTACCGAAATATTTTTAGCAACTACATCGTCGATCGTACAGGTTTGGCACGCGCTGCTTGCAGTTTTGAAAGCAGAAAGATCTGTTTGCATTTCACTTTCTGTAGTGATGCATTTCCTTGTGCTGCAACCGGTATTAATCCTAGGAACTTGCGGATGCACGTAATTTGTTCTTTTGTCATTGTTCTCGCCTGTACAATCTTTCCTGTGAAAATAGGTATGTATTAAATAAGAAATTATGTGGGAATCGTTCGAAGATTGAATTTACCTGGGGCTTGTCCGAGGTTGTGTCCAATTACAATGCCTTCGCGTTCTTTTTAATTCTACTGTATTCGAATTTCTTAACTGATCGGTTACCTCGCTATTGTGATAATCTGTAAGTGGACTTTTTTCCTTGTTGCATACCTGATATAAAAGATTAATTATAGTAAATATATATAATATTTATAAATGATGGTTTCACCTTCCAATCGTCATGTTTGTAGCCGCACGTTTTAACAAATGGAAATAATATTTCGTGTATTACTGGAAACCAATTTACGTTTGGTTTATATATCTTTTCGCACGATATCGCCGCACCAATTTTCGATAATTCGTAACAGTACTGCGCCTTTATCTGCGTAATCTTCTTTATACAATCACAAACTGTTAAACAACTGTTAAACATAGACTCCACGATGTTTTTATAAGCTTTGTAACGGCTGAATTTGCTTTTGAACTCGGGATGAAACGGATTCCACAAACATTCGTGTCGGCTATAAAGAATCACTAATTTCAACGTTTGATTATCAGTCCATGCAATTGACATGATATTGCTTCGATTATTTTTGCATGATCAGGTTATTTAACCGTTCTCGATCAAGTCCCAACGTATATCACATCGTTACAGCTTCACAATCGCATGTCATGAAGTTGTATTAAAATCTATTGCAAGAGTTTTCTTCTTGGAAGTATGCGATGAACAAATCGCGTTTGAACTCTTCATTATACGTGTGTTTAAAATATCTAACGAAAATTTTAAAAAAGAAAAGATACATGAAGTAAACTAAAAGTCCGTTTACAAATTTAATCCAAGTAATGTATGTACTCAGTATTTATTAAACAATTTTCATCGAAACGTGTTTGCTCAACATTACAAGAAATAAAGAATATTACAAAGATCAAAAAGTTTATTCGGCCATTTTTTCTTGTTAAAAGCATTAATATAATATTAATCATATACGGGACATATGATTTTAAATAATTTGTGCATGAAGTAATAAAATTAGTTCGAATATGATCAATTCGATTCAACATTGTTTTCCGTTACCGACTAGAACCAGCAATCTATTTCAACAAAATTTAATGCTTTGAAGCTAGTGTTATTTTTCATTTTGCACTACGCGGTGGCTCGCTTAATGGAAAATATTACTTCCTTTACTTAAAATATATATTCGTTGAATATGCATTAAATCTAGTGGCATGATTGTAGCTTCAAAGCACCCAAATTCATGGACACATAATAAAATTGTTCATATAACCATGAATATATATGATTAGGTACGCGTTGTACGTTCCGCAGATTTACATTTTAAAACGATCTAAGCGTGTAAAGTGAAAAATATTAATGTTCCGTGTATCGTACGTCATTAACAAAAATATACATTCCCCCTTCATCACGCACAGGCTTAGATTATTAATTATATTACTTATGTAACATTATATACAATGATGGTTTTGTATGTAACAAATATAGTGTTACGAGTATTGGTCGAAGATCGCCCACGCAACAATATATATATTTATATATATATATATATATAATTTGTTTTGTAATTGTGTTTGTTTGTTAAGTTTATCTTACTATGCTTACGTTTATATTATTTACGCTACTGACATGGCTTTATGAAGCAGGTTCAATGGTTGAACATAACGTAGGTAGTTGTTGCGGTTCGAAGTTTACAACTTCGTGATAAACGAGCTCTGAAAACGAGAATGTCTCATAATTATTAGTTCATTTGAATATTGTTCCCGAGTTAGGATGAGAATCATACCTTTCCATTTTTCTACTGGCAAGTCCATGTCCTCGAAACTTTGATCGTACGGAAGTGACACCGGTTCATCCGTTGGATCAGCATATTGAGCAAGATATGGGTGAGCTAGCGCAAGTTCTGCTGTGATTCGTTTCTCCGCATCCAACTCCAACATCAACTCAAGTAAGTCTATGGCTGTGAAGTAACGCATAATTAAATTAACTTAATTTCTGTTGTTACTCAGTAACACTTATTGTTACTCACTTCCACGGATATCTATACTCGGGCTGTTACTTTTCCGAAGCTTCGACTCTGCGAAACTTTGAAACTTCGATTCTCATCACCTTCAAAGTTTCTGAAATCGAAGCTTCGAAATTCGAAGAAAACTTGAATATTCACGGGACCATTTCACGTGAAATTACGCTTACCCAAAGGATTAGCTCCTCGGAACACATCCTTGAAATTCTTCTTCTTCAAAGGCGGTAAACTTTGTATATAATTCCTCGCCTAAAACAATGTTGACGATTCTTTACGTAATCTACCTCGCTTCACAAATATACGAATTACATAATAATTTTCTAAAGCTACAGATAGTATACATTATTTGTTATACCACACTCTTTGTATATTTTTAAATATCTTGCTCTTCGTATAACGTAAACTCAAAGCAAAATCATATTGTTGTATGCGATTCATCTGATTGAAAAAACGATTACCTCTTGGCTGCTAATTTTGCTTAAAGTTTCTTCTGTGGGTGTACCACAGAGTACTAAGACTCGTGTTAGATGATCAATGGCTGCTTAAAGTTAAGGTATGTTTGAAGCATAATTCATTATACAACGGGGAAGATTTGAATTAGTGTGGAGTTATGTTAGAATTGCGTCTATTCAAAGCGGTAATCTTCATTCCGAAAGAGGATGTAACGAAAAGGATAGAACACACGGAGAATTAATATATGTATACTCACAGAGTCAATCTTCTAACGACAATGTTGCGTTCTTTGGCATTTTTGTTAAGCTCAATCAATTCGAGAGATCATTCAAAATGTTATCGATTTCGATGCCATAAAGAAGTACATGCGAGGCATTTAAGCCGTAACACAGTATAAATCGTGCACTAATAAAATACTCTATGGATTTCTATTCGACAATTCATGTATTACTCACCGACTCCGATGATATTTTTTGCATGAACTCGTCTCGTGGAGTACCCAAAATTTCCATTATTAAGTTCAGTTGATGTATATCTGCTCTTGCTAAGGTTCCACCACACCTTTCTCTACTTTGACTAGACTTTTCGTTATTATATGATATTACAAATAACGTGACTGAGCGCGTTGAAGCATATTAAAATACACAGATATATCCTTTCTTTTTTAACAATTAGGTTGCTTTTGCCAGCATGAGTCAAAGCTGTACAAAAAGCGAAGAGTGCCAGGAGGCAAATAAAAGGAAATTGTATTAATGTATTAGCACCGAAAGATGTTAAAGCGAAACAAAAGCCATATGTAGAGCCTTAGCAATAAGCACGTTTTTCAATTCTGTGATTGTTAAAGATTTGTGATACGTGTTTCATAGTTACAAGATGAAATTGGGATGTACGTATATTAGTATCGCACGATTAAACAGAAAGCACAGATAATGACTGATTGGAGTAAATACTTTGAGAGCTTGAAAAGGATACGATCGGTGCCAGGAAATAATGTTCTTCCTGTTAATAATTCGGCCATTATACATCCAACCGACCATATATCGACTAAAAGAGAGAATAGATTTAAATTCCATAAAAAAACATGATCAGAAAATATTTGTAAACAACAGAAAATTATAATCACCTGTTTGATTGTAATGCATCCAATTAAGCATGATCTCTGGAGCCCTGTACCATCTTGTGGCAACGTAACCAGTCATTTCATTCTCCGTAGGCCTGGCAAGTCCGAAATCTAAAATCTTCAGCTCACAATCTTCGTTTACAGCTATGTTGGAAGGCTTTAAATCCTGTATATTCAAACGCTGTAGTTCAAGTCCTCTCTAAGGTTTAGAATAGTTTCGATACTCGTTACACCTTACCCTATGTATTATACCCGCAGAATGTATGTACTTGAGGCCGCGAAGGATTTGATAAACAAGAAACTGTACATGATCGTCAGAAAGCTTCTGAGTCCTTACAATATTATTGAGATCTGCACCCATCAGATGCGTGACTAAGTATCTGTAAAAAATGCACGATATTACTAAAATTCACAGTCTAATAATCACTGGACTCTGGATTTTATGCATTTATAACAAAAATGAGCGAGTGCAATTTAAAACATCGAAAATATTAAAAGACTTTAAGAGTATTAGTATATTATTTTTACCACATTAAAATTATTAATGAAGAATACAGATTTATATTTAGCTCCTGCGTCTTGCAATTGATGCACAAACTTTTTATTTTGCATAAACATCCGGAGTCTAATAATCTCATCAATAAGTCTGTGAAAATACGTACACCTGCTGAAAGTCTTCCAGAGAGGAAGACGGATGAAATACATCTAATAGACCGATCACCTGCAACAAATATTAATGAATATTCGATTTGTTAGCTCGAACATTTGATAATAATCTGTGCAGTCTTGTAATTTGGAAAGTAAAAATAAAACTCTGTGGTCGCCGACAACATAGATCCTCTTAATTTTAGGTGCCAAGACAAAGTTTTCGAATGCCTCTAATTCCCACAGTGCCAACTGCCAGAATGCATTATATACGTACTTATATATAAATTATTATATATAATAATAACTGGTAAATTATTTGTTGTACGAAAAAATGTTTGCAACAAAAGTTGCATGGTTTCCTGGGGAGCATGCAGTGCTCTAATCTGTTTTTCATTACTTTGGTTTTTTATTTAAATACTTTAGTGAAAAATATTTTAGTTTTAATTATTTTTACTCACGTTCTCATGATTCATGTGCTTCAACATACGTAGCTCCCTATATGTTCGCTTAGCATGTACAGCTGACTGGAATGGTCTGACTAACTTTTTGATCGCTACCTTATGCCCAGTTGTTGTGTCAACTGCTGAACTGAAACAATATAGACACATTTTATGACTAACCACTTAGTCATACGATAGAAAATAACAAGGTTGCACATGTCTATTGTTGAACCTCTGATTGTTCCATTTGGAAATGCAATTTTATCGAACAAATGGCTTTGTTAGATAGCAAGATAATCTTACTAGGAAAACATCGTATTCAAATGCTCTAATTTTAGTTCCCACGATATATATGCCTGTGCACTCAGAGCTATTTTAACTCGAAAATTAAACATTTCTTCTGACTTGGAATAATTCTTTCGATGGATATGAAATTGATATGGCACTTCGTACAATACTGAAATGTTCAGAAATTGATTAGATACCAACATGTTTAATAATGTAAACAATAATGGAATAATGGAACAGCAATTTTTAGTGGCGACTCTGAATCACTACTCGAGCGCTAAGGGTTAAATATATAAAACGAGAGCGCTTTCTGTGTTCGAACGAGTCGCCGCGACGATATCGTGTAATCTGACATCGGAAAAATGTGGAAAATATAAAAATTAGTTATCGTTCAACAACTTTCCTCGAACGTAAGCAAGAGAAATGCTAGAAATGTCAAGGTTATGATTGGTTCATGGTCAGGGTATAATGCCGTGTTATTTGCGAGGTAAAGAAAACGTGGTAGCGGAAAGTTTGAACGGGATGTTCGAGAATCCTGAGATCACGGATGATTGAGAAACGCGACTGTGACGTATTCATTTATTGTCTGGCTTACCTGACTTGTCCGTAAGCTCCTGATCCCACTGGAGTGAGCATTTGATATCGTTCCGGAACCTCCCATTCGGTCCTATTTATTTCGACTTTATGAAACTGCGGCATACTACGCGCGAAATTCTTTCACTCCGATGTAACAGAATTCACAGAAATACGCCTGAGACACGTACAACCACTATGCACTAACGTTTGGGACCACGGTTTACAGACACTTCGGACATTTCCAATTAGCCTACTAAATTAAAAACCACACATCCATCGTGTGTAACACTACGGTCGACTATGACAATCGATATCGCGCGCTGTTTTTTCATCAGCGAGTAATCGACTTCTCTGTCTGTCGATTTATTTAACCACCACGCACACACAGTTACACAGAGCACAAAACATATATATGTAAGACACCTTTGTCAAAGAGTAGGGATACAAACAGGATACAAACGACATAATAGACCTTTTGTTATAGGCACGCGGGAAATTCAAATCGACTGGATTTAATATTCTTATTATTAGTTCGCAGTGTCTGATAATTACAAGTATGTTTATTTGATTTAGAATGTAATACGTCACATAATTTGTTCCGCCTTTGTCCCACTGCTAAATTTTGTCTAATTCAAATCCAGCTCAGTGATTCTCAATTTACGATGAATTTACGATAACTTGACAGTACTTTACAAGCAGTCACATTTTATTTGAAATACAACAGGAAAAACAATAATTTATAGTAACTAGCATAAATATAATAGCCGTAGTTTATAATAAAGATATTTCTTCTCAAACTTGATCTTCTTTCGAAACTATAATTTCTTGCACTGTCATCATAATTTCCATATAAATTCTAGAAAGATCCATTCTATAAATTCTAGAAAGACTATTGAAAATTGTGTAGAATGTATCGATAGCGCAACTTTCGATAGTCTCATATGTATACATATCATTTATAAATGAGCATACGCATGTCTAAATTGTTTTCCTGTACCCAATGATAAGGTGTAAATAGGTGTAAGAAGTACAAAGAGTCCGTTGTCCGTTTTCGCTGTCAAGTACGTTTCCTATTTCACTGGTGACCGTATGTAGTAAATGACGTGCTAAAATTGTTTTGAACAATTGTGTTTCGGTGATCATGGATACGAATGACTCGGACCCGGTCGAATACAAGCCTTCCCTTGAGAATATCATTCAACAACGATCGTTACGATGGATATTTGTCGGTGGCAAGGGCGGAGTTGGTAAAACTACGTGCAGGTAACCATAACCTATAAGATTTGTTTCTCTTTATTAGAGAATTTCAAATAATTACATACAATAGAACATTAAATGTACACTACAGCTCCTTGCCCGTTTAATCGTTCTTACAGTTGTTCCTTAGCGGTGCAATTGTCGAAAGTGAGAGAAAATGTACTCATCATATCGACAGATCCAGCGCATAACATTTCCGATGCTTTTGATCAGAAGTTTAGCAAAGTTCCGACGAAAGTGAAGGGTTTCGATAACCTGTTCGCCATGGAAATAGATCCAAACGTTGGCCTCACTGAACTGCCCGAAGAATACTTCGAGAATGATTCAGGTAATCGTTATGCGTACACAGTATGGAGCATATTAATGAATATGTATAATCAGTTTCAGATGGAGAAGCGATGAGATTAAGCAAAAGCGTAATGCAAGAGATTGTAGGAGCATTTCCTGGCATCGACGAGGCTATGAGTTACGCAGAAGTCATGAAGTTAGTGTTAATCTAAATACTGTGTGGAGCACGAAAGAATTGTAACAGAAAGGGAATGGGGCAAGAAGTCTGACCACTCAAGATGTCCTTTCCATTCCTCCTGCCCTGTTCCCTTCCCGCTACAATTCTTTCGTGCTCCGCATAGTACAGTAGGTGTTCGCGTGTTGCACAGCTTTGTAAAATATCGAAATTTTCAGGCTCGTCAAAGGAATGAACTTTTCAGTTGTTGTGTTTGATACCGCGCCAACAGGCCATACTTTGAGGCTACTATCGTTTCCACAAGTTGTTGAGAAGGGTCTGGGAAAGCTAATGAAATTAAAGATGAAAATTAGTCCTTTCATTACACAGGTTCGGAGGGAGTATAGCAGTTAATGTTACATTTGTAACGTCGATCCTAATTTTCAATATATTTTATTCCAGATAAGCTCGTTACTGGGTATGACGGACTTCAACGTAGATACATTTTCCAACAAAATAGAGGAGATGCTTACCGTGATTAGACAAGTTAACGAGCAATTCAGAAATCCTGACCAAACAACTTTTGTTTGCGTATGCATAGCAGAATTCTTGTCTTTGTACGAAACGGAGAGGCTTGTACAGGAGCTCACAAAGTGTGGAATCGACACTCATAACATTATAGTGAATCAGCTGTTGTTTATGCAAGAGCAGGATGCAACGTGCAGACTTTGTCTAGCTAGGCACAAAATACAAGATAAATATTTAGAACAGGTAAATCATTATTATATCAAACAAGGTATACAAAACATCGAAGCTTAATTTGATTCAATTTTCTCCAGATAATGGATCTGTACGAAGATTTTCATATAACGCAGCTTCCTTTGTTAGAAAAGGAAGTTCGCGGAGTCACGCAAGTCAGAGAGTTCTCCGAGAACCTTGTTAAGCCATACAAACCTTAACGACTATAAGTAAGTACGACTATAATATACGTCGTAATATCTCCGATAAGAATCCGTAACTTTATATATAATCAAAAGCTTTTGTAAACTTATAAAACATATATTGCGAAATTTGTATAAGAGGTAATATTTTTATTTATAATATGTTCCTTTGAATGTAAAAGCTTCGCTTTGGTGTCTACGCATTAAGCATTAAAAAAGTTTGCATTTCATTGAGATCGTGTGAATTAAATTTTTCTATCATGTCAATTGATCACGGAAACCTCTCTACCAATCTGGACGAATGCATTTACAGCGTGCTCTATATCGTTCCGTGTGTGCGCAGCACTGATCTGAACACGTATCCTTGCTTTATCCTTCGGGACGACAGGATAACTGAAACCGATCACGTAAATGCCTTTCCCTGTGAAAAGATAGATTAATGCTCAACTTTTCTAATATTATACGTCGAAGAATATATTGTAAAATCCATACTAATCATCTTATCGGCAAATTCAGAAGCTAATCTCGCATCTCCTAACATGACAGGGCAGATGGGATGATTGTCACCGCTGATTGTAAAACCTGCAGCCTTCATACCATTTCTAAACATGTTGGTATTGTTCTCCAGTCTGTCCAAAAACTCTGTAGATTCTGTTATTAGATCCATGACCTGTGCGCAAAGAACATTAACTTCGCTTGGAGTCCACATTATACATTATACAATACAAGGAATCTAAACGAACCTTGCTAGCTGACGCTACCACAGGAGGAGGCAACGAATTCGAAAATAAGTATGGCCTGCTGCGCTGCCTTAGCAATTCGATTAATTCTTTTTTACCAGTCGTGTAACCACCAGCTGCTCCACCTAGAGCCTTGCCTAGCGTCGAGTTAATGATATCGATGCTACCTAGCTGGTTAAAATAGTCTTCTGTGCCTCTGTAATTTAGCAATCAGGGACAAAATTGAGTGGACATTAGAATCCGCGGTTCCTCTACATATTGTAAACCTGTTCAATTAGGGTAGCACGTAATGTAACTACCTTCCACGTCGTCCAAAAAATCCAGTAGCGTGACAGTCGTCCACGAAAATGAGGGCATTGTACTTTTTCGCAAGCTCGAGAATTTTTGACAACGGCGCGACAGTGCCGTCCATAGAAAAGACACCGTCGGTGGCGATCATGCGTAGGCGGGAGGACATGCTTTCTTGGAGCTTATTCTCCAAATCTATCATGTCCCTATGCTTGTACCTTCTCATAGAATATCATTCGATGTTATAGTCGTTATTAAAATAATACATTTACCTATATTTCTCACCTGTATTTCTTTGCCTTACACAGTCTGATACCATCGATAATAGAAGCATGATTCAGTTCATCGCTCAGTACAGTGTCTTCAGGTGTTAGCAAGGTCTCGAAGAGTCCTGCGTTCGCATCGAAGCAAGATGCATAAAGAATCGCATCTTCCCTACCGTGAAAATCGGCTATCTTCTTTTCTAATTCCACGTGAATGTCTTGAGTACCGCAGATAAATCTTACAGAACTCAAACCGGCTCCGTACTTATCCAAAGCCTGCTTCGCTGCTGAAATCACTTCTTCGTTGCTCTAAATCAGAAAGATTAGTTGTTACATGTATGAGATACTGCTTACAAATGTTAGTAGTCAAACTTACGGATAAACCTAAGTAATTGTTAGCACAGAAATTAAGAGCTTCTATTCCATTTGTTAACGAAATTCGTGTACGTTGAGGCGAAGCAATTACTCGCTCGTTTTTCCATGTACCAGCTGCTTTTATCGCTTGCAATTCTGGTTTTATGCACTCCACTAGAGAACTCATGCTTCTTTGTAATATCCATCTTTTACAATTAAGTTTCAGACCTGTCATTTATATATAAGATAATTGAGTTATTCAAATAAATATTCTGAAGTTTAAGTAGAAATGAAAGAAATACTTTTCTCAAAAATGGGACTCATATCTGGAAACGCTTGGCTGTTTGTATACCTGAATCTATACTGAATGGTATCTGATCAAAGTAAAATGAAAGTAAGATGAACTAGTCAAACCTGTTTAGTAGTATAATGACTTTCGATCTTGGCTTATTCCTGTTACGTGATATACGTATGCTTGATCTATCTTGGTAAATAACATTCATAGTACATTATGAATTTTATTTATGTGATATCGAGGTAAGGAGAAAAATAACATTATTAATTTAATTTCCATGAGATTTATTTCGTAATCGTATGTCCTCGTAATTTTTATTTAAATTTTAATAATATATTAATTCATTTAAGGACTTTGTTTTCTTTTTATATTTGTTAGTGTCTAAGTTTTTATTAGAAGCGTTTTCTGTTGCAATACGACTAACATTTTGTTAAACATTATCTATCAGTTTTTATCTAACGTTTATTGAATTTCATCGATTAGAACGTACTATTATTTGGAGCTACATTACAATATTCAACTGGACAGCAAACATGTTAAACGCATCGATTAGAATGCATCTCGATCATACTAACGTTCTATTATTCTATACAAGATTTGGAATTATTATTAGAAATATTGTTACATGTTTACTCTTAAATCTGCCAGTCTTTTGTCATAAATTGCATTCTGAAATCTCACTATTTGGTCTGTCGTACTTGGTCTTTAATTATCACGTATCTCTTATAGAATTAATTTATCCCGAAGCGGCAAATAATACAGCAACGTAATTATTAAACTGCGGATGTTGTAAACAAATTTTAGGAAACTCGGACCAAATAAAATTTTATTTTCCGCGGTAGTAGCCTTTATAAATCAGAAATAAATGAAAATCGTACTAAATTCTGTCGTATTTTATATCTTAGCATTTTTTGAAAATTTTCAGAAGCCATAATTGCATAAAGATCCGCAGCCTAGTAATTATAAATGGTACACACTTTTACGAATTATTCCGGGTACTTTTGCTCTAATTATTATATTGGAAGAAGAAATAGGAGGATGAGAATTTCCATTCGCGTAGCTACACGATCTTTATAAATATCTACGATTGAAAAGTTTCAATAAGATGTAGAATGGTAGACAGTTTTTAATTCAAGATTAATTAATCAAAATCAATGTACATGTAACTTCGTATGTTCTTCAATTTACACCTATAATACTCGACATATATATATATGTGTATATATATATATTAATATTTCCCAAAAAAATTGTTCGTATCGAGTTTATCTTTACAACAAAAAACTTCAACGTCCGTGAACGTTTCATGATGCCTTGCTTTTCACGGAGAGTCGAGTTGCTAAAGAATACGCGTGCGGGAAATTGTGTACGATCACGTAAACCATGCCCAGGTAGATGATGATGGCGATTGTGAGAAAGAGATCAAACACAGCTGGTTTCACACTGAAATGTAACAATGAATTAATAAACGATGTTGTTCGCAAACGGTAAATATAATAAAAAAGAATGTACCTGTACACGTTGAGCGTGGCTTTGGTAACATCGTAAAATACAAATTCTGGATCTTGTTTATCAGGAGTGTGTAACGTAACTTTAACATCCACGAGATACCTGGCCATCGCTTCCTTTAACGTACTAATTAACATATTATTCTTGTCTGCCAATAAGGGAGCGGCTCTTGGCTGCGACGCTAAATAACCGAACCATAACGATAACGATTCCTTCGAGATCTCCTGCAAGAATCAATAATTCATACAATAAGATCCCCCTTTGTTCTTTCATTTCGCTTAAGAGAATATTAGCGTACCAATGGATCTGTGAAGATTTGACTAGAGCTTAAGTTATATATGTGCCTCGCTAATGCTTCAGCTACTACTTGGGTGTGCTTATGCAGCCTATCTATTTGCCCTGCTTTCATTAAGTCTAAGATCGTTGTTCTAATTGGATCGTCGTGGCTCTTCAGCGTGGACAGAGTTGTAGCTGGTAATCTTCTCATACTGTATCTTTCGTGCTCCCAAGCCAATGTTTTATCGGCTAGATTTATTTTCTTGTGTACTCCTTCTACGGTAGTTTTATTTAACGACTCCGAAACAGTTTTCAGTTCTTTGTAAAAGAGACCGCCGGTTGAATTCTCTTTCGGCGGTTTTGACACGTGTACATACAGATTATTATCGGTGGATACAGTGTCCAAGCAAATAACGTACGCTGCATCCTAAAGAAAAGATGTACAATAGATTATGCTGCCTCGGTTTGAAATTATAGAGAATACTTTTAAAATGTGTATTACTTGTATTATAGAGCCTTCCAGGCTATCCAGCTGATCCTCCAACCACTTTTTACTACCTTGATAATTAAGTTTGCCGGCACCGGTCACTATGAAGACGAGGTTGTACTGTGGCCTTGATCTGCTGGTAGAATACAAAATCGAGAACAGTCTCGCTATCTCCAATAACATAGCTACTCCCGATGCATTGCTGTCTGCACCAAAAGACAACTCCTGTTTATAAGAAACATACACTTGAATTCCCATAATCTCTGCTCGCACTCCATTTTCTACGACTCCGACATGAATAAACGTTTATTCAAAATTTAAAATTTCCAGATTGTAAGTACTAAATGCGAGTAATTCAAAGTGAAGCGCACACTTACAGGCGCGACTCCTGTGCTGTCGTAATGAGTCACCAGAGCTATAGTCGGTAGCTTCTCGTCTGCTCTGGTGCCAGCTAGTCTACCATGTAGCGTGGCCACTTTAACATCTACTTTAACAAGTGCTTGGCCAGATGGTACAACAACTTGGTAGCCACTGGCAGATATAGAGTTAAACATCGCTTCCGCAGCTGAACTGGCTTTCTCGTCAGTGATAAATCCATTGGAGAGGTCGTTCAGGATTGTCTGCAGGTCTGGATGCCATTTAGAGAAGTAGACTGGTATCATTGTTTCCGGTCCGAACATCATGGCTTCTTCAAGCATCATAATATGCTGGTATAGCGTAAGATAGACATCGTTTAATTAGTTTGTTCGCAATTCCTGTATGATTGAAGGGTGGAAATGAGTTAACGTGGTTACCAGTCTCTCCTCCGATGTCAGGTCGTCGACCCTCTCGGGTAAAACGACTATGAGGGCTCCAGCTTTGTTCTTGATGGAATGGAACAGAGTTGGCGTGAGATCCAAGGCTCTGGCGACTACGCAGTGCCTGGAGGTGCTCCATCCGGTGAGAGACCTTGCCTCCAAAGAAATTGGAGCGCTGCGGCAACCTGAATGAAAAGTTCAATGTTATAACGATAATGATTCTAACGTTCGTGCAAAAGAGAAAAGTATGGAGATTACGTTACCGTGAGGTTCGCCGTGCAAGTCATACTGGTGCATCCGATACACGGGGAATTCGTGCGATGCCGCAACTGGATTCACCGGGGAGATAATAATGAAAATCGGCAATATGATCAGTAAATAGTACGGCAGATATCCACGGCATAATTCCGCGAAACTGTCGCATTCTTCCAGCCACATCCTTCCGGGTTTCACTTAGCTGCAGAACCCCTGATTATTTTTCATCGACCTATTACTTACCACGCGCACAAACTACTCTCGACCACTCAACTTATTCGTACCTGTCTCAGTGCTTCGATTCGGGGCACTATTTTTCGCGCATGCGCGGCCAAAACAGTAACGTATCTATAATGAGGTAGCAAAGCGGCCAGAGCCCTGTGGCAATTATATTGGCGGGACGAGTGATAATGATAGACGAGAGACGTGACGCGGAACGAGAGGTAAGTTATTATTAATGTTTTATTATACAATGGCAGTTAATAGTGGAGAAAGAGCTGCAAAGAGGAGTAATACTAGTCAAATAAAATATTTTGTTGTTTTATTATGTATTTTGCTTAGTTATTTTAGCACTTCTTCCCTTTCCCATCCTCAAAATAAAGAATAAGTTTGAATTATATTAAATTTCAATATTTCGTATGTATTCTGCGGGGTGCACAAGGTACCCGATTTTGTACGCTACTGAGGCCGTCTGTGGCTAAAATCGCCACGCATGCGCGAAAAATAGTGCCCCGAATCGAAGCACTGACCTGTCTGTGAATTACAGGCCAGAGACCAGAGATAGGCAGAGAGTATACGAGAGGGGTTTCGCTGTTCTCCCGGTACAGTGCTGCCCTCTAGTCTAGTTTTAGCCTGGATCGGAACCCTACTATATCCTACTTATTCGTAGCCTGGATCAGAACCCATGTATTGTCTAATTGTTTACCTATCTATTATCTATCCACTGACGAGATACTGTTATCACCGACGAGATATAGGAATTTACCGTTATTTAGTATTATGGGGGTAGGATACCTACGAATCTAACTAGAAAATCAGTGCTATGAACCTCTGTGCAGAAAAACAATTTGGTAACATTGATAAACACGCAACAGTCTAATGAACACAAGATGGAGTTGCTTGCTATTTCCATATTCTATTCAGCTCGTTGCGAATGCCGTTTATACAGGGCAGGTCGCACTAATATTAGTGCCACCGACGAGAATACCTCGTCTGTGTCAGTTTTGCTATGATTCCAAGTTGACAACAGCGCATGCGCGTGAAATGTTGCAACATATCGCAGCACTGGTTGACAGTCCTCCTGACTAGGCGCCATCTCGTCTAAACTAGCTGAACTAAAATTGGCTCTGAACTTGCTCCGTATCAGAGAGGACCTCTGTCATTATGAATGTAACATGGGGAAATCTCTGCTATGTGGATGAAATCACGCGCCTCGGTTTTTTGTCCTTATACGAGCATATTTTGAGCTGCACGAAGGTTCATTTAATAGAGGAAGGTTCATCACGGCGCGCTCAACTCATCATTTCAGTCAAAAAAGTCTCTATGAGACAGAAAGATACATTGAAATCTGCGGTGGTTTTTCTCGATTTTTCCTCTACTTTGGGCACTCATAATATTAGATATAAACCAAATCTCGTTAAATAATGAGTTGAGCGCGCCGTATTTAACCTTCCTCTTTAGAATGAGCCTTCGCCCAGCCCAAAATCTGCTCAAATAAGGACGAAAAACCGAGGCGCGTAAATCCACGTTTGAATTCAAAATCTAGTAAGATTCTAGTTCCTTCTAGTTAGATTTCTAGGTATCCTACCCCCTTATTTACAATTATTACCGACGACACCGACGATCTCGCTACCAGTTTGGGAGTTTTGCCGTTACGTGGAATGGTACTGTACGAACATTTCAGCGGAGCTTCAAGATTCTGCCAAGGACGGGCGCTACTATCAACGTAATGTAAGCACAGACGAGATTCTCGTCTGTGATCATCTGCGATGTAAGATCAGATAGAGATAGAACAATTCACGATTGTTCACGATTGACATTTGATATGTAATGGGGTTTATGCGATGATTTTATGTTTATTTTATAACTACGAATTTCTATTGTGAGAACAAGGTCTAGGTTGAATTATACACACATATATATTTATGTATGTATATATATATATAACGTGAAGCACGTGTATACGAAATTTGAGAAAGGTGTTATTAACTTCTGAAATGGTGGATCATTCATTACCATCGGACATTCTTGACGATCTCAGCAGGTTAGCTTTTGTAACGAACTAACGTCTATTTGTCGTTCATTAATTACTTTGATTTCGAAAGTAATGTGTATCTTTTTTACAGTCGATTCATCATCAACGTACCCGAAGAGGAGCGAAAAGATTTGGTTCGAATATGCTTCCAGATCGAACTGGCTCACTGGTTTTATTTAGATTTTTATTGTACCGATGAAAATCCAAAACTTAGGCCATGCAGTATGAGAGAATTTGCTACACACATATTTTATCATATACCGTTTTTAAAACTCCATGTCGCTAATATAGATAATATTCTCGAGCAATGGCGAGAATATAAGCAAAATGTTCCCACGTTCGGGGCTATTGTACTGAACGAAGATTTAACTAAAGTATTGCTTGTACAAAGTTATTGGGCAAAAAACAGTTGGAGTTTCCCAAAAGGCAAGGTCAATGCGGACGAGGATCCTTCTCATTGCGCTGTCAGAGAAGTTTTAGAAGAGACGGGTTTTGATATTTCCAACTTAATAGATGAAAATGAATATATCGAATCGATGATAAATGAACAATTAGTGAGATTATATATAATATGCGGTGTTCAAAAAGATACCAAATTTCAACCTAAAACACGAAAGGAAATTAAAAATGTTGAATGGTTCTCTCTAGCAGATTTACCAAACAACAAAAAAGACTTAACGCCAAAAGTCAAAATAGGAGTTGGCCCGAATGCATTTTTTATGGTAATTCCTTTTGTAAGGTGAGAAACAGTTGAAACGATTCGGTTGTTCCTCTCAATGGTTTCAACAAAATATAAAGAAATGTGTTGGAAATTATAGACAGAAAGTCTTTGCCAAAATGTTTTCCAATGCTTTTACATTCTTGTTTGTATGTAGGAGAATGAGACGCTGGATACAAGAAAAACATTTACGTGAGAAAAACATAAACACAGTACGAAGACATAGACATAAATCCCTTGGTGATGTTGAAACTGTTTCGAAGAGCAAACGGCAGCAGCAACAGCAGCAACAACAACAGCAGCAACCGCAACAACAACAACAGCTGCAACAGCAATTATTTACTCATCCTGGTCAAGTAATTATGCTGAGTTTATGATTAAATACCGTATTTGAGCAAATTCTAATAAATTTTTTTCACAGAGCGACATTTCAAGTATTAAAGATTTTATAAATTTCCGGCAATCCAATACCTCACCGTCTCGAAATCGAGTATGGGTCAGATGTCAACGGCGTGTATACGAAAATTCATGTGATAATAAAAATACTGTATCGAAAGCGGCAATTAAACGTAATTTATTTGGTGAACAAAACGAAGATGAAATTTCGTCTGCGCTTGCCAAACAATTAACAGACAGCCCAAGGAGTCAACCAACTTGTGCATTTCTAATGGATCCGGCCATTCAGTCTGTCAAATGCCATGATTTTACAAAGTGTGAAGCGCAAGCCTATACAAAAGATATTACCGGTAGGTAATTCGAGATAGTGTTCTCGCAGTAAATTCAGCAACGATAAAGTGTTCTTCTTTTCAGATCAAGTATTTCAATCACAAGAATCTCGAAATACCGAAATTTCCGGAGGAAATCTGAAAGCTTTATTATTTGACAAAGCAGCAAGCAAATTACCTACAGATTTAAAGACTATGCCATCCCCGTTCGTTGCGATGGATTACAGTGCACGGTTTGTTTCGACAGATGATTTCGAAATTCGGAAATATTCTGTGCAGCTCGGTTCAATAATTTGGGAACACTTTAAGTTTGATAAACAAGCAATACTGAATTGTTTGTAAATTGATTTTAAAGAAACGATTGTTAGGTTTTTTTAAAAGAAGGGAAGAGCTACGTTCTACAAGTCCGTACTTATAGATGTATTAACTTTTTTATGGTATATATACAGGGTGTTCGAAAATTTCTGTTACACGGGATATCTCTTTATCCATCGTATTTAGAAAAAAATACTTCCAATGAAATTTGTATGGTTTTCAAAGCTCTATACTCTATAGAAAGGTGCATTTTTAAATATTTTATTTGACGTGTTGAAGAACATTTTAAGGTCAAGTTCACTTTTTATGCACCTTTCTATAGAGCTTTGAAAACCATACAAATTTCATTGGAGGTATTTTTTTCTAAATACGATGGATAAAGATATATCCCGTGTAACGGAAATTTTGGGACACCCTGTATATATATATTAAAATATATATAGTATATTATATTAGAGAGTGAGTGAGATAGAGAGAGAGAGAGAGAGAGAGAGAGAGAGAGAGAGAGAGAGAGAGAATTGTGAATAATTGCGTGTAAAAATTTATAATTGAATGTAATTTTAAACACTTGTGATCTCATGACGGTTTCTCGTTAAAACTGTATTTTGTTCTTGTACGATCTTCTAATGTACAATAAGAATGACGGTAAAGCGAATACATTGTTGATTTGTAATGGATATTGTAATGGATATTGGTAGTTATCATTTTCGTTTATTTATTAACGACGTGTCTACGATCATTTAACCAAGATAGAAAAATGATACACTGATATAACGTTCAAACATAACAAGAGACTACTACAAAAGAGATTTATAGTTTAAAGAAATAGTTCGTTTTATACATCTGCTTGATTTGTATGGAAAGAGAAGATTGTGCATATACATAATTGGCAAGAAATTATTGCACGGCAAAGGTAGATAATCAAACAATTCGATCGACTGTTTTTCTGTGTTTTACATGAAATTTGCATCGTATGAGATTTGAAAGATTGTTTATTTAAAAACAAGAACTTACTTCTTGCGTAAGAAAGTTCTGTTGTCAGAAATCTGTGTAAATTTGTTTAAAAAACGGACAAGTAATAATTTTTCATTATTTGAAAAAGATTAGATAGATTGAAATGATTAGCGCAGAAATAGTTACAAAGTACAATGATTTTTTAAAAAGAACAGTGCCTGCGCCTCGTATGCTTCTAATAATCTCATTATTTAATGCAAAAACCACTTTACTCTCTTCGAGAAGTTTATTTCTTGTGTCTTCGTCCAATGTTTCTGCAATCTTGTTCATTGTGTCGCGCATAATTCGTTTAAGTTCAAAAATATTACACTCGAAATCTGTAATGTTATTACCACCTGCATGAATTTTTCTAAATGGTAAAACTTTTTGCATTAGCTGTCGTTTTTTACGTAGAATAATTCCTCCGCTAAGAAGACCCATATATAGGTGGTAAATGTATGCTATCAGTAATGTGGGATCGGTATCTTCTATTTCCCTTAAATGCATCAGATATTTGACGACACTGTCCCTAGAGCGTGAAACAACAGTAAACATGAATTTTGAATACGAGAGTTAATCCATTGGAGATAAAAACGTGTACGATCGTCTTCGATGAGATTCGTTTTCATAGATTTGATAAATGTGTGTTGTTCGAGCAATAAAAGAAATAAGGAAAACATGCAACTTTGTCGAGCGTAAACATATTTGTTATAAACATATATCCGGTGGTATGTGTACAGTTATGTATATATAAAAAGGTACTGGCACATAAACACGTAAACATTTAGAAATAGAAATAATATACATAGAAAGACTGTACCTAGGACTGTAGTTTCTCATCCACCCTTTTCCTAAATAAAAATCTAGGTCGCGTTCAAAAGCTTTCACACGAGAAAGTTTGTCGATTGGAAATAATCCTATCTTAGTATTTTTCAGTCTGATCATAGCACCCTCTAAATATAGGAAGATTTCATAAAACACTAAAAGACCATCCGCCCATACGGAATCATTGAGAAATCCTGTTGGAAGTAAAAGGTACTTGACAAACAGATACAGAAAGAAAGATATCGAGTAACTTCAAGATTCGGTAAATTAGTATTACTACATATTATTATTGTTGTTTCGTAAAAATCTTGGTTTCGGTTGCATATCGTTCGATACAGTTACCAAATTATCTTGTACAAAGTACAATATGAAATATTATTCTATGAAAATATTCTGGAAAATAATTGAAAATAAAATTCGAATACATACGTACGTCTGCTACGTACATGTATATCTATTTATGTACGGTTCAGATACTAGCCTAAATTACACAGTGACATTATAATTACGAACGAAGAAACTTTGTAAAATGATAGGATATATTATGTACGATATATATATATAAATATTTATATATATGTATATATAATTTATCTTACCAAATGCTAATTTTGCATTCACTAAAGCGTCACTGATTGTGTGAATTTCTCTCGTAGCTTTTCGCATTTTTTTACAAAATGTATCTTCACTTTTGTTCGACATCTTGATACACAATGATTGTATATATATATATATATAAGTACTTAATAACTAAAAGCAACACAATAGCCGGTTTTCTTCGAGTTTCTATGCGTCGAAAGTATGATTGTAAATTGTAATCAACGATCATAAATGACAGTATCCGCCAATATCCGCGTTTGACGTTTCGCAAATTTGCTACGCCATGAACGAAACTGAACGAAACCTGAATGGAACGCGAAAGATTGGATAGTGTTGCCATCTGCCGACAAGACCGATATAGTCGATAAATTACGCAATTATCGACATCTTTCCTATTATATTGACTGCAATAGACTATAGAATATAGAATGTGATAGAATGACTATGTATAGTCCCCGGTACCGTAGATAACGCACGATATAAAGTGCAATGTTTATACTTGACGAACCCGTACAGAGTACAGACTGCATATCAAAATAAAAAGCGTTCTTTGATCTGAAACGTATTCCTCACGACTGGACGGATCCGGCGTGGCGTGTGGTGGCGTGTCGCAACGAAACACGTACGTGAATCGTCATACCACTGGAATACTTACGCTTCTGTTAGACGAATCGATAATTATACGGTCCGATATGTCATTTAAATCTGACCAGACGATAAAATTAACGTTGAACCGATACCATTCACGCGATGACACGATGAACTTCCTGTTCACCGTTCGCATCAATCATCGATAAACGTCAGTCCAGTCAGTCTGCTAGCAGCTGTCATCGTGTGACTAAAACCATGAAAATTTATTGAAGTTCGGGAATTTATTGGAATTTACAATCGTACGATTTACGGTCCATAACATTTTTCTCCGTTTCAGTTACATAATCGGCATTCCAACAATGTTCGAATGGACGTACGATGGAGTCGACGTCTCCATACCCCGTAACGTGGGTCCAGAATGCGCATATTACATAAGTCCACACTATAGGATAATTGAAACCTCCTTTGTTTCCATACTAATAATAAGTCTTCTCGTATGGGGCTACAAACGGTTGAAATTGCCCAGCGAAGTATGCTACGCAGACCACGATCGAGTTGGCAGAAGGATATTACTTCTGACCATGTCTCTGGTATTGGGGATGGAAATCAGTTTCAAACTGACCAGCAGGACCCTCGTGTACTTGTTCAATCCCTGCCATGTAACCACAGCGGTACAGGTAAGATCAAACAAGTACAGCTGCATCGAAACGCAGAAGAACAAGTATACGGATATTTAAATCATCTTTTCACGTTACAGTTGTATTTGTTAGCAGCTGCTCCTAGTCCAATGGTCACAACACTCTTCAGGATACACCTGAACTTCCTAAATGGACCAGTCTTGGCTTATTTGTTCCCAGAGACGGAATCGCGGGGAGTAAGTTGGCATTCTTTGTTTTCGGTAAATTATCTCGATTGTTCACATTGACAATGGCATGCATTCTTCCAGATATTCGCTGATAAAGCATTGTACTACATTCAGCATGGCTTGATGGTAGTAATACCATATTATTTGCTAAGGCTTGGAGGTAGTTAACTATAATACTAGTAAACTTAATCTTAATTATGTCGATACACCCGCGAAGGTCACAAATATTGGGTGTCGATAAATTTTGGCTGTTAGCGGATGATTCGAAAAAATAGAAAAATTTTTTAAAAATAGAATGCATCGAATCAAATGAAAAATACTGTATTCTGACTAGAGAAGATATTATGTATATAGCTTTCGTCTGTCGCGAATTTCCTTGTTAATTCAATGTTGTTGAAAATTTTAAACGAAACATTTTACATAATAAACATTTCTTGTATATTTTTTTATTCATCTATCGTTTAACAGTAATAGCAAATGACAGAAATTTCTGGACACCCTGTATATTCGAACTTAATTCTAGGTGTTTACAATGTTGAGCCTTTATCGGACATGAGCTGGATAGTTTTTAGTTATGGTTTGAATTTAGTGTACCATTTCTGGATTCTTCAGGCCCTCGCCTGGGTATGTGGCATTTTCTGTCGATTATTCTTTGCCATATTTGATAATATTTAGTTAGCGAGGCGCGTTTCGTTTTACAGCCCATACAAGTAAATTTAAGCCACATGTTGTGTCCAGCTGTGCTGGACCCCTTTGAAGGGCAGTACTATCGCCTATGGACGGTGGTCCATCAGGGATTGCTATGTCCCTTGCTGTGCAAGCTGTTTTGCTATGGATCTAATTACTTCTTGACCAAATTTTCGCTGACTAAGGTGAAACCGAGCCTTGAGTACATACTCCCGAAAAAGAGGAACAAGTACGAGGAAAATAGGAAATTATGTGAGAGTACTTCGAATACCTCAGGTAATGGGCACACGCATGTCAATTAGTCTGCTTTTTGTCAATGCATACCATCGTGACCTCCGTCAACAATTTTTACCAGGATGAAGTGAGTACTTAAAAATTTTAAAGGATAGAGACACGATCACCTATATTAACAACTGTACAAGCAAGTGTTTGGTAAGTCACGTCTTATTTCTTCAAGATGTTTAGGCGTTTGCATCTGATTTGATAAAAGAATATTTTACCATAATATATTTAGTATGTAATATATATTATATAAAGTGCCCCAAAAATGTACTTCCTTGAAAAAGGTGATTCCTGAGGTTATTTGAACTAACTTTGCAAAAATTGCAAAAACTCCTTAGCAAAGCCGCAGAGAAGATGTTCACAAAGGAAAAAGGTACTTCAAATGATCTCAAAAATCACCCTGTTCGGGGAGGTACAACCTTATCGGAACACCCTATACAATTTTTTCAGTTCACTATACAAAATGTATAATTATTGGTGAAATCAATCGATGTAATATATATAACAAGTCAAGCGCTTTCAGGCGCATTGCAAAGTCGGTTCATATATTTTTTCTTCATTGTTTTCAATGTTGTCGTATGCACTGAGTTATAATTTCTGTTAGTGTACTCACGTGTAGTCGTACATAGTTTTCTTTCCTGAAATCCAACTTTTAATACAATTATCCTTTCGATTGTGTAATACATTCCACCAACCTAGCACGTGAAACTGAAGTAATCAATGCAATTACACTCAAGGTTTCAACCTGACTGCCGGAAAATTTGTTTTGTCGAAGTATATATTATCTTATGCCAAAGAATAAATGGATATGTGATGGAAATTAATACATATATTAAGAAATAAGTTTAAACCGCAAATTAATTTCGGAATATACACGAGACGTGGTTCGTGTGAACCGATATATACAATATGATCTGATATATTTGAACAATTCTTTCACAATGCAACTTCGAATTGTTGCATTGAAATTTATTTTTCTCAAATTTTTCTTGACATTTTTATATTACTGTGGCCTAACAAAACAAATATTTTATTCGCCATTTATAATGGTTTTCCTATTATTCTCTTAACAAGAATGATATGTACATATTAAGATATAGAGCGTTGTTTTCGAAATGAAAGTGTCACGATTTGTATTCAAACTATTTTGTGTGCTAGAGTAATTCATTTTAGGCTTCCACCGACTTGTGTCATGTTAATGGTTGAGCTTTTATTGTGCCCATCTGTTACACTACTGTGTTTTCGAACTCGGTGCACATGTAATTGCATGTAAAGGGATGCAAACAATGCATTAACTATAGTTAATACAATAATTAATACTATGTTTACATGGTATTGTACTATGTATACATGGTACATATATACATATAGTTATGTTACTTTCAAAACAAGATCTCTTGTAATATCGATTGTCAATCTTGTAATTGATATTCGGTACAGGATGTAAAGAAATGGCAGAGGTCAAAGTTAAGGTCAGGTTTACGTTTAGCTAGCAATAAAACTTAGCGATTTAACCATTTTTGAGGAGACAATTGCTATTATAATATGTATATATGTATACATGGTTCCTTTGAAATTTTCGGTCAATTTTATACATATACAGAATATGCGATAATATATATATAATCAAAATAGAAAATTTGACCTTGAGTTTTCAGATGGAGGTCAATTCTGTGGAAAGTTTTTTTTCCATGTATATCTGTCAATCAGAAAGTGTAGAAACAACTGTGCACATTTCTGTGCAACCTGTACACGTTAAAACTTGGAAAAATGTATAAAGAAATATAAGTGTCGTATTCTACGTATATTATATGTGTCTTAGACCACTGTCTCGTGACAATGTAAAAAGGGGATTAGCATACTTTGTACATTGTGTACAGAAAAGAACGCGCGTACGTTGCTTTTCTTAAACGGTAGTACAATTATAAATTTGCAGAAGATCTTAAGAAAAGCTTGAACCTGCACTTTGAGAGTTCGGAAGATTTGTCATCATAATGGGCTAACTATAATCAAGTTTGATTTTTAGGGTGCGGACGTTTGCATATTTCGAACCTATTGAGTCGATTATAGTTTAGACCATTATGATTTTAAGTCTTTCTCGATTGTGAATCAAATTAAAAATGCATTCACACTGGCTGGGGTGTGTTTGTGGTACATTATTCCCTCTGTAACGCAATTCGGAGATGCAATGAGACGTTAGAGAGCAATGGAAGTGATCTTGCCTTTGCCCTTATTGGCAGAACGCGACGCTGCAGAGGAAATTCAAAAAATTGTTACTTTTTCACTTGTACCAAGAATGATGCCCCGCTCTTCAAATTGTTCATTAATAAGAGATTGCGTACAGTTACAACAAATTACTATTGTTATATTTTTGTAAGCTACGGGGAGTAATGTTTTTATGGCAGTGATAGACCTATAGAAATCCGAAGTTTTGGCAATCGAGCGAAGAACGAAAGAACGATGTTGGTATTTACGAAATATTCACATGTAAATGTTTGAAATAAAAAAGAAAGTCTAGTCATGATATGAGGGTTCTAATTCTACCATCGCCCGAGATTAGTTGAAACAAACAAATGTCATGGGGAATGCAATAGTACAGACGTTAAAGCATTAAAATAAAATAATTTATTTACAGAGCGATGTACAATTTTTTTCTTAAAACACTCGTATATTCCTCGTTGTAAGAGTCTATACCGAGTATATACCGATGCGTGTTCCAAGCTTAATTGTATCCTGACTAAATTACTTCTCCTCTAAACGTTTGTACAGAATCATTTAACACGGGCAGCTGTATAACTTTGCATGATTTATATGCACGTTCAGACACGAATATTATTTACAAAATGGAGTTAGAACTGTTTCCACATGTACGTACTCTACATACGTGACGGGTCGGCGTCGATTAAATTGTAACACTTAATGCTATAGTGTACATATATATTCGCAACCACATCGAGATTACATTAAAAGAATCATAATAAGGCACCACTATACAACACATGTAGTCTTCATATGTTTTATCTTTTCTTTTTCACAGAGTTTTGCTTCGTCGATCCAAAAAGGGTATAAATTCTAAATCAGTCCGCGACCCGTGGTACATTCGCTATCCAAGTAGACGAAGACACAGATGAAATAAGATTTCCTTTGCATCTACGATCGATTCGATAGATAGAATTCTGTGCAAATGTTTAGGAAAGAGAAAGAGAAAGAGAAAGAGAGAGACAGCGCAATGTTACAAATGCTACACGCTTAACAAACATAATGATCATAATAAATATGTACATTACAATGTTTCTGCACACCTCTAACACATGTTGTCTGTGACAAACTTTACAGAAGATGATTTACAATTTTCACACTCAATTAAATATAATGCTCTCTTACAGCTGCTAAATGTAGAAGCGAATTAAATATACATGTCGTTGTGCATCCATTGCACAAATCCATCCAACAAAACATCACACGGAGAAACAAAAAATAAAATCTCGATATCGTGTAGATTGTAGACAAATATCACAGGTACATAGCAAATTCCTAGCAACATCTATACGCACCTTCGAAAAGGAAATCTATTTAAATAAAAATACTAACGACGGTGACAATCATTACGCAAATTTAAAAGATAGTTATGAACACCATAAGTGGAGCACCTTGTATACTATTTTTATTTATGGCATTTAAAATATGTGTTAGAAAAATTGATGATAAAGTACGACGGTGTAAATATTTCTAAAGAAACTTTTCAAATAAATAACAGCCTTAGGAAAAATATAAATATCTCAAACATCTACACGGATATCGTTAAAAAAAAATATAATATGTATGCTCACTAGTAAAATAAAATGAATCACAGTTACACCATTTATAGTTACCGCAATATTATGTTACCGCGTTAAAGATAAGAAAAATTAGTTTAATATTAATGGCAAACTGTTATGCCATGGTAAGTGACTATTTTTGGACACAAGTTGGAATAGCCGTTTCTTTGGCCAAAGATTTTTATACATACAGAGCATGTACTTTTATACAAGAAGAACATGAATATCAATACTGTATGGAAGAGTAAAGAATCTGAGGGTCCTTATATGTACCTATGTACATGCGCGATTAACTTAAAAATTAATCTACGTGACTGGAGAAACATTGAAATGAATCTAACTTGTGTTCATTTGAGCGACACGCAATCACAACGCGAAGGAACTTTATTATTACGAATGAATCAACTGAATAATGTCGATCGACGCTGCCTCGTAACTTGCGTAAAATCGCACTGCGAATTTTTATACATTTATTCAGCCCTCCATAAAATAATACGACAGAGACTTTCGTCGAGATTCAGTCATTTCCAATGTTTTCAACCCACCAAAGTAATACAGAAATTAAAATTCTGTTCTACAGAAATTGCATTTTGCATAAAAATCCGCCAGTTTATTACTATTGTAAGTAAATCATTTCATTATTAAACACATAGACCATTCTGTCTATTAACTGACGCGTAACGCCAGGCAGAAATCGATCGATGTCCGTTGTTGAGTAACTTTTTTACCCGACTGTTGCCACCATATAAAGCTCTGTTACAGATTTATCGGTGTAAGTGGAATGCTAATACTATTTACAATGTATCGAGCGAACGAACAGGCACACATCCTTTGTAGAGTATCGTACGGTTCATTGGTGTGCTAGTTCTACTTTATAGTAGACATTCTGGTACGACGCAGAAAATTCTGCATTGTTTAGATTTCACCAAACAGCCTTGGAAAATACTTCTGACACGAGGTATCTTTACTAGATGTGAAGTGTTAGCCATCTAGCGGTGGTCCTAAGTACACCATAGTTACCTCTGTATTTCCATATACAGCGGACACGGATGGATATAATCTTTTATCTGGCAATCCTACGTACACAATTTCATCGTTAAATTCACTGCGACCGCTCCGTTACCGAAAGTACTGTAGTTCTCACAGAAAATTAAAAGAAAGTGCTTTAAGCATCCTAAGATATTTTCAAGATAAAATTTCAATGATAAACGTGCCTTTGCCTACTAATCTATTTATTGCTAAGAATGTATCAAATATTGGGATACGATACCTCTAAATGCCACTCCCAAAAATTCGTAATTCTTTTCAAATGACAATGTGTTATCGTCGCAATCTAATATTACCCTAATCCTTTCCCCGGCCTGTTAATTACAAAATTGTACACCTTAAGGTATATTCCATAATCCTCTAAACACATTAGACGATTAGATAGATCTTACCTGATACCTGGGGGCATTATTAAGCAATGGATAATTGCCTTGTACGTCTCCGTTGTGTAACAGATGATTATCTACCAGATTCCATCCCCAGGAATGTTCGTCGGACCCCAATAACGCTACATACCCGTGGCACAGTAACGGCGCTTCCCTGGTAGCTATTCCTATGACTGCTACCGTGCCCAATGGTCCTTCCCAAATAATTTCCCAGGCGTGTCGGCCGTGTCGGAAACCGATTTTACCTCTACAGGCATCTGTGATTTGTGCGACAGGGTTCCTAGAAAATAGTTTGATTCTGAATCGTACGCGATCGAAGAATTATCAGTGTCGGTAGGTAACATAAACATTGTTACTGAAAACTTCGTGGTTTCTGTGACAATATTCTTTTATATAGGTTTCTTTGGAAATGTTGAGGCTACGATGCGCGATGTGTCGTGTGACAGAGTGAATCGTTCGAACTGTTGATCGTTTATTTAGTATTATGAATGTACCTGTGCAGAGTGAATCCATTGGATTTAATAAAAATGTTCCGTGAACAGTCGAGGGGATTCCACGCGTGATAAAATGAACGCAACTTCGATTTATAGGTGGGTACCGACGACAATATATCGGAGCTGAGGGCCTCCTTCGCCAACTTCCTAATGCAGTGTATCCTCCACGCGTCATTGTTCTCGTCATTCAAGAATCGGTTCCACCGTTTGCAAACCAGCGCGCAATTTCTCAGTGTGTGCAGATCTAAATAAGAAAATATTGTTTCTAAAACATGATCAGATGCTCGCTGTGCTATATCGTCCATTTTGCCGGTTCTGATCGGGTAAACGAGCAAAACACACACGCGCGGAACGCCGCTCCGTGATCCTGTGTGGGATTCATATCAAACACAAACACTAATGCTGGTTTTCATGGAACCAATACGAACCGCAGCGTAGACGGAGAAATCACATGATTTCTGAGTAGCCGTACTAGAATGCCACGAATAACGTAATTTTCGAAATCATTTTTTCGAAAGGGCAATTTCATATTGTATATATATACATATTATGAACACAGTACTTGTCCAGACAGTCCAGACTCTAAGTTAAAGTTTAAATTTAGCGCCATTATATACAGTACCGCGCGTGCGCAAGACGTGGTTGGCAAAGTGTATTCATTCTAACTCTAACACGATTATTCGACCAATAGCGATCCCCTATCTTTGCTGTTTACCAGCTGTTTACTAACTAAGTTACAGTAGATTTCACAGAACTTTTTGTGTCGCTCGTGTTATAGCGAGTCGCGTTTCTACCGGAAAAATAATCCGTGCCTCTATTGTCGAAACTTCAGCTTGCTTCAGCTTCAGCGCGGATTATATCTTATCAATATCTTATACAATCTTATATTAGATTATTTTTTTCAGGTTTGCGCGTCTATTGCGTGCTGCCATAGAATAGAGCTTTATTATTTCAGATTTAGTATTAGATTAGAATACTTCGATAGCAGTGATGATAATACAAGATTTTCAATCAGAAATCACGGACACAGTACATAAATAATACGGCGAATATTGCATCGGTATCTCGAATTCGAGTGTAGCGCATAAACTTCAAAATCACATGGTCTGTCGTTTGTTTATATATGCAATCGCACAACCTACGATTTTGTCATTTTCTTTTTAGTATTAGAATAGCACAGTATTCAGAGTAAGTTTTATTCGTAATCAAATTGATCTATCAGATAACCTTCTACTTAAATTATTTTTATTTCATACGTATAAATCAATTTATTTCAGATGGACGACAAAGATCCAACCAGTGTGATCAAAATGATCAAGGATTTAAGATCGGCTTCAGAATCCTATCGTCGTAGCAGCGGAGCCCCGCTGCCATTGCGATTATCGGGAACCACGTATATGTCGTTCGGCGATCACGACGTCAGTACCGTCACGCCAAAGAAACCAAGACTCGACGATTCTGCTAATGCCACTTTAAACAAGAGCGATACAGAAACTGCTCCGGGCAGTCCATGGGAATGGAGGCGGTTAAGGGGAGAGGTAACGATTGCTGTATCAAGAATTGTGAAAATATTAGGTCAAGGCAATATTTGGCAACCTATTCCTTGTATTTTTGTACAAAATCGCGCACAAATTTTTGCACCGACCCAATATGTAAAGCCGAAATAATATTTTTAATACAACAGAAACCGAAGAGCCAAAATTTATTATAGTCACTGGAATTTCTGTTTCTGTGTTTATACAAACGAAGGATTTGCAACGAGGAGACAAACTGACATCGTATATACGTATAATCTTTATTTACCCAGGTATTATCATTAAAAACGAGATTGTCCCATCAGGAGGCTGCTGTGCAGCAGCTGCACAAAATTCGTCGGCAAATGGAGGAGGTTTTTGAGAAAGAAAAAGGTAGTTTAGAGATGCAGATGGAGCAAGAGAAGCAAACTGTCAAACAGTTGGAAGTACGGCTCGATGTTGCGCGTAGAAAAATTCAGGAATCGCGTGACGCTCAAACTACTGCCGAGAAAGAACTATTTCAGGTGTGGAAAGTTACAACTACTTTTAATTTTGCGCTACTGTAATGTTACGTCATAAATGATGTATACTTTGCAGGTGAAAACAAATTTAGAGCAAAAGACGATGGCATTAATGAACGAGAACGCAAAATTAAAAGACGAGTTGAAGCAGTGTTCGGCACAAGAAACCACGTCAACGTTGAAAGATGTTAACGAGACCTCGGACACGCAATATAAATTCGACACAGCTCAAACAAGAATAACACAGTTAGAGGAGAAATTGAAAGAATATCAGACCAAGCAGCAGGAATTAGAATTACAGAATGTAGAGCTTCAGAGCATGAGAATTAAGATTGAGAGACTCGAATCCGAGAAAGCATTGTGGGAAGAAGGAAAGATACTAACTGCGAGAGCAGCGAAAGCAAGCGAGTTGGAAAAAGAGCTTAGCGCAGCGAAGGAGACCATTTACACGCTAAGAGAGTCGGTTAGAGGAAAATTGCTGTTGGAGGAACAAATGGCAAATGTGATGAAAAGGTATTGGTCTAAAAATAGTTCTTCCCGTATTTACAGCGTCTATTATGGTAATCAACGTTTTTATGATCCCGTAGACTGGAGCACACCGAGAAACTAGAGCAGCAAGTAGCGACGTTAGAAGCGAAGAAAACGGAACTGTCTTTGCGTCTGTCCGAATACGAATCGATTGGAATCACTGGCGGGCCGTCCGTTTTGAAACGCGAATTGAATCGATTGCAACAAACCGAATTGGTCTTGATGTCGGAAGAGGGTCAGCTAAAATCTCGATTGGACGCCGCGTTACGGGAGAATCACAGTCTACAGAAAAATTATGAGGATGCTAAGAAATTGGCCACGGACATAACGGATTCGAAAGAGAAAGTGAACAAACTAGTGAGCAGATTACAGAAGAAGATGATCCTTGTGACGAGAGAACGGGATAGTTACAGGCAACAACTGGATCTGTACGAAAAAGAGATCACTGTGGATAGCAACAGCGCGATCACCGAGAGAATTCCGGCCTTGGAACGCACTATAGACGCTTACAGGTAAGCTTGACATATTGCTGTGTATCGCATGGATTTTCATCAAATATGCACAAGGAATTCTATATGCATGGTAGAATCGGGAAGAAATGAGTACACGAATGGTTCAAACCGATTACTTTTTGAAACCAAAGAGTGTCGCGAATTTCTGCAACGTTACGCAATTCCAGGGAACTAGCTGCCAAATTGGAGTCCGATCTGCAAGCAGTGGAGGGTCCCAACCAAGTAGACGAGTGTAATAAATTGCGAAAGGAGATCGACCGACTGAAGGGGGAATTGGAGCATCGTGCACTGAAAGGTGACTTCAATTGTAACGCGAGGGTGTTACATTTCACCATGAATCCAGCCGCCGTTGCCGAGAAGCAGGCGGAAGAGAAGCAAATGGCGTTGTTACGCGAAGTCGAAGAGCTGAGAGCTAAGATAGCTCAAGGTGGAGCCTCGGCGACACCGACAACCTCTTCTCTTCAAGCACAAGGTAATTATTTTTATCTTGCCTCGTTCTTTGTATTTTCTATGTATTTTGGCTCCGCCCCCTGTTCGCTTCGCTCACCAACCCCCGTGGCGCCTCTCTCTCTCTCTCTCTCTCTCTCTCTCTCTCTCTCTCTCTCTCTCTCTCTCTCTCTCTCTCTCTCTCTCTCTGAAAAATACACACTGTCACGTCGCTAAATTTTCGGTACCCGTCTGAAGGCTTCGCCGTTCGGAGTTTTTGCGTGACAGAACTACAGAACTATTTTATATAATAGAAACAAATTGACAAATCTTCAGAAATAGTGGAACTTAAGCAGACCCATGAGATCAAGATAGCCCGGCTGAAGGACGCCTTCAAGGCCTCGTCCCATGAGTATCGTCAAGCCTGCTACCAACTGTTCGGCTGGCGAGTGGACAGGTCGAAGGAGGGTCGCTACAAATTGTCTAGTCAGTACGCAGAGTCTCCCGAGGACTTTCTCTTCTTTCACATTGACGAAAATGGCGTTGACCTGTTGGAAACCGCATTTTCCGCAACGCTGGAGACTCTGGTCGAGCAACACCTGCAGCGACAACATAGCGTTCCCATGTTCCTCAACGCTGTGCAATCAGACTTGTTCAATCTACAAACTATGACCAATGTGATGAGCTAATCGTCATAAACTTCGAAATGCATTCTCAAGCCTGTATCCTGTTTGTTGAAAGAGGAGACCTAAAAAGTGTAGCTTCGATCGTAATAGCTGTCCCGTGTCGCGTGTTTCGGTGACGTATTGCGACGGTCAATGAATCTCGGGCCTCTTCTTTCGAAAAATATGAAGAGTTCCATTCTTAAAAGATATTGTCGGCCTCTGAAGGCTGAAGCTAACGATTGTCTTGGTTTTACGTTCAGTGCTTCTGTGTTCTGGATAGGAGAAAAGTTCGCGAACTTAGTATAGCTCTTAGCATGTATTTCCCCCCTCGCCTTTGGCGATCAATAAACTGCCATATCGTCGTACGACTATGTTAACATTCTTTCTCCTTTGTGTTTGATGCAGAGCCAGTGCGAAGTTCTATGGTTAATTACCGCGCGCGCGCAGGGTGTACATAGACTGTAGCCTAATTTCGCGTCGCTGCACAGACAATGCCGAATCGTTACGCCCTCCTTTCCGCATTAGTTGCTCCTTTCGAATCAAACACCATGCTCAACGGGGCGCGAAGCTAATCCAGGAACTGCACTATCGTTACTCGCTTTACTTATTACGGGAACCGACGCGACGGGAACCGCCAGCGAAATTATTTGTAATAACGCGGTTATACGGTGCGTTCCAGGGCAACCGTTAACGCGGTTTTACTATCTCGTTCGCGGTAATATGTGATTTTGCTTTCGCGGTAAGCTTCGTTTTTCAAGGTTTATGCTAGATTTTTCCGCGGGGTTCGAGTTAGTTTCGTGGTTTTCACTCGGCTGAAGCGGTAATGGACACTATTCAGCGACTGATTACTATTCAAACTAACTTGTCTATGTCTGACAATTGTTCGGGGTCTTCCACTTAAGCGGTATCCTCGTCTCCTTGGCTTCGCGTTCCGATTAGAACGCGTGTTTGGGAACTCTTTAAACTTTAAAAGGAAGCTACTCGCAATTATAATTCGAAACATGTAATGACTGTTAACAAGCTGCTATTTTTATTATGTAAAATGACTGAAAAATATGAAAAATAATGGAAAGTATGTTCAAAATAATACATTTTTCTTCAAGCTGACAGAACAATTAATTTTTTCTAAACCAGTCTCTATTAACTCTATGAATTCTTTCGAAAGCTGAACGTTTATCCCCGACTAACCCAGCCCAGACCAGAATATTTCATGATTGTGTTGATTTGATGCGTACGAAGTACAATACTTGAATGTCTAGTAATTTACTAAATATGTAGAAAGAAATTTCAGAAAATATATTGCGGACGAAGGTAATCGAATTTTTAGTGGCGCCTCAGAGCAGCCATCCGCGTTCGGCTTTGATTAAACAAATTCCTCTCGCTCGATTTCTCCGTTGGAGGTAGAAGCGGATGTTCATAGGGTAAACAATAATTCAAGGAAAATTAGTAAATTCTCAAGTAGCAGACGCGGTAGCGCCGGAGAGAAACAGAGCGCCGAGTCCGTGTAGGTTAACAAAGCGATTCTTTCGCGGGGAGTTCGGAGTTCCGTGTGCTGATGAAATTGGACGGCGAGATTAACGCCGTCTATCTTGGCTCCGACCCTATCCTGCAAAGCACAGAGGGATGCTAAAGTTCACCGAGAAATCCCTATGTTATAGAGCGCGACGATACTGTTTCCTGTGTTAAGTGGAGGACTCCCGCAATGGTCAGACACCGACAAGTTAGTCACAACAGTATCAATCGCTAAAGGGCGATACAAACGTGGAAGAAATACATCTATTAGACGCTATGTTATAGCCAGGGGCTATTTATTCGATGTTTTGTCTACCAACTATCGTTTTCTATCCTTTTCTACGTGGAAAGCTAGGGAAAAAATGACAATTGTACGAAAAAAAATATATAAAAAAATCTTTTTAAAAACCGCGCTTATATTAAAATGCACTAAAAAGGAGAAAATAATCTTTTTAGACATTAGTGACTATAAATAAAAGCGTGGAGCGCTAAACTATATTGACGTACTCTTCGTGGGCGCTCCACGCTTTTATTTATAGTCACTAATATGTCTAAAAAGATTATTTTCTCCTTTTTAGTGCATTTTAATATAAGCGAAGTTTTCAAAAAGATTTTTTTATTTTCTACTTTTTAGTCTTCTTTACATGGAACGCAAGATATAGCAATACTGGTATGAAATAGTAAGATATGGAAATACGCGAGGTAGAATGAGGGGATGAGACTTCCGAGAGACGACGTCTCTTGATGGAGTCCGAAATTGTTCGAAATGCAACTGCATGAACGGAACACCAACACCACACTGAGCTCCTTCGGTGCGAAGTGGGTCAGTGGAGTGGGGATGAGTCGGAGTGGGAACACGTAGTGGAGTGGGGAGCGCTGGCGCGCGGAGTGGGGATCGCTGAACGCGATGACGTACTACCGAGCGTCGCGCGGCGAGGTGCGACGGTTAACATAAAATGGTTTTTCTCCTAGACGCACAGTTTTTTTTTATAAATTTGTTTTTTAATATTGCATTGTCACGTGTGCCGACGTGTTGCCATAGGTTATAAGCATAGTTAATAAGAGTAGGATATTGTAACCGTAATTATTAACAATATACGTTAGATATAAGTAGTCATACTTCGCTCTGATCACCACATCCGATTGTCACGTCATACCATACCTTCATTCTTATCTTAACCCATCTTAACCCATATATTCGACCTCACGATCCCAAAACGAGTTCAGTTAGTTCAGTTGTTCAGTTCGATTCAGACAGTCAGTCTGACACTCTCGTCATGACTCCAGCGAGGCTCGTCGCCTCCTGGATGTCCCGGTCCGGACTCCGACGAGTCCTCGCTCTCATCCGCCTTCTTACTATATCACGCGCTTCTAATTCATTGTAATCTTATTTCGTGCGCTACAAATATATTCCCAGTATTAATTTAATAAGTGAGTCTCGCTTAGTTCATCTCCCTACATCCTCGAGCTTGTGATAACACGAGTATCACAAGCCGCGCCGCGCCGATCGTCATTATCAATCACAGAAGCTCGCGCGCGTCAACGGACGCGAAACGGAGGACAGCAGCCACGAGGTATTCTCGTCAGCCGAGGACTACCAGCTGCGTGATCTTCCCAGGGCGAGTATGGATCATCGTTCTCCCTACAACGAGCCAGCCTGATTCGATTGCAGCCGTCAACGTGCAACGAGAGCAGTTCGCATCCGATTGTCCGATAAGTCGTTAAACATTTCCCTGCGAAGATTCGCGCTGTCCGAATTGTCTCGCTCTCGTTCGCCGCTCCGGGCGAATCTACTACCTGTAAGCGTTAAGTAGTATCCGCGTGTCCGCGAAAGTCGTGGTTCCCAGTCAGACGTCGGACGTACGTGCCGCGTGGACAAAAGGTTGTATCGCATTTGATCGTCTAGTAAGGGGAATGGGTCGCCGAACGATAATTTCGCGCAAGCCAGACTCCGGGACGTAACAGCATTGTCATCCAGTTCTGAGCTATGTTTAAAGTTTCAAGTCTCTAGCTCATCGGGAAGTGGTTTAAAATTCGATTACAAGATTTGACGCATACAACAACGATAACTCGGCAAGCTAATATAATAGCGTGGTAAAAATAAAATAAATTTCAGCAAAATTTCAGCAAATTCTGCAAAAACAATAACTTTCGACTGACCTTCGCTATATCATTCGTATCTCGGAAACATCTGAGACGATGAAATCATTAAATTGAATAGTTTTGTCGCTTAGTTGTGAAGATATTGCGATGCCCCATATCAGGTGCGATGGCCCTTTAGCGTTCGCAGAAGAATAGCGAATCGAGAACACCCCTGAAATATTTAACGCTGTTCCCCGACTTCCTCTTCGCCCCTTATGGTTATTTATCGTCGGGCGCGCGATAATAAATACGCGGAGCACGTACAGGCGCAGGCGGGACAAGTGTATCTGCACACACTCAATTCCGTGTCTCATAAGTTCAGCTGGGTGACTCAGCCGCTAATGAAGACTGCCGCCCTCCGGTTCGCCGCGCGCCGCGGACAATGCAATTGGAATCGGTCTTCGGGGATCCCCCGGTTCCTTTTCCAGACACGTAGGGTTACGGGACTGGGTGGGGAAGGGTAACGGATCCCCGGGGACAGATCTTCCATCGCTGGCGTGTTCCGTCGTCGCGGCTTTTCCACCACGATAAGAATTCGAAAAGTCCTCCTACCCCGTCTGTGGCTTTCGACGGCTCGTTCGCGTTCGGCGGGGAGAAATTACGACATAATTGAGATGGATGATTTCCCCTCCACCCCGACCTCCCTTCCGGCTGCCAAATTCGCGGTCTTCTTCGCATGCAGATCCGCTGCAATCTCTTCAGGATCTGCAGGATCCTCTGCACCGCTCATAATTGCCTCAACGATTTTCGAAGTTCGAAAGAGTGCTGCGAAACTCAAATGTTTACGTTGCTTATAAAACAGAATACAATATGTGATCATCTGGTACAGAATTCCTCGAATGATTCTAATCGAATGAATTGAATTCAAGTTTTCATTTTTATTATTCTTCGTCACCGTTAAATTTTTTAATGTACTCGAAATAATTCATGTCTCGGAAGTTAATGGTATATAGTACTAAATGGGAAAGAAGAATATATCGTTTGTGGAAAAAGAGAGCTCGGATTGTACGATACGATTTGTGCGCACCTCGTTTCATTTTCCAAAAAGTTGATTTTGGGTTTCACGGTTTCAGGGAAACGTACGACCGAACAGAATTCGAGTAACGTTCCTATTTGTTATTCTTTACAGACCATTGCAAAAAAAAACTTATGCTGTACTATTTCGATTTATTCTTTATGGAGAATTGTTACTGTCCAGCTTCCATTCGACATATTGGAGTTTGTCGGTAGTATCAGTCGCGAGTTGCTCAATAAATTTAAGTAATATTAATTGTGATTTGTTCAATGGATTTAACTAATATATTGCATCAATGGGACAATGTACGTAAGTTCAGGGAGAAGCAATATTTTATTCAGCGACACCGTGCACGTAATGGACTTCCGGGCAGAACAATGCATTTAATACATGCTTTATGCAGGCTCATTTTCACGAATTAGCGTTAACATTCTCATCTGGATAGATAAAGTAAGATACATTATGCAGTATATGAATCTCCGAATTCGCTTAGCTTACTGTATAATGCTACCGAAGGGTTGATTACGGACAACTATTTCGAAATTAGTTCAGCCGAGTACAATACATACCTCGAATCTATTAACAAAAGTTTTCACTCAATATGGAGATAATGAAAATTAAATTTTTTAGAAAGTTATTTTTCTTACTTGCGAAGTATGTATCCAAGCATAGTGTTAGTACTTGTTTATTGGTTTTAATATCGGATCGCTATGTACCTACAGACGGTGTACAAAGTATTCGTACACATTAAGAAAACGAATTACTTTTTCAAAATCGGACCCAACAGCTTGAGTTTCTTTTCAGACGTTAGAAGGATTAGTTTACTAGCTAATGTGTAAATAATTTTTTAAAAATTGTTATTGGTCGTAATTGCAAAGGAAATAGTAAAGTTCACGATTTTTAAATTATTTATCTGTACCTGTAATGAAAATTCAGAAGGCGCCTTTGATAGGTCTAATTAAGTAAGTTATACTTGTACAAAGTTTTATCGAAATCGATCAAGGATGTGTAAGGTGTGTAATCAGAGTTGTGCTAATTCAATTACATTGTAATTCGATATAATGAAATACAATATAATTAAAATACAGCTCTCCAAATTATAGCCCAGAACTTTGAAGAAGTGCGATATATTTTTATGTTTTTCTTTCATATACTTCTCAATCAGAAGTTATTTCTGTTCAGATATTATAAATTTATAAATAATAAATTCCTTCTCTTTGAAACCTACACATGGATTTTTCAACCTCTTCTTACTTCTTACTCTTTATCATCCTTTAATTTTTAATTTTAATTTAATAACATCGTAATTCGTAATTAATGTAATTTAATTACAAAGTATTTTAAAATTGTACTGTAATTGTGCAATTACGAATTACATTGTAACTTAATTACAATGTATTTTATAATTGTACGCAATTGCAAATACAAATTACATCGTAATTTAATTGAATAATGATCTGAATTATAAATTACAATATAATTAGAATTATAATTCCTGGAGTAATAAAATTGTAATTATAATTCCCGGAGTAATACAATTGTAATTCTGTACAACTCTGTATGTAATAAATGTCTACGAACGCTTCCAAGAAGGTTTCGACTACCAGCATGAAAGTTGATTTTTTGATTTTTCTCCATTGCGAACGCACTTGTGCGGCCTCTCGCGGAAAATTCACGTGTGACGGTGCGAGGGATCGTTGCGCGCGTACACGTCGAAGGTGTATATAGGGGACACGGGGGACGTGCACACTGACCGTAGAAACTAGATGACCAAAAGCATTTTCGAGGGCTGCTCGCCGACAGGAACTCGATAGAACGGCGCGGCGCCAGCTGCGAAGGGACTCGTAGTCGACGGGAACTCCCGCGCCGAAACTCCATTATCCTTAATTATAATCGCGTTTAATCGCAAACTCATCCAGCTCCATATGTGCGCCGCGCCGCGCCGCGCCGACCTTAACTCCTGCGTTCGAAGCACGCCTTCCCTCGGTGTTATCAATCTCGAATCAGCCGGGCCCTTTTTTTGCAGAGGGAGGCCAAAACGCTTTGCCGATCGCCCGTGGATTTCCTCTTCTTGCAAAACAACCATCGTCGAGTCACGCCCGAACGCCCTAAGACCGGCTGAACAATTTTCATTAAAGGGTTAATTGAAGTTCCGACTGGCTGGTTTCTCGCCGCAGACTTACATCGAATCCCGGGTCATCCGGCGCGGCACGGTGCACCGCGGCGGAGCAATATCATCCCCGCGAAAACTAACTTTCCTCGAGAAATATTAATACCATTGCGAATTTCCGCGGTGCTTCTTCTCACGTGACGCGGCATGGCAGCCCGTATTGCCGAGCTCGTATATACATATATTCGTAATATGTCCAACAATTCTAGAAACATCTATCAACACGGTGGCTGCCGTGTGAATTTGGTGTGTTTCGACTGTCGCCTGTTTGACTCGTACAGTAAATTCTCTATAATCGCAAACGCCTCGGGGGGATTTGTTTGCATTTATCGATCTTGATCCTACTTTTTTCGAGCTTCAAAGGCCGAGCCGAACGTAGAGAAGGACAGCGCGTGTAAAGAGACACCACGGCAACCGACGATGCGACGGCACCTGTCCGCGTCTCTTTCTTTCTGATGCGCTGTCCTTGCTTGCGTTCGAAACTCTCATTGTCGATTAAACCACCAAATTCAGTTCATATTATATCGTGTTTGGTATCATTTTGCATTAGAAAAATGCCAGGAATATGTTGATGGAAGTCCCATGAAAAAATAATGGAAAATAAAGAAGATAGAATTTTGGTATAACGTTATGATGACTCACGGGCGTTTGAACTGTGCCGACGACTGCGACTCTCCGCGTCGCGTTAGTAGTGGTTCACATCGATATACCGAGCCGAGATCAGTGTATTGAGTTGGAGGGGATATTTCATTTGCGATTATCGTACATGCCCTGTTTGCGATTATAGAGAATTTACTGTATAAGGTGAACGGTGGATCAATGGTGGATCAGCAAATGAAAAAAGCTATTGGTAGTAATAAAAAAAGGAGTAGTATTTATTAGCAATGACGTCTTCAGAAACTTCCGCCATTGAATATTATTCCACCGCTTATCGTCCCCCGAATCGACCCGACAAAATGGTGGATCAGCACCGGCGCATATTTACAGCGTAACCTGTGCCATTCGCGTTATCTGGCCGACTAAATCTCGCCGGTGACATTATACACCAATTTTCTCGCCGCGTATATTTATAAACCCGGTAATACACGGATTCGGTACTCCCGAAGAAATTCCTGTTAATTTGATCTCCCGATTGATACCTCACACCAGCAAAAGCAGTCTGGCAAGCCCAACCGTGGGGAGTCGCGCCGCGCCGCGCCGTTTCCAACTTTTTAATGGAGCTTTCGCGAGTATAATTGCGTTTCGAAGCTGTATAATTAATGTATAACAATTTCCCGGGGCTAGTGGCGCGGCAACTAAATACCTTCACAAATTTCTGAATCTACTCCGGCCGTGGGGGCGGTGACAGAACCCCCGTCGGGAATTACCGCCGCTGTGTTATTACATACTTTTTTCTGCGAGCACACCCCGGCACGAGTATTCCTTCGATATTAGGGTTGTACGTCACTTAGCCGGGGCTATGGTAATTGCGAGCACACGGGAGATCCTTAACCGGATAATTTATTCGATACGCCACTCCCTTAACGTGTCCGAACATCTAACAATAAGCTTCGAAAACCATGGCAAGTCAACGGTTCCGTTACCCCCTCCATTTGGAACTTGATGCGAGAATACTTAACCGCTCGCGCAATTATGCAAAATTCTATTTGCAATTAATTCGCTTCAGTTCTATGTTCTACTTCACTTTCAATCATGACCGACGATACTATTACAGCGATTTGGCCACTCCCACTGATTCAGCTTTTGAATTTTAAAAAAATACATTGATTCAGAGCTGCTAAACCCAGATTTCGGACCAGAGCTCCAGGTCCGTGAACGGCAATTTTCAGTCGCCGTTAATGGAAAATCTCTCCCTGTTCGTTCCTTATCGAAGATTCTCGGTCCGAGGTGAAAGAAGGAATGAAAAAGAAACGGTAGAGAAGGTCGATAAGTGCAAATTACACGACGGGAGGACAGGGAAATAGGCGGAGCCTCGGCGAACTATCCGAAAGGAATGAAACTTAAGTCATTGTCATGGGGGCAAGTAGAATTCAAAGAAACTCGGATAGGGGGATGGCCGGCGCGCTGCGCGCCGTGGGAAGGGTAAATGAAGCTCCCTATTTGCAAAGTTTCACTCTCCTCTCTCTTTCTCTGGCGAAGTCATTGAACGTCTCACGAACTTGTGGGTATTCTTTTAGTTTACATCGAACTAGTCAAATTTTCATTTCGTACACGCTGTTATTTCGAATCATAGAAGTTGATATTCTGGGAGTGTACAAATTGTTTCAATATTTTGTGACAAATGTACAGGGTGCATAAAAAGTAATGGTCGTCCGTCGTAGGGGTGAATCTACACACGGAGGAACAGAAGATTCTGAAAAATTTGTAAGTACCTATACTTGACATTACTATTTTATAATGTATTCTTTCACATTTTGCAACTTCAAATTTATGATTCGAATGGGCAGAGAGACGATCACTAGGTACGGGCCTAGCGACGAATGTTTCTTTTTTCGTTTGTTTTGAGGCACGAACACGATCATGGTCTGTCTCATCGACACGGTCGCGTGGACTGTAGTACATAGTAGGCTTTAGTCTATACGTATAATTCCACAGAATCAAATTTTGCAAGAACTTTAAATAGCTTGTATCTCAATAACTATTTGTTTGCGTCAAATGGCTCCTTTCAAACTTTTTCTCTTCTTGACGAGTAGGAGGTATTGATGTAAAAACAAACTTAACAACAATTTTCTTTGTTATAAACAATTTTACGGCGTTTCTTTTACAAATGTCCACCGATCCAGAGGTATAGATTCAACTCTAGGACGGATTACCATTACTTTTTATACTCCCTGTACCTCTTCTTAAACTGAATACCATTTAGGTACTTGGACCTTTCTTTTTTATTGCGCATAGTTATAGAATTTATTGACGGTATATTATGTAGTGCGTTTTCGGCCGTGCCCTTAGACCATATAAACCTGTAGACACGGCACAGATACTTCTCCTTGAGGAAAAGATGAAGTAATTTGTGACGTCACATTTTCCAAAGATGTACACATAGTCCTTTTGGATCCTCTAAAAGCATTTGCGTTCGAGTCTCGACATTTCAGGCGCCTATGCTCCAGCCGCAACGGTCCACTGTAAAAGTGGTTGCAGACGACTCTCGTCGGTGATTTAGGTAGAAAGCGTGGAACCATCGAAGAGTATCTCGTCGGTAGTGGAAATTATAGCGATGTGGTATTTCAGATCATTGTAAGTTCCACGTTCTCTCCGCGCCCACCTGTGCCCACTTGTCTATGTCGCTGAATAGCACAGGGGCTTAGATCTCGTCGGTGACGCTGGTAAACAGTATCGCGACAGCAAAGTCTTTCGCGGCTTAATCAACTAATTAAGCGGCGTGTCGGTAACTCGCACAAAGACGCGGCCGAGTGACGAGGTAATAAGGCCGATCGCGGATCGTGCGCCGTTTAAATATCGCAGGGAGTCTGCCGACCGGTTCTAACCACCGAGCGAACAATTCGCGACCGCGATCGATGCGAATCGAACGGTGAAAAACCAGAGAGAGAGAGAGAGAGAGAGAGAGAGAGAGAGAGAGAGAGTGAGACGGGGGTAAGAGGGTCCTCGGTCGACGGCCGGTGCTTAAAATCGCGACGAGAGTCCGCCTCGCGAGAATATCAACGCGGCCGCGCGGTTCTCGCGAGCCTTAGCGCACGGCCCCGTGTGCTCGATGTAATTTGTGCGCGGCGGAACGATGTCAAGTTGCGACATAAACGCCGCCTTTATGCCGCCGAAAGCTCCGATAATGAGGAGGCTGTGCCCGCGGAGTCGCCTTCGAACACAAGAACCGTTTTCGAGTTCGGCCGCGGTTCGTTAAATTTATTCGATAAGTTGGAAATTTTCTCGTGGCCGCGCATGACCTCGCGAGCGCGCGAGGTTTTTCCTCGGCGGAAGTGTGCTTAACGAGTGCGATTTTTCAAACGTACTCAGCCCTTAATCAGGACTTTGCGGTGTTCAAGAGAGAAAGAGAGAGAACGGCTAGACCGAGCGCCGCCGCGCCGCCCAGGTCCCATAATTTCCTCGAAGTTCCTATTAACTCCGTTCACATGTTAATCCGTTCGGCGTCACGACGAGTTACGCGGTCCGGCGTTGTTGCAACCCCCTTTAATCGCGTTCCTCTGCCGCCCTGCGACACCCCTCAGGGCTCGGTGGCTTTCCATTTTTAATTGGATCATCGTCTAATCCGGCGCCGACACGCGTCTCGATCACGCGACGCCGTTGTAAGCTCGAAAATCCTGTCCTCCGTAGCGCGCAGTATCCCAAACGCACATTCTTAATTTAAAAGCAGAGCAAAATAATTCGGAAACAAGGTCGCATCCGGTATAGATACATGTATGTTTATAGAAAGTTCCGACGCCTACGGTGATGCGGCTTGTCCTTGTTTCCTTAATATTCGATCCGGAGTTCTTCCTTCCTTTTGTCTGGAATACTTTCGAGCTTAATACCCCACGGGATTATTCCACAATTTTCCCTTGGCCGCGCGCCGCCTTTTCGACGAGGGTTGCACGCCTCTCCGCTGGAATTAAAAGCATCGGGAGCTGAGTGAAAAGAAGGTAATCCCAGCCTCGTCTTAATTAGATGACACGGAGATGCGGTCGAAACAAGCGCGAAAACCGCGTCCGATCGGCGTACTTTTTCCGCGAGGCGTTGCTTGTGCTTGTGTCGCGATTTGCGATAGAAACTTCAAGGGGCTAGTCTTATTTTCGAAGCCGTTTTGCGCGAATTTTTCTAATCATGATAAGAAGATCTACGAGTCAATTAAGCTTTTACTTTTCTTGTTGCTAAACGCAGGCATTGAGTCCGAGAGACCAAAGTCTAAGATCGAATATTTGGGGCACCTGTTGGCCCGGCTGTCGGCCATGTTGTTAATATTTCGTTCGGAGCTAATGTATGCTCAGAAAGAAGTATACCGATAACTCGGCGAGTTCTTCGAGATTAACAGGGATCCCTGAATGATTAACGCGGTAAAACGTGTGGCCGGGGGAGCGCTTGTAGTCTTGAAATACGAGAAGCGGCCTCCATTTACATGCATCTTGGATACCGTGCGCTGAAACATTGAACCCTGCTTTACGATTACTATTCTCGGGGCTTCTTAGCCCTCGTGTATCCACTCTCTTTTCAAGCACGCACATTCCGCGGAAGACAAAAATGAATGGAAATTATCCTCCGGATCTAATCCCACGGTGGCCGTGCATTCCACCGTGCGCGAAAATCGGAATATCTCAGGATTTAATGAAATTCTATTAATTATACCGAACGGCAAAAAACACGAGACCAAGGAGTCCCTCTATTAACGAAGCAGGAAAATATGCGGAGATTTAATGAAACCCGAGTGCCGAAATGAAATGCAAATAATTTGTGTGATTACTGCGGCGCGGCCACAAATTTCGTACCGCTTCCCGTAAATAACGTTATTCTTTTTCATTAATTGCTAATGCTTGTTTTCGGCCGACGCGACGCGACGCGGTGTAATTTATTAATTTGGTTGATCCTCTTTTCGTCGGAGTTTACAACAAAGTTAGGAGCGTATAGCTGGCTGTTAATAATTATTATCCAATTTGCGTTGCAATGCATCGGCGTAGGGGAGAAAATTTCTTTAAGTTACTTGTACGAAAGGGTAAGTTCGCGCAAACTTTTGCTATCTGGAGGTAACTCTGCACCACGGTGTACTCGAAAACTCTCCACCATCTTGAATAACCTGGCAGAAACCCTTTTCTTCCAACTTCTGCGAGGAGACCAGACCTTTGCTGCGTGAGACATGCTCCCCTTAATTATACTCGACGAATTTACAACTTCGTTATTCGGTAATAAACTTTCTTTCTCTTCGATAAAGAAGATTGAGGAATGCCCTGCGAGAATATCTTGATAAGCCTTAACACGTTCGTGGCGCGTTAGCGAGAAGTCAAATCTGACGATGTCTTACAGATCTGCGAATCACAGTAGACTGCGAATGCTTTTTTCTTTATTATAGAAAATCTCGTATGAGATTTATTTCAACATATTAGAGAATACAAAGATTTCTATACAGAGATTACGAACAAAGGAAAACTTTTACAGAATATAAAACTGGAGATACATAAGCATTATAATGAAACATGAACACTATACACAGAGTAGACTAACCGGTTATACACTAAGGCCGCAGCTTTTAAAAAATGACAACATGTAACGACAAGTCTTGATATTGGGTTTGGCTATTATCAGTGAAACATCCATGGGAAGCTGAAAGTTGATTTTACGGTGCTCTGCAATTAATTTTAATCTTTCCTCATTGTACAAGTTGCACTGCCATAAAACGTGGTTCAGAGTCTCATCTTCCTCCCTACAACTGCATTCAGGATCATCGATGAAGCCAATGGGAGCGAGAGAAGCAGCTAGGTGATAGTGGTCTGCTCTATACCTGTTGATAGTGACAACAGCCGAACGGGATAAATTTAACTGTGAGAAACATTGAAGACGGTTTTCGCTAAAAAATTTCTGGAAGTAGGTTTTTTGTAGAGGAGAGGATCTTATCGAAGATAGTTTTACGAAATTACTCAAAGCTCAGTGAAAGGAACACTAGCAATACAAGAAGCACTATAGAATGAAGCCTCGTTTCCTAACAAGGGAAGGATCCCAAGTGTCCGACTTCGATTTTGATAATCTTTTGTGAGACGATGGTATATGGATCCCTAATGACGTCTGCCAAATTTTAGGTGTAGTTACTCAATAGTTTTAAAGATATAAACAATTGAACTTTCACGCAACCTGTTTACACGGCTAATGGAACTTCGAAAATGGATATCAACAAGGTATGAAAGTTTAATTGTTTATATCTTTAAAACTATCGAGTAACTACAACTAATATTTTGCAGACATCATTAGGGATCCATATACCACCGTCTCACAAAAAATTATCAAAATCGAAGTCGGACACTTGTGGTCCTTCCCTTGTAAGAGATCAGCTCTTTCATTACCATCAATCCCGATATGAGCCGGAATCCAGTAGAACTTTATGAAACTGTGCGCGTTATCATCGATGAAAATATTGTATTTCTTTTTAATATTGAAGATAAAGGAGTTAGTTATGACATCCAACTTTGTCGAAACGAGGCTTGAAAGAACACTTAACGACTGCGCATCTTTATGCATCTCGCCTAGCGTCTCGCTGGCATCTCCCCGAGGACACCACGGTCCTTCGAGAACGATGTTATCCCCCGATATCCACGGTTCGGGGATCGGCGAGGTATCCAGGTCCGAAGCCCCGATTCGCGTGGGCGCAAAAGAGTACGCGCGGTCCCTCATCGGAGTCCACGGATACCGACAGGGAAGATAATCAATCGGCGGGGAGGGTAAACGGGTATCTTATCAAAGTTGGCCCATCTTCGGAGAAGTTGCTACCCGGGCGCGGCGTAAGTGTGCGCGGCACTCGTGTTCTGAGCATTCGGAGGTACCGATAGAGAAGAGAGACAGAGAGGGTTAGTAGACGAAGACGATCGGATGCTTGCGAAGGGCATGGAACAAGGAAGGGCGAGAGGGTTGCGCTAACTTTCGCGTCTGTGTGTGCTCGCGGCGCTGTCAGGAGGAACTTTGTCGATCAGAGTTGCGAAGGAGAGCCCGGCTATATCGGCGCTCTGCCTGCCTGTAGATATCTCCCGAGGAATGGTATGGACCTTCTTGCTACACCCCCGCAGACACCCCCTCCTCCACCACTTTGTCGCAGGGGGGTGGTGTGCACGAGCGAGCAGAGATAGAGAGTTACGCGGTGGGTTATCGGAATCCTTGCTTCTTGCCCGTCGGATCATCCCTACCATCTCTCCACCATCCACCCCAACCCTCGGATGACTTTCCAGTACTTTTGACAGTGGCTGGCAATTTTTCAGCCGGAAAGATAAACCTAAATCCGCGGGGAATCACGTGACAATGGGGTTGGGGCGCGGTTACAACGGAAACGCGCGCACCGCCAGGGGAAAGTATAAGGTTGATGTACAGTTTCCTGGATGCTGCGGGATGCCTGGAATTATCGCTCATGTTTCGGCCACTAATTATTGTGTAGCTGGTCTGGCTGGAGGATTAATCCTTGGACAGATCGTAGAGTGTAATTGTTCGGTCAAGGGAAATTGATTCTCTTTGGCCAATTTGCGCTTCTACGAGTTCATTTTGGAGACCGACTCGAGTAGATTCGGTGAAGTAACAGGAGAGAGAGATGTCGAGCAGCGATAACCAAGTCATAACACGAGCGAAAGCAGGTTAAGTTGGTTGTAAGTACCGTAACGTGGGCGATGTAACCCGGGAGGGAACATTAAGCAGATTTATCTAAATTGTTACCTGTGAAGAAAACGTAGTTTGTGGAACGTTGCATTGTCGCGACGAGGAGCAAGTTCTTTCCCTCTCGTTTCGATGCCACCGGTAGAACAGGATATCTACAGCACTGGCCTTTACAGCCACCTTACGAGTTCCGATGTTAACACAGTAAAGTAGAATATTATACGTCCCGCAAAGAATAATCGAAATCCAGAAATCCGCAGACATTAATAAATTCCTAAATTCATTAACAAAGTTGCCGGAACATAAAAATTTGATTCAGCGCGGATACTTTGGCGGAACCGTGAATGTAATGGAATATTCTATCAGTTAATCAAATAGCGAATCCGAAGTCTTGATTCTCGCGCTCGCGGGAGCGAACGTACGGAAATCCGAGGCTAATTTCCGAGCAGCCTTGATATTACTTGAATCCGGAGGAGGTATTCGGAGGATCAGAGGATTTCGGAACGCAGCCGGAGCCTTTTTTCTTTCGACGGTGCTCTCCTCGCCTCGGACTGTTGTGTAATTTTAATAAAGAAGAAAGGTTTATCCGGAGGTGGATCAAAGTGTCGAAATCTACAATACCCCAGCCGCATTTATAATCTCAAACACTCGGCCTTACCGTCTCCGACAGTCTTTTCACTCTCTTCTTTGTTTCTCCAATTCTCTCTCTCTCTCTCTCTCTCTCTCTCTCTCTCTCTCTCTCTCTGCCCCTCCTTCCAAAGTGGCAGCTTCAGTTTCACTGACAGATCTCGTTGATTTTCAATCGCATCCGCGTAAACTTCTGGCAAGTTGCAGCTCTAAACCTTCGCGGCAAGTCGAACAAGAAACGACAAGTCTGTCGACGAAGCGGTGAGAGCAGAATAATCAGAGATTCCCGAGGATGAAAACGAGGATCCAACTCCCGCAGGATGCTGGCGAGCTGGCGGAAGGACCCGCCTAATATGAGCGTCGGCCCAAATTTCATTTGAAATTGAAATAACATTTCGTTCTTCTGCTCGCAACAATCTCGCATCGTCTCCTCCATATTTGATTGGAAACGTGTACGTGGCCACCCGGCCTGCATAAGCTTCGCCACGATAAGATTATTTATATGGACGGAATGCACCTCTTCGTTATTTGCAACAGTGTAATCCTTCTGACCGCATTTCGAGCCATCGATCGAGCGATCGAGCGATAGAGAAGATATCTCCTTCCAAGAAACCCGCCTGAAGCATGTTTCGCTAAATAATTAGTCAGCCTGTTTAAAGTTCTTCCAGTACTTGCAACTCTCGAGAAATGTCTTGACTCACCGGGACGCAGAAAAAGGGTACGAGGAGTAGCGTAGAAGCGCAGAAGAAAAAGAGACGGCTTAATTATCTGTTCGCCGACTTGGAAGAGGGTGCCATCGGCAAAGAACGTTCCTCGAGTTGTCATGTTTGACGCCGGAAGGTTCAACCGGAAAGTTTATTAATTTCTCGGAGTCCCCGGATTATAGGGACTGCAAACTTAATCAGATACTTGGGAAGAGTCAATGTTTAGCTTTTCCTCGATATTTAGTCATAATTTGCTGCTTGACACTCGATTGGACTCGAGATCTTTAATAATCGACCAGTCCTATTGCCATATACCACTTTGCAAACACAAGCAATAGCGCTATTCCAAAATTTTCTTCAGCAAAGAGCACGAATATTTCGATATTCCCCACAGCAGCCATTTTGCAGGACACGGTACTCCCTCGCCCAAAACCAAATCCAGCAAAAGACAGCTACGACAATCTCGCGAACAGAAAATGAGTGCGCGTCGATCTCCGGCGAGAGCTTTTGTTTTTTCCATACAGCAACTGCGTTTAAATTGCCGGGCGCAAGTTTTATTGGATCCCGGGCGAAGCGATGCGTCACTCCAGCTCGAATTCAGAAATCTTTTTCCGATACCCAATCCTCTCGAAGCGTCGAACGGCAGCGGCGCCAGCCTCGGAACAAAAGAATTCCTTGAAAATCCTCGCGACGAACTGTCGGACGAGCTTGCGGATAGAAGAAGCTACCGAACGACATAGCAAACGTAATCTATCCGTCTTATCCGGTCCTGTGCTCTCTCATAACGCAACAGGCTGATAGGGGAGAGCGTCTCGCGCATTATCTTTACGAACTGGCAGCAGGAGGAGGAGCATCGGCAGCAGCATGATCGAGGAGACTTTTCAGGATCCATAACCCCGGAGACGTCTATCGGAGGCCTAAGTAGTTTTCGAGGCCGTAATTGCCTGTTTCTCGACTCCATCAACGAGGCATCCCAGGGTCTCGGGAGCTAGCTAGTCGATACACAATATCAAAATTAAACCGAGCAGCATCGTCGCGTCGCTCGCTCGCTCGCGAGAGAGGAAGCGTCTGGGAGCCCTTTCGACGGCTTTTATCCCTGGTTATTTTCCCGATCCTGGAGGAGTACGGGCGAAAAGGATTCCCCGATCTTCGATGGGCTCGCAGATTTATAGACAACCTGTCGCTTGCACGATGAAGGATGCAATACTTATTTTTTACGGGGCACCCGGAATGCCAGGCGGAATGGAGAAAAGCTCTCGATAACGAAAGCTGGTGTTGCTGTTGCTGCGTCCTCTGCTGCTGTTCCAGACCTAACCCAGACCTTTTACTTTTATTCGACGTCCGCCCGGTTCGCCGGCGCGGCGCCTCTGTCATCCGTCTCAGTAATTGAAAACGTAGTCTCGGTGCCTTCGTGTCGCGATTAATCTCTTAACAGCGACGCATCGTTGAAATTCTACGCGACGAACCCCGGCTCAAGGCCCGTTTCTCCGTGTACCACCACCGGGATCGCGCCATTCGAAACTCTTGCCTCGATCAATTAGCGTTCCCGCGGCTTCCTGCTAACACCCTCTATTCGCCCTGACTTTGCTAAACAACGGTTTTTGTCAGAAGGGATTTGTGCAAACTTTCGCCATTGCGTCGCGGAATAGCTGCGAGGATGACGACGGTCTTTCAACTTCCTTCGGGCAATTGGACTGCGCGATTGGAAATTTTTTTGGGTCGGTTTTCAGAGAATTTTTGCATTCAGGGTTAATGGATTTGTTTTAATTGACAAGCGTTTGTGTAGAAAGTTTCGGGAAGTTATAGCGTCTAGTTTGTGTAGGAATAGTTGCAATAATCTCGCACTCGGATATTTCAAACGGTAAAACAGGGAGAGCTCGGGCAAACGAAAGAAGCGAGTCAAACCTCGGGAGTTAAAATATGGATTCCACGTCTCAGTAATGAGCGGAGAGTCTTAATAACGAGCTCTTTAATGCCGAGAGCCCTCGGCGTAACGAGATACTTCTTCAAAAGATTTGACATGACATGTCGCAATGTATGTAGGCAGTGTATGTTTCGCCGCGGCGGCGGCTCAGAAAATCGGTGAAATAAAAGTAGAGATTCTGTATAGTCGTACACGGTGATGACTGTATCCTGAGCAAATAGAGTTCATACAAATTCGCGTTCGGTCGGGCTAATCTGCAAGATGAAACTTTACGCGGACGTTCTGTGCGCCCTCGTTAAGAATTTCGCGAGATTAAAAGAAATGTTTCTATAAGAGTTCTTGTTATACTGTGACTGATGCTTCAAATTAATTGAAAACGACATTGCGAAAAGCATTTTATGCCACAGAATAAAATGTATCATTTATCGTCAAGAAATTAGTTTGCAGTGTAAAACCGGACGACTTACTAAAACTTTTCCACCGGAATACGAACAATATTTTTTAATCGACTTCGAAAATGGAACTCGATTCGATCTGTATGTGTCTTTTTTCGCTTTTTTTTCTATGTCTGTTCACCGATTACGAGATGGATGGACCAATCGGAACGAAACCTTTTGCATCTTGTAAAGTATGTCCCCGGGGTGGTCCCGTGAAAAAACTTTGCATTTTTTTATTCCTTACGATTTTATTTGAGAAAAATGAATTATTTCATGTACGTTCACCGATTACTCCGAGATGGATGGACCAATCGGAACGAAACCTCCTGCATTTTGTAGGGTATGTCTCCCGATTGGTCTCTTGGAAACAAATTTTACATTTTTTCATTCTTTGCGGTTTTTATTGAAAATAACCAATGAGACCGAAAAACCATCCTATGGTGTTCCACAAATTCTGCTCGTTCCACTAAAAAGAGTGAAATAAAAAAATTGTATAAAAAAAAATTAAATCGACTTCGAAAAAACGCACTAAAAAGTATGAAATAATTTCCATTTAATTTATGTGAATACACACGAACTTAAATACAATACAATCTTTTCGGAGGCGGCGCAAAATTGAAAATTTTCCAAATTGCTGATTATGATTTCATTGGAATATGATGGACTTGGAAATCAGTAGGTGAGAAGAGAAAATACATTAATATATGAAAGCATGTAGAAGAATTTAAGGATTTTTGTAATTTCCAGTGTCGAAAATTTTCAACTTTGCGCCGCCTCCGAAAAAATTGAATCTTAAATAAATATTGTTATACTTTTTAGTGCGTTTTTTCGAAGTCGGTTTAATTTTTTTGTATAAAATTTTTTTCATTATTTTTAGATGCACAATCAGTTGCTAAAGCGAGTGTCGGAGTTCCGTCGCACCCTGCAGTACAACAGAGCCGTCGCGTCGCGTCGCATCAGGCGGAACATCAGAATTATAGATATCATTGGCTGTCCCTCGGGAGAAATAGACGTTCGAGCGGCAAGAAGTCGCTAAACGATGTTCGTGGGAAGGGAAACCGACAGGGGCGAGTGCCGGGGACGTTAGAGTGGGTATCCCTGGTGTCCCGGAAATGCCAGGAAATCGAAAGATGAGCCAATAATCGGGCCCGGCTGTCGTCCCGTTAAAACGCTTCGACGGGAAGGAATGAGGGAACGGGACAGAAAGAGAGAGAGAGAGAGTAAGAGACGGAAGAGTCGAGCCGGTTGTGAGGGTGCAGGATAAAATGGTCGACAAAGAGGGTATCGTTCTGGGAGGAGGTAGGTAAGGGAAACAGTGTATCAAGAAAAGGAAGGTATAAAATTTGCTGGCCAGAAAAGGATTTTAACGAGATTGCGGAGCCGGATGGAAAGGAGGACGACTGACGCATTGACGGGGTTTGAAAACGGGGGTGTGGTGGCCGGGGGTAGCAGAATTTAGAAAAATCCGGCGAGGAAGTTTCGGGAGGCGGCGGAGAGAACTGCGGCGGAGAACTCAGTAGGGGAAGTAACGAGGAGTAAATAACGTTGGGAAAGAGCGAACCCGTTCGTCGACGGGGGTTGGAACGGCGGGAGGAGGGAGGGAGGTAGGGGGTTGCGCGGGGTCGGTGGATGCACCGGGAATTATACGAAAGCAAAGAAAGGGATGATGGCAAGAAGTATGCAAATGCAATTGCGACGGCAGTTTAATAAAATCTCAGTTGGAGAAAGGGAGGGGAGTTGAGGGCGTGTCTGAGAGAGAAAGAGAGAGAGAGAGAGAGAGAGGGAGAACGAACGAACGAAACTCTGGAGATAATCACCGGCGCGGAATGATTGAAGCAATAACGCGTAACGGGGGGAAGAAGAGGATCATGAATGCGTATCGCTGCGCGGAGGTGGAAAATGGGGGTGGTGGCAGCATGAAAATTCAACGGCGGTCGGGGAAGAGGAGGAAAGCGAAAAAGAAGAGTATAATTAGATGTTTCCTGGTCTGGAGAACCGCGAATAGGAAACGGGGACAACGCTTCGCGGGAAATACTGGAGTACCGCGAGAGCTGCCAGGGAAAAAGTGGCCGGGCTCGCTGGGCAACCCTTTCTTTTCAGGCTCTACGCTTTACAGGCTCGCGCGCGACCCCGCAATTGTCGCCTGTTACGGAATCATCGGTCGGTTGCGTTTCGATGACGCCGCCATGCTATGCCGGTGCGGTGGCTGCATTTTCAACAAAATATTAACGCTTCGACTGCCCCGAAAGCTAAATATCGCTGAAAAGAGGTAACGAATTTATTTGCACAGTTAATAGAATTTACTCGCGTTCTATCTATCATCTTCTTCCGGTATCGTATTTTGTTATTCGTTTATACAAATGGCTAAGAGAATAAGAACTGGGTCTGTTCGAGCACTCGAATAAAACGGTTCGTGCCGGACGCGATCCGGGCGCGTGATATAAAAATGTTTAAATAATTATTCGCGAACGTCGATAGCATTGCAGATTTGATTGCGGGAAAGTGAGACATTAAATTCTCCTCGGCTCTCTGCGCGGTAGGGCGAAATCCGCGGGCTCGGTTTACGCCACATTGATAACGCGGTTTGCATAAAACAGCCGTTTTATCGGCGCCACGTGATCCGCCGAATATTGGGCCGCTCCTTTTCCAACAAAAATTTGCAATCTGCCCAATAAAAATGAAGCATACCATACCCATTGCCGGGTTTCCCCGGCGCGGCGATCAGTGAAATATGATCCAATAATGCGATCGTCTATCATGTCGCGGCGTCGCATTGATACGACGTATCTGCGACGTGATAGAGCGCAGACGAGAAACGAATTTCCCTCCCCTAATCGTCCAACAAATTTCCCGTTTAACGCCGTCGGTCCCGATATAATTTATTCGAATTTCACCGCGCTCCCGGAAAATCTTCATTCGCCGTGATCCACGTGAGATCTGTCCGTGACAGTGCAAATTGTAGCCACTGTTGATATATTACCAGCCTGTAAGAGGACTTATAAGCGAGGAATAAAACGCTGCTGAAAAATCTAGCGGAATTACTTTGTCATTAGGATTCGCAGGAATATTTCAACTCTCGGACGTTCCTCAGAAATAATTGCACGAGACACAAGTCTCTCACATATTTTCACTCTACAATCATTCGGTTGCAACGAATCAGCAAATAAAAATCAAACAAACCGTTTGAACGACTTGCAAACGTATTAAATGAGAATTTAGAACAGATTGAAAAATAATTCTGAACTAACGAAGCACGCCAGCACCAATAAAACCATTACCTCTACCGTAATGAGAAGAGAAATAGGATGCGAGACAAATAATGATAAAAACGCATGGAATTTAGTTTCGACGGTGAAGGAAGGATGGCAGAACATTTGCCCGCAGATTAAAACTGAAAGAGAACCAATCCATTAAATTGCTAAAGGTGAGGAAATGAGAGTTACAAGTAGGAATTGACTCTTTCTTTTTCGCGCAATCAGCAAGTAAACGAGAAGAAATAAACGACTTGCGGGGGAAAAAGCGCGGAGAATATTTCTCGGGCGAACGGGAAAGCCGGGGCGTGCATTGAAAGTGGACAAGCCTCGTAACAAACTTTCGAATAATGAATTCCACCGTCTTCGTTTTCGCCCGGGGAGAAAGTAATTTAATGGGCCCTTTGGCTGTCGTATCTTCGCGGCCGTTGCTTCTTGGTCCGCGGGGGGCAATAAAACGCCGACGGGATATTAATTAATCACGCTTTTTATCGCGTTTCATGTTAATCCCCGCCTTTTTTCCCTTTGGTCTCTCTCTCTCTCTCTCTCTCTCTCTCTCTCTCTCTCTCTCTCTCTCTCTCTCTATCTGTTATACACACACACAGTGAAGTCGAAAACAGAAGGACGAAATTCCAGTGCCGGTCGCACGCGAACGTGAGCGCGCTTTAATGAAGGAATTTTCGCGGGTCTCTGGGGAGAATTCGCATTTTTGATGAATCGAAAGTGCCGGGTGACAAGGTAATGCACCACCGTATCGCGGGAAAATGAGGCCGCTCAATTATCGAACCCGTTTTATTGAAAGTAAATCTCTCGCAGAGAGCATGCGAACGGGACACAATGCCGGCGACTAAAAGCCTCAGACAGCGAGCGGCTACCCTCGTCACGAACTTATTTAACTTCCTTCAGCTTTCAGTGAATGTGTGCGCGGCTTTTTATCTGTCGGCTAATTACGCGTGCAACGAGTGGATGTTCCCCGACGATTTTCCCAGAAGTATTTCCCCGAAAAACACCGAGAGATACCGCTCCAAAAATCATAGCACGCGCTCGTGCTATCTTCAATTTCTCGGACGCTACTACGTTGGTGCAAAAATAATTGCGGATTTCATCGGCTCAGCGATTTTACGCCGATAGAATTTTAATTTAATGTCGCGTCGCGCCGGAACGAAGCTAGTCAAAAGAAAAACGGCTTTCTATATATCCTTCTCCCGAAAATATTGCAGTAATTAGAGCAAGCTTCGCAGACTCTCACAGCTGACGAAAACCGAGGAAAAAGGACGGTTTCACCCTTCCCTAACCACCTCGCCGTAATTCTTTTTCCGGGCTCGCGCTCGATAAGTCTGAGTTTCACGAGATGATCCGCCACGATTTCGCGAGATCCGCAAGGAGAACTGTCTTATCGAGCGTCCTCCGACTGACTCAGCTCCGCAAATTGACGGTACGGACGCCATCTTGGTCCGCGAATCTACGACAACACAGATCTCTGGACATTCTCGACCCCCGTTAATTGCAGACTCGCAATTAACCCGTTCCCCGCCCTCACGGCTTCTGTTTTTTATCGCGTCCGCGCTAAATTTCATCGCGGAGGATTTACCGGCTTCCGCGTTGATTTGTGGAATAGTCTCTCTGATTGTTTCTGTCGCCGCCATCTTGGTACCCGGTAATTCCTTCTGACGATGTGTTTGGATTGGCTGCTGGGATCGAGACGGTTTAATGAAAATAGAAATTAGATTTACAATGCTAGTAAGATTGCATGCTGAAGCACATAGAATGCTGGAGATTTTTCAACTAGGTTCTAACTTAAATTCGTTGCGGATATAGATACGAATTTTAACGATTTAGACTAGAATTATTTAGAGGGACCAGTCGAGTTGAAGGAATTAATGATTTCAAAACAGCAGTCGGACGTACGAATAAATGTAAAGCTAAATATACCGGTAAGGATTCGAATCGCTTGTCTCGTAATAAACAAAAAGAAGTTCGGGAAGGAAGAACGATATTTGAGGGCTACAAAGGATATCGGCCGACAGTCACCGCGCATGTCGATGCCCTCGATTCCCAGTTTCTCTGTCAGGGCCCACTCACGACCTGCCCTCTTCCAAAATCCCCACTGTCACCTGTTCCGTACAAGTCTAAGCCGCGTATACACGTATTTTCTGTCGGATCTCCTCGAAGCATTTCAAGTTCGGTGGGTCGGGGTGGACAGGGGAGTGGGCGGGTGAAAAAAATCTGTTCCTTCGCACCGTGTACCGGTGTGCTACACGCACGCTTATGGAACTTTTAACATTATTGGACAGGTGAGAAACATTCTCTGGTCGCAGTCGCAGACCTCTCTCCCGAATGGCAGTTTGTCTATTGACCGACCGCTTGGCTGGAAGCACAATAAAAGTTTCATGTTTTCGTAACAAACGTGAGCTTCCGGGGTACAATTTCCTTTTTGTCGCGACGATATGTTTTTTCCTTTCTTCTCCTTTTTTCATAAATATTGCGAACAACGCGTCAACTGTTTCATCAACGTTTCTGTATTTCGAAAAAATGCTTGAATATGAACTTTACAGCGACCGACATTTATGAAATTCGCATTTTTCACAAATTACACGCGAGAGCCAGCCGCCGCTGTTTAAAGCGTGAAGAGTGTCACTGGTTTCTAATTACTACAGGGTGCCCCAAAATTCCTTCAACAGCCGGAAATGGGAGGTTCCTGAGATCATTTGAAGCAACATTTTCCTTTGCAAAAATGTTATCCGCGGCTTTGTTTAGGAGTTATTAACGAAAAACACGGACCAATCAGAGCGCGACCTAGACGCGAGTTGACACAGTCGGCCAATAGACAGTTGGCGCGCCGGGCCGGCTGTGTCAACTCGCGTCTAGGTCGCGCTCTGATTGGTCCGTGTTTTTCGTTAATAACTCCTAAACAAAGCCGCGGATAACATTTTTGCAAAGGAAAATGTTGCTTCAAATGATCTCAGGAACCTCCCATTTCCGGCTGTTGAAGGAATTTTGGGACACCCTGTATAATATCGTGTCAATCCTTATTTGGACATGCGAGTTTTGGTTCTACTCGTACGCGAGCAAATCAGAGAGCGAGCTTGACCGACGCATGAACTCACCGTCGGTTGAAAGATTAAAAATTTAATTAGAAAATCGTGGAAATTCTAAAATCCAGAAGTCCCCGAGAGTCTGTTTCGGCACAAGGAGTGGCGAGGTTCAGCACGCGAAGCCAGTTTAGAGTTTGCCGCAGTGGATGGTATAATATCGAGTGCAACGGTAATATATATTGCCAAGTGCGGCAGTAACGAAGCGCATATAACATCGTGTGAACAACTTGCAAATTGAAGTTCCACGGGCGGCATTCCGGGGCGATACATGCTCAATTTACAAAACAACGGGGTGTTCAGCGATTCTGTGGGGCGCGGGAGCGCGCGCACACGATAGAGAAAGAGAGAGAGAGGCAGTCGTTGAAACACCGACGTTCGAAACAGGGGGTGTGGGGATGGTGGCGGCAACCCCCGGGGTACATATTGTCAGTTCCAGTGTCAGTGCTCGCTACTTGTAGACTCTGTAATTTCCGGCTGCCACTCGACCTGTTCTTATTTCCCGTCACGTTCGCCAGCCGCCGCTTTTCTCGCCCGGACCCACGCTCGCCCTTCAGGTGTAATGGAGCCGAGAAACAGATAATTACCCCCTTCGACCTCTTCGCTCCGAAAGAATTACGCCGCAGCTGTAGCCGCAGCGGACGCTCTCTTGGATCGTCTCTGAAATCCCGCGGACCATGGTCAGCGTCAGTTTCGGAATCGATTTCTTAATAATACATATTTACATTAATTATTATTAATATATTTTACACTTGTATGTACTTACAGAAACTGTGAAGCAGGAAAAATCGATTTTTCTGAAATGAGAAACAAAAATAAAAGTTAAGATACGAGAGCATCGACCGGGCGACCGAAAGGACCCCGCCACGGTCCACAAAATTACATTAAAATTTGCCTATAACCTTCGGATTTGCTTTATTCGAACCACAACGATCTCGTCAATTGTTGAACGTCCGTGCACAATCGGAGACACGATCCCGACCCCGCGACCGTGATTGGTTTCCGGGAACAGCTCGATATTCCCGCGTGTACCAAACCATGAACTTTGCTGGATTGTTCCGCTGGTATCTTGAGGTTGCTTCACGCGCCACGAAGTTGGCCCTGCTCCGCTTCGAATCGGGGAACTATGCGAAAGGAGCTGTAATTAACCATCTAGCAACCTAATTTACCCTCGGCCGAGATTTATGGCGATCGTATTTCAAAGAGAAGTCACTCCGAGCATACTTTCGCGCAAGTAATGCGGGACAACTCGAAATCCGTCCGGAAGTTCGGCAACCGGCGAATTGGATTATGCGTTGTCGAGGGAAAAGGCGCACCCTGGCGAATTATTCAACAATTCAATACGAGAGTCCGCGGAGGAGACATAAAAGTCAGGGTATCATCGAGGAGGGGGATCTTATTTTATTCTGCTGTCGGATTTCGATTCAACGGGGGAAACAACCTCGCAACCCCGGCCAGCCTGGAGGGGAGGAACGGTGTTGAACAGCAGATTCAGTTACGTATGCAACAGAGTTTCGATAATTTGACTCCTCGGCGAAGCTAGCTCGTAGCTCACTTAATTCGAGCTCCACTATCTTTCCCGACCTGTTATCCTTTTTCGACAGGAGAGCAGTCCGCTTGCTTAATCCCGCCCCGCGCCGCGTCGACCCGATAATGAAAACTCGCTCTCGCCCCTGTTTTCCTCCACTTTAATAATTTCAAAACTCCCGCCCATCGACAATCGTCCTCCTGTGCACCGTCTCTCTCTCCCTCTCTCTCTCTCCCTACCTTCCCCACCCCCATATTTTCCTCGGGCGAGTTAATACCCGGCCCCTTGGCCCGGACACTTTTAAGCCCTCCCCTTCAAAGAGGAGCAACAATGTTCTTGTCTTGTCCCTCGTGAAATCTCATCAAGGACGACTAATCTTCCGACTGGGGTAAAAATTGCTGTTCGCTGCAGACCTCCTGGCCGAGAGCAGCATCACCACCGTCGTGCTACGGAGTGCTTGCTATCTTCGATAAATTAGTACCGTGCCACTCACCTAGAATAATTCATTTCGGAATTGCGCCACGCTACAATCTCATGGTGGTCGGCTGCTATTATCCATGGAGTCGACGAGTTCGAAAACAATTAGATCCCGTCGTCGCGCGGTAAATCTTCGGTGAAAAGTTGCCGGCGGATGTCCTAACTTTCTGAAAGAAAATTGCAGGACAATGTCCCTCGGCTGGTCTCGTGGAACGAAGACCCTGCTTTCATCCCCATAAGCTGATTTTTTTCAAAGTTGCTTTTGCAGTTGGTAGCAGTCTCGAGGGTGAAATGACTCTTTCTCTTGATTTTTCGGGTTTAGGTATTTTTGTGGGGCTTGGGGAATTTTTCTAGCGATCGATGTTGGTACGGGATTGAAATTCAATGTGCGAATTTTGATTACCGTTTTATGGCACTTCCGATGGAAACTGCTCGAAAATAATTGTTGGATTTTCTGTGAATAGTTCCGACTGTGTTATCTGCCTGAAAAGTTTTTATATTGTATGTTTTTAATCAATTACACAGTCGCCCTTGTTTTCAATTATTGCTTGCAATCTCTTTCGGTCCAGTTCCGCTGCAAAATGTATCCGAATTTTGTTCGATAAATTCAAACAAACAATTTGGTTGACCAGAAGGCACGTGAATTACAACGAGACAAACATTGTTATCCGAGATTAATAAATTTACTGTTTCGTCGTTCTCTTTGATCTGGTTTTTCGCGGAATAATCTTGAAACGCATAAGCTCGCGTATAAACACCATCAGCCACTGATAATTTATTTTATTCGTAATTTATGTGTATATATCAGTGTAATTAATGGTAAAATCACCGAATATATTAATACTTGTGCAATGAACGGGATTAATAATTTTAGTTATTAAAGTGAATTTGTTACGATTAAAGCATAACCTCGCTAGTATTATTATTATTATTATTATCGCTTGTATTACGCATCACGAAGTAGCAAAATATAGAATAATAAGCAGTAATACTCCGGTGCATGATTGTATTCATTGCGTTTGCTATTCGATTGGAACACGACGATCGTCCCCAATATACATATATTATAATTAACTATCTGTAAATCCTTGGCAAAAGCTCTCGCCGGTGCAAAAGTACTTTATTCGTTTTAAATCTGAATGGTAATAACCGGACTGCGGATTTTCATGCAAAATAGAAATTGTGTGCATTGATTTAAAGATACCGGAATCACATAAACCTTGCCCTCCAACGGATTCGCGCGTCGTGCAGACAGATTTTAAAAATTCTTCCCGGCAAAGATGTAAGGAGAAAACATCGAGGTTCTTTTAGTTTCGTAAATAATTTTTCGTGTCAGCTAACACGGAAAGTGCAAGGCCTTCGGGTCACCGATTTAGTTGAGATTTTGTATACTTACAGATCTCGATCTCCCTTTTACGAATACATATCATTATAGGGGCAAACACTCAATAATTGTTGAGATATTCATAAACAAAGTCTCAATTAGCGCTTAAATATACAATTGTAGAAAACGTATACCTCGCCTTGCACTCTCCTTGTAAGTCTAGCTACGTAGGTGCGCGTGTGAGAAAATAGCGAAATGTCAAAGTAGGTTAACGGGTCAAGAAACGGACCACTCTGTTAGGGTTTGCTCTTTTGTGGACGGTTTTACTATTTTCTGGTGCAAAGACTCGCTGGTGTTAACGCTTTCACTCGATCGCTCTACCAATTATCGCAGGCTACCTATGCGTCTCGAAATGTTAACGAACAGGTGCTCGATTTATATCGGACACCAAGTACTCCGTTCGATCTATTCATTCTCGTGCAACAACTGCAGTAAATACTGGTCTATTTCTAACTGTTCGAAAAATCAGGATCGACATTATAAGAGTTTTGAAGCCCCGGTTCCGGACACACCCCGTAGTATCGATGTTATTCGGGGCGCACTCGATCCTATTGCCACTTGCAAGCCCATTCGCACCTATAATCTGCGCTAGCCAGCTTCCCTCGAGTGGCTCCCAGCGAGTGCAAGGGAGAGTTCTACTGTAATCACATCCGAGTGTTTCCAAGCCGTGCAAGAGGGTTTGCTTTCCTCGGCATTCTCCGTCCGCCGAAGGCATCGTTCATCCCCCCTCCCCCTCCCACCATCCCTCGGCCCACCCCCCGTTAACCCCGGGGAGTTTACGTATGCCGGACGTAGTTCTGCGCCGATTCATCAAACGGTCCTCTTCTCCTTATCGCTCCGAGCCATTTAAGAAAAAAGCTCCCGCCGCGCCGTATAACCATCCCCTCTCTACCAGAACAGAAGCCTCGAGACTTCGAAAAAGGGGTGGAAGAGGGTGTAGCAGACACAGCTACCCCCTTCACCTTCTTCGCCAAGGTGTCTCCAGAAGAGTAGCCGGAGATTGGAGTCTGTCGCTAAGCCAACTATCGGCTCGCCTCTCACGTGTTTCGCTCCTAGACACCCAATCCTATCCTCCACCCCCTCCCATCCCGTGCACCCCCTATGTAGAAAATTGCTGGAGGACGTGGATCGCCCGTGGAAACTCGTCTCCTGTCTCCCGTCTCCCGTCGATCGTCGGCAGAGATCAATGAATGACGGACTGGATGCCGCTGGAAATCCTCCCCTTCTCGAATAAAATTTCCTTCGTGGAACAGAGGGCGAACTGCTCCGCAACCCTTAACCGCGGAACCGATGTCGGCTCATTCCCGAAACTGAATAAACGACGATGCTAGACGCGCTCTCGCTGCGCTGCTGTATCGTTAGACGATATCACAGGACGGTTGCGTGCCGCATCGAGATGCGAACCGTATTTTTGGAGGATCGATTCTCAGATACGCCACTTGCTTTTCTTCTTGAATATCTGGCGCAGCTGTGCCTCCGAGTCGGATATCTCTGGCGACTTTGTGTCTTCGAGTCTCTCTTGAAGAACAAATGCCAGTTTTCTTCGGTCCAACGTATAATTTTAGTATCGGGAGTGACAGAGTTGTTTCTACTTCTCTCGGGGTAGTTTTCAAGAAATTGGAGACGGCGCGCGCGTACTATCACTTTCTCGCCGGAGCGGTGGGGCTAAAAACCGTAACTTGTAACGGCTTTTGTTCACCGCGATCATAAATACGTTGCGATATATCGGTCCTGCATCCCGCCCACGCACACCGTTCAATTTCCCGTGCTCCCGCGACTTCGAATTCTCGCCGTTTTGATCGCCGTTCCGTCGACTTCCGTCTGGCGGAACAGCGAGAACGAGAGAGAGAGAGAGAGAGATAGAGAGAAAAAGAGGAAACGGCTCGAAACGTGAAACCGCGCGAGAAGAATCGTATTAAACACGAAAACGGGAATTTCTTGCGCGATTTCTCCGGTTGACACTTTAATCTGCGTAGGAAATTGCGGACGCGAGACCGCTCCCACGGAAGTAATCGTTCGGCTGAGTCGAAAATGTGTCGGCGAAGGATGCGGAAATTAACGCAAGAAATGGCGCGGCGACGACGGTTCCGCTGCCCGAAAAAAATAACGGAAGACGAAAATGTTCGACGAACGAATGGAACGACCCTCGCGTTCACGTCGGATATTTTTAACGTTGTCTGTTGCAGGTTGTCGATAGAGAAGTAAAGATCAGAGTTTCGGCATTGACCGATTAAAATTTAAATCATGATTGATTGATTAATGTGTACGATTAAAAAAAGAAATCATTGGAAAATCGACGATTGATTCAATAGATTGATGAAGTTAATTGTCAATCGTTGATTAAAAAAAGAAATCTCGAAAAAAGCACGTAAACAGAGTTTGTATTGTAGACTAAATGACAATACACCTAAACTCAGTTTACATTTTTTTCAGTATTCATACAGTTTTGATTCCGTATTTCATTTCGAAATTTCAGCAGTTAATCATTAATCAATAAAAAAAGCAATTTACGACTAAAGTAGAAATTGAATCGTTAACCGCTGCTAACGACTAAACTAGGAGATTAATTGTTAATTGTGATTAACGATTGAAGTAGACATTTAGTCGTCAATCGTTGATTAAATTTTTGACCAACTCTGGTAAAGATCGAATAATATACAGAATAGAGTACGTAGAATACAATCTAATTTTATAATTGTTACCGTGCCCGTTTAAACACGACTTATTTGCTTTTCGTGCACGATGAACTGTAAATGCTGCGCATCGATAGTTGTCGGAACTGATTTCCCCGCAAATATTTCAGCACCAATACGATATTGAGCTTCGTCCGCAGGCAGTTTGTTAAAGAGAAGGAGCGGTTACAAGTAACAGGTTACCCAAAAATAATTTGTTTTACGAACAAGCTCTCGTTACACACCTCTTTTCGATTCAATTGATGTAATTCAAATCGCAACTCGAAGCTCACGCTGTCTAAACGGTAGCTGATTAATTTTCGGCGATGTGAAAATTACGATTCGAAATCTCAAAGACAGACACGATATGGAAGATAGAAAGTAACAGAACACGTTTTACTAAAATTAACAAACCAACTAACTAAATAACTAATAATAGTTAACGAAATAACTAATTGTTTCATCTCTCTAAATTTTTTGTGATCGAATTAGAGCCACAACAAGGTCCCCGACGGCAGACGATCTCGTTTCCACGGAACTCGCATGATCGGTGCCCTTGTGGAAATGATCGGAGACAGTATATGGACAAGTCCTCTTTATTTTGTCAGACTGTAAAATCTATTACAAGAGATACTATAATTCTGTTACAAGAGACCGCGCGCGAATGGTTTGGTAATCTTTTAAATGTAATACAAAACGTATTTTTTACATTTTCAATGTAGGCGCACATTAAAAAGTTGTAAAACGAAATTTTTAGTACTTTGTATACAATTCCGACTAATTGCAATTTTCAAAAAAATTTCTTTTCACATCCTGTAGTAAACTAATTGCTCTAGCTTCGCAAAAAAGTTCGAATCGTATAGTCCAATTTTAAAAAAGTTATCGGCTTTTTAAGAGTGTCCGAATATTTGTGGGAGTCACTGTACGTACAAAGTAGAATTGGTTGATCATGGTCAGACGATTCCTATGCAATAGCACGTGCATTCGCTGCATCTTCAAATTCGATTTCCTCGAAAACGAAGCGTCAAACAAAAAGATGTTATTCCTTTTTTTCGACTTATTTTTACACGTGGTATCACCCCCCGCTCGGTTGTACCACCCGTCCGGCCACACCCTGTATACCCGCTCGCAAGTGGAGCGAGGAGAGCCGAGGGACCTTTGTCTTCGCGAGCTTAGGTTCGATAAACCTGCCGACTTTTGCCCGCGCTGCGTTGAGTGTTTTGGGGAACAGCTGACTCGGTGACAAAGACAAGGACGCAGACTGTTTCTCCTTGTATCGATGGTCTTCGCAGGAGTCGGTTTTTTGGACCGCGGCTGACTCGATGACGAGGGTAGGACGTTGTCTTTTTTCACCTCGTTGTTTCGCTGCTACACCCTTAACGGCGACCAGGAGGGTAAGTCGGTCGCGTGACAGTCGGCCCTTACCCTACGGACCCGTCCCTAGGCGTTGTTTCGGGTAATTTGAGATTGCGGTGCGCGCACTTCGACGAAACGTCGATCGAATCGTGATTATTCGCGTTTCCCGAATCCCGTTGCTGTGGAACTCTAGAGGGATCGTCGCAGAAGGGTGGAAAGCGAACAGAAAGGGGGAATAGCTCGAGCTGAATTAGAGAGCAGCTTTAAATCGCGCCGAAATTGATTGGAAACGATCGCCGCGCCGCGCCGAGCGATATCGTGTGTTACCTGTGATGCATCGCCTCTAACTGCCGAGTGGCTGAGCTGGTTAAAAAGCAGCTTCGAGGGGCTCGAGGCTGTTTGTTTTCGCCAGAATCGAAATTGGAAGACCCCTCTCCCGATGTTATGGCCGCTCAATGGGATAACCATGTCCGTCGAATTACCCGGCATCGGCGTCTTTGCGGTTTTATCGATGGCCGCTTTATCCGGGGACGTTTTATGCTCTTAGCGAGAACTTGTGACGCGCTTTAGCTGTTTATTAGGGTATTGCGACCTATGTTTTTCGCATTGCTGGATGTAAAATACAGTGGAGTAGAAGGTTGACGCAAGCTTATGAACTTGCACGTTCATTTAGTCTATGTTAGTCTATCTTACATCAGAGTTTGCCCTATTCTTTGCATTTCTCCATAGAAACGAACGGTTGGCGCAGCTTGCTGAAAATAAATCCGCATGGAAACAGTAAAAACGCGTATGCTGTCAGGGGTCATATTTTAATTAACTTTGAATTATTCGTGGAACCTTTTACGAAGGCGGAACGGCGCGCGGCTGTTTAATATATCGTGTTACCAACACGTGGTCCTCCGACGCCGGTCAATGAAAACGGAACACATTCACAGCAGAGCTGAAAGGCAGAAAGAACATGGCGGGTCGTGTGTGCGGTTAGCGGAGTTTGCCGAGAGCGTCGAGACGGTAATTCATAACGGTGCCGTTGGCAAACGGACATTTTGCGTGCCGCAACACCATACCGTGCTAATGGTCGCGGCCATAACTTTCCTCCGTTTTGATTAGTGAACATCCTGCGACTGTTATCTATCGCTTCCGTCCATTGGCTGTCGGCCGTTTCACGGACACTTTGTTTCGCCGGCGGAATAAAGTAGACTTCGAACAATGATAACGGCACACCGAAACGCCGAACCCAGGGGCCGGGGCGAGGAGATAGCGCCGCGCCGCGCCGCGGCGAACGAGCTCCAAGGAATTATGGTTTTTCGTAAAACTCCGGGCGAGATTGCCTCCGAAGGAAGCACTTAACCATACTTTATGCGTCCCCCGCGATTCAGTTACGGCTGAACGTCCGATGCCTCCCGTGGACAGGCTTACATTTCTCAATTATGGGAGTACAAATTAGTTCGGTCCGTTTTTTTTCTGGTCAAAAATGCATTTATTTCAGAACAAAATGAATGAACAGATTAATCAAAGTATTCTCCATCGCTGGCTACTACATTTTCCCACCTCTCAGGCAATTTTCGAATTCCATCTCGAAACAATGTCTCGTCTTTTGAGGCGATCCAAGTTAGGAGCTAATTTTCGATGTCTGCGGAAGAAGTGAACCGGTGACCGGCCAAATCGTGATGCATCCGTCGGAACAACCAGTAATCCGAAGGAGCAATGTCCGGCGAATACGACGGGTGCGGTAAAATATCCCACTTGAGCGTTTTCAAATATTTTTTTACGACTTCTGCGACATGAGGCCGAGCGTTATCATGCAGAAGAATAAAATCGCCTTTCAACGTCTCGCTGTTTCAGTTCATAAGGCACCCAATTGCCTTGCTTGTGAATCATTCCCATGGATTTCAATCGTACGGAAACTGCTTGTTGCGTAACTCCCAATGATTCTGCAAGCTCCTCTTGCGTTTGACTCGGATCTTCATCGAGTAATACCTCCAATTCTGTGTCTTTGAATTTTTTTGGCTGTCCCGAGCGAGGCTTGTCTTCAACGCTGAAATCACCATTCTTGAAACGTCGAAATCATTCCCTACATGATTTATCAGTTGGAGCATTGTCGCCATAAACTTCTACAAGCATTTTCTTCCAATTAAAGCAGAAAACTATAACCTCCCGCAAATGCTGCCTAGTTAACACAAAATTTGACATATTCAACACAGTAAAAAACAAAAGTTTTGTATGAAACTCAAAGCGATATAAACTGAATATTATTGGTAGATGTCAAACCTCTCTGAGACCACCGAAATCAGCTGTCACTATGAAACATTCATAACAGCCAGAGCTATCTTTTGAAAACGGACCGAACAAATTTGAACTCCCATTACAAATACCGGTACTGCGTCAAACACTGAGAAACGCGAATGTTTCGATCACAGTCAAGGCATGATAATTCAACAAAAACGCAGTGATAAATAGAAGCGTACAGTGTTGATATACACTGCCTCTCTTAATGCCTCTTAACGGTCCCAACTCTAGCACGCCTAGGGAGACATTATTACACATTTTAGTTCGTTAATAAGGTAACCCGATCCTCCGGCTCCCTTTACTTAGCAAAGTAATTAGATTCCTCGCTGTGCCCTATGTTGATTACCTCGAATCATGTTTCGAATCATGTTTCGAATCACGACCAACTAGAGGGGTTCCCCTCTACCGTCATCGTTCCTCCAGTTTTCTTTCGCGTACCATTGATCTCGCAACCGCGAATACTTGTGAAAGAAAGGGGACTATTGTCGCAATTCTAGAATGATTCAACCCAGGTTTTCGTTGGATTTACGTCAGAATTGATCGAGGAAACACTCCACCGTTGAAAAGCAACAAAACGTCGCGCCGCGTCGAGCAAAACAAAGTTGGACGGTCGATATACGCGGGTCGACAGTCTCAAGATTAATACACAAGCCCGCGACCATGCATTTCCACGGGAGCTTTACGCGGGACGATCGCTCGATGAAGTTAGTGGGTCAATTTGTTACGCTCTATTAAGCCGACCTTGATTCCTCTGTCAAACGTGACTGCGATATAAAGAGCGCGTCCACTTTTTCCGCGCGAAATGGAGGCTGAATGTTATCGGAAACCGCAGCGCCGCGCCGCCCGAAACGTTCCCATTTCTCATCCTCCGGCCGCGGAATCACTTCGAATTAGATTTGAAAAATGTCGCTCGCACGATTTCACGCGGCTTCTTCCTCGATCCTCATAATTCGGTCGCTTGACCCTCGAAAGAACAAACGCTAACAGTCGCGATCCGATTTATAATATTTCAACGACGTAGATCGGATCAGAACCTCGAAAACAACGCGATCTTTGCGATTTTTTTTACAACAAACTATGAAGCGGTTCTGCTTGAAATTCTCGGGATAATTCTCCTCGTATTCGAAGAATATTTACAGATTTTTTCGTTAAAAAATATTGACAGGATGCTCCAAAAGTTCCCAACTAAAATTGTCGGCTCAAGACCGCAGATTTATGCGATCAACGTTGCCATTATGAAATTATGTTGGCGTTTCCATGGGTTTTGGCTGGTGCCATGGATTTTGAAGCATCCTGTAGGGAAGTTTGCAACTCGAAGCTGAACTTGTGGCGTACGTAACCTCTCGTTTTCCGACGGCTTACGGATCAAATTATGCGCGCATGAATACGTCCAATGGATTCAGGCTGCGAAATGTATAGTCTCCTATCATTATATCTCATTCCGGCATAGCGGGATTTATGACAGAGTACGGCCGCTTTGCGAGCGAACTTTTAATCCTCATTTTTACACATTCCCGGGGCTAAGTCGCCGGTTTCGCACGAAAAAACGCGGGGAACCGTGAGTTTTGACGTTTCTCCGCGCGGAAAACACGGCTGGAGCGGCCCGTCAAGGGGTCGTGCCTAGTTAACAATCTGAAAAAGCCTGATTTTTAGAAATTTCTCCTGAAAAACTGAACGGGAACATGTTTCGGAGCGAGCGCCTTATTTTAACGTACTTATACTGTACGATTTTTTCCCATCGTTTGCTGCGGACCTAGAAAAACGTCCGAGCGACAGCTTCTTTCTCGAAAGTTTCATTCATTCTAGTTAGCTAACTAGAGGCTTTCGTGAAAATAACAATCGAAACATTTCGAAAGTAATGGCAATAACTTCAATAGCAAATATGATTTTTACATTTCACTTATTCGAAAAATACGATTATCCACAATTGAAACCTTTGGTCTTTATTAAAATGCTGCAACTCGGGTACTTTTAAAGATTCTGCAATAGAAAAATCACCATATGTAGTCCAACGTACGCGCTTTCGAATGAGCTATTTATGAAAGAAAGCAGCCAGCTCGTTTTTCCAGGAAAAACTCCCGAAAATCAGGGTTTTTGCAGACTGCTAACTAGCGAGGTTTCGCCACCGTAATTTGATCACGGGCCGGGAAGTATGGTTCCTTGTAAAGCATAAAACTAATATCTCCGGCTTACGAACGGTGGGCTCTTCCTTACCTACGTCGTTACCCTTCATTATTCGCGGCTTCAGAAACTGCCAGGAGTCATGAAGTTCGGTGGCTCGGCTTAAAGGAGGTCGCCAGATAAGAGACAGCTTTTAGGGCGGAGATAGAACTCTCTCTCTCTCTCCTTCCGCCTTTTTCTTTCTCACTCTTTCTTAATCTTTCTCTAGCGCAAGATTCGCCGACCGTTTACCGAATTACTATTGGGATCTCGTAAAGAAAATTGATTCCGAAGACCCGCCACCGTTCGCGAAAAATTACCGCGAAATTAGCTGGGAGCGCCCCCATTAATTCGTTTGACTGCGAGAACTTAGAGGGGTACAGCGGTATTGGATAGCTCGAATCAATGATTCCTTTCGTGTTGTATTGCCTTTAGTTTGGTTGATGTGCTGATACTTTAGTTCGTTATGGATACTCTTCGACAATGGTCGATAATAATTTATAAATCATCCCCTAGCGAGTACACCTTCAAGTTTCAACTAAAAGAGGTAAAACTATTCTCTGGTGAATGTGAGTTGATCATCGTTTACGAGTACAAATTAAACGCGGGTGAAATTAATAATAAATAGAAATTGATCTTTTGAAGATTTTCCAACAGCGAAAGCTGTACCTACCCCTTTTTAATGAATCTGACACTTTCGCCGACGACCTGCGAAGAAACAGCGAACGATACGGTCGAAGTTATGGTTTCAGTAAATTTTCTTCAGAAGATAGCATCGGAGGGGAATAATCTTAGGGGTACTTTCCTCCCTTTAACGCGGGGAAACGCTCTTGAAAAAAGGTATTACTAGGTCTTACCATTTTTCTGTTTCTTTAGCGCTGTTAACCTCCAATTTCTTTCTTTCCCTTTTCCTGCTTTATTCTAGTTTTTCTCCCGGCCCTCGAGACCCGAATCGTATTATTATTTTATCTTACACAAGCCTTTAACCAGAAGTAAAAGACTCGTTAGTTACGAGTCGCAAGAAAATTGGTGAAATTAGAAGATATTTTCAACCGAACGAATTTACGTCGCAACCGAATATTTGATAGAAATGTATAGATATCATAAATGCATAAAAATCCACCCAAACCAATGACAATATTTCGGAATAAACGTTGCTGCGGAGAAGGCAGAGAACGCAAACGTTTAAGACATACTTTATCGCGTCGGAACGCAAGAAACTTTTAATACCATTATCATTACTATTTTCCGCAACAGTCGGTGTCACAGATCGGAAGCAACGACGTCTCGGGCGAAAACTTTCCTCGGACTGTGAAAAGCGTTTAACGGGCCAATTCCCGCAGAAGTGTTGAAGAAGACGAACCGAGGAAGAAGCAAATTCGTCTGCTGGATAAACAGAAAAGTTAGCCGGCAAGAAAATCCAGGAAGAATGCCAGGAAGCCGGTTAAAGCAGAAGGGTAGTTCCGTCAGGCGGTGTCGCGGTTTATATTTAATACCTGTTTTGAATCCATGCAGCTTTCGCCCCACGGTTTTATCCAGTTTCTCTCCCCTTTTCGACGATCTGACCCGTGAAAACCATATCGACTCGCCTGATCTTCGCCACCGCGCCGCCTGGGGATTAATTTTTACCCTTCCCTTTCCCTTTCCTTTTCCCCCTCGCGTCGTACTTAATTTGCCGTGAACCTGGGATTCCCCCCTCCTAAACTCGGATAATGATCGAGAACGTTCGACGAACACCCTTCGGCGAAATTGGCCCTCCATTTTTTCCAAACGATTTTACCTTCCTTCTCTATTTCGATCCTCTCGATCCAAGCTTCTTGCGGCTTTCCAGCGAGAGATCCTCCCTTTGATTTCGTGCATCGGTTCGACGGCAAACGGAATGCCAATTTAGACCAAACCGTCGTCCGACTTCGAACACTCCAGATTTTAAGACTCCAAACTATTTCGGTCAAACACTTCACCTTGTAGCGCCCTGGGATTTACAGCGAAGGTTCTGACTGTTTCAAGCACGTTTGTGGTCCTATAGTTCGTCCTACAAACATAAACGTCCATAAACATCGTCCAAACATCTTCCTTCATATAGTACAGGCTTTTTTTCTTTCTTTTTTGTTTTTAGTTTCTAGGCGGTGGGGAAATGCTGTCACGCACACCCTCTCAACCGGACCGAGAGGGTAGTGTGGGACTCGGCTTCCCCGAAGATGACAGTTGGGGAAAAACGGGACTAACTCCCTGCCCATCTTCAAACCCTTCCATGCCTCCCTCCCGGCAAAAATAGATGTAGGGACCTACTATTCGTAATACAACCTAGATCTATTTTGACTCATCGCACCGGGCCAATTCTGCCACTACGGGCTTATCCAATTCCGAACATACAGGGTGTCCCAAAATTCCTTCAACAGCCGGAAATGGGAGGTTCCTGAGATCATTTGAAGCAACATTTTCCTTTGTAAAAATGTTATCCGCGGCTTTGTTTAGGAGTTATTAACGAAAAACACGGACCAATCAGAGCGCGATCTACGCGCGAGTTAACACAATCGGCTCGTCGCGCCAACTGTCTATTGGCCGACTATGCCAACTCGCGCCTAGATCGCGCTCTGATTGGTCCGTGTTTTTCGTTAATAACTCCTAAACAAAGCCGCGGATAACATTTTTACAAAGGAAAATGTTGCTTCAAATGATCTCAGGTATATCCCATTTTCGGCTGTTGAAGGAATTTTGGAACACCCTGTATAGTACAGGCCTGGGCGCGGTTGGCTCGCGGAACAGATGTTGCTGCTTCTCCTCTTCGCCTGGTCGGCAAATCAGTCCCCACCACGGCTCTTCCCTTAGCCTTAGCAGTCTTAGTAGCTTTCCCTTAGCAGCTAAGGCTAAGGAAAGAGTCGGAGTGGCCGTGGTGGTGACTGACTTGCCGACCAGGCGAAGAGGAGAAGCAGCAACATCTGTTCTCCGAGCCAACCGCGCCCAGGCCTGATATAGTACAGTAAAAGCTCCTTCGTTGTCCAAAGGCCGGGGGTTTGAGCGGACAACGACCGTGCCCGGACACTATTTTTGATTTATGACTGCGTCTTTAGTGAAACGGCTAGTTAAATGACAAAAAAAGCATTCGCAGTCAAAAGCAGTCAACTGTCTCGCTTTAAAAAGCTCCTTATTTCCTTGCCATATTCCTTTCCTATTGTTCTCCGTTCTGCGCGGGTCTAGACAGTCCCGGGACACATCTGGTGACCAGATCCACGCAGGCCTAATCCTCTCGTTGACAGGCAGTGGAGTGGGTAGGCACTGGACAACGATCGTGCCCATGTTTCAGGACAACGAAGGAGCGATTACTGTACATACAGTCGCTAATATTCTGCCACTTTCAAAAGGACGATAACTTCTTTAATGTGTGTCGACCCATTCCACGTAACCGTGGATAAACATTGAACAGTAACTTCCTCATTGAGCAATCGTTGAACAACTTTCGCAAGAAGGCAAGATGAGGCACGTGGGCGAAATATAGATTTTGTTATAGGTGTTGTTTGAATTTTCTTGCGTTCGATTCAAGCCGGTTAGTTCGTTCGTTCGTTTGTTCTCGTTCTCGTCGTCGTCCTCCTTGGCGGGGCCGGTGACGCCGACAGCCGAGCAACACGAGTACCATTTTCGCACAAAAAAGCCACTGAAGTTTCTATTATGACCCAGGGAACGGCGCATTGTCGCTCGCCTCTTGCAATTTATACGCGGCCCTGGCTGCGCAACTTTCAAAGCTCCCGTTCCGCCGTCGTTGTTTCCATAAAACATCACAGGGGCCCTGGTTAGAATCATTGGCCCACCTTTGTCGATCTCTACGGCCGCGACGACGATGGTACTTCTTTCGCAACGGCGAGCCCGGACGGGAATGATCCGACGATTTTTAGCATTGTGCTCGCCATAGTCTACCGGAGATTGCGAAAAGACATTCTGTAATAGAGAATCGAGGCTGCGAACAACCGTGACGGTCTAATTTGTTTTCTCTTTAATTCTTCTACGAGCCGTAAGTATGCGGAACATTGCGTAGAAAGGATTTCTCAGAATACTCACGTTTCAGACGTTCAGAAAGAAATTGACTAGAAGATTTCACATTTCTCGGTATCACACAGTGGACCAGATCGTATAAGTAGGAGGTAAAAAGTCCGAAATTAAAGGTAAAAAAATGTAAGCATTAGGGAATATTTTATATTAAGTCGTAAACTAACCTCTGGTATTAGTATTATCAACAATAAAACAAATGATGAAGGAAAATGCCGCGTTGCGTTGTTTAACCTTTCTCGAACGTTTGCTGCGAAATATTGAGTATCAGAACGTGTGTTGTGATTATACAGCAATTATCAAAGACTTTTATATTCATAATAACGTGAATTCAGCAGTCGAAAGTAAGTACAGAACTACAGATTTATTTCAATTTAGTGGTTCAGATTATTGTTTATATTTCGGGAAATCTTGCCAGCCATAATGTTCGTTTCTTGTAAGCTATTTCACATTTTGTAAAAAGTGCCAAGCCTTAGTTACCAAATGGTACTGATTGAAACTATTTTTAGTCGATAGTAACATTCTTATACGTGATATGAATTCAAAAGTTTTTTGCTTTTAGTTGCTATTTCATGAGAAATAATTTTTTTGGTAGACCGTGAACCAGTTATAACTCGACGCGACATAGTACTTCATATGCAAAAATTAGGACTAATACAATCCACTACAACAAAAAATCGGCAAATTCTTGTCACTTATTTACAAAATAAATTACAAAATCAAAATTTTTCGAAAGCTGGTCTTGAAAAATATGTATCAAATTTTACAATAGTTCTAAAACGCTACTGGATTATAAATGTATGTCGGATGTGGATACGAAATCTGATGGTGCGGAGACTGTGTAAATTATAATGTATATACGAGTATAAATCGGTAAATTTCAACATATTTTGAAAACTACTGATTCTATCGATTTAACTTTTGTCACAATCGATTTAAAATAATAAAATACATAAACAGCAGCATTGCCATTGATATAGATATAATTTTAGATTTTTTTCCTCCTACTTATACGGTCTGGCCCACTGTGATGTCAGGGTGAATCAGCTAGACGAAAGTGCCAGGTGTTCCAGCAATGGTAAAAACGGAATCGAATTAATTGCTATAGTCAAAGCCCAAACAACGGTGTCACCAGATTCCGATAAGCCAGAACGATTATCACCGACTAAAACATATTTGCGCACGCGTGCTGGCGAGTCCGTTGAATTGTTTGATATTTCTCTATAGACCGACTGTTAAACAGACGATATTTATAGTCAGGAATATTATACTCAAACAAATCAGGCAGCCGAGATCAAACACCCGGCCGGTTTATCGAAATCAGCTAAAGGGTGACGCTCGGTTTGCATAACCGCGATCCAAAAATGCAAATGCAGCCAAACAATGCGCTGGAACCGTGGCGGATTTATTAGCGGACGTCGCCCGAAATCGCGAATTAAACGGGGGAGCGTCGGTCGACACGCGTGTCGCCGATAATAATATTACTTTGTTGCGAAGATCACCGATGATAAACGCAATAACAAGCTGCGAAAAAAAAAATCAAACTCGAGCGAGAAAAGTGAGGAACGCTCGTATTTCATCCGCCTCGTAGATAAATGATACATATGTGCATTCGCGAGTTTTGTAACAAAAGCCCCGAAAGGGACGATAACGCAACTATTTTCACCGTAGGAAAACCCCGGGAAAACGGGGTTACAGAAACTGTTCCATCTGCTAGGGCGAAAAATCGGACGATTTGTGGTCCGGAGCGCGGCGCGCGGAGAGTAGAATTTGCAAAGTTTTGTATGTAAATCGGCTGGGTCGGAATTCTAATGGTCCAGCCCCCGGTGTGCAAATTAGGGAGCTTATTTGTACTTGATTGTAAATTTCCCGGGCAACACGGTGCACGAGACCTGATAATTTTCTCAACTATTTTTCGGCTACTCCCGGCTGAAACCTGAGTTGAAACCGCCAACACCGTGATCTCGTTAACCGCAGAGAAATAATATTGTTGTAATCTTTTGCGAAATAGGAAACTGATGTTAAAATTGTGAAGGAAATACATTTTCATGTATAATTGTTACTGCTCCTTAAAATCTACTTGGACAATTTTGATTTTGCAGAGAGTCGCTAACCGCCCGTGGATTTCCGGTTTCGCGAAACGGAAACGTTCAGATGGACCCGCACGGTATATTCGCTCCTTCTCGAGGACGATGTCAATATTGAGTCGCGGTTTGATTGATTGCATCGGCCACCGGCTCGATTAAAGCGAATTCGAAAATATTTCAGCGACCGGATAATCTGCTCTGTCGAATCTGACGTGCTCCTCATAGTGCGGGACACCGATTAGGTATTCCGATTGTCCTGCTCACTAGATCTCTCGAGTATCCCGACACGGAATCGTGGAAACCGGTCCTGGTCTGCTTGTTTGACCTATCCCAGTATACTCTAAACCAACGAAAATTTATCAGGTTCGTTCCCAACCTTATAGTTGGCTTTAATTCATTTGGTATTTTTAGTTAGAACCCCGCGTATTTTGTACAATAAATCTTTTGCGTTTTAGTAAAGAATATTAATAACACGGTCCAACAAATTTTAACTTTTTTTTTATTTCGATTCTCACTATGCGATTCACACGTTCAGATCAGATAAACATGTTTAAACAATCATAATGTATTAATATTCGACTGCTCTGTATTCGGGAAAGTCTACAGACTCTTTTGATGTAAAGAACAATTCAATATCTTTTATAATAACATCACAATATTTGTTCAAATTTGAAAAATATGTCTTTTTCTAAAACTCAATTTTCTCAAAAACGAGAGAATCGAAATCATTTTTGGCTGTTGAACAGTGTAATTGCCGGAAATATAGCAATCTCCTCGGAGGCACTTTTCGGTCACGAGGTTCCAAATAAATGAACATAAATCCATTATTCTGCGACAACGCTCTCGGTATGACTGAAAATTAGTGAGAAGACACAGCTTTGGAAAGATATAAGCGCTAATTAATCAGTCTTTTCGTCGGGGGTTGAAAGAACCCCTTTGATCATGTCTTTTGTAGCTGCGACACTAATCTGCTTTAAATTCAGTATTTATATGGACCGTGTGTTTCAGAATGATGTAGGAAAATACGTTTCTGGCTCCGTGAAATATACGGGATTTTAAATGTTTGTTAGCATTCGTTCTTTCAATAAGCCAGCTAACAGAAATACATGGAACATAGTGCAGTATTAAACACTGAGAACCAACCACACTGCAAATACTTCAATATTTTTAGACCGCTATTATTACTCAAATTAGAGAGGAACTAACGATGATTGTTAATGTTCTTACTGTCAATACGTAAATATATTAATATCAATAACGCGTGAAACATTTCTCTAGTTTTCTGTTGCAAACAGCGCACGTAATAAACCACGTGTAAACTGTGGATTTTTATGTAAATACAAATTTTTATGACCTAGTTTGCGGAAGCTGGTATTACGTACAAACTTGTAGCTTTTATTAGGTATTTCTACAGCGCGACGGTAAAACGGTAAAATTCGACAAAATTCGAATAAAACCTGTCGCTTTTGCATGCTCCACTAATTCCACTATCTATACGTCAAAATACGATAAAGACAGAAATAAAATTGCCATAATTATCAATACAATCTAGAACATTAGTGCATACGTAAATATAGGGTGTCTCAAAATGACCTGACATTTTAAATTGAGTGCCATTTTTTTTGTGGCCAACATAGAGTACTAATCTTTGACAACTGATATCAGGAAGTACTGAGGTTTAGTCATGGAGAATTACACGATCGAGCAGCGCATAGAAATTGTGAAAATTCATTACAAAAAACGGTGAAAATTTTTCAGAGACGGTTCGAAAAGTCCGCACGCCTTTTGGTCATCATTAACGCACCATCTCGCAACACTGTGGTGCATATACTGTGTATGACCGATAAGAAAGATCAAACTCTCAAGAAATTATTATCCGAACGTTAATCGATCACAATGAAAACGAAGGAACGCGTCGGGTGTTTCGAGAGCGAGCAGGACACAAACATAATTAGTTCGCGTGCGTATAAAGTCGTTAACGAGCGTGGTTTTTCGTTCTACTGGTTTCTAGGCAGCCGAGGTTTTCGATTTCGTTGTCGGTGCTCATTTCCGCGGCACGGTTCTCCTCTTTTCTGGGGCGGTTTTCCGAGGGCAGAAGGTGAGGAGAGTGGTTTGAGCCGTGGGCACGATTCGACTCGCGTCGCGAAATTTTCGCGAGTCACTCGCCTCGTATCCGCAAACGCGTTCGCATTGCCGGAATTTTCAAGCCCCCGCTTATTTAAGCACGCCGCGGCGCGCGGCACAGCCGCGAGCGCTGCTTTCGCGCGTCCCGTGTTTGCCGAGTTCACGGTTGAACGTTCGTGGTTATTTTACGCCAACCGGCCGAAAATTTCACGCGTTCACCGCCGTCGACAGGGCACACACCTACTGGTAATAATTCGCGGCGATTACGCGGAAACAAGAAACGCCGCGCGAGAAAGTACGACGCTTTTGCCGACGCGAGCGCCTTTTGCGGGGAAGAATGACGCGGGAAACGTTTGCCGCGGTCGACGATCGACAGAGGTAATCATTCTCCTGGAAATTTTAACGCTCTATGCGGCGAACAATCTTTAATCCTTGATTTTCGAAAAAAAATTAGGAAATATAACTTTCAACCCTTGGAAACGTTGGGAAATCCTGGGACTATAGAAAAACGTGGTTCGAGGTTTAAAACCATCGTTATGTCGGAAACTGTAGAAAAATTCGTGGGGCTTTGAAAAATTAGGAGCAGACGTACGAGGAAAGGTTACCAAGTGCGGCCATGTTGGATGCCCGCGGTGAGGTACAGCAACTGCAAACTACCGGACTTTTTATTAAAACTTTTTTCGAGAGCAAGTGGCTCGACTATCCTGGTAAATTCAGTGGTAATAATTTCGAACGACCGGGTACACATATGAATGGAGCTACAGAAGTTGCGCGATGCGGCAACGGCGGGGTGACCCAACTGAATGGAAAATTGGGATAGTTGAAGTTCAAGGGTCGTGTAATGTAGAAACGAAGTTCCGTCGGGCGTGTCTAAATGTTCGTTCGTCTCTGGTTTACAGGATCTGCCTGAGTCACGTGTCTAAATATTGCTTAGGGCAATCCCTAATTCTCCACCGTAAGATGGCCTTGAAGGGCCAACAGCGAAACGGGGCTTGCGATAGTATGGGACATGTTAAACTTCTCCACTTCAGAAGTTCTTTGGCTTAACTAGGATATAATAGATCGAAGTTGGAAATTGGAAATCTTATGGAAATCGCTTTTGTTTTCCAGCGGCGGAAGAGATGACGAAGCTGGAGAATACGGGAATAATTACATTGATATGTTCTAGCCGAATATACATTCTGTCAAGAAAGTACCGGGAATCGATCATTTAAAAAGCCCGCTTAAAGGGATTGGTGAAATTCCTTTTGTCGCTAAGTTGGCACAACTGTCCTCTATACTCACGCGGAGTTTGAGCGTCACTTGTCATTTAGTTTGTTTATAGTGCGCCATTTTGTCAGTTCATCTCAAGTGTGTTTTGCGATGTTTACAATGGATAAAAATATCGAACAAAGAATCGGTCTTAAATTTTGCATTGCAAATGAAATTTCGTGTGCCGAAGCGCTGAAAATGTTACAAAGGTGAATCGACGTTATCGAAAACACGTGCGTATGAGTGGTACAGTGCATTTAAAAGCGGTCGAGATGTGGTGGAAGATTTGAGAACTTCATTGTGAACGAATTTCTGGCCAAAAACTCAACAAATCTTATCGAGCAGCCACCGTATTCCCCTGATATGGCTCCGGTCGACTTTTTTCTTTTTCCAAAACTCAAATTACCACTTCGAGGCACGCGTTTTCAGTCGATAGATGACATAAAAGAGAATTCGCGGCGACTACTAAAGTTGATTCCAAAAAATGCGTTTAAAACATGTTTTGAAGATTGGGTTATTCGTTGGCATAAGTGTATTATTTCGAAAGGGGCTTACTTCGAAGGCGATACAATAAAGGATGAATAATACATATTTTGTGTTTCATTGACCAATTCCCGGTACCTCTTTGACAGAATGTATATAATAGACGCTGTAAATTTCATTGCGCAGAAATAATGAGGAACGAACAAATTATTAACGGTGAAAGCTGTATAAACAACGATGAGATTGTATTCGAGTACATTGTCGAGAGACAAGGCAACAGAGAGAACGTTCTAGAAAAAGCAGTTTTATTGTGTCGACTCGAAAGGAGTGGCTTGACAACGAGAACCGATTATCCGTCGTTTTCGCGGGTCGAGCAGCTGGTAACAAGAAAAATCACAAAGAAACAATCCCGATATTCGATGACACGGGCGGCGGCTCGAGTGCGAATGTAATTACTCGGCCGTGGAGCGGTTAAAAAGAATCGTCGACGCGTGTCGCCGCATTATCGATCCTCTAATTGCGTGGGTTTAGCGGGCGCCGGTTAAAATTGCCGCATTAATGTCGCCGTAATTCGATTAATTAACCGTGCCTGTTACACACGTAGCAGCGTGTCAAACGTTTGCTAAACGCGGAACGTTGCACACCTTTCCGCGAACACGTGAACAGCGATCATTCGCAGCTCCGCCGCTGTCGTCGACCCGAATAAACGGCGCGAAATTAAACCGTCCCCGTACACACCCCCGAACGGTGGTGGAAAAAAGGGGGAGGAGGTGGGAGAGCGAGAATGAACAAGGGAAACAGAAACGGGAATAGCGGCGGCGGGAGGAGATTGGGGCGAAAAAAGAGACGAGCGAAGAAAGTATTTAGAAAATATAGAGGGAAAATATTTCGAAGTAATTGGCGAAGTAATTACCAGGGCCGGTTTTGTCGGTACCAAGAGCACTAACGAGAAAACGTTAGCGCGGCCTGCTAAGTGCCACGGCCCCGCAACCCCGCCAACCTACCCCTTTACGATCTTACCCTGCACGTACAGGTCCGCTCATACCGTCAAAGACGCGCGAGGCCCGAACCTGCCCGCCATATTGGGGAGAGGAATTATGCACGCTACTTTGCCCCACCGTGAGTGATAAATACTTGGAAATATTTTCTAATGAAATCATTTCGCGGCACGCTAATGGGCATATTTTCCTCGTATATTAAACGCGTTATAGCGTGCGACCCCCTCGCATGTTGCCATTGCGAGCACGGAATATAATATCGTCTAATTTTACGCCGGGCAGCCCTTTACTTTATTTGTTGATTTTGCGAATATTCTATGCGCTGTGTAAATATTAGAGTGGTGCAATAAATATTACTTTTTCGAGCGTATGCTGTAATGTACGCGTTTTGTAGCTTAATATTTTATAGGAGGCACTTCTCACGAGTACAGAATTGAACATTTAGAGTGCCGGCAAATGGCTAAGCGAGTAGATTTTTCCAAAATATACATGTATGTAGGATCTGGTCGTCAACGCGGATAGAATTGCGTTGACTTCGGACGAGACAAATTAACTCGACTACACGAACGATAACAGACAATTTATTACAATTAAACAAAAGGATAATTTCACAATTCGCGCAACACGGTATTCTTCCGCTTTCTCGTCTACTCTGTTCAATTCTTTATAATCAACTACTCCATACGACTCTTTATCATAGACTGATCTCGGTTTGGGAGGTCTTCGCTCCCGCGCTCCACATCCTACATGTATTATGCATGTACGAGGTAGAACGTATCAGGTCCAGTTATTATTTTCAATATCCTTTTCTCCCAGGAAATGGTTGAAAACCAGAGTTGGGCAAAAAATTAATCAACGATTAACGACTAAATTTTTACTTCAATCGTTAATCGCAATTAACAATTAATCTGCTAGTTTAGTCGTTAATTGCGGTTAACGATTAAATACTTATTAATCGTTCATTGCGATTAACGCGATTATTAATCGTCAATCGGATAATTGATTAATGATTAACTGCTGAAATTTCGAAATGAAATACGTAATCAAAACTGTATGATTACTGAAAAAAATGTAAACTGAGTTTAGGTGTATTGTCATTTGGTCTATAATACAAACTCTGTTTACGTGCTTTTATGTTTGACGTTATTATTCCTGGAAAGCTGCGACCATCGTAGCATTTAACATTAAACAAAGTTACTGTAATGTACTATATGTTGTAATAAATCTCATAAGAGATTTCCTAAAAAAAAAACTATTGAAAATAAACATGTTTTTGTTGAAATATATTATTATTTCTGTCAATTCTCCACCCGTTCTCTGCTCCCTCTCTCTGTCTCTCTCTCCCTCCTTATTACAATGTATGGATAGACCGTGTGGCGGCGATTAACTGTAACAATTGATTAAATCAGTCTCCGATTTTTCGATGATTTCTTTTTTTAATCAACGACTGACGATTAAATCAATCGATTGAATCAATCGCCGATTTTTCGGCGATTTCTTCGTTTAATCAACGATTGACGATTAACTTCATCAATCGATTGAATCAATCGCCGATTTTTCGACGATTTCTTCGTTTAATCAACGATTGAAGATTAACTTCATCGATCGATTGAATCAATCGCCGATTTTTCGACGATTTCTTTTTTTAATCGTACACATTAATCAATCAATCATGATTAAAATTTTAATCGATTAATGCCCACCTCTGTTGAAAACCAAGTTAATTTCAGTTTCCTGTAGACGAGTTTTAGCAAGCATCGTTTCGTAAAAATGTAGTTTACGTGACATTCGAGCTCGCTTGTACACCTTTCCGTCGCGAACGTCTCGAGGACGGTATTAATAAGTCTGCGCTCATTAATAAACGAGCCCGACTAAAAGGAGGTCGCGTAGAAGGAAGGACGCTTTTTAGAGAGTCGAAGATGGGGGCCCGCGAGTGTAGCGTATGCGTGCGTTCACCGTAATATCATTGAAATCTCGAAAAATGGCCCTGAAGAATTCCTGATGCGCCTGCTTTTAAGGAGTACATTGTGCTCTTTGCGGAATTGCCGGAGAGGAACGATTTGCTGGTACGTAAGGGGCCGTTCTGGGCGCACGGAAGTGCCGTTGAAAAAATCATGCGAACGGTAAGAGGCATCGTAAGACGGGAGCTATGACGATATTTAAATGTCGTTGCATCTTCGGGGCCTCCGGATGGCCCTGTTTCCCGGCTCGGGCACAAATGCAACAGCGTAACGCATCCGTTCTCCTTGTCCTGGAACCGGTCCGCCATTTGCAATTTAGGCATTCGATAAAAATTGTTTGTATCAATTGCGAGACGTAGGAACCAGAGATCGATTTCTCCGTTTAGTGGTTTCGTTAAGTCGTGAGAATCTTAATCTTACCACTCTTTCAAATTATACTCTTAAATGAAGAGTCTTAATACTGCTGAGACGCTTATTCGAGGTTTCGGTTCAATTGGCGACTTACTAAAATAAGCTGTCTCTCACAATTAAACTTGGCAAATATTTATTTTCCCTGAAAATCCTAGTAATCATTTTCAATCGCCGCGCCGCACAGTGCGTTGTCATGGGACAAAAATCAAAAAATAAACTTCCGTGTTATTATACAATGTTGTCACTGGAGGGTTCTTGGGATTACACAAAAATTAGCTGCCTCCAGCTGCCCGACAATTAAAAAACAATTTTTTTCAGATTCTGAGCGATCTATTACTAATAAATCTATCCTCGAGATATGGTTTTCAAGCAACCACGAAGAAAGAAAAACTAAGTTACTAACTTTTTGAGCCTGTTGATGACGTTGAAGGCATACATTTCTAAGAAAACAATACTGTCCCGATACTGAATGATACTGTTATGATTTCTGTCCGAAAATCCCATTGACTCAACGCACTGTGCGCTGCGCCGCGCCCCACAGTGAGCCAGAAACCGATCTTTTTGGACAAAAATCTGCCGACAACTCAGATTTTCATCGATTCAATTGGAATTTTTTTTTAAATGCCCGTGAAGGACTATACTTTGGTGACGTGCCACAAGAGACAAATAATAAAGTCTTCAGGAAATCACGAGCTGAAAACTCCCGAATGTGTTGCCGCAAAAAGACAAATATAGATTCACTTATAAGCTCCCTAAGAATAAAGGATGGCAAGCACAAGGAAGTTCTTTCTCAAGAAGCGAAAACGCCGCTGTTAGATCAATAAATTAATGGTAAGTCTCATAAGTGCCGAATGTAATTCTATTCAATTGGTAATTCTCAGGGCCAGATTTACAGTTTAAAATTTTGCGGTTTAGGGTTTAGGGTTAAGAAGTGTCGGCAACTCAGCTGGGACAAGCAAATTTATGGTACGGGCGGATGAAGTATCGGAGTTATTGGGCTTTGTAGATAAGGATTCTTGATTGTGACAGTTAAGGATTTTCGCGCAGCACGTCATCAAAGTATAGTCCTTCACGGAGATTAAAAAAAAAATTCCAATGAATCGATGAAAAACTGAGTTGTCGGCAGATTTTTGTTCAAAAAGATCGGTTTCGGGCCTACTGTGCGCCCTAGCGAACATCCGATTCGGTCAACCAGCGAAAGGCGCATAAAATCGCAACGAGGGTTCTGGAGGTTTTGGAATGAAATTTATTTAGCTAATCTCCAACGACCTTGCAAACCGCAGGCGCGCATTCACCGTCGTCTATCCGCTTGCTCGATCCTCGAGGCTTTCGCCTAAGTCGATTCCAGGGCGAAACGGGGACACGGATGATGTAGACCGGACCACGCCCTGTTCCTTGTTCAAGAAACCGAAAAGCGAGATCGCCGGACGTCGGACGTTGAGATGAGAGAGAAAGAGAGAGTGAGAGAGAGAGAGAGAGAGAGGGCCCCGCCCAAGTATTAAGGCGACGCAAGGAAACGTAAGACCCCCGGGCAACGGCCATTAAAGCAAAACATATAAATAATAGAAAGCCGGGATAAGTTTCGGTGCTCTTAGCGTCCCACTGTCCCCTGCGCAAAGGAGGCAGGATAAGAGGCTGCTTTTAAGGACATAAAATACGCAGACACGTAAGAATACCTTCGCGGCCTCGCACATGTGACCTCGCTACTTATCCCTAGGAACGCGCGCGCCATACGTTTCTCTCCCCCAGGAGCGCGAGGTATCGGTAACGTTACACCCGTAGCGTTAGGTGTGTTGGCTCGGGAAACGATCGACGTCGTTCGATCGAACGATCGAGAAACGATCGAATTGATCGCGGGTCTGGATCCCGCGTCTTCTTTCCCGGGGAGCGTAACGGCCCGTTCCATAACCTGCGGGATTTCCAGGATGATTTTCAGACTCGGGGACACCAGCGAAGCGCGAGAATATTTCTGTGTCTGGTATTAGTGGCTCCGAGAGCGCGATATAGTCCGCACACGTCGCTGACTTACCCTTCGGATTCACGACAGACCGTCTGCCGCGGAATGGCTGCCTTTCTCGAGCATCTCTCCCTTAAAACGTCTCGCACGGACACACCCTTCGCTTTAGGTTACGCTACCTCGACGCACGGCGAAAGCGCGTCGCGTGGCATCTAGTTTGGATCGACTTGGACAATTTTCATCTTAATGAAGATCCAGCAGTCTGGTCATGAATTTTGCAAGGCTAATTAAAAACTGCGGCAAACTTTTTCGCCGAAGTAGATGCACTGAGAAACGTTGGCACCGCATAAAACACTAGCCTGGATGCTGGGAATGCCTGAATATTTCAATCGAAGGAATCCCGTAGCACCGTTCTGTCCTTGCTGGAATCGAGTCTACGTCTTATCTCTGGCGCTTAAAATTTCAGCGGCAGGCTACGCAATCGCCGGATTGTTTTCCTATTGTTCAATTCCGGAGGAAGTTATTTTGCCCGAATTCCGCCGGAGAACGGCCGACAACTGGATTAAAAACGGGACCATCCCCGCTATGAAATTCCCGTGGATTCGCTTGGCCTTCGAGTCCAGGTATTGTACTCCCTTGATTAAGTTTTCATTTTTTACGCCGACCCGATGCGTAACTTTTCATTACCCTCGGCACTCGAAAAATTGCTATGGCGCTATTCAAAATATTTTTTACATTATCCAATTTGTTCGTATTAAATAAATGACTGAACATTCAAGTATTGTATGAATAAGTTGCACCAGTCTCATAAAATGAACAAAATCCTATAGAATGGAAATATTCTAGGTTGGAAGAAGAGTTTCGCTTTCAAGTTGAAATAGAGAGCGATGGAACTTTAGGAATAAATTTATTGACGCGCCCAATTGATCGTAGTGAAACATTATCCAATTTGTTCGTATTAAAGAAATTACTAAACATTCAAGTATTGTATGAATAAGTTGCACCAGTCTCATAAAATGAACAAAATCCTATAGAATGGAAATATTCTAGGTTGGAAGAAGAGTTTCGCTTTCAAGTTGAAATAGAGAGCGATGGAACTTTAGGAATAAATTTATTGACGCGCCCAATTGATCGTAGTGAAACATTATCCAATTTGTTCGTATTAAAGAAATTACTAAACATTCAAGTATTGTATGAATAAGTTGCACCAGTCTCATAAAATGAACAAAATCCTGTAGAATGGAAATATTCTAGGTTGGAAGAAAAGTGTCGCTTTCAAGTTGAAATAGAGTGCGATGGAACTTTAGGAATAAATTTATTGACGCGCCCAATTGATCGTAGTGAAACATTATCCAATTTGTTCGTATTAAAGAAATTACTAAACATTCAAGTATTGTATGAATAAGTTGCACCAGTCTCATAAAATGAACAAAATCCTATAGAATGGAAATATTCTAGGTTGGAAGAAAAGTGTCGCTTTCAAGTTGAAATAGAGTGCGATGGAACTTTAGGAATAAATTTATTGACGCGCCCGTTAATTGATCATAGTGAAATATTGTTAAAAATTTTCAGAAGTTACAAGCTCGGTTTTCGTTCATTTCGAAGCATATCCCGGATGATATCGCGAACCTCTGGAGTTTCCGGACAATCTGTTGTTTCTTGTGGTAGATGGAAATATATTTTGCTCGCACGTTCGCGATCCGTTCGATGACTATTATCCGTTTCTCGCGACTCGAAGGGGCACGAAACGTTCTTAATAAATTACCATCGGCGTTCCTCCGTGCACAATCTATCCTCCGCCCACAGAGAGGAAAGCTTTAAGTGATTGAAGCACGCGACCCGAGCGTTTCCATTTCCTGCGAAGCATCGAGGAAGCTCGCGCGCGCTGAAAATTGATAAAAATCGGTTGAAAGCCTTTTTGAATGGCTCGCGGCGTTCGCTACGCCTTCGTGGGATTTCGCGTTAACCCTTCTATATCCGATTTTTTCCACACCTTTTTTGACAACCTATGATTCCCTTTAATTCTTTGCCTCCAATATATTTTTTAGCTTCGCCTGCATTTTGCTGGAATCCACGTTGACCCACATCCCCATGGCCCATGGGGGTGCACGGGAAATGTACTCGAGCTGTCGAAATTTAATCTTTAGCATTCCCTTTTCCATTAATCGTAGCTGAACCTTTAATGCATTTTTCGCAGAATGAATGAAATATGAAACAATAAAAGCGTTGCAGTTATTTAAGCAAAAGAACTGTTGTGCAAATGTGCTTTGTTGATGGTTCGCGAAAATGTCGAAAGATTTATTCGACAACAAACGATTCTTGATTACGGTATTTCGCTACGGATTCGACGCGACGCGACGCTGCGGTTTCCAGACGCTCGAACATCCCTCTAATAAATCTCTGTTAAAATATACATAGACGGCGTGCTTAATATATTCATAAGCGATTCCAGAAGATGTAGCTTTAATTTACATTCACCAAGTTCTCCCTTCCTCTGTCTCTTTCTCTTTCTCTCTTGTCGTCGCCGAGGTACGCCCGCGAATTTCCAATTCGGAACAGCAGTCGTGTATTTATCATTTATCAGCGGAACTCCGGTGACAGAGGGTCGCTGGAATCGTGGATATTGAAGGATTTAATATCCGTTTGTTAAATCCTATAAAGGGGAGGAATTCGGTGACGCGTGTAGAAAAATCATACCATGACACGTTTTAATTATTACGCGTTATTAAATCAAAAAGAATTTATCCTCTTCGGAAACGACGCTGTGCGATTTCATTACCATCTGCCACTCTTCGTTCGCAAAACGACAGCTGCGCTTCCGTTTGCAATTCAATACTCGAATTATTATAAAGTAATTTATAGTAGAAAAAAATTTTTTATTCGACTCCAATTTCTTATATTGGCGACAGAGAAAAATTGTTACCTCGCAGAATTTAGCACATAGAAAATAGTCGATAAAAGATCGAACGCTACCAAATAATCCCGTATTGTGAACGATACACACTTGAAAAACCAACCTCTATGCAAAGGGGTGAATCAGGGGCGAACATCGGATGCGGTAACACATTGTTGCTCGACTTTCCAGCTTGAAATCTTCGTCGTTCGCTAACCGTGAACAGGTCGGAGATTAGAAGGTCCGGCAAGGGAGTAGTTTTCCCCGGGCGATTATGCAAAGGGGTCTCGCTCGGTCGGAATCGGAGGACTGTTCGCATTCTTTCCCGTGTTCTATTTACCGTATTTCACGTGCGAGTCGGACTCGAAAGCCCTTCGGCCTGCGTACAAAGTGGCGGGGCGCAGTAAATGCTTATGACCCCGAGGTAAACGCTCCGGGTGAAGGGTTAAATAGCGGAAAGGGGGTGGCCGAGGAGGAGACGACGACGGCCCGGTGACTTTGTTCTCCGCCGCTCCGCGTCGCGCCGCGCCGCCGGTGGAAACCGGCTACTCCTCGGTAAATTCTGCAGATACACGGAGGCCGGATGCCAGGGCAGGTCGACGAAGAAGCCAAACAGCGTAATGCATCCAAAGAGGCAAAAACCGTAGCCGAATTAGAACGTGGCGGGCGAACTGTCTGCGGGGGTGACCAACTCGCTCAAGATGCGACCGCTGTTTTATTAAAACCTCTCTGCGAATTGCCAACGGGGCTCCATTGTCGGCTAATTTTCGGTTCTTCGACTTTCAGTCGTTGCCTCTCCGGAGAAATGTGCAATTTACCCCTCGGCCCTCGGGTTTCCGTTCATTTTCTCATCTGCACTTTTAAACGTTCCATCTAAATTCTCATTTTTTGCTAGATCAAATCGAATTATTAAGATCTCAACGTTGATCTCGAAGAATTAGTTCGAAAAACACACCTTGAGAACCGAGAAGTACATGTAAAGAAATGTCTAACGCGATAAACAATAATTTATGATTTTCTGTTTCAGAAGAAAAAGTGATCCTGTCTTGTGCAATTCTTGCGAGTGCACCTTTGGTAGTCAGTGCATTAAATATAGATATTTTTGGGATCGCCCGACGGTGCACGTATGCCGTCCATATTTCCATGTATAAAGGATTTTGTAAAATATGTTCAAATCCCAAGGAGTGCAGTCCAGAGAGTAGTCGTGTCAATTTTCTTCTCTTCGTCGTCCATTTCTTCAGGAAAAATGTTTCCGTATTTATTTCCGTAGACACCGTGTGTCTTATTATTCGAGCAACATACGAGCTGTTAACAATAATGTGTTGAATATAAAATTCAACTTCCATAAGTGTCAGGTATGAAGATTAATTTTGCGATGAAATATTCAGTAGCTTACCAACGGTTTACGGGATAAATCCTGTGAGAAGATTGAATGGCTGAAAAAGACATTATTTTATTAGTGTTTTACAAGAGGAAGGATTTTGTATGTTGTAATTTTCGCGAGTGCTTTTTTCGCAGGCCGTGCGTTAAATATAGATGTCCGATGGTGGTCCAGCCATATTTCCACGCACGAAGAAATTCTGCAACACATGGAGATACGGCTGCATTTCCATAGAAAGTGAATTAACATTTTCCCCCGTTTTTCGTTGTCGAAGCATAATATTCAAATCGCTGCAGGGATTAGTTTGGGAGGGGCTGGGCGTTTCAGGATTCCAACAGTTAGTCGGCAGTCGTTGAATCGCCATTCGAGCGCTCAGACACCTCGATCGGTTAGTGAGCAATTAGGCTAAGTTACACAGTGCCGCGATTCGCATAATTGTTATCGCTTGTCCCGTTACTCCGTTAAGTACATATCTCTGAATTGTTCACGAGTTTCCCAATTATTTCATACGACCCTCCGATCGATCGGTCATCTTGCCACAAACTTTCGCATATCAAACGGAAAGCAGCCGCGCTCGCAAGTAATCAAACATTTCAAAACTTACCTCGTACCGCGTCGGAATCCTCGAAAATATCGCTGCGCTTTCGAAATCCGTCACCGGGGCAAATCCGACTCGAACCAACCAAAGTTCCGGAATTTCCTATTCTATCGGCAAACAAAAGAAGATTATAATAATTACGAAGTTAGGCTATAGTAAGTCTCCGCAACACAACTTGTACCTTTGTGCCTTGCTCGTAAACCCACTGATTATAATAATTACGGGAAAACTCGATTTTCAGATGTGGAGAAGTTCTAAATATCGTCAATTAGAAAGTTGCAAGAATGGTCCGCCGCGCGCCGTTCGAGAGTCAACAGACTGAACAGACCAAAATGAAAACTCTCCCCGTGAAATCGAAAAACCCATCTGACAGAAATATTGCCTCCCAGAGAGTCCAAAACATACTAAGACACGGATTTGAATAAAGTTCCAATCAATTCCGTCTTCCCCGTCCACGAGCGTATTATCGATGCGCAAGATCCACAATGGCAAACTTCCGATATCACTACGATCCCTGTACATTCAATCTTAGGGTGTCCCGAAATTCGAGCTCGCATCGCAGTTTCTTTCGGATTGAGAGGTCCGGCGTAACGATCCGTGAACTCGGACAACAAAGAACGTCGTCCGCGGGGGTGGGAAAGCTGGTTGCACGATGGGCGACCCCCGGAACGAATCTCTGCGATCGAGCTAAATTTTTTAGCCCAGGTCGCCGTGTAAACAAACAGTTCGCGGCACCGCTGTTCCACAGGGTGTCTTTCCCGCAGGCTCTTCCTGCGGGGTGTGCGGGGGTGACGAGATCTCGGGAGCGGGAATTTGCATCGAAATTGTGCCGCGGAATCGACCCGGGGGTCGGCCGGCCGAAATTACGCAGACTCGAATATCCAGCGATGACATTTACGCCCCGGGTAATATATCTGCACGTCATCCCGAGGATGCGTGGCCAACGTTGGTACACTGTCGGACGTGTACTATTAATTTCCCTTCGAGGAGCCTTTTCTTCGGGGTCAGGGCTGCGTGTCGTCCGGCACGAGCTTCCAGGAACGCCGGACACAACGGATACTAAAAATTTGCATCGATATTGAGAGACTGTCGCCGCGCCGCGACGAACTGCATGCGAATGGAGAGCATATTTTGTGCGAGGGATTCATCTTTCTCAGTAGTTTCCCCCCTGCTTTATCCCTTGCGGCGAATTCATGCACTTCTCGATCATTCTGAGAAGGCCACGTTTCAATTATTACTCGCGAACGATGCCACGATCAAAATTAAGGTTGTAAAGAAAGAAATGCAGTATTTTTGTTCCTTTGTTTTAATTGCGATTTTATACCAATAAATATATTTACCTCAATTTAATGAGTTGTATGTCATTTTGAAGGTTGTTTTACGCTCTATTTAATTTTGCTTTTGACATTTAATTTTATTCAAATTTTTATTAAATTATTTGGCTTTTATTTCAGGATGTCAAAACGCGGTTTTCGTATTATATTTTTCTACGAGCATACTTAGTTGATATTCCGAGCCGCTTGAACGGCACTTCGGCCTAGTTTGAACCCGTAGAAAAAAATAAAGCGACAAAATTTGAATGAAATTAAATAATAAAAGTATAATTAAATAGAGCGTAAAACAAGCTTCGAAATGACAGACAACTCATTAAATTAACCCTCATCCGTCCCTCATTTCACGAACTGAATCTGTCCCTCGGTGTCAAATTGACACAGCGATACAAAAAATCGATAAAATAACAAGTCAAACAGTTACTTTTCGATGTTTAGTTACATGTTTCGCATTGAACAAATAAAAGTCACCAAGTTCCGAACGAATGTACCTACAAATAACAGAACAGTGTAACTTATTTCGGGAAAACTGTGTTAAATTGACACGAGAGACGGATGAGGGTTAAGGTAAACATTTATTGGTATAAAATTGCAATTAAAACAAAGGAACAAAAATCCTGTATTTCTTCCTTTACAACCTTAATTTTGATCGTGGCAAAGTGTGTGCCATCAACTGTGTGCGACCGACTGTAGCTTCAAACGTTTACAAATGAAAACCAAGTTCCACTTGCTTCGAACTTTTAAAAAAAGTGAAAATGCGAAAGAATTCTCGATTGGCGTGCCGCAAGAGCTCGTTCCACTGCAACGGAGTTCAAGACAGAGTTCGACAAGGTCGTCCCGGCGCGTAAACAAAAACTGTTGAGCTCCCCTGCGGAAGATCGGAGTTTCCGTGTCCGTCTGACCTGGTTCCGGAAGTGTAACGTGCCCCGGACGAAGTTCGTCCACCTTTTTCAGACGCACACCCTGTAATTACCCACCCCCTCGTGTAGTATCTCCTCGCTAACACAATTACGCTTTCCCCATGTCCCGTTTCCTATCCGGTGGCCGGTGGCTCTCGGTGCAAACACGCCGCGAAGTTGAAAGGTAACTGGCTCTGTAAAACTCGCCAGCCGTCCCCGCGCACCCCCATGCACCCGTCAACTTATTCCTTACACCAGGTTCCCACCATAAAATCATTTCTTCGGAATCCCGTAGGAATCGGATACGACCTTTCCGTGTTACGATATCGCGAATGCTGGTCACAGCGTTAATCCTTGGCAGTTATAAAAATGCTCGACCATCGGAGGGTTCGGATAAGAAAATCCTGGTGACATTGTACGAGGCTCGCGTCTCCAGTTCAAGCGGGTAACTGGACCGAAGGCATACAATCCAAGAAACTGCCCGCTGTACCCGGCATGCGTATTGGCAGATCTACCGATCGGTAGAATTGGTTTCTTTTGACGAGCGAACGGCGTCGGGATCGTAAACATCGGAAGGTCCGGAGGATTCGCTGGCGTATCATTCGCGACTCTGTGCTCGGAGGGTTCGTGAAAGAGCGGATGCCGGCGTAAAAGCGGCGCTGATAGTCGCTGGCTGGATGACGACAGGGTTGATTGGACCAGGGGTTGGCGGACACGGGGTCCACGGGAAGTGAACGAGGCCGCTGAATATTTAAACCCTGGGGAGAAGACCTCTCTCTATCTCTCTCTATCTCTCGAAAACGCGTATTTTATGAATGATTGAACGAGTCTCCGCGGGGGTCGCGCTACGTCGTCGCCAAGAAAGAGGGTGACAGCAAGAAGAGAGAGGTGCTCTTGAACCATTGCACGACAGTGCCAAGTTGTGTCGGTGTGCTTGTACAAGTTACTTTACCAGCAACCAGCGTTACCAGACCGGGGGAGTGGAGGGGAAAATACTGCGGGGAATGCTACAGCCAGAATAGAGTGACGTCACAACCCTATACGGTATTCCGATAAGAATACATTTTATGATTACAAATTTTTGGCAGATCGCGTAACTTTGTGAAAAATATTGGGAGTACAAATAAGTCTCCGCCGTTTTTCATCTTAAATTGGGCATTTATTGCGAAAGAACGGTACCTTATGTTTTATTCAAAGTATTGTCCATCGCTGGCCACTACGTTTCCCATCTTTCTGGCAGCATCCGGATACCGCGTTGGAAGAACGCTTCATCTTTTGACGCTATCCATGAATCGACCCAATTTTTGGTATCTTCATATGATGGAAGTGCTGCTCAGACAGGCCATGCGTCATCGATCGAAACAAGTAGTAATCAGAAGGAGCAATGTCTGGTGAATACGGCGGGTGGGGTAAAATTTCCCAATTAAGTGTTTCCAAGTAGGTTTCGACCGACGCGTCGCAACATGAGGACGAGCATTATCATGCGGAAGAATGATTTTGAACCCAATTTCCTTGCTTTTGAATCATTCCCAATGAGTTTAAACGATGTGAAATCGCTTGTTAAGTCACTGATAATGCAAGTGCAAGTTCTTCTTGCGTTTGGCACGAATCTTCATTCAATCATGCTTCCAATTCCGCGTTTTCACCGTTCTTAAACTTTTGGAACCACTCACGACAACTTCTCTCGCTTAATGCAGCCTTACCATATGCTTCTACAAGCAATCGATGCGCCTCAGCTGCAGATTTCTTCAAATTAAAGAAGTAAGTTAGAACTTCCCGCAAATGATGTTTATTCGGCTCCAAACTCGACATTTTCGCACGAAAAAAATATACAACGCTGATACACAATCGCTAATATTTCGAGGTTATGTTGTTGACAGATGTGCAACCTTACGATATGACGTCTTACATCTGACACTAGCCGCCATAGCTTACTTGTACTCCTAATAAAAGAAGAGTTTTTTGTTTTCCAGAGCAGAGGATGTTATTCTAGAAAGTTCTCTTCGAGTTGTAGTATAATACTTCACCAAGGGACGTTAATTTTCAGAATAATCCGTGTCGCCTCAATGTTGCGACGCGGCAGTCAAAGTGTCAGAAGCAACTTGGGGAGAGTGTTTGGCAAGATTTAATTGCAGACGCCAACTTGTTGCCAGACGGCAAATTTTATGCGCTTCCGGCAACACTCAAATTCACGAATGACAGTAAAATATGAACTTTGTAAGAGATTAATTACGTTTCTGAAATCCCGATTGAAATATCGTTGGGCTCTGGATTCCGGATGTACAATGGAGATTCTTATAAATTGCAGGAAGAACCGAGGAAGTTCGTCGAATCGATGAAGGATCGAGGAGAGCCGATATGGAAACGTTGGGCATCGCAATTACTCAACAGGTTAGCGATTGTTTCAAGGCGAAATGCAGTCTGCGATGCAGGCTAACTTCATGGATCGGATGAAACGTCTCGGGAGCCGGTAGGTTGATTATCAAGGCGGTGCGAGCTGACCGAAGGATATATCTAGGGATCGAGTGCGGCCCCGCAGGACCTGCAGGAAATTACTATGCGGGTGGTGACTTCCGGGTGATTGGCAGTAGATACCGCCGGCATTCCTAATCACCATTCACGCTACAGCGATCGCCGCGCCGGTCTCTCTGCTACTCTGTTCGTACTTTCTGCGTTTCGTGCGTACTTTTCATTCTGCGTTACCATCCTTGCTATCGAGTAACAGGCAAGGTAGAGCAATCCGGAAGTTCAACAAATTTTGAAACTTTGCGTACGAGCGGAGCATATCGTTCATAGTACAGTAGCCCCATTTTTTATTAGCGCCGTAATTCATTTTTAATACTAGAATTAGAATTAGATAAAAAATGGACACACGTATGTATATTTAACTTTCTCAAACATTTCACTCGGAAGAGCATTGTTCATTTCTCTAACGAGTAATTGCACCCTTTAAAACTGAATTAAGGCTCCAACACACACACACAAGATTCTATTGTGTATAACAATGAAAATTTTGTTAATTGCCTAAGGTTTCTTATAAGACCGCTTAAGATCGTTGTAGTTAGGTTCATTAACTGCTTGACCCATTTGAGCAGCTCGGGCACACATAGTACACAGGTTTATTTATAAACTGTTATTCTCATGTTCCCTCCATCCTCCCTGTTCTTTTATTTCTTTATTGTGGTTCGTGGGAAACCTCTAAGGCATCTTACAGAAATTTAAAACCGTCTAGCAAATGCTAATTTAGTAATTTGCGAAATTGTTTAAAAATACAGATGCGTATCGGATATATTTAAAAATGATTTCTGATGCTTTAGAAAGCGAACGAAGTCTTTAAGAAAAATTATACGAACACGTAACTAGACTCTAGATTTTAGAAGCTAGAGGGCTGAAAAAAGTAAAAACTCAGAGAGGTTTTTCTTGATCAGCTTTCGAATGGTTCGATAGTCGTTGAAAGACCTCTAAGGGCAGTTTTGAGCACCTTAATCGAACTTCGTGTTTTCAGGTATTTTTCATGTTCGTATTTGTCATGAAAAAATAAAAAATCGCTAGTTTAGTACATTACCGCGACGAATTTCAATTGAGTCATGTGATCTGCAATATTGTTGAAGAGGGAGCAAGAATTTCCTTAATTCTCTCTCGAATATAAAACCGTGCTTGAGAAGCCACATTGTAACCCGTGGGAAAATATTACAGACTCGTAATAGCGTTAGAAAGATAGTTTTAAAGACCTTAAAAATTCGATACAGGTAAAATCGCAACATGTGCGCAGAAGTAGCAACGAAATATGAGGCAGTAAAGAAGAAACGGGTGCATTTTCTCGTAAAGACGTACCGGAATTGAATATTTAATAAGCAGATAGCGCACAACAGAACAGGGCCTCTTTCGTAACCACCGCTAAGCATCCCATCTCTCGCACACGATTTTCAACACACACGGAACCGATGACGCAACCGTTGCGTCATTTATTATTTGTTTTCAAGACGCAGAGCCAGCGTCGTTCGCTGGTGCGAGTTTTATTAGTACATTGGATTACAACAAAGGAAGTCGTCCCATTAGGTAATTAAACTGTTGAGTAACTTCTCTAAAAAACATATCTTTAACATAGTATTCCACTGATAGACATACAGGTGGAATACCTCTACTGCGTGCAATACTTGGAACGAGTCTGATTCTTTGCAACCCTTACGCACAAAGCTCGATTCCCCTAATCCCCAGGGCAGCACGTTTTACGCACACTCCCCAGGTATCATCTATCGCCCCGGCGCGGTGGGCTGTCACGAATGTCTAGGAGCCTCGAAGCACGAGAATGAGCGATTATCGAAGCGCCGTTCCATCTCCCGAGCCGGCAACGTCGAAGAAATTCTCTCTGGATGCGCAGGGCGTGGAGGCGAGCATCCCCGCGTTTCCTGACCCGTTAAAAAACACTTAAAACCACCGGACGGGCTGGAAAGGCGGGGAAAAAGAAGCTAGAGAGAACCGTTCCGGTGAACGGTTTCGATCCGAGGATCGCCGTGGCAGGATCGGGAAACACGTAAGCAACCCTCGTCAACGGTGGACTGGCAGGAACACACGTATGACTTACGTGCTTCTCGCCGCTGCTAACGAGGTCTCGCGGATTATCGCGTGTCTGTTTGCATTATTACCGCGCACTGCCATCGTCTCCTCCATCGTCTTCCACCCCTCACGTCCATCCCCCCTGTTTCAACCCCCCTCGTCCTCAACCCCCTTTGCCACCTTCTGCTGGTTAGTCTTGGCGAGGTACCGGCCGGAGGCACCACCTCCTGTCACGCCCCTGTCATTAATTTTCATGCCGGGCAGGACGATGCGTCGCTTTCGCTAGAATTTACGGGGTAACTCGTCCTCCGGTGCAGAGGGTGGTATGGGGGTGTTAGAGGGTAGCCACCATTCTCCCCGAGGGATACGGGAACGATTAATTTTTCAGGGAAACACGTGCCGCGATATTTTCGGCCGGTGCTTTCCGACGAATTTTGTCTCGCCGATTTGTCGACCTCGTTTGCGTCTTCATGAACACCAGAGTGGAGGACGGTTACGGGGCTGACCGGGGGCGAGGCGGTTCTGCTTTCTAAACGCTTCCGGATATAATGAAATATCTTTTTAATCCTATTCGAAGAGTGCGATTCATTCTGTAAGAAAAACAATCTAATAGGTCGGAAATTAAAGAACTCGAATTTTCCGAAGTCGTTTAAAAAGCCACGGTTCCGCGCACACACACTTCGCAGATGCGAAAACCGTGGAAATTAAACATTTACGGATCGTTTTCCCAGCAAGACTGTGGTTAATTGTCCGGAAATGAATTCTAGAGTTTCTTATTGTTAATCTCATTTCCGTGGGGCGGCTATCCCGACGGAGGGTAGCGGAACGTTACGGAGCAAGGGTTGATTTTACAACTATTTCCTCTTGAAATAAATTGGCGGAGGAAATGATTCTCAGAAAGAATGACGAAAGTACATGCTTTGGAAGGATTTGGGGGTCAAATAGCATTTATTATTAAATGCTATATTAAATTCTGTAATTTTGATTCGCGTTCAATTTCTAGTGTTTCCTGTATGCATAAATGCTTCGAGTTCCCGTTCTGATTTCATTAGAATGCGCGTTTAAATTCAGTGCCACCATGTGCTCGCGAACGATCCTCTCCGGGTAGCGGCGACGCATAGTGGCTTGTAAAAAAAGGGAGAAAAGGGAACTGCGCAGCTTTTAATCTAAATATGAACACTTTACGAGACATCTGCCTGAGTGCCCTCTTATTTATCTACCCCATAACATGCTATATAATATCGTCCTGACCTGTCGAATCGCATACTAAAAATTCTCGTAAAACTACCCTCTTAAGGGGGCGTCCTTCGCGACAGGATCGGGCCTCGGGACCATAACTCTGGCAGGAACTATTTCCTTCATTGCCGTCTGAACTATAATGAACGCTACTAAAATACCGTAATAACCACGTTTACCGGTCCTCTGCAAGTATTAAGAAAGTTAGAAGTTTAGACGGAGATGCGGCGGTTGTGGGAGATTATTTTGAGGGCGGCTTGTGTACACTATCCTTGGATTAGTCTTGAAACTTGTCTATAGTACTTATCTATAGTTACCAAATTTCTGACACTCTGTATTCAACATCTACGCCAGCGTTTTCAACTTTCAGTACCGACCCAAATATTCTCATTAAGAACTCGAAAATATCAATAATCTTTACTCTAAAATATACTCGAGATTTTAGTTGGAAAGGACAAATCATATGGAAAATCTGTCTCGGTTAACAAAAATTTTTGCGTGTCGCAGTAGAGATTTTGGTGAAAGATTTCTGTTCACAGACTTTTTCAAGGCCATTGAAAATTCAAAAATAATGACACCACCTAACAGATTTCGTGAAACCCTACTATTTTTGTTTCAAACATTTTTCCAAAAAATAAATACTTCCCGAGATTTGAGTATTCGGCAGCTCGAATTTGTCATGTTCGACTGATTATAACTCGATAACTGTCCATTATTGAACTTTGTGCCCATTACATCTTTTGTTCAGTAGATCATAAGCTACAACATATAAAAAATCCGACTGATTTAACCGGGATAGATTTTCCATATGATTTGTGCGGGGTCCTTTATTTCGGATTCTTTCGTTCGAATTATAAATAACTTTTGTTCGATTCGGTTCAATTAAATTTGAATCAACGAAGCAAAGGTATTTTATCAACAGCGTTAAAGGAACGTTTTCTATTTTAAAGCTGCATCGATCTGGCGCGTGTCCCGCCATAAATGGTTTTCTATAAAGAAGCGCGGAACGAGGCAAGATTTGCGATCGACGGGAATTTCCGGAAGCCGTGACGGGCAAAACCAGCGCGACATCACGGAGTATAATAGATTAGTGGAAAAGTATGTTACTGTTCGCAAGATATGGTAACGTATAGAGCACCCGAACGCTAGAGGATCCTTAGACCGGCTTCCTCTTTTTACAAGGACCATTACTTCCATCGGCTATAGCTGCTTCCACGCGCTTAACACTTTTTCCACTTTTTGCCGACTTCCTGGCAACTCCCGCAGAAGACGCCGAAAGAACTACAGAAGACTCCACTTGTGCGCCCATTAATTTGCGGCCTCCATTTTCGTCCCTTTCCACGAGGGACAAAGCCCCTTTGCTTTAAAGCTGCCGCAATTGTTCCGGATCACGCCGAACCGGTTTTCCCCCATTGCGACTCCTTAGAAACGTCATGGGATCGCGGGCCACCGGGGTGCGGCGAACAAAGCGTGAAAACTACGTCTTTGAACCCTGCCTGTCTTCGATTATAATCGAAGACAACGCTGAGTTGCTCCCTGCTCGGCAACTTTCAAACGACTGTTTGCATGCTGCGACACTCTCACTCGGTACCACGTATACATCAATTTGTACTGAAAATTTCCAAGAGAAAGCAAGTTTTCAGTGTTTTACCCACCGAGTGTCAAATGACAAGTTCTTTTTCATTTTGCATTATTTTCTTTAGCTTACACTTTTTGAAATTACAAGTATAAACAACGCCAATTGTTAAGAAATCGTAAATGTACTGTGCGGAGTGCTGCGCCAATACCCTCTGAAGCCACTGTTATAGTACACTGTATAATAAACTCCGTTCGAAATCTTCAAGTAGAACAACTTCTGTTACCAACAACCCAAAAGAACACACAGAAAGAAGTCAACAGACGGTCGGATACTCGAGATCCTCGACAGCTCGGAAGCAAGAGCCTTCCCGTCTTCCCCTTTACTTTATCTGTCTATTTCTTCTTATTTCGCGATAGCTGTGGGTGTCTCGGGTGTCAAAGTGCGTGTCAACTGCAGGGGTCAATTTTGCCGGGGGGTTTTCCGGGCCGGGTTGGTACGCGAGTCCGAGGGTCTAATGAAAAGGAATACGTCGAGGGAGTCGGTAATTCGAGACGGCGCATACATTTTTTAACCCCCCCCCCCCCTGCGTAATTGTTTCACCTGCGCCGTCGCGCGCCGATGCCGTTGAGGATTCGCCGTGCCGGGGCCCTTGGATCCCGCACGTATCGCCCCGTGTTCCTCGTTTTTCATCCTCTCCTCTTCCTCGCTCTTCTCTCTCCGGTGTTCCAGACTCTCTCTCCCATCATCGGTCTATCCCGTGTCCCCCGGGAAATTTTAAACCCGCTCCAGGCCCGAGACCGGAAAAAGCCCGTTCCTGACAGGAGAGATCTAGGCTACATCTTCCGTTTCGCCCTCCGCATACTGATCACCAGACGATAAACCCCCCTCGCGAAACTATGATACTGTCCGAGTGGCGACGACCATGTTTCCGTGTCCATTTTTCGCAATGGACATAACGAATAGTCCGTTGGAAATAGTATCGGGTGTGGAGAGAAGTTGGCTTTCTAGCAACCCGTAGAAATTCATCTGCGTTCTTCGAACTACATATGTACTACGTGATCGGACCGATACCAAATTAATACTATCGATACCAATCCGCAAGTTATGATACCGTATCAAACAGGTATCAAAAGTAAAGTATCAAAAACATTGATACCCATTTGATACTTCTATGAACGTATCGATACCCGTTTGATACTTCTACGAAAGTATCGATACCTGTTTGATACTTTAAGAATGTTTCGATACCTGTTTGATACTTCAATATATTTGATACTTTACGAAAGTATCGATTACCGGGGGTCTTTTCGAACAGACGACGCTCGACAGTTCCACACTCACTCACCGCTAGGGTACACTCACACACCGCGTATACGTACGCGAGGATTAAAGTATCAAACAGGTATCGAAACATTCGTAAAGTATCAAACCGGTATCGATACTTTCGTAGAAGTATCAAACGGGTATCGATACTTACGTAGAGGCATCAAATGGGTATCGATACTTTTGTAGAAGTATCAAACGGGTCTCGATTCATGAAGTATCAGTATCGAAAAGTAATACCAAATACCTTACACTTCAATACGTATCGATACTTCCCATTGAGTACTTTGGTATCGAATTGATTGAATATCATCAATAGTATCGGTATCGGTCCGATCACTATGTACTAGTGGTAATCTAGTTATTAAATGTGTCTAGTTATTAAAATCTTATCTAGTTATTATTTAAAAAACTAGGAACGAATTTTCTCGCGAATACAAACTTATGATTATTGTTTGAAAGACTATTTCTCGGAGGACAGAATGGTTTGTATGCCCGGTCTTACAGCCTCCGTTATTCCAATGCCGGTGTTACGGGGCGCATCCTGCAGGACGAATCTCGGAATATCATCCCCCGAGCATCTTAATGGCCGCATTGGCCAGTTTCGAGCCCGAAATCCGTCGAATTTAGAAGTTCTCCGGTGCAACGAGAAAATAGAAACCGGTAAATGCGCTGCGGAGTCGGGCTTTCCTTTCCTTCGATTGTTTAATGGCGGTCTTCAAGCTATTCGATCAGAGACTTGCGTCACGTTCCTTTTTAGCGTTCCGGTTCAGAAAATGTTGAGCTGAAGTTTAAGCTTACTCTGTTAGATTAGAATAAAAATACTGTTCGGCTTCGCTTTTTAAATCGATGTCCCTGGAATGCTCGACGGAGGTTTCGAAAATATTCACGGTCTCGACATCGCCAAGCATTTCTGTCAGACTGTCAGCTAAACCAAATAGCGAAGTAATAGAGAATAGTGTTCCTATTTCCCCGTAACGAATAAAATCGTCACCCCGTCGCACAGTGGAATATCCAGGGAATACCCCCGTCTAAAACACTCTAACTCCGTGGAATTACCGGTCCGCACGGGAACGAAATATGGAAAATATTAAAATAAGAAGAGTCACGATTGTCGCTCGACAGGGAAACCACCAGGGACCGTCTAACCCCTCGAAGAACTCGTAAATTTCCTCAAGTACCCAGAATGCGATTGCAGCATTCGATTCAGCCCGGGAAGAATTCAAAATTCCGCGCCTCGAAGGTCGATTTGTCTGTTGAATGGGCGACTTCATTAATTCCCGGCTCAATTAACACGAGTTACGGGCTCGCTCGGTCCACAGGGAATGGAAAAAGGGAGCGAGAAGAAACGAGAGGGAGAGAGAGAGAGAGAGTGTGTGGCTAGGGGGTTGGGAACGGTTGTACGAAGATCGGAGGAGTGGAATGAATATTCGTTTATTTATTGTATGGTTCATATTGTGTAATTCGATTCTCCTGGTCCCGCGGGCTTCGTTCCTGGATTTTTTCATCTGTCTGTTTCCACCCCCGCGCACCACGGTTTTGTATTTCTTTCGGAGTACGTCGACGCGTCGACAATATTTGCTCCGGTCCTTCCCTTTCGTCCCTTCCAACTTTCCGCTTCGTTTTTCCTCGCCGTATTATTTTTTCTTTTTTCGACATTCGAGAGGGTTGAAAAGGGTTCGGAGAATACAGGACGACGCACGTGCGCCTCCGACAGTTCGCAGAGACATTTTTTGCGAAGAAAATCGGTTTGGGCGAGTGCGCGAACAGCTTGTTCGTCAAGATCGTTTTCTTGTTGGACGCTTGAATTATTTGTTGTTTGTATTGGAAAATGACAATGGAAATTCTGAAAATTATGACAGCTTGGGCGTGAACGGAGTTATTCTGCTATACGTACAGCGAGGCCTTAGGGGATGAACTCATCCCTTGAAATAAAAGCGGAATATTTTGAGCATGGTGAGAAATATTGAAAGGAAAGAAGGATTGTATCAAAATTGTATGTTTTCTTTTATACTTGCGAAAGCACGGTGAGAATAGTTCTCGAAGATTCTAATAAATTGAAAGCTAAAGAATTGATGCTAATAAATTATGTAGATATTGTAGAATGCCTCATTTGGTATTTCCATTTTATTATATGTATAATATTTGTAACAGGTGCATGCTGGTAGAATTAATTTGCAAAAGAAAGAGATGTTTCGACGAATATTTTTAAGGTATTTTTGAACTATGAAAAAAGCTGCGATTTCTGTTGAAAATTCGATGACACAAACCTATTTTTGTTTATTCCGTAGTATAGCCTTAGGGCTTAGGGGGTGAACTCACCTCTTGAAGTAAAAGAGGAATATCTCGAGACGGATGGAAAATATTGAAAGGAAAAGAGGATTCTATAAAAATTGCGGGCTTTTCTTTAATATCGAGGGAAGTTTGTCGATAACAATTATTGCATCGTTGAAACTGCGAGTTGCAAATTGTTCACTCGAACAAAAATATTTCTATACTGCTTCGTACACAGAGAAAAAAATGTTCCATCGAAAATCCTGCATTGTTTTCAAGGGATGATTTCATCCCCCAAAGCCACACTATGACACTAACAGAAAATAAAGTTTGTTCCCGTCCGATATCGCAGAAAAATAAATATTGAACTCGCTAATTGAATCGTCGCATTGTTAAAGACCATTTTGCGACCCCGAGTACTTCCGCAATTATTCAATTCTCCGTTATGCAACGCACGGTGCTCGCGAATCGCATAAACATTGTTTCGAATGGCTGCTTCCCGGAAAGAATGCCACAGGTTTTTAAAAGAACGACGTAAAGCAGCGTGCGGCGTCGGATGCTTTTAAAAGCCGAGTAACAACGCGAATCGGGGTCCGAATCGAGGCCACACGGTATATTATATTCCCGCGTGACGTATAGTTATGGTGTTTCGCGTTTCTTTCTTCTCTCTTTTTTTTCTTTTTTTTTGACATACGGGTGCTTCCAGCTTATCGCGTCCCGCGATATTTTCTGCCATTTTCCCGTGGCTTACACGCGTTTGTGCCGACGATCTCGACTCCATTTAACGGGTGTCCTAAAAAGAAGGGCGGCGCAATGATTAAAACATTAAAAAGCCACGATGAAGCATGGTCTACGAAGAGGCCGTGCCTGGGTTAACTACCTCGAAACACCTGACATTGACAAAACAGGTTAGAACAATTTAGCTGCTCCACCCGGTGCCTTTTAATACTTTCGAGGAAGACACTCGTTAAAAGAGTGGTCTATTAATTTTATCAGAAAAAAGACGGCCACTATTCGCAATTTTTGCAGATTGTAATAAAGATTTCCAAAGACTCTCGAAACTGGCTCGATGGAACACGATACCGGGGAGAACTTTGCTCGGGATATGATTGCAGGTCGCCCCGTGCGAGCTTTCGAAATTAGGTCAACGGTAGAATGGAATGTTCACTTTGAAAGAGTAGACACCGATGGGGGAACGGTTCGCGTGTAACGCACAGTTTGATTTTAATCGGTGTTAAATTTGGAAACCGACCGGCGCGGAATAATTCGCGAGCTGGTATGCATCTACACGTGCAATTAACATTGCATTTCGTATTAATTTTATAATGTTTGCATAACTTCATTTCACGGTGCGTGCGCGGGAAATGTTACTCGTATTTTGTTACAAGTTGATTACAACCGGTGCAAAATGTGCGTGGCTTCGAAACTCTTTTTCGCAAATGATTCGATTGTCATGAATGATATGGTCCGTTTGTGATGCAAAAGCAATTTTGAATCGATAAAGGAGTCACGTTTTAATAGGCGGAAATATGATTAAGTAATACGGAATTTATTTTTGTTGTGACATGCAAATATTTGTATGTTGATATTTGTTTTTAGGCATTTTATACATACGTATATTGAATTGAATTCAGAAATATTCAGTCGACGATTCTGAACAGAGTGTAATAAATATGTATGTTATTCATATTTTTGTTTAAACCGAAATAAAATTCTATTATGTTGAGTAAATATAGTCATACGATAAATATAAACAGACGGTTCATATTGAAATATCTCGTCGACATTTGCAAATTTCCGCGAAATCCAGCACGCTTAACACTGAGCCCGTTCCGCAATTTGAAAAATGGGTTTGTCAACCGTGTTTCGTGAGAAGATGAGAAGAATCGCGCGCGGGTTCGCGAGGGCCGAGGCACGGTCTCCGGTAACTAGAAGGCGAGATTCAAACAGGAGACGGGATTAAGATGTATTTCCGCGGAGGCTCGAAAACTTCTTTGACATAAATTTCTGAAAAAGAAAAGAAAAAAGGAAGAGAGAAAGAGGGATGCGAAAGGAGAGAGAGGAAGAAGACAAACGGGTTCAAGGAGAAAGGTAGGCAGAAGAAGCATCGAGGAAAAGGAACGGGTCGGAAGCGCCTCGGAAACTTAGTGGATGCTTTGTCGCCGCAGAATGCAAACGATGTAGTCGTTCCGGTACTTTCAATGGCCGATACGGGCTCAGGAGCGGGCGGGTTTAGTCGACGGATTTCGGGGAGCTTTGCCAGGTCTGGTTTATGCGTTGTTCCGTATATGTATATCCGGGCGGCGAAACGCGGGCCGAAAGGGTGGTGGAAGACAACCGTGAAAGGGTGTGTGCACCGGGCAAGTGGGATGGCGGTGGCGGTTATTGAATTATTAATTAAGTCGGTTAATTAATAAACGATAGGCCACAGGCCCCGGCAGTTGGCCAACCCCTACAAACCTGCCCCCAACCCCCTGCGACGCGACGGGATAGTGGCGCAGTCATCGTCACAGCCGGCACGTTTCCAGCGTTCGTACGGCCCTGACTTCATATATCTTCTATATTAGACACCCGCCAAACCTGACTTTCTTCCCCTGCCCTTTCTTTCGCCGCCCCTCTTTCCCTTGCACCCTTCGTTATTTATTTTTATTATTTCGTTCCTCCTCCTCGACGACGACGACGACGATAGAAGCTACCCTCCCTTCATTCCCCACCTGTATATTTTCATTCGCCCGGGGAAATTAATGTTTCCCGGTACACGGGTTTTCCTTTCTTCTCGAGCCTCTTCGCGGGAAATTATTAATCGTTGCTGCGTCACCGCCGACCCCCCACCACCCTTCACGATTTTCTCATTTCGTTATTTACTCCGAAAAAAGCCGGGGCTTACTCGGTTACCACCGCCGCACTCTCGATGGACTTACGATGCAGACGGAACAGCTTTCGACGTAACGCGACTGGTGATTGGGTGTGGCTGCTGGTTCTGAAACACTGTATTTTTATGGGATTTCTTCGATGAAAATTGGGTGCACGGCACCAGGTTTTACGAGTTTGTATCGCGAAATTTGCGCGCGGTCTATTCCACTACGAATGTTTACCAGCTCGAAATAGAAATCAAAAAGGATTGAAGGGGCGTTTGATCTAGCTTTTTTCGGGATTCCGATTCAACCACCACGGTTGTCGGCTGGTGTGACCGCCGCTATTCACCGCTTCCACCGTCCCGAAAGTCTCTATGAAAAGTGCTACATTGTGCATCGAGTTCGCTAGAATGTTACGGAGTAAAGGCAGCGGGACAAATCCTGTTTTTACAGTCTTTCGAACCGCGTTTTAATCAGCGAGAGTATGATACCTGCTAGAGATTTTCAATATTTTTGCGCTTTATCGAAGCAATTTTGTTTACTTTAAAGAAAGTTGGAGTAGCAGTTGGACTCGCATCGAAGTAAGATAAAGCTGTTCACACTTGGGCTCTTATTCTGTAGTTCAAAGTTTCCGGATACAATGCAACAACTAATCATGTTGGAATCAGGCAACGACGCAAACGTCTCCGGCTACTGCGAACCGATACCAAATGACGCAACAGTTACGTCATCGGTCTTGAATGTGCCAACTGCACTATCGAAGCCGCTACAGCTCCGTGTAATTTCAAACTACAATAATTATATATTTATAAAGTAACGATGTACATAACTGTTTGAAAGCCTTCGCCACTTTATTCTGTTTTCAACACTGAACATATTGAACGTTAAAAATTTGAAGCGATCGCAGAACAAAAAGATCCGAAGTCGGTCATTTAATTAGCCGTGGGTTAGCGGAAATGTTGTCAAGTATAATTGCCTCTCATCCACTAATTGTATAACTATCGAGGTTAGACAAATTAAGTCGACGTCCTGGCAAAGTTCGCGTTGAAAGTTTTGTGCTCGGAAGGTTCGCTTCACGTGTAAATCTATACGTATACGGATACATGTGTATGGAAGGAACTTGTCGAAATGTTCTAATCTATGTTGAAGCGTTACGAAAACATCGTGATCCATTAAAATTTCATTTTCGGAAACCTCGGGGGATGCACCGTTCCGTTCCTTGAAAAGCCATTTTCATGATTACACAACGGGGTAATCGGTGAACCTATTATAAGCTATTATTATCCGCCTGTTCTGTTTCCGGCGAACATTTTCCTCCGAAAACTACTTCCGTACGCCTACGGGAATAACTTCCTTTGATTTCTGAAACGTAAGAGTGTGCTCGCATTTCACTTGAAAAACTTCTATCTTACCGAACATCTCCACAGGCACGATAACAATCACTAGTTAACAAAGTTTGCATCTCTCGCCGCGGGACTTGCACGTTTCTAGTCCTCGAAGGATGCCCACTTCCTCGTTGCTAGCCGTCACAGTGTTCCAGGAACTGTCCGGCGGCCCGATCGGCCGTCAGTTTGATCGAACAGTGTGTGCTTGACACTGACGCACAGGCTCGGAGAGAATACGCACACAACTGTTGACACTCCGAAGGGGTGTCGTGACACGTGGCTGGTGTAAACCGACCACCGCGGGGATGAACGAGGTCACGTGTAAACGTATAAACGTATAAACGCGTATAATATAACAGGCCGCAGGCCAGGCGGCCGCGAATAACGTTTTACCCGTAGCTACGGAAAGTTTCGCGGCTCGTCGGCTCTGTTTAAATGGCTCGAAAAAGCTCGCCACCGCTCCGGGATTTTGAAAAATAACCGGTCTGCCGACCGGAATAATGGCCGACATCTGCTTCGGCGTTGTAGCACCCCCGGACTATTTGTCGATCCCGAACCACCCACCCACCACCACCCCCTCCCCTCTCCTCCGCTTCACTCTGTCCCCGCAAATTAATGCCGATCGATCCACCTGTACCGTCTCTTATTATTCGTGTTTCGACCGGATGAATCGGACACCGGGGCTAAGATTCATAACGATCCCCGTCGCTCGTTATGACCGGCTGCGTTCCCCGTAATTAGAAAACACGGCTGTCATTGTAGCTTTTATCGTTTCCAACGCCGCGATTTATGCTAATGGAGTTTCGCTCGTTTCGCCGTGTTTTCCCACCGGTTTTTCCCGCCGCGGCACAGCTGAAAAAACAGACCGGAAAATTTGGCAGCGGGCGACGCATATTGAGCGTCTCGATATACCGCGATTCGCATAAACGTGCACGGCCTCGTCTCGCCGCGCCGCTCCGCCACTATTTTTACAGTCCGGTAAACAAAAGACAAGCCCGGAGAGTCGTGCAACTGATTTTCAACCGGCAGAAGGGGAGAGAACTACTTAATTTTTAACCGATACTTTGATTAGCGCGTCGACTGCCGTAGAAGCGACCAGCGTTTTATAAGAATTTTCTAGTCCCTTGAGGAATGGGCGATAAAGAAGTAATTGCAAAGAATTTTTCTTTTGATAGGGAAACCTCGAGTCTCATTGAATTTATTGGCGCCAGCGCCGAAGAACGTGCAATTTCATTTCACTTCGGTTTCAACAAGTATACGCTCGGCCAAAAATGTAAGTTGGCATAAATTTCTGCAGCCCCGTCGTGGCAATACGTTTACACGCGGCAGAATTTCGCAAAAACGACGCCCGAGGAATTTACTGTAGCTGCAGCGTGCGCGATGCATCGAAATATTGGAAAGATTGTATTTTTAACCAGCAGTTAAATTTTACTGGCCACTGCTGTGTACTATAAAAATAAAAATACGAGTGGCAGATGGTGCTCAAAGTTTTTGAACGCCGGTAAAAGTCGAATCGTACAGTTTTTTCCCCGCTATTCTTATCTCTGACCTAGGTGACGACTGAGACGGTAAAGCCAGGCGATCTATGCGCAAAAAATTTTTATAGGCAACTCGACGGTTTAAGAGCAGAAAAAATTGGCTTGATATCGTAAAAGGCGATAAAATATACAAAACACTAGTGGTAGACCACTCGATATTCTACGCGAGATGCCCGAGAACCACATACTCTCGTGATAAATGAATGCAGCAAATCGGCAGCATCAGGTAGGTAATTACATTTTGAAAAAGAGTAAATTACAATACAGTAATAAATTTCGCATTCATAGATTTATGTTTTCCATCTACGTGCGCGCGTAAAAGAGTAATGGCGCCGCTCACAGTGGTTCTCAAAATTAAAATCTGCCTCGCATACGTATAACTCTCGCAAAATCGGATACCGAATTCATGACCGTCCCTAGAGAATCGGCAGCCATTTCGACAGAATAGATTTGCCAAAGACTTGCGTTGCCGGATGCGAACCGCTGAAGATGATCGCGCCGATACGTTAACACTAATCTTCCGGGCAGTTTTTCGCGGGAACGGTGAATCGAACCGGGGAAATTTCATTGTAAACCGCCGACATATTTCGTCGGGAGGAATCGAGGCCCCTTTATCCGAATCAGGAATTACACCGGCCCCTGTATAATACTTGTTTTTCTGGTACGTTTGAAGCCCGGTTCGGCTCGTTTGTTTCGCCCGGCGATATATGTATACATTTCCCGCGGAAATTCCCGTCCCGTTGCGTGCACAGCTAATGAAAGCCCGTGTTTTAAACTTCCGATAAAAACGAATGTTGCGCTCCGAACCTTTCACCGCTGCGCCGCGCCGCGACGCACGCCGCGCCGGCCTGTTATTTACCAATCGATGCACAGTCAATTTTATCCATTTCTTCGAGCGATACGCTCCTACTCTCTCGCCTCGTCGAGCGACAAAAACGAACCGATTGCAGCCTTACAGGGTAAGGGCACCTGATATCGCGTACCAATTTGAATTCGTTTTAAAAGAAAAGTTAAAAAACCTTTCTACAATAAACTAGACCCATGTGCCGAAAAATGGACCTCCAGCTTCCCAGCTGCTGCATCGGGCAAAAATGTTTTGTGGGAAATGGACACCGTGCTGCGAAAGTAAAGGTAAAGTCGAAACTTAGGCTGGTACATATTACTAGCCAGAGGTGGGCATTATTTGGCGAAACAAATATTTCAAATACTATCTAATATTTTAGATTTTATTTTACTTAAAGAAAATAGTGTTTTAAATAAGATATACAATTTCGAAAATAAAATATTTCTATTTCAACAATTTGATACCCAAAATAAAATATTTCTATTTTAACAATCAGAAACACGAAACAGAATATTTTAATTTTTGCATTGTTATAATACTCTGAGAAACCGCATAAACATTTTATCGTTAAGAGACGATTTACATCCATAAATTGTATTGAATTCGAACCATTATTTTCAGCAATAATAATTAGAATTGAAATTGAAAACAAAGACAAAATACAAATATTTTCAATATTCTTCAAATAAAATACTATTTCCAAATAAATTACTGCCTCAAATAAATTATTTTATTTTCAGAAATTACTGCATCAAATAAAATATTTTATTTTCGAAGTTGTACACATACTTTAAAATAAATAGGATTATATTTACTATTTATTATTTAAAATACTATTTTCCCCAGCTCTGTTACTAGCTTTTACGAGACGATCACAATCGAAATATTGAGGATATTTCGAGAATCGGATGTATAGTGTTGAAATAACTTTGGAATTCACTGTTGCATCGTACACTGTACTAGTATAATACATTGGGTGGGCGATATTAGGTGCTACACGATATGAGGTGGATTTACCATAAACGCGTCGAGCCCGTCGTCTGCAAATCCTTGTAAAAAGCGTTTGTATTTGTCAGAAAGTGGGGGCCGCAACGAGCACACGCATCGTTCCGAGGGATTTCGGAAGTTTTCAACATTTTTTTTCTTTTGGACCGAGCTCGTCCCGTTTAACGCCGAGTTACCCCATTTCGAAGTTGCCGGGACCAGGCGGAACTGCGTCCCGAGTTCGTTTGATTTTTATTACCCGTATTTCACCGATAATCACCGCACGCATGGCTTTCCGTTGAAGAATCGGTGAGTAATCGCTTCCGATTTGCAGTTCCTCGTGGACTGGAAACCGCCGAAGAAGTGTTTCGATCGATAAACCACGATTTTCAAGTTTTCGACGAGCGATAACCAGTTAATCGCGGTAGAGGCGCACTGTGCAATTTCTCTCAATAATCTGGCACTTCATTAACAGTCTGTCGCAGTAATATTCGGACAGTTTTAAAAATTCAGAATCAACCAAACTTTAATATTTTTAAGATGTATGAAAGAATGAGTTCCCTAGCTGGCGTAAAAAAATGTACGAGTCAAAACTCCGCTTCGACAAGTACTTGAAAATTTGTTTGAAATTGGTCCTGTAGTCTTTTTCACTCTCGCAAAATTGAACCCGACGGGGCAAATATCTTGCGATCGATTAAATAATTTAATTAGACACGCGCGTGTTGGATTGTCGATAACAAAGCGGAATACACGGATCCCTCTGCCATAGAGGTCAGTGAATTAAAGTGGCCGGCGTCGAAGGGTAGAAATTCCCATCGGTCAGGGTTCAACGTCCGCGAGAGCCCCCATGTCGAAATAAAGTGCGCCCGAAAGGAATTCGGGCGTGCGCGTGCGGGGGGCCGCTGTAACAACCATAATATCTCCGGTTATTGCTTAATGACCAGCATCGAGCCGGTTGTTTCCGCGGGAATATATTCCGGGCGTTGTCGTTTGTCAACGTGCTCGCCGCTAATTCCGATAATCGAGCGGCCGTTGTCGTCGATATTCTGTCGGGGCACTCGACACGCCCCTCGAAATGTCCTTCGGTTTGTCCTGTTTCGCGCCTCTCGCAAAATCACCGAAAGCGCGGGGCGGACACGCCGGCACACGCCAGACTAAATAAATCCTTTCCCGTCAGATTCGCGCAAATTGTTATCTATTGCGTGGCCAGAAAGTTCGATCTTCGCCGCACCGCCAACGCGGATAGATCTTTGAGCACCCGTGCGATCCTTTCTCGTCGTTTATCGAACTGTCCCGCCACAAATTGACGTATTGTTCCGCGATACCGCGCGATCAAAAACATACGGCCCAAGGAAGACAATGGGATTCGATCGCTGCGTGCGGGCGACGCGCGGTGGCGCGTTTTTGTCAAACGCTGATCGACATTCGATTTTCAAAGCACAATCGTTCAAAACTATCTCTCTGCGCGCTCGATGTTTATAAAAATTTTCGGTAAATTGCGTTTACAATCAATTTTTAGGAGAAAATCTATACTAATTCATAGAACGCCTTTAAAAGCGTTTAAATTTGTCTCGGACTGAAGTGAGCCATAAAATTAACTATCGCCGGAAGTACGATTTCTCGTAATAGAACGCTCCAAAAATAATTTCATTTTAAAGCTGGTAACTATCGCTAGAAATATCGAGCACTGGAAGCGAGAATGCTCTGTGCCTCATAAAAATTACAAGAGTCCATCCGCTCAAGATTCATATTTTTCTATGAACATCCGAAGTGAACAAATAGTACCACAAATAGTTTAACATAACCCGACAAAACCGCAAACTACGAAAGTTCAGCAGGTAAAGGCGTTAATATATAACTGCTTTTCTGATTCGTTTTCGATGTTGATGGAAAAGAATCTCGAGGGCAGGCCATAACCCCGAAAATTCAACAGCGATCGAATGACCGGTTAATACCTATCGAAGGAATCCAGGATCCGGACGTATCCGGCAGAGGAGAATGTTTCCGTGGCCCCAACGCGACGGACGCGACGCGACGGAAAAAGACGAGCACGCCGAAACGGTCCGTACGATTTTCGAGGAGTAGTTTACCGAAGCCCCCTAGCAGCCGCCAGATAGTTATCACGCCACGGACACACAAAAGTGTCACAGTGCCGAGGAGGTTTTAAGGTAGCCTGAGTGATCCAACCCGTCCCGAGGACGTTTCTCAAGCTCGTTCATTCGGATCGACTCTGTCCACTGAGTTGACCCGATTGGAATCACCGTCGAATTCCCAGCTTTCGATCTCCTTCGGACTCTCTTCCTTCGACAACGGACCGGATGTGATTCTTGCGAGCGACAAACTTTTTCTAGTACCCAGTCGCATTCTTGTCCGGCTGAGCAAGTCGATCGCTGCGGATACCAATGGATTATTTCTTCAAATCTATTCTTTTCATTCGCGATTCCTCCTAACAATGAAAACCCCACGGGGGGATTTTCTAAACTGCACATTTCGAGAGTCGCAACTATTTTACAGCTGGAGGAACTTACAACCAATAATTTAACCGGATCTATCCTTGATCCGTTAGAGCAGCGTACAAGAGTTTTTTTACCCGAAAACACATGTCGTCCAACCCAAACCTAACCGCAACGATAAACTTCCCTAACGCCGGCTCCAAATCGATAAAAATTAAAAACGACACGAGAACTGCCCATAAAGCCCGGGCTATCAATACAGTAAATAAAGCTGGCGCTATCACTCACCGTTGTCCCAGTTCATACAACAAACTAGAGCAAACCCTAAAATCCAGTTCTCGAAGTTCCATCCACCGTGCAAAGCCAAACAATCGCCAGGTTCCGGCCACATTAGCCTAATCAGAGCACCGAAGGATTTTATTACCCCCAATTAGCATCTTCATCGGCATCCATTAATTAGTTATTAATTTCGAGGCCGGAGCATTGTTGTTCCGAAAGAGTGGCAATTATTTTCGCATCGGCGTTATAATATTATACACCACCGGCAGGCGAATTATTAACTATCGTTCGACGCCGCGCCGTGCAACAATGACCGTGGAGATAATTCAAATGGAAATGCGATAATAACCGAGAGACCGTAGGGCTGAGGTCGGGGGCGTGCGGATCGAGCATTACAGCGCGAAACAGACGCGGCATTAACATTTGTCCCGCATTTTCTGCCTCCGTTGTCGCGATCGCCGCGCCGTGCCGGCTTCAAAGAAGCACTTTGCCACATTGCACGCGCTTTGACTTTTTAAAGCTCGACCCTCTTTTTCACCGATGCTGTTTTTAGGTCCCCCCTCTCTCACCCTCTCCCTCTCTTTTTACCTTGCAGCGTTCGACAATCGAGCAAGTCGCTTGTAGTGGAGGAAATTAATACCTGAATCACGAGAGCGTTTTGCAACACGCGGCGTGCCGTTTCAACACGGCTGTAACGCGGACAAACTTTTACAAGCGCGCACGACCCGAACCTTCTTCCAGGTCCACCGCCATTTTGTACAACGGCGATCTTCGGACCGCGGATTTTCACGGAAATTTCTTTCTTTTTGGATTACCCGGTTGAAAGGAAAAGTCATTTCTTTGTCCACGGCTTTCAGCGGTTGCAAGTGAAACTGAGGGGTCTGAAAATTGGGAACAATCGTTATTTTTCAAGAGAATTTTCTCCGAACCTATCGATCCTTTTCGAATGACTGAATTGCCAAAGTCATCAAACCCGTTTCAAACAAAATAGTATACGAGAAAGACGACAGCGCGCCTCACGCAGCCGGCAAAGTTATAGTTTTCTATTCCGTATAAATTCCACTATTTGCATGTCGCCGATCCAACAGCCGCAAAACAAGGAAGTTACGCAAACAAGAATGGGACGGCCGTTCGAATCCTTGTTTTCCCTGCTCGCGCGTAAAACACCGATTCAATCGATGCCGTCCTCTCTTTCTCTCTTTCTCTCTATTGTCCCTCTACACCACCTCGTTCTGTCGCGGGTGACTTAATTTATAATCGTCGATATTTTAAAATCACCGCGGATTGCACGCAACGCGCAACCATTCCGTCGATGAATATTAATCGGCTTTTAATCGATATTCTGGCGCACGTATTCTGAGAACCGGCTCATTTCGCCCTCCTTCGCGATTCGTCCTATGACACCGTCGATGGTCCTCCATTTTTCAGAGGACAGGAGAGACCAGCGGTTTTTTGTTTTCCTTCTCCCTTCTTTATCATTTCAATTCGTTTCACCTCCCATCATTTCTCTCCCTCTTGCACTCTTTCTTCTTTCTCTCTCTTTCCCTGTCTACATAGATATATTCTTTTCAGTGGGACCACACGGCACAGCCTCCCGCGAAAACAGAATGAACGTTGACGCGTCTCGTCCCGCTAACAGAGAGCCGGAATAAAAACAAGGGGGACGGATCGTCGTCCGGTATAATCCTCTTTCTGGATAATCGGTAATAGCTTCTGTCCTGTCGTAAAAATGTCCGGCACCCCGCAGGGGATGGACAGGCGCGCGTGCCACGGCCAACATTATTCATCGCGTCGTTAGCGTCACGCTTTCGCCGATTAATAATAATTGAACCGGGGTGACAGTGATGTTAAGTGGAACTCGATTTCTGGTTAGCCGACGAGTGGCCGGTTTGTAATGCTTGTGTTTAGGAATAATTGTTTCATATCGATCGCCGCGCCGCCGCGGCGTTGTGTTTAAATGTTGCCGCCTGCGACGCGATTCGCAGAATCCATTTGCCGATAGCCTCGCGAATGCACGCATTGCGCGCGGTTGCGTAAAAATCATGCGCGTCTACGTTGTACGTAGATTGCAGATTTTCCAATTAAACATTTATGAGAAAAATGTATAGATAGAACACATAAAACCAGTGGCGGATCTAATGGTAAGCGGACTAAGCGGCCGCGTGAGGCCCCGGGATAGCATAGGGCCCCGAAATTTAAATAACTTAATTAAATGTGTAACGGTATATGAAATTTTTCATTAACTTTTCTTTTTTTTGTTAATAAGTTTATGAGAGTTTTCTTGCACCTTCTATTTCTAACTTGAGTTTGAGAGCTCCAAAATTGTTACCGCTTGGGGCCTCCACTTGACTTGAGCCGCCACTGCATAAAACCAGCTTTATAATTTGAATCGTTAAAAAAAGAAGAAAATGGCAAGTTTCCTCTTGTTAATAATGGTAGCGCGGTGCGACGAGCCAAGTGATTACATCTTTTCCGTCCAGTGGAATATAGAAGAAGCTCCGGGGGACCGTAATTCCATTGGAATCAATCGCCGCTTTAAGATTCACACAGCGCGCATTCAAGCATTATTCCATAGATAATCGTTCCACCCGCGCGGATACAAATTACAATCGATTGCGCGGAGGAATTAAATATACAGCCCTCGCGATTAATCAAGTCACGTAGCGGCACGTAGCCGATAATCTGTAATGGAACGTGTAACAGATACCGCTATAGACTAGGCAAACCCGTGGTGACTCGATTATTCATAGGACTCGGAAAACTACCGGTGTACAGATTGAATTTTTAATCGCGAATCGTTATTTGTTCGCGAAAGTACACAACGGCATTTTATCAACAACTGTGTCCGCTCTTGCAAACGTTGATTAATTAATCCCACCCCTCCGGCTGTTTCGGGACGTAACTATCTCGATCGCGGGTTCACCGCGATTCTTATTATCATGGTCTTGCTCTGCGTGGTCTAACTTGTACAATGAACATTTGCGAAACACGACAAGTGAATATTTTCATACATATTAGAAGAATGAAACTCGAGAAGCGATAAATGAGTATTTTCATAAGTATAATTACTAGTCGATAAATATCTATTTTATATTTCATAGGCAGCAACCTAATAGATGCGCAAAGGTTGACAAAATAAAATCACAAAAACCTGAGACTGTAGGGGATTGAACAGCTGCAATCCGAACCGTTTCGAGCGCGATGGGTTAAATCCCGAGCAATACATACAGTGGGTAACGAAAGTATTCGAACCCCCTTTAAAACAGAATAACTTTTTTATAATTGTACCAAACGACCTGATTTTTATAATCAATTAGAAGCATTGGTTTAAAATTATAATTTACAAGGTAACATGCAAAAATAAAAAAGGCATTTTTAAAACTTTTTTATTAGGACCCTTAAAAAAAATTTTAAATATATGTTTTGTACATCTATGTTAGCACATTACCGACCGGTGATTATTGCATAATTTTGAAAAATTTATGGTCAAAATCTATGGAACCTTCAATAGCAACAGCAATTTTCATTGTGAACTAACCTGTGAGTCACCCTTAAGGGCCCAAATAAAAAAGTTTTAAAACATACCTTTTTTATTTTTGCATGTAACCTTGTAATTTATGATTTTTGGAAAATCCTTTTTGCACATCATTTCATAAACCAATACTTCTAATTGATTATAAAAAATCAGGTCGTTTGGTACAATTATAAAAAAGTTATTTTGTTTTAAAGGGCGTTCGAATACTTTCGTCGCCCACTGTATATCTGCGTGCGTGGGATACGAGCAAGATTCACGGTTCGGATAAAAATTCGATGAAAAGGTGTCGCGCGCGGCGAATATCCACGGCGATCTACGTTAACGCGGACATTCGATCCGCGGATGCCGGCGCCTCTAGCAACTTAACCCCGCGTTATCCCGTGTCGCCCGAAACGTTCAACCCCCTCTTCGTTCCAACCCCTTCTGAGAAATTGCCGCACCCCTCCTTGGGGAAAGTCGGCTAATGCCGTTTCCTTCGAAAGGCTACAAACGTGAGAGAATTTTTCAATTAGCCCCGCGGATACCGGGTGACATAGTGGCGCGCGGGAACGTCACCCCCGCGCAATATCATGCGCGAGCTTGAACGCGGCGCGGCGTAGCATAATTAAAATCAGGCCAGCTCCGACGCGTCGCGTCGCCTGCACGCGTTGTTTGAGCTGCTCGTCATGGCCGTCGGGAAATAAACATATTAAATGGCTGAACGGCCCGCGATGCGAGTATTTTATTTTAACCACTTCGTTCTCACTGACGAGTTATCTCGCGACGCAATACCGTTCGGGTAATGTCACCGTCATGTAAACACGCAGCTTTTCTTTGCTCCGTCTGAGTACACCGCTGATTTCTATGTCGTTTCAATCAGTTCCTGTTTAACCCTTTGGTTACCCTGGACGAGATATCTCGCGCCCCGATACTTCCCGATAAACGCCTTTGGCGAGATATCTCGCGCCCCGATACTTCCCGATAAACGCCTTTGGCGAGATATCTCGCGCCCCGATACTTCCGAATAAACGCCTTTGGCGAGATATCTCGCGCCCCGATACTTCCCGATAAACGCTTTTGACGAGATATCTCTGATATTCTGATTTGTGGAAGGAATAAATTAATGAAATCTTTATCTCGGGTAAAATGACCGAATAAAACAGAAAATATGTCGTCTATAATGTGAAACCACTGGTGCTAGGTGGCGAGATATCTCGTCAAAATCATTTCTCGGGTAGTATCGAGGCGCGAGATATCTCGTCAAAAGCATTTATCGGGAACTATCGGAGCGCGAGATATCTCGCCAAAGTCGTTTATCGGGAAGTATCGGGGCGCGAGATATCTCGTCCAGGGTAACCAAAGGGTTAAAATGGTACAAGAAATATTTCTTCTATTTACTAGACATCGCAATATGCACTTTTCCTGCCATATGGAACAGTCTTCATGCAAACAGAAAAAGTATCCATGACGTAAAAGAGAACATAATATTCGGATTGCTGGAAAACTACTACAATCCAAAGAATAATTGTTATCAGAAAGGGAGAAGAAATCATTTTCATCCACTTTATCTGCACTCCAGATGTTTCTTGAAAAATTTACCACCAACAAATACAAAAATTCATCCCACGAAGCGTTGTGTATGGTGCAGAGCAAAATCTATCCGCAAAAAAATACGATACTATTGTATAAATTGTGATGTTGCGTTATGTGCAGTTCCATGTTTCGAATTATATCACACAGAGAATCAATAAATTTAAAATATCCTGAAATCAATGGTTTTCTGTATCTATATCGTTCACAGAATTAATAATTTTTCGAATTAAAGCTCTTAATCTAATCAAGAAGCACACGAGATATGTCATCTGTAGCATGGCACGAACGGTATTGCGTCGCGGGATAACACGTCTGTGACCTTATATTATACAAACGGTATCGACGTCGCGAGATAACACGTCTGTGATCTGTACAAAGAGTATCGGCGGCGCGCCATAACACGTCCGTGACCTTATACGAACGGTATCGACGTTGCGAGATAACTCGTCCGGGAGAACGAAGTGGTTAATAGCAACTATTCCATCGCGAATCTTGTCTACTAGAATCTTGTCTATTAGAGATTTTCTTCGCTTTGTGTTTTTGAAACGTTGCCGTGAGCTTATCAAAGAGTATACCAATGGATTCTCGCGGTCCGCAAAGAATTTTCCACGTCGCTCAGAATTGTTTTGCATTTGATTTTATGCTCTGCTTTAAGCGTTTTCTTTGAACATTAGTGTTAATTTTTCACGGTACTTGCCAAGTCCTTCCGGGTCATAACGAAGATTGTTATTCCGTTGATCCGTTCAACTTTCTTGCCTGGAAGTTCCCGGTGGCGTAAATAAATTCTTGGTTTACTTCTGTTAATTTTATGCAACGGAGCAACAGCTTTATCGCAAGCAAAAGGAGCTGCGACGGCAACGCGGACTTTCGTTGAAATTTTATCTGTCCCGTGAATCTGACTCGCCTCCGAAGACGCTGTACAGTTTATTTTGCTCCAGTTCGGCGATCCTTTGACCCCGTGCACTCGAAATATTTTGGCAGTGGAGCAGTCTACAATCAGTTTTGAATTTTCCTTATTCTACGTGTTTTCTTGAACGTCGCTCTTAAATATTACCTCGTTGAAATTCACCGTTCCTCCTTTAGGTGATTTTTCTGGAGTTCTACAGTCTTTTGTTATGTCTCCGTTGAAGTTTTTCGAAATGTTAAAATGATCGCAACAGAGATTTTTATGTTTGTCTAAATGTATTTTTGTGCTTAACTAAAAATTAGACAGTACAAGCGCTCGCTTTAAACAGTAATTTTTGGAAATTCTACTTTTATTATACAAACTAGATCATTTGTAACTCTACACCGCTTGCGAATAATAAACAAACCTGATTTAAATGAGGTTTGCAAATAAGGCTGGTTGAAATATATTGCACATATACGAGCACTCGTGCAATCGACCTAAATTTTTAGCAATTTATTTAGATTAAACAGAATAAAATTTAATCACGGAAATACCGTTCGAAGCTGTACAATAATCTGAAGTACTATTTTCGCAAGCGTCAATCAATCGAAAAGCTTCGAACATAAAACTGAAACCAAAAACAACCCTCGAAGAACGCATATATCAAATTAGAGACGCAAAAGATGGAATTCATTTTTCTTCCCGAAGGGAAATAAATTTGATCTATGTCAAACAGCATTTTATCAACGCTCTGGGTGTCTAGAATATGGGGGAAAAATGTGAAAATATTTTTCACAGAGGTAGTTTTTTTTCATATATGTATATGTATGTATATTGTGCGAGAGAATTGTGGTGTGCGCGCACTACTTGATTAAAACCGTATTGACAGACTCGCACACTATAAAGAACATTGTTTACTCTATCGGATGACCGGTGTAACGAAATCTATTGTTTATCGTCGAACGGATTACACAAAGAAATAACGAAATAACTAATCCGTATATGTGTTAATCAACACGGTCCATGCGGACGAACTGACGTACGGTAGGAACAGAACACGCCTAGTTTTTGGACATCGGTCAAAATGTGACGATTTTATAATTCTTCGAATATTCTATCTTATAAATTTGACATGCTCAATTTTATTATGAAAATCCGCAGTCTAGTTACTACGATTTGAAGATTGCAGGGTGTACAAAGTATTCGTACACTTTTTAAAAACGAATAAAGTTTTCAAAATTGGACTCAGCTGCTTGAGATTTTTTGAGACGTTAGTAGGGTTAGTTTAATAGTTAATGTGTAAATAATTTTTTAAAAATTGTTATTGTGGTCGCAATTACGAAGGAAACAGTAAAAACCACGATGTTTAAATTTTTTATCTGTGCCTCTAATGAAATTTTAAAACATGTATTTTATAAATCTAAGTTAGATATGTATACAGTGACTCCAACTAATATTCGGACACTCTTACAAACACCATAACTTTTTAAATATTGGACTACGCGATTTGAAGTTCTTTGAGAAGCTAGAGCAATTAGCTTACTACAGGATGCGGAAAGAAATTTTTTCAAAAATTGAATTTGGTCGGAATTGTAGAGAAAATACTAAAAGTTGCATTTTACAACTTTTTTATGCCGGCCTATGTTGAAATTTTAAGAATCACGTTTTGTAGATGTGTATCAATTATATGCACTGTGAAAGTTTTATAGAAATCGGTTGATGCGGGAAAAAATAACAGGCATTGAAAGATGTAAGAATCCTTAGAATTACTGCAGTTGGAGGCCGAAAATCGTGAAAAACTACAATTTTTACCATGTTTAAACGTTTGTAGCTCATTACAACGTCGACTGATTTTGATGAAATTTGCAGAATATGTTTAATTAAGACAGATCTACGAAACGTGTTTTCCAAATTTTCTATGTAAGCCCATTTAAAAAAGTTGAAAAATAGAACTTGTAGTATTTTCTCTGCAATTCCGACAACTTATAGTTTTTTAAAAAATTTTTTGTCACGTTGTGTAGTAAACCAATTGTTCTAGCTTCTTCATAAATTTCAAGTCGTATATTCCAATATTAAAAAAGTTATGGTATTTTTATGTATCCGAATATTAGTGGGAGTCACTGTATATATGTACATACAAAGTTTCATTGAAATTTGTTGACGGAAAAAAAGCTATGGGCATTGTAAGATGTAATAATCTTTGAATTTACGATTCATTTAAATCGCAGATTCGTACGATTTTTGCAATTTTCAATCAATTATATTTCGTAACATCCTTGATCGATTTCGATAAAACTTTGTACAAGTATATTGTATATAACTTACTCAGGCCTACCAAAGGCGCCTTCTAAATTTTCATTACGAGTACAGATAAAAAATTTAAAAATCGTAACCTTCACTATTTCTTCGCAATTGCGACCAATAACAATTTAAAAACAAAATTATTTACATATTAGCTAGTAAACTAATCCTTCTAACACCTAAAAAGAAACTCAAACTGTAGGGTCCCATTTTGAAAAAGTAATTCGTTCTTTTAGTGTGTACGAATACTTTGTACGACTGTAGCTATGATCAATTTTATCTTTCGAGTTTTGGTTAGCCTACCTTCTACTGATAAAAAACGAAATATTTAAAGGGCTTTCCAACATCAGCCAAAGGGAGAATTATACAATGTAGATCAGCCGAACGCAACGGTTCGCCGAAGCACGTGTCCCGATCGTCGACCACCGAACGAAGCACCAAAACCAAGAAACAAAGAATGAAAGAAAGAAAGAGAGGACTGGTTGTTCGTTACGAGAGCCACGCGGGATCGCTGTATGGTGGTTGAGCGGCCCAAAGGGCGAGGTAAGAAGCGAATAACGCGAGAGAATAACGTCGGGCGAGGATCGTGCGCCCAAACGGGGGGACAGAGAGGAAGGGCGCGCAGGACGGAGAGGGCACGACGATCCAGAGTGGAGGAGCATGCGCGGGTGGGAGTGGCACCTTATTCGTCGTGCAGCTCCCGCCAAGGCTTTCTGTCAACTACGAACTCTCGATGGAAAAGGTTCCCGGTGGTTCCTGTCAACGTCGCTGTCGCGGAAAATCGTCGTGCATAAATTTCCGAAAAGTTCCACGCTCTTAACTCTTCCGGAAACCCATCGCCTTCCCTCCCGAAGCTCATAACCATTAAAAATTTCTCTAACTTCGCATTCTCTCACATGCGTGTATGTGTGTGTGCGCGCGCGTGTGTGTCTCATTATCCGAAATAAATCTGCCGAGTGAAAAGCAGTGCTGCGATTACATATGAAAATCATTTCCCCCAGCTAGGATTAATATAGAGGAATATGGTGCATCGCCGGATGGTGACCGAGTGCGATCTTGTATCGACAGATCGGATCGATGGTTCTCGGTATACTAGATCGTAAAGTGGAGCGTGCAGAGCTTCGGGATCGCGAATGACAGCTAAGAATCGCGGTGTCACGTGGCTGGTGCGGGAAAGTGCTGCACGTGGCTGTGTGTTCGACTCGAGGCACGGTTTAAAGCGCCCCGCGGTTTGCGGCGTCTATCGCCTGGAAAAATAATCTCGTGATTAAGACGCGGCGAGAGAGGAGAGCCGCTCCGGAGATCGGATAATTAACGGAGAGGAAGAAGAAGAAGAAGAAGTGGAAAAGCGGGCGGGGATATGCTGCGGCAAATCAGCGGACTTATTTGACGAGAGGAGCGACAAGCATCTTCGGGTGGCAACGACGACGACGACGACGACGACGGAGGCACTCTCGCGAGGAGATAATTAATTCGGGTACTAATTAGTCTGCCGGCTACGGGCCACCGAGCCGGGGAGGACAAATGCGCGCGAGAACGCCCGGCGGTTTGATCGGCGGATCTGCTGATTAAACTCGTCGTCGGATGACCCGGAAGGATACGCCGCGAAGGCTAATGAGACTAGACCTCGGGAATTCGCCGCGAGGACTCGGTATCGGAGCAGCGTCGCGATCCATGGGTGCCGAGGGATGAAAACCCTTTGCGAAGGGAACAGTTTTTCCGAGTGGGATGAAAATCGAATTTTCCCTAGACCTAACCTGGATCCTTCGAGGAAGGTCTAGTTAGGACATATCAGTGTGCCTGCAGAGGACAGAGATCTAGACTCAAGATTGTTCTGTTATCATATTTGAGGAGGAAGGTCTAGCTGTGGGTCTTATCAGAGACTCGAGACCAACGGAGACCTAGCACAGCTGGTCGCGTTTGAGCTTTATCGTCGCGATTACCGGGAGTGAGAAGACGAGGCCAGGTGCCACTCCTTGGAGCTCGCGTTGAAGAGTATAGGCCGTCAGGATTGATCCGGATCGATAGAGACCTAGTCCAGATTGTTCCGTGTAATTGTTGAAGAGGAAGGCTTGCCTGGGACCTCCCCGTGCCTCAGAAAAACAAACATCCAACTTGCAAACCTTTCTATAACCTTTATTATCACGATTATTGGAAGAGAGATCAGGCCAGGTGCCACTCCTCGAATCTAGCGTCGAGGGGCATAGACCAACAAGACTGTTCCAGACAAAGACTTAACCCGGTTCGTCTAGCGTGATTTTTTAGGAGGACGGTCTACCTTTCGGTGCCTGAGAAGAACAGAAACCTGCATCTACTTCCCCGCAGTTTTTATGATCGTGATTACTGGGAGAGAGAAGCTCGGGTGCCACTCCTTGAATCTGCTGCCGAAGACCGACTAGATCCGGATCGATAGAAACATAAGATAATCTTCATCATCGTGATTAGGAACAGAGAAGATGAAACTAGGCGGCATTACTTCGAGCTGGTGCCGAAGATTATAGTCCTACAGTATTGATCCGGATCGATTTGTTAAAGCTCTCGGATAGCTCGAGTCTAATCGAGGTTCTAATTGATCTTTGCGCATTGTATCTCATCCCACAAACGCCGAGGAGCTGATCCAGTGAGATTCTATCGAGCGAATATTACTATCCCATATTAAAATATCGCTGGGGATCGTACTCGACCGGTGCAACGGAAACAGATTTCGAAAGACGATCGTGTCATCACAGCGTAACGGACATCATCGTCGAGAGCAGGCAGAGTAAATCGCGCCCCGGCCCAATTACAGCGAAAATCCGCGGCGAGTCTGATTATCCCGCAGCCCATTAAACCGGGAACAAGTGTCTGAAAGCATCCGTCGGATCGTTATTAACTATCCGGAAGTGTGCAGTGATACTATTTCGCCGTGAGAGAATTGGCGATAATGACCGTTGCGGTCGGCAGAGAAAGAAGCTGAGCCGTTGATGAATTTAACGGAAGAACAGCACAAGTGACCAGCAGAGAGAGAGAGAGAGGGAGAGAGGGGGGAGAAGAACCTCCAGATCCTAGAAATCCCGGAGATTCGGCGAGTGATAAATAATACAGGCCTCCCGAGAGAAGAACTCTGTATCAAGGGGGGCAGAAGATTTGTGAAAAATTTCATCCCTGGTTCTCGTCTGCCGAAGTAATCAAAGCGATTCACGGGGTTGCAGCGAAACCCCACCCTTCTGGAGAGGCGAAAGAGAAGGCGAAAGAGAATATTCTAATAAGTGATCAAGAGCAACCAGTGGATTTCATTAGCGTGGTCCCGAGGGGAGGATAAAGTCGTGTGCGCCAGTCGTCAAATGTTGAGCGAACGATGATGAGACACTCGAGGTCGCGGAGTGGCTCTTCGATCGGCGGATCCAGGTGCAGCAAGTGTCCGAGGAAAATGTGGTTGCTGGCTGGTCTGTTACTCTGCTCCCTGCTGAGGACAGGTGAGTTAGTTAACTGCTGTTAGTCTACCTGCTAGGTCTTCGATCGTGCGAACACACACAGGGTGTCAGGCGGCGGCGGTGGCGGCGGCGCTTGCTGAAAAATTCAGAGAGGGGTGTGGAGAGGAGATCTACTCGTCGTCGCCAAGGTGGCGCGTGTCCGCCCTGCTTCGCTCGGCTCGGCTCGACTCGGCGCGTAACTTATCGCGTCTCGCTGCCATGCCGGGGCTCGTTAACGTTTTAATCTCTAATTTCGCCCCGGGAATTTAATCCTTGCGCTCCTCTCTTTCCGCACCCACGCTCCCCGAACAGCCGGGATAATTGGATTTTTTTTCCGACGACATTCCGCCTGTTTACCTGGCCGAAGTCTGTTCTCTCGGTGCGCACACCCCCTGTTGTCTGGCGATTTCTCTTAACGCTCCGTTGGCTGATAGGCGAACCTTTCGGCTAAGATTCGCAAGGAACCGATCGAATCGGGCTTGTTTTGAGAGATAGTATGGGAGGACTGTTGTTTTCGCTTTTGAACCTCCAGGAGCTTATACAGTTAAGCTATCTATTGCCCCGTGGTTCTTTGATGTCGCATACCGATAGACGAGATTGTTCAGTCTAATCGTATGTTGACAAAGGGATCGCGCTCTGTCGTGTCCTCTTCGTAATCAAGGAAGTTAAGCACCGTTATTGTTAGACTGCGGATATTACGCATTTATCACATAAACGGGGGTGGGTGTAACGTGAAACAGTACCTAGATTAAAAGAGTTTAAGAACATCGAGACATTACTTGCAACTTGCGGGGACTGTTAAAGAGAGTAAAGGTCGTCGCACACTAGAACGCCCCGCCTGCTCTCCGGCACCACCCGCCTCCGCTTGTTTTGGGTTTCTTCTATGTAGTTCATAGTTCTATGTTTTACATCACGCATGGGCAAATTTTTGCTCGATCAGAGGCATTTTCAAGGGATATCCCCACTTCTCCCGGCCGCGCGTCTCGCTCCCCGTGGCGGCCGTAGTGCCGCATGTCTTGAAAATGCCTCCGATCGAGCAAAATTTGCCCATGCGTGATGTAAAACATAGAACTATGAACTTCATAGAAGAAACCCAAAACAAGCGGAGGCGGGTGGTGCCGGAGAGCAGGCGGGGCGTTCCAGTGTGCGACGACCCTAATACTCCAAATCGAAATGAACTCGAAAGAACGGAATCGAGTGCATAAAAAGTACATTGATCGATCGTTTTCGACAGTCCGTTGTGCAACTTAACTGTCAAGTTTCATCGATTCGGCACACACCAGTCGGGGCGGACACGGTGCACCGTCGAGACAAGTAGTTGACAGTCGGATCATTTTTTGAAAAGAATAACGCGCATGGCGAAAGTCATCGGCGAATACGATTGGGTGGGGGAAGTTCGTTGAAGTGGAGCGCCCTCGGGACGAGATTTTTCCATTCGACGCTTCCGTGCTGGCCATGCTTGGCCACGCTGCCACGCTTTTCTGTTTTTCACTTTTGAACCTCTTGTTTCTGCGCGTTTTGTTTTTTTTCTTGCTATTTTTAAGCGAATCGGTTACAAATTCTGCGCGTCCGTTCGAGTGTCATTAGAGATGTTCGTTTCGACGGGTCCCTGTCGGATAATCGATGTTAAGTTGTCAGTGGAGTTTATCTGTCAAGGGCGTCGCTTTTTCCACCGGTTCACTTTTTGCGCGATCTCGTGTCCGTTGATTTTTTGTTCGTACTATCTACACAATATAGATTTTTTGGTTATTTAACGCAAACGATACGATTGATTGATTTGATATCTTTGTTTCCGTTACCTTTTCAATTGAAATCCCTACGAAAGCATCGATCGCGCCGATACATTGCAGCTGAAGTCTAATTGATCAACATCAAACGTTTACACTCTGCGATTCCTAAAATCATAAAGCCTTTCCCGTCGAGCTAGTAAATACGTTTATTTGCTCGCATGCAGCAATAAAAGAAGAATCGGACCTGCACAAACGCGCTCTCCTAACTTTTACAAGGAATTAAACGCGAGTCGCTTTTATTCAATGTTATACGCTCGTATCTAAAAGTCGAGTTAACAGTTTTTGTTAGAATTCAATTTGCAACGTTTATGGGTCAGCTAACAGTGCAGATCGGTTTATGGGTTTTCCACGTCGATCGGTGATTTCGAGGAATTATTTCGAATGACGTCGATCGTTGGTTACAATGCCAAGCTATTACATAACATTGTTATCGATACAAGCACTGTTCGAGCTGTTTTCTGCTATAATGTTTGGTTTCGAGTGGATGTTCGTTGGTTTGACCTCGCTGCTTATTCGGAGCGCAACGCCGCGCCGCCGCGCCGCTAATAATTTTCTTCCCGATTATGTGCGCGCCTATCGATTATACCCGATATTATAATAACACATTGCCAAATGAAGTTCTTGGACCGGTTGTACAGGCCATCGCTGCACAGTTATTACTGTAAACGCAATTAACCGGAAATTACTGTTAATTATCGACGCTCGCGCGGAATGAGCAACGCAGACAGCGAACGCAATAAATTCCGTCGAATTCATGTAATTCGCTGTTAACGTAATAGCGAAAATTTCGGCGTTGAAACATTCGAATTAAAACTTCAATTAACTGTTCGATTAGGACGTTGAAATGACACCACGCACACAGCTCCTGTGTTTTCCGCGTAGACTGTCTTCGTCGCGTTCGGGTCAGTCGAACGATCGCCGTGTCCCGTTGATTTCACGGGAGACCGCCGCGCCGGGAACGCTGTAGCAATATTTAACAACCACTGTTCGAAAAGTAGAGACCAGCTTCGACGCCAATGAACTCGCGTGCTATACATCGCAGAGCAAATCCGAAACTGGTAATTACCGTCAAATTTGATAAAACCCGTGTCAATGAAAAACATTTATTACATCCGCGTAATTCGACGATCACGACGTATAATTATCGGCAAATACGTTTCATTATCTCGCCTGCTCAAATTAACAGCTACAAATATTTGGGATGGTGGCCCCCATTGTTCCGCTGTGCGCGTTTCAGTCGAGTCATTTTATCATTGTAACAGAGACTAAGGTAAAGGTACCAGTAGTTGACCATTTTATAGAAAAACATGAAAAATAAGATTTTTATAAGCTGTGCACTTTTGATGAAAGTGAACCTCGGATGCCGTACCATTTGTTGGTTAAATTTCAGAACAATTACATGCGAAGTGAAGTATGCATAGTAACAACGGATGTCTGAATTCATTCAGGTTAGTAATATGCCGATATATTTCTATTTCCTTAACGTTTCTGTTAAGAACAGCTGTACGGTTCGGGTAAAAAAATTCATACGTTGTGTAACAACATATTTGCAACATTATTGCTGGTATAAGTGGTCAACTACTAACGAACAGTAGATCGATTACTAGATTTTTCATTTTTAAGAGTGGTCAACTTCTGAAACAATTACTGAATTTCTAAATATGTTTTTTAAATTTGTATATATTGGGTCTGGGAAAAAGTTCGTGGCGTTTTTCCCGATAGAATTTTACTAAAAGAACGCCACGAACTTTTTCCCAGACCCAATAAGTTAACTTTTTTTAAAAAGTGCCCTTGTCACATAATCCAGAAGACTTAAAAGAGTGTCTTCAGCCATCGACTCTCGCTATTTGATGACGGAGCAAGTGGTTACTATTGTTCGCGTGGAAAACTTCTCTCAACTGGTTCACTACTAGTACCTTCACCTTACATCTTTACCTTACGAATCTGCGAAGTCGAAAGTGATTTTATAGATAGATAGATTTGAAGAATAAAGTTTGTACAAGAGAGTTGTGTGATATTTCGAGACTTATTGTTTGCAGGATAGCTTAAAAAACCGGGCAGCGAGGTTAATAAAAATATTTCTTGCGGTGGAATTGGTCGGGACAGTGCATTCCAGCCATCCTGATAGAACCAGGGACTGCCATGACACTTCGGAGTCGCGTAATCGCGGATTTTATTGGACAAATGATGCGGCTCGCGCGGGTCCCTCTGCTCGTGATTTTCATCGGCTCGGTTCATGTGTACGTGCCGTGGCTCGTGCAGATCTGGTCCGGGGACGAATACGAATGCAAATGTACACCCGAGTCGCGTTGTTCTCGCGAGGATAATTGAAATCGCGTGTAATGAATATTTCAGCGGGGGAGAATTTTTAATAAAATTCTGCCCGATTTCACCGAGCTGGGTGAACGAGCACGCGGGGGAGGGGGGGGGGGGGGAGCGGATAGAGGATAGAGAGGGGCGGGAGGAGCGCAGCTGATTTATACGCGGCGGCTGCGAAACGGTGCCCAAGAACGACGCCCGAATAAACCAATTTAAACTTCCGACCGGACAATGTTTATTCTATCGGGCCGCAAAAACACGCGCGGGACAGAGGAACTCTTCCCCATCGAATTGATGCCTCTCAAAGGTGTGGAACGAAGTTGCAGAAACTGAGAAAGTAACAACTGCGAGCGAGTGCGAGCTCCTTTTCAAGCGGAGTGTTTCTTTGATCGTGGAATAATGATTAACCTCGATGCACCATTGTTCGCCTCGAGGGCGAGGAGAGAATCGGGATGGAGTAAATAAAACCACGATGAAAATTAGGCGACGCTGCTCGCTCGTACAGGGTAGATCAACTTAATTATTTGTGTAAATAAACAAGTTAATGTTTTCGGTACGACAGGTTCGATCAAATATTACTCACAAGCAATTTTGCAATCTAAATTGTTCTCGACGTTTCGATCCAAATGTGGACCATTTTCGAGAGAAAATCTGCGTCTGTAAAATACTGTAAACTATAATAATTGTTTAACAAAACCGGGTAATACCAATAAAACTTTGACATACTTGCTATGTGTAAACGAATTATATAAATTCACTAATGGAACTTTTAAGAAAACTGATTATCACCGTGCCGGTAGACGTTACATTGAAAAATGTTTGATTATATATATATCGATCGTATATTGTTGTTAAGAACTAAATTTTAAATGCTTTCGGCGCACTGGTTCGATCAAGTATTCTACATAAACACTATTTGCAAATTTTCACAAAATCTTTATTTCAACGTTTCGATCTTTTCTTAGATCATTCTCAAGAAATTTTCAAGAAATGCGTCTATAAAATAATAATAAATGCTATGTTTTATAAATATGTGACTTTAAACCATTAAGGACAGAAAAAAAGTTACATTGAAACGTAAGAACAAAGGAGCGACGTATATCGACGATAGCCAATCAGAACACAGAGATCGATAAGTTCTCAAATTAATATTTGGCGGTAAATATGAATCTAAGCCCGTCCAGCATAGTAACTTCACACTTGTTTGTATACCATGTAGATGTTATGGTAAATGAATAATAATTGACATTCAAAACATTTGAACCAAATATTACATACAATTTCCCTTGTATGTGAGAACACTAGGTGTTCAATTAATGGCTGAAAAACCAAATAATGCAACTTTACCAAGTGAATTTATATAATTCGTTTACACATAGCAAGTATGTGAAAGTTTTATTGGTATTACCCGGTTTTGTTAAACAATTATTATAGTTTACAGTATTTTACAGACGCAGATTTTCTCTTGAGAATGGTCCACATTTGGATCGAAACGTCGAGAACAATTTAAATTGCAAAATTGCTTGCGAGTAATATTTCATCGAACCTGTGACGCCGAAATCATTAACTTGTTTATTTGCATTATCTACGATCGACATAACGGAATATTAATTATTTTTCTTAGGACTGTCAACATTTTTGCGTGCTAGGTCGGACATCGCAATATTCCTTGCGCTTTATTAAAATGATTCAAGGACCAATTCAATTTATTTCGAAATCCCGCTTCTTGCAATTAATGGGAGGAATTTTAATTTTCCATAATAATTCGCAGCCTATTCTAACGACTTTGCTATAATTTCACCGTAACTTCACCGTACTGAATAACATAAGAACAATATGTCATGAAGAAAAATCAAAATGAAATGGAATATCTGGAAAGTAATTAAAATTTGTGGAAGTTCAAATACGCTTTTGTGGACTGCCACCTCTTAAGGAAGAAAATTGCAAAGAGAAGCCGGCAAGAACAAGAGCAAGAGCGAGCGCGAAGGATTCCTTTTGAAGCGGAGTGTTTTATCGCGACTTTCTTTGATCGTGGAATAATGATTAACCCCGGTGTCGGCGGTGTCCCATTGTTCGTCTCGGGGGCGAGGAGATTCGGGGCCGAGGTAAATAAAACCATGCGGTCTCGGGAGAAGGAGAGGTCCTTTTCACGCCTAAAATCGATCACTCTCATAGTGTCCCAGGTCCCGGACCCCCAGGCTCATCGACGGGGAAAAATAGATTCGGTGAAATATCGGCTCGTTTGACGTTTAATTTTAAAAACTGCAAGTTACGGCATGGCTGTTTTATGAACGGATTTGTTATGAACATCGCTTTCTACACACGCTGAAATGGTTAATACGATCACCGTGACAGACCGGCTCGTAGTTTACAGCGGGACCATTTTTCTTTTAAACGAATGACTTTCCGTTGAGCAAGACTCGACGTTCGAACTTTTTTAACCGTCGTTCTTTTACTTCTTTAGTGGACCTTTATGACAGCATAGTTGACGATGCTTGGGAGTGTTCGCCGCTCTATTCGTCAAGTTTTTCAAATATATTTTTATTTCTCAAGATGTAGCTTGCAGGGGGGTAGGGTGTGAGAATACTCACAGAGCAAAGGAAAACATGAACTGTGCTTTTATCATTTATTAATTATTTGTTTGCAGTACGAGGAATCATATACGCGAGCATAAAAATGGCGATGCTCGTTCCGAAATGCCCAATCCTGCACACGCGTTAGGTCGAGCCAACGCAAACACAGCTTAGATCTAATTCAGAGGTAATTTAGGCATTTCTGGAGTGGTTTGCTACACTCGAATGACCCAGTCTCTTAGAGCTAACCCAGACCTAATCTGTGAATCGCGTAGATCAAACTCAGGCCAAAGTTCGACTTCTCCCAGACTTGTTTTCGACCAAACTTTGAAGTTTTCGAAGTGTTCTGAGCACACACAGAGGATCTAACCTCGCAGACTTAATTGAAACCTAACTCGAACACGCCCTAGATCTAAGACCTCTGGCTTTTGAGTTTGCGGAGCGTAGTAGAGGACCGAGCAGAATTTCGTTGGTGCGTTTCATTCGTACAACCATGACTCCGATAAATCGCGAATGAACAAACGGGTTCGGGGAAAATGCGCAACGTCCGAGAGAGAAGCGTCTAGGAACAAAGGCGTGCAAAGAAATTTCGCGAGATACGACGCGAGGCGGCCGTCAGAGGAGCCTCGTGTATTCGAATCGGCGCGGTGCAGCGCAGTGCATCGCAGCGCGGCGAACGGAATCAATTTATAGAGGATTTAATGCCTTGGCCGGAGCGTCGGCAGACCGTGCAGTTGACGAATAAATTTCAAAACTCATTATTGAACTCATTACCGGGTTAATTGCGAAAGAAAATCGAGCTTTAGAAGGCGCACCAGGCAGAGAAAGAGAGAGAAAGAGAGAGAGAGAGACAGCGCTTACCTGGCGCAAACAAACGCCCTGACTCGATCCACGGACGTTTCCACGTTAACTGCTGGATTCTGGAAAGTTTGATAGCCTAGTTGAAAGCTCGTGATTGATCATTTTTCACTCGGAGTGCTGCACTTTTCTTTGGAAGAACGAAAGTCTTTGTCAAGAGACTTCTAAAGAGTTCCCTATCATCTTAGTTATTCACTTTCTTGGGAACATAATAAACTATTTGCACGCGAGATTCTGGTGGAACGCTTAACAATTTTACAACTGAATGGTTTACAATGCGAATTGTGTTATTTCGTGTTATAAGTGCACGAAATCCGCAATTTAATCATCGCTGCGTTAATAATGCGGAAAATGGTTCTTTGCTGGGCCAAAGAAAAGTGGTGTCGCATTTTTGAAATAAAGTACACGGTTGAAAAGCGATCGTGGTTCGGCTGGCGGATGTTAAGTCACGCGCCGCAGCAGAGTCGTGCAATAACTCGAAAGCGCGAGCTGTTTCTCGCGATTGTCGCAGCTTGGCGGTGTGCAACTTTTTGATTGGAAAACATTCGTGACCGCCCCTCGGCTTCTCCGTTAAACGAACGCGAATCGCTTAGCCGGCGTTTCGCTCGAAGCGAACGAAATTACACGGTCCCGGGATCTGGATCACAAGGATCTAGGGTTCTGCCATTTTGTCGCGTGACGCGTTGCCACCGTCGGAGTTCTCTTGAACTTTCCTCGAAGAATACTTGTAAAATTACTACGTTTTTACTTTGTGCCGTTTTCTGAAAGTTCTCTTTCAGTTTTCCTGACGTTTCCCTTGAAATAAAGACGCTTTTCTCACTTTGACGTTGCACTGCTTTTTGTCAACGCGCAACGGTATCACTCGCGCACCGAGCACTGCCTCCCGAGTGTATTTTCTCCTTGGAAATGAATTGTTAGCAACATTTTACATTAAACGAGTGTGTAGATGGAAATGAAAAATGTAGGCTACTTTATACGTGGATGGCAATATTTTTACAATAGAAAATGATTTATCTTTGCCGTAACAGAAGGCAAAATAAGTGAGTTGTGCTTGGTCCATGCGAAGAAAGGAAAATACATTTTTTGAAAATGAAAAACCGGAATAGCACGTTAATCCAATCGACCCCAGATACATCAACCGGCTCGTCGACTCGTAGAATGGTCTCGACGTGAATAATTCGGGGATACGGGGCTGTTATTCGCGCAGGGCGCTGCGGGATAAAGAAATCTAGCCGGCGTTAAGACCGTTTCAGCTATCCGTGATATATCCTCGGGGTCTGGGGGGGCGTCCGGAAACGATTCCTCAGCGATAGAGGAATCGGTGGTTCCTTAGGAGGGCGGTCGGAATAAATCAGGGTGCATCTGCTCGTAAACAGCCCCGGCAGAAGGGAAAAGAGGGTGCGGATCCGCGAACCGTTTTCATCGGGTGCGCGCCAGAGAACTCGGCAGGAAATACTTTGGACTAGCCGGGGGTGGGGGCAGAACGGTGCGAGCAGGCGATTTCGACGGAGTGCAACGGAGAAAGAGGGCCAAGGAAAATAGGGGAGGGAAGGGGAGGATGTGGCACGCGGGTGCAGAAAACGCGGAAGAAGCTGTGCAAGTGCAGACGAATTGCGGCGTGCACGCGAAGGCGGCCGGAGATTATGCAAACGGCGGCCAATTCGATTGAAGTGCACCGCAAATAACCGCAGTTTTAACCCATTCGACTAAATGCGCCGCCCTCGATCGGCCATTAGAATATCCGGCGCCAAAATCCGCGCTCCGCGCCCCCGCGCGATCTCGCCCTCCCTACGGTTAATTTCGCGTTATTGGAACGCCCCGTGCCCAAAAATTCCACTACTTCTCGCACCTCTGGCGAATCCCGATTCGCTTTGCCAGCTGCGTCCTACGGTCCGAATCTCCATCCGGGTGATCAGACAAATTTATCTCGAGTCTATGCTCGCGATAAAACTACCCTGCCTTGCCAGGGAAAATTGTCGTGCTCGAGGTTCGCGGATTAAAAACTCTTTTTACACGGTGGCTGCCAAGCCGCCAACGCGGTGAAATTGTGAAAACGTACAGGGTGGCACATTTAAAACAGGTCATCCGAATAACACGATTGCGTTTGAAAATGGAAGAAAATGGTTTCGAGGCGCTCGTTTTTATAGGTGGAGGAGTCGAGAAGATACGAAGGTCAACTCTGCTTTTTTAAATGGAACGGTGTGGTTTTTTATTTACATTCTGACAGACCTCGGAATTTCGAGGAGAGAGAGGTTCACACCTTTTAACTTCGTCAACTTCCAACATGAAAACTGAAGTCGTTTGGTCCAAAATTTCCAACAAAGTAAGATAAATCTCTACAACGAAGTGCCTGAGAATTCGCAACGTTCAAAGTTTTGCGAAAATCTCGCGTCGAGGGCAGCCGAGAGGATCGTTTGCGAACGAGTCACCGTGTATATCCTGGTTCTACAGTCTTTCAGCTTTCAGCGGAAGTGAAAGAGGACCCGCAACTTCGCGAAACTAAGACTCGAAGCCGGTCGGCCCTTCCCCGTTAATGATCAATTCCGCGAGAGCAGCTGCGCGGACTTTGGCTTCAAATGATTCTCATCGTTCGCGCTTTTAATCCCGCGCTCTCGCTCGGCCTCTTTCTCCCGCTTTATCATCCGGCGAGGCGAGGCGCGGCGCGGCGCGGCGAAAAGACCGAAGCGAAGGCTGGCCTTCTTCATTTGCTTTGCAGTAGCCTGCCAGGAATCGCTGGGAACTGATGGATCGTGTTCTGTCGCGGTTCCGCGGGTCAGCTTTCTCTGATTAACCTCTTACTTCTCGAAATACCCCAGTAATTTTTACCCGTGGAACTCAACGCCGTCTCCGGCGAACTCGATCCTAGGAGAAATGTGAAAAATCGCCAGCGGTCCGCGCTATTTATCCGGGCCTTGGTCGCCGAGGAAATTGGCAAATTCGCATTAGTCCGCTGCGTTCGTGCCGCGAGACGTTTCGCTACCGTCTTCGACCGCTTCCAATTCTTTTCAATTTCGTTCCCAATTGCTCTCATAAGTTTTAAAAGTCTGGGACCCACGCGGCCCACCGAGGAATTTTTAATATGCAGATCCTTCGGGACGAAAATAATTTCGTTTCGGATTATTGTGTAAAAAGATATTTTCAACCCCTTTAACAGAAACTTGCTTCCTTTTCTAAGAAACTATGAACAACACCGAAGCTCTAATCGAACTTTTCAGTTTCAGGAATTCTCTTCTCCTGTATCTGTTCCCATCGGTTCTCATAATTCGGGGACATATGTTGAAAAAGTTCCACGGTTCACGTTTTAATCTGTTAAAAAGTGCCATTACTTTCCCGGTGTCTGGTGTTGAAGAATACCAGCTCGAACGGGCCACCCTGTACGAGAGAAATTTTCTGCGAAGAAACACGCGAATCGATCAGCAGTCGTTTCATTTTTCCTTGAGCGTTTTCTGCGAACGAGCTGAGTCGGGCCTGACACGGTACAATTTTTAGGGACAGCCGCCTGTAAGTAACTTCCGGTTTGACGGCCGAACAACCGTCGAACCCGTTCCCCTTTGTTTCTCTGTTCAACAGCCTTTTTACCGGTGACAGGCGAATAAATCAATTCTCCGCGGGAGCGCGTAAATGGAGTTTTCAAAGCTGCCGGTGTTTTTCGGAGCGGCGTCGCGCGTCGTGTCTCGAATATTTTCGAAATCAAAAAAGGAAGAGGAATCGCGAAACTTTGGAACTCTTCGCTGGTCACGAAGTCGCCGAGTTTTAATCGGATCAACGCCCCCGGACGTTCTCGTCATCGTCGAGACTATACTTTACGATAACTCTGCGTTCCTTCGTCTGTTTGTACGAGCCCTTCTTCGGTAAAATGCATACATTAAAGTCGATCTATAACGCGACTCCACAACGAAAATTAGATTAAATCAAAGAAATTTACCTACGTTCCACCTGATGCAAAGTGTTACATTTATATTAAGGAAGAAACTTCTATCTATTTCTGATTGTTCAGATTAAACAATTTTCAAACTATCAGCCGATTTTTGCACGGTCTTCAATTTTACCTCGCGGAAAAATCAGATTACGGTCTCAAAGCAATTATATTCAACCGGTAATGGAGTTCAATAATTTTCCAATAGCCCCGAAAGTAATAAAATTCTTCGATGAAGCTCATAATCTTCGATTACGCTTGAAGTCGAGCCAATTCCGGTATTACAATAATCTCGCGTAATACTCTCTCTCGCAGCCGGAAAAAAAGAAGGATATCGCAAAGCGTAATTTATTTGATAGAACTAGTTTCTTCCGTGGTTAAGAAAGGGGATCTTCCTGTTGGCTTTAATATTTATTACAGGGCAGATATTTCGCCGGGGCCATCCTGCTAGTACAAGACACTCCCGGGTTCATTTCAAAACGGTCTCGGAAGTAATCTATTTTTTAGGGCGCCGCGGTACTTTAAAGTTCATGTAGCATTAACGCGGGGGCGAAGACGGCCCCTTGTACGGTGTAAAGGATTTCCTTGGTTTTTCAACGCGTTCCGTGTAATTACCGGCCGAGGCCGGCGGCCACGTGTCGGTTGCTCCGGCCGAACAAGGGACACTCAAATTAGCATTGCAATTTTTTAGCGCCCCCGCCTCGTACCGTAAACCGTAACGTTTTATACACCCACGACAAAGTCGTCCCCCGTCGCACTTGTTTTCGCGACTACCCTTTAGTTTCGAAGCTAATCCATTACCTGGATGATCATTACTTTCCTGTGATCGCCATTCATCATTGCTACCGCTAGTTAAGCTTAATTTTTACGTCGCTTCACCTCAGAGACTATCATTCTGCGATGTTGCTCTCGGAATCGCCATCCTCCGCTTCGTAACAAGCTGAATTATTAACGAGTCGTTATTGCCCCGGATTTTATACGTTCGTTGCGGAGGCGAACAGATAATTGCATCAAACAATCAGCAATACACTATAAAAATCTGTGGAACTTCAACAAGCAGGACAGCTTGAATAAATTAATAAAATTTTCACGCTTACATTTTAAAAACTGCAGAAAACATGTAACACGATATCGTTCCTTAAACAGAGAAGAGATCAAATTAGAACAAACAGGTATGCGAAATATTTAGCGAACAGCGAGATAAGACTGTGACCCAACGTCTCTGGTCCTGGTTGCATTGTTCAAACAGAACTTGGCTCATTATCCAGCGGCTTTGCTAATCGGATCGCTTGCGAACCACTGTCTAGTGGGCGTGTCGCTGTCACGTGGTTTCCCTCTCTCCGCTGGGACGCAGCGTCGCGATAGGCGATTGTTCCACGAGCGTGCTAGGCAAAAGTAATTCTTACCGATCCTATTGGCGGAAACAATGTCCAGTTCCGGTAAGCAGACGGTTCACTTTCTTTAAACAGATTCTTCGAAACTTCTCGTCTGTTCTTTGAATGCGACACGAAAACCCCCGGAAAAAAACGGGCGTCGAGTTTCAAAAGCAGGTGTTGGGGGGAGAGGGAGAGGTCAAAGTTTCTTGACGGGCGGTTTTTTTACGCTTGTATAGACCAGGTGCGACTTTAATCGTCACCGAGTCCGGTGGAAACTGGGGAAGGCGGTCGGGAAAGTTTCGGTGTAAGCAGAATGTACCGGCGCTGCGGGAGCGGCGGGGGGCGGCCCGTAACTGATTTCTAAAGCCTGTTATCAGTGGCAAAGTACATTAAAGTTAGCCGACAATGTATGTCGATACAATTCCGCCGCGTACTCGGCTCCCGTGTCGATGAAAATTATGAAAGCCGAGCTCCAGCGCGCCCGGAAAGAACAGAAAATGATCTTTCCCGGAGCCGAGTTCTGATATTAAAAGGGCCGGCCTCGTGAAAGGGCCCGGCAAAAAATATTTTAATTGGAACAAATCCGGAAAGCTTTTCAACTTTCCGCCGGCATTCACGCGGCGCCACCTTCCACCCGTTCCGGGTTCCACGAGTTCCGAATTGAGAGGAATCTTCAGGCAGTCCGGGATCAAAAGCGACATTTTGAGTGCCGTTACAATTATCACAAAAACTATTATGCTGGAATCTTCTAGAACTGTCTGATTTTATCGAGTCACGGTAGTTTCGTTTTGCGACAAGCTATAGCCGAGTAATTAATGAAACACGAGGACCGGAGGAAGTGTTATAAATGTCTCGAATGCAAACCATAAATCGCTGCCAGTGAGCAATTTATTAAAATTTCTTAGTAAATGGCACAACATTAACAAGTTTTGCCTATTTTTCACCAGCCCAGGAATCGCAAAGCGCGTTTTTATTCCGGAAAGCACGAACATTCATTTCATTTGTCAGTGTAGAAACTGTTTCAGACGACACACAGTAGTGGGGGAAAAAAATGTGGAAGAAGCGCTTTTGAAAATTTCGCGATGTCGCGTCGCAGGTCGCGCGCCGCTCCGGACAAAACATCCTGCGGAAAAACGGGCGCGGTGTCTCGGCCGCGACCCTTCCTCCGTCATTCTTTCGTTACAGGTTTTGCACCAGCCGTAAATCATTCCGCGAACGCCCACGCCTTGCAGAAAAAGCCTGGAACTGGTTGGTTTTCGAGGCCGCCAAGAATTACTGCGAAATTTTCCTCGAAGGGCGCGCGCACCACGGTTTGGCTTTTTGTCTTTTCAAAGCCGCTGCGACGCGAATCGAAGCTGCCTTTGATCGTGCCAAACGTTTCTCTAACTTCGAGTTATCCCTTGACAAACCTCCCCGCTGATTTTTATCGCTAAACGTTACGGCGACTTGGCAAAAATATCGGTAACGATTGGATTTCACAAATTCATGCAAACTTCGTTTCTTTATGGACAGGGACTTGAACGAATTTGAAAGAACTTTCTTACTTTCGTTTTTTTATTTCTACATTTTCAATAATTATGTCTTCAAAAAAATCAAGTATATTCTGCACTGTTTAATCGTTACGTCAGATTGTGGAAGTTGCACGACTGATTAAGAAATCTTTAAGAAATGATTGATGGACTATTCAAAACTGTAGAATAGACACATGTGCAGTGTACAGTGACTTCCACTAATATTCGGACTTACATTCGGAATATAAGACTTGAAATTTTTGGATAAGTTAGAACAATTGGTTTCCTACACAAACGTGACAAAAATTTTTGAAAAAACTACAAGTTGTCGGAATTGCAGAGAAAATACTAAAAGTTGTATTTTTCAACTTTTTTATGTGAGCTTGTATGGAAAATTTAGAAAACACGTTTCGTAGATCTGTATCAATTAAACATATTCTGAAAAATTCATCAAAATCGGTCGACGTTGTAATGCGCTACAAACGTTTAAAGATGGTAAAAATTGCAGTTTTTCACGATTTTCGGCCTCCAACTGCAGTAATTCTAAGGATTCTTACATCTTTCAATGCCTGTCGTTTTTTCCCGCATCAACCGATTGCTATGAAACTTTCACAGTGCATGTAATTGACACAGACCTACAAAACGTGTTTCTTAAAATTTCAATATAGACCGGCATAAAAAAGTTGTAAAATGTAACTTTTAGTATTTTCTCTTCAATTCGGACCAAATGCAATTTTTGAAAAAGTTTCTTTTCACATCCCGTAGTAAACTAATTGCTCTAGCTTCCCAAAAAACTTCAAATCGCATAGTCCAATATTAAAATAGTTATGGTGTTTTTAAGAGTGTCCGAATATTACTGGGAGTCATTGTAGGTACGAAGTGTGTTACGTACGAGAACTACAAACTACAGCCACAGGGGTGAACTGTGTCTATTGGCGCGCTTCAGATCGCGAAGTAGATCGATAGAAAATGTTTCTGTCTGCAAGAATGATAATTTGACGATATCGGCGATGGAGGGACGCGTCGCATTTTAATCCTGCCGTCGGAGCACGTTCGAAATTTCGCACACGGGTTGGAATCCCTTCGATTCCGGCGCCCAATAAGACGGTCGAGTGGCGTTTCGCGCTCGGAGAATGCGTTTCCTGCCGGCCGAGAGTCGTTTCCCGACTGTAATCCCAGACTTTCTCCTCGTTAATGACCGGTCCGGGGCCCGTCTTCATCGAAAATCCCGCTCATTACGCAACGGTTCGGCCGTTTTCGATAAAGGTCACCGATATCAGGGCGCGAATTAATTCCCTCCACGTAATCCTTCGGCCCCCTCCCCTCGACATTTTTTTTCCGCCCGATGGCCCAGCCGACAGATAACTCTTCCGATGGGAGGCGGCAGGTTTTTGTCGGACACGATTAAAATGCAGGCCGAGCGCGAGCGGTCCGAATCGGAACGTCGAAACGTTTCTACTACGGACGACGCGACGCGCGACGATCCTTGATGGGTCCTGGCCGAGGGACTAATCCTGCCATGCTACCCTTCCGATGTACCATTAATCCTTGATGAGAACGCGAAGAAATCTTTTTCATCTGCTATTCTTCTAATTATTCTGACGAACGATGCTCACGAAGTCGATCGTATGTCGAGAAGGGTGTGGGAAGAGAGCGAATATAAGACGGTATAATTCTGCCATGGGGTGGACATTATCTGATCTTCGACAAGAACAAATTGGAAAAATTTGATGAATCACCTTCCAAATAATTTAATTTTTTGTTTTTCTCAATAAAAAGCATTCTGAATGTCGATTAATTTAGTACCAATTTTCATATTGGTATTTCGACAACTGCAGTTTTGTTTGAGTGAGTTCAAAAGATTCATATTTGCCGCTATTTATCGGTTGGCCAATACACAGATTTCTGTTCTTCGATTCGTTTTCAGTTCAAATCTTCACGGTTTACTCAGTCCGCTTGTCACCGGGATGGAACCAACATGTTGTTCCATAACCTTTAAGAATCTAAATTAATACTTTTTTTATAAGCATGTAAGTTTTTACACACTTTTTAAGTTCAAAACCCCCCCTTTTTTACTTTCTGCTTGTGTGAAAACACGTTTGCCTAACCATTTAAAAATGTCTGATTAATTCTTACAGACGCAATACTGAAATTTTCTATTCTTGAAAATGGTCTAAATTGAGACCGAAACGTTGAATTAAATTTCATGTGATATTTTTGCAAATTTGCTTATTTTCCAATTGATCGAACCAGTGCGCCGATAACATTAATTGTATAATAGTTTAAATTGGAAAAATGTCAATTAGTTTATAATACAGTGGGTGATCAAATGATTACACCTACTTGCAGAAATTTACCTATTTGCATCTAAAGAGTCCATTTTAATAATGGAGTTAAAAGCTAATGGATTGGCTCGTCGGGGATGAAGAAGGGGGCAGTATTCCTACTAGAGAAATGGACAGTGAACATAAGTCAGCCGAAGCTGCTATGACTGGAAGATGATGAGGCACCTGAGGGAGCATAGCGAAGGATAGGGACGTTCCTCTTGGCACTGGCGCATCCGGGTGTATTTAATCCCACAACGGGAATTCGCAAACACAACATGAACCCATGATATGGGGCTTCCAGCACGGCGAAAATACATACGCATAATATTAGTGGTTCCACCGACGTCGATCCTTACATTATTTGTACTATTCTCTCTCTCTCTTATCCACTTTGCGATTCATTAAAATTCTACTAGATTGTAACGTAAGCACGTTCTATTGATTAAAAGTATGAATGTGTTCCAGTTGCAAGAATTTGGTTGCGGATCACTGCAGGAATAATGAACTTATTGGAAAACTGTCACGAACAGATTGCGGATTTTTATGAAAAATAAAAATACTCTGTATTAAGTCCGTCCTTGTTTTGATAATATTAAACAGCTGAAAGCAATACAACAGCGTGTTTTCTTTGTACACTTACAGCTAACCAAAAATGATTTGCACTCTGTGTGTTGCAATTGTTGCAGAAAAGTTTTTTGCATAAAGGTCTGCAGTCTATTCGTAAGTTCGTGAGAGCGGTTTCCAAAATAGTTTAATGGCGCACGTTTTTCAACAGAACATATGAAATTTCGAATGAAATATTATAAGATTGCAAAATTCGTATGGATCCGTGGATTACATAGATACAGAGTTTCACGGTGGCAGTATCGCGGCGACAGATCACTCGATCTCGCCTTCCCGCGATCTATAGCAAAGCGTCCGGCGCAAATTGCTCGTCGCTAATCAGATTTCGAGGTAGTTCCGGTGATTAAGCCGTCTGTAGCCGACGACGGCCGTTACGTATCGAAGATATGTTTGTAACCCATCTTCGAGGTTTTGTTGACACGGACAAACACCAACGGACCCGCCGACGCGACGGTTAGCCAGAAAAACCGGAAACGGTCACTACGGGGAGAAACTTTCCCCCGCAGATTAGAGTTTGACGACGCGAAGATTACCTCGGCTACGTGCATCCCCTTTGATTGGTTCCTGGCTCTATCCTCCGGTTCCTCCGCCTCCCGTTCCCCCGTCCACATCCTCGTCCTCCTGGTTGTCCTCGTTCTGGATACCTGCTTTGAAAGACTTAAGAATTCTAGCTCCATGAGCGCCATTTTGATGGAATGGCCCGCGGATATTGGATTCGTTAGAAAGGGGGTTAACTCTTTGCGGTGGAAATTACTTTTCGTTGCTTTCGAGCCGAGATCGAAATCGGGGGTGTGGCTCTGCGATCCGAGGGCTGACTGCAATTTTGATCAGCGACCGCGATTATGGCTGTTGGCTGCCAACCGGGCCAGTTAACGATCCTGCATTGGCCGGACATTCGTTCGGTGCCTTCTGATTTTTCGGGGAAATCAACATTTTAGTAAAAGATTATCTAATCGCGAATCTAATAAGTAACAATCGAAAATGCTGATCCCTAAAGAGCTCGAGAACACGGACGATTGATGGAACCTCCTCCCAGGGAACTTATAGATGTCTTAATCAGACATAAACACGGGGAGACTGACGAAGTTTATTCGTGCTACATAGTAGCTCCTGATGCGCAGACAAATTGACGAATAAGGACGGGAATGGACCGAGACAGACGTAGTTGTCTACGGGTCCCCGAAAATCCTCGGCAGGCCAAGGGTTAAGGACTCGGGTAATCCGCCTGCAGGGACTGCGAGCCATCTGCAGCAGCCATTCGGAAAGGAGACAGAATCGGGAGCAGCAACAGCAGCATCATTTTCCTACGCAAACATGTCGGAGTAAAGAGGCACGAGGTCGGGCAATAAGACGAATGGCTCCCCGGTACGTATACAGTATACGCGTATGCCGGGGCGGTTTCTCCGAGCCCTTCCGGATCTCGTCGACTGTTTGGATTGCTCCCTGGATAATACGCCGCTGGTAGAAAATTCAATTCCGCGCGGGCTATTAATTCGAAAGAGTCGTCGAGACCGGCTCCCGGCGATTCTTCGTTGCTGCGATCCTCCTTCGGGCTGGTTCGGGGACGATGTCGAGAGCTTTGCGTGATTTTGCTCCGCTATTTACTGTACGTTACCCCTGTGCGATACAGCGTGATAACTACGTACTAGATCAGGCCTGGCCAACCCAAATGATTTTACCTTCCACTTTGATGACGCGTAACGTTATAGCGGGCCGCACTTTAGGTAAACATGCTTTTAAAAAATGTAATACAAATACAAAATGAATAAAACTTTATTGTTATACTATGATTCAATATAATTAACTCTCGAGTTTTTATTAATGAGGTATTTGTTTATCCTTTCTTTCACTTAATTTTTGTAAATCTGTATTTATGTTCGACGTTGCACATCTTTTGTTAGCTGGTTTTCTAAATTGGCATCAGTTAATGACGCACGTGAAGAACTCTTTGTAAATTTCATCTTCGAAAACAATGTTTCACAAATATATGTGGATCCAAAAGCATTTGCTAATATATAAGTATTGTAAATATTAATTTTTGATATGGTCGCAAAAAATGGTTTCACTTCATTGTTGCGCTGCAACTTGATTATATTATAATTATAAATCGATTATATATTATAACAATGACACTTCATTTATTTAATGTTTTTTGTATACATACAATGAGAAACAAAAGTTTCAATAGAAATATAAAATCGCCCGGCGGGCCGCACAATTTAATGTGGCGGGCCGCGGGTTGGCCAGGCCTGTACTACATCGTGGATCCTTGGGCAGGTCGGTGCTCGCTTCCGTTGATCTGCTAAAATAACGACAGACTTGTTTGGGATATACACTTCGCGACAAAAAGATAGCACATTATCTATTTTTCCGCATTTGATACATTAAACTGAAGAAAATGAATATTTTCATATGTCAACATATTCTGAAATGCCTGTACGTACAATGTACCGAGTATCATCCACCATATTTACTTCAATAGAATTTTCGAAATGGAAATGTAAATATTGGGGCACACAAGCGGGACAAAATGATAGCACAAATATTATAGTAGTATGTACTACGTTTGTCAGTTTTGCAGAAGATACTGAAGAGCAAACATTCACTCTAAAACGTAATTGATAAAGTGGGTACTAGCTTCTTTCGTGCTTGTTTAATAAAACAACATACTAAAGTGCTAAGAATGGATTGTGGAAAAAAACTAAGTGTATGTGAAGTACATACGATATTGAAGTTAAAGGAAGAACACCATTGAATTACACAAATATCAAAAATTGTAAATAGATGTCGAAAAGTTATTATGAGCTTGTTAAAAAGTCCTTGAATTTCTAATGTTTAATAAACAGAAATTACGTTAATTTCAAAGTGTGCTATCTTTTCGTCCCGGAGTGTACTGCAACACCTGATCGAAGCCCGAACGGAGGGATAAATACATTTTTAATTTGTACAGAGTAAAATTTGCAATGATTTGATACCGCTTCTTCCGCGCGCGCGCGCGAGACCGTAGATAGCGATCAAATCTGCGTACACCGCTAACAGTATTTAGCTAGACTACAGGATTAGTCCTGGAATTGTTAATGCCACCGAACCCTGGACAATGAAATCATCGTAAAATGGCAGCTATTGTTCTTTACAATCTCTAAGCTAGTTCTATCGGTAAAGCTCGGATAATTGTCATTCGAGCGCGCACGAATATGTGCATTAACGGATTTACAGCAACTGAAAATAATTATAAACTGTCAGGTTATACGATAACTAAATTCATTTTCAATATTCCAGAAGGAATAAAATGTGTAATTATTCGAGAAAGTCAACTTTGAAAATTTTCCGGGTCCTCGTGCACTGATTACAAGAAGTAGAATAAGTATACCCACGCCCAGACGCGAGAGCTGATTTCTATTCGATAGTCGCAATGTTTTTAGGAGCTATAAACCGACTTCGAAAAAACGCACTAAAAACATGCACTAAAAAGTATGAAATAATTTCCATTTAATTAATGTGAATACACACGAACTTAAATGCAATACAATCTTTTCGGAGGCGGCGCAAAATTGAAAATTGAATATGGTGGACTTGGAAATCAGTAGGTGGGAAGAGAAGATATACATTAATATGTGAAACCATGTAGCAGAATTTCAGGATTTTCGTAATTTCCAGTGTCGAAAATTTTCAATTTTGCGCCGTCTCCGAAAAGATTGTATTGTATTTAGTTCGTGTGTGTTCGCATAAATTAAATGGAAATTATTTCATACTTTTTAGTGCATTTTTTAGTGCGTCTTTTCGAAGTCGGTTTAATTTTTTTCTATAAAATTTTTCTATTTCACACTTTTTAGTGGAATGAGCAGAATATGTAGAACACCGTAGGGTGGTTTTCGGTATTATTTGTTATTCGCAATAAAAACCGCAAAGAATGAAAAAATGCAAAATTTGTTTTCAAGGGACCAATTGGGAGGCACACCCTACAAAATGCAGGTTTCGTCCTGATTGATCCATCCATCTCGGAGTAATCGGTGAAATAATTCATTTTTCGCAAATAAAATCGTAAAAAAACTGCAATTTATAAGATGCAAAAGGTTTCGTTCCGATTGGTCCATCCATCTCGGCGTAATCGGTGAACATATGTACATAGAAAAAAAGGCACATACAGATCGAACTGAGTAACCTCCACCTTTTTCGAAGTCGGTTAAAAACAGTGACCTTCGAACTCATTTGAAAATTAATGACTGCGCTACAGAATTACATTTTCGATTGTCGCGATACAATTTAAACCTAACGATAAGGATGTCGGGGTGCGTTGTTGGCGATTAAATGGCGTCTTCGCGGTTACATCGTGATCCCGTGACTGCGATTTCATCGAAGACCCCGGCAATTAAAACGCACTCGGTTCTACGAAAACGGTCCGACAATTTCATTTGGTCGTAATCTCGAAATGCTATTTCTCCTCCGCTCCATCTGGAACTCTTCGCAAAACGTTCGAAGATCAAAGGCGTTTACTTTCCTCGTGGGCTACGAGGAAGAGGAAGGCGAGGAAGATGGAAGAAGGATAGACGAACGGTGCTTAGTAGGGTAAATGGAACTTTTATGATAATTATTTGGATGCGCTGCACTGGCTGCCTCTCGTGACGAGAAACCGGATCGATCTGCGGACTTTGAGCGCGCGAGTATGCAGTGAGATTTCCGGATATTGCTTCGTATTTAACTCTGCTACGGTATACATCGTTCCCGTGACCAATAAATGGTACAAATCGATGACTGCCCTCTTGACATGCCTGCCGGATATCGCTCTCGTGCATCTTAAAGTTTAAGGAACAAATTCCATAAATCGGTACGTTCTGGACAATCCTCGAACTTGCAGCAGAATTTTAGTTTGAAATATGTTCATTAAAAGAGATGGAAAAGCTGGCAAAATTGTTATTCTAACAGTGGATTCAAATAGTCAAATATTATCTTCGATAATGCTTTCTAAACACACCAGCGAAATTTTCGGTAATCTAATTAATCCAGTTAGCAAGTAATTAAGGATTAAACAAACGCATCAGAAAATCTGAGGAACTAGCAGCCCCTCCATAGTCTATTCCATTCTCCCTTCGCGATTCAACTCGTTGCCCATCGCTAAGTCGATTATCCATTATTGGCGAATAAGTTGATCACTTATATGATTATTAAATTAATAAGTGGATTACTAACACAGTTCTCGCGTGTCAGAGTATAGAATAGTTTGAAATTGTGAAATCATTCGTCCATCGCGCGCTATTCATAAATTGGGTCTAGCAGACTAAGAATGCTCCAGCGGCCCCACCCACAATTTTGATTGATATTGTGTGGAAAACGATGGTTTTAGGTTGAAAGACGACCCCTAAAATTTTAAGTCGCTAACCCTTCGCATAAGGATGATATGAGGGTAAATACCCTCTTAACTGTATCATTTTTTTCTCGGTTGTTAATTAAGATATTCAGATGAAAGAAAAACGAAAATACTTTTAGAAAGCATTTTTAGAGATTCTATCATCTTGAATATAAGCGTATTCGATGCTTTTATATTACACATATAGTTATCTGATATAATTATACGAAATTGTATAAACATCGATATTAACCACAATGAACCTAGAAAAATTGTCTGCTCGACGAAGAGTATCCGACCAGAGCTTTATTTTTAATTTAATTAATAATCATATTGATTGTCCCTCTCTACTTACGCAAATCAATTTCTATGTAGCGGAACGTGTATTGAGAACTAGAGCAGGATTTCAAACACTTAAAGCCAGATCTACTTATGGATTAATTAATCCAATAAATCGAATTATTGCAGACTCTAGCACTATCTACAATCGTATTGATTTTTTACTGAGTCTTTACACACTATTAAAAAACAATTGCGCAGGATTATAGGATAATGATTAGACTGCGGATTTGATGTATTTTTGACAAAAATGGGTACGTACAATTTAAAACAGTGGAGATATTAAAAAGATTTAAGACCACCAGTCTATTAGTTTCACCTTAATAAGATAATTAAAAGAAGAATTAAATTTTTATTTGGCTCCTGTGTCTTGCAATCAATGCAACCATTTTTTATTTTGCATAAAGTTCCGCAGTCTAATAATGATAATACCATATAGTTTGTACCATTAGTTTTTGTGCATGTCCCTTTTATGTTGTTACACGAGTAGTCTTTTATTTTTTATTGTTTTCTATTGTAAACATTTATGTAAGAGGGCTTCCGTCCGTCTATAATAATAAATAATAATAATATGATTAAATCCGATTTCACAACATTCTACACGGATGACAGACCATGGAATTTGAAAGTTAGGTTTAGTAGCGAATGAATGGAGCACAGAGTCTGTTGCAGATAGTCACGGTTTGCAGGTTTGCGATTCGATAAGCGTATAGAATATGTCTCTTTCGATTCCCGCAGCCACTGTAACGAGCTCAAAATGTAGAGCGTCCGAGCCGCCGATAATTAACAATGAGACTCGCATAATGCCGTTGCATGTACCGACAACGAAATTATTGTTGCGCCACGGCACGCACGCGTGCGGTTCATGATACGCGCGTCTAATTGCGTGCGGATGTCCGTCGGCGAATTGATCAACGGGATGCCTGTCAACAATGTTGCGAAGACGAGCTGTCCGGCGCGCGGCGCGGCGGATTCGACCGCGGTGGAAACAGAGCACCTTCGATCATTAAATCTCATAATTGAGAAAGCCTGTGCCGGAACTTCCGAAATGTTGCATCGTTAGTCACGTTCGTTAAAAATTCGTACGGTGAAAAGTCGACGATCGCGAAGGGTGCAAATTCGTAGATTACACTGTCCAACAAATTTCAACTTTTTTTTATGTTCCCAATATACTGTTGGGTCCTTCTTATAGAGTTTTTTGCGCTGATTCCGAATCTGTCCTTAATTTTTCTCCTACACGCACAGTTTTTGAGGAACGTGGCTTTGAAAAAAAAACGTATTTTACAACTTTAAACAAATATTGTGATGTTATTATAAAAGATATTGAATTGTTCTTTACAGCAAAAGATTCTTTAGACTTTCTCGAATCCAGTGATATATAATATTAATACATTATCATTGTTTAAACACGTTTAAACAATCATTAAAGACGGAGAGACACCACTTTTGCACCAATTTTTGACGATATTTTTGAATCTATCTGAAAAAATAAGGGTCGAGCGGAAAATCGAACTATACCACGCGATAGAGCAGACTTTTATCCTGAGAAACCACCCTATTAAGTTTGGAACGTCGACGTTTTTTTTCGAACCAGAAAGCAAAATATCTTCGCCCGACATAAGATGGATTCGGGAAAGTCTAAAGAATCTTTTGCTGTGAAGAACAATTCAATATCTTTTATAATAACATCACAATATTTGTTTGAAGTTGGAAAATATGTTTTTTTTCATCAGCACAAAAAACTCTATAAGAAGGACCCAACAGTATATTGGGAACGGTGTTGGACAGTGTTATAGAAAGTATTATTTGCTCGTCGAGGACACTTCTCCGAGGCTGAATTCTCATAGCCACGCCTTCTCCGATCGTCCCCGCGATATATTCGTTTCATTTCAGACGATTATCCTTTATTAAATCTCAGTGTATCCGATGTAAGAGTCGTTAGCCGCCATTCGCATTCAATCGGATGATAAAACTTCTTCGTCATATCATTAATATTCATCGGGGGATCAGGTCCGGACCGATTTTTCTCCATTCCGCGCGGGCACGACAAAAACTTCAATTTAAAGTACGATGCAAATCATTCGAAAGACCCCGTGCATCGCAAAAGAGATAAATGCCCGTGCTTTAAGCACTCATTAATCATTGTCTCGAATTTTTCTCGTGAGCGACTTCGACCGTACTTCCCGACGAATTTCTCTGGAAAGGGATTTCATATCGAGATCGATGTAAAAAAAAAGAGGAAGAGCAGAGAGAGAGAGAGGGGGAGAGGATGGTATACAGTTCGTACGGATAAGCCGGAAACACCGTTAGATTTGCAGCACGCTGATCCAACTTCGACAGTGAATCACACGAAACCAAAAAAAGAGGATCGCGCGCGTCACACGGGACGGATATCAATTTATTTTTTTGTTGTTCGACCGCAGCGTCGTATATTACATATGCAAATGTCGACAGTGTTCAGTCGCTCGAAAATGCAGGAATAATTCATTAACCACTGGAACCTCTGTATTGCAATGATACTTTCAAAGTATCACGAACATTTACAAAGTGTAGATAAACCTTCAATTCCATTTCCTCCGTATTTTTTGTAAGATTAAAAAAATTATTGATTAACGCTACTTAACTCTTTCGCACAGCGACTCGCATTTTAACGAGGATTTGAGCATCGGCTATTCCTTGGCTCTGGGTTAGTTGCACTTCCGGTAGCGCCATTCATTATGCGTGTGTGCACGGCAGATTGCACCTCTCTACAAATTACAATGCATTTTTATTTCATTCTTTTCCTCCGCATATCGATACAGTTTCGCACAGTAGGCAACACGCGCGGAATATTTCGGAAGCTGAATATTTCGTGTCGCCATTTTTTCATTTCCATGCGGCACGCTACATATTCGCGTTCTCCTACTACGCATATTTAGCTGCAAGCAACAATGCCGTCTCGTAACAATAAAATACTTGTCGTTTAATCTCGGATATTGCTGTCCCTTGAAACTTCCGTAGAAAGAGAGTTAAATATCCTTCACAGTCATTACACTTTCATTCTTTCTTTCCCATAAATTGCGTCAGTTCTGCGGGGCTGAAGAAAAAATCCAGACGAAAGAAGAGCATAATACTTTTTTAGCATCGAGAGAACGTCGCGTCGTCTCCGAGCTGATATAAATTGCACCGGCGCATACTGTATCGACATAAACTGGAGCAAAATTCGCGTGTTAGAACTTTAAATATTTCGGTTCGGCTCGTTAATTTCGAATAGGTCGCGCGGACTGTATGAAAAATCGAACGTGCCGAGGAAAAGCGTGGTCCCGGCTTTGATGCGAAATAATGTGGAAAGTCCGAAACCCTCGACTTTCAACTTTCTTCGCGGTTGGCCGCGATCGAACTGTTAATTAATTTGTACAAATATAGCAGCAGTCTGAATTTTTCGAGGACTCGGTTCAGATTTGGAAAGTTTCGATAGTAATTCGATATCCTAAAAATAAAATTAAACCAACTGGTTTGCCAAAATTGATTTCTGTGAAAAAAAACCTGAACTAACGAACGTCCTTGTTAAAAATATTGTATTGGGAGGTACATAATTGTTTTCTAAACCGCTGTATTAATTTTGCGCAACGGCGAAACGAATAAATTAAATGAATTTCATGAACAATTCGATCAGAATGATGAAAGTTTGAGACGCCAAGGGTTCTCGACAAGTTTACCGAGATGAAAACTGAAAACTCAGTCAGTCATTCCAAATGATGTTTTTCGTAAAAGCAACTTTTATTAGCGAAATTTTCGACTTACGGAAACACCGACGAAACGAGCAGCGAAGAGCGTTTCGTTGTTCAGGCTTTTTCGGTGGAATTTTGTCGGAAAAATTCGGGCGCCCGGCTCGATGAAGGATTGCTAGGATTCGAGTTCTGTTCGCGATACATTTCGGCCTGTGTCGTGACGAGAAAGTATGCTCTCGGCCGCGAAAGCGAATAAATTACAAGCACTCGGCGAGTTTTCGCCGGGGATTTCGTTGCCGGCGCTAACGCGAGATACCGCGGCGCAAAACACCGCTTATTTACCAAAAATAAGCGAACTTTCTAAACAGATAATGAAGTTACCCGGTCAACTTCGCCCGTATACATGTACATGTATTCAGGCAAGTCCTCGGCTTTTGGTTTGAGGGATTAGTTAGCGTGCGCGGCCCTGGTATTCGCCTTTAATCCAGATAAACATTTACAACTTTAAATTTAATCGGTTTGCGCGCGGAGTTCCCTTGCCGGAAGAACCGCCATCTTCCACAGGATGCGAACACGATTTCGAGATGGTCCATCACACCCACGCGGCATACCGACAGAACGAAAAGTCGAGAAAGTCTGTTCGAAAAATTCCGTTGGAAAAGAAAAGTCTAGGTACCATTCAAATTCCATATTTTATATTTGTCAAAATAGCAAGAACATTTTTATTCAGTGTTTTGCCAATTATGTAATAAAGATGGTTACCAACTGTGACGCAACTGTTTCGGAACACTTTTTCGAGAAGGAGCTACGGATTCGAGAGGTTTTTCGGATTTATTAAAAATATTTTACCCCAAGAGGAATTCCTTTAAACACGGTATCGGATAACGTTGTAATTATGCCGGAAAATCTTTTTGAGAGCGAATCTCTCTGAGGACTGGCGCGAGCATCAAATTTATGAACGTAGCAGCTACACGGAATTATTCATACTTTTTACGAAGGAAACATGCCTTAAATTTTATATATTTCTGCATTTTTTCGTTTAGCGCTGATAAATAGAAACGCACGATGTCCGACATATTTCGACGATTACAAGCTCGTTCTAATTTCAGTTTTATTCCAATTTCAGTGAAATATGTATATTTTAGTGGTCTAGTTTTGTTTCATACGATATATCTAGATCTTTATTTTCTCTTTTGAAAATGAAACTAATTTTATCAGACTGTTAAAACAGTATTGTTCCGGCGTGGTCGTTTATCGTAGTACTTGTGCGATACGAGTCAAGTTTAATAACAGCGACCATTAATCACTAAGCTCCGCCCTTAAACCCTGCATTTATTTCGTTCCACGTTGCATCCTTTATTTACTTACTACTCGTTTTTCTTCTAATTTCAAATTTCAATCCACTTCTGCTCCATGTTCATTTTACTTGTATTTGCTGTTTCTGTATTTTTATTTACTTCATTATCCTCCCCTTCTTCGTAGTATTACTCTCTCTCTCTATTACTTCTTCTCGTTATTATTATATTATTACAGTTTCCAGTATTTCACGTTTAACGATTGAGATTCTAGAATGATGCAGCTTGCAGCAGAGGGGCGAAATTTCTTAGGAATATCATACATTCGTTAGCAGATAATAATTGCCAGCAGACTGTACATCGATGGGACACGAAACGATGCTCCGCGAGCACAAACATCGTCCCGCGAATCCCATCAATTATTCCGAAGGTTTCAGGGCGAGGGCGTTTCATCAGCCGCGTGAGAAATTGCGCTGAAGCCGGCGCGATACAGCTCGCAGGGCATCGCGAAAATAATTTGCGATCTGTCAAGCGATACGACAGTAGCACGTGCTGATGCATCACGCGCCGCGCGAAGAAGTTTATAACGGAACTTGCCACCGATTCATCAAAATCACCGTGGCCAATCGACGCTCCGAAAAAAAAATCAAAAAACAAAATTGAAGTCCTCGTTGCGACGTAGGCTACTGCAGAATCGACCAGCTCGAAATTCGACTTTTCCTGTATAGCTGAAAAATCCTGCTTTGCGTCATAACGGCGGAAATAATCACGCAGAGGATCCCGAATAATAATTCGGTAGACCGCGGTTTCGAAGAGCTCGATTTGAACTCTCGGGATTTAACGCGTTTGTAACTCCTACGGCCGTTCAAACATGGCCCGCGCTCTGAAAAATTGAACGAGCTTTCTATTTTCTTTACAATCCGATAAAACCGCCGGCAAACAAATTTCAAACCGGCTCCTACGCATTAATCCGCCTGGAAATCAATATTTGCATAAACGTACGCGCTCACCTCATGAATTTTTTCCGGCGGAAAGAAAGGTATTGATTACCAGTGCCCGCGCTAGCTCAGAAAAGCAGAGAAAACTCGACAAAGCTAATCTTCGGCCAAAATGTTTGTTTCGGCGAATTAACAACACACACGTTTGGTTACAGCACATGAAATTCGCTGTTTCGTTGTCGCTGGCGAACGAATTATAAATATATTCTCTGTCGGGTGTCCCGTGCTCGTGTCCCGAGTCCCGGGGAATGTTTAAACACCGAAAATAATGCAGGCGGATCGTTTAACCGTTCAATGAAACTATGCCGCTGCTGTCTAATTTCAATGGAACCCTCGTCGGGGATCTCCAGTTCGTTTGACACCAATTTATCGGGCTTGTTGTGTCCGGCAATCGGCTTGAAATGCCGGCCGATTGTCGAATAATCGGCACGCCTGGAATTTGGCGTGGACGTGATCGAGATGAACCGTTCGGGCCCGGGTACGATTATCGTCGAGTGCCGCTTCTAATTTATAATTTACCGGCGCGGCGTTTAAATCGGAACTCGATTTTCTAGTGGCTGCTACTTACTTTGGAACGTTGCCGTGCTCGAAAAATGACTAAAACTCGGCTGGGACACACGCTATTGCTACTGGTTGTCCAAAAAATCGCCGGACCATTTAAAATTCGAATTTTTTCTCGCGAGAGAACAAATGAAAATTTCTCAAGTTCGAATTCTTCGCGAAAGAACGATCGACCACTTTATCCTGCACCGTGTTAGGTATTTTCCCAATAGTTTTGGTTGGTCGTCGCTGTCTCCTTTCGCGAGGACGTGTTCCGTTAACGCGAAATCGATCCTCCGGGATAGAAAAGGGTATTCAGACACAATGCGTCGCGGCTCGCCAATTTTTGTTGCGTGCGGCTGTACATGGAAACACGCCGGAGCCAAAACAATGGGAGAGAAACCGGGAAATAGGAGATCCGATTATCATTCGTGTGCAGCCAACCACGCGGACCGTCGATGACTCAATATTGACAATGCCCGCGTAGAATGGATACTTTCCATTTGTCATCTCCTCCGCGATGCTTTCCAACCCCTTCTAAACGCGAGCACGAGAAACCGTTTCTTTTTTTTTACTTCCCATACCAGCGGCTAATTTATAAACGCTTTCCTTTTTTAGCTGTCTGCTCGTCGACGTTGTTAGTTTCGCTATTATCAGCCAGCTGACAATGAAACCGGCTTCTGAAGGCCACTTGTTCTACCACGAGAAACTCTTCAACAGCCCGCGGAAACACTCGGAAATATACATACATACATACATTCTCCATTCACGACTTTTGTTGCCGCTGGATAATGCCAGTTTTTATTTCGCGACCAAGTTAAATATTTGTTTTCGATTTTAAAACCGGTTCGGTGTGATCATTTCATGGTATATCGGGTTATATTTTAGCGTTGCATGGGGTTAAATACAATACAGCTTGCACGAATGCGGCTCTTTATCGACGCTGCACAAAAGATCCGCTGGTTGTATTTTATCCATTTTCGTTTTACATTTTAACTCAACAAATTGTGTATCGTCCATAATTTTCTATTAAAAACGTCACGATTTCGTATTTTAACGGGCCTTAGTATTTAAAAACGGGTGAAGTTTACTCGGAAAGCTTAACCTAAATAACTTCATCGAGGGTTATAAGGTTATCGACAGAAATAATTGAATGGTTTATACTTGGGGATTAAATTATTATGCAAAACAAGTTTTAAGCTACTGTCGATATTACCTTGAATGTAATGTGTTGTTTAGCGACCAGTGTCAGCGGTGTATTACAATTTAATAGTTTTAATAATTTAATGGTTTACTAAATTAATAATTTAATAGTATATTTAATCTGGATTTATTAAAATTTTAAATATTCACATTTGTATACGCTTATTTTATGTACTTTCGTTATTAATCGACTTATCGCACAGTTCTGCTCGAGCAAATAATGAAGTACTTCTTAAACCATCCGGACGCTGCTGTTGTAAACTCTGGAACCCGTGCACGTGGACCCCGGAGACCGCGCCTGTAGACCCCGGAAACCTCCGTTGCAGAAAATCAAGCTTCACGCATAACAAATAATCCTTAAAATACACCGAGGGATCTCTTTTAACCTTTAAACCAGGCCAGCTTGTCAATTATGAACGCTTTCAAACATAATCGAGTTAGATAAATAAAATGGGGATAACAATTTTGACATAATTCGCATGCAATATTTATCATCTCCCTACCACCTTCGCACACCGAATTCAAACTCCTCTCGTTATCTCAGCAAAAGAGTTACGAAACAAAAAAAAATATACAAACTCCCGTGAACATCCGTATCAAGCCAACCAGGACGAAACATCCTCACCAGTTGGGACATTTGCCCGTCGTGTCCAACAATACGTTCCCGTTCGTCGCAGAAACATCACGCGCCATTAAAACGGATCTGCTCCGATTCCCAATTCCAGCTCGCGAATCGGAAGCCGAATAGGAGCGTGTCTGCCAATACTCGAGCCGAAAAGACATCCCGCCGGATCAATAGCCCGTCGAAGTATATTAAACGACTATTAAGACACGGAAGAGCCTGCCCCCCTCTCCCGGTGACCCGTGCTCGATTCGTCTCCTCTTCAGGGGGGGGCTGCACGAGGAACATTACACCCTCGATCGCGAATAAATCGCGCGCAGTGTCACCGAAGGCGCAATAAAACCCTATAAGCAGCGTCATCGTTCCGAACGACCTGAAACGTGAGAGACATATTCCATGGCTGCGACGGAGCTCTGTATGGGGTTGGGGAAACAGGGAGGGCTGGGGGGTGAGAAGGTTGGTTCTCCCACCTATCTCCCCTCCCCGTACAGGGCTCGACGAGAGGCGGAAACGCGTCGAAACGAAAAATAGATGCGAAAGGGAAGATCGGTTTTGTCGAGACCGGTGCGTAACAATGCGTGCACGAGGATCGCCTGGTAATTGACAATGTAAAAGATAATGGACGATGACGTGGTAGCAGGAGACGGGGGGAGGAAGAGAGAGAGAGAAAGAGATGCGCTGGAGGGGGCAGAAGAGTTCCCTCGATACGAGCTCGATGCTGATCGTTATTGTCCCCCGGGACCTGTACGGGACTCGCGAGAGCCGCATAAGAGGAACTCGAATTTATTATTCGGCCACGTGCTCCACGTCGTCCGCAGAAACAATGGGAAAACGAGAGAGAGAGAGGGAGAGGAACGCGTCGAGTCACTGTGGATCGCGACGGACCGCTTCGGACCGCTTCGGACCGGTCCGAGCTCTGGAGGACCACTTTCGCCTGTCGATCGCGAACGTCCGCCAGCTGGACTTACAGACGACAACCGCGTCCAAACAGCACCGTTTTCCCGCGGACAATCGATCAGACAGGCTGCCCGCGTACAAGCGTATGAATCCGGAATAACTTGCTGCATCCTGTATTCCGTATGCGACGATGGATGCAACCACCCCCCGATGCAACGATCGACGATGCTGGGCGCTTTGGCCTCGATGGATCCTCAGGATCCGCGAGGTGCATACTGCGAGATGCGGGTGGCAGTTTTGGACGTATGTGCGAACGCGTCTAAAATATGTCGTGTATTTCTTATGGTATTGCAGAAATTCGCCGAACGTATTGTGCAATATTAATAGCAAATAGGGTAAACTGTACTATTGCTGGCACTGCAGTAGTTATTCGCACTTTTGATTTAAACGGCAAATATTAAGAATTCCTGGTATAGAAAATCATTTTATATTGCTTCTTCTTTATATTTCAAAGCGACATTGTAAGTTTTCATAACACAGTTCCACATGTTAACAACGCTGGTACACCCAGTAAGACCGACGGATGACCACAGTGCAGTGTAAATAGTGTTTTATTAAAATTTTCGTTACTAGTAAGCATACTTTATCGCTTTTTAACTGAATTTCGGACTATACTACAGATGTAATAAGTGCGTATATGTTTAATTATAACACAAATAGCCTGTTTAACGTTTACTTCTTACTGTGCCAATGACTGTACTATTTGTGTTACGATTGCTATTCACTGAATATACAGGTTGTCCCAAAATTCCTTCAACAACCGGAAATGGGAGGTTCCTGAAATTATTTGAAGCAACATTTTCCTTTGCAAAAATGTTAACCGCGGCTTTGTTTAGGAGTTATTAACGAAAAACACGGACCAATCAGAGCGCGATCTAGATGCGAGTTTTCCAGCCGGGCCGACTTTTCCAACTCGCGTCTAGGTCGCGCTCTGATTGGTCCGTGTTTTTCGTTAATAATTCCTAAACAAAGTCGCGGATAATATTTTTGCAAAAGAAAATGTTGCTTCAAATGACCTCACGAACCTCCCATTTCCGGCTGATTGAAGGAATTTTCGGACACCCTGTATTTTATATTAAAAGATTTATGACTCGTAAAACTGTTTGATTTTGCTGAAAAATCTCTATTAGCTTATAACAATAGCAAGTTAAGCACGCTTAAATATTTCAAAAAAAGATAAAAGGATTTTTACTACGATTTTGGCTTAGGGTGCCAATCATTGTACAGTTTGCCCTTAGTTAAATAATAAATTGCAGTTTTGGTTATATCGTAGTTGATTTGATTTTTACCGTGTAAAATTGACCCGTCCCGTGTCATTTAGAATAATAGAACAACAGTGCGCGTGAATCCTAATAGAGACAGTAAGAAGCCAAAGGGTAGGACAACGACGGGAGGGGTCGGTCGACCGGAAGTGTGATTGGTCGCTCGATAACTGCCCGAGTTCGTGGGGATTTTCTGCTCGGTTCGACGCGAGGCGACGCGACGTCACGATCGACTGGCCGCGATTAATGAGATTGACGTGGGGCCCGGATGACGCCTCGTCGCCTTTGTAATCGAAGTTTCCGACCCTTTGCGAGCGCGGATACATTCCTGTGTTATTAATAATGGAGTCCGATGGCGATTTATTGGATTGGTTTATTGGAGCGACACGGGCTCGCGTTTCAGGGGAGAATTGATCTTGCGTTCCGCGATGCCTGCTGCGGGGTAATTCCCTTTGTCCGCTTTGGCGATCGGCGGCGGGGGGTGTTCTGTTTGGAAAAGGGATATCGGCACGCTCGGATTCGCTCGGACATTCTTCGAGTAATTTCATTGCTTTAACAGGCGGCGGCGCTTTATAGAAAAACAATAACCCCGCGCGTTTCTGCGCGGTTTAATTTGATTCGTACGTATTGACTTCTGTCGAAAACGTCCGTTTATTCGGGCACAATTCGCTCGCGAGTGCACGCGTGCCGGTGCCTGATGAAACGACGAGGAATTCATTCCCGTTTTTGCACGTAGTTTTGCGTTTCTTTGTGTCAAGTACGAACGGAAGCGTTATTTGTTTATTGCCGGTCGATGGAACAAATTCTTGTGCGCCTATCAACGCGCTGAATCGGTTTCGGCTTTTCCCAGCGGCGAATCTTGTCGTTTCGAATAGAAATGTCGAGTGCGCGGTGGAATGTCTTGAACGCAGCGCGGAAGGGAATAATTAAGTCTGAAATTTAAGTGGAATTGGTATTATAGAAGGACGGGGCGCTGCGGAAGCCGTGCGTGCGAACCTCGGAATTCGTTGCACGTAAGCAAACCTGGACCTAATTAATTCGTTCTTGTTTACGAAAAAGCAACGTTCTCTGTTTTCTTCCGCAAATGCGCAGCGAAATAAATCATTTCGGTGGGCGGCTGCTTTTCGACGTGGTTTCGACTGGCGTAATTAATTTCATAGGTTGTCGCAATGTTTATGCGGTTCGCGGTAGACCTCTGTAGCAAAATAAACATTTTCTAATTGAATCGTAGGAGATAGACGCCAAATTAATTAGCAATAAAATGAGGAAAAGTGCCTGCTACTACGAAAGTTCGGGTGGGTTCGGCGTTAATTATCCTATGGTTAAAGGGCAGAGACTGATGGTCTCGGGACGGTACAAGCCACCGGGAACTTCTGGCATCGTGTCTGTCCATTACGCAGCCGGCATCTGTTTTCATCCTCGAAGACCGATAATCCGTACGGACCGTACGGAATGGAGCGGAACTCGGTGTCACCGGGTTGGCTCTGGTTTCCCTCGGTGGTACATGGGAAACCATCGCCGGGTCCGGGGCCGTATAACGCGGTTCCGCGCTCTTAACCGTGCATTGATATTCATTTATTTTCATAACCCTTTAACGGGGGAGAACGACGCGGAGCCGCGTCCGCAAATACGCGTAATGAATGGAGGCGGGCGTGCGGCGTTGTAACCATTACGGGCGCAACGTGACGTAACATCGAATTACTTTCGTACGGTTCGTCCCAACGCAGCGGTCCGCGGAGCTCTTTCTCCCTCTTGGTTTTCCGTCCCGCGGGAAAAGTGCGGAAAAGCGACCGGTTGCAAGCGATACCGTCGCGTCCCCGGCTCCGTTGAAAAGTTGAACGGCGGCTGACACGCGAATTTCGCGCTTTAATTCACGCCAGAAATAAAGTTCGTATCTGCGACAGAACGCCGGCCGCCAGACTGCGCTTTAAAATGGCTGGGATATTACAGGCCCGGTCGTAACGCCCCGGCATTGATAACGAATACACGAACGCGAGAAACTCGGAGCGGAGCTGCTCGCTTTTCCGCCGAAACTGGCCAATTAACAGCGTGCTGCGAGAATTTTCGGATCTACGTGCACGGAAACCCACCCGGGGCTCTCGAATAGTATTTTCGTGGGTCTTTGACTTTAAAGCTAATTGTTTGTAATTGTTGTTAGAATGCAGCGGGATTAGCACACGGGGTAGGGTGTTGCGAGATTCCGAGGTTCACGCGCACGGAGTTCATTGCCCAAAAGATTGTACCTGTGCTTTAGTTGATACTTGCTTGCCAGTCGAAATTGCGCGATACTAATAGTTCAATATTCAATTGTTCCAATCGTAATATTTACGGAGGGTTAGTTAGGTAGGGTTCGAGAGATAATCTTTTATTTCTTACTATTTTCAAGGCAGAGAATTTTGGGAACGGTAGCAGGACGCTAACGAAATTTCTAGACCGAAATGTAAACGGGTAATTAACATTTAGCACGCGTCTCAAGAGAGAAGGAGGGAGAGAAAGAGAGAGACTTCCTGCTGGTACGGAATTTGGAGTTGGTTCAGGGTTTGAGATGTTTTGCGTGGAATTTCGCTCGTAAGCTAAATTTGCATTGGGCGATACCTGAAGATATTATTCAGAATATGGTGCATACGTATCTGTGATTTCAATTAATTGTTTTTCAAAATTTCCGCTTAATAATTTTCTAATTACCATACCCCGTGGATTTTTATGCAAATTAAAAATGAGATACAGGAGCTGCACGGACATTCATTTGTTTCCTTCATTCCGTTTTAGAGTTCAACCAGCATTGAATGTTTTCACTGTTTCGCAAAAACTGTATGTTGCGCTATGATTGTAGTCGCAATCACGCGAAAAAAAAGGTAGAAAATGCGATCTCTTCATCCGTTGACGCGAAACGCAGCAATTACGTGAACCCAGGTGTTAAAACCTCGGTCGGCCAACAGCAAAGAATAATACGCGAACGGGCCAGCGCAGCGTCCCCGAAGCATCCCGGGGGATTCGCAGTGTGCGAATCCAGGGGCACACTTACGTACATAACAGAGCGGACCGACTGTCGAGCAGTAGCTCTGCTCGACGTCCTCGGGCAAAAATGTTAACGAAATCAAGGGAACGCAAAGGGGGTGGCCGGTGTACGCCATTAAATCAACACACCGGGGCTCGGTGCTCCGCCGAAATTCTGCGCGATATTTGCCGAGCGGACCCGGGTGTACTTTCGCGTCCGTAAAATGGCGGACCGGTTCCGGTCGGCGAGCCCCCGATCCGCAACGTGCACGTTCGCGTTGGTAAATTAATGATTAAATCTGGCCAGGGCCGTCTGTAAATTACACGCGTAGGCACGACGGGTTACGCGCCCGTAATAATCGACGGCCGTTTTACGTATGCTCCGCGAGAGAAATCCACCGGATCCCTGTATGCGTGGTATAGTATAGTTCGACGAAATCTATGTATTTCGGTGGCGCTGTTATTCCGCGCAATGGCGCGTTCGACCTCGATCGCGTAGCGCCGACACCGAAAGTCTCGCGAAATTTGTCACTTCGCGGCCGAGCTTTTTCACGCGTCCCGCGCGACACCGCTTGATTCCACTCGGTTTTATTTCGCACGCACTTTTTTTTCAGGTGAGCAGTTGGTTTGCAAAAATAACGGCGTGGCGCGGCGCTTCGGATCCTAATAACTGCGATGAGCGTCCGACAATGCTAGAACTATTTCCATCGTAAACGCATGAAATCTGCGGCCTACCGATAACGCGCGCTCGTGTCCCTGTCCGCAAAGATTTAACGTAGCGGATCGCAAACAACTGTTTCCGATTTTTTCGACTTTGCCATTCACGCGGCGCGGCGAAGGAACGCGCTGCTCGCGTCGTGGAAATATTACCGTTATTCCGCGTGGCGACAGAGGCGGCTGGGAAATCGGTGCCCCGGCCCCCGGAGCGTTCCCGTCGAAAATTCTATTAGGAAGTCGTACGTCAACTTTCCGCTGCAACCGGTCCTGGAAAAACATGGTCGAACAGGCGAACTCGTTCGAAGTTTCCCGATGTAAAGCCAGCGATCCAGGTTAGCGAGCCCGCATCTCTCTCGCCATCGGCGCTCCCGCGTTTGCAACATCGGAAACGTATTTAAGGCGATACTTGTCGTTCCAAAAGGGAACGCAAAATAGTTGGGGAACCCGGGGAGAGTTCAGTTGGTCTTCGGGAACAGTCGCGAAGTTGACGACAACCGGTTGGCTGGTGGCAGAAGAGGGTGGGTGGGCCCGGGGTAAAGTTTCGCGCGCGAAACTCGCCGGGCCGATAAGAATAATAGAGATTTTCAGCAGGCGGGGAATTACGCGGCCGACAGGAGATAACAGCGAGCAATTATTTGGATATCGCGTTCGAGTTTCGCGTCTCATTAACGGGAGTCCCCCGCCCCGCTTTTCCAGGCTTTGGACAGCGTCAGCTTGCTCGTCAAGCTTTACCCTCGTCCCCTTCCCTCGACGTTCCTCCAACAAGTTCTTCCAAGGGAGTCAACGTAACCGAGCGTGAACGCACGCGTTACCAGACTCTTTCCTTTTTTCTTCTCTTCAACTGCTCATCTCTCTTTCTCTCCCTCTCTGTTTCTATGTTCACAGGCGCGCCGTGTACGTTGCTAATTAACGGTACTGCAAAGAATCCCATCGAAACAATTCCCGAAGGGAGCGCGCGGTGCAACGAAACGCTTGATTGCTGTTTGCCTTCCGTGTCTCCTTCTTCTTTCTCCTGGGAGGAATATACGTTCGTATACTTCTCCCCCGGTCCTCCGGTTTTGTGAGGAACTTCGGTGTTTGGCCGGAAGATTGGCCATTCGTCTTCCACGGTTTTATATCGAGGCGCGGCGGGACGGGAAGATTCAGCTTGTTACCGGATGGCATTGAGGAGACCGGAGAAATCGAAGGTGCTCCAGCTGTTTCTGGTATTAAATATTCAGCGAATAATGTGGTAAAGCGCTCCGCGGAGTGTTTATGCTTTGTTTCGCGGGACGATTTGTGACTCTATAGCGGAGATTCCGATATTTATCGGCTTGGACTTCGGGGCACGCATGCACGGACTCGGAGGTTCTCGTGTCAAGATTTCGGAGTCCACGCGCAGGGATTCCAAATTCCAACGAGAGCGTGCCGAACATTTTGGCAGCGTTTCGAAGGAAAACAAAGTGCGGCTTTAATTAAACCCAACGCACGGACGGGGCGACATAAAGTTAAATTTCTGTTTAATTACTGTTCTCAAAAACGAGTCCATGAAAATGTAAATGTACATAAACATCCGCGGCTCCGCTAATGATTCGGGATATTCAGTTTTCCGACGAATTAATTATTCCCTTTGAAGCGGCGGACATACATTAGCATTCGGGAACCGTCGTAATTGTTTAACAAGGACACCGGCACGAATTGTGTTGTGTGTCCGCGAGACCGTCGACGAGCGTTTTTCTTCTAATTACCTTCGCCCGAGGAACAAAAGAACCTTGCTTCCGGGCACAAAGATAGTTTGATTCGCATTCGTTGCGCACTAAAAATGTTTAACCGGAGCAAAGTGCCGGCCCGCGTTTATTTATTTTTTGTTCACCGACGCGTGTATTCGCGTACGAATGTTTCTAATTATACCGAGCGCACTGTTGTAAAGGATTCTTGTAATTAGCAGCACTCGGTGCATAAAACGCCCGGTGATTTATTTACCGCACTTAATTTCTATGGGGCGAACACGCAGCTGACGCGAAAGGAAGTCATCTGTGATTCTTGTGACATCAAATTGACTCCGCGGCTTCGCTTGAATACGGCTAATAGAGCGAACATTCGTGGCATTCCAAATGCAACGGTATTTATGATAGAACGGCGGATGATTTAATCCTCTAACACCACGCTAATCATTATACCGCGAATCGTTCTGCGGAACAAACCGACTCGCAATTGTTCTGAAATTTTAGAAGCATCTCGGAGACACATCCCGTTATCGCGCTAACCAATATTTTTCAAATTCATTATTTGAATGACTTACTTGGCAAAAGTGGTGCACGTGGACCGCGGGGATTCGTGCGAATGAATCCCGCAGCTGATTTACGCGAGCTGCCGTACCTTAAACCTATAGATTTAAACGTGGGCGGATTGGAATTTTGCTGTAATCGGTCGGAGCTGACCGATCCACTTGCACACAGGCAGTAATTAATTACCGACGCGAGCAGAGAACGCGAACGTTTGAACGTCAGAGGTAATACCGAATGCGAGCTCGGACGCAGCTTTTTCGCTGAAAAATACATTAATAAGGCGTCGTTTGCGCTGCTTACTGAATGTCGGAGATGTCTCTTCCAGCCATGGTTCTTCCATAAAGGACCGTCGACCCAGCAAGCGAGAAGATCAGGCTCGTTAGTGCCCGTAAGACTCTGGGACCTTCCGTTTCCCTATTCTCGGCTCGTAATACCGTTGCAGATCGAGTTCCATCGGGAAGCAGGGACTCGAAATCAAAATCTGACGTGTCGCGACGTGATCGATGTGCTCGTAGAATTCGAGGTGGGGCGAATAGCATAGATCGAAGGCGAAGGCATACAGGGCAGCCATCTTCGGGACAGGTTCCATCGAGATCGGTTTAACCGGCGCACGTAGTTAATGTTTATTGAACGCGTTCGGGACTAAACTGATCAATATCTTCGACTAATTAATGTATTATACAGTAACGAGTTCCGCGTGATTAAGTTCCGGTGCAGTAACGGCCGATTCAAGTTTGTAATCTCGCTGTGAATTAATAATCTCACCGATGCTACCTAACATTGACGGATCGAGCCAAGTTTCAATCCGGTCCTTGATCTATGCGATTAGAAAATATGATCACCCGATGCGTGTTTTTAATCTCCGTGCTGTCCTTGTTTTTGATAAGCGAGCTCGTCTTTCGATGACAGATTGACGCGATGGTACAACGTCTGTACCAAGAATGATCCTTCTTTGAACAGTTTAATCAGATCCTAGTAGAGAATCAAATTATTTAAGTCAGAAGTGAATTTAGGTCGTGGATAAAAAATGGATTTATCGAGTATTTGGTATTTGATAATTGTTTAGGGGCCAGTCCGCAAACATTATTGCTTCTTCGCGATGAATAACGATGTGGCGCAGCGTGACGAATATTACCGAATAATAAACCCATAATTTATAATACTAATTTCCGCTGTATCGCCGCCGAGAATAACGAGGAAGAAGGCGCTGCGCTCGGAATGTAAATTAGCGGCCACCTAAGTAACAGACTATAATCCTTATCGAATTTTCGAGTCGCCGATAATGAATACTTCTGCCTCGAAGATTCTTGAATCTCTTACGAACCGTGGCAGATCTACGTGAAATCGACTCTGTTTTTCCACGCTATTGCGTCGCGTCGCCACGATTCACGCGTTTATAAAACACGCGAACCGTTCGTGGCCGTGCTAAAATAAAAAAGAAAAACAATGCGCAACAGAATTCAGCGAAGTTTCCGAGCTTCTTCGAGTTTAATTAAACCCTGAATGAAGACAGTAAGTCTTCCGTTGACGTCGGTCTGCGAAACTTTACACTCGAAAAACCCGAATTTGCATAAACATCTGTAGCGGAAACTTTCTGATGGGAAAGTTCCATTTTCTCCTCGGCGTTCGAAATTCTTAGACATTTCTAAAAACGAATAAACAGTTACGGAGTTACGCGTTCGTTCGCGTATTCTCCAAATTAAAAGATTAATCTTGAAAGTTGTTACACGATCCTCGTATCTACATTCGGTCGACCAAATTTATACTTTTATAGTTCCACGCTCGAAGCTGACAAACAACATTATACATACATACATATTAACAATTCCTCTAACGGCGGGAACCATAAAAAATCGTTAAATAAAGCAACGAACAATTCCAAGTTCCATCAATTATGCGGTTGCAAAACTGGCCCAGCATCCAGAGGGAATAACAATGAAATTCAACACTCAAACGAACAGGCTCCATTTTTCGCATGGTAGAATATAAAAAATTTCTGAATAACATATGGAACAACGTATCAGCTGGCCTATTTCGAATCCACAACCCTCAACAATTTATTCTCCGGCGGAGCGCATAAAGCGGAGCGTATAAAATCCCGAAAAGATCACGAATCGCGGAAGAATCGCGTCGGCGCGGCGCGGTGCGGCGTCGCACGTCGAACGCACAAAACTTGCGCCGCCGGTTGACAGAGAACAAAACGGGAAAGGCTAAAACGAATAGAGCGACCTTTCGGAAACGGGGAGAGCCGAAACAAGAATAAAGCGAGCTTTCGAAAGGAGAGAAAAAAAAATCGGCGGAGAGTGGCGCCGCGCCGATACCGCGAGAACCCGTTCGAACGTGAAAACACCGGGAAACCGATGCTCCGGGAAAAGCGACAGCCCCGAAAAAAAGGCAGCCTAGTGAAAGACAGCATTGTGTCGGTCCCCGGTGGGGTTTCCGCGCGTGTTTAGAATCGACGATAAACGCGGCCCCCCGGACAAGACGCGCTTGCACGAATCGTGCGGGGCGGTTCGGTTATGCGAAGAAACCCGTCGTGCCGCACCGTGCCATTTTTTTCCCTCGGCAGTACCCCGAATTTTTTTTATTTTTTATTTCGGTCGGACGACAGAGCAGCGTCGCATCGTTCCGCGAGCTGGATAAAGGAGATACGACAAGCGGCGAAAAAACGAGGCACAAAACAACGGCGAACAAACAAGAGGAAATTCTGACAAGGGTGTAAGCGACGCTGGTGAATGCTACATGGGGTCGCGGACAGACAATCGCGACGGGTTTCGTCTGCCCCTCTTCACCCTCTGCTATCACTCTATCTCGCTCTCTCTCTCTGTTGCACTCTTTCCTTCTCTGTCCATCACTCAAGCTTTCTATCTTGCTCTGTCCGCCTCTGTGTCTATTCGTTTCTAGCGATTTCTCTGTTGGCAGAGTTTGAGGGTGCGCAACATAGTCCCCCGGTGCTTTCAGAACTAACGTTCTCGAGCTTTAATTGTGTATTCGTCCTGCGCCAATGGGACTTCATTATCTTGCCGATGCCGTCGAGGCGGGGGAGGGTAAGTGGAACAAAAGACCGCGAAAGGAAACATAATTAAAAATTACGGGCCACGCGAAAATCGTCCTCCGGCGCTCGTGAATATCCTCCTCCTTCCACACCCTTGACTCGGTCTCACCCCTTCCCTCGACGCGACGGTGCTGGAATTAAAGGAAGATAAGGGAACACCGGGTGTACCTGGTAATCCGTGTGTACACAAAGGACTCGGCCGTTACGCCCACGCGAAACGTGAGATAAGGGCTAACTGCCCTCGAAGCGACGCGGCTAATCTCTCGAATGTATTAGACCGTTGCGGCCAGTCGGGAAGATTTTTCTTGCGGACCATCGAAACCGCGGAATCGAAAGGCTTTAGACCTAAAGTATAGTAAAACGATTTCCTCCCTATACACAGATTATTCGAAATTGAAAACAGATTTCTGGCTAGCTTAACACAGTCCGTCGACTGTTCAGTGGAAACACAGCTTGGGATCCACACATATTCCAATTCGAATGGATTTAGTTTACGCGAGTTTAAGAATGTTTTTTCAAACGAAGAAAGAATGTGTTCTTGGACGGAAGAAATGGGATGTGGACAAATGGAGACATTCGAAAAGCCACCGGAGTCGAGGATAGCGACTCTAAGCAGATCATAGACTCGGCTTGCGACTGTAGCTTCCGAGCTATTGGAACAAAGCACAGTTGGCGAACAAGATATAGTAAACTCGTACCATTAATCCCCAGAGGACCAGCGCTATTGATGAGGCGAGACTTAAACTGGTCTTACACCGGACCAGAAAAGGGCTCAGCTTCGAGACCAGGACCAGGGCTTGGCTACGTGACCAGGATATCACTTTAAGAACACTAATTTCCTAAGTAAAACCATTGGAAATCGATGCTAAGTCATCCCCGATACTCCTGTTAAGCTGAGAAACCTCCCCGATCTACAGTGACAATTTTTACCAGACCAAATTTTACAGTTCCATCATATTCCATGCCTTCTACTATAGCTAATCGACCCCTATAAAGTAATTATATACAATCTCGAAACTCGGACAAAGTTAAGACAAGATCCTAGACTCGAAAACAAAATTTTGTAAGTTCGCAATAACCTGTTTCCTCGGAGTTCATAATTAATTGGACACTTTATGCCAATCGTGCGCAACTTCCGAACTAGAACCTGAACTAACAGCTTCCTCAGGCTGTAAAATCTCTCTGACTCGATGTTACATTTCTGTCCTAAAAACACAATTTTAGACGCCTGAATGGTACTCGTTTGAAATTTCGAAAAATTTCCTTGCACTGATTCTGGGCCGGGTGCCATGGAAATCATCGACACAAATTTCCCCGACTCCAGATTTGACCGACAATAACTTTGGCCGACAACGAATTTGATCCACAACGACTTGAGACGACCACGGTATGATAATTAGACTGCGGATTTTATGCATTTATGACAAAAATGGGCACGTACAATTTAAAGCAGTGGACATGTTTAAAATATTTAGGGGCATCAATATATTAGTTTCAGCTTAATAGAAGAATACAATTTTTATTTGGCTCCTGTGTCGTGCAATGAATGCGAACATTTTTTATTTTGCATAAAGATCCGCAGTCTAATGATAATACATACAGGGTGTCCCAAAATTACCTTAGTTTAATGAAATGGGAGGTTTCCGAGATCATTTCAAGCGACATTTTCCTTTGCAAAAATGTTATCCGCGGCTTTGTTTAGGAGTTATTAACGAAAAACACGGACCAATCAGAGCGCGACCTAGACGCGAGTTGGCACAGTCGGCCAATAAACAGTTGGCGCGCCGGGCCGACTGTGCCAACTCGCGCCTAGATCGCGCTCTCATTGGTCCGTGTTTTTCGTTAATAACTCCTAAACAAAGCCGCGGATAACATTTTTGCAAAGGAAAATGTCGCTTCAAATGATCTCGGGAACCTCCCATTTCATTAAACTAAGGTAATTTTGGGACACCCTGTATAATACATATGATAATACTGTATAATAATACATACTGTGGTCGTCTCAAGTCGTTGTGGATCAAATTCGTTGTCGATCGAAATCGTTTTCGGTTAAAGGCGTTGGCGGCCAAAGTTATTGTCGGTCAAATCTGGAGTCGGTGAAATGTTGTCGGTTGAAACCGTGTCGGGGAAATTTGTGTCGGTGACTTCCATGGGACCCATTCTGAACTGGCGCAAATCCTGACTGGGGCCATGGCGAACCGCCGCGGTGCGCTGCGCCGCTTCGTTCACAGTCAGCCGAGCACTTTGAATCGATCATGTGCGATTCCGAGGCTAAGACCCGAGTTAAGCGATGCGTTCCCTGTCCGGCTCAGCTGTCTCGGGTCCGCGGGATCTCGGTGAAATTTATCCGATGCGTAATGAGGCAAAATTAATCAATCGTCGATATTGCCGAGCGCCGCGCGTTGCGAATCGGCATCCTTTGTGAATTACGACCGGGTGAATAGATGCGGCAACGTACGAATGCATAGATTACAAATTCTCGATTATACGGGAGCTTCCGTCGATGCTGTCCGGAGCGGAAGGATAAAATCGGCGCGCCGCACTGGCACAAAATCGCAAAAAGCTGCGCAAAAAATCGAATTTACGACCTGCTGCACGCTTTATGAAATTTTGAATATGTACCGGGCGCCCCGATACAAGTTAATCGCGTAATTATTCCCTAGACCAACTTGTTCCGATTTAGAACGGGACATTCTGCGATGGATGCAGGAATTTTAAGGTGAATTTTATGGTGAACTGAAAAAGTTTCTCAACCGACTTTACTTGAACAAAAATTGTAGCAGAATTTATTAGTAATATTCTGAAGAAACACCCTTGCCTTGAAATCGCAGAACAAGGGGCAGATGATGTCTAATTAACAGAGATACGAATTCGGTTCAGCATTTTGGCGCAGGGGCGGAATTCGAGCATGGTTTCCGCGTCTTTTTCCGAGGGTCCTGGGGATTCAAAGCGGCTCTCCTTCGAAAGACGAGAGAAAAGCAAATTGTTCGAGGACCGTTTGTAAACTGTTTGAGCATTAAATGGAGTTCTTTTGTTGCGAACCGGGTAATGAAAAGAGGAGGGAGTGGCCGAGAGGTTGGGGAGGGGGCCGGGCTTCGCAAGCAGCGAAACGCGGGACCGGAGGTCTTTTTATGGCCTAATGAAAAATCAATTGGACACTCGACGCGAGCGCCTTATTATCTAATTAACGTTATTGCCGTTTGCCCGGGAAACGAGAGCATTAATCCGGGAACATTCGAAGACAATGGCGCGGGTAATCCTCGGCGGAGCACCATATTTGAAGTTTTCTGCGGATGACAGACGCACACTGAGTGTTTCTTTATACAATGCCGCGTTTAATTGGCGCGGCAACGTAAATTGCCACTTCGCCGACCATATGGGAATGCGATTGTCTTACGAACAGCATTGTTTGAAAGCATAATGCGTCCCGCGGTTCGAATGGGCGAGGGTTTTCGGTGCATGGTGTATCGTGCTGCTTCTACCTTTTCAATTTGATACAGATTTCGCGTGTGCAATGAATTTTTCTAAAGAATTGCTCATGAAATACCGAATGAAAAATTATGATCCACATTTTCCACCGAATTTATACCTTCCGAACAATTCCAAAACATTCAGAAATATTTCGTTACCGTTTTAACTCTGTGTTCGTTTGTAGAAATTTCGGATCCGGTTTTTTCGGAATACCGGTGTTATCGAAAATCGGTTCTCGCGTGAACCGTACGCGTTACCGTTCGTTATTATTTTCGGCGATCACGATCAAAGCATCTTTCAACGAGAAACGGAATGAAAAATTGTTTGTTAGCGATGCTGGGCGTGTTTTGCTCTTTGTTCCGTCGGTGATCAAGCCCCGTCGCGGATTTGGCAAACACAGGTGAATTTCAAGCACCGTTTGCCCAGACGATAGCGGCGCGGCGGCCGCGATTTTTGTTTCCTCGAAATCGAAGCGCACGCGCGGGTCCGTTAGGCTCGCTAATTTCTTCAAAATCTGCGCAACATTCTATCGATTTCGCGGGCCCGCTGTTTATTTATTTCTTTATCGGGTTTACGGCACCGGGGGAAACGAAACCGTTGCCAGCAGATTTGCCGGATCTCGATATCGATTCGCACGAGTGGACAGGGGGAGGAGGGAGGGGGCAGGACAGGTTACACTTTGAACGCGTTTAAAACACCCGAATACTATCGCTTTATGCGTTATTTAAAGGCGATCGGGTTTCAATGAATAATACGCGGTCGCCGGATCAACATTTCACAACAGAGATTAACACCTTCATCGCTCGGAATAATGTGCGTTAATCCCCCGACCAATAAAACCATTGTGATTGGAAACGGATCGTTCGAGAAATAGCGCTGTTAAAAACCCCATAAATACCGAATTCGCCCGGATCAATAAACAATCCGATCACAAATGATGTTGCTGAACCTTGATCACTATTTTACGTCCACAAATTTTAGACCAGTAAATGTTCAAAATTGAAAGAACAAATTTCAATTGTATATTTTTATATTTTTCCTTCGTCGTAAATATTCGAGGAGAATTGTGGCTAATAAAAAAATCAACGAAGACTATTCTCTTAATTTACTTTTGGGTTATCATTGGCAGTCAGACTTCAAAGTCGATTTTCACATTTTTCCCAATGTATCGTATTTTTGAGGGTAGACGGACTCGTTCATTGGAGAGCAAACTATCAAATTGGAGCTTTCGTGTCTCTGTTTACCGGAGGAAGCTTCCAAGCAGAGACGTGGCATTAGTCACGAGTAAATTGGACGTCTACTTCGCTTAAAAACCCAGATGTTAAACACGACGTCGTCGAAAAACGTCTGCTTTGAATGCAGTAGAACGTTTTTAGCTCTGTTTTTTCGCTTACCAGTGTTTGCGTTTTATTAAGGAGCTTTTAATTGCTCGATTACCGGAACGGCACCTGTAAAAGTCGTTCAAGAATTTATTCGAATCGTTTTAGTTACTGTATTATAAATTCTAACCATCGAGTCACTGAAAATATTCCGGAAATAATTTCTCTTTTGTAATTCATCAAGTTATAGAAACTCTATGTACTTGTTTGTTCAAGTACACGTTACCATAAAACTGCATTTTGTCTTTGAACATTTTCTTGGGTATTAATTAATAGGAATCTATCAGGATCTATCTATACTACTCGTCGGTCGCAGTTATTCTTTCATTGTTTCGACCACTGTCCTCCCCCATTCCGATTCCGCGTCGCGCCGCGCCGTTGCAGTTGCAATCGCGCACTCCTCTCGCGTCTGCAGTGGCAGAATGCAGCGGAACGCGGCCGGTAATTTTAAACAGGGCCGGCGGATACAATGGATATCCTTTCAGAGGCGTCTCCGGGTTTTCTTTCTCACTAGGCGTGCTCCTTTGACCGGTTTCTCTCTCTTTCTCTCTCTCGCGCCTCCACAATTGTTCCGTTCGCCGTTTCCAGGACGATCGCACGCACGGTCACCGCAATTATTGTAACTATTTTTCGAACCCCCTCTTTTCCATTTACAACGCCGAGTACAATGGCTGACCGATCTCTTTATTCGATCGAACGCGGCGCAGAGTCATTAAAATTAATTGAAGTCTCAGTCCTTGGAATTGATTCGATTATTCCTCCCGTGTAATCTCTTGTACCATAATTTTTAAACTGTCTCATACATTTATATCGTGCTGCTAAAATTTCTATACATTTTCAATATTTTCTTTGACCCGCACACGTTTCCGTGAGATTACATACATTTTATATCAGCTACAAGTTCCGCGATGTTCGTTAAAAGTAAAAGAGAAAAATGTCTTTTTTCGAATCTTCTTCGTCCGCATTTTCCGACTGATATCGTTAAAAAAAAAATGTTAGCCTTTTTTGCGACTACACCCGCAACGCGACAGAGCGACGACAAATGGCTTTAGTTAATAATATTTTCCAGCGGGAAGTTGTCGTTTCGAGGTCAGAAAGTTTCGGTTAGCAATTTTTCCGCGGTTTTGCAGGTTGCGTTTCGCGTTACGAATTTCGCGTCCGGCATATAATATCCGGCGTAGAAAAATTCCTGTTAATAATTAAAATTCACGCGGTCAAGGCACCGTGAAACGGCCATGCCGCATGGCTGAATATGGCTGCGTGTCTCTCTCTGAGTTAGTAACTTCAAATATTCTCGTAGCGGGACACTAAATATTGTAGACATTTTTCGGTGTGAAACGAAAAAGTTTCCTCGAACATGCTCGCTCGCGAACTTGGCAGAGAAATTCGCGAATTCGATTAGAGGAAACGAGAATGCATACATAGTAGAATAACACGCAGGGAAATTCGAGTTATATCGTGTAATCTTCTAATATTCGTTAGCGGTACTCTGATCCCTTCGATCGAACGTTTTATCCAGCAGAGACCATTAGACAATTTATTATAGTTTTATTAGCAGGTGTAGTGCATTTTCCATCGCATTTATGGCGCCATTAGGATCACCCTAATGCCCCTTTTAGTTAATGCTCATATCGGGCATTAGTGTCCTCCCATTTCAAGCGACATAACATTTAGAGCCCACGGGTCGTCTTAAATGCGACCTTTCATCTATACAGCATCATGCAAACTTACTTGTTATTTATAAACCGTAAAATTGCCGGGGGAATTCGCTCCGTGAAATGATCCGGCACCCATCAACATCCGAGAAACGTACGGTGCATCAAAAATTTGTCGACATACGGTCTCCCTGGAAATGGAAAAAACTAATAAATGCTGTAAAACTGGTGTCTGTGGAGGATATGTACAGTGACTCCCACAAATATTCGGAGACTCTTAAAAAGCCGATAACTTTTGTAATATTGTACTATACGATTTGAACTTTTTTGGGAAGCTAGAGCAATTAGTTTACTACAGGATGCGAGAAAAAATTTTTCCAAAAATTGCAATTGATCGGAATTGTAGGAAAAATACTAAAAGTTGCATTTTACAACTTTTTTATGCGGGCATATATTGAAAATTTAAAAAATACGTTTTGTAGATCTTTGTGAATTAAACATATTCTGAAAATTTCGTCAAAATCGGGTGTCTGTGGAGGATATGTATGTACATATAAATCGTGGGGGCACCGATATAACTTCGATGAAACAGAATGCAGCTGTCAGGATATAACAAAGGGCCACAATTTCTGTGCGGAATTGCAATGCCACTTAGCGATACTTATTGTTGTCGGGAGGACGTCGCGGAGCATTGCAAAACCACGAGAACTTTTTGTTCTGTTCACTGAAGAACAGGCGTCGTGTCGCGTCGCTTTCTGGTTTAGAATTCGCGGTATGTACAATCTTGACGGGTGTGCGCCGCGGCGACGATCGTGAAATTTTTCCGGTTGACTGCGATAGGGCTGCTCTTTCAGTCTGCCAGCCCTGATAAAATCGTCGGCGTTCCGTCAGTTTTTGCGAATTCGACGGTGCTCGTCTTCACTGGCAATGAGAAATATTCGACATCGCAGATTTCCCGGAAATACATTTTTTACTTCAATTTGTATATTTGTCTAAATAAAATTGACCAAATTTGGGGCCACGAACTCGACGAAGCAGTTAGCATTGTGGAATTTACGTGTATGATACAGGAAATACTTGCACAGACTGTGGTCAAAGTTGTTCCACCCGTTTGAAAATTACCGTAGCGTTCATCGGATTCTTCACCTAACTCGTTTATATCGCAAAGCGAATATTTCCGTTCGTTTCACTTAACCACGCGGTTGAAAATAATTCGGTTGTTTCATCATTCCCAATGAAATTTACATAGCGATAATTAGACTGCCGACCTTTGTGTATTCGTGGCAAACTCAATCGAACGAAATCCAGCAAAATAAATATGACGCGATGTTGATTTTATGCAGGAGTTTCAAACTTTTCTACGCGACTCTGGAGATTTGAAGCTTTAAAACGGGTGCAGGTCTACTGTTGCACCATTCATTCTTAAACAATTATAACAAAAAATATTTTTCAACGTTTATACAGATTAGCATTTTTGAGAAGTAACGTGTTCAGTTTTTCAGTTGCTATATCATGCGGAAACATCTTAGGAGAAAATGGATGATGGATTGTGAAAGAAGAGACTTCAAGCTGCACAATGAATCTTAGTTTATAGTTGTACCACTCCTTTTTACGAAATGAAACATTTCGTAATTCCGTTCTTAGCGCGTGTGATAGAGTTCCGTAATATGTTTAATAGGTTGAAAATAATATTGAGTAAGAAATTGGGAATTCTTTTGATGTTTTCACCAAATCCGCTGTCCGATGTTCCAAAACGAACACCGGCACGGTCGTCGAAGGAGTAAACAATTGTTTGACCACGTTGTAGGGGAGTCTACTGTGCCAATGTTCTCTGAAGTGTGTGTCTCGTGTATTTTGGTAATTTTTGTGTGCCCGGGTGATTTACGAGTAACAGCTCTGCCCCACAAGAGGGTCGATGGGAGAGAGAACGAGAGCGACAAACAGGGAGAAATAGAGAGAGAGAGAGAGCAAAGTGCCACAAACCGGTCCCTCGATAAATGAAGACGTAATCTCCGGCGAGCTGGAAAATATTAGGTCGTTGCGCGCGAAACGTTTCCCTCGACGCGACGGCGCGCACGCTTTTTGAAGGTACGCGCGCGTTATCAGAATATTTTCCGTGTCACTTACCGCCGCTTTCCCGGGAGAGTCTAACTGGTTTTCCACCTGGTCGTTACGGGCCGACGTTTTTTCGCGCGGTCGAACGCTTTCGGTCGGAGCCTATTCCGATCCGCGAAGGCTCGTTTCTTCTTTGCTCGTTTCGGGGCCAATCGGACTTGTTCATCTCTCCCTGTCGGGGCTCGTAGAACACCGGCATTGTCCCATTATTTTATCAAAAGTTACATCCGAATTCCAATTTTTCAGTAGCCAGCGGTTCGGGTCGTGAATTATATTGAATTCAATGTAGCAAATGGTGATCTCAAATAAGTAGTAAAAAAAACGCACTAAAAAAATGCACTAAAAAGTATGAAATAATTTCCGTTTAATTTACGTAAATACACACGAACTTACAAAATTGAAAATTTTCGACACTGGAAATTACGGAAATCCTTAAATTCTCCTACTACTTATTTATAAATTTATAATATGGGAACACAGAAATAACTTCTGCGTTACACATTTTTTAAATTTTTACCATAAACGTGAAATAGCGTTACGTATTATGAACGACGACGAGGAATAGAAAGCAAACACAAGTATATGAAAGAAAAACATCAAAATATATCGCACTTCTTCAAAGTTCTGGGCTATAATTTGGAGAGCTGTATTTCAATTATAATTGTATTTCAATTACACATCTGATTAAAATACTTAGTAATTGAATTAATTGTGAAAGGTTTGAATTATATAATCCAGTTACGACGTAGTTGAATTACTATATAATAGAAATACAATGTAATTCAATTGCGTAATTGAATTACAATATTATTGAATTAGCACAACTCTGCCCTGGGGACATACTCTACAAGATGCACAAAGTTTCGTTCCAATTGGTCCATCCTTCTCGGCGTAATCGGTGAACACACATAGCAAAAACAAAGCGAAAAAAAAGAAATGCACATACAGATCGAATTGAGTAACCTGCTCCTTTTTCAAAGTCGGTTAAAAACTGACCTTAAGCTCTTAAAGAAAAAGCGATTTTGTCTAATTTAAAAGGTCACTTCATTTTAAAGGGTGCGTATTGATATTTGACATATTTTAAGATCATCCACATGGGCGAGGACTAACATGTAGCGCATAATCATCTAGCGCTTTTCACGGGGTGCGGCGGTACCGTGGCAATATTTCATCGACGACACAGAGCAGCGGAAAGAGAGACATTTGAATTTTCGCGTACGGGGGTGGCAGAAAGAGGGGTTGTCGGGCGTAACAAATTGGAAAGGGTAAATAATCGGACTACGCCGGAGACAGTTGACTGCGAGGGTGGCAGCGTAATGGAACACTCCGTGAAAAGCGGCACTGCTTCGCTCTGTTCTGCTCCGGTCTGCTCCAGTCCGCTCTGCTCTGCTCTGCTTCGGTCCGCTCGGCTCGGCTCGGCTCGGAACCGCGAGTAATTACGTTATAATCGTATCGGGCAGTTGTCGTTATTTGGCGGGCAACTGCGCTCCTCCTCGTCACCCGCCGGCATAATAGATTCCTCCTATTGTTTGTTGCCGACTACATCGAGGTCAGCTACGAAATTATTAAAACCGGTGGTCGGACGCCGCGCGGGGGCGAAAGAGGATGGGAAGAACAATTACGTTAAAAATGAACGGGGCCGACCATTGTCCCCGTGTAAAATTGCGTTCCTTGCGCCCGAGGAAGCGGAATTATCGCACACCCCCCGCACCGTTCCATCGTCAACCCGCGGTGTTCTCGTGATTCGTCGTTGTTTCGCGAACAACGAACGGCCAATTAGAAACTGCCGCGAATTCTCCTTTCGTCGCCTCGCTGCTGACAATCTCGATCGTCTTCCTGGATATTAAACCTTTGCGAAGTTTTTCCCGATTTTGTTAGCGACACCTACCGCTTTAGCTGTTTCGTTTAAAGGCTGGCGAGAAAATCTGTTCTTCGATGCCGACATCAATGAATGAAGTACAGTAATCGCTCGTTCGTTGTCCTGAATCGTGGGCACGATCGTTGTCCAGTGCCTACCCACTCCACTGCCTGTCAACGAGAGGATTAGGCCTGCGTGGATCTGGTCGCCAGATGTGTCCCAGGACTGTCTAGACCCGCGCAGAACGGAGAACAATAGGAAAGGAATATGGCAAGGAAATAAGGAGTTTTTCAAAGCCAGACAGTTGACTGCTTTTGACTGCGAATGCTTTTCTTTGTCATTTAACTAGCCGTTTCACTAAAGACCCAGTCATAAATCAAAAATAGTGTCCAGGCACGATCGTTGTCCGCTCAAACCCCCGGCCTTTGGACAACGAAGGAGCTTTTACTGTAATTGTATTATGATTATCGATCGTTATTAATAACAAGATGTATTGATGATCTCGGCGCAAAGGCTCGATCGGAGATACAAATTAACGCAATTTTGCTAGTTTGATTAAACTTTCTACGGATTTAGCAAATCCTGAATTTAGATCTGTTGGTTTTTTTAATTGGTTATCGTCCGTTAACGCGACGACTGCCATCATTTCCGCAGGCGGTCGCCAATAAAAGGCTCCGTTTTTTTCTCGGATTACACGGGCACGAGCTCCGTGCCTCCGGTTACACAATGGCTGTCAATCATCCACGGGTCACGGTGCACCGAGCGTATTAATCTTCGAGGGAATGTTGAACTAATTCGATGGCCGATGGCCAGCGAATCCATTTCCCACGTTAATGTCCACTCCGCGGGAAAACAGGCGGTCCCGGTTCCCGATGAAATCACCGGATTCCTCGCAAGACCGATTACCGGGGGAATTTTGATACGGTCAAAGCCACCGCGCGACTGCTAACTGTTAACGTACCACGGCCGCCTCAATTAATCACGATCAACGGTCCGCTGGAAATATACCGTAAATATGGTAACGAACCGAATCAATTATCCGTCACGATGTAAATCGTAATGAACGCGGGGTCGTGTGCGCGTGTCGTTCGAACATCGGTTTTTCAATAAGCATACATTAGCAGTCCCATCATAAATCTCGATGTTTCTCGTTTCTTCGTAAATGAGAAATTTAAAGAAATATTGCGAGATTTATCTTAACTTCGGCGTAACGTTGATTGTTGCGGTCCAGAGTTTTTCTGGACCGCTAATCTATTAATTTTGTCTGCGAATAAATCTAACTCCACAACCTTCGTTTGCAATCTGGTTCTATTTCGCGTTGAGATTTAACATTGATAGTATTTGTTAAAAACGCAAGAAAAGTTTTGTTTTAATTACCTCTTTAATTACCTAGTAATCCTTCGGAATATTTTATAGAAAGATCTGAACCAGTCTGCAGATCGTCATCTTGAAATCACCAAGACGGTCACCTTTTAAACGTTAACAGAAGCACCTTTCGCAACAAACTGCAAACTTCTAATTAGTTCTTGGATCGTTACGCAAACTTCTATTTCCATAACTTATTTCCCAACAACCCCAGACTAAATGAAAAATGTACTCTCCGCATTAAGAAGTCCCTCGTAGTAAAAATAAAGCAAACGTGTCGTTAATAATTCTGAACGCGGTATTTATTTCTAAGAGAAAGCTGTAACGGAATGCCGAAGAAATGTTGCTTGAACAGCATCGTTGCAGTTTAATGTCGTTTAACAAAGTTATATCATAAAAATGGCTATTACTTTGCATACGGGGGGGAAGGGGGGCGGCGGCCAGATATAATTTTAAACGAAAGATAAAACTTGTATAATTGAAATGCAGTGCAGGTGTTGTCGCACGCTGCGTGTAAGAATACTTTCACAGTTTAATTGCAAGCAGATTCGCGAGCAAGTGGATTTTCTTGGGCCAGGCGTGCACGTAGAATTCCTCTGCATGCTCCGACAACCGAAGCAGAACAGCAGGATTCTTCCCCATCTATCCGTTTATTAGCATAATTCGATAGAAATCGAATTCCCGGTGTCGGGTATTCTAGAAATGCGGCCCGCGCCACTCGTGTGCACTCCGCGTGGCTGCGCTGTACATGTAACCGCTAACCCTTTCCACGTTTCAGGAGGAACTACTCCCGGGGTTGCCCCCTGGAGCTGATAGCCTAATTTGATTTAAATAAAACACTGCTGCCTCGAGATTAAGTTCGCCCCCGGGAGACTTCGAACACGAACGGAATGTAAATTAATTCCGGATCGCTTGCTGCGCATTTTTATCCACCGGCGAATTACACGGGCCATTTCATTGAATTACCGAAATTAATCAACCTCGCGTTAAGATATTAAGATATTTAGTTGCTCGGTAACGAGGCAAATTCTGAAATATGTACATACTGCACACTGTACGCATACAGAAATTATTCAATGTCCCAGGCTTATAGTAGAATTCTTTAAATATTAGGTAAAGTAAAAAGTTCTGAGCGTTTTTCGCTTTATTTATATAAGCGAACGTTTTACTTCGCCTAATATATGTAGCACCATTCGTAAAATTGAGAAGTACTTCGAGGCTTAACATTATTAGATTTACCACAGTCTACTACCATGGTGCTATATCTCAAAACAGGTACAAATAAAATACGATAAAATTCTCGTTATAAGAAATAGGGAAATCAATTTACCTTCGAATAAAGTATCCGGCGGAACCTAATTCGAATAAGATGAGTAACAGATCTATTCCACCGGTGCACCTGTTCAAAGTAATCTGTATCCACTGATCGTTCTTATACATATGTATAAGAATGACACTTTCATATAAACTAGTTCGAGATACCATTAACCATTATATTACAGGTATTAACATGCTCAATGTACATTAGATATATTAAATGTAATGCACGACGTACGTGTACGAATATTAATATAGTAATAAAATACAATATTTAAAGTGTGTTTACCGTATTCTATATAATCAATCCGATACACCCAATAAATATTATATAATGAACAGGCATTCGTTAATATAATTAATATATTGAACATACGTTCGCGGTAATACAATGAATATATTGACAAGACTTTAAATCTATTTCTTTTTTCATTATATTATAATTAATTTTCACTTATTCAAACTGTAAAATGTAATTTCGACGTACAGAACGGTACACTTTCGGAAGCCGCAGACAGAGTTGGGCATTCATTGATTAAAATTTTAATCAGGATTGATTGATTAATGTATATGATTAAAAAAGCTAATCGTCAATCGTTGATTAAAAACAGAAATCGTCGAAGAATCGGAGACTGATTTAATCGACTGATGAAATTAATCGTCAATCGTTGATTAAAAAAAGAAATCATCGAAAAAAAGACATAAAAGCACGTAAACAGAGTTTGTATTATAGACCAAATGACAATACACCTAAACTCGGTTTACATTTGTTTCTGTATTCATATAGTTTTGATTCCGTATTTCATTTCGAAATTTCAGCAGTTAATTATTAATCAATCATCCGATTGACGACTACAATTGAAAGGAATGCAATCGTTAATCGCAATTAACGACTAAAGTAGAAATTTAACCGTTATTCCCAATTAACGATTAATAAGTATTTAATCGTTAATTGCGATTAACGATTGAAGTAGAAATGTATTCGCCAATCTGGCCGCAGATCGCATAAATCAGGAGCACAATCCTGTCTGCGTCAAGACGGCAATAGCTTACCGTTTGACCGTTCCAAGAGACAGGCAGGTGTATCCTGGAAGCGCAGGTGCACTGGTAGGACGGTTCGAGCCTTTTCACTGGACTAAGGGGTTGCTCAACGGAAAGGGTCAACTGTTGAGCAATTATCCGAGGTCGTCCGGCAACCGATAAGCTGATACGGTGCTCGCAATGGGAAAGATAGCAGGGATCGGTATATTCCTTATTCCTCCCACGAGATCGTTCCCGAATTAATGCGTAACCCGTGGCCAGAATGCTATGGTCCTGTTCAGAGGATAGCCAAGGGGATGAATCACCGACGACGGCGGACAGCGGATGGAACAGTCGCGACATTCGAGAACCAATTATCGAGGCGGTTCCTCTACTCCTTATCAACTTCTTTCATTAAATTCGAATTAAGATCCCCGTCTCCGCGATTTTAGTCCTCGGCTTTTTACCTCTTCCTCTTCCTGATGGGATTCAGCTGGATCTCGTGCTAAAGCCTTTTTTAATCGCCGCAATGGTTCCTAATGTAATTCTAATTACATTCTAATATGTTTTAGAGAAATATAGAAAACATTTTAAAGCACACTCTTTTCGAAAAATATGATACATATTTTTTACAGTTTAATTCAACTTGGAGAATTTTTTTGCAATATACAGGGTGTCCCAAAATTCCTTCAACAGCCGGAAATGGAAGGTTCCTGAGATCATTTGAAGCAACATTTTCTTTAGCAAAAATGTTGTCCGCAGCTTTGTTTAGGAGTTAATAATGAAAAATACAGACCAATCAAAGCGCGACCTAGACGCGAGTTGGCACTGTCCGCCCGGCGCGCCAACTGTCTATTGGCCGAGTGTGTCAACTCACGTCTAGGTCGCGCTCTGATTGGTCCGTGTTTTTCGTTAATAACTCCTAAACAAAGCCGCGGATAACATTTTTGCAAAGGAAAATGTTGCTTCAAATGATCTCAGGAACCTCCCATTTCCGGCTGTTGAAGGAATTTTGGAACACCCTGTATATGTTGCTATTGCCATCTTTGGTAAGGGGTAGTGCGGTTACCGTCGGTGCTTACAGCGACTCCCATTACTGTTTGGCGAGCATTCTCGCGCGTTCGTGTTTTCAGTAGATTTGGCAAGTTATAGTCAGACACACCAGCCGAATCCCATTGAATACCGTTGTTACATTAACTTGTTGTACGAGAAATAGGTTTTTTTCTGAAAGAAGACGCGCTATAGCGTGAAATGGTGAATACGTATATTTTCAAATTCCACTACTGTCTCGTACTACTCCGAATTTTGAGAAACGAATTGCGTTACGAACTTTCTCACAGAACATTGTTGTCCGAGGTAACTAAGGTGAGGTGTTGGTCGCATCTTGGGATGGAGAACTAATAGAGGGATTACTAGGTAATGTGGTTACACCGGCTGGCCCCAATTAGTATTGCGGGGGGCGATACAGCGAGGGGAAGCGGACTAAAAGGTGTGATCAAATTATATTGTCAGAGAGATTCGATATTTTGGGAAATTGGGTTTGAACAATTATTTAAATTGTGTTAGCGGAGAATTGTGAAACGGAGAGAATGTTGAGGTATTGCATACATTCTTGAAAGAACAAAAGGGGTGGTTATCGGGGTGAAATTTTGTCGAAATTATGCAGTAGAATTCAGAAAAATGTTCTTCAACGATGACAAAAGCAACGAAGCGTCAGACAATCGTTGTCCCGCCTCGAGGATCGCAAATGAATACAATGTTCTCGTTTCCGGTGGAGCAGATTAAAAACTAATTTCTCAATTACACCAAACGTCTCATTTCGCTCGCTGAAGGCTAATTTCACCGGCGACACAAGAGACAGTTATTTCTGCGGAAGGAGGATAAAAAGTTTCGTTGTTGCGCGCTCGTGCTTTATTGTCGAGTGCAATAAACATGCACGGTGGTATGCAGCTATAATCAATGGAGCGCGAGGGTGGTAGCTGAGTTCACGCGCAATTGAATCGTTGAACGAGCCCACGGCCGTCGAGCCGGGTAAATTGAATATTACAGGGAATTACAAAAGGCGGACATGTTCAAAGAACGGGTTGCACGGTATCGTGGCATAAATTTGTTTAAATTGCTGCCTCGCGCCCTCGATGAGAATGCGGCGCGTTTAATTTTTTAGGGGTGCCACCACTTTTGCCCCGCTCAAAGTCGCGCCCACACCCCCCCCTAATTCTCCGTTGGCAATTTACATCCGCGGAAATTATCGCGAGAACTTCCTCGGAGTGTGCTCCGCCGCCATTTTTTATTTCCCGTAATTTTGCACGCGATAACGGCCGAGTGTTACTCCAAGTGGCCGCGGAACATTTTCGTACGGTTTTCGCCAACTATACAGGGTGTCCCAAAATTACCTTAGTTTAATGAAATGGGAGGTTCCCGAGATCATTTGAAGCGACATTTTCCTTTGCAAAAATGTTATCCGCGGCTTTGTTTAGGAATTATTAACGAAAAACACGGACCAATCAGAGCGCGACCTAGACGCGAGTTGGAAAAGTCGGCCAATAAACAGTTGGCGAGCCGGGCCGACTGTGCCAACTCGCGTCTAGGTCGCGCTCTGATTGGTCCGTGTTTTTCGTTAATAACTCCTAAACAAAGCCGCGGATAACATTTTTGCAAAGGAAAATGTCGCTTCAAATGATCTCGGGAACCTCCCATTTCATTAAACTAAGGTAATTTTGGGACACCCTGTATATTATGTATGTCGGACACCGAAAAAATGTGCGCTTTAGAATTTTCGAAAATGATCTCGGTCTACGAAACCTCGAGGTGCAGAAATGAATTTGTTCTTTAATTTTTCAGATGTTTTCCGTTGAAGATAACGAGTTCTGTTGCACGCGCTGCAGCTGTCGAATGCAATTTCAAGGATTCGTTGTTTGCTTGAGTAGCTGCGACGTTCAGCGCAATTTAAAATTCATTATTAATTTAAACTTTGTTTTATTTGCAAGACCTCCGGTAATTAATTTTTAACAAAATTTTGACCTCCCTGGAAAACAAGAAAGAATTCGTTATTAAATTTAATTACTCGGAAATAATTGGTGAAACGGGCTACTGAAATTTCGAGTTCGCACGAGAAAGATGGAACACTCGCTGCACGGAGTTGTCTATTAAAGAATGAAACAAGATTGGTACCGGCGAAGTGCATCATAATACTTCCTGCTTCAGGATTATCCTCTTCAAAGCGTTTCAAAGTGATGCAATGGCAGGGGAAGCCATTTTTCGGAGTGTTTTCAACGAGCCCGGAACCATCTGAATAAAAGTTAATCCGAATTTCGTCTGAATTTACAAATGGCACGTTTAACATGCCTTATTTTAAGTCAGCTGCAAAAAGAGAGAACACAAGAGGGGATAACAATTACGTAATGCATCGCGAGTTACATTAATGTTGTTTATATTCGTAAGCAAAATTTCAGATATACAGGGCTACGAATTCGTTGTAAAAATTCAGATATTACTGCAGATTAATGAATATTTGTGGAAGGTCTTTGTGCAGAGATCCAGGGATTTGGTAATAAGGTACTGGCAGACGCGCTTAACCACCTAGAACCGGCGTTTACTCGTGAAATGCTCTTTCCTTTATCAACCCTTTATTAACCCTCGGACGGCGTCCATTTGGACCCGGCGTTTCAAAGGCTTCATGTAATTTCTCATCTTCTGCCGGGCTAACTCAACACTTTACCTGCCGGAGATTATTAAATGGTCTTTTAAAAATCAATGATCAACGGCCAAGAACAAGAACTTCTTGATGAATTATTCGATAGCGATAGGGATTTTAATCGTGTCCGAAATTACCTCGGCCAACCTAATTATTACTTGACCGAATGATTAAACTTCTTTGCGGTGGAACGTATCGACTATTGACACTAAATTTTAGATTTTCGTGTGCAGTTTTATCTGAGTTTTAGCAGTGTTCTGCTAAATCTTTTCTAACGGCGAACTGTGAATTCTATTTTCGAGAATCCACGTTTCCCCTCTCACTGGATGAAATTCGTCAAAATGGTCTCCGGCCAAACCCATACACATATCTCAAACAAATCCCCGGGAGCCTAAGGGTTGAGAACGGAAGAGGGTGTGGGGTCAGGCAAGAAACGAGCTTCTTTTTGCGGGAGCTCGGCGTTTACCCACTGGCATTTCCGATCGTTATGTCGTAAATATATTTCACCGTATTTATCGATCGCACATAAAAATCGGCGGAGGCGAGCGCCAGGGATGAAAGCGAGATATGAAATACGAAAACAATGGCGACACGCGTTTCACCTTTTCATCGACGCGATCGGCTGGATTCCCTTTTTTCATCCCCGTTGTGCCGTTGGACCGTGTATCATAAATACGAAAAAGGGTGGGGTACGTTATCCGACAGGATAGAACATATTTCAATTGTTCACCAAGTTGTTGCACTTTCGCGTGTTGTTTCCGAGAGGGTGGCTGGAACTCCCAGACAAATCTACACGCTTCTATAATGCACAGTTTACCTACTCCACTATCGCGTCGAATATTCACCATTGATATATTCACGCGAGGTCGCGTTTACGTTGACCACGATAAAGTTTGACAGAATGCCAGTCGCATGCACGCACCCCCACGAGCTGCCACCCTCGAAGCCAGATAACTATTTCATTGGATCGCAAGCGCGGAAACCTGGCTGATGTTTCGGTGAAATGAATCTGCGACACGGTGTTAAACGCGATACGATCGTTATTGCTATCGATTCTGGCAGACGCCGGCAATGAACAGCTCCGAAGATTGTCAGACAAATTTCGACCGACTCCTGTAGATCGTTTTCACCCTCCATATCCAGTCTCGGACTCGTCGGTTTCTTCTAAGATCGGTTTTCAACGCGATCATATGGGATTGTAGTGTGGTAATTAATCATTTATGTACTATTTGTACCGTCGCATTCGAAAGAAACGAATACACCACTCACAAATCCCGAAGCTGAACAATATTCCCTTCTTTGAAGGGAATACAGTAAAAGCTCCTTCGTTGTCCAAAGGCCGGGGGTTTGAGCGGACAACGACCGTGCCCGGACACTATTTTTGATTTATGACTGCGTGTTTAACGAAACGGCTAGTTAAATGACAAAAAAAGCATTCGCAGTCAAAAGCAGTCAACTGTTTGGCTTTAAAAAACTACTTATTTCCTTGCCATATTCCTTTCCTATTGTTCTCCGTTCTGCGCGGGTCTAGACTCTAGACAGTCATGGGACACATCTGGCGACCAGATCCACGCAGGCCTAATCCTCTCGTTGACAGGCAGTGGAGTGGGTAGGCACTGGACAACGATCGTGCCCACGATTTAGGACAACGAAGGAGCGATTACTGTAGCTGACTTATTCCCAAAATTCCCTTCTTTGTTATTCTTTGTTATTATGCGTGTAGTCCCTTATCCTTTCCTATTGTAAACATTTATGTAAAAGGACCTCGGTCCGTCTATAATAAATAATAATAATAATAATATTGCCCCGCCATCGAACGCGTAGTCTTAATACGAATACAATAATATCCGCATTCCCGTCTCAAAACATTCTCTTTTATTCGGTGGTTATACGCTGACCAGATCCATATGAACGTCGAGCACGTGACCGCGGGAAGGATTAATAAATCCTCTGGGCAATTAAATCATTCAAGCACATGCAATACCAAAATCTGATAATCCTCGCTCGTCTGTGTCTACTTGAAACCTCCGCGGCCCCGCCTCTCCTCCACCCCCTTTATCCCCTCTCCGTGCAACCACCGAATAGCCCCCCCACAGCCCCCTCCGATAACCGCGCAACAGAGCGCCCCTCCCTCCCGGCCAGAGCAGAACTTATGAAATTCAAACGGGACCACTCTCGGTATCGAGCATTATTTTCATACATCACGGTTTGCTTCCCGTTATAACGTCATATACATAACACGGGCTATGTAATATGTATTAACTTACGTTAAGGGTACGTACTATTACTCCGCTGGCGGAGGTCCCCATTATCATTTATAGTGACACAGTCATGCTACCCGCGGGAGTACAATATAATGTTCAAAGTATATTAACAGGAACATGGTATACGACCGACGCGACGCGACGTAAAGTAGTATATTGGGACATCGATAACACACGCTGATATCCATCGAATATTCATATCACGTTACATTATTCGGAACGAGCTCGCGAGGATAAATTAGGCGAACGACATACACTCCCGGCCAAAAAGATAGCCCGACCCGGCCCGGCCGCGCTGCCCTTAATTTCCGGATGACGCATGGATAGTTCTGCGTTTGCGACAATGGGACGCCGAGATCGCTCAGATTGTGCGAATCACAGCATCTGCATAGTATTGTTCGTTCGACCGAAACGCAGTTGAGACAAATAGAAATGGCATTACCAATTTCCGAGTGAAAGTACAGTTGAAAAAACACCAATGGAAAATGAGCACATAGTCGTCTAAAAATACGAGAGGCAAAAACTGATTTGCCATCGAACCGACAACGTAGACAGGGTGGAATCGACAACATTCGACGGTCCAGCCTTACGACAAATGTAGCAATTAAAATGATGGTGTGGTCGCGCGGGTTGATGAACTTTTTGGCAGGTAGCCTGCGCAAAAAGCGCGTCGCTCTCGTAGGTCGGTGGTCGTCGCAGCGGGTAAAATGAAATTCCGACAATCGCGTGAGAATATTCCAGCCGGAAGTTAGCTGGGCAAAGAATCCCTCTCTCTCTCTCTGCTTGCTCGGAAGGGGGAGCGGCGCGTTTTGCCACTAAGTCACCTAATGAAGAACAGAGAAATTCCTTGGCCGGGGGCTGTTCTGATTGCATTCGAAACTAGTTTTAAGCGGCGCGGCGGGAACGGCTTCCGCGCCGCGCTGGCTCACAAAGGGGAAATTGCACCCTTCTCGGGCACACGGGCCCGGAAAATCCACGGCGACGTATTACATATCGCGCCTTTAATACCCGCGACGGCGGGATCCTCTTCCGCCTCGAAGAAGACGGGGAAATCGCATCCGGAAAGAATACCGCTGTCGGCTATATAAAGTGAATCTTTTCCCTACCGCCCCGTCGCGCGTCGCGTCGCGTCGTAAACCGTGAAATAAAAAAATACTACACAATGGGGGCCACGCGGAATTTTTACGGTGCTGCTCCAAGACCCGAGTCGTTTGCTCGAAGAGCACCAGCCCACCGAATCGAAAGCTACAGACCGAAATTGAACCAATCAAACTCGTTCTTCGTTGTAAATGGCCTTGCTATCGCTGATATGTTTTGTATCGGAGGTTTCGGAACAATATATCATATGTGGTATGTATTCACCCGAAGTGGTACCGTTTTCTTTCGATATAAGACGACGATGTTCTTTTCGCAACAAGAAAATCTCTCCCCCTCTTAAACGCAGGAAGATTTCAATAACGAGACACGAGTCTTGAAAGCGCGGAATCCCTCAAGGAAATTTGAGGAAAGTACTAAGGAGCTAGCTGCTGGAGTATTCGCAAAGCAGCTTTCAAAGTTATCACTCTTTCTAGCCATATTATTTTTCAATAACTCCCTGACAGCCTCCCATACCATAATGGTCCCCGATCAGCCTCCAGGATCTTCACGGAACGTTTCCTCGGAAATATACTTCGCTTTTCGTAGATCGCAGATTCTATAGACTATACAAGGAATCATCGGGCTCTGAAAATCACTACTTTCCGATATCGAAATATACGTTTCTCCACACTGTCTTTTAAAGTACGATAACTCATATTATATTGTCCAGAAATGTTGAAGATAACTCATAAATATACTTTTAATTCAGACAAATGGAAAATGTGATTTTCCTTGTCGTTCGCAACTAATATTCAGTTAATTTATAGTTTACGTCTGGATGAATATAATTTACTTTCCAGTAGCCACACCTTTCATCAATTTCGCCAGTGAATTTTTATATTGTCCGCGCAAACGCGTAGAAGGGATCGAACCAATTATTTCGAAATAAATGAAATTTGCCTTCTAAATGAAATCATTCGCAGCTGATGAGGCTAATACGCGATCCTATGATTCGACGAGAATTATCCCTGTAATTGAGAGCGACGTAGGCAAACGGACAATAGTCTCGGGAACGCAATCCTCTATTAAAACCAGATTTTTCATTATACGAAGAAATTAAGCTGATTAATAATGTCTGAAGGGGGAGCATTCCACAGCGGAGTCCTCTTTTCAAACGGCGCTCTCCGATGCTGATGAAACCACGCAGAACTCTGTTTTTGTAAGTCGGAATTTCCTGTTGTAATCCACAGCCCTGGAAAATCGCAAGTCCAAAAATCGCCTTTTGCTTCATCGCCAAGGAGGATTTAATTAAAAACTTGCTCTTGATCTAAATTGTCTTTCTACAACAAAAAAATCGAAAAGAGACATTCGACGCTTCTTCGATTTTGTATCCTTTCAGCCAAAAATATGTATATTGTATCAGTGTTTAACGATTAAACATTTAATTATGAAAATGATCAAAATATAGTAAATCAGTGTATTCAACAATTAATTTTCTTGACAAATTGCAAGACCTCTTATTTCTGGTCGTTTCAAATCCACTTTATATTGTAGTACATTGTGATTGAAACGAGTGTTTCTCACAGTTTCATCAAACTTTGACAATTCCACCTCGCATTCATATGCAAAGTAAATTTTTATGCAGCTTACAAATACCACTGTAGAATACGAACTTGTTTCTTCGATTATAGGTTTCATTATCGCGATTGTAACGTAAAAGCCATTTTAATTTCATCAGAATCGTTTGTTTTTCCATTGTGTTCCGAATGCACGTGTTTCGCGAGTGCTGCAACTGAATAAAACCCACCGTCTATTGATTACGATGCGCATTCACAATTAAATTAAGTTCGTATAGAAACTTCGCAGCCCCACTGTTTTAAAGAAATATTTGTTTTCGGAAATAAACGGAGCATTGTTCTTGGAAATACAAGCCATTAATTCCGACGAGCTTGATGGAGCAAAATTTAATTACCGTCGATGGCCAAACGGAATTTCTACAACATGGTCCTCTACATTCGATGAAAACACAATTATACTAAATTCCTCTTTCACTTGATCGTCTGTATAAGAAGCTAAATTTTATATTTTAAATAAATATTCAAGATTCAACCCCCAGTGTCTACAACTATTATTATAATCGCATTATTATGTCGTTGTTGGACTTGTTGGAGCAGATTGAAACAGTGAAATGCGGGACACGATAGATCGCAACAAGACCAACTCCGGGAGAAATGAATTCCATTTATAGAAGGGTAATAGCCACCGAATTAATAAATCATAATTGTTTCTTAATAGCCGGCCATTCGCTGGAAGTGGACCCCGTCGATTATCACCGATTACAAACGATTAGTTGTTATGCACCGTCGTAAGCGACTGCCAGCAACAGTAAAATATCAGTCGTAGACGAAGGGTGAACTGCTAACGTTGACATTAATTCTAACCAATTGCGGCCTCGTACACGAGGATCGAGCGTTGGCCGACTCAGCGCAGCGATCTAACGAGATCTAAACTTCGGGCGGAAGTGCGTGGTTGTAAACGCGGACTGTTCGACGTTCAAGAATATTTCTTAATCCTCTTCTCCACTGGACCGAACACTCAACGATAACGTTCTTTTATTACACTACTTTCTCATCAGAAAGTACGATGTAGAATATTTTGGGCAACACTGTACATCATTCAGAACCATATTTTTAAGCGCGAATAACAGAATTCTCGCTTAATAATTGAATAGTATGCGTTAAGGAAAAGAAAGTCAATCGATAGTCGATGATAATAATAATGGCAATTCGTCTTCATCGAGTACTCTGTCATTGTACCTAGCTAATCATCATCGTAATAATAATTTGATTATGCACTTTTGAAATGCATAGGGATGCATGTGAGAAGGTTACCCAGAAATCCCTAGAAACGCATTAACATCCCCCGATTAATTCGAGTTGGCGAGTCGGTGGCCCAGCTCGGTTTTCGAGATAATCTTTCCCTATTTATGCATAAACAAAATTACAGCCGCGTTGATAGCAGTGATACGAACGGTTCGACCGAGGGGATTAGAAAGTTTCCTGTATCCAAGCTCGTTCCGCGAGTAAATTCGAGCGCGCTGATCCCGTTCTGTAGGGCTGCACGCCCTTGCAAATATAATGCACCACCGGCGCGGCGCGACACCGGCCCCGGTCCGGGACCCCCTTATCTTTCTGTACACAATTACACGCGTTTACAGATATTAGCCGGGTAGAGTCCGGCCCGTGTGCCCGCGTAATCGTGCATTATCTATTACACGTATTGCATGATCTCGGGGATTATTCATTCGATGTTCATGCTAAATATTGGCCGCGAGCTCTGGCCTTACCGTTTCCAATCCGAAAACCAGTTCGATCCGTAAGCACACGGAGCGTGACAATTATTAACGGTAAACCACTACGCGTCAAATCGCCGATTTATTTTGTTTGACCATATAAGCATCTTCCTGTGAGTATCGATGGAATTTATTCCGGTGAACGAAAAGTTGTAGAGGGAAATGGAGAAGGAACACAATTTTTAACTTCGGGACTGTGTTTGGACTAGTTAGGAGGTAAACATACTAAAAGTCACCACTCCTAGGTGGTGAGCGGGGTGCAGGGGGCCACGTAGAAGGTCCCCTTCTTCGGTTTTCCGCTTACATCTCGGAAACTATGCGTCCCAGCGATAAGACTATTCTATACAAAATTAAAGCTGACAAAATGTGCCACGAGATTGATTGCATTCAGTTTTTCGCTATCTCGCATAGTTTCCGAGATATCAGCGCTCAAAGTTCACTAATTGTGAAAAAGAAGTTTTTGCCTCATTTGACTAGCTAACTCTTTAGCACAATTAGTGAACTTTGAGCGCTGATATCTCGGAAACTATGCGAGATAGCGAAAAGATGAATCGAGTCAATCTTATGGCACATTTTGCCAGCTTTAATTTTGTATGGAATGGTCTTATCGCTGGGACGCATAGTTTCCGAGATATAATCGGAAAGCCGAAAAAGGGGACCTTCTACGTGCCCCCCCTTTTGTTTGATCGTTTTACGTCGCTTCTTCAACTGCTATTGTTATTAAGCGACGGGACCTACAGTTTAAGGTGGGTTCCGAACCACCTAACGCCCCTCCCCCCCTGCACCCCGCTCACCTCCTAGGAGTGGGGACTTTTAGTATGTTTACCTCCTAACTAGTCCAAACAAAGTCTCAAAGTTAAAAATTGTGTTCCTTCCATTTCCCTCTACACTCCCCTTATGAGCATTCATTAACTGGCAACTGGACTAATTCGAATTGGGAAGCATACGAAACAATTGAATCTCCCAAAAGAAAAAGTGTGGTGGAACAGAAACTAGAAAAATCCTCCAAACAAACACTAGAAAAACATTGCCACTTGAGCGAAGAACAAGCACGCGCAAAGACCTGCTCGGAAAGGCTCAGCTCTCGCGAGGGCTCAGATTGTCGGGTTCGACGACCCTCTATCAGTCTCGCGGAGGCTGAGCCCGTTTCCGGGGGCTTTCCGTGTCCCATCAATAATCGCGGATCCCGCGTCGTTTCCCGGCATAAAATATTCCCCGTTGCAAGAACCTCGCGAAGAAGTTCGAGTTTCAGAAGAGACGTCGCTTTGGGGGCGCGCGGCCGTGTCAACAATCTCTCCCGGGCGAAAAAACGTTGAATGCCACGTTCACGTTCAATTAGTCGACGGTCGTAAATGATGAGAGATGGCTTCGCCGGGCGCGGCGCGGGGAGAGGGCGCCGCGACGGCTAAGAAACGGCCGCGCTCGTTAGACCCGATTTAAACCGCGTTTCGCATGGAGCGTCGCCGAGACGTTGCCCGGGTCGCAAAACGGGAAACGGTACGCGCGTTGTGAGAGTGCATCGTTAAGCACGCGTGTGTGCACTGTTTAAATACGGGTTGATGAAACGCCGTCTTCGCGCCGCGCCGTCAACGACGAGAACGACGACGACGACGAGCAACTTACGAGCCGGCTGGCCACTTGACATCCCGACCCGCCCACATCTCGTAAACTGTTCCGTGCAGGGCTTCCCACAACCGGTCAAGAAATTTCCAGCAATTCCCACTAATCTTCGGGACTCCGTCTCTCTCCCTCTCGCGTGTCTCTCGAACAGAACCCTCCTCCTGTACCCGCTTAAACGACGTAATTGATGGCGCACCGAACGGACAACTGCGGGACGCTGGCGTAACATCTTGTTAAAGAAGACCCGCCGAGTCAACGACGGTTAGGCCAAGCCAGCTCGTTGACACGCGGTTCCACTGTATTTACAAATGAATTCATGCTGGTTTTTCATGCTGGTCGTTGAACTTTTCATTCCACGAACGTTGTGCCCCGCTCGCACGCCTTGCCAATCCGAGAAACAAAGGCGGTAGACGGTAAGCCGCCCAGACAAGTTGTGGCGAGTCTTCAAAGTGGTCGAATATCCAGGTGACGTAAACGAAGGGTCGCCGATTGCTCGTGGTCCGAGAGCTAAGGCAAACCGATCGCAGAATCGGTTTTATGCTGCGCAGAATGGCCACGAATAAAGGTCCGGCCTCGGCCCTTAACGTCGCCGATCAAAGAACAGGCAAGTAGCGAGTCCAACCGACGCGACGCGCGACGAGAGGAACGGAGAATACGAAATATCGGTTCGGATTGGCGTCGTCGCGTCGGGAGAATCAGAACCGATTCCTTTTTGCTGTCCCCGCGGAGCATTACCGGGCCTCTGAACGGAAAACAGAAGGATCTACATAGTATTATGCTTGACAGGCCTTTTAAGGCACGAAAGGCCGGAGGCAAAATCGACCAGCCGGCACTCAGCCGGAGGGGGGGCTTCGCCTTTTTCTCTTTGTCCTCGGGCCCTCGTTCTTTCCCCTCTTCGTTCGCCGGGCTTCTCACCGGCCAATTAAGTCCGGCAATTAGTTTAATAATTAGCGGATTAATTAATATGCCACGCGACGAGTCGCCGGGATCGGAGGGACAATGCCGGGATTCTGAGAACGGCGGCCACGTCCCGATCCAGGCGCAGACGACGACGACGTCTTGCGATTTCTGCGAGAAAACGTGGAGGAAATTGAAGAAAAATTCTCGTAGAATTTCGTTGGGGAGATTTAACGCTAAACTCACCGCCACCGGCTCTAGAATTTTTATTTTACACAAAGGTCCACGGTTGACTAGTAACAAACACTGAACGGCAATACCGAAACAGTAGCTAATTGTGCCACACGGGACAAAGGCTGCAATTAAACGCGCTCATTCTGTGGGAATAAAAACGATGCTGGAATAAAAACCGGGTAGGGCGAAAGGGTGCTCGAAAAATTCGAGCGACAACGATCTGCTGCCTAAGAAGCGTCAACGAGAGAGAGAGAGAAAAGCCGAGCACACCGGACAATAAGAATCCGTAAACGCGCGCGTTTCTCACGCGGAAGAATCTCTAGCCGTGACGTCTATGTATAGCCGTGGGCGGTTTCGCAGTGGTTTGGCGGAATCCGGGAACAATAACGAGGCTTTTTAAATAATTCGCCAGCTTTCCAGTGCTGCAACAAGCGTCGGCGCAACCCTTCGGTCCGCAGGGGGTGGTGTTTTTCTGTTCAGGGGTGAGTTTCGAGTGTCGTACCTCTTGGACGATCCCACCACCACCACCACCACCTTGTTCTATCTCTCTATTTCTACGACTCTCCGTCTCTATACCTCACTGTCTCTGTCTTTCCAGCTCTCCGTCTCTTTTTCTCTTTCGACCCACCCCCGACTGCAGACGGAAAATACTCGCGGCCGATTCCTTTGTTTCCGTTTCATTTGTACACTGGCTGCGAGGCGGAGTTCGTTCGCCGAGACGTTATTGCATTATGCAGACTGAATCGCAGATTCGTCCCTGCGAATGCAGGCTTCCATCCGGGGCTAACGGATGTAGAGCGCGCCCCTGAAACATTGATAACGCGTTTTTGTCAGGGGATCGCTGCTGCTGCAAGAAAAACAACCTCGGCAACGCTGTCGGACGCGTTCCGAGTATTTACAGGGACTACCATTTAAGTCTGCAAGTGGGGAGCAATGCTATAAACCGATTTTTATAGAATACAACTTCCCCTTTAAATCTGTTCGATACTAAAAGAGTACGATAGGAAAAAAGTACGTGAATATTTTCACGATAAAAAGGCGTTAGCCACATTTCTTGACGAATGCAATTAAAGGGAACATTGGAAACTAGAGAAGGCGACTCTGATCGGCAGTATTAATCAACAACAACAATATTGATCGACGTCAATGCAGAGCGCAATGTAATCTGACTTTGCATTAATGATGACGATTTCAATGTAACTGTTAACTCGATTGCTGGGTACTTTCTGTAATTGCTAGTCGCAGCCCGCTGTAATTACGTCAATTAGTATTGCAGGTGGGTAATGGTTCGCGATTGCTGAAAGGAACTCGCGAGCTATGTTGCGTACAAAGCCTTGCGTATTTGGAATTGTGCGTGTTTTTCGCGAAGCAAATAGAAACGATTCAATTTTTTAATAAACGCATAGATCTAATATTCTTTTTTACCTGGCTGGGGATTTGAAAAATATTGGAACTTCGTAAAAACGGCACGTGTTCGAAAAAACTGTTTAATTTTTCACAAAAAAATTTGATCTGCAAGGTTGGTTAAAATTAAAATATTCTAAATATTTCGCTGAATCCCCCTATATATCTGTCGACGTGAAAAATTCAGATAAACTGGTTTTTCGTACCAGATCAACTTTTCCGGCTGTATTTGCTGCGCCCTCTCTAGAAAAGTCTGTCATATTTAACACGAATGACACAAAATAATCTTGTTACAGGTATGTAAGCATGTACACCAAACACCACTAAATGGATGCCTTTCCCACAAATATTCTAAAATTAGTTTTCCAAATCGGTCGATTACATAGACGTTACACCTTAATTTCCTATTTTAAACAAATCCATCGAATCGAAGTAGAATTATAGCGCCGCAACAAATGTTGCACGATCTAAAATCGAAAACGTAGGGCACGTTACGAGATGCGGTTTATCGTCTGGTACGCGTTAATATTTCCGAATAGTATCGCGAGCCACGTAAAGCGAGAATGGAGAAGAAAGACAAAATTCAAGAAACCGATCCCGATACGTCCGATCGGTTCGCCAATTTTCGTATTCCCTGGGAATTGTTCTGGAGCTGGGGCGTGCCAAAGCCTCGGTCTACGTGCCGCTCGAAACAATAACCCCCTTTGGGGGTGGTTAAAAAGGGGGTGCGAAAGGACCGAAAGGCACGGCACAGAGCAGAACAGAACAGAACAGAATAGCGCCGCTCTGTATTCCGTTGTCGTCCGTGTCGGGCCGTAAACGATTTCCAGATCGCGCGAATTTGTCATACAGTTGGCACGCGGGGGCGCGCGTTATCGCTCGGTTTCGCAACGGAACACGCGAACGGTCGCGATAAAAGTTGCGTCAAAGGCGCGCAAGGCCGAAACAAGGCCAGTTAAACGGTGGAAGCAGGTTATCGCGGTCAGGTGTCCACGCGAGAGAGACGTCAAAGCACCGACTCCGGACACCTCCTCTTTCTTCTTTCACGCTGAAACCGACGCGCGACGCGACGAAACTCGGGCTAGGGCTCCCGCTTGATATTTTGACACGTACCGTGTTCCTGGACACGTTCCGGCTTCCGAATGATATCGGGCTTCTCGATGTTGTGGTATTTCAAATGGACGTTGCACGTCGACCAAGCATTGTCGAAACGAGAAAACTGAGCTTGCCAAACCGACAAAATGTTATTGGACGCATGTTGTGTTTTTCAATCGTTCATGCGTAATGACAAGACTGCTGACGTTTACACGAAATCAAAATTGTTCGCCCCAGCCGCAACATACGGAGCTGAATAAAAAGTTTTACTAAACGTTCGAAGACTTTCGCGACACTAAAGCCGTAGGGCACTCGCGAAATAATTTACAACGATCACAGAGTATATTGATTGTCCATTGAATCCAGTCTTTACCAGCGCACTCTAACAATAAGTAAACTGTACGGGCAGTATCCTTGTTTGTGATTCTCGGTATCGGTGCACTGGTTTCTTTCATCTTCTCGAGTCTATTTGTTCTGTTGAACTTTCTTCCCAAGTTCTCCTGCTACTCTTTAATCCTCTTTCCATTTTCCTACTCTTCGATCAATAATTCATAAGGATGTGAACCAAGAATCTGGCTTTTTGTCAGCTTTACTTTTATATCTCCACCTGATTTAGATTGTAATGCGCTTTCTTTCCCAGATTTCGAAGACGGTCAATTATCTTTCTTTTTTAATGTCTTATCTTATTCGATTGAATTCAACACAACACAACAAATATGCTGCTTACAAGTGAAACTCTTGAATTGCTAAATCATTGTTGTGGACGTGGACGACTATGCGACATTCTTTTGTTCATCGGTCGCAAACAAGGGCGGCGCGGCGGCGCACAGTGGGCCGGATTGGGGTTAAGTGTGACATTGCCTCGTAACTTTTGATTCGTAAAAGGTATGGACGCGAAACTTGGACTGGACAATGTAGTAATGTCACATTAATGATTACTTAAGAAAAAATACATCAATGTTATTATTATTATTGCCATTAGTGTTACAATTATTATTTTGTATTATCAATATTATTATATTTCCTGTTATTTAATTATTAATTCTTGTACTTCTGGATCTAATTCCTTAATTTTTTTAGTACACGATTTCATTCCAATAGTGCTCATGTATGGATCTGATGTCAAAAAGAGGCGATTAATATATCTGTGTTTGTTTCCATTCTGGAAGATTTTCGAGTGTTTCTGGTTCTAATTTGTTTGAAAGTTGTTCTATTCGTACTAATAATGCATGCTGAACTGCAATGCAACTACTTTTGCACGTAATATATTGCCGTTTCTTGCGTATACTGTCCAAATTTTTCTATATCTATTTCATGTACTGATGAATTTATGAAATATGAATTTTCTACATCAATGTCCCAGATGGCTACCAAACAACGAGGTAGTGTTAATCTTGAAGAAGGTCTCCTAGTCACAAACTAATCATAAACCCAGGTACGACGGTAGACCCTCTGTACCGCTATTCCCTTCGCGAAGGCATACGATTCCTTGCAAAGAATACGATTTTTGCCGATTGACTACAATATTGTCATAAAAAGTACGCGGACAAATTCTTCACGAGGTGAAAGAGGGTTCGCTACGCGACAGACGCTCCGCTCGCTATTCCAACGTTGATAGCTTTAAACGGTAATAATTTGAGAATAGGTTCGACTCGGTCATTAATTCTTTCACGATTATTTAGAGGAAGGTGTACTAAAAATTGGTTAAAGTCTGGGACTTCCTAGGCCCTGAAAGATCTCCCGTACCGAATATAAAGAATTTTTAAAATTTTCTACTTTTAGTTCAGCATTGACTTTTAATATATTACGCCGACTAATTAATAATGTAAGATACGATTTCCTATCGCAAAAATCTGCTCTTCAATTTAAAAAAAAAAGCACGAGAAAATATTAACTAGCAACGTCAGGGCATCGCATCAAAGAGAAGCAATTTTTCTCGTGAAAAATACTCCTCTTAAAACGTCCAACTTTCAATGCTTATTACAACTATAATATTATTATTATTATTATTATTATTATTATTATTATTATTATTATATACGGACCGAGGTCCATTTATACATGGGTTTACAGACGTTTTGTATAACTGATAAAAACAAATAGAAAATAACAAAAATATAAAAGAGAAAAAAAAAAGAAAAATTTCTTAACCTAAAATTTTTTACATTCGATGGGACAAGCGCAGAACTCCACAAATACAGGTACGATATTAGCGAATAATCTCGCGTAATTTTGTTTTGAATGCCTGTAACGTGCCATTAAAAAAATCGATATTATTGTAAAGTGTATTTGGTCTCGCAATAATCCGATTTAAAGGATTCATTACTCCTTACTTACTTTATTAAATTGTACTATTTTCGTCACACACATTTCCGAGGTCTATGGACATTTGGGAAGCAATGTTCATATATTAGATATCAATACGAGAAAGTTCGTTTTAGGGGTAAATGTCACACCTTAGCCGAATCTGGCCCACTGTGCGGCGTCGAATAATCGGGAATCGGCAAGAATCTATCGTAACACGATGAAATTTCCCAATGAAACTCTGCTCTCCAATTAGTCGTATCATTTTTTTTTGTCCGAACCCGAGGCAGTTTTTCCTGTCGCGTGCAACAGTTCTCCCCAACATGTAACGAGTCGAAGCTTTTTTTCAGCCGGGCGTACGCTCCGGCCGGCCTGACACAACAAACTATCGCGCGCCTAGCGGTCCTCGTTAATCGTGTTATTTGTCCGCTAATTAAGCGTGCAATAAATTCGTGCGAGAAGGGAGTAAGGCTTTATTGGGAGCGGCAGCCGGCGCGGCGGTTGTGTCCCGTTTATTTTACACGCTCTCGCCGCTCCCTTTCGCCGATTTACTCTTCGAGCTGCCGTTTTCGATTCCCTTTTACACGTGGGCGTCTCAATTGGGCGAGAATTGCTCGTAATTTCGTCTACGAATCTTGCGATAGATGACTGACGTTTCTGTTTCGCTGTAGAAATTAATTTAGCGCAGTTTCAAAATCAATTCGCTTTCTTTTTTGTCGAATTCTCATCGAATATTCCGACTGACGTACTATTACGTCAGTTTAGAAATGTGTGATCTAATTGAAACGAAATAGCGATCAGTTAAAAATGCAAGTTTCTGATTTCATCTTATATTTTCCATATTACCGTCCACGTAATATTTACGTGAATTCGAAAGAATGCAACTCTATCGTAAATGTACAGTATGCGAATGATTTTGGATAATTTTAAACAATTTGCATTTATCGCCAGACCATAAATTCCATATAAAATCAGCCTTTGACCGTAGAGAAAAATTGTTTCCACGTATCTCCATATTCGAAAAGTTTTTTATTCGTTCTGCTTCGTACGATAAAATTCGCGAGTTTCGACCAACAAGTGGATACAAGCATGTTTCGCGATATTTTCTCTATTCGCTCGTATTTTAATGCGAACATTTTCCCAGCGATCGGCTATAGATTTTTCGAAATTGCACGCGGCTCGCAGTTATAGGTCACGCGCTAGAATCGCTGGTCGCGAAAAAGCGTTAACACATTTACCGTCTGCTACTCTTTGTTTTAGAATTTCCTTTGTGGCCGGGGTGAAATTTGAAACTATGCAAAGGATGCAAAATGTGTTTCACACCTGAAAATCAACGGAAACATCTTTCGGATGTTTGTAACGCACTGCGGATCGAAAAGGTATTTCAGCACTCCCGGTTCTTCAAAAAAAAAAGATAGGAAAAGGATAAGTTTGGACTTATTTTAAAGCACGATACGCACACGTCGAGAAATATGTTTCTGTGTTACTATTCGATGCGAGTCTGTTTGTTCTGTAATGGTAAATTTAAATAAAGAAGCTGTTGTTACCACCGTCACGGACGATACTGATCCAATGTAACAAGAAAACATAGAGAACGTGACGCGAGAAGCAAAATCCAAACTCAATCAACGTGAGAATGGATTTTTCCTACGACTTTATGAAATGGAAAAAATTGTGTATGCTTCGATTTTATCATTCGCAACACTTTTAATTCACAGACTGTATTTTCTGTATACGACATCTCTCTGCGTTGTGCAGTTTATTGCAGAATTTTATAATAAACGTTCGATGCGAATGTTACGTTTAATTAAATATACATATGTATGCCTAAGACTGTACGGATCTTGTAAGGTATTAGGCTAGTTAATATTCCGTACAATGAAACTATTAGAGGGAAAGCAAATTTCTCACTCTTGGTTGCATAAATTAATGCGTGGTACTCCGCTCTCGCTCTCTAATGGAAATTTGAATAAACATGTGCATTGTAATTATGGCACCCGATGATCGTAGATATTGTTACAATATTATTACGACTGGAGCATAAATGTTTACTCTAATAACTTGTATCTGGTATTGACAGTGCTATGAGTTTCCGATCGTCAATATGGCGGCGTTCTTTTGTAGGTTGTTCAAACTTGACACAGATTTCATTGAAACATTTATACTTTTCTGTGCTAATAAATTAACAAGCTGTGATAAAACAAAAATGTTAACGTGAAGGAAGCTCACTATTTAAAGAGTGAAGGAGCATTGTTCAATGTTGTACTCGGAGCGAGTACTGCAACGAGAGTACTCGGCAAGCAAGGAACAAAATTTCCATTCCGGTGCACACAGGTAAAAACCAGAATACCGTAATGTGTGTTATGCATTCTCCGCGATGACCTTCTGAGAAACTATTCTCGTAAAATCAGACTGCATGCGTACACCTTGCTTCAGTGGAAATCTAATAAACCCAGGAACGTCGTATTAGTGGAATTCCCGCCGCTAATGCCAGTCTTTAGCGTACCGGTGCGCTGATTAATGCAGGTTCTGCGGCTGATTTCGCCTCGAAAACCATCGCAGTCAATTTACCCTGCACATAATGTACGCTTTTCACGTTTTTAGTCATGTCAAATTCTCTTTATGTGCCCAAGCGTATGTGAAAATAGTGCGAGACTCCCGCAAACATTAGTATCAGTGTGAAAAATAAACTATTCAGACATTTCTTCAGTTTGACCAATTCCAAATTAATTCATCTATTATTTCTGGGTTTAGCACCATAATCGATCTTCACTGTTCCGTAAAATAACTGCAATGTTTCCGTACAGATATTGTGTACGTTGTAATTGCATTTTAATCAATTTTTTGGTCATATTCGTTTTTTCAGACGGATATAATAAATCGATTTGAAGTAAACCATTTAATGCAAGTTTATTTTACGCATGCTTTCCTAAATTAAAAGAACATACTGACTATTCTGACCAAGTTATTCTTACATCTGGTAACCAGATTCTCATAACTAGACTCGCGGATCTTCGCGCATAATAATATTTGCAAGAAACACAAGAAAACGTTTGTGCCAGTTTGTGGAAACTTAATAATACTCGACGGAGTTTCATAGATATTACAACCATGAGGTTGGCGAAATACATTTTTTCCTAATTTTTATAAAATAACTGACGAAACGTACACACTTTTCAGTACAAGCAAGAGGAATCGTTTTTAAACTTTCAGCAGTGTAAACATTATGTTATCCAAAATTTCGAATTATTTTCTCGATCCTGGTTTATGCAGTTGTTTTCAAAGGGAATTTTTAACTGTTTCTTTCGCTTTGTTGCTTTCCCGTCTTCAAATATTTCAAAATATCTCGAATTTACGAATATGTTTTTTACGAATTGCTTTTTTCGCATGACGAGTCATCATGAGTCCAACGACCTGTATCCTCTATCTTGCATCACGACTTCTAAATGACTTTGAGCATCAATTTGATCCAATTTTTCTTTACACTCGTTTACATCAACAAATTTTCGAGTGATAAATTTAAAGGTACACAATCGGAACGATGTTCAAGAATAGTGAATTGTAATATACGGAAACTGTTTGCGTTCGGATCAAATTAACTCGAACAGTGCAGGATGGTTAACCGTACGCCTGATAATCGATATACCATAATTGGACCGCGTATCTCTATACAAATACAGATTGTGCCGGATTAATTGACAGAAATTGGAATTGAGTAAAAGTTCGGTCGCCGCATTAACCGCTCCTACGTTAACCTGTATCCAACTTTTCATTACGTACCCACACTTCGGTCGAATAAACTCGCGTAAAATTCGCAATCTAATCGCGACACAGCGATTTTGGAAAATGCCGGCTTACGAATGTCAAAATTCAGATAATCATCTATACAGGCGAATCGTGTCGCAAATTCGTTCCCTAATTGCGCGATATTTTGCCGGTAAATCGAAACTCTGGCCAGCTTTTCAGAGCATTCAGTAAAATTCGGTGAATGCCGCGTATGATTGCACTCGAAACCGCGGGGTAACCGAGAATTTTGCGATGCATAAAAGATTAAGTGCCCAGAGATATAAATTAACACAAATCCTGCATGAATTTCTCCACTTAATCTTTCGCTTCGAGCCCCGGCATTCCGCGCTAATTACAGGAAAAACCTGCTTCAAACTGATTTCAGATATTATTTTAAAATCCCGCGAGATTCTTCCTACCTCGCCTCTAATTAAACAATCTTCCGAGAATTAGGCCAATTAGCCAAATACAATTAGAGCCTCTGACCCTTCGTTTTACCGGCACCGGCGAACCTTCCTTTTGTTATAATGAGATACAAATAAATCTTTGTAAATACGTAGCTAATTTTCTGTTGTGTCAACCGACATAAATATGATCGTGCGAAAATGTGTCCGGGACGAACTACGATTAAAAAACGTAGTAAAAACGAATTGTAATTTTCTGCTCTTCGCAAAACAAATATTTACATATAATAAAATAATGAATACATTGCATATGACTCTGCCCCGGATAATCGAGACTGCTGTTACACCTTTCCCATTTGAAAAGGGACGCAAACAAAAAACGACGTTTCCCGGCAAAAAGGAGAGAAGGTAAAACGTACCGTTGCCCGGATAAAAGACAAACGGCAACTCGGAGCGCGCGCAGTTGAAATTTGAAAAACGCTCGGCCGTCGTCATTAGCGATGCTCGCAATTATCAATTCATGGACAAAGGGAGCAGGACAGAGTTTATCCAGACGGACAACAGCGTAAACAAGCCACGAGAAAAGTTTACCGTGAAAGCAGGTCCGCGGCGTAACCGGCTGAACTTTATTTGCCTTGCGGGGGTGTTTGGGCCCGGGAGGGGGGAAGCAACGGGAAAATAGTAATTACGGGGGGGTGGGAGAGACGATAGGGAAGGGGTAGTTACAAAAAAAAGTACGGGAGTTCCAGCAGCTAGTGTTCGAGTGCGGGCGGGGCGAGACTCCCCACCGATCGAATATTTAACCCGGTCGCATTAATTTATTTATCCCTGAGCCCGGACGAACAGTCGTCGCAAATAACGGTGTAATTAAAAGTATCCGATCAACCATCGGCCCTCGTAATTATCGCCGCGGAAAAAGCGGTCGAGCGTTCCAGAGAGGCAGCAGCCAGTCAAAATGGCAGCGTGATAATTTTCCTGCTGCCGTTGAATCGTCCCATTTCCTTTTTCCCCATTTTTTTCTCGTTTCTATACTTGGTCGTGCTATCGAAACGTTCCGTCGCCATGACGGGCCATTAGACTCGTTAGCGTCAACATTTCCGAATGAAAAATTCCCCCGATGCCTAGTTGCTATTGCACATACATATGTGTACACATTACACATCCTACCGACTACCGACACGAGCAGCTTAAATATCTCATACTATTGATTATTGAGAAAAATATTACAGGAAAACGGGGCAAATATTGCGACGGGCAAGCAATATTGTCCGAGATACCATTTCTCAAGATATTAATCCTCCGTGGGCGAAATTTCATTCTTAAAGTTCTTTCTCTAGCAAAGGAAGAACTCTTTCTTCTGTTGCCCTTATTTCTTAATCACGTCTGTTCGCATTTATTTTTGATCCGATTGATGCTCAACCTAACTCAAAAACTGGATCAAACGTAATCACAGGGTCTCGCGGAACGATTTACGCCGAGTATGCAAAACTAGGAAGCTAAATATTATTATTGTTTATTTATTATAGACGCACCGAAGTCCTCTTACGTAAATGTTTACAATAGAAAAAGATAAAGGACTACTCGTATAATAACAAAGAAGGGACGTGCACAGAAACTTATGGTACAAACGATATGGTATTATCCTATAGTTCTGAGTAATTGTTTTTTAAAAGTGTACAAAGACTCAGTAAAAAAATCAATACAATTATTGGATTAATTAATCCATAAGTAGATCTGGCTTTAAGTGTTTGAAATCCTGCTCTAGTTCTCAATACACGTTCAGGTACATAATAATTGATTTGCGCAAGTAGAGAGGGACAATCGATATGATTATTAATTAAATAAAAAATAAAGCTCTGGTCGGATACTCTTCTTCGAGCAGACAATGTTTCATGTGGTAAATACTGTTTTAACGAGGAAGCTGTGGCTAGTTTCGAGTTATAACCGGAGTTATGGTTTTTCAGGGTCGGCGATCAAGCTTCTGAGGCTGGACGTGCCCAGTATAGCGGATCCGAGATGGGACAAGGTGACTCTAAGGTGCGAGTACGATCTGGGTGGCAAGGACTTGTACTCGGTGAAGTGGTACAAGGACGGGAATGAGTTCTTCAGGTTCATGCCCAGCTCGACACCGGCAGGCCGTGACTTCCCTGTCGAGGGTATCTACGTCGATGTAAATAGGAGCGACAGCAAGCAAGTGACGTTGCTGGGACAGGCCAACACCCGCAGAGGTTCGTTGTTCACCTTTAGTCACCCTGTCTTAATTATTATTCATATCAGCCTGCGTGTCCCGTAAGTAATGTTCCCACTAATTTGCCCCATTAGACCGACGCGCGACGCGACGCGACGTCCGCGTGAAAGCACGCCGAAACAACGCCACATATTTGGCAAATATTATCACTGGAACTTGCGAAATATGTCTGTTTCGGCAAATTTAGATTATCATTGTTTTGAACTATTGATCCTAGTAGTTTGCCGCGGGTCCCATGGAAATCACTGACACAAATTCTCCCGACACGGTTTTTATCGACTCCAGATTTGACCGACAATAACTTTGGCCGACGCCGCCTTTAACCGAAAACGATTTTGACCGACAACGAATTCGATCCACAACGACTTGAGACGTTGTATGATAAGTATGATAATGTGTACTGTATGATAATACATACTGTAGTCGTCTGAAGTCGTTGTGGGTCAAATTCGTTGTCGACCAAATTCGGTCAAAATCGATTTCGGTTGAAGGTATTGTCGACCAAAGTTATTGTCGATCAAATCTGGAGTCGGTGATATGTTGTCGGTGAAAACCGTGTCAGGGAAATTTGTGTGGGTGATTTCCATGGGACCCGCCTGCCGCAACCCAACATTCATCAAATTTTTAGGAAGGCAACGAAACCTCAAAATGTCCTTGCCATAATCCTCTTTGACGAAAATCGATACAGAATATAGCATGTGTACATTAGCCGATGAATATTTTGAGTCACATTACCATTGGGCAACACAGAACCATACAATTATATCGACACAATGGTACACGTTAGGTTTCTAATCCAGAGGTCGTAAACGCGTCGGTCCCGCACCGGTCCCGAGGCAGTTCTCTTCCCGTAACTTCATTAATTCATTGCGGTCGGAAAGGTAGCTTCGCGATAAGTTGGCCTCTTATTCTTTCGGTCTAAACTTTCGTCGCGCCGGTAATGGCCGTCTGGAGTGCGGGTCTCGAGGGTTGGAAGCTCGTAAAAAGGGACGTAAGTCGGTTGCCTGCCGCTTAAGACGCGTGAATGAAATCGGGAACCGAGTCCGAATTTGCCGGAAATCGTCCGCCAACGGATTAACAGAGCTTGCCGTTCCGACGAGATCTTGCGAGACGTCCGGTGACGTTTGTTAGAGCCTCTGTTCCAAATCGAACCCAATTCATGTTAGAAGCCATCGAGAGATATTACCTCAAACTTTGTTTATCACTGCCGAAACTAGCGACCTTGCCACGGTTTCTAACGACATGAAAAGAAAATTTACACTGGGTGAAATTTTCGCTATCGCAGCCCTTAGGGTTGAAAGACCTAAAGTTTCCGATATAAAGTTTTAGTATTATAGCTTCCTTTCAAGGATAACACTAAACTGGGCTTACTAGGATTGGTTAGGAGCCTGGTAGGGTTTAAGGTTCGTTGAACCTGTGGGACGAGAAAAAGTATGGTGCACTGTTATTTTCGAATCGATTTTCGTGTCCGAAACCTCTAATCGTAGTACCTCTGAATATACAGGGTGTCCCAAAATTCCTTCAACAGCCGGAAATGGGAGGTTCCTGACGTCATTTAAAGCGACATTTTCCTTAGCAAAAATGTCATCCGCGGCTTTGTTTAGGAGTTATTAACGAAAAACACGGACCAATCAGAGCGCGACCTAGACGCTAGTAGGCACAGTCGGCCAATAAACAGTTGGCGCGCCGGGCTGACTGTGCCAACTCGTGTCTAGGTCGCGCTCTGATTGGTCCGTGTTTTTCGTTAATAACTCCTAAACAAAGCGGCGGATAACATTTTTGTCAAGGAAAATGTCGCTTCAAATGATCTCAGGAACTTCCCATTTCCGGCTGTTGAAGGAATTTTGGGACACCCTGTATACTGGTAACCTTTTGGGCCCGGGACTTTTCACCCGCATCCCAAGCCTGCGGCGTATTAAATTCGGCCAGGGCTTCAACGAAATTTGCCCGCGGGTAGAATATCGTTCTGCTATTGATCAGGGCGGCGCACATAATCGATTCATTAATTCTGCTCGCGGCGCGGCGAGGCGCGACACGGGCGGCGGGCCGTCGAATTTGAAATTTAAAAAGTGTCCGTGGTCGACCCAGTTCGCTGGTCTTTGTCCAGCGTCGTCGGCGTTCCATTAGGTTGATGATTCATTAAAAAAAATCTTCGGAAAAACTTGGGGATTCGCGGGTCATCCATCACTTAGCTGGGCGTCCCGCGCGCTGGGTTGGAGACCTTCGGCGTAGAGGACACCATGGCCGGTGGCTGAAAATGCTGGGTGACTGGGGGGATGGGGCGTGAGGGTGGGTCGATGGTCTAGGTTCTAACGCGTCTCTGTCGTTACTCGCAAGTTCCTGATCAAATTTATCACCACGGGCCCGGGGCAAGTTCGCCCCGCGTTACTTTAAATATCAATCGTGGCGGACAGTTGGTCTGGCGGGGTGGTGGATGAGGCAGAATGGAGAAAGATATTACGTGTGCTGGCTGCGACAGGTAAGGTGAACCTCGTGGGATCGTATGGCTGCGAGGTGTCCTCCGAGGCCCCGAGTTTCCTGACAAGCTACGAGGTAGCGAACATGAGCGTCGCCATACCACCGAAGGAACGACCCAACCTCCAAGGGCTTCGACCTTCCTACGAGGCCGGGGAGACCCTTCACGCGGAGTGCACCTCGGCGCCGAGCTATCCTGCTGCGGTACTTGCTTTCATCCTAAATGGAAAAGAGGTGAGCGGAGCAGAGCGGTTTTATGGTAATATATTAGCCTGAGTAATACACCGTCGCGTCCTCGTCCCCGGGACTGACGAACCTCTGTCAAAGTTCGTTAAGCTCCTTACTGTCCCGAGGTAGGTAAAACAGACGATTTACTTACTTCCGGGATCCCTTTAACCCTAACGGTATCAAGCGGGTTTTTCACCCTTCGAGGACGACGATCGATATTCGGATGTTACTACAGGCCCTTCGATGATTTAGACCTTTTCCGTAGATTCTTTAGCTATGTCCAAACGAGTACCGCTGTTTTATGTTCCATGAAGATCCGCAATCTAATTATGAAATGCCATTTACGCAATGGAGAACTCCGTTTAACCCGGTTTTAACATCGACAGGTGAACAAAGCGTTAACGAAGGAGCTGCCTGTCATTGGATCCAGTGACGACAGCATCGTGTCCTCGAGTCGGTTGAACTTGTCATTGCGCCTGGAACGACACCATTTCCCTGGCGGAACCTTAAGTCTGACCTGCCAGTCTACCTTACCGGGAATCAAAGATATCAAAGCATCGGAGACGACGGAAACTGCGACGCTGGCTGCCAGCAATCAGCCGCTTGCCCAGGAACCACCTAGATCAAGCTCAACTTTCAACATTCCCATCCTGTCAACCATGGTTTGCTGCCTGCTCGCAACCATTGGATCTGTTTCCCGCGGTAACATTTCATTTCTGCATTTCTAATCGTCGAACACTGCCGATTATCGTGATTCGTTACCAGGACACGTCGTTCGAAGGACACATGCCGGTTTTCGTGCTAGCGAATAGTCCTCGTGAATGTGTCAGACATATTTTTTTATTGATAAATACCGAATTGCGAATTTCATGTATTTACGACAGAATTGGGTAGGTGGAGCTTGAAACGTTCACAGAATTTTCAAATATCGGCGCAGTCGATCCATTAAAATAATCGAGGAAGGAAAGACTTGCTTTTCTTTTTGCATCGAGATTCGCAATCTATCGAACAATTCAGTTAATGGGAAGATAAATAGTCGAACAGTACTCTTGTACGAAAAATTGTAATGAAATACTAAATAATAAATACACAAAATTCGCAATCCAAAAATAGAATACGTCTAAGAAATGAAATAGAACTATCAAGTTTGGACGTTCCGAAAAGCTTGATCGAAAAAGTTCATGCTCATAGGTTATTGTTCATAACATGACGGATGCTAAAGTAACGCCATATATTTTGTTCTTGAAGCGCTACGTATATTTTAAGTTCCATCGAGCAATCTGAAACGCTTGCAACGCATTGTTCATTTCAATTTTCGTTGAACGATCTACGAGCGATTCTTTAGTGAGAATTATTATTTAAGTTAGTTTACGTAATCTTTATTTTGGGATACCTAATGTAGTCGAAAACAACGTACGAAGCAGGGCTTCGGAGTCGGAGTCGGAGTCGTGGAGTCGGAGTTTGGGAGTAATTGCTAATCACTGGAGTCGGAGCCGGAGTTAGAAAAAGCTATGTATCGACTCCCGGAGTCGGAGTCAGAGTCGGAAAAAAATATATCGACTTCGACTCCAACTGTGGCTCTTTTGTTTATAAATCATTAATAGATTTCGATCTACAGTATAGACGTATTGTATATGTATATACCTCGGCACTATGTAGAGGAGAAACAGTTAAAGTTATGGTAGTAGTATTTTCTAACTATTTCCTGAAAGTGAGAAAGTAACAAACAAGTGTTGTGTTGTATCAGAGTTATCTATTCCATATTCTCAGATTTTAATACAATATTTCAACTATTTATTCAGTTGTATTACAACACTTAATTATTTTGAGTACATATTTTTTTCAATTTGGAGAGTCGGAGTCGGAGTCGGAGTCGGAGTCGGAGGTAAAAAAAAAGAGGAGTTGAGTCGGAGTTGGAGTTAAGAATTTTGTCTACCGACTCCGAAGCCCTGGTACGAAGTGATCAATTGTCATTCGGAATGTACACAGTTCGGATCATCCTAACCCAGATACGAAAACAATTGAAAACTATTGCTTGCAACGTTCACATGGCAATGGAGAACTATTCTACGTAAAAAAGCATCGAGTTCCAATTACTCGATTGGTCTTCGCTGCGGAAGACAACGATTTTCAATAGTTTGTGTCTCAACCAAAAAATTCAACCAAAGAGTCGCACGCCAAATATATTTGAAACAATGATGTACACCATGGAAATCGGCAGTGTCACTTGAACGAGTCTTGTTCGCCCGACCGACGCGACAGCGCTTGTTAGCTCTGGGTAATAAGGCGATCGACTACGGGGTTTCGTTGGGTCTTGAATACTCTGGTTTCGCCGTGATCATGCTCCGAGGTATACCGAAATATTTCGTTCGCGAATTATTATTGCGACGCGTTCCGCGAGACCAGCGGATCGTTCTTTGAGGTATTTAGCGTCGGTGGCGTGGCGCGTCGGGCGCCGTGAATTCCCATGCGGATTAATGTTTGCGCACACATGAGCACACACGCACACACAGAAAAGCAAAACATAAACGTAAACGAGGATGAACGGAGAGAACGGACAGGGACACGCCCAGGCACGCTCGCGAAGAATAGGACAAAACGCGAGAGGACATTATAGCAATATACATATAATAATTTAATCGAGAGGCGCGACAAGCCGTTTGTTGTACATAGTGTATGATTGTGAATTAGATTTAACGAAAGAGAGAAAGAGAGAGACAGCTGTGTAATTAAAGCGGGCGAGGAAAAAAAATCGATAAACACGGTGAAAGTACTGAGGAATCATTAGAGCCTGTGGGAATCGGTTGGAGTTTTAGGATGACAGTACGAGGAACATGAATTGTGTGTGGGGAGAGAGAGCCGCGGTTCCATTGATTCGTATTTATGACGTTAAGATAATTGTATTTTTCTCTCGGCAATCCTTTTTGGTGGCGTACAAGAATTTATATATATATATACATATATACATATATACATATATATATGTATACACGATGATAAATTCGTCATATTTACGTTTTACTGTAATTTTACATGATCCATATCTGATCGTTACGATACGTTTCAAACAATAAAGAGGAATATTGAACATTGATATCCGTTCATTCACCTGATCCGAGTTTATCCTACAGCCGCTGCGACAGGTAAGGTACGATTTAAGTCTCAACCCTTTTATCAATTCATTTTGTTTTTTTTTTCAATTATATTATCAACCAATTCTTCGTTGGACATTACAAGTAAGCCTGACGATGTTATATTGTTGTGTGGACGCTTAATTTTGACTACCTAACGCTTGGAGAGACTGAGGGACGGAATTGTTTGAAAGCGTCGAAGATTTTTGGTGTTTTGTGGGTCATGAAAGAAAGCGAGGTTGGTTTAAGGTTCGGATGCTATTTTGCAAGCATTTGCAACCGACTTTTCGGATCCTAGCTCTGTGGAAACATAGTTCCGGAGAATACGTTCGTGGTTTTCCGATAGCCTCCCAATCAGTTTTACGCTGTGGATCGTTTTCACGGGATAACCAGAAATAACTGCGAACCCCGGCCAGGGAGCAGGACGACAGTAGATATTAACGAGTTAACGGAGCGTTGATTAACCCTCGCGGATCGTTCCGGTCAATTTAACTCGAGGGGAAATTTCGGGGTTTAATAACCTCCCCATGAAATATTCATTTCATTCTGATCCGCGGACAATAAGAGTAACGGAGCCGGATTGGTACATCAAGCGGAAAATAAATTCGATATTAGAATGGATACTGATTAAAGTTATAGAGGATCTGCTCGATGACGAGTCAGCTAAATTTATAACACGATGAAATCTTATGACGTGCAAGAACAATTGTGTAAGACTTGCCATGCACGTAAATATAAATTGTCCATAATTGTATAGACTGAAAAGCAAACTGGACCTCTGATGTTCGTACTCGTGTGATCAAATACGGAGGATTACGAGTTCTTTTATACTCTATGCTTCACTGCTTTGCTGATTGTAACGAAACCTGATCAATTCCCGAAGGAAAACATCGCTGATTCTGATATTGTTTCTACTTCAAGCATTCCACGTATTTATTGGTTGTGAACTTATTTGATTTTACCATACTTTTAGCTTTAGGTCGGTTGAACAGCGAGAAGCTATACGATGTAAAGAATTCACTTGCTATTACGACGTTTACGTCAGTGTACAGAAAATTTTACAGATTCTGTGCTACATTAGAAAAGCAACTTGATCTGTTGATCGTAAATTGTGGTTCACGACCCACTTTCAGCGAACCAAAAATGCAAAAACATGCTGAATTGAACGTACAACATCGAGGCCATATTTATTACGTCGCAGTAAAATCGTTAATAAAACGATTCACAAATGTAATTTATTTTAACCGAGGTAGTAAGCTATAGATATTTGGAACGCACATATACAGGGTGTCCCAAAATTACCTTAGTTTAATGAAATGGGAGGTTCCCGAGATCATTTCAAGCGACATTTTCCTTTGCAAAAATGTTATCCGCGGCTTTGTTTAGGAGTTATTAACGAAAAACACGGACCAATCAGAGCGCGACCTAGACGCGAGTTGGCACAGTCGGCCCGGCGCGCCAACTGTTTATTGGCCGACTGTGCCTACTAGCGTCTAGGTCGCGCTCTGATTGGTCCGTGTTTTTCGTTAATAACTCCTAAACAAAGCCGCGGATAACATTTTTGCAAAGGAAAATGTCGCTTGAAATGATCTCGGGAACCTCCCATTTCATTAAACTAAGGTAATTTTGGGACACCCTGTATATGTATTTTAATTAATTTCAAAATATCGATAGTATACGAGAGATCTGAATAATAACTTGGTTAAAAACTGAGTACCCGCACTGCAATTATAAAACCAATAAATGTGTCCGTTATATTTTCATTTCAACCAAACCGCAGACAACCACCATCCTGCAGTTGCAACAAGATAGTTCCCAATTACGGTTGCAGCGGGACGTTCAGTTTGTAGATCAGGGCTGCGATAATTTTTGTTCGTTTCCCGGGTGGAACACGGCAGGGGCTGAGGGGGGTAGCATATCTCGCGGCGCGGCGGTAAGATAAAGGCAATCAGAGACGGCAAGGCGAAAGCGATTTAGCGGGAGGTAAACAGCAAAGCGGTGGAATCTAAATCCGGACCGGAAGGATTCCATAGGAAACGGCGCGGCGCGGTGCGGCTGGTAGGTATTAAGCCGCCTTGGATCGTCTCGAAGCCGAGGCTATCGGCGGAACTCGGCTTTTCTTCCTTCTCGATTCGATTTCCAGATTAATTAAGGATCGCTGGTCTGAAAGGACCCCCTCGAAATCCTTTCAACGGGGTCGAGTGTCCGTTCCGGCGGGGCTGGCTGAGGGCTGAGGAGTGGAAGAAGGGAAACGTAAAAGTGGGGGGGGGGAGAGAGGAGGGTAAGAGAGTGTAACGAGGCGCCGATTCGAATCCGTTTCACGAGACACCGACCTCGATAATGACATTTTTCGCCGGTTCCGGTAAGTCGATCCGGGAACTGAGTTATCCCCCCCGTTAATGAGAAACGACCACCGTGTCCCCGTGATACGAATTCGTGTCCCTGCCACTTAAGGGTCTCGTTAATGGCGTACCGAGTCCTCCCCCCGCAGCCTCGCACGCCCTGGTTACACCGACGCGCGAACTCGTACGCGAGCAACCGACAACCTGCGCGATCACGATTTCGGAAAATTGAATTATCGTTCGTTGTGTTCGGTGAGAATCAGAGCGGAGTCCGAGGCGATTGGCTGTGAAGGGAGAAGCGGGAGAGCTCGTTGATAGAAAGGTAATTCGAGGGATGTATGTGACCCTCTTTCTTTCGCTTTCCTTCTGTTCGTTTCAGTTCCCTTGCGAAATATCCGGCAAGTTCGATCCAAAAATATTCGTTGATTTAGTGATTTCGATTAATATCGATGATTAAAGCAATTTTAGTTTATTAGTCCTTCGATGGGGTCCTGCTTCCCAGGTGATCGATTGTTACAGGAAAATTGAGATTGGCATGGCGAGCCGAATGAGTTCGATGAATTCAGTCCAGGTGGAATGACCCACATTCTTACAGCTTTCTTCGCGAACAGTTGCCACGGGAAAACCACCACCGGGGAAAAAGAGTGAAGAGAGAGAGAGAGAAAGAGAGGGAGAGACGGCACGAAGACGCTCCAAGGCAGAGAGAGGTTCGCCCTCCTATTATCTCGGCATTGTTTTATCGTCGTTATGCGCCTGCGGAAGCTCTCGCAGCTATTCCGCACGCCACGCCACCGACGGGAAACAACATTGTGTACGGGGCGTGCTCGTTTCTGCAATGCGCCCGCGTTCCCCGTACCGATTGCGCAAACACGTGTTTGTTTTCACCGGGCGGCGGTGTTTGCGCTCGCCAGCGCGGCATGCACGCGCGCTGCTTTTTGCGAACCGTACGTGCGCGTACCCTTACCAGGAAGAACCGGAAACTGATACGAAATCGATATATCCGAGGCTACGCGGCGAGCCTGGCCAATACGACTCGAACGTCTCGAATGGACGCCGACCAAGACCGTAAACGCTAAGGTGAAACTCGCTGTCGATGATCGCGCCGTTTCCGCTTGCTGGAGGAAGCCTGAAGACGCTGGGTGCACAGCCACGTATAAGTGGACGGCGGAAATTTTGGATTTCTGATAAAAATTAGTAGATGTGCAATTGAACGTAGGAGAATGATTTAACAGTTTATAAAAGATTTAGGCATGTTTAATATTTTCCTTCGAATCAGGAATACATTTCGAAGGGTTTATAATCTGTAAAAATAGCAGACTTGCTCTAAAGGAAATCGATTCGAGTCCGCAGAACTAGGAAGATCCATTAAGCGATCAAACACGAAAAATTCAACGTGGTATTCTCCTGTTACGATAATCGGACTGGCTTTTCGGCGACTGCTCCGTAAAGAAGTGAAACTTTAATGGTCGCCTAATGTACCAACAACCATTATGCAGTCAAGTATACGAAGATAGAAGGAAAGCGGAGCGCTCGTGGAATCTTACTTAACCGCTTAAGAGTGTTTGATCGTGTATCTCCGCCGGCAGACGTTTCTTTTTGTTTATTCAATGATGCTGCGCGCCCGTCTCTGCCGAAGCGTCCGCAAACATTGAACATTCAACGCTACGAACGCATACCAATTTAATCGAAACGACTAGTTACTTGTAATATACGTTATTTATTTCTTGCTCCTATTAAACGCATATTTTCAACGAGACGAGATTTAAAGAATTTTCATGTCGATATGCTTCGTTTTCAGAATTTTCTAGTCATATTTAGAACAGTCACGGCATAACAAAATACAAGAATATCCTATTCTATTTTCATTTTTGCGAAACGTACGTTTTCGTTAAGATAAGCTTTGGCGAGATCCGTACACACACATTTCCAGTTTCGCGAAGCTCGAATATGAAACGTAGCACTCGAAAGGACCGAACAGAGGTCCACCATTTTAAAGTACCATTCACGTCGAGTCTCAGTATCCCAGAACGCTCTTCAGCCCCGCAGATTCCACGTATAACTATTGTACGTCTGACCAATGACGTGCCCATTTCCCTTAGAGTACCACTGTCTCTTCAGAAATCTTTCTTCCGGGGACGAAAGCTGCGTTCGTCACATCCACGCTACACAAGGTAAACTTTCAAAGCCAGAGATATTAGGAAAACGAAATCTGTATCATAAATTTCGTTCCAAGAAGATTAAGGAAGTTTGGCTGGAACTTATGTCGGTTTTACAGTGTCGCGAAGCTAAATGTATTCTTGCCGGGAATCATCGTAAAATCCGAAATGAATTTAACAGCGGGAAGAGATGGTACAGTTTCGCGAAAATCTTTTCGAGTCTTTAAAGCTGCGAGATACTTCTATTCTTGTACCGATGGTGTTCAAATACCGCGAAACTTTTCTGTATCACAGATGAATACAACGTACCGAGTCGATTACGTTTCAAATAAACAGGAAATCTTTCTACGGTGTTATTGTGTTTTTCCACCTTTTATTCGTTTATTTATTTAGGTGTTATCCATGGACCACAGCTCTGGAAAATTGTGAAATAATCGCCGATAGCTGTGCTGAACGACTTATAAGTTAGACGAAACCGAGACCGCCAACGTCTCCGCGAGCATTTTCAGCCTTCCGGAGGTTGTCCGCTGGCGTTACGATCGTCGGAGAATTTTCGCAGCGCGATTGCAGCTGCACCGGTGCGCGGTGAGGTGTTCCATCAAAGCGTTGATATTCGCTTCACGTCCGCTTCGAGACGCGCGTTCTCCCTCGCCCGGTTATTGCAAGAAATACATTCGTGAGCGAGCGCCGTCGCGCCGCGTCGATTCGCGTCGTGTTCCGTAGCGAAATTACAAGCGGAAGGTAAATATATAAGGCGAGACCGGCGTTAATTCCGAACGATTGCTTCTTGTGTTTCGTGACCAATGGAAATCTGGCCTCGCTCGATTTCCAAGTAAGTGCGTATTACGTGTGCATCATGCACGAGCGCGTTGCTCGCTCGACCCTGTGCGGAATCTTCTTTCTTTTCTGCGCCGGCACAAAAGAACTCGCCTGATGCGCCTGTCTGTGGGAGAGAACCTGGGAAATCACGCTAGGTTTAATCAACGTTCTACCCGGTAATTGTCCGTTCGTTCGCCGCTTCCGGGATACACTCGACGCGACTTAGCCTCTCTCTCTCCCAGAGCCTTCTTGGAAATAGTTCACGGCGGAAGACTGTATCGCTCGGCGAAAAAATTCAACGGACAGCCTCCGATTACCGGGAGTAGCGCAAAGATGTCTCCTTTCGAGAATTCTCTGCCGGTTAGCCCCGCTTCTAATCGCAGAACCGGTCGACGCGACGCCATCTTGCTGCCCTCGGAGATCAGAAAATGGCCGAGTCTGCCGCAGTCGTTTAAACACGCTGTGCGTATGAAGATATCGTTTCTTGCCTATCAAATATAGTCGAATGTATGTTTCTGTCCTCAATAAATGTACATCTTTGAATACAGTTGAACGAAAAACGGCAGAAAACTGAACAAGATGTCGACTGCACCGAGAAATAAAATTTTGTTCATTAAAAATGAGAGAAATTTCGAAGAAAGTTTGAAAGAAAAAATTTGAAGACAATCTTCGCGAAGTTACGATAAATAACACGTATATAAACTACTAAGAAAATGGACCAGGAAATATTGGCACTCTGTTGCTCTAAAGACGAAGTCCAGTTATTTCGTAGCATCGCACGTGGTCTAAAAGTCAGTTCTAGCGCGAGTAAATTAAAAATACCAGCTAACGTAAATCTGTTAAAATTTGTACTTGTATGATAGTTTGATATGTATACTACAATAACAAAAGCAAAATTAGTAAATCACATCACCGTATTATTGTTGGCAAGACTGTTAACATTCCAGTAACCACATTTTGTTTTTCTGCGTCAGTCAATTGCTACAGATTATAACCTCAAAATATCGAGCTCTTTCTTAAAGTGTGCATAAATTGTGTTAGTATCTTGTTATATATGATATTATCAGTATGGCTGCAACTGGAAATGGTAGGTTTACGTTTCCTTCACACACTTTATGATATATTTTATGGAATGATACTTTTTAAGGAGAATTGTTGTCGTAGATGAGAATGTCGTAAGTTTTACAACATTTGCACGCATTTGCACGCGTTGCGAAGTACTTATTTGAAAGCTTACTTCATCTCCATAAACGGCAAAGAGAAAACGTGATAACCCCGCAATCCCATTATCATTTTATTACAATATTTTAGTAAACGTATCTACGATCACCCGCTTAGAGTTGTTCGAAGAATGGTTCAAATTGAAGAATTTGAAACGAAAGGATTGCGTTAGTGGATTACTAGAGGCTATTTTCACCGGAAGGAATGTGAGCGGACACAATATTGAAGGAATTTTAGAGAACTTTATGCGATTTTACCTATTGGTCAGTTTGGAGAGGAAGCGTAAGAGGCAAAAAACAAGGACTTTAAATTTATAAGGGAACACAGAAGTAGGAAGATTTCTGCGGAACATACAAACATATAGATTTGTTTAATTATTTTTTATTGTCATCAGATCCAATTATATCTGAATTAGGTCTGCAGGATAAGTGTAGTAAAAAGTTACGTCTCGATCCCGAAACTTTGCAGATGCTAAAACCACCAAAAATTCGATCAAATACAAACTCCGACAGTGAATAATAATCTTTTATATTATACTTGTAACACTTAATTATTATATTAATAAACAAGTAGTCAGTATTGTAAATTACGTTTTATTTACTTTACTCAAATATTTGAAAGTAATTTTTACACAAAATTTCAATGTTCTCCTCGCACAATAATTAATTCGCACTAGAACTGACTTCCAGACCACTGTGCATCGGCTGAACATCGCAACCTCTTCGCAGCCGAAGTTCTGCTCGGTGTATTTGCACGACAAAGTTGTGCACACTCGGCAAATGTGTAACGCAAAAACAGAAATCGTTTTTGCAGCGTGTCTTTACAGGGGGGACCTCTAATTTTTCCACCGGGGAACCAGGTGGATATTTATTTCCCGCGGATTTATGTGTCTTCCGTTAAGTAAACCCATTTGCATTTCAAATATCTGTCTTGATTCGCTTCCCCCCGGCGACGACTGTTCGTTCCTTTCTTTATTTTTGCGAATTTATCGGCGGGAGGTCACGTACGGCCGGATCCGCTTCTTTTTCACCAAGTGTCGTTGATCCTCCGACGCGGCGGAGGATGGGCTGAAGGTGCGATAATGCAACGTAAGTTGAAGCGGGACGTGAGCTATTATAATCCCGCGACTGAAATCAGCGCAATACGAGCCGGGGCGGGAAACCCGATGGAAAGTCTACTCCGACGTGAAAAAATCGTCTAAGCTGCCACGAGCTTTAATCGAATTAATTTCTAGCCGTGTCGCGTTCGCTCAATCACTGTTGTCTTACAATATCTATTATAATTTTATTGAGATATCTAATTGTTAATAGGTAGATTTTATGCATTTATGACAAAAATCAGTTGGTGAAATATCAAAGGGTAAGTTACTGGAATTTTCCAGTTTAAAACGAATTTGAATGCCAAGTCCAATGTGCATCCTATCGTCTCTAGGATGGAATAGCGAGTGATTTTAGGGCTTGCGTCTCCGCTGTAAGCCCCAAGAGTTCCGTCTGAGTATCAGCAGCCACACAAAGCTATCGCGAACGTTCGTCACTGGAGGACCTTAGCTTGCGAGGCAGCACACGTCAAGGCTTGATGCCGCATACCGCATGCCGGGACGCGGGAACAGTGGAGCCCGTTCGAACCGAGCGAGCCGGCGAATATAATTACTTTTCGAGTGGAGCGCAATTTGCCCGACGACTAATTTGAACTTCCGACGGGAACGTTTTGCCGGGAGGATCGGTTGATTTATTTGCCCGGGGCCGCTACCGTCGCGTCGGGGCAGGATCCGCGTAAAAGACTCTGGCCGTGTATCAGGAACATCTCGGGACGTGTGCGAGATAACGGGTGACACCTTGGTCCCAGTTAACCCCTCGGACCAGGCACACCCGGGAACAATCTTAAATAAGTGCCTAATAACCTGCCGGGGTCATTTATAATCTCACGAAAAACGAAAGCTATTATTTTCTTTGACCCAAAATGTTAGATAGAATGATATCTGATCTTAACACTAGAACTACCGAGCACTAAACGCGATTGGCATACATTGCCTTATAGTTAGACTGCGGATGTTTATGCAAATGCATATTTTTATCGAAAAAAGATAGAAAGCTGAGACCTAAACAGAAAGTTTTGTCATTAGAGGATTATAAAAATATAATTTTTATTTTGCATATTGCATATGTTTTGCATAAGTGAATATTTCTTGCATAAATTTTGCATAAATATTCGACTATTTAATGCTACGCCAGAATAAATAAGATAGATGTGCCTAAAAGATTGAGCAGCTACGATCCACAACGTGTTCTAATTTCGAGTTGGTAAGTACTGTATTGAAATTCAATGAGAGACAAAACAAAGACGATGGTATGATGTGTAAACAGATGGAGTCACGCCGCAGTTAATCTCCATTGATCAAGTAAATCAGTAGCTATCACGATTACGAGGCCATGAAGAAATTGGAAACAATAGGATTACCTCTAACGGAATGTATACATTTGGTAACTACAGTTATAGAAAATTTAAAAATTATACCCGGTGATTATGGAGAAAAGGTTACACATTAAATGGAATCTGTATTAAAACGAAATGTACACTTGAATGTATTATTAAAAATAAGCAAGATTTTGAAGCGAGAACGCGTTGAAAAGAGGTTCCGGCACATCATTGGGGTAAATTTAAACGTGCCCCTATAACATCGTGTGATGTAGAACGCTCTTTTTCAGCGTATAAATCAATTTTAACAGACAAGGGGGATCAATTTACAGTCGACACTATAGAGAAAACTATTGTTGTATATTGTAATTTAAATTATAATAAATAAAACAATAAAATAATTACTATTTTACAGATCTGTACATACATTCCCTATACATATATTTCGCATATACCTTGCATACATCTTGCATATATTTTGCATATTTCGACATATTATAAATGCATAAAGGTCCGCAGTCTACTTATAATAATAACAAAATTGCATTTATCTAGACTTCGTACCAGTTTTATTTAAATATGTATTTCAATAGAGAAATTCACTAAAAATACGTCTCAGAAAAACATATTTTTAATTTCAATATTTCTAAAAGAACAAATCGGAAGCAAGTCATTTTGACTTATCCGGTAGTTCTAGTGTTAATTCTAACTTTCAACGACAAGTTCAAAGTTTGAATGGATCTCTCTCCGAGATCCGATCGACGATGTGCGAAGAAATATCGTTAGTATTCTTTTCTACAATTTCAATCTTAGGATTCAAGCGGTCGTCGGTCGGTATGTATGAAACACTGTGTAGTCTTATGGAATCTTGAAGAAGAGACAGGGAGAGAGTGAGTTGAGAAGGATTTGGAAATGGAAAATAGAGATAACGTTCTCCGTGGAAAAAATATAGCTCCCGCAGATTTAATTCTGTCTTATATTGTATAAGCCGGCTGCAGACACGTCTCATTTCGGAGAAATTGCCAAGGAATTGCGAGAGATCGCTCCGCTTGACTTATCACGGGGCTCAACACTTTCTCGCAGGCTTTTTTACATTTCGACTGTCTGACGGCACAGTGATCCGATATTAAGTCACCGAGCATGAAGCATTTCCCGCGACTTCAATTGCTAATTCAGACGAAAAACGTTCCTGAATCCTTTTTCTATTTTCTGTCAAAAGGAAAGGTGTGAGAAATTCTCAAACTCTCTGAAATTCACTTCAAAATATGTTAATAAAAAATAATTTTAACTAACCAATGTTGCAATTCGCGCACTAATCCGGCCCGGGTAATTTTTTCGCTGAATTGGCCGAATTATATAAACCGGCGAAGTTTTTCCCAGAGTATACTGGTTTTGTGGGCCAACACTGCCAACAGAAGCCACAAAGTTTTGTCCCCGGACTGAATTACTTTTTCCAACGACTCGATTTACGCCGCAATCCTGTAGAACGCTCGACGTAAATCGACAATCGGATGTAATTGCCGTCTTGTACCGGCGCGGCGTGGCGCGGCGTCGTCTGCATTTAATCAGCGGTAAGGCCAATTCTCGAAATGAGTAAGCTACAGAGGCTGCAGCCGAGGATATTGTCTATTCCAAGGATGCTTTGTTTTCCCTCGAAATATCATCGTATTAATTGCTACCCGACCCGGTAGCACGACTTAACGATATTAAATCTTAACTAACGGCTCGTCGCGCAGAAACGTTCCCCCGATTCGAGCCGATCCGTTATTTATCGCGAGTTCCTGTTCGCACCGCATTTTATTTGCACCGTCCATGTTAATATAGCCTCACACCAATATTTGTTTACTCCTCGGACGGTTTTTTATTCTCTCCCGTGTCGCTGCGAAGTATATTTAGTATCGTAGCTGCTACTATTAATATTTTTCATGTTTAATTAGAATTTCCGGGATCCAGCGAATATTTTTAACATTGACTTTTAGATATTTGTAGTTGGCGAGGCAATACAGGATCACTTATAAATCTAAAAACAGTTTGTTAATATACCTCTAGGAATTGGAAGTTAGTTTGAATTTGTAATACTGTTCTTCTAGCTTCAATAATTTATTGAACGATATATTTTCCATGTGTATAAATGTTGAAGTATTTATGATTCGAACCAATACATTGTGCAACTTTAAAGATTTAGCAGATTGCGCGTTGTAAATTGTGTAATTCATTGAAAACAAATGCGCACGCGAAAAGAACAATGAATTGGTGAACCCAAAGTAATTTATTATTCGAGCCAATATATTCTGCAATTTCTATATGCAATTTTGGAAGATGGTAAATTATAAATTGTACAATGCTTTCATTTAAAGATTTTTTTATGTGCAGAAAGTTATGAATTGATTAGTTTTATGAACACGAAGTAATTTATTATTCGAGCCAATATATTCTACAATTTTAATATGTAACTTTTAAAAATTGTTGTTTGTAAATCTATAAAAACGTTTCTCTTTTGTAGGGGACTATGAACTGGTAATATTTAAAATTGTACGAAGTAATTTCCGACTCGAGACAACCTACTGGACAATTTCGATAGAGTGGAATGCTACAATATACATATCGAAGGAACGTTTTTCAAGCCGAGTGGACTATGAGCTAGTAATTGAAGCTGAAAATATCCGGCGGACACATAAATTAGTGTAATAAAAGATGTAGCAGTTAAATCGATACATTAATTCTTGTAATATTCATCATCCTCACCCTAAATAGCAATTGTGTCTGTCACGTTCGTTACCGAAGGTCTACCACATGGCGATCTTTTATGCGGACCCTCATTAACCGTTCATTTATATATGTGCCTTGACGACGTTGAAGCATACGGGTACCTCGTACGTTTATATAATTCAGGCTACATACTGGGTGGCTCGTTTAAGATTTGGTCAGGAAGTCTCTTCGCTATTTTAACGGTATAATAAAATTTTTAACAAGAAAGATACGTTAACAAATAATATCGCAAACACGTTGAGGGACGAATCCACCAAAATACAATTAACTTGGGTCAGAATGAAGTTCGAAAACGAATAAAGCGATAGTGTATTGGCCCTCGACGTATTGTTGAAAGAATCCGAGAAGCTGTAAGTTGTAAGGCTAAGGGGCCGGGAAAGGATGTCGAGCAACTTTTCTGACAGCTCTGATCTCAAGTTTTCCGACTTCTTATGACTTCTTTCGCAATAAAGCCAAGTACGTGAGTCGCATCATTAGGGGCTTTTTGTCTTCTGAAATTAACCCTTCCACGGTCTTTATAGATGCTGCAGTAAAATATGATCTCGACCTTAGCTTCCGCACTGTCGTCGTTGAAAACTTGTTTCTTAATTGGTCGACCAGTTTCGACCGCGTTTAAACCTCTCCTTTATTCTCCACAATTAATTCTCTTCAATTGTCTACCATCAAAAGACAACGTGAATCATTCTACTTAGTACAAAAAAGACCTAAAACAGTGGTAGCAGTATACATTGTAGAGAAAATAACTACAGTACGAATCTCTATTTAAATACAGACAAAATGGGCCTAGCCGATAAAGATGGTCAAAACTTCCCTTAGAGGTTTTTCAATGACTATCGAACCAGTGTAGTTTATCTTGGTCAGCTTTCGAATGGTTCGATAGTCATTGAAAAACCTCTATGGGCAGTTTTGACCATCTTGATCGGCTAGGGCCTTTCAAAACAATTTGTTATGCACAAAAAAGTATTCCATTCTCGAACGGATGCCACAAGAACTTCCGAAACTCTGTTAATCACGTGTCACAGGGGCCAGGTAATTCTCCGAGGAACCTGTACATCTCCAAGAAACAAGCACAAAAGAAACCATTCCAATAACACGTCCGATAAAAAGCTCCTGGCAAGGAAACGGGACTTCGATGGTGGAGAGTTGAAAATTTCATAAACCGCGTTGCGTGTTCGGGCACGGTTCACGGATCCCCTATTTTAATATCCCGACAAGCAGAACCTTTTTACAGGACCGTGGAGAATCGGTAGGGGGCGTGGAGGGGTGAACAGGGGGTTGAAAAGGGGTTAACACTCTGACCAAGTATTCCTGCACGGTATACATGCTGCCAGTAAAATATATAATTTGATACTCCTCGAAATAACCTGATAGTCTCAGTTCGATATACATTTTTTCGAATATTTTTGTTGGAAACAAATTTCTGTGACTAATATTGAAAGTTATTTTTAAGGACACTTTTGTTCAAAAGGCGGTTACAGTGTGACATTCGTTCAAATAAAATTTTTCCGACACTTCTTAAAATCGATTTTTAAGGGTGTTTTTAGTCAAGAGACATTTTTAGTAGGATTCAAATGAAATTTTTATGACATTCATTAAAAGCGATTTTGAAGGATGTTTCAGCAAAATTTTTGTTCGGACTCGATCTTTGTAACAGATACAAAAGGCGAACATTGGAATTAATGTTGAGTGTAATTTCTGTTTCGAATCAAGAAGAAATTGTTTCGTCGAATGGAAGAAAAATTAGAATAGCGTGTGATCGATCTGATCCGAAGCAAACGTTTTACAATGATTTACGATCATTCTATTTCTGGCGTTCGTGAACCGTCGAAAACGCCGTTATTTTCCTAGAAAACTCTCGCGAGTCCGATACTAACGCCAATTCATTGTCACCACGGTATCGAAACGTTACTCCATTTTTTTTTCTTTTTTTGCGACGTACATTAGCGTAGCGAACAAATCCACAGCGAACAAATCCATTACGAATAAGTCTTTCGATATCCCCTGCCAACGTAACAGAAATAAATGCATAATATGCATTACTGAAAGAACAACATGAAATTTATCTTTGTGGAAGTCATATTATACCATACATTTTTCGGAGAAATGTTGAGTTGAGCCGAGAAATTCTTTTCGATTAATTTCATCGCTGCGAATGAATAGACAATGAATTAAACGAGGAATTCGACAGAATTTAAAAATTATTACCTGGCGTAGTTATGGTGAAACTGAAAGACGAATAAAATGGAATGTTATTGGGCAAAGTTAGGAATTCCTTTTGACTTGATTTTTCAATCGTATTGTATTGCAGTGGATTAAATAGAGAATTTTACTGTAATTGAAAATTGTTTACACAGTCATTGTGAACTTAAAGCACAGTGTTCTGTATAAATGAAATACACATCAATTCATGCGATCCATAATTATTCTTCGTATATTTGTGTCTTCACGAATTCCAAATGAAATTGGCTCAACGGTAAAATGTCAATGTGCACAATGAAACCGTAAATAATTAAATTAACAAATCCTTTTATAAAGGGACCCATGAAATGCAACGAATGCAAGAAAAATTACGCGAAAAGCGTGGACAAACAGAGTTCAGAACAATAATATTCCACATTAATAACAATATTCAATCTCTTATTCATTCTGTGATGACTGGATTTGTATATTACCAAAAGAAAAATGAACTCCATGCTAATCTTATGCACGCGTGCACATTGTTGCACCCACTTTCGTCCCGAAAACTTACACAACCAGCTGCACCATTGATACGACAGTAAGTACGCAGTAAAATCGGCCATTTTGAATTCTGTCCAGGCAGATTGGCGATTCGCAAGGCAGCGCTTCGTCTGCAAGGTTAATAAAAGGAGAAAGAATGTCTTTGCATAAGGAAGTGCACAGCGGAAGTCGTTAGCAGAAGGCGGAATGGGCCAGACCTAACCCGAGCCAGGCTCATTTATTGGGTTTATCTACAATTTAAAGCGGCTGGGTTGTAAACAGTGTTATCTTTGCTATTCCGTCCATCACGATCCCCTATCAATCAGCGTTGCAGGGCCGGGCAAGAAGTGTATCAGGGATTTGCCCCGGCGTCGAGTAATTTGTAGGAGGAAAAATCTCCCGTTCGCCTAAGGAGATCGATGATAACGTAACGGTAAGCTTGGCACGAACACCGCGTGCCGCCGATCCGTTCCCCTCGTTTTTTTTCCCGGATCTATGAAATACACGAGGTGTGATCGAAAACCCCATACAATTGTTACAGAAACTTGCTGCTCAAAAAAAAGGTACTTCAAGCTTGTTAAAAAATTGCTACGAAAATGTCCCGGTGCTGACACCGTCGATATTTTGATTAACTTCGGCGTATTAGCATTTTTTCGATCAGCCGGTGTAATGAATGGCCCGTCCGAATTTATCGAATCCATCGTGCGGGCGGCGGCGGCGGTCGATTTGATATTGGCCCGCGCACGAGAACTAATTAAAATTCAGCAAACTGTATTCTAGGTCGTTAAATCGCCGGATTCGTTAATTCCAGCGCGAACGTTCGCGATGACGTTTTATCCTGTTCAGTGAATAGAAGTACGGCTGTTATTTTCATTAGTCCGCGGCCAACAGTCAGGGAAACCGATCCGCGAAAGGCTCCATCGGATGTCTCCGGTGTCCTAGTGCAAATTACACGCTCGCGGAACAGCTAAGACAAAAGGTTCGCGAAACTTGTCATCCGGGAACCGTGAATAACGTGAATATCCATCAGGATCTTCAAGCTATTCTGCTTTTCAATGTCGTTCTCGAGCCGGGATGAAACAGATCACATTCCCAGGACACGGATAACGACGTTTATTTACTCGACGTTAATTAAAAATTTTACCGGCGCAACAACCGTTCCATTCTGCCCCAATGAACGGTTTCCGGTGGACGAGTATAATGAATTCCCCCGTGTCCGCCGCGCCGCGCCGTCTGTATCTAAACACTTGTAAACAATGACCGAGCGACCGATGTTATTTCGGCGCCGATCAAATATTCGACACCGTGTAAAATATTGATATCCAGGGGACCGAAAACATATCCGAAATAACACCGGGACAATAGAAATAGCGGAACAACTGCAGTTTACTTCGCCGATATCCAACGTTGTAAAATGCAGCGTACCGTCTCGCTGCAGGCGGCCTCGTCGTCCCTTTATAAGCTCGAACTTCGCTCCAGCCTGTTCTGCATAATGTATGCGCGTTTCTGTATCTGCTGGCAATAGTGTATTAACTTATGGTTTTGTCCCTTGCGCCGCGTCTCGTCGAGCCGCGCTGGTTTGCTACAATTTTTCGTTGTGTAACGTGTGAGCGATAAATTTCCGACGACGTGTTTGCCAAATGAATTTCGTGCGGGCTGGCGTTAATAATGAAACTTTGTACTGGCAGCCGGTTTTATTTTTCGGAAAAATGTGTGACGAGTGAGACCATACTTTTTTATGAAAATATATGAGAAAGGAAAGAGTAGGGAATTACAAGTGACTTCTGAGGGGGCTGCAGACTAGGGACTAGGGGTTCGGAACTAGAAACTAGGGATTAGGGAAGGGGCTAGGCACGAGGAAAGAGAGTAGACTGGATCGCTCTACTTATGTACGTACATTATACAGAGTGTCCCAAAATTCCTTCAACAGCCGGAAATGGGAGGTTCCTGACACCATTTAAAGCAACATTTTCCGTTGCAAAAATGTTATCCGCGGCTTTGTTTAGGAGTTATTAATGAAAAACACGGACCAATCAGAGCGCGACTTAGCGCGGCAACTGTCTATTGGCCGACTGTGCTAACTGGCGTCTAGGTCGCGCTCTGATTGGTCCGTGTTTTTCATTAATAACTCCTAAACAAAGCCGCGGATAACATTTTTGCAACGGAAAATGTTGCTTTAAATGGCGTCAGGAACCTCCCATTTCCGACTGTTGAAGGAATTTTGGGACACCCTGTATTGCTTGCCAGCGCCGTGAGCTTGACAGAGTGAACGACATATTTTTTTCCAATTTGAAAACTGGGGTACCAACATGCAATTTTACAAGCATTACACTTTTTATTCAGATAGTGTGAAATATAACGCTTCTTCCATTCTCATAGAATTCCTGAAATATACCTTTTCGATGAGAATGAATAACGAAGCGTCCTCAACGAAAGAAAACTAAACGAAAATACCCGAATGTACCTGTGCCAGGCAAACAAGCAGATACGTTACAAAAATTATTTGGCGAACAGAATAATCGCATTGTCGATGATTTGAGAATGTTCATTAAATTATTCGCCAACGCGCCGGGATGGTATCCCGTGATGCGCGTCGAACATTTTGACAGTTCGTCAAAGTTCGAATTTGTCAATAACCCGAGCAGCAGGGGTGGGGGCGGCGGCGGCGTCGGCCGGACTACAATGGTCGGGATCGGCGATATTTTTCCAATAAATTCATCGGGACACCGTACCTCGAATATCAGTCGAAGAACGATCGCGTCGCGTTGCATCGAGGACAATATCGTGTTACCAGTTATCACCATTAACGCCAGCCGATCGCCGTCCGATTCCGACGAATTAATATCGACGAGAGAGAAGCGTAATGCGATCGGAATTTCGACGCACGATGGAAATTGGCCCGCGTATCAGCGTCAATCACGTCGCCGCGTCGGACAGGACGGGCTCTCCTCCAACCGCGAACTATTTCAACGCCGAACCGTGAACTTTCGATCATTTAAGTATGGGCGAGGGCCGAGGGCCAGGGTCCGCAAGAAAATAGAAGACAATTATTATTTCATTTGCAGCGGGCTCGCGGTTTATGCTAATTGTTTCGCGAAACGATTATCGCCAACCGTAATACCCCGACTGGTTTCGATCGGCAGGTTGGCAAATTTGAAAACGGCTGTGGCCGGTTAACGATCATTATTTAAGTGCATGCTATTTGGAATTCTCCGGCGCACCGAACACCGAACGTCTTTGTAGGAATGTGTGTCAGTTATGCTATGAAACGTGAATTTTATCTCGTGTGTATTCGTCGCGATTCATTTAGTAATTCGTTAATTATACGTTCTTCTTAAAGACACGTACAGTTGGCCGAAAATATTTCTCCATTAACCATCTCTAGAATAAATTGATTGGCAATATAAAATTTAACTATATACAGTGGCGGACATATCCTTAAGTATACTTAACAAAATGAAACTTTACTTCATCTGCACTTGAACATGGTACATTTATACAAAATGAATTGCATTATTTATAAGTAAAAAGTAGGGTAACTGCACCAGTGAATAAACGGGCACCAGGAAATGAACGCTATTGTATATGTCAACAAATTTGAAGCCTAAGACTAAAAATGTAGTGTTCATTAACTGGTATTTTTTATATTTTATATTTAACGTTTAATAAAGAAAAATAATAATAATTTTATTTTATTTGTGTTCATTTATTTTTGACAAATGAAGTACAGGGAGCCATTTGGCATATATGAGATTCCTTTAATTCACATATTTTTTTTAAATTAAATATCTTCCTGAACAATTTCTTAAATGTTCATTCATTGGTGCAGTTACCCTATATGTAACTAAAACACAAAATACTATTGGCTAATGTATAAACAATGAGTTATTCACATCTTTTTGTTCGGAGGTCTCGTTATCCACGGACACGTATTTACGTACATAGTAAAATATTTGTTTTTTTTACAGTTTTTTGATAGTTACAGTTATGAAATTTTAATATTCAGTACATAAAGCCTTTATTATTTCTAAGAACTGCCGCACACCTACGTGGCGTCGATTCAATAAGTCGGATACATCGTCTAACAGGTATTGATTTCCATGTTTCTTTTATTATGGTGTACAATTCGCGAATGTTTCTCTGATTTGTGTTGTTTCTTACATGATTAGGTTGAAACAAAATATTTATAAACAGCAGCATTTCTTGGAATAAATAAAAACCGTAATCCTGGTATACACATATCAGGGTACCTATTTCTTAAAAATAATATATAAACAGTAATTACAGGTGTTTCAAAAAAATACACGAAGCATTTTCAAACACGAAGTTCAAATATAAAGTGTACGTAAGTATACGGCCGCCACTGTACATATAATATTTATCCATTAAAATATTTTTTAAAAATTTATTATTAATATTAAATTCAACTGTACAATATTTACCCCGATCCCCTGATCTAAATGCGTTGATGCCCGCTAGACCTTGGGTTACGAAATTCGTGCAGGGTAAACAACGTCTAATTGGCCACTCCAATTATTTTCGCTTCTTTTTCCTCGTTCGGCGATGGTTTCGAACGAATCTTTTACTAGGTAATGAGGATTCACGCTCCACCACGAACAGGCTGGCCATGGGGGGGCCGCTCTATTACCCGACAACTATACACGCGATAGCCTAACTGGCCACGGTTACACGGACAGCCGGTCAATTTCGCGGCGCGAATCGAAATCTCTCGTTCATGCGGCTCGTCCGGTTTGATAAGATTGGAATCGGAAGCAGGTGGATACGTGACGCGCCTGTGTGCAACCTTTCCTGTGGCTTTCATGCGATTCGGATAATCGAACCGAGCTCGTGTCCCGTAATTGGTTAGGATTATTGTAATCGTTCCACGTGTTTACGCAACCTATCCATGACTATAACGCCGGCGCGGCGCGACGATACAAAATTTGCGACCAGCTCGAACTAAACCCCTGGAATCTGTTAATTAGCTTGAAAATACATTTTACCGTCTAACGATATTCCATCTGATAACGCGAACTAGATTAACGTAGATACGGATCATAAAACAAGGTTCGGCATGCGAAAACAGAACGGGTGGAATCAAATTTTTCGTTTGTTGCTCCGTTTACAGGAGAATGCAATTTGGAAGTTCGTCGGACCCGCATGCTTTTCAAACGGCTGGCTAATGCGTCTGACCATCGCCGACTAATTCTACTTGGGACAAATACCGATTGTGGCGTGCTCACCGCGTTACATTTGTGTATGTTTTCCATCGCACCGGGTACCGTTGTCTGTCGTGGTACACTGCAATTACTAGATTGCTAATACTATTCGTTTATAATAAACACGGTCGTTTCAAATTTATACTGAAACGACAACCGCACAAAGCAGTAACGAAAATTGTATTCTATACAGGCGCGGCGCGGGCGGCTGGTACCTCTCGACGAACGAAACGTATTTTTCCTCGGGTCGGAAGTTTGTTTAACGAGACACGGGCATCGGAATCTGCGTAAACTTTCGCTGTAATTACTGTCATGGATTCGCTTATTACGGCTTAATCTGAGATAAGGGCTGGTACACAAGAAACCGCTTTTTGCGGTAACGAGGGCAGTGACATTTCTGTTTTATGTTCGTTATGAAGAACTTTTTGGTCTGTCAAAGTAGTTCCGGATTTTTATAAAATAAATTAAATTTTCTGCATGAACAATCAAGTAATATAACTTAGAACAATCCATTGTCCTCTGAATCGAAGGAAAAATTTCGATTCCAGAATGAGGTTATCAGCGTCGAGCGCTAGGAAAATTTTCTTCAAGAAATCAATTTGTTACGTTTGTTTAGTTCGACGTTTGACGAATATTGTAAAACGGGCTCGGAATGTAAATTCGTAAGATTGACGAAGTTACAGCATTTTGAAAGGAACGATCTCCGTACCTCGGTTGTTAAAGTCAAAAGTTTAAACGCGTTTGTCTCGGGACGACTTTTCTTTTTACGGCGAGCCAGCACTGTGACGCTACCTTTGACTAATTAACTTTGAATTTTACATGCGGCTTTCTAATAAGATTCTGCGTCTGTTAATGAAGCGCCTTTTTAATCCGACTCCCTATTTTTCACTCGCAAAGGTAGAAAGTGGATTTTCCTTAAAAACACACAACTACCTCTTCAACACGTTCGTAAACAAAATAGAGTTTGTTCAATCTGAAAAAATTCTCTAATATGCGCCTTAGGATCCAGACTATGTCACATTTTTTCAGAATTTTAGAACGCATCGGAGACCGGGAAATGCACGGAACAGTGCAAAATCTAATTTACCCTATGACTACTCTCGCGGGAAAGCTAGAGGGCTGAAATTTTACTCAGTGAGTTTTTCTTGGTCAGCTTTCGAATGGTTCGATAGTCATTGAAAAACCTCCAAGGGCAGTTTTGACCATCTTGATCGGCCAGATCAGCGATTCATCCCGTTCCAACTATGGAAATTGAATTTCCAAGGGTGCGAGGCCGAGGAAAATAATTATGTGGCCTCTCATAACTTGACGATGAAGTACTAAGTCGTACCCACTCGTACCCGTTCTCGGGTAGCTCCTTGAAACTTTTGAATTCTGCGTGTCCGTTCTCCAGACGCGCCTCGATACCGCGAATTACTTTGCAAACATTCATTAGCGAGCATCCCGAGCTCCGAGGGGAGCGAACACACTCATCGTTTACGTAATTGCGACACTCTTCGAGTTATTAAGTTATTACATACGTACGCGAACTCCGCGGAGCGTTAATTTCCCCGAATTAATTCGCGTTTCCTGTTGCACTCGTTATATGGACTTCGTTTTGCTTATTATGAAAACCGGGCGGAAATTGCGTCTTTAACCTGTTCAGACCCTATAGGCGAGGAAATTGAACGAAGAATATCTCGAGAGTCATGTTGACCCATTTTGGACTTCGCAATTTACTAATATTTATGAAGTTATCAAATTATCAGAGAGACTGATCGATATCTTTCAATTTATTCATTGATGGTTTTAAATTGCAAGAGAAATTATTTTCGAGAAAGATTTCATCGAAGACTCTAATAAATCTGATAAAAAGCGACATTATTCTGTCGGAAATCTTTCGAGAAAATTCTCGAAGTAGAAATGACTAATAGGAGAATAGAAACGATCGATGAAAATCGTACGGCGAAGAGTGGAATATGCAGACGGTAAGTTTACGAGTGTTTTATTATAACATAGTAAAATAACAAGGTACCCTTTTAGTAATTCTAGACAGTAAACGTAACGCGGAGCAGATAGCACGGTTTCGCGAACAGCGCCGGTATAGATTCCCATTTCCACGCGTATACGCCTGACCTATGTACAATGTACAGCCTCAACATGCGAGTTTCCAGCGCGGGCTCTGCGCCCGATACGCTCGCCATCAGCGTTTTATTTACTTTAACCGTCGAAGTGGTAGATTTCCTTGATGGTACCTTATCTTCGAAAGTGTACTTTACACAGCTAACACTCGCCCGAGTGGAAAAGGATTCTCAACAGAAGCTGTGTTGTTCGATGCTCGCGGCGGAGGTGACGAAAGCAACAGAACGAACCGAGTGAAACATTCTTCGAAAATGATCCAGATTCAATCGCTTTTTCTTTATCCAAAATGCTCTCATCGAATCTCTCTATTTAACACACTGCAAGAACTTAGACTAGAACTCAAAATGCTTTTTTAAGTCAATAGGCGTTCTTTGGAAATTTTTTTGATTTCATGTTTTATTCTCAACAATAGAAATATTGTAGAAATTGATAATAAACTTTCCCCGCAGAATCCGATCCTCGTAGCGACCTTCACCGCAGTCACTATACCGGTGGCAATATCGAGCCCGGTTTCCTCGCGAGTGGCGTAACTGCAACTAAAGTAGCAATTCCGTTTGATTCCGTTTGGCTCGCCGTCGCGCGAGTTTTATCGCGTCTGCCGATCGCGCGCGGCTCGTCGTTTTGCGAAATTGTTCGATAACGTCCGATAGCGCGTGAAACGACGAACAAACAAGATCCAGTAAGGGAAATCTTTCATTGCACGGCAACGTACACGGGCTCGCGAACACTTTTGCAGACGACGCGACGCGACAGTGTTCGTGCACGCGACTTTTGTCAGGAAACGCCTCGCTGCGTTCCCCGGAGCGAGTATGTTAATTTTATTTTGCCTGGCATAACGTCTGGTAATCGAGTTGTCGGCTCGACGCCGCCGACGGAATATCGACAAGCACGAGCGTCCTGGTCTCGCTTTTACCCCCATTGTCTCAGACGAGAACGGTATCGCTGAAAAATGCCAGCGAGAACCTTCGCTGCTGGAAAAGCTTTCGAAATACTGACGGAAATTAACAATTAGCTGACTCGATGTTTTTCTATTTTCATTTTGCACCTGGTTATTACCGACGCCTGTATTATCGCTGCAGAAAGGACAGGTGATAAACAGAATACATACTAAAACTCGCAGTGTTCGAAAGCGTTAAACAAATGTTATTCCCGTATTCAGGTAAAGGCTTCGCGAAAAATGAAACAGAAGGCATAAGAAACGTCGGAATTTCCGGACAAATCCAATAAGTTTTTTCCCATCGTGGATTCACCGAATCGAAGAAAGACACTTCTGTTCGGCAATGCATGATATTTTAAGAATTAATACGCTCCCCGAAGTGAAAATATTTTCGCTCGTTCCCCATCGAACGATGCCCATCGATGAAAAATATTTGTTTAATGTTTAATGAAGTTACCGGGGTGGCCACCGTGCCGAATAATGGAATGTAATCAATTTTCCAGGATTATTACCTGGCGATTTTATTCACTTTTTAATGGGCGATATTAGAATATAATATTGGAAATTAGCGATAAAATTTTAAAATATTGCTCTTCATTATTTCCGCTCTATAGTCGCGGTGATAATTGATAGTTTCACAATTTTTATTTGAACTCGCTCACTCAATTTTCAGATACTCCAAATTTCGTGTTATTTTTCACGCTAGGGTTTTAAATGCGTCATCCGATCTCACAAAACGTTCCCTGATTATCGGTGAGGAAAGTCACGCGAGAAATCTCGAGCCTTCCTTATCGGTTATTTATCAATCTTTTTCCGTTGATCTGTAGGGGATCGCTGGGCAGATAGTAAAAACGCCAAGGGACATCCATTGGCCCATAAATCTGGGGAAGAGGGTAGTTTTATGGGGGCAGTTAACGACAAGACGTATAAAGACACCGAGGCTCGTAAAAATGCGAGCGAAAAGTGCCGCGGTCGAGTCGAAACAAAGGTAAAGAGCTAATTAAGCTGCGACTTCCCTCCGCTACAATGAAATGAATGTGTATTTCGCAAAGTAAATATTCCGGGGGTAGTTCTCACGTGATTAATTCCTGCCGTTCGCCTCGTTGCTTCCGTTACTGCCGGCGCGGCGCGGCGCGGCGCGGCGTTCTTCTCATTAACTACTCTGTAAGCATTTTGCCAATTGAGAAACGCGGAATCTGTGTTTGCGGAATTCTTACAGTCATTCAATTTTTCAAATGTTTTGTGGCTGTTATTGGCAACAATACCACCGTGAATAATTTCTCGGTACACTTACCGCACAGTGAAAACACCTTGGAAAATTGATCAAACAATTGGATATACGTACGTCGAAAAGACGATGAAAATGGAAACGATCGATTAAACCATAAGCAGAATTTCGCACGATATCTTATATTTTGCCGTGCACGCACTTTCTGGCGTGGAAAAACTTTTGTACAAACGGGGAAAAAAATAGTTTTATTTAAACGGCTCGGTGTACAAAGTAAACTCGAACATTGTGGAAGTCCTTTGAGCGACGTTTTTCGCGAAGCGTTTCCATTTGCGCGGTGTTTTCGCGGAAAGCGGAAACTACTCGCGCGTGTTCGCGTATTCGCGATCACGGCATTGCTTCCTCGATCACCGTTTTCCGCGAAGGATTTTAGATCTCGCTTGTAATTATAATCCATTTTTGTGTCGGCGATTTAACAAACCGGAAAAGTGAATTTTTAAACGCAATTTGTGCATGCCCGCGTCCGAAGGGCGCGCTGCCATGCTGGCGCAATCGTGAAAGAGGACGAAAATCACCACTACCGCGAAAATTAATACGTGGTAGAGGGCTCGCGCGAGCATCAAATGAACAATTAATATTACTAGTAATTCGTTGCGCAATTTTGCGTCGGAGCGAAGATACAACCCCTCAATCAACCCCTCGATCATTATTTATGCAAAGCTTTTCGCGGTTTCCAGAACCGGAACCAAGCAACATTCGGCAACGTCGATTACCTTGAAAAGAAATTCTGGTCTTATCTTTTTTGGTCAGCTGCTGCAGCTATTCAACCTAATCCCATCGCTAGTTTCATCAGGCCAATCCACGAGGGAGGTTGAAAAATGTAGAAAAAGAAAGAGGAAGGAAGAAAACGATTGAAAAAAAGGAAATGGCAAGGCGAGAACGATCGACAGGACGTTGTCGCGAATTTCTCGCGTTGCGAAACGCTTTCGGTCGGCGTCGAATGATAGTAATTACAAAGTATCGCTTCTTCGGAGCCGGAAGTATTAAAGAGTGGCTTGCGGGCGCCGATATCGATCGCGGCAAGTTCGTAGATTAGATTGAGAACTTGACGATACCGGGCAGCCGGCCGGCGGCCGATCGTTAAAGGGCGATCGAAGTTTAATTACTCGGGGTGGCAAACAGAATTGAGAGACGACTCGCTTTACAACCAGCTCCCGATTTTTACAGCTCCGTTTCCCGGGCACGGTCTCCTCGGGAATGGAACTCGCGAACAGATTGTAATTGCTTGCAACTGTGCTCGGTTGTGCTCGTAGCATGCGAAATGCAACGAAGTTTGGCTGTCGAATTTCAACTATTGCTGGGGACGAAATGCAGAGACTGTTCAAGGTCGTTTCTCCCACCCCGAGGCACTTACAGTTGAGCGTTCTTACATCTACGAGAAGATCATAATGGTCTAACCGGTTGTTTAAAATTTTGTTCTGCGAGGACACTTGAAATTCCAGTCTGAAATTATTATGTTGCTGACAAGGACTCGTGCTGCGGCCCATTTCCCCCAATCTGAGTCGTTTCCGGTGGATACTTGAGACGCAGAGATGACTATAAATGGCGCCCCGAGGATAGCCCCTTTACGATGTTATGCTATTGAGTGTAAATCGAGTGGAATGGCTAATTTTGGGGGTTTAGTGTTGTTGTTGGTTGTTGCAGAATATAACACCATATTGGATAACGGATAACATGGCTACAGTGGTCCATTTGATGCTCGAAATTGTTATCGAAGCTGTACTCAAAGAACTACATTCAATATTCCACCCGCTGTAAAATGTACTCGTTACAGTTCCCAATCCTCGCTTGCATGTAATAATTTAACCAAATATTTAAACCATTTTCGGCACAGGAGTCAAACATTCTACGCGTCCTAAACTAAGTTAAAAACAAACAAACAAACAGAGAGACAGACAAGAAAGCGAGCTAATAAAAACGTGGTAAAATCAACATAAATAATTAAAAAAGAAGAACGTCAACAAGTTCAGCAGCCCACGACAATGACACGTTCCACAATCCCCTATTAAAAAGTCTATTAAAAGTTCGTACAGCTCGTATAAAGTTCCAAACTCCACTGACCATCGATTAGCCGGCTGGAAACAGCGGCGAATTATTCGAACAAAGGCCGAGTGCAGTCGTTTCTTTGGTAGAACTTATCGTGTTATGATGAATCGCGATCTACACGGGCATTATTCCGTGCATACGCGGCACGAAACGTGGGCTGTCCTCTTATCGTAATCTCCGGCGATCGTGATATTTTATTGCAACGTTGTCACGTCTGCCGGTGAATTTAGTTGCAAAGCGGCGCGCTATCTTGTCCGAGCATCGGCACTCTTATTCATCGCAGACGCGGCCGTGACGCACGGAATTATCTCGTAATTTTCTCGGGGACACATTTCGGCGTGGCGTCCGCGCCCGGCCGACTGCGTTACACGCTCCCATAATATTTCCCGGCAATTTGCGTATTTATTGTACTTTATTAACACGGGTTTTCTATTAACCGGGATCCCGGCGAAACAACGCTGCGAATTTTCATTACCCCCCGGGCCGCGCCGAAGGTTCGGCTTTCGAATTGGGGGCTCGCGCAAATTGAAACATATGCCGATGCGGCCGCGTTCAAACACTGTAACGATCTAACCATGGCCGCGTAGTTAGCCGTCTCTCGATCGCTATAATGCGTCACGGGTCCATATTTATTCATGCCGTCCGCGGCACAATTTTACGCCAGACTGCAGAATAAAAACCGAGGAACGAAATAATATTCGCTTCCGATATTTACGCTGATTCGATTCGGTAAGTAGAAAATGCCTGTGTTGGCCAGACCCGTGTGCGGTTGGACCAGTAGAATACAGTCCTCGACAAAATAATGAGACACCTAGCATATTTTTAAATTTCTTTAATTTAAAGGTGGAAAGTGTTCACTCCGCTGTGTGTATCCTGCACATTACATACCATTTCCAAAATAGACATGTAAAATCTTAGGATTGTATCGCATACCATAGCAAAATTAGAGAAAGATATGTGAATACGGACTGACATTGCTTCGACAAAAGTATAAGACATTTGGCTTATTTTCCACTCATGTGACTTCTACCATCAAGTGTTCTACTGCGAACGTATCCAGACGTTGAATCTTGTGATTTTCTTATGGTTTAATACATTTATTACAACGAAAAATAAATAATGAGTCGAGGAAAGCAGTTAAATAAAAGTGAGGTCGATCGAATCGTTCTGTTGCGCTCGGAAAAGTACAGTATTAATAAAATTGCGAAATTATTAAACAGGAGTAGGTGCGCGATATACAGGGTGTCTCACCTGATTTTGACATCTTGATTTTCTTGCTATTGTTACTCGTAGCAAAAAATTTTCAGCATAGGCTTGAATGGTATCGAGTGGAGCATATTTTGATGTTATTAGTTTTTTCGTGAGTGGACGCGTAAAGGTCATATTGTTTAGGTTTATGCAAGCGTTTTCCGTCGAATAGGGTGCCCTTTGTTTAACTGCGCGCCTGGTCTGTATCTTTCGTTAAGGGTCGTCTCGCCATCGACCAGGCGCCGAAATTCTACACCATAGTTCATTTCCTGGGGCACCACTCGAGTCATAGCTGCGATGTTTGGGTTGCGTCTTCAAGGGCCGTCTTGTCGTCGCCCGGGCGTCGAAATTCGAGTCTTGTATATTTTCCGGGGTCCACTCGCGGGCCAGTTCCTCGTAGCCATTTTTATCTCGCGACTCGCCCCTTTTTCCCATGGATACCCCCACCTTGCGAAAGTGATGAAGGAGAGGGAAGGGATGCCCTCTCTTGATTTTTGAACTGCGTGCGCTGGAGCAGATTCTTTCCGACTGTCGACCTAGTAGCATCTTAGACTTAGACAATTTGTAACGGCAATCGAGATTCTCACTTTAGTAGAGACAAATAAAGTTTCATTTCACTTGTATTACAATTTCGTTCTTCCCGACGAGGGGAGTGGTCCTTCGAGATAGTAAAATTAGTCGGCACATTACGTGCAAGTTACGAGAAGCTCGAACGATCTACTGATCGACCACGAGCATACTCAACACATATAAAGCTTAACTTTTTTTTTTTAATGGAACGAGGTATTTTTGAATACATCAATCGATGCAGCTGGACATTCGTTATAAAAAAATACTAACCTATGTATGTCGACAAGTTAGTAGTTCAGGAGATATTTCAATTTAAATAACTCTAAAATACTATTGCGGTCGTACTAAGACGTTACATAAGTAAGTCCTAATACTTCCGAAGTTACTCCTCAATTCCTCCGATTTAAATATTATAGAAAATGTGTGGGGAGATTTGTCAAGACGAGCCTACGCGAATGGGAGACAATATAATAACGTAAATGAACTAAAAGAAAGTACAAATCTCAATTGGACACATTTAGAACAAAAAGTTATAAAAAACTATCCGAAAGCGATTACTAGACGTAATTCAATTCAAGGGAGGTATCACAAAGTATTAATTTTGTATTCTAATTTGCTTAATCAAACATTTTTCTGTTACTGTCTTATACTTTTGTCTAATTAATGTCAGACCCTGTTTACATATCTTTCTCTAATTTTGCTATGGTACGCGATACAATCCTAAGATTTCACATGTTTACTTTGGAAATAGTATGTAATATACAGGATACAGCGGAGTGTATTTTCTACCTTTAAATATAATAAATTTAAAAATATGATACGCGTCTTATTATTTTGTCGAGGACTGTAGAGTTCGCGATATGCTCGGTGCAAGAGTTTCTGCGTTTCTCTTTCGAAATTTTTCCGATCCGCGCCGAGAACAATGGAGACGTTTCGAATCGAAGTCCGCGATAATTCGCCCACAGTCTGAACAGTCTACCTCGGTCGGTGTTCCAGCAGTCTGCGGGGTCGGTTCCTTGTCAAACGGTTTAAATCCTGCCCATGAAATAAACATTGGCGGTCACGGATCCCGAGCGAAATATCGACGCCGCGCCGGATAAGGTGTGCAGGTCGACGTGTGCACCGGCGTGGCGCGGCGCGGCGCGGCGGCAGCGGCGAGAATTGCAACACGGTGCAGCGTCGTCTGGGGTGCAGCATTAAGGCCGCTCGTGGTCGAATTCGGTCGGAAGCACCACCTGCAGATGTAGATACACGCCCGCGAACGGAAGGGAGGCCATCCGGGACGGGGAATCTCCAACAGCGAGAACATTAATCGGCCGATCTAAGTATGAAAGTCAGCCGCGAGTATTTGGCCAGGGCTCTCGAACGTTTCCGTTTCGATTTGATCGAAATTACTTCCGGGCACGTGTTCGTATTGACCGGGACACGACTTAATAGAGTGGACGTGTTTGAACGAGCGATCCTCTCTAATAACTATCGAGAACCCCGGCTCCGCGAAACGGCGATTTTTCATCGGGACTCCCGCAGCTTCGTCGGACCGCGTTTAGTCTCGCGGACGAGACAGCCGTCATCAATTTAATTCGGACTGCGATCGCGAAATTTTTCTCGCTCGGGTATTTAGCGTTTACTACGTTTTCTAATTCAGTCTGGTAAGGTCCACTGGCGATTCAATTACAAATTCAGAGTTTCTAATTTTTGTTCTTTAAAACGAAAATACCGGAAATGCGGGGGTCTCGTCGGAGAACAACGAAAGGTTCCCTTGCTGCATAAGTAATACGGGACACATGATCGATCTGGCAATCGGAATGCCATTTGAAGTTGGATGAGATGAGTGTCGTGTGTTCACGGTCCGGCAAGTGGTACGAGATTCGTATCTTATTGAACAAGTAGAAGGAGATCGTGCCGAGTTAGACAAGTAGAACGAGGTCCTTGTTTGATTCGACACGTAGAATTAGGTCCGTGTAGGGACGGACAAGTAGACTAAGATCGTGCTCGGATAGACAATTGGAATAAGAGCAGTGTGTGACCAGCGGAAGTTCATCCTGCTCCTTTAACGAGTGATACTTGACTAGTATTTCACTATTATACTATTTCTATCTAATTATCATTAATACGAGTACATTATGTTGCCTCGCAGGAAAATATACAGGATCGAACAAGTAGAATAAACAATTTAAAGTCAGACGTCGGACGATCTCGGCTAAATCTCATCAGATTTCCGTAGAAAACAATCTCGCTGCTCACAATAATCCGCAACCAACTCGCAAAATGAAAATTCCTCTTGCGGTTTCACAGAAAAATATTCCGACACGCCTGTAAAGTAGAATAAACCTTTACGTCCGTGGTCCGGACGTCAGACGATCTCGATCAGATTCCGGTAGATTTCCCAGGGAAACGGTCCGGGGTTCGCGAATGCAGCGGCGTCGGTGGAACTCGGCGCGACACGTTACCTGTACGCAATCAGTTCCACGGGGACGTTCAGGCATCTCGACGCGAGAGATAAGAGAGCTCGCCGACGAAAAAGCACCGCAGGTATTCGTCGCGTCGCACAATAAACTTGTGTGTCCTAGGGGCTATAAAAAGCAGACAGAGCGGCGGGCGTCGTTGCAGGGTGGTGTAGCATGGTGGTCGAAGAGAAACGGGGACACGGAATGAATCTCGCGGTATAATATTTCTTAGAGTCGCGCTGGAGGACTGATATCCTGATCTAAACGTAACTATCCCCCGAGGGAGGTGAGAAATGAAATTCCAGCTATCTCGGTACGTGGTCAAAAATAAAGTGAGCCCCTTTACTCGGGCCGGCCACGTGTAATAGGGTGGAAGGGGGCGCTGAACTTTCACGGAATACCGAGCAGACTCTCTCTCTCTCTCTTTCTCTCTCTCTCAGCTCCGCGCCACGTACGCACCTGTATATACAGGTTGATCCACGACGCGACTGCTGAAATTCCGGGGATTCCTCGACCTGGTACGCCGAAACGTATATCGAGCCCCTGCTCGCCGTGTTTCTCACCCTCTTTCGCTTCATTTCGCGGAATTTCCGCGAGCACCGCTATCGTTTCCTAATAATTCAAACGCGCAACGCGAGAAACAAACGTTTATCGTGCTCGCTTTTTGCCGGGAAAAGTTCAACCTCGAAACGGGACGGGGATCTGGGTCGGGCGTGACCCGTCGTAAAGTTCGGACGTTCAAGGTATTGTTGTGTCCCTAGAAAAGTGTCTAATCTCGATAAAGAGTCGACGTATGTATTTTCAAATGTCTCTGTTGGAATTGAAAGCAGTGGATCGAGTGGAAACTCGGTATTTTCGATCAGGCTGGCAGCGATCAGTTGACCACCGATGAGGGAAACGCTGCTCCCAGATACGCCGACAAGCTTTTGATTAGCCCGCTCGGACACGGTCTTTGTTTCCCAACGACGCGACGCGACGCCGCGCAAAACTTTTTTCATTTTGGCCGTGCCGAGCCACTTTGCGGTCGCGTCTGCCGCATCCCCGCCACGATTACAAAGAGGCGCGCCGCGCGCCGGTTGCATCTCGAGTGGAATTATTCCGCCGAAATACTTTTTTCGGGCCTGTGCACCCCCGGGATCCTGCGATCGACGTCTGTCGAGAGAAAGCGATTTTACATCGCTACCGAGTGTCTTGAGTAAATCGTGGATCTTTGGCAATATACATTTTCATAGAAAACGTTCAGGTCGTAATTCGGTGGCCAGGGGCGGTATGTTTAGAAAATTCAAAATGCAGAATTGCTTGAATAGAAAATCGAGGATCTAGTTTAGATTCGGCCAAGTCCTGCAGAAGATCGTCGTTCGCCGATTTCGCGAGTTGAGGTATGCAGGCCGAGGATGCATTCGTGGAAAAATGGGTGGCACGCGGGTCCGAGGGATCGTGGGGTCGAAGAAGGAACGAACGAAATAGGGTGGCGACGGGTTCGAGTGGTTCGTAGGTGGAAAACGGATCACGGTTGCCTGCCTTGGCATTAATGTCGGGATTAGAGCTCCGTAGGTCCTAGGTAGAACCCCAGGCAGGCTGCACTCCGCTGGCTCGAATATCCTGGAAGCATCAGCAGCCGCCACCCTGCGAGAGCCAACCCCTTTCGCTCATCCCCTATTCTCGAAACCGTCCCAGCCAGTTCCACCACTTGCTTCCAGCCACTCTTTAAACAGTCTAGCAGGAAGCAGAGGTGGTTGATGAGGACGGAGAGAGCAAGAGAGATCGAGAGAGTCGGAAAGAGAGGGCGAGAGAGAGAGAGATAGAGAGGGTGGGGATAGAAGCCGTCTAATGGGATATCGATATATTCATGGAGGTTCATCTCCAGCAGTCTCCTTTTCCCACCTCAAGAGTGCCAGGGCATCTTACCCTCGGATGCACCTCCTGATGCATGCCGGGATAAGATAGGGTGCTGGGCTAATTGTTTCCAGGCCCCCAGCGCAAGATTCGAAATTCTCTTGTCCGTCGATCCTTCCTCTGTCCCTCTTCTTCTCCTTCTTCTTCTGCACCTATCTCCTCATCTTCTTCTGTCTTCTTCTTCTTTTCTGATACTATGGATGATTATTTCACAAAATTGAAAATCTCCAAAAATTCGGAAATTCACGCCCGTCTATGAGAATCCAAGAATAGTATACTAGATAGTTTGTGGGGGAGTATACCCGAAGCATCTTCCGTCCTTGTTACCCGGGGTCCCGGAAGAAAGAGATTCAATGTCAGCTGAAAGGATGATCGGCCGTTGAACCGGTTCCTCCTTTCGTCGCCCCGTGTCCTCCTTCGTTTGCAATGCAATAAGCGGCCCCCGTCACAGCGTTCCGACCCCTCCTAGCAATTAACGTCCCCGGGAAAAGTTCGATTGTTTACGGAGCTGCGTGCTTCAATGCGTTACGCCGTCGTCGCCTTTTTTCCGCTCGGCCGGGATCCGGAGTATTGTAGACATCGGGCTTCCTTTTCAACGGGCCGGCTTTCGAACACGATCTTTTACACACAACCTCGACAAGCTCCTCCAATTGAATTTCACCGCGCCGACGTTACAGACCCCGGCATTTATGAAAAACCGCCGCTTTAAAAGAGAACGCGCGCCGCCCAGTGTGACATTCGACGATTTTCCGGTGTCTTTTCACGGCGATGCTCGACGGGAATCTTTGGAAACGTCTCTTCTTGCTTTGCTGTTTGGTTAAATTCTAATTCATTTTTCTAGGTACTCGTATGGAAATATTATATGTTATACACTTTGTTAATTCTACATACACCGAACTTTTATTTCGGTATCATAAAAACAATTAGTTGATGAACGTCAACATTCTTGGATACTTTTGTTATTTCCTGTAGTGCGTACAATTCAAGTGATTGAAAACATTTGTGAGATTCGTCGATTTTTATGAACAACAAAAACAATTCTCTCAAAAACATACATTTTTTCTGGCTGTGTTTATTGAACGGAGCATAAAATGTTCGTAAATATTTGGCAAAATGTTTGATAAACCACTGCAACTGGAAGAGCGTTCTCAATATCAACATGGTTTTCATGAAAAGCTATATGCACTTAAATAATATAGATTTGAATCTATATTCTTGATTAAAAATGACGCAATACTCACAGTTTATTTGATTTTATTTATGGATTCCGCTCCTCGCGGATACGAACGATACAAAATAAATCTGTTAATCGACGATGAATGTGTTTAGAGTATGAAGCTGCCACCATCCAGCGGGTACAGCATTTGACTTCATTTTCGGTCACGAATTAGAGCACAAAGATTCACGGCGAGCGAAACTGAAAAAGAATTACGCCAGCTACAACTTTGCTGGAAGACCGGGACGTCTTCTCGACTTGGGCGTAGTCCAAGATGTGACACCGCTGCGCGAGTATACTTAACAGGTTAGGGATATTTGCCAAGAGACAGTATCGGGTTCTGGAAGGGACGTCTTGGTCCAAAAAGAACTACTGCGAACCTACGAAGAAGTAACCATACACGACAGAGCGAAGTTAATTATGTTTAACTTCGGGGCATCCGAGCAATTTTTACTCTTGGGAGCTTGAGATAACGCGTAAAGGTGACCCCATTTATTTCACGTTACGTTCCGACGCCGTCTTAAAAAAGTTTACCATAATTTCTAATGAATAAAGTAGATATGCTATTTCTTCAACTCCGAAACGACGCTAACGAATTCCAAAGTCGATTTCTTCGAAAGCGCAGCTTCCCGTAACGCAAACTTCTCATCTAGATCTATGCACCTACTTTTCCATTAAATGTTACCTTTCTATTTTTTTTAACAACTTCCGAATTTTTATTCATACATTTATTTAGCTACTGATTCAAATTTTAAGTGAAATGAAATTGTTCGGCTCATTAGAATTTCAGTTACAGAAATTTCGGTTTTTTTAATTACATTTCGAACAGAGGATTCTTTCTCTCAGTTTTAGAACAGACCTTTCTCTCATTCTTCTAACAATCACGGAATCATTATTCATACTTTATCACTTAAAAATGCAGACCCCATACTATCCAGTATCCAGCTTCTGCTCCGATTAACTCATTGAATTTAAAATGGAATAAAACTTTTCACTCCATTACGGTTTCTATCGCATTCGAGTCAGATAAAAATTCTATGAAACTGGTTTAAATATTCATCGTACACCGTCCTCGAAAGAGACTCTGTTTCCGCGTGTCTTTATAACGTCTTCTGGTTTTGAAAATAGGTTTTAATTCTCCACTAATTTCAGAACGATAGTTCACAGTTGAATACTACAGACATCTGACATCTAAAATTTAATGCTGCAGACACTTGACATTTAAAATGCAGTTCGCCAGGCAATCTGTACACGGTCGCGTCGATTAACTAATTAAATTCAAAGCGGTATAAAACTTTTCGCTCGACTAGGGCTTCCATCATATTTCAAGGAAGATAAAAATCGCATTAAACTTTTTCAAACATTTCGCCGGGACCAGTATTCGAGGGGAAAGGCTGCGCATGCATGAAATCCGCATTGTACCGTCGACAGGATCTAGTAATGTGCTTCTACTCCAATTAGCACTCGGTGTAATGGCGGACGAATGGTTTCTGGGGGCCGTTCCAGTGATTTCTTGATTACAATAGTGCACGGTCAAATTTTCGCTCCGTTCGTCTTGTTAACAAAGGATTTTCTCCTCGAAATTCTACCGCGAACCTGAATGTTCTGGAAAATATGTATGTTTTGTAAAACATGTATTGACTCTTACCACGATTCAGAGTTTCCTGCGACGTGAAGCATTCTGATCGGGTCCCGTCAGTGCGCAGGTCGTCCTGCTTTCGATTCGTTTCCAGGTTCTGTCAGGGCCGACTGTAAATTGCCTTTCCCCTCAACTGCTGTGTTAGATAAACAGTTTGGGCAGCGGAAAGGGACTGGAAAGCTCGCGGTGTGCGGCGCACATTCTCGTATACGAACGCGTAGACACATGTGCCGCGCAAACACGGTATATCTAACCGAAGACGCGAGATGTTTACCCTTACTCCAATTATTTTCAGCGAGATGTTCCCCGCATCTGAAATTCCTATGTCGGCCGGAAATGCATATACATTAATGCGCCCGCCACTGTCGCAAGTAAATTTCACGGATAAATAATGAAAAGCCCGTCGCGTCGCGGCTCCTCGGTTAACCAAGATGCGTTTAACAGCGTCCAGCTCGCTCCCGGGAGTAATACTGCCAACAGCAATTTTGCGTTTCGATAACCAGTGGCTAATTCCTGTGGACTTTGATACGCTGAACGCGATTACGAAATTCGTTTCTCTCTGTTGCTCACAATTTTTCAGAGATTTCATTTTAATGGAGAAATTGCATTTTTGACTTTCAGAATTTTTTCCGACGTAACCGAGGGAGCTGATAGAATTAGAAATGTGAAAAACACGTTTACAAGACTGTGGTTTAGATTCTATGTCAGAATTATAGACAGTCTAATCATTATAGGACATTGTAAGGCCACGTAGCGAATGAACGCGTCTTGCATAAAACAGTTCGCCAGTATTGCCGGCGTCACGCGATCCCGAAACAAATGCTATTGAACTTGTAAGGACGCGGAGAATAGGAGTAATTGGAATTTAACATGTACGAGTGCAAACACGAGGTGTAGAGTAAGTAATATAGAATAACTATATTGCACGCCCCCTGCAAAAAACGCGTACGGATCAGTTCCGAACCAGCCGATTATTTACAACCACCGCGCTCCGACAACTTCAACCCCGACAGATGGACAACACGTGCGACAGACCCACCGAATCAGATCGATGGGATCATATATACATACTTTTCTATTTTATATAATACATAGATAGATATAGATATAGATAGATACAAAAAAAAACATTTCTATGCAAATAAACGTTGATAAAGCTTCGAGAAAATATAGAATAACCTGAAATGAATCATTAAAAATAATACGTTGGATATCAAACATAATATAATATTTTGTACAATAATATTTCACTGAATATTGACTGCAAAATCCGGGATTATCTTTTAAACCATTAAGCCGTGCTTTGTGCAAATCGGTGGTTTTTGAGGTAAAATTGGTAAAAACAGGAAGCCTTTGAATCCAAAACTGGAAAATATCCTTTGAACAGCTCTGAACAGAATAAAGGAATAAAATCTTGATATACAGTGGCGGCTCAAGTGAAGTGGAGGCCCCAAGCGGTAAAAATTTTGGGGCCCTCAAACTCAAGTTAGAAATACAAGTTGCAAGAAAACTCTTATAAACTTATTAACAAAAAAGAAAAGTAATGAAAACACATTACACATTAAATAAATTTATTTCAAAATTCATAAATTTATTTAAAATTCGGGGCCCTATGGTATCCCGGGGCCCCCCGCGGCCGCTTAGTCCGCTTACCGTTAGATCCGCCACTGTTGATATACAATATTAAATATTTAACCGAAAGCATTTCAATTATCCCTTCGAAGGCTTTTTATTCGAAACATTCTCAGCCCTCCTATGAAATCTAAGAAAGGCACCTGAACAAATCCACAAAACATTAAAACGCTGTACCTTTCAGAGAAGAACCCGTTCAGAATCAATTTAATTAAAACCCATACCGTTTTGCCAGGCTTAGTGTACCTCCTGCTATGAACTCGTGAACAGCAATTCCAGTTGATCAAGTAGAGTACGCTCGCTGCCGTCAGCGTTCGGTGACTTACTCGCGACATCGTCGACTCGGTCTAACCGGCAGAGTTAGGGAATCATAGAGAGCCGTCTCGCTGGGGACTGGGGAACACGGTCTGCCGGCAGGAATCATAAAGAAATTAGCCTGTAAGGGTTGATTGTCGTAGGCGGCTTGCGTCTCATGCTAATTAAGGAGCACACAGACGAAATCATTAGTCTAGCGTCGTGTACACACGCGGTGAATTAGCCCTGAACCGTTTCCCAGGGAAAAGAGCTCCGAGGGTTTGGCCCCTGCACGTTCAAGGCAGTTACCAGCCAGGGGATTGGTAGCCTGCGGCTGTTTAACTCGCTCGGCCCGCTATAGAATTCTGTGGATACAACCACCATTACTGTCGCCATTACACTGCCAGAACCGGCCACCACCACACACTCGCGGACCCCGGCTGATATATTCGCAACGGTAACGTCAACCTATGCCACCTATACCGGGAACCATCTCCGAGGCCGGCGCCAAGCACCGGCTACGAAAGCGCGTCCCCCGGAATTTATGGCACTTTTGAACGGGGGGGTCCACTCCATTATTCCCCCGGAATTATTCCCGGAGATACGCTGAATCCACGTACCGGACGGAAAAACGCGATCGCAGACCCGTTTTTGCGTCACCGAATTGGCCGACCGGATTTCGTTACGCCACGGATAATCCTCTATCTCTTTACTTTCACTGGCGATCGGTGCACCCAATGCCAGCGACATTCTACCCCTAAATGACCCTACTGGCCCTTCAAATCAGCAGAAACTGCGATTCGCCAAATTTATCTCCGAATAAGAGTGTAACGAATAGAGGATGGTTTTTCCGATCTTTTTACCGAGAAGTTGTTGAACCTTTTGTTGCAGAATTTTTCTCCGATGTTTGCTTGGAAATTTTTTAGTGGAGAACAAGAATTTGTCGAATGAGCTTCGATTTACTTTCTGCAATTTGATGAAGAAATATCAACGAGTCCAAATCGTCGGCATACCGCAGTAATAACACGGTCCAACAAATTCCAACAGCCAAAAAGGATATCGATTCTCACTATGCAATTCTTATAGTTTTTTGCGCTGATTCCGAATCTGTTTTTAATTTTTCTCCTAGACGCACAGTTTTTGAGAAATTTGAATTTGAAAAAATGACATATTTTTCAACTTTAAACAAATATTGTGATGTTATTATAAAAGATATTGAATTGTTCTTTACAGCAAAAGATTCTTTAGACTTTCCCGAATCCATCTTATGTCGGCCGAAGATATTTTGCTTTCTGGTTCGAAAAAAACGTCGACGTTCCAAACTTAATAGGGTGGTTTCTCTGGACCCTTATTTTTTGAGATAAATTCAAAAATATCCTAAAAAATTGGTGCAAAAGTGGTGTCTCTCCGTCTTTAATGATCGTTTAAACAATCATAATGTATTAATATTATATATCACTGTATTCGGGAAAGTCTAAGGAATCTTTTGCTGTAAAGATCAATTCAATATCTTTTATAATAACATCACAATATTTGTTCAAAGCTGAAAAATATGTCATTTTTTCAAATTCAAATTTCTCAAAAACTGTGCGTCTAGGAGAAAAATTAAAAACAGATTCGGAATCAGCGCAAAAAACTCTATAAGAGTTGCATAGTGAGAATCGATATCCTGTTTGGCTGTTGGACAGTGTAATTTACAACTCCTTCAGTGTGGAAAAGAGAAGAAAAATTGAGCATTGTTCTCTCTCTTGAATTGAACAGTTCAACATTTAAAATTCCACTCTCAGTTCTGAATCCGGTACACTTTTCCGTGACCCTGGGTTCTCTCCGGCAAGCATAATACTTCAGGAAATATTTGCGTGACTCGATAAAGTTTGTACGACCGTATAAAATCAGTGTAAAAACAAATACCCCGCGCTATCGAAAGTTGTCTCGACTCTCGGGTTAGTATCAATCTCTGGTGTCCCCCTGGAAGTTCCTCTGTATTTTTTCAAGGAGTGGTCGAAGTACCATTTCGCTCGACCGCCAAAGAGAGAGAGAGAGAGAGAGAGAGAGAAAGCTCCTTGATTCCTCTTTTGCTTTCGTCGAGAGTCGCCAGCAGAAAGTTATCGTGGCCGCGGAATCTCTACCGCGGCCATCCCCGTGCAGTAAGGAAACTTATCAGATCGCTCGTAAAAAGTTATTTTCTGAAAATGAACTCGCCGACCGGCAATCTTCGACAATGCGTACAATACTCTCGCAAGGGAATGCCAGGAATCGTGGAAACATTTTCCGAGGGGCACCCAGGACGATGTATCCGCAAGCCCGACGCGTTTTCAACACGTATCGAACCGAACACGCATTAACCTTGTTTAACCCGCCGCACTGATCTCTATCGGTTTATTTCGAAGCAACGTTTCGCAAAAATCAGTACCGGCGAATTTGGTTCGGCGATTGCGAGAATTCAAACCGTAAAAATAAATTCAATTTTGTGGTGGTGCTTTTTTCCATTATCAAGCCCAAGGCTAAACTGATAGCCAATGGCCACCGAGATGTCGTAACAAGTCATTACTCTGACGTAATGCAACAGCTGTGACCAGTTATTTTTATAAAGGACAGAAATCGATATGTGACAGGTGCGCTACATGCAGCATTAAGATGCATCGAAGAAATGAATTTGCTGTTGATACAGCTGCGGCTCTGTTACAATTGTTTATTGAACAATATCAATTTGACGTATCGAAACACTGGAATACCTCAATACCTGCTATATACTCAACAAAACGAGCCAACCAGGGAACAATATTTACAATCCAGGTGAATGGAGCTACATAGCCGGCCAAATATGTGGTTCGAGGTCATTGTATCGTGCGCTATTATGGTCAACACGACAAGAAAATGCCTGGTCCTTAAGCAAACTAGCCCGAGGCTATGTTATCAATGATTACAGTGGAACTTTTTCCGCTGACTAACGAGTTTGAAGTTCTGGAAAGAAATCTGGGAAGAGGAAAGTTCCATCAGAAAAAATCACCTATCGGCGTACGCTAATAAATGTCATCCGAAAAGTCCTCCGTCTTCTCCCTTTTGGTTTCGCCATGAGGGGATCACGGGAAATCAGTCTTTTTTTCACTGAGAAAGCCCTTCTCGTGGAGTAACAGCTCGATCCCAAACGGCCGAGCGAAAGAACTCTTAAAATTTCCCAGCTGAATTTCTGCTGGAGCGACGACGGCCGCGCAAGAACGATCCACCGGAGGATCCGCGCTGGAAGCGTAGACAATGATAAAATAAGAATAAAATTACGTTTTACGGTGGGGGTGGGTTTAAGCTTATTGGCTGGGCGTTTTCGGCCTCGCTGGGAATCCACGAGCCCTCGTATATTCTCCCCCTTTCGCCCTAGCAGAGCTGCCCTGACCGACGAGACAGATACCACGCGGTGGACCGTGGCTGGCCGACCACTGGCGATGGGACCGCGTCATGCTCGAACCATGACCAAACTGTACGCATCAACTGGAACGAATGAAGTTTAACTGCTTACAAATCAAGCAACCTCTTAAAATTAATTATATATAAAAAAATTGTAATAATAATAATAGTATAAATAAATTATTAGTAAATTGATTTTTAATGTTGAATACATTTTATATAAATTAATAAGAATCGCATGGAATCGTGTACCAGTTTTTTCCGGCCAAACTTTGCCAACTTGTTCTACTCGCAACAGAAAGAAAAAAATGTTATACAGAACATATGCTCTTAAATGTTTTGTCGTCCGCTGTTAGTCGTACGCTGTGTCGACGAAATGCCAGTTCATTATCATTTTGTCTAATTAGTTATAATTCCTTAATAAAACATTTAAGAGCATATGTTCATACAACATTTTTTTCTTACTTTTGCGTGTAGAACATGCTGGCAAAGTTTGGCCGGAAAAAATGGGACGCTCCGCATATTAAAATTAAAAATTGAGGGATTTTTTACTTGAGTAAAAATTATCTTTTGAATTAATAATAATAACTTGTTTTTTGCATTAAAAACACTAAATAATAAAAGAATGAGAAAGCTTTCTTGAGGTAAAAAGTTTGGTGGAAATTAATTTTGTATGAGATTTTTATTTAATAGAAATAATTCAGGGGGGTGTAAGTTAATTTTATTAAAAAATCTATATAATTAGTAAAAATGACTATGTAATTAAAGCAAAAATAATTTTAAAATAGGAAACAATTTTCAGATGGTCGTAGATGAGTTCGTTTCAAACAGGTCGAAACAGCGTTCGTGTCTCAACGGATAATTTAATATTGGAATCGGTTCAACTCTATGGAGGTGGAGAATGCGAACATTTCATTGCTCGGACAGGTTTTAACAATGTTTGAATGTCAATATACAATTGCGTTCACGGTCCCATCGCTAGACTCGGAGGCTTCACGAAACGTCTCGTCCCATATGGTCACGGGCCGTGACCTCTTGCGGCTATTCTTTTCTCGGAGAACGTCTAGCCGGGCTAAAATAACGAGACCGGCGCGGCGGCTTTATTTGCGGCGGAAAAACACTTTTTCAACCGGCTGAAACGAGATATCGACCTTCCCCACGTGAACACGAACAGCTCACGTCCCGCGGCTTAATTTTCGGAAATTACGCTCTTCTCGCGGAGTTACGAACACTTCTTCGATTTCGGTGATTGCTGTTGTTGAGATTCGACCGACGATTCCCTTGTTAAGCTCGAATGCCTTTGGAAAACATTAAAAAGCGCGAACACAGGTGGGACACGGTTTTTACAACTTTCGTCGGAAGTGGCGCTTACAAAAATATTTGACACGTACTGTTTTTATCGGCTGTCATCCATATTGAAGGGGTAGAAACAGCTCGTAAAGTTGGAACCGAGATACATATATATTCGGTAGGATATCTTGGAAACTGGAACTGGAGGAACGCGTTGCAAATGGCAAAATAGGGTATCTTTTAATAATGAAGCTACGGCATCGAATTTAGAATAAGCTCTACGACTGTTTAAGCAATAATTTAGGACACACGTTATTTGATTAATGTTACCGTTAATCGAATTCTCTAGACATCGAGCTGCATACATTTCCACAAAACTGTACTAGTTAATTTCGATCGCAGAATCTATTTATTGGGTTGAAATAAATCTTTTCTCGTATTAATCTGCAAGGGTCATGCGACAGTACGAGACTTCCTTGGAAACACCAAAGGCTGCCAAATCCCAGATCCATAAAACGCCGCAGAAACCGCTCTATCCCAAGCCTTTCCTTACGCCAGCAACGAAGCAGAAAATCTCGAAGAACGATCGAATCACATTCGGCAACACTCTCCGGGGATTTCTCACGACGGCGTACTCGTCCTTGCGAGTAATCGCCGCATAAAACGCGTCGCGAGAACACGCTCGCAATTTATTCGGTAGTTTACAGCAATTTTTCCGGCGCGTCCGTGAAAACCGCTGGACGGCCGCGGCCGCGGTCGCGGTCCGGGTCTCGCCGGCGAAACAACTTGCCTTTCCACGTTTTCGTTTAATTTGCAAGCAGTATGTAGGTCGTTCCGTCCGCTTATGGTGACGGCGCGGCGCGGCAGCGGCACGACAAAGGCTGATTGTGAGAGGAAGAGGGCGAGTTTCGCGACATGCAGAGGCTGCATCGAGTCCCGAAGTAAATTTCCCAGGCATTTTTCAGGGAGGATTCGTCACGGGACGCGGGTAAATGGGCCGCAGTTCGACGACTGCATTCCGGTCGTTAACTCGAACGGAATCGGAGTCTGTTACATTCTGTTCGCAGTTACGAGTAAACTTGAATGCGCCGCTACCGAACGGAACGAGGAACCGCTTGGAACGGGGCCTCTCCTTCGCTTTCAGTAGCAGAGCCAACGTAATTTGTTCCTCTCCCCCTTTTTCCACCCCCGCAGCCAAACCCCGGCATCGGAGCGGGGTTCGTTTTATACGGTTTCTTAAAGGATTTGGCGCTCGCACCTACTAAACTTTTCGAACGCTATGGAGATGACACGTAGAAATGAACTCCGTGGCCTCATTCTATCGCTCCCTTCTTCTCGGACCCGTCCCGCTCTTCGCCAACCCCCGAGAATTATCCGAATCCTCCAGCTATTTGATATAATTCTAGGGGACACTCGAACGTCTGGCACGTGAAAGGATGGAATGGCCGTGGGACGCCTGAAGATGAAGACGATGGGCACTGGCCAGTTCAGGGTGGACGCTTGCCCGGACACTGCTTTACATGATTGCTTGATTAGAATTGGCGGTGACGATTTGTTCGAATGAGGACTCTTTGGATTAGCTGTGTTCCGTGGTACTTGGACTGGCCGTTTGCGATGGGAACGCCCTTGTGTTGTAATAGTGAGCATCCTGATCAATTGTGCATGGGTTATTCTTGTTTGCTTGGTATTGTATTGTCACGGAGAAATGTCAAGTTTCTGTTGGAAATATGGAATCTGCGGATTTTATGCGGAAGAACAGCTAAACATAAGACGAGAAGTAGTTTAGGAAAATCAGTAAAAGATCCCAGCCAAATTGAACCTTCGATAACCACGTACAAAATGAAAACTCTTGAACAAATCCGCAGATTCCATCATCGTCAACAGCGGATCCGTCAAAAAGGTTGATCGTTCGCGTGTCGATACCCGTGACAAGGCTGCATGGACGTTCATTTGCCGCGACAAAAGCCATAATCGACGCCTCTCTACATCGCTCGATTGTGAAAGCGTAAAACCACCACGGACAAGGAAAACAGATTAAATTCGGCGTGTTTCTGTGCGTGATCAGTTTCTTTATAATCGGAACGGCGTTGCGTTGATCTACACTATATCAATGAGAAGAATGCGATAACGGTGTGATAGCGGGATGGCGCGAGGTGGAAACAAAACAAAAGCGGGTCATCAACCAATGAAACGATCACAGAATAGCCGACCACTGTTCTCTATAATTGCGTTGTCAGTCTCGAGCAGCGGCTCCGCTGACTATAGAGGCCAGAACGCTACACTTCAATTTTCCCAACAGTTGCTCCGTCCAAATGTGGAAAGCGGCCGCGCATTGCCGGCCACTTTGATGTCCGCGGCTCAAAAGGTCGCCGCCGCACATCCCGCACAATGCAGTGCACGCGGCTCGAGTTTTCAAAATTCCGGGCCAGGTCCCGTAATTTCGCGCGGCCGGAAACAGCGGAGAATCATCGCAGTGTTAAAAGGGACACAGTGCTGGTAAGCGAGACCGCGTAATTAACATACTACGAACTAGGCTCCGGGCGAATCGCGTCTGGCCCGGCTACACGTGTGCAAACAGCCAAGTCGCCCGGGATAGCCTAACTGCTCGCCGAAACGTTTCCGAGGATCCTCGAGAAGCACTGTCGATTTCGTTCGGCACCTTGCACCGAGTTGTCATCAACGTCGTCTGCGCATTCTGTTCATTTCAAACAGCGTTTCGAAATTTGTTACACGAGATCATTTAAATATTTCGGCTCAACGAAGGAAAACGATAAAATGAGAAAACATAACATTTTTTTAAATAAATGTAGCAAATCCGATTTAAAAAATCGTTCGTCTACAAAATGTTGAAAGCGACTTTAGAGAGCTGTAAAAAAACAGAAACGTAATGAATCGTGTTATCAAAGAAAGAATTTGATCGACTTTGACATTGTGTTGGTACGAAACATCTCGCAATCGGACGTTTGTATTTACGTTTTTAACGATATCCGCAAACTTTTATACAAAGGGAGCAGAAAAATTCAGCTTGTTACAAACGGTCACGTACATCCGTGGAAAAAAGTATTTAAATGGCAGTGCAGTACAAGCTGAACCAGTGTAAGCTGGAAGGGGATGATTCCACGAGAAAGAAATAAATCGAAAATATTTTTAAAGGCACTTTATCTAGACACGCTAATCTTCTTATCGAACCCAATTAAACAGGCTTTAATTTAAATTGATGGCGGCAAGCTGAATATTCAAAATTCGATGTCGAAATGTGAAAACACCGATTATTCGGACGTATGGAATTTTGTTAAATTCCATAGAGACGTTTGCAAATACGCCCTATAATGAATTTGTAAATTCGTTTTAAATGCACAAAGTAAAAATCCCTTTGGCTAAAATGTACCGAATTTTTTTACGAATGTCTCGCGTGATCATCTTGACAGTGAATTTGTCACCGAACCGATCTGTCTGCAACAAAGTCGATTCCCCTGAAAACCCAGGTTTCCTGTGTAGTCTCGCCCGTCGCCCCAATCCCGATTCCGCTCACCGAGAAAATTAATTTCGAACAGGGTTTATTTAAATTCAACAACGGCCCCTGGAAATCCGTTTAGTCACGCTCGATTTGTCGTTAGCCGGAGATCTCCATTCCAATTCCCGGGTCTGGGTTCACGAACCGAGGGGGTATCGCGATTCCCGGGGGCGGAAATAACTATTGACCGGTTCGCGATCTTAATGCTCGAAATTAGATCTCAATCGAGTGTGAAAAAACTCCCGAAGGAGGAGGCTTTCGGAAGAAGAAGAGGAGGAGAGGAGGATTCGGTTGGAGGAAGAGGAAGCCGTTAGGCGGTACAGCTTAACGACTTTGCGGCAGAAATGGTGGCGGCCGGGCCGGGCCGGGCGTGGAGGATCCTGGTCCTCGGGCTTACCCGAGGAATTGCCGTCTCACGGTCACCTCGGAGCGACGGAGACAGACCTCTCTAAACTCTGCGGAAAGTCGGAGAGAGACAGGAGAGAAAGGCGGAGGCTGACATCCGCGTCGGACGAAGTAGCTCGGAAGAAGTCGTGAAGGAGAATAGGTGGCTCAAGTGTCTGAACGTACATGTGCACCGCTGATGCGCCGCTTCTTCCGAGATTTTTTAAGCCTCCAAATCACCCGTAATTTAGACGCCTATCGATGTCCGATACGTTGTTGGTAGACTATGGATTTTATGCATTTATCGCAAAAATGACTGGTTACAATTTAAAGCGGTGGACATATTAAAAAGATTTAAGAACATCAACGTACTATTTTATAAAATTCTTTTGTTCCTAGTCATTTTCATTCTTCGTTCTTTGGTAAGTTAAACACCGGTCAAACCCAGTTGCCGCAAGCCCTTCGCTCAAGCCCTTCGCCAAAACCGCTGCTAACAAGTCCAGCGTAAACACATCGAACCACATCCTGCCCGACCATCGATTGAAAAAATCGCATCAAAGAAAGACCAACAAACCGACGATCACGGTTACATCCCACCGTAGTCCTGCCCTCCCAAAGTCATCAGAGCCATGTAGCCCACACCCTGTGCCCGGAACAGAGTCCAATGGTCCTCGAACGAGTCCTCTCCGTCGAGTCCTAGTGTTAATCCCAACTGTCGTTAGAAGTAAGTAGAAGTTCGCGGTTGGCGTAACTGGTTCCGCGCCCGGTTCTCCGTTTCTTTTTTTAATTAGCAGTCCATGGAAGAGCTAGCTGAAGAGAGAGAGAGAGAGAGAGAGAGAGAGAGAGAGAGAGAGAGAGAGAGAGAGAGAGAGAGAGACAGAGACAAAGATGGAGTTAAAGGAGAACTCGGTTCATTGTACTCGGGGAGGGTTGATTCTTGTTAATGCAGTGTACCAGGAAGAGCAGCAGGCGTGGGTGGCGATGGCGTTCGCGCTGCTCGGCTCGTGACGAGCGGTAAAAGGGAGGATTGGTGAGACCGTCGGTGTTCTGGAAACTCGATTCCAGCCGGCTTGAGACGCTGCTGGCTTCAAGCCTCCCAACGTTCTATCTTTTTCCGTGGCTCTGGGCTTCTTCTTCTTCTTCTTCTTGCTCGCGTTCATCCGGCGGAGGGATATGAATGCGGCCACGAGAAAAGGGCGGAAAGAGGAGATCGCAGACTTATTTATTTATATCGGTCCACGAAATCTCGCAGCCATTTAACCGAGATTTTCTCTCTCTTCCCCTTTTTCTTTCTCGGCACACGTACAGGCTGAGTGCACACCGAGGCAAGATCGAGGCACACACCTACGGACAGCCACTTGAGCCACCTATTCTCCTTCACGACTTCTTCGTGCTACCTTGGACGACGTGGATGTCGCTCTCTACTTCTCTCCCCCCCCCCCTCTCGCTCCGCAACTACTTCTCTCTTTCTTTCTTTTTTCGATGGCTTCTTAGAACGTTTAGGCGAAATGGTAGGGCTGCGTATGAAAATGACAATTAGCGAGAGCGGTCGAGTGAAAGTGTTGAATTGTACAGTGGGTTCTGAGAGGGCTGTGGAATTTGATGTAAAGGAAATATTGTGCATCGAAAGATACTTATTTTCAGTTTTAATTTTATTTAGTGGAGACACTCCTTCAATAGTTTTCAAATTATGTTAACCGTCATCCGTCCCTCGTGTCAATTTTGACACAGTTTTCCCGAAATAAGATACACTGTTCTGTCATTTGTAGGTAAATTCGCTCGAAACTTGGTGACTCTTATTTTCTTAATGCGGAACATATAACTGCAAAAATCTAAAATGTAAATGTTAACTCATCAATTTCAAGGAGAAAACATCGAAAAGTAACTGTTTGACCTGTTATTTTGTCGATTTTTTGTATCACTGTGTCAATTTGACACCGAGGGACAGTTTCAGTTCGTGAAATGAGGGACGGATGAGGGGTAACCTTCACCGCTCGCCAAATATAGTTGCGCGAAAGATCCTATAGGCTAACGGTTCATCCATTTTCCCTTAACAGCTTAAAATGATGTATCGTGGTTCACTGACAAGTTCACAATTTAAGAAAATCCATCATACAACACGAGATGAAAAAGATTGAAAAGACGCGACATCGAATCACGAAGACGCGTGATTGTTTAATTAGGTCCGCGGGACGACGCTGTATCCCCGCGGCTTCGGTAGTTTTTGCGAGACGCGTCGTCGCGGCAACGTCCCGGATTCGACTGTTTTCCGTGGCCGGTGTTTTTTGCGATAATTAAATGTTGCGAACAGGTTGTGGGCAAAAAAGTCCTCGGGGCCGGTGTCGGCCGTCTATTATCCGCGCGCGCCTTTAAATTTCGTAGTAACTAATTACGACCGGTCCACGGGAATAATTGCGTTTTCCGAACGGCCGGGCGGAATCCTGCAATTAGTCTTCCGCGGCAGTAAGTTTAAATAGGTCGACAGTTGAGGAATGAATGATCGTAAAAGTGCGCTTTGTCCCGATAAAAGTCTACCCCCCTTCGACCCATCTTTCGACTGCCACCCCCGAATACGGACAAACCGGTCGGATACCACCCCCGTTAATCGATGGAGCCTCCCGAACAACGAGATTACTCTTAATTTGTATTGCAGAATCAATTCGAGAAATGACGGGAAGGTGGCACGATGGATTGTTTCACGAGGGGCGTAAACGTCGAGGAGGAATTGTTGGGATGAAAGAGCGGCGAGTGCTTTTGAAATCGGGCGAAAATGAAACCGCCGCGCCGCCACCAGGTCCGGCTTCAACAACCTGCACGAAAAAACGAATTCCTAATTTCTCGCTATTGACTGCTAGAACCGAGCCGAATAATGCACTCTCTGCCACGAAACAGGAAACAGCCACGCGAATTTTAGCTTTCGATGCAAAAAATAAAATTCAAGAGAAGAGCTTCCAATTTCAGGAGGAATTTATCTCCTTATGCTGTGCATAGAGCTTCCAATTTTGAAGATTAGTTTCTTAATCATTCCTGCATACCATAAATGCATAAAGATCTGCAATCAACTAATAGCTGCTAATCTACGGTCATTGTGTTTCATCTCGGGCTGAAGGACCCCTAAAGTGTTAATCAAGGCATTTCAGTTCAAAATCAGGATTCAGTACGCAATTCAGGCAGAAGCTTCTTGTCATTCAGTCAGTAGTCGAGGGCCAGTGACAATTAGGGTTCTGGCAGCTTAATTACTCGTGCTGATCAAGCAAGATGGCTCAACCACCGTCTAATTCATCGTTAATCACCATAAGACAAATAACTATTAATTTTCGAACAGTCTGCGTTAAACCGAACCAAACAACTTTCTAAGTTAATATTCTAATAGTTCTCAAGCATTATTTTCATGGAAAATTCATTAGAAAAATTATGGTATAATAACTTTTCCGAGAAAAATGATTTTCCGTCCAGAAAAATTCTCGAAGTTCACCTTTCCCACGCTATTTTACGAGATCGTTCGTATAGGAGTCCTTAATTGGTCCTTCGAGTAACAGACGGCTCACCGCGCAATAACCTATGTCCAGAAGCGAACACAATCGCTGATACAACCGATTTCGATTGGAAGAAGCTGTCACGGTCCCAGGATCTTCGGCTACGTCAGTTTGTCATCGCGAAATCAGACTGTCGGGAGAAAGGATAGTACGCGATACAACCGAAGTCTTTCGGGAATACGAGGAAGCACGTTTCCCGTTTAGAATGATTCCCCTCATACTCGGGGATCTCCGCGGAATGACGCGATCGTTCGATCGCATGTAAATTGCCTGCGATTCGAACGGAAGAACGACGAATAATTGCGGATACGGCGACCCCTGTTTAACCGTCTTCTTTATCTTGATGAAATGATCGAGCCATCCAGGATTTTCCGTTCGAGTGGGTATCATGCGATGGAATCTGTGCCAGCAGTTCACTTAAAGGGATAAAGGCACGCTCTTTCTTGTCCTTGGATTACCGGGTCCTCGCTGGAGTTTGTAACGAGGACACGTTGCGTTTCCCGATGTAATTTTGATGCGCTCGTTCTCAGGGTACTACTTGCTATTTCGGTTAGTGTCATTTTTATTTATTTTAAATTTACGGTTGATTTCCAAAAAACAATAGTTGGCTACGAAAGTTGGATCATTCCTTTCCGGATTTTTAATGTCCTAATAATTCTCTCTTCGACACGGAAAAGTTATCGAGCAGTCTACTGTAAAAAATGTATATAAGCCATCGATAGGCTTATAAAATGCGAGCCATTTAGAAGCTTAAAAGATATACATTACCGATAGGATTAAAAAATTCGCAATGTATCGATAGGCTTAAAAAATATGCAGCTTGCAAGCTTAAAAGATATACCGATACGTTTGAAAAATGTAATAGGCTTTCTATGTACCTAAACAATGATGCGATTGTTTGGCTATTCATAAGAGAAAAATCCTGAAAGGCATCTTCAAAAGAGGATTGAGTTCAGTTTCCAACAAATTCTGAAAAGTTTTCTGAATTCCGTTTCTATGTGCTACGAAAGAGAATGGCAAGTAATTGCATGTCCAGTTGATATAGAACAATGTTTCATAGTTCGTATTATGCGACCCGGGACACAATTTCCGAGCGTTCGCGTGATTTCTGTGGCACCGACGAGTAAGTCGAACCGATTAAATCCGGTCAACTTCGGGACGGAATATTCGATCGGATTATGGAGGTTTCGAAACTGTGCGCGAAGTTGTCAATCGGAAACAAACTAGCCATTTACACCATAATACTTAATCCAATTCCTTCGTGTGGCGGAGAGTTTCAGGGGTCCATTTCGAGGCGCTGCGCCGCGTCGCGTCGCGTCGTGTCGATCGGATTCAATCAGCGTAATTTTGCCGACTTCTGGAGTCCAATTTAGTTTCCACCTATTCATTATATCGCAAATTACACTGAAACTTGCACGGTCGACGCTGGCGGGCACGCGTCACCCGATTTTATATCGATCTCACTTTTACCGCTACCAAATTGCTCTTCTCAATTTTCGACAACAATTGGTATAACACTCGGAAGAAAATCTGCGAAGGAATCACGCTCGATTAACACTATGTTTACCGGACCCATCGAAACGACGGGTTATAATAGTTTGAATTGTGAAATCCTTCTTGTCACAGCGTTAATATCACAGAAACGGACGATATCGCCAGAAGCGTTTGCCAATCCGTGCACGCATGAAATCACGGCCAACTGTCGGACAGTGGATGTCGAAGTGTGGATCCCGGGCAGAGAAATTGACTTTGCTAGGAGCAACTTCGTCATTACAGGCCGGCATTTATTGGTGGCACTCCGGCAACATCGCCATAACCATCGGTACTCAGAACTACTAGGATGACCCTCGAGCGCGTTTGCTTAAGCGTGACGCGACCCTAATCAATTTCCTTCCCGCTTGAAATCCGTCCCTCAACCTGGCCCGTGTCGTCGTCGTCTTGCCTGGCGTAGACACGAAGCTCCGAGGTGTCTGCTCTATTCGACGAGAAACTTCCTCTAATCATGGCAATCGTCCCGCCTGATCCCGTCTGTTAACTTAATCGCCGATTCGCCGCGTGTTCGGAATGTCAAAAGATTGATCCTCTCCGTGGAATCGGGCTCGCTAAGCTTCTACAAACTTTTTGGCGGCCAATCATGAAGCTCCGTGACTCCGTTATGATCATTTCTTAATTATTATTCCGTCCACATAGGCGTCAAGTTCTAACTTCATTTTTTTTTACCGGAAAATTCCAATTTTGCTGGTCGTCGTGTTAGGGGCAGTGTCGCCAGATGAGCTCCAAACGGAGCTCACACATTCCCCTCTTTTTCCCCTTCCACTATCCCATTCCAGCACCATGCGCACACTCCAACGTCCCCCACTAAGACCGTAGACCGTGCCGTAGACTGGACTGGTCATCAGAGAGGGGGTACTTGTATTCCCCTCGATTTTCTCGACCTGGCGACACTGGTTAGGGGTGTCAAAAGATTCATCCTTCCAGGGAAATTGGACTTGACAAGCTTCTGTCAATTCGCTACGCCATTGTCATGATTTTTCATGAATTATTCTGATTATAATTCAATGCGCCAAAAAGTAGTTTGGGGTATTGTAGAATAGCAGTTTCCGAAGTCAGCTTTTGCTCTCGAAACAGTAAATTAAAGTAATTCATCGAACACGAGTGCTTTCTAGTGTAGCAGAAATAATGTCTGACCATTATCGACTCTTTCCACTTGCGACGATATTTATCACGATACTACAGCGTATGCTTTATCTCCCGTCAGCCCGTTTAAAATGATTACTATAGAGAATGATTAAATATAAAGAGATGGATATCGAGATAGACGATTATTAAAATTATTTATGTACATTAAAATAATGATCGTTGAAAGTCTCGCGGCATTTTTACTCTGCGGATAATTGTTCAATAAAGAAACGTTTGCCATAGATCAAAAGAAGGATGATTTCGTCTACATGGTAGCTCCTTTGAAAGAGTTTTCCGCCGTAAAAAAGTTTCTCCTCCGTGAGAAGTTTCTTTCTGCTCTCTTTCGCGCGGTCTCCCTTGCCCTTCAAGCCCTTCGGGTTGTATGCGAGCCGCGGGGAAAGTTACAATAATTCCATGGATGTGGAAAGTTTCCGGAAGAATATCCCAAGGTCCAATATCAGAAGAACATTTCTGTAGATAAATCTACCGAACTACTCGGTGCTAACAATTTAATGACTTACTTTTTTCAGAGAGCGGTGATAAACAGGCCAATAAACGCGATAGAACATCTTCCTGGCGGATATATTGGTAATTACGTTCTATATTTCCAAGAACTGACATTCTTCCGTTCATTAACTTGAATGTTGCGCGAAATACGAGAACTTTCCTGATGACAATTAATTTCTGCCGTACATCTTTGACCTATATCTCTGTAGTCTTCGCACACGTTACACGATTCTACACTTCCTGCACTTTCTGTACTTTCGATATAAACGCGTTCGCTACGTTTCTATATTTTAAGCGCTTTCGACGTTGTGTATATTTCAATGATTTCACCTTTCTACATTTTCTACGTTCTCTACGTATTCTACAGGGTGTCCCAAGACTCCTTCAAGTCCGGGAAATGGGAGGTTCCTTAGGTCATTTGAAGCGACATTTTCCTTTGCAAAAATGGCCGCAGCGACTTTGTTTAGGAGTTATTAGCGAAAAACACAGACCAATCTCACCAATCAGAGCGCGACCTAGACGCGAGCTGGCACTGTCGGCCCGGCGCGTCAACTGTCTATTGGCCGACTGTGCCAAGTCGCGCTCTCATTGGTCCGTGTTTTTCGTTAATAACTCCTAAACAAAGCCGCGGCGGTAATTTTTGCAAAGGAAAATGTCGCTTCAAATGACCTAAGGAACCTCCCATTTCCCGGACTTGAAGGAATATTGGGACACCCTGTATATATCCAGACGTTTCATTTTCCACATTAATTCTACTAATTTCTGCCCACGGCAACTTCGAGCCGCGAGGAACTACACCTTCAATAAAATATACGCCACGCATTCGATATAATTTCAAAGTTCTGACGTGCGGCGTACGTCTTTGCTCAGCCGGGCGTAAGTTTGCGGAAACTTTAGCAAATCCACGGTCATCTCAGATACTCCGATAACAGACCGGAGCGCCATTCATAACACTCGCTGAATCTGAACTCAAACATTACGAAATCAATGATAGCGATCTCCTAACCCGTGAATATATGTCCAATATATATCCGGACCGCGTTCCCAGCTGCTTCCCCTCGCAGGCTCGTCCGCCATTACCAGATTCAATTTTCATAAATATCTTAATCTTAACGAGAAAACGGATGCGATAACTCCCGAGGTTGCCTTGTAAAAGTCAGCGGCGCATTATTTCACCGCGGGGCGGCGTTGTTCTGCTCGAGTTGCGAGACTTTTCGGCTAATTTTCAATGCACCATCAGCAATCAGCGTTGCGGTCGCGATATTTCGCGTTGCGAATATTATATTTACCGGGCTCGTATAAATCATCGTTCCACCACAGTTTACCGGATAATTTTTCTGTTCGATACCGCATGATAATTTCTGTGCGAGCGTCACTCTCTTGAGTGTCTGCCTTGATAAGCTGAGTAGTAGCCCAAATTTTATTCCTATTCAAAGCGAATACTGTTACAGAATGACACTTTTACTATTTTTTGTTTCGGATTATTAAAATGTAATTGCGAAGAAACTGGCGACAGAGAAAATAATCGAATTTTATTTAAAAAATCAACGTGTTAAATATAATTGAACTAAATCAGTCACGCACGCGCGCGCGAATGACGAAAATGTCGAACAGGCGAATCAGATACAAGTTAAAACGAATTCAATTGTGATTACTCTCTTCGATTAATATGACAACAACGATATTTCATGAAAATTTTTCTGTTTTACAGCGAACGGCAGCTGTTTTTTGAACATTGATACGCAGCAGCAGGCGGATTCGAAAAATCGTGAGAACACATTCGTCTGCGAAAACCATGTCGAATCATGATACCCGAAACGTGTTCCATTTGATTAAAAAAATAGTTTATCATTTGGAAATATTCGTTTTGCGTATTCTCCGCACATGCACGGATTCGACTGCCTGCTGCAGAAACGAAATTCCAGTTTATACGTTTCGCAATTGCCCGTGCCAAACCATTTTCATTATTGATAAATTCTCATTGAATATTTACACTCAAAATTTCGTATATGTGATTTTAATTGTTGGTACAAATACGTTTAAACTTGTGCGCCAAAAATTTTTTAGACGAATCCGATTTTACAAGTAACAGGACCCGACGATAAAACCTTGAGGCAAAGGGGCCAGGAAGTTGGAGAATCCGGCGAATGGACTCAACTTCCGGTCACCAGGTTCGCGTCCCTTAGGAAGACAAGAAAGAAAGATAGTGTATCGCGAAGTTCGCGATAGCAACCTGGAAGTCGCTATCGATTAAAAGTCGCCCCCGCGCGGCTTCCGCAAGTTCTCAAGAATTTCCAATCTTCCGAGCTGAGAACTGTTTCCTGGCAGACGCGGTCGCTGAGACGGTCTGATTCGTGTGCTGTTCTCGTTGTTCCAGTCGAATCCACGGAACCCCGAGATCATAATTAATGGAAGACGAGAGAATCGCTGAAAATGGCTATTTTGGTGCCGCTTGTCGCGGAGTATAGCCATTTGTTTCGGAGATAAGGAGGATTTTGTTCGCAATAATTTATCACGCAAACGGACAAACAATCGGATGCTGGGGACTTTGTTTTGACGTTCTCGAGGAAATTCACGATGTTCCGATGAAATTCGGAATTCCTCGGCGGAAGAATCGTCGGGAATTGCATTTAACCCTGAAAACTGATTCGAAGAAAAATTTTCTGCAACTCCATCGTGTAATTCCAAAAGCGTAGCCAGCATAAATCTCGGCGCAATAAATCGCAAGAAAAGGCGCTCTCGTCGAATAGGAGAAAATAAGAGAATTACGGTGTATAGTTTCGAGAAAGAAATTCGGAAAAATAGCTGCATCGAGCAAGCATATCCTTTAACGCGGACAGTTTACACGAGACCGTACACAGGTTTCGTGTAACCGGACCAGCGGAAAATTGTGAACGGAAGGGCGGTAAAAATCCGAGGCGAAAGAGGTGCAGGCACCGTCGAGGCTGAAAATAGGCGAGCGTGCGCGAGCGCATTCGATTTGCACCGATGAAATCTCATAATCTTTCGAGGAGCGCCCGGTCCCAGAAGATCTCTCACGAGATGATAGGATTGACGTAAAGATCGAAGGTTGCGCGCATGCAAACGGCCATTCCGCAACTACGGTATCTGGATATAATCGTTGAGACTCTGAGCCTATGCACCGAGCTCAGGATTCTTCATCGAAAGATGATCTTTCCGAAATTTTGAAAGATGTTCGAAACAGGCTCTTTCTTAAAAATGTTACCAAAAAGTTACCGCAAGTCGTATGCTATCGCATTTTGCGATTATCAATTTTATATTTGACATTTGAAGCAAACTCAATGAAATATCGTCGACCGTTACATCTATGGCAACATCCCTTAATTATTTATCCCCCGCCATCCGCGTAACAATCGAATCAACTGGCCACTTTAAAACGCGACGGGAAATCGAGGATTACAATTGTGCTCTTAAAAATTCGTTTCACATTTAATATCCCGACATTGTAAACAAATTCGATGAAAAATTGTCGATCGGCGCATTGGCGAAAAATATTGTCAATTATTCCGCAGCGTCAAAAACGACATAAAACATATTCAAGCTCGGGCGACCACTTTCGAATTCCGAAACGCAGAATATGGATTACAGGTTCGATTGGAAAAGTTTGTTTTGTGTTCGATGCCGGATATATCGGGGGCCAATCAATCAACGTGTTTTCAACAACGGGGGCAGCGGCGGCAGCGTAATGCACAGGAAAATCTACGTGTCCCGATAAATGCACGGTGTGCATTGCACACGCAAGGATACAGTTCGTCCCCGCTCGTCGCGGAAGATTCGAAATTTCATAGAAACTCGAAGGTCGACACTTTATCTATCGGGTGTCAATAAATAATCGGGCCGGGGGATGCCGGTAGCCTGCGGGTGTAATAATTTTCATACCCATTCAGAGCCGGTCTTTCACGAGACAGAGGAATATCGGAAGAAATCGAGCTGAAAGATAGAGCGGCTACGTAATATTCAACCCTCCACCGCACCTACCTCGGCCTTTTTTCGGTGCCGGTCCTTTTCTTCGGGCGCAGACACCTCGCAGTCGATCCCGATTAACTTTCCTTTAACTCTTTTGTATATTTTATCGGTTTGTCATACATGAGGTACAGCTTCAGAAAATACTAGCACGCTAAACGGTATAATCGAATCGGTAGCTTGAAATGCGGTGAAAGAGGCTGTCGATGAATCGTTGTTTTGAAAAATTATTACATATAGCACTCGTTAAAAAATTGTGCCCATTCATTTCTTCGAAAAGAATTCCGGAAAACCATGCAGTTTTCAGACTGTTAGCCAGGTATGATCTCTGACGAGTATTTTTTCGGAAACAGGACCGTCATTTATAGGTCGACAGTGGTGTAAACCGGATTTCGTGAGCGAGCACGCCGCGCCGCTCGAGTTCATATTTTTGCGGGATACACGGTGCCAAAGGCTAAATTCAAGCCGCGTCTACATGACTGAAGTAATTACGACCGGCCCTGTATTTCGCTGCTTACAATTAGTGTAGCCCCGTATTGCTTTAATCAAGTACTGTGGCTCGCGAGGAACACGTACCCAAATCAAAACACGGTTTCGGCTAATTGGAAGGGGCTTCATTATTCGGCCGATTTTCAGGTATCCTGAAAAGAAGAATGTCGATTAGCCCGAGGTATTCCCCGGATGTACGTCGCCACCGATCAATTTCGTTGCCTGTCGAGTTCGCAGCGATCGTCGACAATGTTCACTGGTGTCACTGGTCCAAAAAGAAATCGAGTCTCGCAACGGTTATCAATGTTCCGGAGGTAAAAAGACATCGAATTTGCGTCGCATTCGCAGTGTAAAACTGATTTGTTATTAATTTCCTCCGTGACATTTGCACCGTAATTCATTTCTCCCTGTTGTTTATTCATTCTTCATTAAACTTTCAAAGAATACAGACGCGAGCATTAATATCGAAAACTCATTTAATTACATTTCAATATCACTAGTCAGACAAAGGGAATTAATGTTCGAAGTATGCGCACGAAATTAATGGATTTAAAGGGGTTCGTTAAAAATATGGAAATTGAATGTTCGCATTGTGCCCGACGTTGTTGTGAAGTATTCATAAATAAGCCGTATCATACGCGGTTTCCTTCAATTACGTTCAATCCAATTTTTATTAAACATGTTTGACGTTGTATTAATTAATAATGAAGTATCGAAATGTGTTCAAGAGAGAAACATTACATTTCACATTGTAGGGTTTTTAAAGAAATTCGCTATGAACGAGTAAAGATATCGTTGCTGTGCCAACATATTTATTAAACCGTATTATATTAATTAATTAATAAGCATTAAAACTTGTTGATTAGCAGGGTTCAGAAAATCGAAGGACTAAAAGTCGATGTAACTTGTTCGGTAGAGATGAAGTGCGACTATCAGAATTGTTGAAAAATCCTCATCGTCTGAAAATGCTCAACATGTTAAAAAATGTGTCGTCAAAGGTCCACGCAGTACCTCTTCGGCAGAAACGAACAATTAATTAAGTTAACGCAAAGTAACTGTAATTAAACGGATAATTGGATTACATGTAATTACTGTCGTTAATTTCGTAATGGAAGCTTTCGCACTGCTTATACATACGATAGATTATACATAGATCATATTTGAAGCTCGCTGAAAATCGTCGGAAGAGAAAATGGCGCCGAACCGTTCGAGCTCGTCCTTTCCATTCGAATCCAACATTATCAGCCACAATTTTTAATGTTATTATCATCGATATTAGCGTGATATTGCTATCGCTTTTATTATCATCGTATTACGGCTCTATGAACTTACATTTAAATTATGTTAACGATACGGTCGGTAGATCGTGAGTGTGTGCGCGCGCGCTCCCAGCTTTAAAGCTCAGTCCCTCCCGAGCTCGACCTCGGCGCTCATTGGATATAGTTATCTTCCCATTTTCTTAACGGTTCCTGCACTCTTCCAAACTTCTTAACGGCGCTACGAAATTATATGAGACATTACACGTGCTCCCGCGAACTTCCGTAATGGATACACCCGTTCCGTTCCAAATAAACGGGCCGATGCTCTTAATACGTCGCTTAAATTTTAGTCTGACCTCGATGAAAATTAAATCGATAGCGTGTCACGTCGGAACCAATCGAAACTCATCGATCTTTCGAAGCTGATAGAACCAGATAATAGACCTTCTTATAAGCAGTCACCAATTTGCAATGACATTCCACACGCAACCGAAGCTGGCACAACGAACGAAACACTTGCCGAGTCCCGTCGATTACCATAAATCAGAAAACCGTGGCCACTATCAAAGAAAGTTCCTCGGCAGCGCTCGTCCCGCGATTCCGCAAAAACTTGTCGGCAGAACCGGGTGGTACCCGAAGGAATCTATGCTATCGGCTCGCCATTATTATCCTCGCGAGCGACGGGCTCGGCGTCGCAAACGACAGGTATGATTCGAAAAATAATGGATCACCGTGGAATCGCAACGAAAATCGGGAGTCGCGTCGCCACACCGTGCCGGTTCGGTCCCGCTGCCCCTGTTTCCGATCGACGAGCGCGAACGGGTTACTTGGAAATTGATAGATCACCCGTTAGGCGGACTGCAAATAGTTGTCGGCCGGAGTTAGGGGAGGCCGAGAGGACGCGGACGGTCGGAATGGGGATTCTGGCGGAGGTAGGCAGGCGTTAGGCACCTAGGAACGGTAGGAAGAGGTATATAAGGTGGTTCCCTCAGCCACGAAGAAGCGCAGTGGAGCGTGCACGCGATAAGGGCCATCCCGCACATCCCCTTTCTCCGAAAGAGAGAGAGAGAGAAAGAGACAGAGATAGATGGATATATATAGAGAGAGAGAGCACAGAGCCAGGAAACGTTCGAGGGTCGAAGATTTCGGGGACAGAGCCTGGGGGCAGGCCCACGCTGGGATCCTCAATTTCTGGCCGATATTTCGGGCGAGGGCCACCGAGGGGAATTAGTTGATCCCCCAACGAGGGCCACGTCACACGGACCACTCGATGGCCCTCCTGATTTTCAACATTTTCAACGGAGCCACCCCCATCGGACTTTCAACGAGCCATTTATACCATTGCTTACCCCTTTCAGCCGGCCCTTGAACGATCCATCGATCGAGACCCCTCTTCTCGCAGGGAGGCTCGAGGATCCTACAACGGGAATTGGATGAAACTGACGATCTCGGCCGGAAGAATTCGAACTGGCTTTCTCGCGAAGTTCGAAGTTGGATTTTTCTATTTATATAGTCTTGAAGGGGGCCATCTCTCGTCTACATGTTGTAACTGTTTGTTGCGGTTGATTCGGGTACCCTAAATAACATTTCAGTCAAGAAAATTCCATTATCCAGTTTTTCGCCACGTACTACAATGTACCCACGTTCAACCCCATTTCCGTGCACTCTGCAATGCAGAAACATTTTCTGCAAAGCGCCACAAGCCCTCGGAGACTTTGAAATGACTCAGTGTCCACATTTTCGCAAATCACCCGTGCAGCTTCGATCCGCGAAGCTTCCCGGCCCCATTTTCGGGCGGTTTAATCGAGTCGAAAGTTAACGTCGTATCTGGAGGCGAAGGAGATTTCTTAAAATAACGTGATTTTCTTTTTCATCGGTCCGGATCGAGGGTAGAAGATCCCCGTGATCTGTCGCGTCAGACTGCCATACTCCCGGTGTCTTCGGACTATCATACTACCCTTCCTCCTCAGCTTCCCCGTCGGCGTCTTAAATCGTCTGCGGGCGAAGGGTGCCGTCCGCCCTCGCATATTTTAATTTTATTGCGGAATCTTAATCCATCTTTCTTTTATTCTAGCCCGGCCTCCGCGTGCCTCGAACGGATCGTTCATCAACGTCCCGCTTTGTTCGGAGGGACGACCACGTTCGACTTTGTCTTCTTTTCTTTTTTTCACCCTCCTTCTCCCCCCCGGAGTTATTGTTTAAACATTGAACGCGTTTACAGTTCGCTTGAAATAAAAAGCATCGTCTCCGGACGCTGGACGCCGGACTTTCGAGGTTGGCAATTCATTGTCACACCGGAAACCATTAAAACCGTCGGGACGACTGGGTTATAATCCCCCGCGGAAATTATTGAAATTTACGACAGGTTCGTTACACCTTCCACTTTCGACTGAGATTACAAGATATCATTCGCGAGAATGGACGAATTAATTTATTCGCCGGTGACTGCCAATTCAATCTGCCGGGAAATAAATGTTGAAGGAAACGAGTCGAGGGAGAAGGAAGCTGTATATATACATATTAGGCTGTAAACCAAGTTTTGTGTTCTCGTTCGGGCGTTTTCTTCTTACGAATAAGTTCCAAAACGTTTTAGTACGCTGTAATTTCTCTGTGAAAAAAGACAGTTTACTGCTGGGAGGATCGTAATTTTTTTCCCCCGAGGGAAAAACTGCAGTTTCAGAATCGATAAATTAGAAGCGGGAACGAGAGGATTTGGTTTAGCACGTAATTGTTTAATGAAGTTTTTTAACCGTGAAAAAGTTCTCCTCGTGCTCGTTAGTTAAAAATGTTGAGAATACCGCTCCTGGCAACAATTACTCGGTCGAATAAATCAAGCGTCTATCATTATCGTTATTCGTATCTTCAATGCGGAAAATATTTTTTAAATTAGAAAAAATAGAAAAAGGAAGAGAATTTATATGAATTTAAAATTAATTTGAGATTATCTGTCCACTAGGTTCCAGGGAAGCCACTAGAGTATAATTAATTTTGCCTTTTCAGGTCTGGGCTCACTGCATTAATTACATGTAGTTTGTAGAAATATTGGGCGGGGGTTTGTGCTTGGCAATCAATGCTTTAAAATCATAACAGCGCGAGTTCGTACAAGTTTCCAGCAATTAACAACTAATTTTCCTATCAAAGGAGTGGTCGAAACTCAACAAGTATGGCTGGTGTATATCAACCATAACAATGGACATGTTTTCGTTGATAGGCTACGGCTACAGGAAGGTGGTGGTGGTGGCGGCTGGCTACAAATCAAATCTTTTCACAATTTACAAAGGTACGAATACATCCGCGAAGATATCGATAGCGGCGAAGTGATTGCACACATTTCCTGCGAGCCACGGCAGAGCCAGGATACGGGAATCCATTCTCGTAGATATTGATACCATTGAAACGAATACTTATATTTTTCTACGGTCGCGTGAACCAATGCCAGTCTACTTTGAGTGCGGATATCACTTATTTTTACGATATATAAAACTCGGTAAATCCTTACCCCGGCACACACGCCGGACTCGCGCAGCATCGCGCGATTTTTATCGAGTCTGCTTTATTTCGGTCGTTATTCGGCTAACGTATGTCTCGATATTCCCGAACCGATATTCATTGCATTATTATTATTATCGTCGCGACCGTCGTAAAGTCCTCCAAAGTTTAACAGCTCTCGATAAAATTCGGCGATATGCTGTTTTCGTCACTGCATTGCGATCGCGAACAGTGATTCGGGAACAGTGTGGATAAATCCCTGACGATTGTCCCTGTTATTAGCTATACTTTGTGCAATTAAATCCGGTAATATTTTTCTAATACTTTTCGTTGACTTGCGTAAATTATTACAACGGTACCTTCAGTTTTCGTTCTGTCATGATCTCAACGATCCTGCAACATTTATTTACCCTCGCGATACAGTGACTGACGCTCGCAAAAAATGTTAGATCCGGAACGACGATAAATAGTGGGATTTTATGCATTTACAACGTTACGGGAGTACGTCGAATAAAATGCAAATATATAGCGAATGTTTGATTAGTCTTTTTTGTAATTTGTAGCCAGATGAATCTTCAGTGGAGAATATAAACTTCGAATATATTTCCATCGTTAAAAACGGGGAGCTCCTGAAAAATTGAAGTACGGCTCGAAAACGTAAAATTCGATGATAAATGAAACTGAGCCGCCTAGTTATTTTCAGACTATTTTTTCGAATTTGCGGAATCATTAATTATACGAACTATTTACGACCGGCCCAGGCTGATGGAGTTCGTGCATTTACGCCATTTGCAACCGGGGCAGAAATAACGAAACAAAAACTTTAATGAGGTTTTCAGGAAGTTCACATGAGGTTTTCTGAAGTCTAATTTCCTTCTTCCGCGAACTGGGGCATAAAGACTTACATACATATGTATATTCGCGTAATATCCGCGGTGGCTGGTGTTCAATTATGCTTTATCCAATAAAATGTAAAACAGCACTGCACTAATACGTTAAGCAAATTCCGGATTACTGCGAAAAAATTTTCCCAGGTATTGTAGAACTTGGAAGACAACTGGAAATTTTTGTGAACTTCTACCGAGCTTGCGAATGTTCTCCTTTTACGAATTTCTTTGGAAATTATTTATTTCATTAAATTATTTTTAACTAGTTCTGTTCAATTTAATTGTACATCCTTTCACCGTATTTCAAGTTATTTTCAGACATACTATCATCAGTTTTGATTTTGGAATCGCGTTTGAAACATCCACTGGCGAACACTTGCTTCCTGCGAAACATTATGTATATTTGTAACGTTTCTGCGCAGTTACTGCTCCATAAAGACAACATAGTATTAATAATAACAATGATATGAATGTATAAACAGCAGCAGTGTAATCACGAGTCTCCATTTTATTATTCCTCATGGTATGTATTGCACAATAAAGCGTACACGAATAAAATTGCAATTACGAAACGGAAGTGAAATTATATCTCTCTTCTAAAGCAAAGAGGCTTCATCAATATTCATTGAGAATGATATTTAACGCAGTTGCATTCTTAGGGTTATTTTTCGCTTAATCACAGTTCCATTTCGGCGCCAGTTTCATAAGTGCTCGGACAGGGCTCTCGTGTGAGATAATTAAAACTGTAAATCAACGTAAAGCGGACCGTTGCAATTTAAATGCATCACTTTCATAGTTGTTACCGATTCAAAATATGAATGTGGTAATGAACTTCAAAGTATTCACCACGCTGCTTGCTTGCTTCGGTTGTCTTTGTAATAATCGCTGCATTAATTAGTCACAAGATGTATTGATGATCTCGGCGCAACGGTTCGATCGGAGATACAAATTAAAGAAATTTTGCTAGTTTGATTAAACTTCCTACGTTTCGATCCTAATGTGGATCCTTTTCAAGGAACGTAGGATCGAAACGTGGAAAGTTTAATCAAACTATCAAAATTGCTTTAATTTGTATCTCCGATCGAACCGTTGCGCCGAGATCATCAATACATCTTGTTATTAATAACGATCGATAACTATAATACAATTAATTAGTCAGTTACGAAAACGATTACTCCCAAGTACAGAAATATGTATTAGTGGTTCAATTGAATGTTTACACTTTTCTAGAAGTCTGCTCCTTTTCCCACATTTTTCGCCAAGTCCACATATCAGTCGAGCAGACACGTTTAAGAGATCCACGGGAAAACATAGAAAATATTTTCGACGGGTGGGTCATGATAGAACGACACCCCCATTTCTCGGTGGCCGATCAACGGCGGAATTTTCACGTCACGTGTCCCCATCAGAAAGTTTCATACGACCGGGTTCTTCCGAGAGAATGTTCTTGCATTCGTCCCTATATATGTGTGTACGTGCGTACAGTGGTCGCATACTGGTCGGGAACGCCGCTACATTTTTAATGTTTTTTGGGCTGCCGGTACTCTGGGAGCGATCACGTAAAAGCGGAATGGCGGTGTGGAAGTCGCCGGAAGAAGGCCGGAGAGAGCATCCGGCCGGCAGTCGCATAAAGAGCATGTCTTATTTTCAGTAAGAAACCACTTTCGACGAGATCGAATTACTTTAGTGTCGGGGACGATCCCCCCGCGGACGTACCCCCGGGGACGTCTTTGAGGATTTACATTTTAACGCGGCCTGATATCTCAGACACGCGTGCGAAAACGCTCTCCGATGGATCCTAACCGACTGGAAGCAACGTTATCAATTTCATTCTCTTCGCACGACCAAATTTCGATTCGAGATAGTCGGAGATTACGCCAAAAGATAGAAAATCAGAGTTTGCGCAAATGTTTTCGTAATAGATTTCGATTTAAACTCATTCTCCAGCAATCGATCGAGTGAATGCTTCATTTTGCATAAAGATCCACCAACGCATCGTCAAATTGCGAGAATAATAGAACGTATAGTACCTTCGTAAGTGAGAACCGAGCTTTAAAAAGTAAAGCGAAACGCTCCGAATGCGAACACTCTCGAAGAGATGAACGAGTCAAGTGAAAAAGACTGTGTGCAGGACCGGTGATAGATAAAGAGACATCTGTAGCCGAGTTTTTTTTGCGCGCGATTAATTACTGTGTGCTTATAGAACATTCGGGTCGATTTCGTTGAAATGGCGCGATTCTTTAAGGAAATGGAGTAGCGAAGCCGTGTCGAGTGCTAGCAGTTAAATAGAGTACGGCAGCCTCGAGGCAAAAAGATTCTATTCATATAGTTTCCAGGGTCAGAGCTCCGGGCGAGGCACTTAGTCCAGAATTACTCGTTGCACGATGTCGTTTGTTCTACAAAGTTAAATTTCTAACGGGTATTTCGGGAAGAGAGCGAAACGGAGGGGTAGGTTGTCATCAAATTGACAAGTTCTTCGCGAAACGAGACTCGTCGAATTACGGATAACTTAAATGGAAACATAATTCCATTAGGCGTTCTGTTTTTCCGCGAACGGCGCTGCGATTATTAACGCCTCCGTCGATTTCTTTGTTCGTTTCTAAAGTGGTAGTACGAGCCAAGAAAGGTTAACAAACTATTTCGGACTATAAAGTTCAGTCAACGTAAAGAAAGAAGTTTCAGTTCGATAACTTTCCCCCACATTGTTGACAATCCAATGTCGCACGATGCAGTATATTATACGGAAACCCCATAAGAGGATTCGCGAATTTTTATCGCTATAAGCTTAAATATCTCATTACTTTCGAGATTATCCACAGACGAACGATCCAATCGGTTTTTACGCAAACCGGAGGAAACGGAAATCAACAAGGAAATTGTTCAACAACTTTCCCCGAAATTATTCCACCGGTTGTCCCGTCGTTCGTTCTTCCACGAACTTCTCCCGAAGGTGAACCCTTCTTCCTCGTTAAACCGAGATTTATTATAATTTCCCTTCTCCGGTTTAAGTAGAAGTCCTGATGGGATTCGTTCGAAACCGAAGGAATTAAAGCGGTCGGAGCAGAAACGAACGGAATAGAATTAACATTAGTTCCAGTCCGTTAAAAATCGTGCAAAGCCGCTCATAATGGCAAAGTCTGTGATTTTTCGTCGAATCATTCCGATTTTTACCCGGCGTTAAAGTGGTTAAGGTAATTTCGAAAAAGATGCCCGAGGTTTCCCATTAAAATTACACAGAATTTATATTTACAATTTCAGCTTAACCCTTACGCGATTACGTATTACGGAAGTAATATAGAAATGAATTTATTTATTTATTAATTCGATTGTAGTGCGATTATACATCTCTGCTTCTATTAATACTATTTCCATTTCTTCGAGTCGTTGCTCACAAATATTGACAGTACAGCGACACCCATTACTCCTTCACGGTAACTGTCTATAAAAGTGTATCGCGGATATAACAAAATCGATGGAAATCAAATGATACTACAGTATACCACTAACCTAAATTCAAAATAGAACTATCCACCGTCGGACAGGCAAACTACCGATCGAAACTATTTTAGTACTTCCCAATGATCAAAGAACTTTCCGCCAAAACGAAATACGGAAGAGTGCTCTGGAGATTTAATAAAGTGAACGTTTGTTCGCGTTGTAGTTGAAGAAAAAATTGTGAAAAAACAACCGCGATACAATAGGACCGCGCAATCCTTTATTTTCTTTTCATATTCAATTTTCCTGGGGACAAAGCCACACAAATCTTATTTCACATTTTCATTTAGTTTTCTACGGAACATTCTAAACAAATACTTTGCGTTTCATTTCAGGGTGGAAACGGATAGTCTGAATTTCGATAGCCCTGTAGAGGGAACTATAGGATACTTCTAATTTTCGGCTGGCCTTTTTCTCGCACATTTATCGTCCAGCCCGTTTCCGCCCTTTCGTGCGGGGTGGTTCGTTCCTCTTGTCCACGCTTGCTGATCTCCGTCGTCTTGCAGTCTCATAAAACGCTGGTCGTGAGTCGCCGGAATCGTGAATCATGTCCCTGAGGAAAAGGCACGATGGAAGCACGACTGGTCCGGGGACCATAGTGTTCCAGGGGGTGTTAAAGGGGTGTTGGATAGAAGGGCGTGGGCAGAGAGAGTGAGAAAGAGAGAGAACGGGGGCGCTAGTCCACGGAGGAAAATATTAACGATAAATTATTGCGCTACATCGAGCTGCAGTAAGTTATAGCTAGTCCTGCGCCGGCAATAACCGCGCTATGCCCGGTGATATAGACGTAATATTCTCCGCACGGTGTACCATTGCCGTTATATCGTTGTACAGGGGTTACGTAATATCGGATAGATTTTTGTAATTAAACTCTCAGGCGGGGGTGGGTCCGCGGGCTTTAACGGCGCCGTCGTTAACTATTTATTTTCCCGTGTTGCCAGTTCGGGATAATTGCCCGATTGCTCTTTGAATTTATCAGCGGCGCCACGTTACGTTTCGTACTTGAACTCTTCCACGGCAGAGAAATTGCCACAAATTTTCCACCTCTTCTCGTTTGTCGCAGCTTTGCCAATGCTTCGATACTGTCAAGGCCAGAGTGAGTTCACAAAGGATTTAGAGGTACCCTAACTCTCCTCGCCTGGCTCTTTGCGCATACGCGAACATGCAGAGTGGGGACGGCGACCTTGAACAGCCAATTCACTGGTATCCTAACCGCGATATCGATTCTTTGGCACAGTGACCCACTACTTACCCACACTGCCACAGACCAAGTATTCGGACAATGGGATTCCGCAGCCCCATCTTTTTCCAATTTGACTGCGGGCCCTTCTGCGAGAGCTTTCAAAGTGCAGTGGAATGCAGGTAAAATGTCGTGCAACCGTGGCTCGGGAAATGAAAGTCCGCTTGATTACGGGTTCTTGGAATGCGACCGTGAAAATTTGCTCGAGCACAAGTTCGATTATTTTATACCGTGTCGAAATATTTTATTCTCAATTGCAAAAAAATGTGCCTACTTTCTTTCGATTTCTAGTAACCGATTCATACAATTTTTTAACGAATCGGTAAATGATCGCATCCCTGGCTATCGCAAAATTTCGGTTCCGCGTAAAGACCGAAACTCCACATATAATTACCATAATACGAGAATGTTTTGCATTAATACGGAAGTCGGTTTGCGACGAATTAATTGGACGCATCAAACGGAAACGTGCAGCGAAATTTGCGGCAATTTTTCGACCCGATTTTCCGTGCGTCGCACGCCTGCGTCGGTGCGCTAATTAAAGTCAGCGCGGGAAACATTTGCGTAAAGTCTGAAACGTATTAGCAGGGCGACGGGACAGCGCATCAGGAAGCGCATCAGGAAACGCACACTGCCGCGCCGTGCCGGTGCAGAGTAAACTGCAACAACGGTTCCGTATCTGTTCGACGGAAATTGTCGAATTCGCCGCGGTAAAGTCACAGACTGTGCTCGATGCGTGAACGTTCGGACAATCTCGTTTTCTATTACTCGTAATCGGTGTTTGCTGACTCTGACATCTTCGATGTTGTTCGCGAACAAACGGTGAATCGCGTTGATTCTCGTTGTCAGTGTGGGAACGCAACAACTGAAATTCCATCGGAGCTTCCATGCATTTGAATTCTTATCCAGTATACGAACGTTACTGTAAGAATCCTGTGAAACGAAATAAAACAGCATGGTTTAATCTGGAACCCTGTAATTCAATTGTAAGACAAGGGGCGACTTTCGTAAAGAACCTAGAAGGAGAAAAATTGATTATCTGCGAGAACGGGGTCCAACCAACGGAGAATTCCGAATCGATCGCGAGCCCGAAGACGGGTACAAGGTGCGGAAGGTAAGTAAAAAATATTTAGGTGAAGATAGCGAGGGTGGAAGGTTGAGGGCGGCAGGGGTTAATGGATTTCCGCCATTAAGATTACGCGGGACTGCGGGACAAACAGGAGTTCCAAGGGGTTGCGGTGTCGGAGGGAGCAAGAGGGAATGAAAAATGAATAAGGAACGTCGCTCGGAATAAAAATACACCGGAGACAAAGAGTAGAATGTTTTATGGAACTCGAAGATTGTTGTGGTGATCAGGACCACGGCGGAAAGTGCCCGAAGAAAAGTGTCACGTAGGCGAGGTCCTTTTGTGGGGGTGTGTCGGTTCAGTCTGAAGGATGACACGGGAGAAAAAATAGATGTGTGCGCTCCTGTGGTTGAGGAGAAACCGGAATCCGCGTAAAAGCCCATGGAAAAATTAAGGGGACTCTCGAGTTTGATGCTCTGATTACAAAGGCAATTTTTGCGAATTTTTCTTATTGCATTTTTAAGATTATTTCTCAGACCGTTTTTCCTTCGTTTGCGTTTCCTCTTTTATCTTGCCCTACCGTGGTTTCACGGATGATAGCCGTTCGTTGCAAGTTTTGAAATCATAAATATTCGTAGTTTTACTTAACTTGAAACATTGACAAACATTTTTACATAAAAAATTGTGAGAGATACTCTCCAGAATATACCATTTTATACGCGAAAGAATTTTTTCAATAAAGTCTAACAGTTCCTGAGAACAAGATTGCGGAAGTATCCGTTTTCTGCGGCCTGGTTGAGAGACATTTCGAGGCTGAGGAGCGAATGGGCGAAAGACCCATCGGCGTATCGCGGAAAGAAAAAAATGCTAGGCGAGTTTCGCGTAATTTGCATATTGGTCGGAAAGAAAATGATGTCGAGAAAGGGTAGATGTTGAAAGGGAAGTTTTATAGAAGCTGATACGCACGGGAGACACGCAAGAACTGGGGAAAAAAGCTACACCGAGGAACGAGTCAGTGGGGAAAGTATGATGTGAACGAATAAAGTTTTATAGATTTCGAACAGGCTGGCTGAAAGCGAGGAAAAATACAGGTGCTGCGATGGCTGGGTCGCGCGACTGAAGCAGGCTCTTCGATGTTTGTGTTTCATGTACAAATACTAAAATTAAAAAATGGTTAATGGCGTGTAAACAGAGATTTCCACGAGTTTGTTTCCGCTTCTAGCCGGGTCGTTTTAAATTGCTGTCGATATCGCAGTTTTCATGTGCTTCTCGATGGCCGAGCAATAATTTCTTAAAAATATAGCTTTTCCGGAAGCTCGGCGCTTTATATGTACACGATTAGATTGCTTTAGGCGGATTGCAAACATAACTTAATTAGTATCAGAAGATATCTAAAAACTAAGAGAATCTTTACAACGGACTACGTCAACAATTTAAAACGGACCAATAAGATTGTTCCAAGAATAAAAATGTGCAAAAACCATTGACCGACACGAACAAACATATCTGAAGGTAAAAAACATTGTTCTTTTAAAGCCACACTGGAACTGCGAACGTAGCACAGCGTTCGCTGAATGCACAAAGTATTCTGTCATTTGATAACGTTATTATGCCATAGCTTTGTCAGAGAGGGGGATGAAGTTGCAGAAATCGTGGAAAAACACGACCCGCTATTATACAAATCACGGACAAGAGTGACGACTCTCCTTTCCTTCCATTTCTTTTTATTGCACGGGAATATACCTTTGCCAGATTATCGATAGTCGCAAGAAAAACACTGTCGCGTAACAACATTTCCACGGAAAAACGAAGGCTCCTCGCGAAATATCCAGTTACAGCGTATCCGATTTCGCGGTAACGAATTTCTACGTGATTTCCGTATTTAACGTTACACCTCCGGTTTGCGGTTTCGATTTCGCAGGTATCCGGAGTGTGATTTTTCAGCATGATTTTCTACGGTGCGACAATAGCGTATCGTTTGCTTCAATCATTGCTAGGCGTATTGTTTCATTGCCACGCTTCTGTACTTTGTGCTAATTCATATTTCCGTGTGAAAATTCAGGCAAGTGCGAACACGGTGCGTACACGGAAGAAGGTCGAGCCGCGTGAACGCGAGAGGGAGTAAATGTTTTTAATTCTAGCGCTTTTAATTTTTAATTAACGCGGTTCTAATCGATTCCTAGTGCTATTCAAGCGATTTTAATTAGTTCACGACCGCCGAGCGTTTCAATTAATGTACAAGAGTTTGCTTATGCCGGTAGGTCGGGATTGCTGCGATCGCTATTGATCTGAATATGCCAGAGGCCGGCAACCCATCGTTCCCCGTTGGCCAGAAAAGGCGGTATTCATTTTAAAAGCGACACGATACAAGCTACGAGTGCCTTTTCATCGGGGAGCAGAATTTTCATTCGAATTTCCAATCTGTGCTCGTTCAAACATCAACTAAACTCATCAATCGACGAGAAGGGCTTGATCGATTTGTATTTGTTCGACTGGCGGGAGTCAGAAAAAAAACATATTGCTCGCTCTAGCGACGTGTCTTCGTCTACGAGTTTCATGGAAAACAAAAAAAATATGTTAACTCAACTCGGTTTATAAACGATTTACATTGCGTTTTGTCAGGGGCAGAGGGGTGGAAAGCCAGAAGTGGCAAATGCTCGATTGAAAGAGCGAATAAACGATACTTGAATGGACACGAAAACACTTCGGTTAATTGGCAGGTTCATAAAATCAACGTTATTGCCGCAACAATGGAGAAATAAAGCTCTCCGCGTCGCGTTTTTTGTTTTTAAATTTTAGAGATGAGAGCCGTACGTCGAGTGACGTCGAGAGATAGGGTAGAAATATAAGACACCGAAGTTTCGACGAGGAGGCGACGCAAGTTATACTATAACAATCGTGTTATTAGTATCTAATAATTAGACTGCGGATCTTTATGCAAAATAAAAAATGTTTGCATTGTTTGCAAGACACAGGAGCCAAATAGAAATTTCTTTCATCTTTTAATTCTCTTATTCAGCTGAAATTAATACACTGATGTCCTTAAATCTCCTTAATTCGTCCACTGCTTTAAATTGTACGTGCCCATTTTCGTCATAAATGCATAAAATCCGCAGTCTATTAATAATTTACGTTTACGCAGCACACTCAGAAATTCCTTACATTTCTACGTTCGATTTTTTTCCATTTATATCCACTGTTGACATTTCTAGATTAAAAAATAAAATGGGTATCTGATATTCGTGCATCCCCTATGATCCTCTCGTCCACACGTCACCAGTCGAAACGCTTGGATCTTCCTGTACCCGTGCGTCACCCCCAGCAAAAACTTATCAACGGCTGTTATCAGGGGGAATAAGAGAATCTCCCGAAGCAGTCCCCAGCCCGTCAAGTGGTTGTCCACCCCCGCAATTACACGGTGGGCCACGTCCGCGCAGTTTCGGCCCGTTTAATTTATTTGGTCCTGGGGCGTGGAGTCGCGCGCGCGATCAGACACACACCGTGGATCCCTAGGCGTAGAGAAAAATATCGATTCGTCCGGCACCGACTAGAGAGACGATACCATAGCGTTGCTGGCACAGGCATTGCTCATCCCGGTTCCTGCCCCTACCCCCTTAACCGTTGGCGGTTCGCTTCGATGGCTCCCGATATTCCCGCGGGAACGCTCTTCCCAACCCCCTGAACCCCGCACCGCCTTTCACTGGATGTACGCGAGAGGGTAAAAGGGCGGACACCGGAGCACAGGAAAAAGGAGAGGAGAAGGGGTGTGCGAAGGGGGTGTGAAGAGAGCTGCGGGGGTGCTGGAAGAAAGAAGGGGAGGGAAATATGCAAAAAAATATATATATAGCGAAGGACAGATGCGAACGGATAACACGAGGGCAAGAGAAGGGAAGAGGAATCACCGGGGGGGGGAGGTTGAACGGAGGGGTGCCGGGAGGGGGAGGGGCGAACGCGTTTGACGTTTCGCGTTTTCCCCGACATTCTCCCGCGGGATGGTGGCGGCTTTCGTGCCTGGAATCCGCCACGGGGTATCCGCACGAAATGGATATCGTGCACGCTCCGCAGGATAACCAGATAGAGAGAGGCGACGCGTGGACGAGGGGAAAGGGAATGGTGGGGGACGCATACAGCACAGGGGAACGAGTTACCGAAAAGCTGGGACAAATTGTCTCCTTGCTGGCTGGTTATCCGACTCTCTCTCTCTCTCTCTCGTTGTAATATAGGGTACACGGGCCAGCCCCGGTCAAAAGAGTCGCCGGGTTTGCATTAAACATTGCAGCATGAAGATGTCGATACGAAAGGGGGACACGCACGATGCCGCATTGTCGGCGCCCCCTGAACGAATGAGCGAAGTTTCTTGCGAGATTGTTTGGTGGCTAGATACCTATAAAAATCAATTCCGCGGTTCGGCACATTTTTTGGAGATTATTTAGAGTCGATAAAATATTTACTATAATATAGGCGTGAAAAAGTGGAGTTGTATAAATGATTTCAAATAAAACTGAAGTTGTTTTGATTGAAGTTTAATTTGAAGGTACATACTTACTCGACGACGCACAGCTTGGCAAACAAAGGAAAATCATGCCTCCAGTAATCCCCTATTTACACCAGAAACCTGATAATCCACTCCCCCGTCGAATGAACACAAGTGTGACCAAATCTCATCCGAAATCAGCCGGAAAGAAAACCTCGGAAGAGTCTGACCCCATTCCCCATAGTTTACTTTCGCACCGGGACGATACGGTGGGGTTGGTCTATCACGGATCGTGTATTGTTCGTCATAATTGCATACGTGGCAAAAAGGGGCTAACGATTCGGATCATTTATCAGGAGGAACGGTCCACTAATGGTGCGCCGGTCACGGACAAACAACCGGGTTCAACTCGAATCCTTCCCTCTCCCCTGGTTCGCGTCCCCGGGTGTACAGGGACCATCTGTCACTGACCAGTGCTTCGCCACAAAAGGCTACATCCGAAGGTCTCGTCGATTTTGCCTGTTCCGGGTGCGGCCATTCGTTTCCGTAATTCTTTTCATTTCTTTTCCAGTGGCATCGGGTAGAACTGCGCGGGATGGAAGAGGGGGGGAGGCAACGGTATCGGAATTAGTCGGGCAAACATTCGAGCGTCGATCCTCGTCCGGGAATCACGATCAAAGCTCGGAAATTTCACGGACTCCGAAAAGTTTCAAGTCAGCAAACACCACCAGAACTACCCTCTCTCTCTCTCTCTTTCTCTCTCTCTCTCTTCCCTTCGTTCGCCAAACGCTGATACGTAAGAACCAACCTCGAAGTCGAGGGAACAAGAAACTCGACGCAAGAAGAATACGTTTTATTTCGTTGACACTCGACGCGGAACGCTCTGTAACTACCTTGTCGATTCGATCGACGCTGACTGACTTTTTTGATGATGGGAACACTGCGGTGCTCTTTGCAGGGTCGCCTGATTGACGGGAAAGTGGAGGTCTGTAGTCTGTAGATGTTGCGGCGAGGCTGTGGTATTCGCTTGTGATTGGGATGTCGATTTTTCTGGGAAAAGTTTCCGCATCGATTGTGATAACTTTGAGATAGGTACATAGAGAATTATTTCTAATGTTAATCGTCTTGATGTCTTGGAAGCGATAGAATATATTTTGATTTGTTTGTAATATGTAGACCGAGGATTTTATACGCTCGTGACGATAATTTGCAATTTAAAAGAATGGTGGTAATTTCGTTATCACCTCGGACACGATTATCAAAATTCTCGGAATATATTTTTCAAATGTTGCACTTTCGATATATGAAAAGAAAAATCGAATTTTTGGACCAGTCGTGCGAGAATAATTCTTTAAAGGCATTTATGCAGCCGATCGCTCCATTTTAAAAGCCGTTTCCCTTAAAAATCGTCCGTCCAACGCCCGGCGACTCGCCCTTATGAGAAATAGAGTCCAGCGACGGTAAAAAACGCGAGCGGACAACCCGGCGAGTAGGTTTTGCTGACCCTTGAAGTAAATGGAGTCCATTTTCTGGTCTGTTCCGCCATCCGTGGGATCAATCAACACCCGCACCCTCGCGAATAACTCGAGCGCCCGACGCGTGCGAGTGTCACCCTCTCCAACGGCCGTTGAAATGAATGGAATGCGACCAAAGAAATAATGTTCCACTATTTCTTGGCTTCGTATTCATTGTGACAAAAGCTCCGATCGCGGAAGTCTTTTTCATTTTCTTCTGGGCCACGAACGCAAAAAACCATATCAAAATTTAATCATCGATCCGTTCAACGAAACAGAGAAAACGATTGCTGCACGAATTTCATATTATGAATTGGGAAATGTTTTTATCCGCGGAGAATAGCCAACGTATTTTTATCCACCTTCATAGTTCTACTTTTGCATTCCATTCTTTTATTAAAATATTCAGGGCATGATTTCTGATTTTGTTTTATGGTGGAGGATGTAGTTTTATAGGAATACGTTTGAACAAGAAACGACGAAGACTTTCTTGGATAAAGCTTCGCCGCAGCAACGAGGTAGTAAAATCAAAGAAAAACAGTGTACGTGGGATAAAGAACGTCGGAGGGTTCATTTCCTAACGATTATCAAACGCTCGATCCATATATCTGTCCACAACCACCCCCGCCTCGAACGAGGGAACGTGCACCCGCGAACATTAAACCGCAATCGATAAAGTCGTCAGTATTTTTCGCCGAGCAAACGGTATATCCTTTCGCCGGATCACCCTAACCCCGGCGGCGTCTGTTTACCTTTCAGAAAAGGGTAGAAATATGGATTCTGAAATTGCTGGTTAACCTGTCGATTATGGCGGTGAAATTGCATGGAATGCCTACCGATAAATCAGAATAGATTGCGCCGTTCGATGCGCGAACGGCCTCAGGACACTCGGCTCCTTTCTGCGTGAAGCGTGTAAATAGACTCTCCAATCTTCGCCACCTCTGCTACCAAAATTTCGTTATATCGCCGAAATTGACAGATTTATGGCGAACTCTATGGGGCTGTGCTCGTCGACGTGCTTTTCAAAGGTGGCTTCGAAGACGCGGTGCGAGACAGAAATTTAATTACCGGAAGATTCCTTCCTCGCTAAAAATGATAAGTTTGTATTGCCAGTCTGGTTTTTGTGCGTATTGTGTCGTGTTCAGCTTATTGAGATCGTTGCAGGTGAAAAGGAAGGTCTGTACGGTGATTGCTCCTGGCAATTGATCCTGATCATTTTTATTTTGCAGGAAGATCCGCATTCGGTCGAGGAAAACCGAAGCTGTTGCATACCCGACAATTGAAAGGCGCGCGTTCTACGGCATCCTGTCATTTCGTTTTCGAAGGAGCTGATAATCCGACAGGGGCAATCTCATTTCTCAGCAGATCGGGAGCAACCGGCCGATATCGTCAACCGTAGGTTGATCGATACCGGATCCATCCAGCAAGCAGTCGTTATAAAAGAAGCCACCCGGTGTTCGTCCATCTGCAGTCTCCATTTCGAACGTGTTCCGGGCGTGCCGAGGTCCGTGCACGCCGCGCCGGATGGATCTATCGACATCCCGATACCTAGCCTGGCACTCTGCAAAGAGGCTACATAATCTGACGTGAAATATTGCGCGACGAGGTTATAGCCTCATTGTGCCGGGGCTCTTCGTGCGGCAACGATCCGCGCCGGTGTGTAGTGCGTGGGTGCATCGGTGAACCACGAACTCATACACCCGCATAAACGCACTCATACATAGGTGCACACAACCACAACAGACGCCGCGCCGCGCGCCGGTGCATTCGAGTACCCGCGGCGCTGATGCGGGAATGAATACATGGTCGCAAGACGAATCTATCGAGGCTGAGCAGCAAACGGTTACCACCCCTCGTCGAGGGTGGTTACTCACCCCCGTGTCTTCTTGCTGGCCGACCCCTTACTTCCCGCACATGCACCACCAACCCACAGAATATTTGCCTTCTCTCAATTTTTCATATGCCGCCACGACCCGCTTCTACTCTCCCCTTTTCTCCCTTCGCCCCTCTTTATCTGTCTAGCTGTCTTTTAAGGTCTCCATTTGGATCTGCGTAGTCCGAGTCACTCACCGAGCCCCGAGAACTGGTTTCTCTCTCGTTTCCTTTCTTGAGACGCTACAGCTGAGATTTTCATCGGACCCGAACCATTCGATAGCCTACCAAAAAGGGAACATCTCTGCCAAGTTTCGGTCTGACATCTCACCTGTGAGGTGAGTACGTGTAAGAGTTTAAGGTGAGAGTTTCATAAAAATCTGCGTGTATCAGCCACCGGGGTTGTAAGACAGAATCCGGCAGAACGATTTCAGCGCCTAACGAAAAGCTGTTTCCGAGATTTTCAGAAGCAAGGTAACTAGCAATTTGATTTATAGCGAGAGCTCGACGCTCTAAAATATCGAAAAAGACGAAAGTCTCACGGGCACGTACATGCAGCCAGTCTGTGTGCGATCTAGCCGAGTGCTATTGACACTACACGGTATTCGAGATACTCCTCCCATCCTGGTATCCGTTCACGCAACAGTATACCCGTCAAATTGCAATTTCCTAAAGGAATATCCGATATCGTAAGTTGCCGACGGATTCTCGTGTACCTGGTTATTTCGGGTAGTCAGGAAATCCAGCCTCGAGACATTTTTATCTGCCGCGAGCATATCACTGTGTCTTTGGTATTTATAGCCGCTACGTATCGCGATACTCTTTGACGCGTCGCTCTAGAGAGAGTCGTCCCTCTCGTGGACAAATGAATTCGAATATTACTGCGATATCCTCTGAACATAATTTCCCTCGGAGGTTCTACGTCGGCCGGCTTGATCATTCTTTGGCGAACTTGTCCGGCCAGCCGGAGACTCTTTTTGCTCGACGTCGAACTTTCATTCTGAACTTACTTTCTAATTGATAATTATCCTTCGGATCTTCCAGTATTCGTCCTTTACGTGGTTCAACTTCCCATGGTTTGTATAGTATTTAATACTCGGAGTGTCTCACCAGCTCGTTCCACAGATTCCGTTCACCGGAAGTGATCAAATATTTTGTCCGCGTGTACACGCGCAACGGAACACGCTTCACAAGTCCCCAGAACTTCTCGCCGGCAAAGTATAGCCGTGGCGCACTAGGAAGTTAATTAATTATTAGTTAGACGCTACTTACTCGCTACGTATTACACTTTAATTGGAATCAATAATACCCAAGAACCTCGTCGAACTTTCGACTAGGCCACTCGCGGATTCCATGCCAGCATACAAATGCTGGCACAAACGAGCCACTGCACATTCGAACCGCCATTTACGTCGTCGCTTTAATCCTCGGGTAGTTATCCGTACGCAAAAATGGCGATCGCGATCCGGCAAATGTTTCAATCAGTGGATTCTACACTGGATGTTTCAATGAACGAATTGCGGGAGATCATTGTGAAAAACAATAAAAACCGAATTTTTTCGACGGTTCTGCTTTGAGGAGGAAAGTTACACTGTTGGTTTTTCATTTTCTAGGAGCACAGTTTGCAACAAAAAAAATGTGAAAAAATTCTCTAAAATGCGCCTTAGGGTCAAAAATATGTCACATTTTTTTCAGAATTTCAGAACGCATCAGCGACCAGAAAATGTACGGAAACGCGCGAAATCTAATTGATTTTGGTCAGTTTTCGAATGGTTCGATAGTCATTAAAAAACTTGTATGGACAGTTTCTACCATTTTAATCGGCTGATGCATCCCAGCATTTTGAGGTATAGTTGCAGAAAATGTAGCAAATCGGTGGTTTGAAAGTGAAAAACCAAAACAACGCCTTAGCGGAACACAGGTTCGCGAACTGCCGTACAAATTCGCGTGGCACCCGCTTTGGAAACGACCCGCGTGCGGACGTGTAAAGGGATTGTTAGAAAACGATGCGTTCGCGTATAATCTGACCTGGATCGCGATGAAAGGGCGGGTTCTCCGTGAGAGAGGCTGCGGGTCGATCGCGGGGCCGCGAATTTCTTCGGCACAATGGGAAAAATGAAGTGAACAGGACGCGGAGCCCGCTTGTTCCGCAGAGTAGACGCCGTTTCCGTTGAAATCCGTTTGTTGGAAATTACTCGCGCAGTTCGCGAACGTGAACGCGAAAGCGTTCCGCCTCGAGTGGGATATTGTTTCCCGGAAGCGTCGGCAAGCGGCTTTCGAGGGCAGCTAAGAAAATTACGAGTGCCGTTCCCCGGGGAGACTTATTAAAATATCTCCGTCCCTCGCCCATCGCAGTCCGCGATAATGTCCGATATTCGCATCGGGACCCCATTCAACGCGAATTCGCGACGCGTTTCCCCGTCAAAGCGCTTTTGTAGCCGGAGCACCGATAGTTCCACAGTCGCGAAACGCTAGCGAAAATTCTACTACCCCTGGGAAAAATGATTCGAATAAATCATCTGTTCGATTATCCGAGTACATAGTACGGCAGATATAGAATTTTATTGTTTACCACGTTCTTCGCTTACAATATTGTAGTCTCCGAAAGAATCGAACTGTTTAAACAGGGTGTTATATCTTGTAATCGCTTGCGCGTCATTAATTAGCGCTGCGTACATCGGCACGAAATTACATACGCCATAAAAGTGGGAAAAATCTTGGGCGAGACATACATATGCGTCCGAGAGTGTAACACGTCCGTGTAACATTTGCATATTTCCCGCGGAGGCCGCGTGCACTTATTTCTTAGGATTATTTATTGCCGCCCGTTATCTCCCCCCGCCCCATGAATTTCAGGAAGAATACCGGTTTTGAATATTTTACGATTCGCTCAGCTGCCGTGTGGACCACCCCGTGCATTATTAATCCTGATCGAAAAAAAGAATAACGCGACCGCCCGCGCCCACGCCCGCGCCACCAGGACGAAATAATATCGGGTCGAGTAAACGTCTGCTATAATACACGTACTATCGTATAATAGAGTGGCGATAGTTAGTGTACAGATATTTTATTGGGGTCACGAGAGACATGCGTAGATCACACATATATTTATTTTAAGGGTTGCGGAATTATCGGTATACTCGTAGCTGATCCACTAAAATGTTCGACATGCTGAATTAATTTGGGGCCATTTTGGCCAAGCATTTCAGAGGCAACATTCAGCTATTCGGCTGTTCGGCTCGTGATTAACTTCAATTGAGAGTTGTTCAACCCTAGATAACTAAGCTGCTATGCGTGGAAATGATCAATCATTAAATTGTTTTTATTTAATTACTAGCTTTTCCCCGCCACGCGTTGCTGTGGCTCAGTATTTTTTAAAAGCATGTTTTTACCTGTCACAGCTGTGACATTTATATGTTTTATTTTTCAATGCTTGTGGGTATACAATATTTTTCGTTGAAAAAACACGAACTAAAACACAAGGAGAAAAAACTTAATAATTTAAAAATACTAACCAAATATTTCAATTCAAACGTCAAACGACATTTGCGCACGTAGCGAAATCAATTTGGATAGAAATAAACTAACTGGCGGATGTTTATAATGTCGATAATGCAAACAGACGTCGATGTTGTAAATTCCTATTGAAATATTGATTTTATTGATTAAAAGCTGCGACGTTCGTTTTTTTTTGTTGTATTGAAATATGATTAAATAAGGACTTTTATTTTTTCCCGAATTTTCCATTTTTCCGGGCAACCTTTCCAATTTTTCTTACCCTATAACCTTATTCGGACCATTACGCACATTTAAAAAAAAAATAAGCCAAATCGTTCCAGCCGTTCTCAAGTGACGCGCTTACCAACGAACAGCATTTGATTTTTATTTATATAGACGAAAATATTTCATCCGATGGAGGACCGGGATAAATGAAATTAACTAAACTACAAAGGATTTAATCAGTATTGAATTTCTTAATTTGTGTCGCTTCGACAACAGGATAATTATCCAGGGTTAATTGGGTGCGATAGAAATAGCAATAAATCTAGTTGAAGAATTACGGTAGATTTCTGAATTTTCTATATAAACATGTTCCAAAAAATGTATAGACAACTGCCTAAACGTAGTTAATCTATGCACCCACCGAGTATTAATTTAGTACGTTTGATTTATGGGGATTTTCTGGTTTATTCAGAGTCCCAAAAGACCATTTTGTCCATGTTCCAACCAGAGTCGCCAGACTTGTCTCTCGACTCTACCTTTCCTTTCTACGACACAATTCTCCCACGCTTCCCTCCATTTATCCCGAGCATGCGCAGCACAGTTACCGCTATCAATGAACCATATTATACAGCGTTGCTGATTGTTTGCAACAGAATCCTTGAATTTTTTTCATTAATAATCGAATTAATAATCTCCCAGTCCGGGAGAGGAAGGGGACCAGCGTGGGCATGTTTTGAGGAAACCTAATTAATTTGTAACACCGAAATATCGCGATATGAACGTTCCCCGCTGTTAATTGCATGGTAACGTATTTACCAGTACACATTACATCCTGTTCATGTTTATTACCCGCGGAATTGCGTTGAGCCGCTTTTATTCGAGCGAAACTACGTTCGCACGGATATTTATGATCGAAAAGTCAACCGGTTAACAGATGGAATCTCCGCGATCGGCGGATGAACGACGAAACGGCTCGGGGTTCTCGATGCAGATTTCATGATAAGTGGTTTCCAGTGGAACTAATCGATAGCCTAAGCTTGTTTCGCTGATTAGTCTGCTGTCTCCAGCGTCGGTGTCTTCGCCGAACAAGGGGGAACCCGTCGATCCATTTTCTTGATGAACGAGACTCCTACGACAGCCAGTCAACGTGCAAATGCGTTAGCGAGAACTAGCTTATGAACTCGATCGCAAACGATGATCGAACAGCCGAACCAAATATTGGCAATTCACCGATTTTGAACAGTGCGTTAATTCGCAGAGTGTCGTTACTTTCGACTGGTGTCTCAGCCACCGAAAAATCCGTCGACCGCACACGCCGATTCCCGAGGAAGATGATACGTCGAGACAGTCTTCATCGTTTCCTCGGCACCGAATTCCCAGGGCGCATTCCGGTCGAGCACCGGGGTCGGGTCGAGTCGGGTCGGTGCTTTTTGGGCCACGTCTCGCCTAGGAAAACTCGAACCCTCCATTTCGAGGGACAGGGGTCCCTCGTGTGCGAAGCGAAACTAAGTTCTAATCGAATCAACGGCCCCCAAGCTTCGATTTACTCTGCACGAAGGAACGGCGAGCCGGTAACTCGTCGAACTACTATCCTCCGAAGATGATGTAGCAGCTGTTTCCTTCGTTTCTTTTTCCTACCTACCGTTCGCCTCTCCGCTTCGAAATATTATTTACCGATCCGGCCGGGGCTCTCCGCTCGTTAGAATGCTCGGATATTCTTCCTCGTTTACGGCTTTCTTCAATTTCTGCTCGATCCTCGTTATTCTCAAAGCATCTCCATTATTTCAGCATTTCGAGATTTTTTCGAAAAGCTACAGGACTTTTTAACAACTCTCGTTGAACTCTGTTAGTCGCTTTTGCGTTTGTAGATCCGGTTGTGGTATAAATTGCTACATGCGCATACATGCCAGATGCGCTTAATCGCGGAACATTGTGTGCGGCGTCGGTTTAAATGAGATCATCCCTTCGAAAGCAGTTTTTCAGTTTCGATTTGATGCCCGCTCGAGCGCAACGTGAACAGGAATTGTGGAATTGTTCCCGTGGGACTCGAAGGCAGACCTTTTTACCACATTTTCGTTCCCGACTTCCTTCCTCTACCAGTTTTAAGATTATCGTCGTCCGGATTTCGAGCCAGTTATATAACGCACGTTTGTAGAACAATTCCCCTAAAAAAAGCAAACAAGTTTCGGAAGACACGAATTTACGGACTTTCGAAGTTAATAACTGAAATTACAGCTCCCCGGTATCGCGCGCCAGTGCAAATCGAATTAAATGAAAAAAGGGGAATTAAGTTCGATTAAAATTCGGGAACGCGGCGCGATCTCTCATTTTGTCCGCTGTCATTGTTTCCTGTAAAACCATCGGTCTCCGTTTAATTGCATCGATCCCCGAGCGATCGCTATAAAACCCAGCCAGGAAATTTGTATTCACCGGTAGCGGATCGAAGTTCCCCTGTTCTCGGTAACGAATCGATGTTCTCCTGGTTAGGACCATCACGGCTTAAGAATACCTAGGTTGCACGGTAATGGACTGCTCTTTGGACCAAGTTAGGGGGAATCGACGTAGCTTTAAGGCGTACGTGCGCGACGTTCGCCAAGAAGACGGTACACAAAAGTTTTCCGCGAGCACTAACAATGGATTCCCGGCAAACCGGCCCGCTCGGCGCTCGACGCTCGGAAAACGAAACACTTATGAATGCAATGCCCCAGCTACCTAACTACTTCGAATCCGACCGAGGGGAAAAAACAACGATTACGTTTGCAACGACACGGTACACGTGCTGCTGCACTGCATCCGGTGAATGCGCTTATAATTGCTCGTGCTGCCTCTTCATTGTTGCTACAGGTGCGACTAAACGGTAATTATGCGAGACACTTTGTCGCTTAATGAGCTCCGGCTGCTGTTATCGAGTGGAAAATTCAACTGTTCGTTGGCCCTTAACACGTTCGGTACCATCGTCGCTCGTACGGGACGTTCGTGGAGTTTCCCTGCATCTTACAAAGGCAATCGACGCGCTAATATCACCGAAACCGGCCAGCCCTTTTTTTCAGCGGAGAATTTTGAATAACCACATCGGCTACAAAGCATCGAAAAATATTTGATCTGTTATCCAAATAATACTTTCTGACGCGCTTTCGCGAAAATGTTTCAAGCGGAGAACCAGCGCGAGTTTCTCTGCGAGGACGCGCGGGCATAACACGCTACCGAAACCTATCAGTCTGAGTGGATTTTACGTAAAGATGTCCGACACAACATCGCACTCAATGGGTCATCCCCGGTATCGAGCCGATATGCTTGATACACTATGCGAGTTCTGTAAAATGAATCGGACAGGGTTCGCCATTCTGCGGAGAGAAATCTACTGTAAAAACGGCGGACAATTTCAAATTCCTCTCTCCGGAGAATGTAACTTTAAACATCTTGAGAATCTAACGGCGGACATAGGTATTTATTATGCTACGTCTACACTGAAGTAATCGCTGGACGTTTTATTAAAATCAATTGTAAAATGAATTTGCGTTACAGTTTGATAACGAGTTACTCTGCGCCAAAATCAGTAACAAAATTCCGCCATCGATTTCCAGGGACCAACTAACGCTCAGAGGTCCGAACAAAGGTGCTCTAATAGGACTGGTCGAGATTTCGACAGGAGTAGTCCGAACTTCAGGTGGAAAGTTGTAAGTGGGTGCATTTGTAGTCGGCCAGCGGCGGCGGGAGCGTTAATGATGGTAACAAATGCGTAAACCTCGGTGCAGGGAAGACCATTCTGCCGATATACAAGGCCCTGTACGGTGCTCTGTACCGTTAGTTTGGAACTTTTTCCGGGATCGATCCGTGGCCGCGAGGACTCGATTATTTAACCTTCGCTCGGCCGAGAAGTGAGCGCGCCGCGCCGCTCCGATACGAACAATTCCGCTCGTCTGAGGCCCGGGCGAGCGGGAGCCTACTTTCGCCTCGAAACAAAACCGGCTTCCGACGGAATCACGCGAAAGTACTAAATTATGAAGCATTGTGGAGGTCGCGGCTTTCAGTCGATCGAGACTGGAACATACGCGGCGGGTCGCGCTCGATAACGGGCTGCACTCTGCTCGCCAACTCGCCGCGCGACCCGATACCGATATCGATATCGATATCGATGTCAACGTGCGCGACCTACCTGCATTCAGGTGAAATGTCCTTCCCGCAATCCCGCCCCTCGCTCTCTCGTCTCGTCGACCTCGCTCCGACTCCTTTCCCGCACCCCGCCCACTCTCGTAATCCGACGTGAAAAATTGCGTTCCTCGGCGAAGATATACGCGGTCCTCCGCTTTAAAGAGCGAAAATCTCGGTGACTGATATTCCATTCCCCCACCATTGGACCTTTTTCAGCCCCGAGGAACGCGACGCGTCAAAAACCGCGACGAACCCAAGACAAATACCTGCCGAGGACCGAGTGCCGCGCGAAAATCCTAATTGCGCCACCGTTCCGGCGGATCGCGAATTTATGTGGCCGAGGAAACTGATCCGTGAGAGATCCAGATGTTCCAGGCAGCTCGTTGCTGTCTTGTGGGGGAGTATAAAATTGTGGATCTCATGGGAACTATGGTGGCGTTGTATAGCCTCGAGGAAAGCGCGCCCTCTGCGCGCGTTTATGGGTTTATCGATACCGGGGTCGTAGGAGACGATGGGCACCTTGGGTGCGGTGCTTGGGACCCGTGAAGAGTTTTTCGAATTATTTAACAGAGGTGGTAGCGAACGCGAACCTGCCTATGTTGCTTCTAGTCAACCAAATCAAAATTCTATCGAGTTTGTAGAGTTTAACAAGGGGTACATTCTCAAAGCGATTATGGAATCTGGAATGAATTTATCAGCAGTCCCAGACGCTCTTCAATCTTCAGCAGTGAAAATTCTGTTTCACAAAGGCCAGCAAAAATCATCTTTGTCCAGATAGAATCAATTCTGTAGCTGCTAGATTGACGATCTGTCAGCCGTTCGTTGAACCATCGATCCGCGAGCCGATCAGAAACTGCGTCACGTCGATCCCCGTGCCGTTTTGTAATTTTTCGACGTGCCGATTAAATGCGGTCCGCGTCCCGGCGCCCGCACAACGCCGGTATTTTTTCAACGGGATTGCCAGTGTACATATTTATCCCGATATATTTGCGTTCGCATTCGCGGTAAATACTTCGGTGGCACCGGCTTCAATCACGGAGCATGTACCCCAAGAAAACAACGCCTGATGGAAACGGGGCTTATTGACGAAACGATACTATCATCCCGGCTGTTAACCGTCGACGCCGATGAAACTGCCACGAGCGACACCGGGATCCCCTGATAGTCCGTCGCCATTCTTTCGAGCGGAATTATAAGCTCAGGAAATTCTGTAAATTCTCGCGCGTCGTCGTTTCTTTTTTCTGTTGTCCTCGGGTTGGATTGTACATACAGCGCGCATCAAAAGCGTTCCGTCGTTCAAAGTTTCTGGCGAATTAATTAAACGAACCAGCAGCTACGGTGGGTACAATACCATGACAGCGTGCGACAAGAATGTTTAATTTATAGCCGAGCGGAAGAATTGATGGGACGCGTGGTCCCAAAGAATTTCTAGCTCTCGCGGATCCGCGCGCATGCAAATAGACGCGGCATCGGTCACCGGTCGGGCGTCCGATAAGTGTGTGTCACCGGGGAGATACAATGGCAATATTGCAAGATCGGCAGGTGGTAAGCATCCGAAGGGAAGGGTGGTGCGTCGAGGAGGGCGGGGGTCGCGAGATTAATACCCGACAAGTGGGGAACGGTGTAACGTTCGATCGAGCGTCCGACGAACCTACGGAAATTGTCCGGCGAGCGTTCGCGGGTCTGCTCAGCTTTGTTTCTCAGAATGTCCCCGGGTCATTGTGATTCCGTTAGACGAAGCTCAAACGGCTTAACCGGGGATGCATTTCGTATGCAAATGGGAAATGTGTTCTCGAATAAGCTTACGTCTCTGTAGCTGTTACGGATCAGCTCTTACGGCGTAAATCGTTTCCGCCGTACGAACCACCCCCTTTAGCAAACCGCGGCCCTCCGTGTGCTTCCACAATCAACTTTCCGCAACTCGATTAATCTTTTGCCGCCGCACCACCCTGCAACGGGATTACGGGGAATCGTTCGACGCGCATCGCCGGTTGCGATCCGTTACGCTGCGATTCTTGGGAGTTTCGTGGGATCCCTGGACCCCATTTACGTACAATTACGAGGATACACGACTCGGACTATGTTACGTCGAACTAACGTCGTGACACGGTATCAAGCCTCGGAAGATCGACCGCCTAACAACGCCCGCTCCCGGGTCAACGGCTCTGATTACATTCCGGGCGAATTTTGCTGGATCCGAGCGCAATCGAAAGCAATGGCCTCGCCAGCCAGTCTTCTCGCCGAGATTAACACTTTCGTTCAACACTCGGCGACCGTAAAGGTTAGGTAGAAAGAAAGGGCTGTTAAAAAATTAGCTTCAATTTTCGTACCAAAATGTTTCAAAGTAGATAATCAACATCTGCAATTCTATAACACCATGACCGAGATTCGGTAGCAAGTACCGAGATGCTCCCATAGTCCTACCGAAAATTCAAACAACGTACAGCTTGATGCATTGCGACCAGTTATCGCGGTGCATAAACTATTTGCTATCGGTGTCATCTTGCAAGGCGTTGGATAGGGATAGAGGCAACGGTGCAGGGATCAAAATAGAGAGGGAGGCAGAGAGGGAGAGAGGAAGAGACAGTCTAATCCCGCCGTTCCACTTCCGCCCCGTTATGTCCAGGCCATCCCCTATATCTTGCATCACGGGTCGCCGACCGAGAAGGTTACGGAAGCTACTTTGAAAATCTGAAACTCCTGTAAGACCCTTGTATACATGCGATTGTAGGGTGGCTGTGGGGGTGGGGGAGGAGGTTAGGCGAAGGTGGGTGCAGCGGGAGGCGGCGTAGGAGGCGGTAACAAAGCGCGGCTGGAATTTGTATTCCTTTGATCGGTCGCGTGTCGGCTACGAAATCGAAATCTATTTCTCAAAGCCCTTTGAAAGCGTGGCGAATCATTCGAACGCGGATTCCCGGCGATTCCGGTGGAACAAAGAGCCCCGTTTCCCGTTGCGGGAAGTGGACTTTTCCATTTTCAAAAAATCACGACCGGCGTTAAGGCGGACGACGACGCTCTATGCTCGGCGATGCCTGGGACAGGACGCGTTAAGAACACCGGAGCTCCCGGAGAGAACGTGTACGATAGCGCGCGCCCGCGTGTGTGTGTGTGTGTGTGTGTGTTTGCGTGTGCGCGGCTCTGTGTTTCTTCTTCTTTCTTTAGTTCGTTCGCTTTTTTTCTCTTTTCTGTGTTCTTCTTTCCACCCGGCACAACCTGGAGGACGGAGACACGCAGGGTAATGGAATGGAGAGGCGAAATAGAATACGACGCGAGGTTGCGCTGGGGACCCGGTATTACGGTGCTGCGTGAATAGAGAGTTTTCAACGAGAAGTAAAAATGGAGGAACCTCGTATTGTTGTGCGGTAACGGGTCTCGTGAAATATAATCGCGGGATGTTCCGGCTCAATAACGCCCGCTGGCACAGTTTCATCCGTCAATGCGTTTGTTTCGGGGAACGCGATCGATTTAGCCCCCGAAAGAAAAGAGAGGATTCCAATTCGGAGAATTTAATAAGTCGCCTGCGATGAATTCCGATGAGCCATCGGATCACCGTTGGTCAGTGTTCGTGACTGTTCCTCGGTAGTTTCGAACTGTACTAACAACAGATTCCCGGCGGGAGCATTATTTTACAAGGAAAATCCTAGGAAAATGAATGAATATTAGAAGCGAATATTATCCCAGGAAAAAGTCAAATTCACATGAAAACGAATGAAACCATTTCTACGCATGGAATTGTACGGTCAAGCGAAAATGGGTTTATACATAGTACCAGGATCCCTTCAGCCACTTTTTAGAATCACACGAGGATTAAAGTTTGTCCACCGACAGGGTCTGTTCTTTTAAATGAACGAGTGTTAATAGCGTCACGGGTTTTCAGTGTATCGCGAAAGTATACTTTCCGAGCACCTTTGAAATCGCTCAACTAACGCGGATCCGCAGTGGCTTAATGAAATTCCGCTGCAGTTTCTCTCCATGTTAAACAAAGGTTTCGGATTTCGAAGTGGATGAGATAGAGCCGAGGACTTCGGCAGGTTCGCAGCTACCCCCGGAAAACGATTCCCCGAGGCGTTGTTCTCCAGGACTTCCCATCATCGTCTTCCACCTATCCCCAGTTCCAGCCACTACCGCCAACATACAGCCCCGTAGTTCTCTCTCGGAAACCCCCTAGGCTTCTCTCTCTCTCTCTGCCCCTCTCTGCCCCCTCTCTTTTTCCACGTCGCTCGTATACAGGGTGAGGCACCTGACTCGGGCCACGTGAATATCTGCATTGGTAATATTAGTCCTTTCGAAAGAAAGAGAAATGATGAAAGAAAAATTGTCTTGGAAGACGTACAATTTTCCGTCTACATGGATATAGATAAGCAAAACGCGATCCTTACTTCATCGTTTTTCTGTGTCACATAAGAATCGTGAACAATCGTGGAGTTCGAGCATAACAAGCTTGATTCACGCAAACGTGCCCGAGAAAATATGTTTCAATCAGCAATAGAAAACGAGGTACATTCGAGTGGCCCATTTTCGGTGCCCCACCCTGTACACTGTCGTCGCTGACGACGTTACCATTTACGTCCGAGCGCGTTACATCGTCACGCCGCTTTTACGCCACCCTCGGAATCATCCCGTGATCCGGCACTTTCTTCCCGGGGAAAAACACCCTCGACACACGGGGGTGCTGCGCGCCGCAATCATCCCCCAAAGCCCCGTGCCCAAGGAGCGGTCGCAATATCGTGTGAATGCATTCCCAACCAAAGGAAAAATCTTTCCCGCGGAATTCCTTCCGCCAACGCGTGAAAATCATATTCCCGACGAGCTTGCTCCTTTTTTCTCTCTCTTTCTATTTCATCAGTACGCGCCGGAAAGTCGAAGCACAGCTTTCGAATCTACCCGGAAATTTCGTTTTTTTTTGCCTCGAGCTGTTCCAGAACGGTTTCTTGCGACGCGACGTGCCGAGGGAAATTATTGTCTTGGTTTCAGTCGGTGATTTGTACCGTGGGATTCGCTTTGCGGCGGGAGCGCCTCGATTGTTGCAGCGATTCGGTTACCTTCGATTTGCAAATTCGATAATACCGACGCGGAAGCGTCTTTCTGATTTTAGTGGTTGTATAGCGGAAATGGGAATGCTAATCTTTTTTAAGGGATCATCCTGGTTTTTTACGGGACCCTTCGAAATTGCGGGTTCTAATATTTTTCGTTTGCGATTGATATTGTAAAGATGCATCAATGAATTTGCATACAAAGAATGTATAATCTCGACTGCAGTAGATTTTAGTTAGGTTGGGTTCAGCGTGTTCGTGTTCTTATATTAGGTCTGTGCCCTATATTTGGAGGAACTCGTAAGAATTTTGTATGCACCGAATACCAACGAGAAGTCGACGAAAATGAGACGTAAAGAATCTCGGGGAACTCGGAGGATTTCGATTAGCCTCAGACCGACGTCTTCTCTAATAGATACCAAAGGATCGTCCGGGTCGTCGACGTTGCATAGACTTCGGTGTAGTAGAGGCTTACGATGTCAAACCACTGTACCCGTCAAACCACCGAAATGGAGCAGTCGAACTTCCACGACTAGTTCGAGCACCTCCGCTAACAGGATTATTCCGTTTATTCTCCCAACAGCAATTTTATTAACATTCGTATATTCTATAATATTTTTCGCTCACTCTTAATTCAATTCAATTTTTAATATTTTCAATAATTTCAGCACACTCTACACGTTTCATTACAAATTCACTGTAATCGAAATTGAATCGGAACGTTTTCATCAACCTCTGAATATTCTACGCCTTTATCGCGCTGTTCGGAACACTCCATTTTGAACAACAGCTCCATTTATTTGCGAATCGAGTGTATGCACGTTTCGTTATGAAATTAGAACACTATGATTTCCATTGTATTCATTTAGAAAAATAAGACTGCAAACAGTCCGACTTACAGTTTTTGACATATTAAAATCATAAAACAATGACTGTGCTGCACGAATTGTTTGACTTCGCAGGTACATTCGCTTGCAAATTCACGAGCAGTGTAGAAATTCGATAAATTGATTGACACTCCAAACAGATGGAAACTGAATACAGGAAGTTCCATACAGTTTCAACCACACATCACTCCATTCTACCAACTTGTAAATTGATTTCCTAACTTTGACTAATCAATTTTATTTAGAAAAATATAATGTTGCTTTAAGGTTACGGTTAAAAATCGAACATTTCGTATGCAAGAACCTACCGCAATTTGACTCGTTCCAGCTGAGCTTCATCGCATTCCACTAAAATCTTCGCAACCCCTCAGCCAGCACCGTCGCAAAAAAGTTGACGGAGCTTCCAGTCGATTGTACACGGAGTAGAAATTTCCGGGGGTTGGCGATGGACAGGAGGGTAGCGAGGGAGGCGGGGGATGAAGAAACTATTTCGTAAAAACAGTCGATGTAACTCTCCACCGGAATCGAATAAGAATCGAAACTTCACCGGTAACTGAATTCCCCTTTCGCTGCCGATATCATGACCCCCGGAACATCTAATTCTACAGCGCGCGAGGAAAGCTCGAAAATAAAATTACGAAGTGAGAACTTTCAACGCGAAGCTTTCACCGTCCACCCCGAATCCCCTTTCAACCCCTAACGTTCTCGTTTCTAGCTCCCCCACCCCCGTCTCGAATTTCTTGCAAGAACAGAAGAGAGTTTCTCTGTCTGTCTGCGGGCACGCAATAGCCACGACCATATCACCGGGCAATAATAATAATCGTAAATAACGGACATAAAGGATCGTCCAAGATAACGGATGACTGTAACTTCGTCCGAAAGTGTATCCTGATAGGGGAGGGCGCAGCGACAGCCACGGTCAAAATGAGAATAAACGAGAGAGAAACCGAGAGCGGCAGCCGATAGACGAGATTATAAATCCCGGCGGGTAATTGCAAATGAAGGTCCGACATAAATCCTCCATTATTTGTGATAATTGCAGGACGATAGCCCCCGAATGAGGTTACAACATCGCGTAAATCACCGAACAACCGGCACTGCTCACTGTATCACGAAATTTAATCGACTTCCACAAGTTTCCCGAACGGCCAAATTACTTTATCTTCGCTCTGCGAGTAGGGACCGAGGAATCGACGTGTCGTTCCCTCGCTTAAGGCGGATTCGCATGTAATCGGTGTAAGTGTATTTCGCGAACCTGCGGACAATCACCGATGGAGTTGAAACAAACTGCTGCGAGTCGCAGAATTGTTCGCGCACTTTGCGGATGAAACTTGAATGGAAGAATTGTCACGTGTGGCGCTTGGGGCTTCGGAATTCTTTTGCGATTAGACTGTGGATTTTTATGTGAAACATCAATTTTCTATATCAACACTTCGCCTGCCGCAACCCTTAAATTTGCATACCCGTAAACCTCTTCCAAAAAAGGGAACAATACGCATCAGCCACGAAGGAAAAGGAAATACCATGAGCACACGGCGAAACTTCCGCATTTTGCACCCAAATATGGCGTTTCCGAGTGTTGGCATCATTTCGTAGCAGCTTGGAAAACTTCAAGAAAATGGTGACCTTAAATCCTAGCCAAGTTCCAAGCATTCTCAGTCCACGACACCGTGTTGGAACAAGTATCGGTAGTCAAACAACAAAAATTTTCTAAAATACTCTTGGAACTTGGAAAATCGAAATTCTTCGAGCCGCAATTACTAATGTAACTTCTTTCCTACAGAATATTTACAAAAAGGTCCGACAGTCTACTTACTAATAACATTTGAATAAACCACGACAGCCCACAGTGACTCTTTCGGGTTACTGCTCGAGACGACAACCCTGCCGGTACATATAAAGAAATCATGAGGGATGGTACCATTTCTAAATAATTCCTGAAGAAATGAACGAATCGTCCCTCGGCATAAAACAAAATTTCAGTTCGTTCCGTCAGCGTGGCATTCATCGCAGCCGTCGTTGGCGAGGGTGAGGCTAATTACGATAGGGGTAGAAAGAAAATGATTTCCTCGGGTCACGAGTCTATTAACCGGTGGTGGCGGATTCCCCTTTGGGGGAGCATTGATGGATACATTTCTAATTTCACCTTGAATGTCACGAACGTTGATAACCGGTCTCCGGAGCTCGTCAGCTGATCGGGTTCTCGGCAGCTTTATGGGTGATGCATGGTTTCTCCCGGGGGAGCGGGGAAATGACAAAGCAGAAAAATTACGGGCAGCACGGCGGAGATATCGATTCAATCTGACAGGCTTTTTCTTTTTGATCGCGAGGAAAACGGCGTTGCACAATGGGCCAGAATTGCAAAAACCTGGACAAACTTCGTGTCACCGGTGATTATACATTACCAGCTGCTAGCACGCCCTTTCGGGATCGTGGGATCTAATTCTGGCATCATTAAATTGTTACATAATGTCCGATTTTACAATACGAATCGACGACTCACTGTGCGCTGAATCGATCCTGGGTATCTATCCCGCGGTGCACTGAATAACGGAATGAGGCGGCGCGCGGCGCGCAGAAGCGTAAAACACTTCGGGGACACGAATATCAATGTCTAACGTTGTAGCTCGTAAATTTTTCGAGCCGCCCACCCGGCCCCCGCCTGTAACTACGGTCTCTTTCATCGACTGCGATCAATGGGGCCGAGCGTGCTCGACCTTTTGCGAGCCGTGGAGTCCCGGAGCGAATATTGCCTGGACATAATCCATGAAGTCTGGATAAACTTGAGCGCTGGCCGCTGTGCGCTGGTTTCCGGGGCCGTGGTACACGTGTCCGAGCTTAACGACGAACGGAAGCCACTATGCGCCACGGATTGACGTGTGCCGGCTTCGTGTAGAATGTGTAGATCACCTTTTAGAGACGGGCGAGGCATTAGCGTTATTGCGACGTCTTCGCCTCCCTTTCACTCAACTATTTCGCATCTGCACGTTCCGTTCCAGGCACGCTCGTGTCCTGTACGGATCACCGGCGACAAACGTCGAGTAATTGGAGCCTCGAATCGCGGAATATTAGAAGGACTTGTCCACCGAAATGCGACCGCTGGTCACGCTATTAACGCCGCACGCAAAAATTCTATGCTTCGTTCTGATACCGCTACGTGAGGCTCTACGGGCGAATGGAATTTCTATGAGGCGGCAGATGGCACCGACTGACTAGAAATAATTTATTTAACTCGTTAAGTGCAGAATATAGACCAGAAATAATTCACTTGACCTCAAAGTAGGGTGAGTGTTCGAGTAGCCTGCCATTCCATCATTTATTTATTATTTTCATCAGATTCTTCTTCTTCTGAAACATTAAGGTACGCGATTCTTCAGGCAATTTATAAATTGTCGTCGCTGAGGCGGTAACAATAAGTCTGGATGTCTAGTAATCTGATTTCCGCAGCAATTTGTCCCCGATATCCCTACACGATCGAAGTGCAAAGTCCTCGAAAAACAACAATGAACGGCGGTGGAACCGTATCGGGGAGTTTCGCCAATTAACGAAATGATATCCGGTGCACTGCAATTCAACAATTCGAAAACTAGTAGCGTCGAGACGAGGACGATACACCTCTGATAAAACCCCCCGGCTGCAGCCCGTCGCGTCGCGTTCAAGCGTTTCGGCCACGAGAGGCTGATAGTTCGACGAGAGTGCGCGCCGGTTTACTGGCCGTTTTATTGCGACAGTTTGGCCGAGCACGAAAAAAAAAAAACGGATTGACGGCAAGAGGAAGGACCACATTCAGTGTAATAAATTTACCGGTTGTAACGTGCTTTGTTAAACAATTATTAGGCGCACACATTTTTTTCGAAACTTATTAGCGCAACTTGCATCGTCACTGGTTATGCGACCGACTTTAGATTCCCTGTTTTTAAATTATTGAAATTATTGGGTGCACGTATTTTTTATACTAATTCTAAAGATGCAAAAGCGTTATAATCGAGAAGTATTGGTCTGTTAAACAAAGTTTCCTTATAAATCTGTAAATCAACGTGGCAGGTCCCAACAGAGCAATGAACAACGTCTAAGAAACAGATTCAACATGTCACAGAATAGGTCTGTTTACAACAACAGCAATTAGAAACATGGAATTTAGTTGGCATACTTGATGGATAATCAATACTCTCTCTCTCTCTCTCTCTCTCTCTCTCTCTCTCTCTTTCTCTCTAGCTACAGTCTTATGATGTTCAATCATACTCGAGGTTCGAGGATCAATAATTATTCGATGTCAGAAGTTCCTGAAAATCTTGAAAGTTTCGCTAAATGTAATAATTTTGGAAGTTCTAAAGGTCCTGGGAGTCTTTAAACTTCTAAAAGCTTCGAAACCATTCAAGATATTGATTTAGGATCATAGTATTAGCTTGTTAATACGCTTTTACTTGTTCAAATATTGATATTATTCAAGTGCTTCGAGAGTTCTAGCCGTTTTAAGAGTTTCAAAACTGCTATTTCAAAATTATCGTGGTCGCGAAGACTTTCAGAGCTCGAATGAAATTTAAAACGAAGTTTTTATACACTTCATGTAACTCTAACACGCGTTGCAGTAGCGGGGATAAATTCTGAATAAATATCAAGCACATCTCTGTGTACCGAGACTGTAATGCGTTAAACAGTTCTAAATATGGGAAGAGTCTCTATAGAAATTCATTTTAATTCGTCCGTTTACTTTTTCCAGTGGAGAGTGGAGTGACGTTTCTTGTATCAGTTGGAGACACCGTGTATATTGGAAGCGATTCAAAGTGATTGCTAGGCCATCGCTAGCTGTACCACAGGTTCGTGTCCGCGGTCGGTGTCGTAGCTTCAATGAACTCCGGACCGTTGACAAAATGAAAAGTTTGAACGATTCCGGGCGAGAGAACGAGAGTCAGAGAAAGAGAGAAAGGGAGATAGAGATCGAGATAGAGGTAGAGGTAGTGGGAGAGAAAGAGAGGCAGGAGAGTTTTGGTGGCAGGATCACGCGGAGCCGTCTTCTCGCAGTGGCAATATCCATTTCAATATCGCTTCGGGCCGCAGAGGATTCACGGGTGCATGTGTGTACGTGTGTATACGCAGCGGAGCAACAAGGCATTTGAAATAATTAAATTCCTAACGTTTACCTGTATTTCCGCGAGAAGTTCGCCCCGGCAAACATGGCCGACATAGCGTTAATGAAGAACTTGTAAAGTTATTTGAAGAACTTTAGAATGACGTATGCCCGGGGCGGGCGTAATTAAATTTAATTCCGTCGACGGGCAACAACTTTTAATGCTGCGTTAGCATCACGCGTGTACCGCGAACTTTCCGTGCCGTTTCTAACAACATAGAGGGCGTGCACAGCATTTATTGAAAAGCGTAATATCTCGCCGAGTAATAAGTTCGTTCACGGTCTCGCGGAAACACCCCGGCAAATTACGATTTAATAGAATTTAGATTTCGGTTAATGAAGAGTGCACACTTTCCGCGCTCTTTGCCCAGGCTTTAAACCAAATTAGTATCAATTCAAAACGCACACTATACCGCAGGCGAGGGTATGGCAAACCGTACTTGAATCTCATTTTATCAGCCAGCCTTGTTTCATAGTCTTCAATGTCTCAATAAACTCGGAAAAAACCAGGTCTTTTTTTAATTTCGTCAAAGCAGCCATTTTTTCAACCTTGTGCTTCTATTCTCAACGTAGCGTAGGCTGAAACCACCATGCATGCTAAACGAAACATCAAGTGCCTCTTTTTAAAAGGGAATTCCTTCTCCATTTCAATGAGAAGCCTTTTCGACAATTTTTATAAGAGAACGACCGGAGCCATTTAACCTGGAACTCCGTATTATGTTTTTAATATTATTTCCATTATGCCTCTCAAATTTTTTCGGTTTCAATTACTTAAAAATACAGTTTGTATCGCTCGTGAAGTTTATCTGACTTTAAAAATTAATTTTGTACACATCCTGTGTTATACACAACCACAAGGTATCGGATACTAGAATTGCCATTTGATAAAGTCTTTGGAAGGTTCCTTTCGCAACAAAGTTCTATGCTGAAAAAATACTCGACAAATGATGTTCCGACCGAGATGAATCTGTGAACGCACGAAACGAGGAAGAAGTCGAAATTAACATTTATTTATCGCGTGGCGACCCAGTTTGAGCTTCGAAACACGGTTGCAGTCGGCGGTTTATTGTTTACGAACCTAATTAAAATAGTATCCAGTGTTTCGCCGAGCGGCGCGGTTTTTAATCTGCTAAATGTTTTCAGCGCTGGACCAAAAAAAAAATGCGCATCATTCGGTAAAACTCGCCCGGAACAAGTTCATGTCCCGAACCCGAACATAACGGATCTTTATCGCGGCACTGCCTTTCTCCAATTTTCGTTCCGGGGCGAAAGGCAATCTACGACAGAAATTTCGAGTTGGTGTTCTCGATCTAACGCACAAAGGCGGCGGGGAAACGCTTCATATTTTTCGCTTATTTATCGTCGAACTTGGCTGATTCCACCGAATTATAGGTGTACGGTCCCGGCCATTTTCCGGGGAAGCTCCGTGGCACACCATAAAGAATGGACCTTGTTACGTCTCGTTAAGGAGTTTCACGAAAGTTTCACCTCTGCCTTGCTCTTCTCTCAATCTCCCTTTTGTAATAACCGCGAGATGAGTTTACGGTGTTAGACTCGGGCTGAAACGAGAAGCGACGAGAAAGCATCGACGCGAGATATCGAGCTAATTCATAATAACTATCTCGCCCCGTGGCTCACCCGTTCCTCTAATTATTATAAAACTAATCATTTCCCTACCCGCGCCACAGTCGACCGAACTTCCTGCTAATTAAACTGTGTTGTCTGCATCTTTACTTTGATAAATATGATCACGATGAACCCGATGACTGACACCGGAGAGTTTACACTTTACAGCGTAGCGGGACGTTGTTCGCCGACGTCCTCTCGCAAATCGCGACTCGGGTCATATTGTTACTCGGAAAAATACATCCTTACTTTTTAATTCAGAATTAACGATCGACAGAATAATTCATTAATTTGATCATAACGCGAAACCGACATTATACCTTTCCAATACATCGCATATTGGAATATAAAATCAATGTTATACAATCAAAATTCTGCTAAGACCGTCCCGTTGGGAATTACAGAACATTCTGAACCTTTTATCTCCTTTTTATCCGACATTCGAGGAAATTATGTTTCCCGGCCGAAGAAATTTCATACGTGTTCGCCGACGAACGAGAAAGAGATAGAGGCAGATTGTGCCGCGCTCTCTCCGTAGCGATGCACATAGGTAATGCGTTCGCGATATTCTTCGTCGAATGTAATTAACGGAACGCAATAACAACTCGGGCAGCTCGGTTTTTCGTTTTCCCTAGGAAAAGCTGGATATTCGTGTCGAGTAATGAATATCGATCCATCCAGTGAAATTCGATAGTAAAAAGATTGAATAGTCAAATGACTGGACCCAGATTTTTTAACCACACTTACTGGAATTATAAGGATGCGAGAGTTATGATAAAAACAAAAAGATCTAACAAAATCCAATCCCGTGAGTTTTTATTATCCCTCGAATACGTGCCAGTCAATTTTAATTGGAACACGAACAGCTATTCTCATACAATTTTTCATCATCGTATCCACCATTATACATATACACACGTATATATACCTATATAAACACAACAACGCAACAAAAAAAAAATCAAAACTGTATTTTTTAACTGGCACGGAAAATGTCTCTCTCAGTCCCGCAGCATGATCAGTCTCGCGCGAAATTTCGTAGAAACATTGTAATAATTACCAACCGCGTCGCCGCCGCCTATGGGGAATTTTTGCAACGGTGTTTGCGCTTTTTGCGAGACTAATCTCGTCGTGGGTAATCCCTCGATGGTTCGAGGCGTCAGCCAGCTAGCCTCGCGTATTTGTTCTGTCTTATTAATTTACAAGGTGGAGGGAACCAGAAGAGGTAGATGCTGAATAAATATCCAGGCAGACGAGGACGAAATTCGGGATACTCAGCCCTCGAAAGCACACCCGTAGCACAGAGGCAAGCGGTGTAAGACCGTGTTTAATTTATTTCGACTGCACAGGACCCAGACATTAAGCTTCCACTATTCTCCTCCACCTTCCTTATTTGCCTTGCATTCGTCACCGGGACCGGGGAGGGAGGTGCAGGTTTCGTCTAGAGTCTAGAGGAACGCCTCCAGGTTTCCTTCGCTCGCCACGAGCAACTCTAATCCTTTTCCTTTCGCGTTTCTATCCCCCCCTGTTGCGTTCTAGCCCCTTGTACCCCCGCACTGTATTCTCCCTGTTCAACGCGCGAATTACACGTTAAGAATCACATTTAACGTTCGCCCATAATTTCACCTCGCCGCGCCGCGCCGCGCCGCCAGTTTTCACCATGTAACCACCCCTCCGCAAGTTACGTTTCTGTTTCGCGGCAAGAGCTCGTCAGATTACCTCGGTTGTTTCAGGAACTCGTGTCTCGCGGCCCTCTCCTCGTGGCTTTTTGATACCGTCCGAAGAAACCGGATCGCTTACGTTAATTAAATTTTGAGATAGTCGAGCACGGCTATCCAATTTCACCGGATGGATCGATATCCATTACTCGATACGAATGCCCGGTTTTTCCCCAAGGAAAAACGAAAAAGACCGTGTCCGTCCGCGTTGTTATTGCGTTCCGTTAGTTGCACGCCAACAAGAATACCGCGGACGCGTTGCCTACATCGAGGAGAGGTGTTCAACTAGATCTGTCTACTAATTCAAATTGCATCTAGCCGTTTTTCTCACAAATGCAGAAAATTCGCAATTTATTGCTTATACTCGGAAACTGCAGTGAACCATAATAATTGCAAAATGCGTACAAACGTGTCCGATTTTTTCCAGAATTTTTCGTGCTAGCAGGGGCTAGAGAAAAAAGCAGTTAATCCGATTTTCCCCTGTAGCTATCCTCCCGGCAGAAATAAGGGGTTGAAAGTTGGTACAATGTGATTTTCGAGGGGACGTATCGAATGGTCCATGATCGATTTCACTCTCGTGTGGACAACCAAAATGTAGGAATCAATCCGAAGCTTTACCCGTTAAGCCTGTCTTTCATTTACTTTTAAATCCAGATTTAATTCAATCAAGAATACACTACATTCGTTTACCCGTTAATTGCCACATCAATCATGTATGGATGACACTGATCTTTGACCAAGTATAAAAAATACAAAATGCGAGATAAGAATTGTCTGAAAGAATCACAGGAAAGTGGCAGTGGGATTAAAAGACGGATTCGCCAAGCAAGAGCTTCGATAAATCGTTCAAGCAGAGTCCATTTTGTCAGCGCGGACATCCAAGGATATTTTAATGGAACAACTATCCACTCGAATCTTTACGGTCACGTTGCAGACGCCTCTTTCCTTCCACTTTCAGTCGGAGAATATCGTCATCGCGGTCGTCGAGTAACTACCCCTAGAGATTTCCGGGATCATAAATATCCCCGACATCGGGACATGTGTCTGCCTTAATGCTGTAGACATGTTTCTCGGGAAACCGTGCGCTATCTTGCCCTCTATATTTTTCTCCGCTTCGTGTCTCGCGTGATACGTACCCGCGGTTATATACGGAAAGTAATCAGTGACTGTAACACACCGCTGAAAATAATAGGGGATTCCCCGCGCCGCGGAATACAGTCCAGTCGGCAGGTCGAAAAAAAGGCGTCTATCTGGAAAGTATTCCGAACTCGATGAAATTTTGACACGTCATTTAGGGGTACTCTGCGGTGTCGAATCTGAGTTTTCGACCTCGAGGACCCTGTGCTAACTTGGGGAGGGGGTAAACACCACGATTTTTATTACCTTGTTTTGGTTTGTCGCCTATTACTCAAAAACTATGGGTCCTAAGAACTTTCTTCTTTCATTTTTGGAAAGATCATTAAATTTCCTTCACATTTTACTGGTCAAACGTATTTTTTGACCCAATAGGCACCGACAGACAGGCGTTCGAAATTAGGAAATGTTTCTCAAAATGACATTTTGAGCCACGCATTGTTACATTTAAGAGGAAATTGTAAGTTTGAAATTCAATGAAATTTGGAGAGAATTTAATGCTTTTTAAAAAAATGAAAGAAGAAAGTTCTTAGGAACCATAGTTTTTGAGTAATAGGCGAAAAACCAAAACAAGGTAATAAAAATCGTGGTTTTTACCCCCTCCCCATGTTAGCACAGGGTCCTCGAGGTCGAAAACTCAGATTCGACACCCCAGAGTACCCCTAAATGTCAAAATTTCATTGAGTTCGGAATACTTTCCAGGTAAAAGTACCTGGCGACTGGACTAAAATTATATTATATATCAATCGTGTGCAAATAATTGCTTCCTCAAAACACGAGAACAGCCCCGAAGGATCCGTCGTTGTTTTTTATTTTAATGGCGTTGCTATCGATCATTTTCAAGTGACAGTCTAGAGCAAGACCACACTGTATCACTCTCTGACCTTTATCGAGGCCCTTCCAGATTTCCTTCAGGGGTGTACGAAATAGTGGGAACACTGTGAAAATATATCGTGTTTTATATTCACTTTGCATCGCTTTGAGCGTAGCAAAAGTTTAGGTGAGCTGTTAGAGCATTCGAAGGAAGCTAAGCGGGAGTAAGGGAATGCTGATGATGATTTTTAACTAGGATGCCATTTTGAAGTGGAGAAAACGAGACGGCAAAAACGCTCTCGATGTTTCGCCTTAAGTGGTCTTAACGAATGGGTCCGATAAATTTTGGAATTTGTGACCGGGCTGAATAAACTCGATTAACCCGACACCCGTTGTATGCGGCGCTTCGTTAACTCCGACGCATCGACTTCCTCAGGATTAGGTTTGGTACGTTAGGCTGCATCCTCAAGGCCTTTGCACCTATAGGCATCTCCACCACAGAGGTCTTCCAGGACCTACCCTGTAGCTGTAGCTACACCTCAAGGAGACGATGAATCGCGAGTACAGCGACTGCTTTTGGGAATTTAATCATCCGGTTCGAGTAACCGCGCCACTCGTTAACCCCCTTGAGATCTGACGGAGTTTCTGCGCTTCAAGCAGCGAGCGTTACTCCGTCTTAACTAAGAAAAAACAGTAATTAGCATCGCTTGTAATAGTCGGGCGCTTCCCTCCGTTGCCTGCTAATTAGAAAATGTAGACATTGAAACAGAGGAGACCGACGTTGCATAAGGAGCCCCGAGATTTTCTGTTATTTAAATGGGGACTGTAATGATTATCCAACGTAATTGCAAGACTTACGTCGCGTAGGATTCTTTCGTACAATTCTACGAGAAACTGCCGCCGTGTCCAACGTTTTACACACATTTTAATCTCGCATTAGTTCTGAGATTGGAATTGTAAGAAAACTGAGTTTCAGTTCCTAAACGATTAATCTTTTACCAATGAATTATTGCGCTCCGGACGCTCGCATAACTACGTCTAGGTGTTTCAATCGATTCTAGCTCATCGACAGCACAATTTATTGACACCCGTGAGCTTTCCGCTTCCGGTGACATCAGCTTTCGTCTTTTACGATCGCCATTGACGAGTTTAAAGGCAATTAGACACGCTAACGCTCTCCCAGTCGTTTCGAAGCGTTGCCAAGCAATCATCGCGTCAGATTATTAACATATTTCGGCTTTGAGGGCCGCTATCACTGTTCACTTTTTTCTCCTGAAATAATCTCGCTCCGGAGCGCAATCGACCGCCAAAGTTTCGTTGATGAAAGAAGTTCTTTCTAGCTCTTTTCCTGCCGCCTTACGATCCGCAATAATTAGAATCCAGATTTCACTTAGAAATTGTTACGGCAACGTTTCCCTTTCAATGGAACGGCGGAAAGATAGTAAAACCCGTGAGCGAAATCTGAGAAATACAGGCGCGCTCCAGAGCGGCCGCGTTCCGCGGAAATAAAAAAGAAGGAAATCTAATAAAGGAAGTAGCTTGGATCAGTTGTGGAATCGGCTTAAACGGAAGACGGGAACGCATCGCGCTATGAGCGCCTCAGTTCTAGTTATACCTGTACGTATCTTTACAACCGAAACCGATAAAAGCCCGACCGTTTTATCGAAGGGCTATCTCCGAGGAGTTTCTCCCCTCTCTTCCGGTTCGAAATACTTGAAACTATACAATTAACTGGTACGTGACTCCCAGACTTCCGAGATTAACGCTGTTTAATTCGAACGGCCGATTTGAACGGGATCCTTTCGAATAAAAAGGGGCACGCGAAAATAAAAGCGCTCGCGTACAGCCATGATAACGAGTAAAAAGACAGAAGATGTATGGCGGGAAATAGAATAAAAAAGCCGAGAGAAAAGATACGCGGCGGGAATTAACTACGCGTTAATAAAATAAGCGCGGCAGAATGAATGCTTCCTGGTCCAGCGTTCCTTCTTGCTTTCTTTCCTTCTTCCGCGCAACAGAAAATATCTTGTTAAACCCGGGAGACAGAGAGATAGTGAGAGAGAGAGGGAGGGGCGGAGGCGAAAAGTAACCGGGGATACCGAACAGTACTTTTCATTCTGTCACGAGCCATCAACTCTTTCTACATTATTTCCTTCTTAAGGAGACCGGCGGAAATTCTACGTGACGCAGACCGGAGCACTGTCGCGAGAAAAATCCTTTTACGCCATTAAAGTTCCTCCCCGGCGAAATCCCAGGAGTTTTACCGCGAGATCAAAGCTGAATCCTTTAGCTTAGACTTCCAATACGTTGCCGGTGTGTCCGTACCCCCTAAGTGTTCATTAAGCTTACACGCAACTGGCCCTGCAAATTTGGATTAAACCCAGTCGGGGCGCATTTTACCATGACTAAATACGAGTGCTTGTCATGGGGGATTAGAAGACAGTTTTTAGCCAGAAGAGAGAAAGTTCTGCGCCCGGCAAGTTAATTAACGGAACACGAAGCGATCGTCCGCGTACACAAAATTCAATACGGAATTCTGATGGATATTTTTATCTACACTCGCTGCACGCCGCTATTTTATTTATGTAGTTGCGCGTTAGTTGCACCTTACAGGATTTTTCAGTAGAATATTGTCGAATGCTGAACTCGACAAAAACGTGTTTACATGGACTTTTGGATACACATTTCGTCCCTTTTTTAACCGCGCGAGAGAAACGTAATCGCGCTCTCGGTATCTCGCGCTTCCTTTCACCGCGCGCGAGCTTTTTATTTATTTATGAAGTTATTATGCGGTCACTGGAGCTGTTTAGCAAAAATTCCTCGAATGCCGTTCCCGCAGTGTCCACGCCGTTGAAATCTTCGCTTGCCGAAGCGCTTTGGAGCCGGTGAAAGCGGCGGGTAACGCAATTTTTTAGATATAAACTCGAGGAAGCGAGGCATTAAATGTAGGAGTTATGCAACGTTTTCTGTGATCAGGGGCATTTGTAGACTCTTCTGATCGCGTACCGCGCGCCCGTCAAAGGTAGGTATCGAGTTTACCTAGCTCTGTACTCGGAAAAACGAACAGCTTTTAGATACGTTCCATGCGAAACGGAAAACGGTTCTGGTGGGACCGGAAACTCGGTATCACGGCCGGGAAAATCGTGGAAAAGTTTCTCCCCGCGGTTGATTCGCCGTCTCAGCGAGTTCCCCGGGATTCGGAATACCGATTTTCACGAATAAATTCCGAGAAGAATGCGAAATTACCCGTAGAATAGAAAGTTTCTCTCGCGAGGCTCGTCGGAAGGGAGGGACAAGCACACGGCCAAAGGGAAGAACGTGTTCCTTTGTGAATTCGCTTCTGGCAAACATTGGATCTTCTTCTTTCTCCAATGACACGGCCACCTGCTGCCTTTACGACATGCCAGTTAGCTTTCGAGACAGTTACAACGCTGCTCGAAGAAATTCTCTGTCAACAGTATGGACATCCTGGCCGGATTGACGCGATCGATATGACACTCGCTCCAGAGATCTCGATTTCCAACTCTGCTATACCCTTTACCATGTGTTGCCACCTAATTATACTTCCCCTGTCATTTAATCGCTTCTTTTGGTTCTCCTTCGTTTCAACGTCTACTATATTCTAACCATTGAATCATTGCCCACTGTCTGCAATGACGCTTTTCTATCTATTCGCCAGTTTTTTTATTTAGTTTTTCTTCAAAAACTTCTGCCCCAATCAGAGTTTTCAATCTATCGACATTGAACGTTGCTAGACGATCCAATTTTCAATTTATTGGAAAGGTGAAGCTTCTAAAATTGGGAAACCACCTTCAACACTGCCTGCAAGCATTTCGAGTCCTTCCTTTACGTGCGTCATAAACATTTTCAACGTTGCGGTTTTTAGATTCATACAGTTCTTAAACTGTCTTATTTCTATCTGACAGTGGTTGTCACGATACAGAGCAGATCCGCAGTGCCACTTTACACTATACATGTCCCCGGAACAGTACAAATGCGCGCGTTCGTGTACCTGATGCGGAGCATCTATTTCTTTTAAGGAGATTTGTGTTTTCAATCCTTTTCCCATACTCGTGGTAACGCGGCACATTCGCCGTTCTCGCGCAGGATCGCATTAAGGCGCGTTTACCGGGAGCGCTCGGCGCCTAGGCGCGCGCGCCTTTTCTCGTAAATTTTCGTGCGGGTCGACAGGCCCGCTGTTCCCCGCTGTGCGTGGCAGAAAAAAAGGTCTCGTCTCTTCACGGTTCGTTTAGGTAAACATCAGCTTCCCTCTAAGGCGGTAGGATACCTTCATATTGTAAGTAGCCGTGAAGAGACGAAACCTTTTTTTTCTGCCACGCATAGCGGGAAACAGCGGGCCTGTCGACCCGCACGAAAATTTACGAGAAAAGGCGCGCGCGCCTAGGCGCCGAGCGCTCCCGGTAAACGCGCCTTAAAACGGTAACGAGCGTGCCGCGCATTACGCAATTATAACTTCAATATTCTTTTATCGTTCTTCATAAATAACAGCGCGGGGAACGCGGTTACATTCGGGGGAACAGCGTTGTTGAATAATCCATCAGTCGCGTTCTCGCAGGGCGCCGGTTAAATAGCATTGGTTCTGGTTCGCGAATGCATTACTCATCGCCGCATAGTCGAGTTTACAAACCCATATATTCATCGCGAAGTCACGGCGTTAGGCACACCGGCAACTTGTTATCCCGTGCGCACTGTCGCTTTACAGCGCGCTTTCAATCGCGGGAACAGAGGATCGCGAACATTGAATTTGAAGAAATAGAGCGAGCGGCGCGGCTCGTGCCGTCGTCGACGGGTTTTCATTTTAATGAGGCTACAAAAGGGGGTGGAACGAGAAAAGAGGGTTGCGGGGGCGAGCGCACGGAAACGTTTCACGTAATCGTGTCCCCGGATAAAACGCCCTGGTGTGCCCGTAGACTTTCCAAGACAGGAAAAATAAAGTGTGAAAAGCGGAGACGAAGACGTCCGCGACGGGAACAATGCTTTCCCGAGAAATTCACTAGAACCTGGCGATTGTATTTATACAATTAAAGCTTATCCTCCTCTCCATCCTCTCTCGCCACCCCGTCTCACTCTCTCTCTCTCTCCTTCTATCGTCGTCGTTCTTCCACACCTTAGACGCAGTTAACGCGCCAGTGAAATGCAAGTGGATCGTGTTATGATTATTGCGTTGATGCGCCGTTCCTAATAAAGACACCTCGTCCTATTCGGAGGCGGCGGCTCGTAGCTTTATCTCCGACTTCCACCGTGGATGCTGCTACACGGCGCGGAATTGCATCCGCGAATTCTGCTTTTCGCGAAACGGAAAATCGATAGCGCAATTAGCCCCTTCGCCGCTGTCTTTAGTCAGCGGGCCCTGACGTCGACACCCTGTTTACCCGAACCTGTTCCGAGTTAAATAGTTCGGCTTTCCCGGGCGAACATGTTGCTGCTGTTTCCCAGAAGCCGGCGAAATTATTGGCATAAATAAAAGTTTTTATTGCTTGTGTCTATACGCTTTCTTGCTTGTTTCTTAGTCCGGAACACTTTGTTGCCGAGTACCATATTTTCATTATACTTAAACGTTTGCACCGTTTTACGCTCTTTACTGTTGCATATGTTATGTTATTTTTAATTGTAGACTTTGTAAACGCCACAGGAGTTTTAAGCTCCGGTGGTCTTTCCCAAGAACATGGAAATAATACTAATAATGTTTCTTCCTGTGATGTTCATATTTTCTTTAAAAATATAAACCAGCGTGATACAAAAATTCACGTTTTCCTGTTCCGTAAATCTTATTGTCGTAGTATCTTCTTTTTATTGATAAAGTACAATTCGTATCAGAATTTGAACTGCGCGCCAGTGGATCGATACTTGGACGGGAGTTGGGAGCCCTGATAATCCTTTTATTCAGAAAAACAGCATCATCTTGTAAACAAAAATTGTAGCATATTTATGGAGATTTTGCAAGGTTGTTTGAATCAATTTTACATATAATTGTACTCGATATATTACACATCTACTATATGTATAAAATCTAGGGAAAAACTGAAAGCTAGTGTCTGCAAGTGTCTGGAGAAAATGCAAGATGGCCGTTCTAAAAGTACCTAGATGAATCGTGTCATCGTGTCGGTTTATAACAGTTCATAATTACAACAAATATTGCGATTAATTAATTTTCAAGCGATATAATCGTATGATAATATTTGGAAAATTTAAAAGACTTTAATCGACTGGTAATATTCATTTCTTATTCCCGTCGTGGGATGGCAGTAATAATCAGACGGCCCATTATCAATTTCATTCATAAGTTTCCTCTCTATTTATACTATAATGGGAATTTTGACTTGCAAAGGTATAGCCCTGGTACAACAAGGGCTTGTGATAAGAACTGTCAAAATATTGGATTATTGACTTAGAGGAGTTCCGAGATTTTACGCAATGGACTTTTAATAAACTTAATGGTAAGCAAGTATTGTCTTTTATCAGTGTGTATCGACGCTTATTAAATATACCTTAATAATATTCTAAATACAGCACAGTAATAATCATTTATTCAATTGTACGAATAATAGTTTTTAGTGAGCACTACACTAACTGTAACTGAATCTGAATTACAATTGAATAAAGTTTTTAGCAACATTTTGTGATTTTGCAATTAATGAACTTTTAAACATAATATCCCAGATTTTGTAGAAGGAGTACACCACCAAACCATTTATGATGTCATCCGTACAACGTGCTTTTACTCAAAAGCTGAGTAAACAACATGCAGCAGACGTCAGGCGTCAAATTGCTACTTCTACCTCGTATTCTCGCGATTTGTCTAAGAGCGGCAGCTCATTCTCAGGCTTCTCCTCAACGGTATGTCGCGTATCAACCATAATCTTACTTCGGGTATCCAAAACATGTGTAATAATTAATTATAATATTTCTTAAGATGTCGCTATGTGAGGTATTAGAGCCACTAGACTACGAAGAGTTTCTTGCACAACATCAATCGGTCCTCGACCGTGATCCATTAAAATTGATACTAGACTTCCCACCTGGGGATGTCGAACTACAAATTGTCAAAAGGAAGATTCGCACGGAAGAAGCAGTGGTTCCCCACGAAGCTCTGTAAGATCCTTTTTCTCTACAGTAAGATTATTATTCCTGTGATTTTACTACCCTGATTGTTTTACTTTTTAGAGATACCGTGTCTGCATATGTGAGAAGATGTATAGAAAGCTTCACTTCTGACTGGGTTTACGATCACCGTAAATACAAGCGTAGGGTATCTCCCATTGCGAGGGACAGACTGTTACAGGACACTCCCAGACAAGATTTTGAGGTGCTCAATCGAAAATATGAATTGTAAATAATTTAAGCTTCGGATTCAAATATTAACAACCTAATAAATATAAAATAGGTGGATCAAGAGGACACGAATGGATCGGGATCACCAAACGAAGAAGAAGATTTGTCAAATTGTGGGGACACGCCGAGAGGTTCTTGGGCAAGTCTGGATTTAAGACATTCCCAACATGATCCCCTTCTTCCCAGCTTGCTGGATCGTGTTTGTCCAGAGACTATTGATCAGATGAACGAGCAGAAACGCTCTGAAGATAGACAAGTGAGTCTTTACATGTTACAGATACATAAAAATTATGTGATCTTAGTTATTACACGCTATTATCAATTTTAGGAAGCATTATTTCCACTATATGCACCCCCAGCATCCCCAGACGACGAGTGGCAAGAAATCGGGATCGCCCCAGAGCCCTCGGAACCTTTTTCCCATAAGATCCTCGTAAAATGTCTTCAATTGAAACTGGAACTGGAAGTCGAACCAATTTTCGCAAGTCTGGCGTTATACGATTCCAAAGAAAAGAAAAAAGTGTCCGAAAACTTCTATGTGGATATGAATTCCGAAGGCTTGAAGAGAATGCTGGGCAGCCACATTGCGTACAGCGATGCCAGCACTTTAGCGAGAAGCTGCGTGATGAGTATCAGCAAACCGAGCCCAGATTTGTTTTTAGTTGTCAGACTCGAGAAGGTTTTGCAAGGTGATATTTCTGAATGTGCCGAGCCGTATTTGCGGGACGATAAGAATAAAGAAAAGGTAATTATATACAGGGTGGCTCACCGAGATTGGTTAAGGTGCTTAAGATAGTGTAATCTTAGATTATCGATTAAATTATTTAAAATTAGGTGAGGTCAGCCGCTTCGGCAGCGTGCGAACGATTAGGTCGCTACCGAATGCCGCTCGCGTGGACCGCTATCCATCTTTCTGGTGTGATAGGGGGTGGTGGAGATACCGATAGCACTGGCAGTGCTGGCTCCTTAGACAGAAAATCGGGAGGTCTAGAGCAATGGCGCAAGAAGGTGGAGCCACCAACCAGAAGAGGTTCCCTTGAAAGAAGGAGTTCGGATAAAAGACGCAGCTGGTCTCCGGACGATTTTGCTAACTGCCTCGACACATTTAGGTAAATACTTTGTTACACAATGTTACCGTAAACATACGTTTATGTACAAATTCCTTTCAGACCCATAACACTGACTGTTTCGAGTTTCTTCAAGCAAGAAAGCGAACGTTTAAGGGATGAAGACCTCTATAAATTATTAGTGGAGCTACGAAGACCTGGCTCCAATTTGAAGAGGTTAAAATGTCTTCCAGGTATATTAAAGCTAGATCTCAGCCCGAGACCCGAAGAATTGCCTAGGTGCTTGGACCCTGATCTACGAAGACTAGTTCCATATCCAGACGAGAAAAGTCGACCAGTGAAGGAGATCCTGGAGTTCCCAAGTGAAGTTGTTTCGCCAGACTTAACTTACAGGAATCTTCTTTATATTTATCCTAAGGTAAGTTCAACGTTCGCCTCCATTTTTGTTAGGTCGCTCGTCCGATCTATCATCTTAAATTGCCTGGTTACAGGAAGCGAACTTCAGCTCAAGAACCGGTTCAGCCAGGAACATCGCAGTAAGAATTCAATTGATGGGTGGGGAACAAGAAGCTGATGCCCTTACGGCCATATTTGGAAGATCATCCTGTCCAGAAATGACCCACGAGTGCTTCACATCAGTCTCGTATCACAACAAAAATCCGAACTTCTACGACGAAGTTAAAATTCGATTACCCGCAGACTTGAGTGCGAAACATCATTTGCTGTTCACGTTTTACCACATCAGTTGTCAGAAGAAAGTTGAACAGCCGAATGTCGAGACTGCTGTAGCTTACACGGTAAAATAAACTAGCTATACCGAGTGATATTCACCTATTGGATTATTGCTAAAAAAATAAACACATTTGTCATGTTCAGTGGTTACCGCTTCTAAGAGACGGCCACCTGCAATCCGGCGAGTTCAGTCTACCAGCAATGCTAGACCCACCCCCAGCGAACTACTCTTACATAGCACCTGATGTCCTTTTGCCAGGTACCAGATGGGTGGACGCGCACAGAGGCGTTTTCACAGTGATTCTGGAACCGGTCTCTAGCGTTCACCCACAAGACAAATACATCGACAGGTAATGCTCCAGAGTGCCATAAGACTCGCGGTCATTTAGTAAGGGACACTAATTTGCAAAATCGCAGGTTTTTATCGCTGTGCGGCTACTTGGAAACCGGCCAAGTGCCCCCACGTATCGGAGAGGCTGGGATGGAATCGGAATTAAAGTCGGCTCTGCTGGAATTGGCAAGGGCTTCGCATTCCGCGCTAGTACGGTCATTACCTCAGCTCCTGGATCAATTAATATCGCTGCTGGTACGCCCCCCTACGCTACCATCGCAACCGCTGAACGTGGCAGCAACAGTGTTCGAGGCTATAGGTCTACTAGTGCGAAATATTACCAATCTGCCAGATGGTCAGTTGGATGCACACGGTAGGCACGCGCTTTTGGCGACCTACGTGGCATACCAGTGCTCTTTACCAAGGATGGCGAGCAGTCCGGGCATTGTCAGGGCACAGAGTAACCCTGACCTGCCCTTGGAAGACCTAGAAATGGAAGTACACTCGAGAGGGTTGGATCGGACAGCTTCGATGCGTCAGGAATCGCCTTCCATCAACAGCCAACCCACGAGAAGATTGCTGCACGAGGAACTAGCTTTGCACTGGGTGGTGTCCACAGGGCAAGCTAGAGAACTAGCAGTGACCTACTCGTGGTTTTTCTTAGAGTTGATCGTACGTTCCATGGTAGTAACATTGTCGGAGTTGGGGATGCTGGAGACTGCTCGAAAATCGAGGTTCTCTCCCCAATTCTGCGACGACGTGGCTACATTGACTGCAGCGTTGACCTCGGAAGTGGTAGCCCGTTGTGGAAAGGAAACTAGGGTCCCCAACAATTTAATATCGAGCCTCGGGAACTTCCTATCTGATTTGCTATCCGTGATGGACAGGGGGTTCGTCTTGTCCCTCGTTCGAGCAGCCTGTTGCTCTCTATCGGACGCTTCCATGCACATTCCTGACTCAGCCGCTTTGTACGCATTGAAACTGGACCTAGTCCGAACGGTATGTTCTCATGAACACTACGTGGCGCTGAACCTTCCTTTCGGAACTGGGTACACTTCAGGATCTGCGCCAGCATCGCCTAGTCCGTCTACCGGAAGCTCTGGTAGTTTGATATCAACTCTCGTGCCTGGAGATCGTGCTAGATTCTCCGAACTTAGCCAGGAGTTCAGGCAGCAACACTTTTTAGTAGGGATTGTGTTGTCTGATCTGTCGAACACCTTGGAAATCCCAAACCCAATGCTTCAGAATAAGGCTATCGGGACTGTTCGTCACCTAATGGCTTGCCATGACGTGGATTCAAGGTATTCCGATCCTGCAGCAAAAGCCAGGGTCGCTGCCCTCTATTTACCACTGTTGAACATCATCATGGATGCTTTGCCTCAGCTCTATCACTGGGATTCCAAAGATAAGAGCGTCTATCCAGACGAGTCTGGGTCTATCACTCAGTCGGTAGCGCTTGCTATAGCCGGTGGAGTCTCTGTAGAGACTGCAGGGACCCAATGCAGAGTGTCCTTGAGCTCGGAAGCCACGCGACACCTTCTGATGTGTGTGCTGTGGGTGCTCAAGGGTCTGGAACAGTCTGCGTTGGTGCAGTGGTGCTCGGAGTTGAGTTCCAGACGAATATTGTGCCTTCTTCAAGTCCTCAACATTGCTACCGCCGCTTTCGAGTATAAGGGCAAGAAAGCTTTGAAGAGACTGCCTCCTCAAGCCGCTGCTACCAGTGACATCAGATCGAGATTAGAGGATGTGATCCTTGGTCAGGGTAGCGCCAGGAGCGAGATGATGTTGCGCAGGAAAGAGAGGATCAATGGGGAGAAGTTGAGGTGGCGCAAGGACCAAATGCCTTACAGGTGAGTGTTTTACAGGCTGCGTTAGATTTTTGTAAACTTGTTACAATCTTCGTTTGTTTCGGATCTATGAAGATCTTGCGAGCAATCGGAAGGAAGAGCTGTGGAACAAGATGCTCACATAGAAGGTGCCTTAGCAGCGGAAGCCTCGCTTGTGGTTTTGGATACTTTAGAGACTGTCGTGCAGGCTGATGGCGGAGGAGGTAATGTTTTTTTGCACTGAAGCTAGACTATATTTTCTATTGTGCTCATAACTTTTTCAAATGAAATAGGAGCGGTGGTTGGAGCAGTGCTAAAAGTGCTTCTGAGGGCTCTAGCAAGGAACCAGAGCACATCCGTCTTGCAGCACATGTTCAACACGCAACGAGCTCTGGTGTTCAAGTACCACAGTGCTCTGTTCGATGAGGAAAGCGAAAGATGCGGTGATCTTTGCTTAACACTGCTCACCAGATGTAGTTCTCCTCTGAGCGCTGTTCGTAGTCACGCCGCTGCCAGTCTTTACCTGCTTATGCGTCAGAATTTCGAAATAGGGAATGTACGTATTCAAAGACACGAATTCAAAGAATTTAAAGATACGAGAAAAATAAAACGATCGGTTTGCAGAATTTCGCACGAGTTAAGATGCAAGTTACAACGTCCCTATCAGCTCTCGTCGGGAGAGGAAGAGCTCCCAGCGAGGGTGCTCTTAGGAGAGCCTTGAAGACGGTGTTGGTTTATGCTGAGAGGGACACGGAGTTGGCTGACACGAGCTTCCCCGAGCAAGTGAAGGACCTTCTGTTCAACTTGCATATGATACTGTCCGATACAGTGAAAATGAAAGAGTTCCAGGAAGACCCTGAGATGCTTTTAGATCTTATGTACAGGTGTGTACCTGTCTTCAGTCTTTGAAGCAAACTTTAAAGTAACATTGACCTTTAATTATGCTTAATTCCACAGAATTGCAAAGGGGTATCAAGGATCACCAGATCTCAGATTGACATGGTTGGCAAACATGGCTCAACAACACATGGAACGAAAGAACCACACAGAAGCAGCAATGTGTTTAGTGCACAGTGCTGCGTTGGTGGCCGAATATTTGCACCTTCTGGAGCCAGGAGGTGGTGGCAGACCGGTCGGAGCTGTTGCTCTGTGTCCTGTCACTCCAAATGCTTTAGAAGAAAGCGCTGTTGGCGACGACGTGTTAGCCCGGAGGGAAGAGGGTCTGTGCTTAGGCCCTGACTTCTCAGAAAGTGGATTAGCAGGTTTATTGGAACACGCTGCTAGCTCTTTCCATGCAGCTGGAATGTATGAGGCTATTCCTGACGTGTACAGAGTCTTGCTACCGATAGCGGAAGCTGCACACGACTACAAGAAACTAGCAAACATTCATGGGTAAGTTCAAGATCACATTTACCGACCAGGACATCGATGTTGTTTTCAATGGGACTGTGTATTTTTATTATGTTTCTCTGACTACAGGAAGCTGCATGAAGCGTATACAAGAGTTGAGCAACTAGCTGGCAAAAGGGTATTCGGCACCTACTTTAGAGTAGGTTTCTATGGAGGACGATTTGGGGACCTAGCTGGAGAAGAGTTTGTCTATAAAGAACCTACTTTGACTAAGCTGCCCGAAATATTTTCGAGGCTGGAGAATTTTTACGCCGAAAGATTCGGCGCTGAGAACATTGTGATAATAAAGGACTCCAATCCTGTAGACCCCAGCAAGCTGGAGCCGGACAAAGCTTATGTCCAAATCACTTATGTGGAACCTTACTTCGAGCCACACGAACTCAGACATAGACCTACCATCTTCCACAGAAACTTTAATATCAGTGAGTAGTCTTTTGATCATCTTGTCCATCATTTTCTAATATTTTCTTTATCCATAATTTTACAATATTTTTAGAGCGATTTGTGTACGCAACACCTTTCACACCTGGTGGCAAGGCTCATGGGGAATTGAGGGAGCAGTGCAAGCGTAAAACGATCCTAACAGTGGCCACACACTTCCCATACTTGAAAACGAGGATTCGTGTGGTTGCTAGAAAGCAAATCGTCCTTAGTCCAATTGAAGTTGCTATTGAGGATATTCAAAAGAAGACAGCAGAGGTATCTATCGTTTGAAGACTAATACAGTTTGTTCTCTACTTTTATTTAATTTCTTTCTGACTTCCTAGGTTGCAGCAGCTACCGCCCAAGAACCACCTGATCCGAAGATGCTGCAGATGGTGCTTCAAGGTTGCATTGGTACCACGGTCAATCAAGGACCCGCCGAAGTTGCGGTCGTCTTTCTTTCTGGATTGCGAGAGCAAAATGCGCAGCCTAGCCGATTGCAACACAAATTACGTTTGTGTTTCAAAGACTTTTCAAAAAAATGTCTTGATGCCTTGCGAAGGAACAAAAACCTAATTGGTCCGGATCAACGTGATTATCAACGGGAATTAGAGAGAAATTACCAAAGACTCACCGAGAGACTGGCTCCCCTCATTGCATGGAGGTATGAACGATTTCATTTTACTAGGTAGAGAAATTTTTGCAATTTTTATAATTTAACATATTATATTTGATCATTACAGTGGACCATCGTTAATGAATCAGCAGAATGCACAGCAAACATCACCACGCTGGTAAAACGACTGAGTGCTGCTAAGAATGACCAAAGACGCGCAACAAATGGTACATTGAAAAATATTAGCAGCATAACCCACATACGAAAGAAAATATAATCATATATTTATATACAATAATTTTTTATATTGCTAAACTTTTTGAGCTGCCAATGAAATGTCTATTTGAGGCATTTGAGATGCTCGTACATAATATGATAAATGGAATTATTGCTAGTCTTATAGTTAACAATTCAATGGAATTGTTGCAAGTACTCCAACATTTCAAAAAAAATGTTTAAACTTCACAAATTCTGCCCAGGAATGACAGTAATATACATTTGATAGTATTTAAGTAAATCGTTGATAGCAAATTGCTACAGGAATTTTCTACCGAACTGCTCTTTTAGCAGTTGCTAATTAGCGAAGTATCATATTTAGTTAGCAATTTAATTTTTTCTTTAACTGCATAATGTATTTGCATACTTGAAGTATACAACTATCGATATATATTTAGCTGCTAAGAAAGCTGTGATCTTTCAATTACATTATATTTTATAAACGAGTATTGCCAATCTTCGTGTTAGTCCAGAAACTTAGCGATAGATTTTTTATCAGAAAGACTAATAGTTTTCTACAGGATACAAAGAACACCAGTGGTCGCATTGTAACTTATATTTTTAACAAAAGTACTGTTTTCTGTTATTTATAGTATTTAATAGTATATATGTTTGTGAATGTCATGTGTTCCAGCGAGTATTAATGAGCATATAATATTTAAAATACCTGTGAGAGGCCACGCAATTATTGCTTCATTGTTTTTGCAAAAAGTCTATCATTAAAAGTTTCTCGCTAAGTTATTTTCTACAATATAATCAATAAATATAACATGCAGATTGTTAAGTCAATAACCTCATTAAAATACGCGTAGAAGATAAAATAAAACAAAATTCCAAGATTATAGTTCAAATGCAAATATTTAAGTATTACCTGATGCTCAGAGAAAGCTTGTGTTAGTAAAAGAGAGGTATTTTTTATTGCAAGTATTATTAACGCTATCGCTGTCAATAAATTTGATAGACTTCCATGACAGGTTATGAACAATTAATTGCCTCTACTAACAATATACAGTGTATTTATAGTCAGTACTACAACTGATACGAAAAAAATGTAAGCCTTTGTATGTCCGAAAGTATTCGAAATATATGGCCATTTTATACATCAATATTCCCAATAGTGTATCTATAAAAATAGTATAACTTACCAAATAGTAGAAAGATCTTCAGAATTTTCTATGTCCAGGTGTTGGAGGCGCAGGAACGAACACTTCTCAATAAGCACAACGAAAAAACTACTATAACTTTTTAAAAACTAATTAAAACCTGTAGCAAACGATAACACTAAATAGTTCTTAGAAAAATTCTGTATTGTAATTTCACTCAGGGCAGGGCTCGGAATTATTGACTCGCGAGTAACCACCCGCGACGGCCGATTTTCAAAGATTACCATAAGCGCTAGTCGTGGCGCCTAGGAGAACTAGGACCGCCACGGGAAGTGGGACGCGCGGCCGGGTTAAATAATAAAAAGTAGCTATGTATTCTTATTTTTCTAAATAAAACTATGTATTTTTATGAAAATATTAAACTTTAGGAATATAATCAATGATAAAAAAAAGTGGCCTTCTATTTCTGCGTCTTTTTAACAAAGCAATGTTTTTTTATGAAAGTAGCAGGACTTCAGGGACACGTATCATTAATTAAATTATACAGGGTGTGGCCGGGCGGGTGGTACAACCGAGCAGGGGGTGATACAACATGTAAAAATAAGTCGGAAAAAAGGAATAACATTTTTTCGTTTGAAACTTCGTTTTCGAGAAAATCGAGTTTAAAGTTCCGCCAGAGGTTAGTGTGCTTTAGTATATGTACAAAGTGGAATTGGTTGATCATGGTCAGACGCATCAGACGATTCCTATGCAATAGCACGTGTTCGCTGCATTTTCAAACACGATTTTCTCGAAAACGAAGCGTCAAGCAAAAAAATGTTATTCCTTTTTTGGACTTATTTTTACATGTATTATCACCCCCTGCTCGGTCGTATCACCCGTCCGGCCACACCATGTATAAATGGAAAAAATACTCGTTATTTGTGAGTAAATGATGGGGAATAGTATGCTTGCATGAATAGTTTGTTAATTACACAGTTATTTATTTACGTATGTGTAGGTTTCTTTAATTAAAAGCGTTACTCGTCAACGGGGTTTGATACCCTTTGGTTGGTTACATCTGCAACGCGGCGGAAGCTCGTTGTTGCTCTAAATTAAACGTCCGAATCCGATTTTCAGTTTAATCCCTTTGTCCGGAACAAAAGGTTTTAGCGCAGATAAAGATATCCTGAACTCTCAAAAGGGGTACTTAATTAGCACACATGGATCTGCTATAGCTACTATGTATGAAATGCTTTGTAGTTAGGCAAAATTAATACCCTTGCGCGTTGCTGAAAAAGATCAATTTTCGGTGCTATAATTACACCCTTCCGTTTAGACCCTCAGACACGTTATACGAGCTTTCGTTTGAACGTATAACTCGTTAGGTCGCTACGAGCTCAAAAATTAATTGCCGTTGATTAATATTGAAGAATGTATTGAACAATTTCTGGTAAGGAATGTATCGAGCAGTTATCCTTCCAGATTTTGAACAAACGTTTTCGTCGTCGCCTGCAGCAACAGCTTCGAACAAAGCGATTTCCCTACGGTTTTCCATCGCAGCATATCTGTAACATAAATCCGCATGTGCAGCGGGCTGAAATATTTACAATAGAAGGATATTACACGATATACAGCCGCCGCAAATTGTTACGAGAAGAGCATAAAAGGGACAAAGGGTATAAAAACGGGGCCAGGTGGTGTTGCGGGGGGGACTCCGAAGATTCCGCGGGCGTTGCGTGGATGATTTCGGAAAAATAATATTCCCCGGTAACCCCTGCGGAATGCAGTCACATAACTGACAGTCCTAAATAGCGTATCGTCGTGTCGTCGGTCGCTAATCCGTCTAATCTGTCCCGAAATGAAATAGTTGCGATTCTTTCGGTGGCGTCCCTTCCTCTGATGTCCCCCCGACGCGTTTAAGCGTGCGGAAACACTTGACCCCTGACGAGGGGGCCCCCTGGTGAACAAGTAGTTTACAGCGAGGGGGGATTATGTTTGGGGACAAAATGACTGTCGAAGATACGATCGTTCTTCCCTTTAATCGGCCACGGGAGCCTGCCGCGTGATCTTTGATCCTGCACCCTCGGCAAGAAACGTTTAATGAATCTTTATGGAATTTCCGATACTTGTGTCGCTCGTTATCGCTTGCATCATCGAGTGCTGGATTTTTCAAGACATTCCGAAGACTTTAGTAAAAGCAACGGGGTAGTTCAGTTGGAGGATCGCGTAAGTCTAGAAAATCTAATAAAGAACGCAGGTTCCATTTTATGAGAAAATTCATGGAAAAATCCACGAACGTTACCAAATAATACGCACCATGTCGTCCCTGTCTTGTCGCTTTTTGATTCACCTACGTGCCTCCGCGACCCCTACCGTTCTCGAGTCGATAGCGGGGGCGAAGTAGAAAGAGGAGGGAGTGCTGACTTTTATTACCCCGTCTGATGTTATGAATGCGAGCTGTACGCAACCCCTCCGCGTACATCCCCCTGCCACCGGGCTCTGGCAACGCGGTTATGCTTTTTACGACATGTATATTCGTGGTCGCGATTAGCGACAGCTGCGAAGTGCTCATCCTTCGGCAAAACTTGAAACAAATCTGCGCTGTTCTTGCTACTCACCGTCAATCGTTTTTGAACTCTTAAGTGGTCAAGTGGCTAGCGATAATAACATTTTCACGTTTGTCTTTCCAAACGAATGGTTAAAATCAAGTTAACGTATTTCGATAAGATTGTAGATTTGCTAAACTCTTATTCGCAACAAATAAAAAACTGTTTAATATGCGAGAAACAGTTCATTACTTAAGTTGGTTGCTTCACACGAATATTTCTTTTAAGAATCATGATTGCGCGAGAATGTTCTGTAGGGACACGTTGAGGATTTGTTCGAGTTCGGAAGGGGTGTTCGTTCGTAGCCATCGCTGGCGACCGTCTGAATGAGATTGCATCGTTATTGAAGCTCTTCCTGCACCAATGCGTGTCCCCGTGATCGAAGTTATGATGTATGGTGTTGGTCCCGTAGATGCAGGTGCAGAACGTCCACATTGGCCGCGACTAATCGCAGCGAAAATATTTGTATGCTTCTCGCCCCTTAATAACGGGAGCATCGGTCATGCTGTTCGGTGACGCGAGACAGCGAATCTCGGAAGAATATTGCAATTTGTAGCGACCAGTCGTTTCGTCCTACGATAAATTAAACGGTGGCCACTTGTTATCGCATCTACAACGTTAATTGGACCGTGCCGAGGGGCGAGCAGCCTCATCTGAAACACGGATTACCCTAGATACCTCATGAGTCCTTGATTTTTCACTAAAACGTTTATCGTACCCCGACAGATTATCTATTCTATACATTGTGTTAATATTGGGGACTTTTTCAGAATATGTTTTCACTTGGAATTCGACTGCCGAGGTTCAGAGATTTTTTCGTCAGACTAATACGTGCTAGCAGTTGCCTAAGTGGATTGCAAATCCAGATACCGTTCGATATGAATCGGAGGTGGGTTACTGGTATGCTGCGCGCAAAGGAATGCTCTTTGATCGTTCCGACAATTCCTGTGATCACGGTTTTGTACGCACCGGTGCGATTCCACCCCTTAATCTTCGGAAATTTGAAATTTTGGGGATTCCATTTCTTAGAAAGCCAAACTCTCGTTGCTACAATAACTTATACATTTGTATCTGAACTGACAACTTCCACGTTTCTAGTTACACAAAAATTCTTTACCTGTAAAAAGGAAGTCGAGAGATTTGTACTGGAACACCGAAGACAGAGAGAGAAGACAGATTTCCTGTAGTAGAATTAAACGCGACCCCCGCATTGATATTTCCCGGGCCAGTGAAAGAGTCACGGGTCCGAATTAAACCCGAAAATGACCCAATCGCCGGTGAAATAATAGTCCGCGCAAATGGAAAAGCGATGGGTAAAGGACCATCGGAGTTTTCGCTCCCCAAAAGCGTTCAATTACAAATATTTGAACGTCGATTATCCGCGACGCGCGGACATGGACGTTTAAAAAAGCACGTTTAATAACACGTTTCCGCTGTACGCTTTGACATAATTTCAGGGTGGTGGGGAGGGGGACGGTTACATCAATTCCAAACCCCGGTACCAATTCGTGCGGCTGGAGGACGCTCCGGCAATTAGCTTGCGGACGGGAGGGAAAAAAAGAGCAGAACGTAATTTCATAAACGGCCGTTGGAAAAGTAATAAAAAAGCGGGGGCGGAGGAAAGAGGAGGTCGACTCGATGGCATCAGCTCGAACGAGTTGAATTCTTAGCCGTCGGTTTTTAATCTCGAAACAGCGGTATCCATCGCGAGCGAGAGAGAGAGGCCATCCGAAAAAGCCCCGGATTTATGGAAATTGCCCCAGGGGGCGGTGGCGAGGGGGTACGGGGGGGCTGACGAGCAACCCGTTGCACGCGACCCGGGGTGGAGTCCACACGCACGCAGCACCACACCGGCGATTTTAATATCCGCGAATGATAAACAAAGTGGTATCTAACGAAGTGGATAGAGGCGCGCCGTAATAAAATTTGTGTTGCGCTTCGTCGCCGTCCGAGCGGAGGGAAACGTCACGAGCGGTTTCCTCCGATTTCAATTAGCCCTGGCGACCCTCCTCCACGTGAACGAATCCCTGAAACCGAAACGAGGACAGTGAATAGGCCTTTCCGACATTTATTTATCTTTTGCAGCACTAGAATCTGTCTACGCACGTTCAATTGACTTTGAATACGTTCATATCGATCTGGTTTAGGCTGTTTGGATCCGACGAACCACGCGTGGAGATTGTTTAACTAATCGAGCGGATTTTTGGATGATACCAAGCATGGTGTACGATCTTTATATCTACGAGTGATTATATTTTCAGAGATAAGGCGCAGTTATTTGGTGTTCTCATATCGCGCTATTTATTTTTATGTCTAAACGGTGAGACATACATTTTCGTTATTCATAAAATTCATAAAAAATGTATTTTTCATAAAAATCAGTCTATCAACCATCATTACTGTAACGGCCCATTTTCAACCCCATACGTTTCGAAAACAAAAGAAACCCAAAGTTCGGCGTATAGCTTGACGAACAAAAAATTGTTGAAGCAATTTTTTCGGAGCGATCCTGAAATATTCCCGTGTCGCGCAGCAAAGAAATCTCGGTGTGTAGATGCGGATCAAAATCGACGTGGCAGAGAAAAGAGTGGAGGTGATAAGCCTCGATATCTCGAGCTACACCCTCTACACGAGATGTAAGCTCCGCCTCTCCCTGGGTTACACCAGGACTTCCAAGACCCCCTGGAGCCCCCCACCCTCGAAAAGGGGGATAACCCAACCCCCGTTCCATCGTCGTTGGCATCCGCGGCATTCCAATTAGCTCGCGAATCAAAAGAGCCCCACTGCCTTTGTGGGGTCTCACCCTACCCCCAGTAAACTGTCTCCTTTCCTCTTCCACCCTCTCCCACGCAGTGTTCACGGTTTCGCTTCTCTTTCGCCGTGGCTCTGCTCTCTCGTCCCTTTGTCCTTCTCTTTCCGCCGATCGTCCCTTCTTCCTCCATCCTTCCCCGTTTCCGGCGCGGCGCGGCGCCGCGACGTACCGTTTCTCCCTTTTCGATTCTTTAGCCGGCACTTTTATTTTGCGCACACCGTCGCTTCGCGATCAGAACTTTGCAAAAACGCTATCTTCATTGCGGATTTTCTGTTTTTATAGCAAAAATAAAGAAGCATCGAACTACAAAGATCTTCAAGTAATTTGACGATAGAACTACTGTAATGGATCCAAATTAATTGTTTCTGATTTTTTCTGTATCGACGAGAGGGGTTACAGTATTAAATATTTAGGTGTAATGCAATGTTGATTCGTTGGTTAACAGTGTTAGCAACAAATTAGGGCCCCAGCATCGCGTTCCCGATCGATATCCCCGATGTCCCCATGCGATAGCGAAGTCCGTACGATTCTCTATCGAAGGTTTGCTTTCTTTGTAGCCCTTTGACATGGGTCGACGGCTAATTTATCACGGCGACAAAAGGGGTGCACGTAACGAGCGAATATTAGTTACCAACGTCATCCACGTCAGATTTTTCCATGGCGGAATTACGCTGGTTGAGTGGCTCGTGCATGTGCAGTGTGCAGACAACCATAATACTCGTATCTCGTATTTACCTGTTTCCTCGATTGTCGTTCAGTTCACGCTGACCAAAATGATCTTAATTTCTTTCGAAAAATAAATTCTACAATGAAATATTAGACGGCAAGAGAAAACAAAAATGAAACACACGAAGAATTTCCTGTAGAACGTTGGCCACGGTTTCGGCTTTGAGCGACCCTCCTCTTCAGACTTCCCCCGCAACAAATAATGCCCGCCTCCGTCGTTCAGATATAATAAAGATATTAAGTTTAATTGAACAAAGCGCGCTCTCTGCCGGCACCACGAAAGACCGACCGAGCCTTAGCACGTTATTAATATTTAAACAAAAGCTGCGGCGAGATCCTTCGCCTTTGTGGCCCGGCAAAAAGCCACCCCCCACCGCACAGGAACGAATAAAATCCCAGAAAGTCCGTGAGACACAGCACTAATTAATTACTGCCGATTATTAGCAGGAAAAAAAAGCTGTACCCGAAAGATTCTCTCTCGAGCTTAATTGTTGCCTTATCATCGCCGACTTTCGTTTCCATTCTTCCCGACGCGACGGGACGATGGAAAACTGCAATCTTTATCTGTAATTAAGATTCTATCGCTTGAATAAAGAAACTTACTGAAACTGTTCATCTGTTGTGCTATTCTTTAATAACAATTAACTAAATTGAAGTTAAAATAGGCCATTCAAGAAAGAAAACAGGGCAACACTACTTCTTTCGGCACAGAAACGGAGAAATTCGGTTAAAATATGACGGAATAGGCCAGGAAGAAAGGACAGCCGCTGAAGTACAGATTCGAGGGATTTATTCTTTTGGTAACATGTACGCGTACGTTTGTTACGTATATACAATTGATTTTGTGTGATTTTGTGTGATTTTGTGCGCCGGTGCTGAGGGGAACGGTGCTCGCAGCGAAGACCACCATACACCAAAGACGTAAAAGCGGAGGAGACATTGAACTCTAGTCGGTTAGCTTCGCCTATATGTACAACTGGTGCTACTAGTGCTCTGACAAGATCTTGGGCAACACCTACACGGCTCGAAGGACAGTTACAAAAATATATATTACACAACGAGTGACGAGAGCAGTGCTGGACAATGGCGGGGTGTTGGATTAAAATACTGAATCGTACGATCGAATAATAGTTTATAACTATTCTTGCGGTACATTCTACAGTTGATTCCCGCGGACCGTCGCCATTCGCGATAAATTACAATAAACGGGATCATGTGCTACGATTTATTCCGACCACACTGAAAACGTACACACCGTGGGGACAGTGATCGAACGTGGGACAACGAGAGTTTGCATACGAAAATACTTGTACGACTCCAGAAACAACTCCGAGGATCCCGGAAATAGCGCGGTGATTTTTTCCAGTTCTTTCACATCACAGTCTCATAGGTCTCTTTTCTACAATTGTTCGATTCGTTTCGTGGAGTTTTTGCTTCGATTAGGTAGGTGGTTAGTCCTCGTATCGGGACAACAGGTGCGGCGGACCGTACGAATTGTGCAGCGAACGTTTTATCTTCTCGTGGTCCATGGGCTTCCGATGGTATCTCGAGGAATTTCGCGAATCGCTCGTTACGTGCTCCATCCTGTCCGATTCTGGCATTTGGTACATCTTCGGGGACTTCGTGTCTCGGGATTTATACGATTTTGTTGAGAACTGCGGGGGTGGGACGTCGTTGATGACGTTGATGTCCTCGGGGCTGTGCCTCAGGATGCAGTTGCCGCAGAACAACTGGTCGCGGCTCTCTGGCTCGTCACCTTAAAAATTAGGGGTTCAATTAAGGGTTGAAGTTAGCTCAATCTGTTATCTTAACTCTAGAGTCTAGCTTTAGTACCTTTGGTGTTCAATTCTAATGTAAGTGGCTTGCAAAATTTTGAGTCTGTAGAATCTCGGTGTGGATTCAGTTGTGAAATTTCGAAATAATAGAATTTTATTGTGCATGAGTTATACAACTTTGAGACTGTGCAAATTTTCGGTGCAGAAGGGTTGCGAGAATTTTTAAAATTGTAACAGAAGTACCGATTGGTCCCTTGGTAGGAAAGTTGGCGCGGTCATCGAATCTGCAGCTGTTTCTCAAAGGCGACATGAATTTTCTGTTCGACAGGGTACCGCAACGATGGCACTTTCTTGTTTTGCCATGTTCCGCCTCCAAAAACTGCTCCACGTCCGGTTTGGTACGGGTTCGGCGACTCTGGACATGTAACGGTGGTGAGTCGTATCGATTCGACTCTCTCGATGGTGACCATTGATGGTAGTCCATGGACCGTCTCATTATATTTTTCATTGACGTTGGGACGAAGTCTTCTTCTGATAAGGGCTCGGGAACCTCGTGCTCGTGGTAGTAGTACCTAATTACCGGGCGGGGCTCTAATTAACCACCTCTAAATCGCCAAAGTTATTACTTTGATACATTCGCTGTACAACTTGTCCAGGACTCGGAATCTTTCGGTACATAAAAATCTCGTCGTAAAATCAATAATTTAAACTGTAAAAAGCCATAAAATTTTAGGAACCTTGGGGTTTGCGAATGACCATGGCCCACAGCTAAAACACGTTGCTGGCAGCGTAGCCTTCTTGGATCCTGCTGTTGATCGATGGCTTTCCATCGTTGCTGCCTAAGATCCATCTCTTTCTTGCAGGCTCTCTGTGCTCGATGAGTCTGCGGAGATGGGTCAGATTCCTCCTCTATCTCGTCGTCAGCCTCGTGCTCGTCGTACTCCTTGTTTAGGAATTCATCTCCGTCCGCGTGATCATCTTCTGTCGGATTAATTTCAATTAACTAACCTTCTCAACGAAATTTTTAACTGATGGTTTGTACCTTCCTCTTCCGCATCCTCGTCCCTGTTATCCTCCGTCAAGTTCTCCAGCTCGTCAGCGTATTTCAATTTCTCGTTCCCCACCCCGTCCTCGTAGCGTATTTTGCTCTTAGCCACGCCATTAGGAGGATAATGCTTGCTTCTGTCGAGTTTCAAGTGAGTCTGCAAACCGTGGTGCAATGCCTCGCCATTGTGAGGTTGCATGCACTTCGAGTGCATCGATTTAGAACAGCTGTACCCTTTCGCAGGTTTGTAAGACGTCGATGAGGAATAGTAGCTCGCCACCGCTTCCGGACTCCTTAAGAATTTTTTTTTCAATTTTCTATTCTCAACTCCTTACTTCTCAATTACTTACAAATTAAGCGAAATACGGCTGGTATCGTTAACTCTCTGCCTACCTGCCGCTTCTGTGAAACGAAGAACACTGAATGTTCCTCTGTTGACAAGTCCTGCACGAATCAGGCAAATTCCTAGAGTCAGAGAACGACTGGGATGTGTTCTTGTGCTTGTGACATTCCGCTGGCTTCATTATTGCGATTTCTTCGTTGAACGTTCGACAAATGTCCACTTTTACACCCGATCGACAACAAATTTACATATCCACGGTGTCTCTATCGCGCACCCTTGTACCGTCACATTACTTCATCGAACTGTCCATGCAGCACCGAAGACATAACTCTTGCTATCTCAACAATTGAGTTCCCGGACTTTAGCCAGAGTCTTTCGCCTCGAAACTCGAGTCCTTAGCTCACTCGATTATCTTTAAAACCTCGGTCATCGGTCCAAAGTACTCGATAGTCCTCTGTCTCGATTATACTAGTCAGATTCCCTAGGCGAACATATCCTAACCGTGTCCCTTCCTCGAGATCCCCGATCAAGATCTACAAAACTGTCTTCTCCACGGTACTCTTCAAGACTAACCAAAGAAGAGAGCTCGCCAAAAAATACAAACAGAATCGAACGAAAAACGATAATATCTGGACGCGTTTCAAGTCGTTGGAGCGTGTTCGTCCCCAAGAAAGTCTGTCGAGGTTGAACCTGTCCGCGATTAACCTAATTCGCGATCGCTCGTTTCTGGGATGGAAAAATGGCGGCGACACCAGGGAAGGGGCTAGGGATCGAGGTGACGGTTCTTGATCGAGGGTCACGGAGTCTTTTCACCATTTGTCGGCCTCGTTGCTGTCCTCGTGCTCCAGCGACGAGTTCAATGTGCGCTGGAACTCGTGCACCCGTTGGCTCTGTTGCTCGTGATGGTGTTTCCGCCACTTGATGCGACGATTCTGGAACCAGACTTTCACCTGGGCCTCGGTCAACCTGAGTGCGTGCGCCAGGTATAGTCTTTCCGGGCCGACCATGTACTGCTGCCGCGCGAATTCGCCTTCTAGTCGTTCTAGCTGCTCTGCTGTGAAGATCGTCCGCACCCTCTTCAGCTTGCCACCGCTGCCTGAACAGGAGCTCGAGCTGCCGTTCTTCGTGCTGCCTTCCTGGCCTGCAATTGGATCGCTGATATTGCCTCTAGTCTAACAAATGATGGCACTGCCATTGCGCGAATTTTCGGTATCGATTATAGCCAGAAGCGTAATTAGAATCAATTGGGTTTCTTTATTGCAGCAGATAAGCAAAACGTTAATCGTTTCGATCGAACGCTTCTGCTTTGAAACAACCAGGAACTTAATATATTAACTTAGTAGAAACCAATATTGACATTTCAATTGGGCTGTCCGAAAGTTTGGAACCGCTTTGAAATCGCGGTTTCATTAACTAGTCCTCGATTACCGAAACTTTGTACATTCAACTCTAGCTAATGAATACGATTATTTAAAGTTATTCCGAATCATTCGGTTTCGATTGAATTTCAGGAATTGTTTGGACTGGAAGGTATAGAAACTCGTGAAGATCGAAGATTAAAAGAGAGAGAATTGTAAAGGTTATTAAATCGTCGGAACGCAATCAACTAACATTTATCTGGTAACTTACAATTACAGCGTTGTTGCACAAGAGGCTGGAAAGATGATTGTGCGATTACCGAAGGATTTGCGTTTACGATCACTTTCAATTTCTGTTAAGAACAGAAAAATGTCGAACTATGGGTATAAAATCGATACAAAAATTTTCGCCGGACTGTTCAACAACGAACAGACATTTGTTTCGTATCGAATCTCGTCTGAAGTTTGCAAAGTTCAATATAATATTTCTCGATTGTGTTAAAAGCGTTACCAGAAAACTGTTCTACAATTTCTTTGTATATCAGTAATACAATTGTGTCGATCCTCTAACATCTAATGAAATTAGTGGCCATTCCAACGATCGAATTAAATCATCTACAGTTCCAATATGAAGGGTTTTAGCAAGTTTAGAACGATATAACAGGACCTATCGATTCTTCGAACAATCATGAAAATGCATAAAATCCGCAGTCTAGTGACAACATTAGGTCATTCCACTTATCCACCCTGGAAAACAAAAATCACCAAAAGAAAAGATGGAAACAGTTGAAAACTACCTTGATGCTTCTTGTACTGTTGCTGTTGTCCCCGCTTCTCCCTAGGATTGTTCCTCAGCCCCAGAATAGCGTCGATAGTGAACGACTTGGCCTGTTGTTGCTGTTGTTGCTGCGAGTGCTGCATCTGCGTGATGGAGTGCGGATGCGACAGCTGCGACGACAGGTTCTGTGCTGTCAAATCGGTTCCCAGCAAATGAGATCGTCTCATCCTCTCCAACGCGATGGCCTCGATATTTTGATTCCTCGGCTGTGCTTGAATATTCTTGTACTCGTTATGCTCGAGCATAGGCGGGCTCTCCAGCAATCCAGCACCGCCGCGAAGTCTCTCCAACGCGAAATTCCCAATGTGGCTATCCCTCATCCTGTCCAACGACAGATTAAACTCCTTCATCCGATCCAGGCTATAATTCTTCAACAATCCAAAGTCCTTGATATCCTTCTCGGAGACCGCGAAATTCAAATCCTTCCCATACCTATCAAGCGTCAACGCGGAATGCGAATTCTTCTGTCTTCCCTCGCGAAGATTGAACAGGAGATCCTTGGCCGTCGGGTTCTTAGACCTGCAGAGACTGGAGGTGTCTAACGATTCTTCGATCTCGTTGGCTCTATCCAGCGGATAGGCCATCTCGTTCAGACCGCTAGCGATATACCCAAAATCCTTGCCTTTGTTCAGAGTCATCGGCAGGTTCCTGGCAGCGTTCTCGAACTCCTCGAAGTGGATCCTGGCAGGTTCCAGATGAAAGTCTTTCGGCTCCGACGGATCCTCTTTCGACTTATCCACCGAGAGGTTCAACTCTTTAACTCTTTCGTAGTCCTGAAAGGCTCTTAGTTGCGATTCGGAATGACTGGACTCGCTCCTACAGTCGGACAGGTCTTCGACGGTGAGGCGTCCCGACGGATCGCTGGCCTCCATAGTCGCCTAACCGAATGGCGGTTGTCGGAAGCTCACTGTCGCGTAGATATTTCAGTCTATCTATCCGCGAGTATTAGTAGACATCGTGATCGTCCATGGTCCTCGGCGCGAAAAGAACCGGGAAGCGGTCCTCGATCACTGAACACCCCGGGCACAAAACGTCATCGTCGCACAGACATCACTCTACCAATGGGGTAGAACAGGCGAAGCTCGGTGCTCGACGGTTTGCGTCGTTCTCAAAGCGTCCGCGAGAACGGGAAAAACCCGAAGAACCGAACGGGAACGATGATGAGGGCAGCTCGGAAGGATGGCGGAACCGCGCTGGCGCTGCACAGCATCCCAGGATAATGATGTCAGGCACGAGGATCACCGCTATCAGAGAGGGTTGGCCAGCAGGACTAAGGATATCCGGCTAATGATCCCGTACGTGACGAGGGGGGTATTCACCCGGCGGTGTGCACCCTCTCCACCCCCGCTCAGCCACCCCCGCGCAGGCCATCCCAGGCTTGCTAGCCGTTTCGCCACTCTCCTAACAATCACTACAGCGTTGCGTTTCACCTCCGCAACCCCCAAATGGACCGCAGAATACCCCCTCGCCGCCGGTCAATATTTTTTCGTTCGACGAAGGAAGCCCCGAGCCCGCCGCGCGATCCGAGCGATCCTATTGGCCGACGGCTGCCATCACCCCCGGAACGCCAGGACACGCCCACCGAACCGACGGCAACGTGGGGGTTATTTGCGGGGAGTCTGTTACTTTTTTTCCACCCTCCATCCCCCAAACCATCCGGCCGCGATCCGGCTCTCAAGACCAGGTCTCGTTCTTCCTCTCCGTCCTCTTCCCAGTCCTCTTCCCAAAACCCCCTCCAACTACCCCCATTAATAAGCTTTCCCGTGTAGACCAACTCACCACCGTCCCAGCCTCCTCGACCCTCCACCAACATCCACGACAGTCTCATGGTTAAGGTAGTGTGCTGGTACCCAGTGTATCCCCGCGAACGACGAACACCCTACCAGGATGTTCCTGGTGTCTTCCTTGCGACGATGTCATCCGCGTCTTAGACGTGCCCGGTAATTAGGTGGACCGTCTAATGATGATGAGGTCGTTTAATTTTGTCCCGGTGATCTTTCTTGCCGTCCGACGCGACGACGAATTGAGACTGGAGCCGCTGATGAATTCACTTGGACGCGATCATTCGCGCTCGATCGGCTCCGCGATGCTGCGTTTGCTAAAAAAGTTTGATAAAATTCATCGTTTCGTTCGAATTTTATGGTATCGTGTTTCATTCTCAAGTTTCTTTCTAGGAATGTAGAAATTTGATGACGTAATTTTGCTGTGTTGTTCAAAGCTGTTAAATTAGAATAGTTGAAACAAGTTTAAGGAATCTTGTCACAGTTGGTCAAATGTAATTTTACTTTGAATTCGAATCGTCCAACGACCATTGAGTAACTGTATGTACAGTGACGGAGATTATTTTGAAAAGGAGACTGTATTTTAGTCGTTTGTAGAAATCAAGCGATTCGCGAAGAAATGGCTGCGAATTAAATTGTACACCTAATGAATGAATGAAACTACTCCTGTTCGCTATTAGTCGCGATAAGATCATTTATCGGAAGACATTGAACACAGCTACTTTGTACACGTGTCTCAGACGTCGAGCAAATACGGTTTGCCTAATTGCCCCTCTCCGGCCTGAAACTTCATCCACAATCCCCTCATTAGACGTTGACGGGTATGCGGGAATTTCACTACCTCGGAAAACCTCTAAGAAGCTTAAACTCAAGGGCAACAGCTTAATTACGTCGAGGTTTTACGTCGTGGTGACTTTTCCCCCTTCGTCATCGTCTTACATGGCTTCTTATCCTCTCCCATCATACATCACAATTACAAGCACTAATCGAACACTCGAGAAAATGCTCGGTCCAATTTTTAGCTTTTCAAGCGGAAAATTCAAGGAGCTCCGGTTTCTTTTCCTTTGTAGGCGTTCGAGACATTAATTGTAATATATGTGAAGCCATTATGAAGTTGAGATTGCACTATAAATCCCAAATTTACTTCGGCGTCGCCTTAGATATTTTACAAGACCGAACAATAGATCCGCGTAATTACATCGTATATTTCACGGGCTGCTAAGTTCTCTGGGCGCGCGCGCGCGCGGGTTCAAAAGCTGCCGTAAAATTAAACACGAAATTGAATTTTTAATGGTCGGCCTTCATTCTTCAACCGCGAGCAGCCGTTGCTCGTAAATCATCCCTCGAAACTGATTTAAGTACAACGTAACTTACATTTCAATCAATAGGGGCGGATACAAAATCCTCTGACCCCTAATCAAAATTGGAAAACCACATTTATAATCTCATTATAGTTTTCGCGAAGCTCGAGTCGTACAATTTTTCCGACGACCATAAAACTTTTCCCCAAGGCCTATAATTGTTTTCACGCGCCCTCAGCCTGTTTTGACAGGAAAATTATACGATTCTCATAACAAAAAAAAAATGAAATTAATCGTCTACCCAAGTGTATTCATTTTTAACGCTCCTGGACTAATTAAAGGTGGTTCGGGTTAGGGGGATCAACGCAACGGCGGGAAATGCGCCGAAGCGAACTAACATAAGCTCTCGGGCCCGGGATCGTCGTCTTTGCCTTCTATATTGGCTCGTAAGCGCGCCTCTTATAAAGCGGAGCAATTATCCGGGTAAAATACTCTCCGAAATTTCCGTGATAAATTTCCGGCCGTAATAAGGGTGAGTCGCAAGTCATTTGGCCAGGCTCGAAGAGGGTGGGTATCGGTAGCTTCAATAGAAATTCTTTCCAACCCCCTTCCCCTATCTCCCACCTCCAACTCGTCGTTCCGCCTGCCGTTTAATTTAAACATTTGTCGCTAATCTCATTCAATGCTGCGAGTCTGGCGGCAAGGAGCTTCTTCCAGTCGAAAGCTAATAATTACCGGCTCTGAATGTAGTGCGAACAGGGTGGAATGAGGTTACGGGAATTAGGGGATGCTTTTCCTACCTTTGTCGCCTGTGTGCGAGGCTCTCCTCGAACTTCGTGTGTGAATAAAACGCGCAACACGGTTACTAAACGGAAAATAAGCTGCGCGTTGTTTAATTGCAACTCCCTGGACCTTGACAAAAGTACTGGCAATTTCACGTAGACATTTTTGTTTGTGTCTCGGTGCATAAATAGAGATACTTTTTCAGTATTTCATTTTATTTACATCGTCGAAGACCTGTGGAAAAGACTCAGAACCAACTGAGAAAATTCCAAGCTGTAAAAAACGTTGAAAGGGCTTCGGAAAAAATCTGTAAATTTGTCCCCGCTTTATCAAGTGCTTCGAACCACGAGTTGAATGAGAACAAAGTCTAGAATTGTGTAACGAATCTGAAGGGGCGAGCGTACAAAATGGCCACATCTTGGCGTGCCGCATCTGCACTCGCGGCGTCATCCAGCGATGACGCAAATTGACTCCGTCGGCCGTCGATCAATCTCTGTTACGCGAGACCGTAACAGCGCGCCACTATCGGCTCCTCGATATAATCGCGAGATCATTAATAAAGCAAACGAACCTCTCGCAAATTGCCTCGAAAATTGGATATTACCGTGAGCTGCGCACGGAGGCCGCGTAAAATCCGCAAATATGCGCCCGCACACAACCCTGAGGACTCGGGTGTCGATGTAGACGTCACCGAGGGAAACGCACACAAAACGGACATACGGCCTCCGTTTCCCGGTTTCTCCGGCGCATTCTGCTCCCTTATCAGCCCCCTCCTCTTTTCCAGCAACCACTTTCCACCCCACCCCGCCTTTCCATCCTCCAAGTATAGTTCCAGTTCTCTCATTCCACATGCGATATTAAAGCTGTGGCAATTAGCGGTGGGGGTTGCTGAAGAGGGAGGCGGCGGACGACAGTTTCAGCCACCTCTTCCTGCCGGAGAGGCTCTGGTGGGGGTACTACGAATATGATTGGCTGTCAGATGGGTTAATCCCGGGGTTCGGCCACACCCCGCCACGTCTCAATCCACCCCCGCGAATATTCTCCTCCTGCCGCATCCCCTTGCGTTTCGCAGGGCGCGCCGACAAACGCGGCTTCTTGCGAAATACAAGGTGGATTGATTGAGATCTTCCGGACGGCGACCTGGCCGCGAGGAAACGCTGATGGACTCGCCACGGAATCGCTAACAGGGTGCACCGGGTACGTAACATCGACCGATTGTTTGTTAATTGGCGAACGGAAGCGTGGCGCGACTGTTTAATGCGACTCGAGGGAGATGGTCGCGTCGGAACCAGGCTGCTTTTATTCAGGTTGGCTTTTAGAATTTTCTAGTATGATCGACTGGTACATCATTTAAAAGAACATTTTAACAATGAGAACTCATTCGCCATGTTTCCTAATTCAACACGCAATACCATCTCCAATAAAAACTTGAAGTAACGCATTTTCCAGTGTATAAAGATGATTACCCAGGAAGGGGTAGTGCTTCCATTGTTAATTAAAATTTCGAAAGGCTCGTCGTTACATTAACGATGGCGTCGGACTCAATAACGACAGCACCGTAGAGGTAAAATTTGTTGCAAGATGAAAGGGGAAGTTCAGCCTTCATCTAATAAGAGAAGCGGTAATAAAAATCCCTTGTCGGTGGAGTAGGAAAGTGCGGGGGTGGCAACCGGGAGAACGGAGACGAAGAAGGTGGAATCTCGGAACGCACGAAACAGTGAACGCTTGATGAGTAGGAAAATGAGGATTTTTCGAATGAAAGATCAAAAGGTCGCAACAACGGAGAGCCAGTTCCTTACGTTAATGCGGTATACGGACAAACGATGTTTAAATCGGATTTGCAGCTGCGAATAAGACCCTTTAAGCGCTCTGCGGAATAATTTAATTATGTCGGTTCTTCGCTATTCGCTACTACCTCTTCCGAACATGTTTATCCATTTCATTGCTTCGCACGTTCTTCCACGATTCACTGTGATTAATTAAAATGTAATTTTTATAAACCATCTAGACGGTTCCCTTTGACTTTTGTAATATTTCTGGTGCCGATCAGGCGATTTCTCTGTGCCGCAAATGCCATCGAGCGGAAGGTATTCGACACTTGACGAAAATCCGAGGCATTTAATTATTAAGTGCGCCGTAGCGATAACATCATTCCAGAGCGTCTATCTCACTTTACATACCCAATTACAACTACACATTAACTATTTACTCATAATAGCCGTTTACCACCAAATTATCGATCACACGCTGTACGCACAGCAAGCTAATCGTTGGAGCCAGACATCATTGAACGACGCGTCTGACGGCGTTAAGCCTGGTATGCACTTGAATGCAACGCGCGTTCACCAAACCCTCTCTCTCTCTCTCTTTCTCTCTGTGTGTGTGTATATTAACGTAAAAACGGCTTCGCGCTATATTTCCTGCGCAATTGTTCCATAATCGACGGCTCTTGTTTGCCAAAGGTGAACGCTGTGTTACGTGTAACATTGTTCTCGTTCCACTTACGTGCCAATAATTCATTTCGCTCGTGCTGGACACTTGGACCTCGTCGCAGTTGGATATTGTTTCGCGGTGGAATAAGGTTGCTCGAATCTTGAAACAGTGGATTTTGAAATAGTCTATTCGCATTCCTCTGATGTGAATCGAGTGACCAGCCCGCAGGTCGTAATAGTTTTCACACAACCCCGTGAAAATTATCCTAGAAGCGCAGGATGCTCAGCTGGATGACCTCCAAACGCAAACATGTCTATCATGCTCCGAAAGCTAGGCACGATGCGTATGAGGACACTTTGCTCGAGACGATTCCCAAGATGCTTCGCGTGAGGGTCAGATCTACGTAAGTATTTTGATTTTTTCGGCCTGATTTTTGGTTTCGCGATTATTTTAATATATTGTTGATTCGAGGGACTCGATCGTTTCTGTTCTGAACAATATGGCGTCGTTGGTTTCACTAATGGCGGTTGTTTGATTCATTCGAGTCGTTCAATAAAAATCTATTTCTCCTCTCAATGATTGCGATCGTTCCTCAACTTGAGAACCTCATGCATTTTCCTCTAGTCGCAGAAAATAGGTGATAATTAAATACACAATGGTTCTAACTATGCAAGTCGTACTAGATGTTTCCAACCTTCGCCGAGGAAAACAGTGATCGTCGACAGCACCTTTGTACCTGTAAAATGATTTATTCCGATGCAACAGCAATTGCAATGGCTAATGAAAACCTATCGGTTCACTAGAATGATCTTGGAATGTGTTAGAACTAATATGAAAAAGGATTTCAGATGTTAAAAATTCACGGCTGCTAAAATCTGTTTATCATTTTTGGGAAATCACGTTCAATTAGCAGTTTGCGCAAGATGTTTTCAGCAGTTGTAGATTTATCTTGTACAATGACATTGGGGCTGAAATCTCGGTTTGTTAGAATTAGATAAATGCCCAATGCCCCTACTCCTTTTACATCCACCTTCCGTGTTCCCGCTCGGTGGATATTTACTATGGTGACTGTTTAGTTCCACTCTTTCTTGCACGCGGCGCGCACGGGGCACATTGTGCGCCGACACAGTCGGCCAACGAGATGTGAAATTCGGGCGCGATAACAGTATTATCATAGCGTCTTCATTATCTCCATATCACGGCACATTAAGAAATCGTTGGAAGCTAAAAGTTTAAGTGAGAACTGAAAAAAATATACAGTGCGATAAAAATTGAGAGTGTTCGAGTTCATTTCTGAACTGTTTATCATTTACATGAACGATGTTGACCGACTTGGTGAAACTGAGGCGTCGACGAAGAAAACTCTCAAGGCGCTCGAGCGTGAAACCAAATTTTCAAAATCGCAGAAACTCTGTCATCCGCCGCGAAGTGTATCTGATAAAAAACAAGCGGATCTCGATCATGACGGACGAGGAACCTGATCATTCTGTGATGAGCAGCGTTCACTCCAGAAAAAAGGTTACAAAGCGAATAATTACCGAAGGAAATCCAGTGTTACCGCAATATGAAAGCGTGAAACGCAATGCCGATGGCATTGGAGAGAATAGAAGCTCGAACAGTGGGTCAGGAAAAAATGGCAAACAGAAGTATAGTGGTGCGTGGTACTGGAAGTTTAGGCGGCGAGTGATGAAGGTCCTGCGGAACCGAGTTTCACCGGAAGCGAGGTCAGGGTGAGTTCCAAGAAAGAAATCTTGATCATCTGCTGCAGATTATGGGACAAAGTAAAACCAAAGTAAGAGAAGAAAAATCTTGACTAAAACTGCATCGGTTGCACACCGTGAAACAACTTATTCGCGTGAAATTCGATGAACCGTGGAAATTTTATTAAACCCGGCGCGGCGGCTGGTTATGTATTCCGAGTCATGTGATCATGACGTACGTACATGCAGACGCGTGCGTATTTATACATACGAATATATCCGAATCAATGTACGGTGTTTGATCCTTTCGAACGCAGTCGTCCGCGAATGATTTAAATGACTCCGATTAACAAATATGCTTATCAATCCGAATACCTCGATTCCAGCTTTGCGACGTTGCTAGTTGAACGTAAAGTTAATATGTGTCTGACTACGTGATAGTTAACGGCAGAATAATTAGCATCTTCTGTTTCATGAATCAGGAATAAAACTGCAAAATATTGTGCGAGAAATAAGTCAATAAATGAAATCAATTCAGAAATTATTTATACGTTGCATAAAAGGATTGCTATCCGGAAAAACACAAGGAATTACCATATTGTTCACGCGATTAACCATTCCCCTACAATTTAGTATGTATTTATAGCTGCGCTCGGTAAATTATGCGGAGTACAATTGTCGGATAAGATACAGCCGGCTGCATTATCATAAACATCGAATCGATCGGTTCGGTATCATTGTCCCATAAGACGTGTAAGAGATACGCAAATGGTTTTTCGAGATAAGTACAATAGGAGAGAATAGTACGCATGATAACACAACTTCTCACGGTGTTGCACGTGGCCAGGGAGTTTAAAGACCCTCGTCTCACCGCACCGGTGGAAAAGCCGGCAGTCACTGTTTACGTGGGGAAGCCTGCGTGGGTGAGTCATCGGAGTAAATGGCAGCGAGCAGGTAACGCTCGCGTGCCCACTACCGGACAATGATAGTCAGCGGTGGAGTGTTTCGGGCCTCGGGGAATATTTCATTCCTCCGGGTCTTTCAAAACGAATTTACCGGCCCTTCGACGCCATCTACATTCTAATGCAGTCGTCGAATGCGGGCCTTTAGACTCTTTAACGCATTGTATATTCTTAAGAATTAAATTTTAAGTGATTTCAGCGCACTGGTTCGATCAAGTATTCTACATAAACACTATTTGCAAATTTTCACAAAATCTTTATTTGTGAATGTGGAATACTTGATCGAACCAGTGCGCTGAAATCACTTAAAATTTAGTTCTTAACAACAATATACGATCGATATAATCAAACATTTATTGTATAGTCTGCACAATTTTTTTATCAAATTCAAAAGACAATTTTTATTACAGTTGTATACATTCTTCGGATTTTGTTAATGTATAATTGAAAACCAGTTGGCCTATAATTCTATTGTTATGAAAATGTATCTATTTGTGAGTGGGTGTCGCCGCGCCGCGCCGCACAGAAATAGTAATTCTCGGGTCGATGGCCATGCGTGTCGATAATACGAAGCCGCGTACACAATAGTTTCTAATTACGTATTACTCAAGGGCCTCGAACTTCATCCAGCCCTAAGTACACGGTACGCGAGCCACAGGATCTTGCGCAGAACGTGCGTAATGGACTTCCGGTGTGCATCGAACCTGAACGCCACCAGTCTGCACTTTGCCACTTTCCTGGAGCCGATTGTTTCCAAGCATTCTTCTGGAACGCCAACTTCCAATCGCCGAATCGATTCTCTAACTGCATTCTCATCTTCTGCGATACAGAACGCTTCGTGAGATTCAGTGGAAGCTGGATCGAGCCTTTCTACATTTCTAATTTTTAGTTCTGTTTTATACATTTGTGATTTGTTTAATCCACTGCCGATAGTATACGACACTTTCGTAAACACCTGCCACCGTGCCACAATTTTGACCGAAGGATACTACACCGTAAATTGTATTTCTACTGGCCAAAGGACCGCCTGAATCACCGAAACAGGAGTCTTTGCCTGGAGTACCGTAACAAACGTGATGGTCTCTGTTCACCAGTGCTTTGTATTCCGTTGTTTGGTTAATGCAGGCTTCGTACGGTACATGGCTGACGCGGACTCCCATTAAAACACTGTTCATTCTTACCTGGAGAAAAATATACGTGTCGTTAGCTGCAAATTTGTGAAACAGATTTCGAGAAAAAAGTTTAAGAAATTGAATTATTGAAGTGGATCTAGGGCACTTCGTCGAAAGACATTTCGTCGAAGACATTCCGTCGAATGGACATTTCGTCGAAGTGACATTTCGTCGAAGTGACATTTCGTCGATGGGACATTTCGTCGAAGAGACATTTCGTCGAAAATACATTTCGTCCAATTTCTTGACCCAAGTCAACCAAAACCAAAACCAAAACTAAAACCAAAACCAAAACCAAAAACAAAACAAAAAATTAAAACAAAAACTTGGGTCAAGAAATTGGACGAAATGTATTTTCGACCAAATGTCCATTCGACCAACTGTCCTTTCGACGAAATGTCCATTCGACCAAATGACTTCGACGAAATGTCCGAATTCGATTTTCGACGAAATGTCCTTCGACGAAATGTCCGGGTCCCTATTGAAGTACAAGGAGTGAATTAATGATTTTCTAGCGAAGTATACTAACGCTTTGTTGAAAATCACTGTAGCCCCACCCACAAACGTAGAGTCTCCGCGGCAGATGACTGAACTCGTTCGGCAAACGAGCCGCTTTCACTCTGCTCGAAAAACGAAACGGTGGCCATACTTGAAAAACTGCTACGTCGTGGTACAACATGTTGGAAAACCAATAGAAAAATGTTGATCTGTCGTACGCGTGTATCCTGGTTACCCTGTGCAGCTTGCCACCTTGATTGTGCAAATTTGATCCAGCCCGTACATAATACCTTGCATCTTCAGGAATCCTTAAGAGAATTAATTCCATTAATATTTATATATTGTAATTTCGGGCTCTTCCTTGTTAAGGCAATACGGCGTCGTTCAACAATAGTCAAACTTACAAACAATGAAGAGCAGTTATACCCCATGTATGGGACAGTATGCTGGCACCGCATATAAATCCATCAGAGTTGTATAGAGACAACTAAAAATATTCACAGCAGTATAAAACTCGCCATAAGTTGCAAATTAATAAATCAGACTAATCATAAAATGCGGTACAGTAATCGCACTAACCATGAATGGTCTACGTTCTATATCAACAGGACGACCGCCGATGATTCTTGCCATTGCATTTCCGACGACATTTTCTATCCTCAATAGTGAAGCTAACAAACCTTAAAAGTCACCAGAAACTTGTTACACCTATTACTTTTACGAGATACATGGATGGAGAAATTAAAAATAGAGATATGACACACAAAGTAAAAGGGAAAAACGACACTTACACAGCAACTGGAAAACTGCCGCACGCATTTCACAATGCTTTAAACACCGGTACGAACACGTTGAATAAATCTGTGTGACAAACCGAGTGCTTTGCATCTTCAGAAGCTATAAACGTCGCGTTGCGATGCATGTTGCAAATTTATTGGTATTATTATCTGCGCGATCTTGGTGTGTTAAAAAGCATAACACGGGACGCCATTGATTTACGATGGAACTTTATAGCAGTCTTGGAAACGTGAATGTTGCACTGCTGATATTCATTTTGTTAACGAGAGCATAACGTTAAAAAACGTCTCCTGCGAAACCTATAAACAATCCTCTTACATATAATCTTCCTAGAAATGGTAACTTGAGCTAGGTGACTAAAATTATACTCATATTTGCAAATAATTATCGATATATTTTCATATTAGAAATAATATACAAATATATACAGTTATCGTAAAAGTTATAAATACATTCTGTTAATTGTAAGGAGTAATAAATCGAAGATACATAAAGGGATGTAGAAGTCCACAAAGATTGACTAATGAATCAGATATTACGTTTATTTGTCAACTATGTAGTTGCTACATTAAAATTACAAATAACAAGAATTATGGTATATTTTCGTTGTTTACATAAGTGTAATACGTTTATATTCTGGCATCGTAACGACGATATCAGTGATAGACAACTATGGTCAGATTATCGTGAAGCTCAAAGGGCGCATAATCCTCTGGGCTCGAATCGAATGATCGTTTGCCGTCCAAAGGGAGGAGCGATCGGCGCGTAAGCCTCCGGCGATCCTCAAAATTCAGGGACAGCGTTTCGTTTTTCATTCTCTGCTCGAAACAGTACAAAGTGGAAACAAAGCCGAGCGTTTCTATGAACATTGTAACCAACAGAAGATTGTCCGTTAAACCAGCCAGCATGCTCGTGTCGTTTGTGCTTCGGACTCTGCTCACGCGATTCATAGATTCAATTAAATCGTTCATGGATGCCTCCGCTTTTCGCGAAGCTGCAAGGAAAATATTAATTAATACGAATGCTGCAAAACACAAAGAACTTACCAAGTGAAAAGTTAGTATCATTTCAAAAAGAAAAATTAAGAAGCTAACAGATTAAAATGTACGATCAGTGAAAAGAAAATTGTGTTTGCTAGACATCTTTTAAAATTGAATACACGCGAACTAGAAAAATTGTTCAAACCTGCAGAACGGCCTGCAGCAGTTTTCCTTATGTTTCTTTCACCGCTGTCGAAATAATCAGAGTCCCAGTCCTCGCTTTCATCTAATTTCCCTTCAGTCTTACTCGTGTCTGACGACTGCTGTCCGTAACTACTGTCGCTGTCCGAATAAAAATCCAACACTTTGTTCATCCAGTCCATCATGCACGACATGATCTTGACATTACTCTGCCAGGACTCGTTCATAACATTTTGAACTCCCTTCACTAGGAACTTTTGGAACTCAGTCGTCGAACGATGCAGTCCGCCGATTGCATCAAACATTCTTTCGAACACACCGTTTCTGTACACCTGGAAGGCTTTCAGCACCTTTCTGTGTCTATGGAAAAGCAAATCGAATATTTACTTGTTCATTCAATTGAGATTTACATTACAGTAGCCACGAACGTATTCGAACATTTGTATTTTAAGTTTTTAAACACCTGCTGCGTCGATTCGAGCAATTCGATTTACAATTTTTAGAATTTACTCTTTTCTATTCGAATACCTCGGTGAACAACCACAATTGAACTAACTTTGCCGCAGCTCTGCTGTCCCTGGTAGCAAGCTGCGAACTTCTCCGCAATTTCTTCAAGCCATTGTCATAGATCATGCAAAATTGGCAAAACTCGCTCGCAAGCCTCTGCCCCCACGGTTTCTGCGACAAACTGTCACTCAAATCGCCAACAGCTCGATGAAAAGGTGAACGTTTCGAAATCCTTCCGTTCAAAATCTTTTCGAAAGTGTACTTCATCTTTTGATGCACCGTCTTAGGCATTTTTCGATCGAATTTGCAAGCGATTCTCTGCTTTCCATCTTCATCTACGCGCACCTCGCAATCGCTCAGCTGTTCGATGGATCTGAACCATTTACTTTCCTTGACATTTCTCGGTCGATCTACAGATTCCGTTTTCAGGTTTCGAATGCACTTTTCGAGGTTCTGTAGATCGCGAACGCAATCGCGGAGGACTACTCCTTGCTCTTTCGCTAGAGACCGACAGAGATAGCTGTGCCACATATTGCGCGCGCGATTTTGTGAGAAATCGTTGATAGGAGTGCTTTGTAAACTGGATTTCAAGGTTTTTAGTGCGATCTGCGGGGGATTTTTGGTGATGTTGAAGAAGACATGGTCGAGATCGGTGGATGATTCGTGTCTTTTTAGCTTCGGCATGCGGAGCAGGCAGCGAGAGAGCCTTTCACCGAAATCTGTTGCGTTGTAAATCACGCCTAGGAATTCTAGATCCTCCGAGTGTGTCATCAACTGCTGGAATTTCAAGTAGATTGCCTTTAGGGATCTTAGGAATTGCTTCGAAGATTTTAATTTTGCATGTTTGGATTATTTGGAGCGAACCTGATGTTTTGGCGAAGCAGCACCGTGCACGCCGAAATACTTTTCAATTTTGTCGCCAGTTTCGTTGATCATATCGCCTACGTCTCGTAACATGAATGCAATCTGCAGCATAGCCTCGGAGAACCAATCCTTGGAAACAGGAAGCTTCCTCAAACTCTTGCTGTATCGTTGGACAGTCACGGTCAGATTGCAATCATTCGCGAATTGCATGAGTCTATCCCGCGCTGAATCGCACATCTCTCGAATCGACATCTGCAGATTGTTCTCCGTTGATCTAAGTATAATCGGACCCTTGATTGGTTGCGCCATTGCGGATAGGAAACGTTGAATAGTTTCCTCCAAGGTTCTCACTTGCTCTGGATTCACCAGTAACAAGGAATTGGAATTTTTCCCGACATCCGTGGGAAAAACGAGGGAATCGTTTCTTCTCTGGCGATTAGAGCCGAATACCGGCCCTGCTACACTTGTACAGAATTGTTAAAAATCACAAAGAGCAATTTGAGACACCTATTTTCAACCGAATACTTACCCAGAATAAATAAAAAGACAATCAATTTCAGGAACATACTGCTTTTGTTAAGGCTTGCATGTATTATGATTTTTCTAGGGTTTCTTCTTCTGGTATATATAACATTGTTTAGATATCGTCGTGACAGTTTTCGACAATCTTCTTTGAAATATGGCGGTACTTTGTCATTTTTAATGTACCAGGAAAATGTTTGAAGATGATAAAGAATGCAGTAAAAATGAATGATGTTTTCCCTTGTGTCGAAAAGTAAAAATTGGGACGAGGATTTCATTCTCAGACAACACCTTCGTTCGAATAAATAAACTCATAATGAATAATATAAATGAATTTTATTCATTTACAAAACATTCGCAATATTTCAATAACGGAGCGCAGCGTACATTAAAAATGGCGGAAACCGCAAGTAAATCCGCATCCCTAATAAAGGAAATGGCGGGCCGACGCCTGCGCCCGGCGAATCCGATCACCCTAGCAACATAAAATCAAAACAAACCCTGCAACCACCTTATTCACCGTTTCGTGCAACCGGCAACAATAGAAACGACGTAAAAGATCGTGAGTAACATCTGAAAAGTCAAAACAACAGTAACCGACTCTAAGAATCGCGAAACAATAGCTTCTCAGTCGGCAGACACTTCGCAGAACTAATCACCCTTGACAAATTTGTTGAAATCTCGTGTATTGTGACCCTTGGCAGCAACTTAGCATGTTCGGTCTGAAAAGCGTTAGGTATCTATACAAAAAGTGATGTCATCGCGAAGACAGCCGCCGCGCCACGTTGACTCACTGGTGCTATTCAGGAGTCATGGCGCCATCAGGGATGCCGGGGCTTGAGTTAGCAACCGGTGTCGGAGAAAAATCATCGGAATAAATCTGGGTGTGATTTTTAGGAGAAACCTTAGGTTTCTAAGCGGATGAGATAAGTAGAATTTGATAGGGTCGGAGAACCGACATCAAAGGAGCAGGTCGATGAAATTCGTAAGCGTCCGCCATCTAGCGGCTGAAATCGAAGCAGTTAGAACAGGGAGGGTATGGCAAAGTGTCTGGCTATTGACGACAGTGCAGGCTGACATACCGGCTTCGGCGTGACGTTTACCGGAATTTCGAGGCCCTCGGGACTCTGGAAGTTGGCCAGTGCGACAAAGTGTTGGCGAGAGAAAGTGTCGTTCGAAGAGGATGTTGTTTTGACTATCTCTTGACCGAGAACCACACCTGACAGGATGGACGAGGAAGCTATGTGGAAAGATTTCTATCACAAGATCATCGAGGAAAGGGAGTCCAAGGAGAAGGAAGAACAGGAGCAGACGGAGCACGAGACAAGGTAGAGAGAGCCGAGCTGAAGCCGGCTCTTGAAGAGGAGCATCGCGACTTACCTTGCACTTGACTCGCTGCTCTAATTTCATCCATCCTCTAATTTAGCGACGGTGACGCGCTCGAGTAACTCCGGTTCACCGTGTTGTGCATTGGGACTGATCTATAACGACGTCACGGATCCATAGATCGCTCTAACATTCATTCAAATTGCTCTTGACGTTCATTGCGCCGAATCCATTCTTACGCGCTTTGGTTCACAGGTTGCTACTAATTACGAATTTACGTTTGCTGTTGGTGCTACGCGTGATTTCTATAGATGCCGATGAAGCTGTTCAGAGAATTTCTGTTCGCGATAACACGACGACGTAATCTACCAAAGAACGGTAAAAACATCATAAATATTATAAATCTACCTGCTGAAATCGTTAAGAGCATCGAACTCCGTTCAACTCGAATTTTCTGCAACCGATGCGAATTGATCGCTGACAGCAAACGCGTTAAACATTTCTCTGAGTGATTCCCCAACGCCCAAGTTTTCCTGCAAAGACAATTGCGTTTGAGATCCCGATTTGCTGGATACATGTTAACTTCATGACTCACCATTACTAACACATAATGTTAGAAATCTTAGTCGGTGATTTCACGCGATGTTTAGAGAAGATCGCACTATCTTTCTCAAATAAATTTAACAAAGCTGTGTGGACTTTCTCACTGATAAACAGTAGCAGGAACTTGTGCTCGACGCGACGTTCGAATTCCCGCCGGGGAAAGATGTCTCGTGCTTCGGCCAGTTTCTTGCACCAATCGCGTTTAATGCACCGCATGCGGCCGCCTGCGCTGGCTATTAATAACCTGAGACTGACAGACTAATGCACGACTTACTTGGAACATCCGAGTTCAATTTCGACTCCCGAGTTCGACGTTTAGATTGTTGCTATCGATGAACTCTGGAAACTCATTTCTCAAAATCGAATTTGTTAACAAGAGCTATTTTATCAGCTAAGTGTCGCGCGAAGTTCAAGTTCAATATCAAGCACGTTCGATTATTGTTGCCCGGCAAGTTAATCTCTACTGACATTTGTACAGGGGCGTCAATGCATTCCTCGCGACACTAATTTATTGCCGAGGAGTAAATCTCGCGTATACGTTATTGGAAAGTGGCGTAACACCCGACGAATTCACTCGTTGTTTCTTAGCTGTTGTTAATTAGCTGTCATCTCTGGGACAGCTTTTATTAAATTGCCTCGTCGATTCGATTAATCTTGGAGGCGTATCGTTAATGCTAATACGTGCGCAAAACGTCGGCGAAAACAACACTATTGTTAGCGGAGAATGCCTATAAATAAAAAGCGAGTCAAGAATTACTAATCAGCTGATGTCACGTGAAGTAAAGCGTTTTAGGGAACGTCAGGAAGATCTCACCGCGTGCACGCGCTAGCATCCGAAGCCTGCAAACAAGACGGAAACATTCCTGACGGCAACCATAAACGGGAAAGAAACAGCGAACGTGTTCGCCGTGTTAATCAAGTCGTTTGATGTCTCTTCTGTTGCTGTCGTTTATGGTCTGGCGGATAATAAGAATTGTTTAGTTTCGTAATTGGCTAACAGCGGACAGAAAAAGTTGGATGCCATTCACGAAAAATTTCTACCAACAAATTTCGAAACTCAACAAATCTGCAAACAGCGTGGGAAGTTCGCGCTGACACCATTTTAACACCTCCGTCGAGAATTGCGAAATTCCGCGTGCCAAAACAGGATCTCTAATTATGCCTGCTGTATGGACAGCAATTATAGAATTATCAGATTTCAGTGGCTATTTTTGGAATATTATTTCCGAACGCTTCTCATTCGCGACGAGCTCTGACTTGTCAAATGAATGATGTGCTACCGCGAATTCGTGGATTCCCACAAGAATCCCAGATCGATCTGTTTCTCGAGCTTCCGACAGTTAACCTTAATTGCTAATGAATGCGAGTGACGATTCAATAGAACTTTCCGCTCGTTCCGCGCGATACTTTTCCCATGGGTCAGCCACGAGCATGAGCTAGCATTACCGTGGACGTCATCGGGCCGGTTCGGGAATTCCTTGTTTCCGCGCTGCGCCGCGCCGCGAGTATGTCTCCGATAAGGAAATTGAGAGGAGCTTAGGTCACCAACGCGTAGGTTAATGCCCCATAAGATGGGGGAATTACGCTCGCGAACGGGGCAGTGGTGCAAATAGGTGCACGATAGGTTCAGGATCCTAAGACTATGAACAAATTTAGCTGTTTCTTTATTGGTGGGTGTTATGTTGCTGTATACCTGTTCTAAGAAACAATTATTCATGTCCAATATCCGACAGTCGTATGTTTTAGAAGACCTTGCGTTCGGGCTCGAGGAAATACCGCCTACAGGAAGTGTCAAAATTTACGACTCTAGCATGAAGGAGATTCCCCCGTGATTATCTCGTGTTTCGCGGTGATTAAAACTGTCTTATCATATCCATAAACTGGAACAAGCATTAACTGTTCGATTATGTAATGAAGATCATTTCAGAGAGACGAAAAATTCGCGACAGTTTATCTACAGATTTGAATTGCACTGTATCTAAAACTGGAGTGTTGTTCTTACGAGCATAAGGCACAAGGTCTGCAGTGATGTAAGCCGTGAATGACCTTCGGTAGTCGTAGCTCGTTTCAAAACGATCTCGAACCGACTTAATCCGCTTTATATTAATCGTCGCGTTCAGCAATTCGCGCGTACGTAAACCCTGTGCTGCTACCTGTGAACGTACACCTTAAATAAACTTAGCGCAAGCTGACAATAATCTGCAAACAATGCCCGCAATTAATAAATGTATTCTTTCTTGTGTTTTAAATTAAAAATCGATTCATTTTTGTCGTAAATGCGTAAAACGTTTCCTTCGAACAAACCAATCAATCTTTTATGTAATATTAAACAACGAGGACTCCTCTGCAAGCGTACCGCCGATCACCGTCACGCAAGATTACGAAGCAAAAACAAAAGCAATCGAGAGAACGTGTTCGACGAGGCGATGCTTTGTTGTATTCGTGTCTGAAATGCGTCTGGATGATTCACGTCCTGCACGAGTTAATAATAAAATAGGCTAGGTGGAGGAAGTGACAAAACATCTGTAAATGTCATCCCAATATTTTTATTAGGTCTAGTAGCAATGAAATGTTGCTTTTACGTACTCCGTTGATTCATTCGATTTTAATTGTTGCTTCGCATCCAGGAAAAATTATTGAGGAAGATCAAGAGCTACCGATGAAGTACTCGCTGTATTTTAATCATGTGTGAATCATCTAAATCACCTGCTCACTGCCGGGTTCTCGGAAAGACTCATAAATCAATACTGAACAACTGATAGACTGATGGTGTTAATAATTGAATAGAATTATCTGTCATTCGGAAAGCAATATATTCCCTTTAAATAGAAAAGTGCTTAGCCGATTAAGATGGTCAAAACTGACCTTGAAAATTTTTCAATGACTATCGAACCATTCTCCAGCTGACCAAGAAAAACCCCTCCGAGTAAAATTTCAGTCCTCTAGCTTTCCCGCGAGGGTAGTTACACGGTAAATTAGATTTTGCGCTTTCCCGTGCATTTTCCAGTATCTGATGCGTTCTACAATTCTGAAAAAAGTGTGACATATTTTGGATCTTAAGGCGCAGTATAGAGAATTTTTTCAAATTTTTTTATTGGAAGCTCGTGAAAAATGAAAAATTACACTCGTTGAGGTTCCTCATTTTTTACGAGGATAGTTTGCAACAAAAAATTGTTTAAAATGCGCTTTAGGATCCAAATATGTCAGGTTTTTTTCAGAATTTTAGAACTCATCGGAGACCGGAAAATAGGGGCAGTTTTGACAATCTTAATCGGCTAATCCCTTTTTAATTTCTCTATGTATTGATACCAAAACACGAAACAAATTTTTCATGGTTCTTTAGAAAAACCGCGGTACCATCTAATTAACTGAATTGCGAATCACGGGTTAAACCAATTCAACTAGCAAAATTGAGCAATTTAGATTCGTATCGGTTGGAAGCTGTGGGAAAGTACCGAGTCTTGATAACTACTGCAAATTTCTTATTCATACCTTGCTGCCTCCTACGTCGTTCGTCCTTCTCGACTTCAGAGTCGGCTGGAGTCGACGAGCAGTTCACCGGCACGCATGCTTCAACCGACACGGTTTTTTCAAAGAGTCTTGTTCTAGTGAAGCTTGTTGCATTTAGTGAGTGAGAGTGTAAACACGTATTTAATTTACAATATTTCCTAGATCTACTGGAACGGAAACTGATTAAGATTGATCAATCTTGATTCCGAATAATGAAAAATAATATACCAGTGAACATTATTTTTGAATTCGCTTGTCACTAGCCGCAGCTCAGAAGTTCGCGCAGCACGGCACGATTTCTTAAATAAATGGTAACCGGTGTTGAACCAGGTGTGTTGTGTTCTTTTTCCGGAAGGAGTAAGGACCGGAAAATGGCGCACTTCGCGAAACTGGACGAGCAGCATCCTTATTTCGCGATCGCTGCGGCGCGAATGTCGCAAAAGCCGGAAACGAAAGAGGTGACTGTCGCGAGATTCTATTGGAAATTCGCAGCGTTCAACTTCATTAATAAAAGGTGTGAACCGTGTTTATGTTTGCGTAAGCGAGTAGGATACCACCGCGTTGCGTAGTGCGTAGTGCAGAGCTTTCTTTTCTATTGATACATCACGAATAAATTAATGTCGCCGTACGCAATGTGTTCGTCAAAGTTGGCTGCCACTATGTATGATTTAGAAAAATATTTCCTTGGCAGAATATTGTGGACATTTATTTTATGAGAATGCAGAACTTCGGACTGCAATTGTTATTTCACAACATGCGAATCAAACAGTTCAATTGTAGTAGCGGTGCTATGTGTACGTTGCTGAAGCTGGCGCATAGATCGGCCATTGTGCAATCAATGCTCTCAATTAGCGCGCGGCTTAGCGCGATTAACAAAAAACATCCGGTGTCGGGAAACACAGCGACACGCGACCACAATAATGTTAAATTAACATGGCATTGAAGCCGGCATAGCCTGTGTGAATGGATCAGAACACCACTTGAACATAAAAAAAAAACAATTTTCATTGTAAAAGGTCCTATCAATTGACGATGAAATAGTGCCTTTTTTAACGCAACTTGTAGGCTTGGACAAAATAATCTTTGCTTCGCCACTGGCTTTTTTATCAACAAATTAACTGTCTTTCCCGCGTTTGCTATTTGCTTTTGAAATAAGAGGGAAACATCGTGAATAATTACGGAGTGAATAAAACCGAACTAACCGCTTAAAATCTGCTAAACATTTTCTGAGCAACACTGTTCAATTTGATGAAAGCGATTGCGATGATTCGTTTCACAGAATTCAAGAGTCCGATGGCGGATTTTTCGAAAATCTCGGCACTCTGCTGGCCGAGAAGGTTCGAGCACAGGAACAGGTGGAAGGACCTCTGCCAAAAAAGAAGGACGAGGCCCAACAAGATGAACAAGAAGAGGAATATGATCTGAGCGAGGAAGGAAGCATCGAAGAGCCTGTCGAGGCTCTCCTGGAAACTGACAGCGACAGGGACGAAAATGAGCACGCTACCAACTTTTTGGCCGAGTCTATGGGCTGGAACGTGAGTAGAAAATAATATTGCTTAAATTAACATTAAAACAAAGTCTGTTTCACGTCCGATCAATAAAGATCGACCAATTTACGAGCGTGTTTGCTAATTTTCGTCGTGTACCCGTCGATTGATCATAAATTGCCGGATTTATTCGCTCGAGTATCGTCTCGCCTCGATCGCGTTCACCGCTGTACTAAATTTTAACTGTCGAGTGGTTTCTTTTCTTAGCCACCGGCGAAACACATGGTCGACGCGACGGTTCGTTCGAAATAACAATGATCCTTGGGAACGCGCGAATGGACCGTTTAACGCGTCATTGACACGTGAAATGGCAACTTAAAATACTTTGATAAGACGGGAGCGCGTCTCGCGTGCGTCAGCGCGGATAAGGGGTGGTCTGTTCACCATGAAAGATTGCTATGTGAAACACTTCGACCGAGGATTATGGGAAACACGTGGAAAAGAGCCTGGGAAAGTGCGCGACTAGGAAAAAGTTGCTCGACAAATGGGGAAAATGTGATTTACGATTTGGAAGAATAAATTCGACATTTTTTCTGAGTTCAACCAAACTGAAATGTATCCGAATAAATATTAAAAATTTTCCTTCGAAAATTCAATTATTCTTGAATTGTTAACCATATCGAAGAAGAATGTACGCCGATGATTCTTTAATTGGCTTGGGGAACACGATCAAATATTCCATAACTCCGATCGGGAATGATTGATTTCTTATTCACTTAAATCCTGGCTCGAACGATGGCGTCGGCCCAGCACGGTTTTGCTCAGCAATGGTAAATATCGATTCCACAAAGTCCCCCAGTAGCAGCAGAGGATTCGTCGAAGTCCGATGTCTTGTTTCAACCCTTGTTCGATATTCGGTATATAATAGTGGCTCGGAGACCTACAGACCACTGCCAAATCCTCGATACTATCTCCATTTCACTGTTGAGAATAATGCGGATGGGTAAACATGTCGGAGGACCGTTCTCTCTACAGCTCGACGAAAAATATGTGAGTTCAGTAAGAAATTCGACGTTACAGTAATGCTCATTCGCGTGACGAGCCTAGTCCGATTAAGGATGAAAGAGCGGTTATCGAGGGACATTAAACGCGATTTATGTTATCGATTCGCGCAGTTCTATATTTCCGATTTATCGCATAATTACGTCGTATTTGCTTCCTGTTCTTGAATGCGTCGAATTATTAACCCTTTGCACTCCGAGCTATTTTCACTGGAAAATTAAACATTTCTTTCGATCTAGGATATTTTCATTCCCTATGATTTTTGAATCTTTGTGGATATGAAATTGGTATAATACCTCGTACAATACCTGAATGTTTAGTAATTGATTAGATACCGATATATTTACTAATGCAAGCAATATTTTGAATAATGGCACAGCAATTTTTAGTGGTGCCTCAGAGGGGACAACCGAGTGTAAAGGGTTAACTTTAAGCAACAGACTCGCAATGAAGATTTCAAACAAATTTCGCTATTCTTCAGTTTGGAGTTCTCTTGAAGTTAGAGGGAAGTTCTTTCGGGTCTGCAAAAGGGGAAGAGGCAGGCACGCGAGTGTCTCGATTCCGTGAGCGATCCGTCGACACACGCGTCGCGGGGTGTTATCCTCTAAGCTCAATCGAGCAGTTAAAGTCAATCTGAAACGCGATTCTGGCCTGTGTTCGTGTGTTTCGCCGATGTGAAACGTCACACCATCGCAAGCCGTATCGTCGACGTACGACGACTGTGATCCGTCGGGTCCATCTATTCCTAGCAGTGCGGTTCACGACTTCGTCAAGTTCTCGTCGCGCGTCTTCCCGCGAATCATTATCCTGCCCGTGTCCTTCCGTCGCCTCCTGCGACGCCTCAAATTCGTGCAAATGACTCGAAACGACGAGAAGCATGCTCCGCGCTTCAAACTTCCGGTTCCGTGATTGACACCGGATGCCAATGGGAGCTATTGTGAAGTGGACCTTGGTACCCATTGGGATTTAGAACGTTCTGGACATGTTCTTTGAAGTTTATGGGATGAATAGCTTTACCTGTAACGAACTATCCCGGCTATGAAGTCAAGAATAATAGAAATTGATTTATAGGAATGAAGGAATCGATTCGATCTTGAAGTGAGTTAATTGGTGAGTGGTTTAACAGGATGGCCTTTCAGGGGGTTGAGGTTTAAGATGTTTGTTCGTGGGACTTTTGCGATTGGTCGAGTGACACAATTCACGCAATCGTAAAAATAAGTCGAACCTGTAGAGGCAACTATGTTGAGCAATCTTCTTCTGTCCTGTATCATTGGAAACTGGCAGAGTGTCAGTGACATAGTTTCATGGTGGTGCGAACGACGCGACGGGACAAATCGAATGATTCGATACAAACAATTCAACATCGGAAAACCACAGAAATCAATATTCTTGCTCGCCGAATTGCAACTTTTCTGACCACAATGCGTCGCGCGTCGCGTCGGCGGAAAAGAAGCGGTGCCTTTGAGCCAGGACGGGAAAAAGCGGACGTTTTAAGTGAACCGAGTTGCCGGCATAAAATAGATCCGTTTAGCGAGTGGGCGGTCGAGAGCGACAAAACTTGCATAATATCGCGGGAAATTGGGCACACTCGGCGAAGGCCGGAACGCGCGTATAGGTCGCCCGAATGATTCTTGCCGTTTCTAGCGCAGAGGAACCGGTCCCGACCGTGGCAAGAATCATTTGGGCGAACGTGCGTACACGCGTTGGCCGTCGTCTACGCGCGACTTGTCGGTCAATGAGCTAATTGTCGGTATATCAATTTTCATTGGGCGCAATTGCGCGAGCATACGAACGCATTGTGGTTGCACTTGTCCCGTGGGTCGCCTCAAACAGGATACGACATAGTTTCCCTTTGTGCAGATTCATTGTCTTCTTTTCGCGGTTTCCATTGGTCCTCCAGTTAACCGGCCGGCCAATGCCGAGTCCCGTCGTTTCTCGATATTTAAATCGTCCCCCGGAGACCGTCTCGAAATTTTATGCATTATTTAATTGATGCATTATTCACTTATTAACGGACCGAGCCCGAGTCCGAGCCGGCCGTCGTTCAGGAGGGCTGACGTTACCTTCGTCTTCTATTTACCGGACGATTCGTTGTCACTTTGTTTCTGGATTTACTCGATTAGAAATCGTCTTATCTGTTTCCCGAAGAAACAGGCTATCACGGGAATTTAATTAAGGTAACTAATATTGAGAACTGAGTTACTGTACGGTGAACCTGTTTCTATCATTTGGTTTGCTCATTTAGGTTGTCCGCCTGCGATGATACAATTTTTGCCGAAAAGGAGAATACCTGTCCTTCGGGCACCGATTAGGAGGTCAATGCTGTTCGGGATGCTGTGCGAGATGCGTACAAATAAATGGAATCCCATTGTCAGAGTCAATCGCTTTTGGCACTCGTAATGGCCCAGTTTTCACGTTTCCCAGTGACCCGCTCCCTGATCGAAACCTCACTAAAATTTTCTTGCCACGTCTGCCCAAAGCTAATGTGTCTGTACCAAAAACAATCTCCTTACGATTTTCTTATTTTCTACAGCGTTCTACCACGTTTCCTCGAATAAATGTGTTCGACGTCTTTCGAAGAATCGTTTTTCCTCGACGAGTAGAATCGACTATTTTAGTCGGACGTCGCATTCCTGCCGACCTTTCACAGCTCTCGATCTGCTCGCTAAAAAAAGAGCATTTGAAATTTGCCGGGTAAACGAAACAAAGTGCCTTGCGTAACATTGGCCAGGGAAAAAGTGAATTTTAAGTATTTCAGGGTCAGTCTGAAATTAGACGTGAGAACTCGGTCGTCCAACCTGCTCGTGGCTTTCGCGTGTACCCATGCCTTTGAAAAAATACATCCTAACTCCAGATTTATGTACATCGAGGCATAACTTCCAAACGGAATAATTTTAGACATTTTTCGCCGAAATAACAGCTTCGCGACTGTTCAAGGATGGAGACATCGTTCCGATCTTATAGCGCTCGTGGAAGAGCAGATTAGGTTACATTGGGATCAAGCGAAAAGTTGATAATTTAATTCCGTGGCCTCGAAAAGAATCGGAAATGTTCTGTAACTTCTGTTCAATTTTACTGCTTTGTTCACTTCGCTCGGATTTTCTTCGGTGAAAAGTTATTATTGTTTCGTTCCACCGGTGGCCCCGTAAAGTCTGAAACGGAGGAGCCAAGAGGCAGTTTTATTTTTGTAAATTAGACTGCGAAAGAAATTTATTTTACTTGACATGTTTTTGCCATTGCTGAATTTTCTTGGAGACATTCAACTGTTCGAATGATCAATTTTATGTTTAGGCGCGTGAAGTCCGAAGCAGAATGCAGGGAAACAACACACGAGTTTTATTTTATAGTTTTACAATCTGCTCCAAGAAAATTTCCATCCAACACAAACAACCTCTGTCTACTAATCGGAGTAGGTCCCCCTAATTCCCACGTGTCTCGACCACCTACGTTACTGTCACCGATTCTACTTGCCGATTCGGTCACATGATCATCCTCGATTATGCATACGCACCGCGGCCGAGTCAGTATGCGTGGACTCGATAAGAAAGGTCGCGGCCGTCCGTGGCAGTTCATCTTTCGATCAGCAAAGTGTCCGGTATTTTCGAATTTTTCAACGAAGTAACTTGCTCGCGAACGGCCGCAGCGATTTCTGCACCCCCCAAAATCGATTCGTAACGTTTCAGTGGATCGATCTTCGACCCAACCATAATCTCGACTCGGCTTCTCTCGAGAATGGGGCCGAAAAATCTCGGTTTTCCCGATCGAGACCGCGAGCGTAGCCGAGGGGTAAACGTCATTGTCGAGAACTAGCAGCATCGCTTTCCGGCCGATGCGTCCGCGGGTCATTGTCGGGCTGCACTAGATCGCAGTGGATCCCATTGTTCCCAGAACTTCGTCAAAGTCACACTCTCCTGGTTAGTTTCAAGACCGATACAAATCTTCCGGCGACGAACACGCGCGACGCTGCTTCGTCAGATGGAATTTGGCTCGTGAAAGTGATCCCGGAATAAATATCAGTGAGTGCTAGGGGGGTTGATCCTACTCCCAGGTGAAATGATCGATCAGTGAAAGGACCGTGCCAGTGTGTCGACAATGGTGAGCATGAGCCCTGCTGTGGGGGTGGCTACCCTTAACAGGGGGAGGAATACCTTTCGAGGTGTGCCCAAGGTGGAGATCGAGAAGAGAATGAACACTTTGCTTCAGGCTATGACGGTGAGTCGATTAGGCGCAAATTCACTGCGTATAAGTGTCTGTGGAGGGTGCGGGGCGTTCTTTAAGCCGTCGCAACCCCATTCTCTTTGGTGGATGAAGTATTTATGCAACGAGTTGCAAAGAAAGTCGAAAAATGAAGATTTTCATGGGAAATGTTAATTAATAGTCGTCGTCTTCGTCTTTCGATTTACGAATCCCAAATAAAAAATGCACTAGCGCAGCGCGTTAAAATGTACGGTAATTATGGATTCGAAGAGCATAGTAAAAATTCGGATACAGAGCTTCATTTAGCTCGCGTTTTTGTTTGATAATTACTTGCTCGGGAGACGTGTCAACGCGTCGCGTTGATCGGAGAACTTTGAACCGTGAGTATTCCACCTCGAACATTTTCATCGATGTCTACATTACTGAAATCTTGGCTCGTGTGCGTTTCTTATATGGACTATCGGCGCGTCATGAGCAGCAGATGCTACAATTACAAATGACGCAGACGGTTTGTGCTCCGTTTGTCGATAATCAAATTACCAATGATCACGAGGCGGAGAGTAAACAGAAGAGACCTCGGGGACGAAACTAGAAGGGACTAGACGAGGAATTTGTTAACTTGTTTTCAACTTGACGTGCATTTGAAATGAAAATGTCTGGCATTTATCTGTGCAACGAGCTATCGAATTGGAGGAACGATTACTTAGAATTTCATTATCTATAAATTATTAATCATGTTAATATAAACAGGAATACATTGTCTGCGTCCACAGTAATTCATGAAACGTTCAATGCAACATTTCAACTTCGGCAGAATTCTAATCGGCATTCACAATGTCGTGTACGCTATTCCACAGATCGAGGAGCTTTACGCGGCTCTGGTTTACATGACCCAACACCAGATCGGCTACGACGTTTGCCAAGAGTGTGGGCAAGACACCCTATTGAATCATCTCCAGAACGCATTCAAAGTCGACAATGAGACACACGAGAGCGTTTTAGAGAAAACGAGGAACATGGAGGTGGGTACATCTCTATACCACACTAGAAAATAACTAAAGACAATTACCATGTGGAGAGGTACAATGTAGACAAGTACAATCACTGATTGAAGCACCCGTAATTCATTCCTGCAGCCACCAGAGATGCACTTGAACGTCGAGGTGATCGAGGCGAAAGAGTTGGCGTCGAAAGATTCGAACGGCAAAAGCGACCCTTTCTGCGCCCTTTACCTTGAATCAGCGCCTACCAGAAGGTACAACACTGCCGTTAAAACGTCCACGTTGAGTCCTGTGTGGGAGGAACACTTCGAACTGTGAGTCAGAGAAATTTCATTTATTTCCTCCAGGTCTATCGAATTTCACCAAAATTATTTTTTATTTAACATATACGAAATCATGCTCGAGAGAGTTCAGCATAAATTTCTCCGGTTTTGTTCATATAAGCTTAAAAATCCTATGTCATTCTTTGATCATGATTATTCCGCAATATTAAACACAATGAACCTAGAAACATTGTCCGCTCGAAGAAGAGTATCCGACCAGAGCTTTATATTTAACTTAATTAATAATCATATTGATTGTTCCTCTCTGCTTGCGCAAATCAATTTCTATGTACCGGAACGTGTATTGAGAACTAGGGCAGGATTTCAAACACTTAAAGCCAGATCTACTTATGGATTAATTAATCCAATAAATCGCATCATAGCAGACTCTAGTACTCTCTATAATCGTATTGATTTCTTTACTGAGTCTTTGCACAATTTTAAAAAACAATTACGCAGGATTATAGGATAATACCATATCGTTTGTACCATTATTTTCTGTGCACGTCCCTTCTTTGTTATTCTTTGTTATTATGCGTATAGTCCCTTATCCTTTTCTATTGTAAACATTTATGTAAAAGGACCTCGGTCCGTCTATAATAATAAATAATAATAATATACTGGGAACATTATTTCCATTGGTTTGGCTAAGTCTGAATTTCTTTTTCAGGCCATTGGACGACCCAGAAAACGATGTATTGTTCCTGGAAGTCTGGTAAGTCGGTAAATGTTGAATGAGGACGAGCAATAGGATCGATCAATTTAATACAGAACATTCACGGATGTTTCCGTACTCCAGGGACTTCGACGCAGCCGAAACAGTGCCTGAGAAGATGAGCAAGATGAAGGATGTGAAAGGTGTTCGGGGATTAGTGAAATTAGCCAAAGAAATCGCAGTGACGGCCACCACGGGGAGCCACGACAACGAATTCATCGGTAGATGTAGAATACCGCTGAAGGTAACAGGAATTTTCCTAAAAACTTCAACCAACCTTCTATTATTTTTATTATTTAACAATTTCACAGGAACCAGTAGTAATCAAATGAATTGTTCCACAGGACATACCGACGACAGGACACTCGATGTGGTACTCCCTGGAGAAGAAAAACAAATCGAAACGTCGAGGAGTGGTGAAACTTAGGCTAGCCTTCAGCTCGGAGCACAACAATCGAGTAGCCGCGCAGGAGCACAGACACCTAATCAGAGTATTGTTGATGCACGAGATAGAAACGGAGAAAATCGAGAAATACTGTTGGTGTGGCCGATGGTCAGCGCCTGCAGAGGTCCTGCTCCTGCAACACAGCGCGCAAAGAGGACTTCTCGAAAGAAACGTGTCCCTAGCACAGTGGATCGAGTACGCGAGGATTCACCAGGAGCATCCTCTAAACTTCACCGTGTTCAGCAAACTAATAATAGATCTTCTAAGGCCCCTGGAGAACGATCTATTTTCTTTAGACGAGACTAGACTATTCTGGGATGCCACCAAGAAACTTTTGTTCTCGTGCCTTAACAGTCTCAGGAAGATCAGGAGGATGACACCTGGGGACAAGAACGCTATGGCGCAGTTGTCTGCGATCTTAGGGTAATTATTCATCGATACACTTATTTAAAGGTTTCGAAAACAGTCGATTTATCGTGTATCACTTTTTATTTAGGATAATATCAGCAGTCTCGTCTCTCCAAGTGCCCGACGAGGTAAATCTCTTCCCCGCAAAAATGTACCCGTGGTTCCCAGACCCGGACGAACGACCAGGTGTTCTCGAAGCATTAGAGTACACCGTCGAGCAGGGCGCCATGGAATGGTACGATAGCACCGCGTCAGTTCATTCTACTCCCCCGACTATACCCCGGACACGTTCTTAAGCGTTTAATAAATCTATCAGGTTCGAGCACATATTGAATAACAACTCCCCGGAAAGCGAGTCCGACGAAGACGCGCTTAAGTACCACATCAAGGTGATCCAAATAATTAGAGCGGATCTACAGGGCGCCATTGACAACTACGACAAGATGTTCATCAAGTGAGAACCATAAATGGCTATTCGAATGTTTGGTGCTGCGAATGTGGGCTGATCGAATCGTTGGATTTTAGGCGAATCAATTTCCCGTACGCTAGGACGCTCTACATGATGTACGAGAAGAGGATCAGTGATATGTGCATGGTGATCACCGAGGATATCTGTGGCAGGATGAAGAGGATCGAGATCAGCAACTCGGATGTCGAGCTGAGTCTGGGGACCACTCTGTTCGAGCTCTATCTTACGTTGCAGAGATACGCTATGTGAGCAATATTAATAGTAATTACCGCTACTAATGATCACGATCATTAAACAGCGGACCTTGACGCAAAATAAAAATTTTCCACATGAATTACAACATACCACATCGAATGAAATAGCTTTTCTATAGGTTTTCGACGTACAATGTTGTTAATTGTAATAACGTTTGGGTTTCAGGCTCGGCCAAGTGCTCTGCGCAGAGGGCCAGCTCGAAGACATGAAGGTGCAATCTTACTACGAGTGGTTTAGAGCTGGCGTTGCACATTGGCTTGACATAGCAGTCTACAAAGCACTGACACGGATAGACAAGGCTGTCGAGTTCGATCCGCTGCAGGCTGTCGATAACAGCGTTCAATATAGCTCGAGTGCGGTGGATACATTAACAATATTTTACCAAATCAAAGTGTTTTGGACGCAGCTGGCCTGGCCGGATGTAGAAGGTTCCTACACCTTCATAGGCAAGATCATCGACGTGAGTGATCGACCGTTTCGTGCTTCATGCTTTTAGCTACTGTGCGCTTCGCTCGTTATCTATCGGGAGACTATTCATAGCATTCGCAACGAACTTATCGATGGAACAGGGTTGGAAGTCGACAAAATAACGACACGCGGGACTGCGCAATTTTGCGGAAGTCGAAAACGCTTCATCGTTTATTATGTCAGAAAGAACCTCTATCAGTTCTCTAAATATTAGTCCAGTAGTTCTCAAAAAAAGTAAGATTAGGATTTAGCGCTTACCGTTATATTACATAATTCCACTTTATACATATTACATATTACGTTATATACATCTCTAATTTTTTGTAAAGTGTTATTTCTATGTATGCTATATAAACCAAACTAGGTTTATGGCATCAATAAATAAATAATTAATTAATTAATATTAGTCCAGTCGGCAGGTCAAAAAAAGGCGTCTACCTGGAAAGTATTCCGAACTCAATGAAACTTTGACACGTCATTTAGGGGTACTCTGGGGTGTCGAATCTGAGTTTTCGACCTCGAGGACCCTGTGCTAACTTGGGGAGGGGTTAAAAGCCACGATGTTTGTTACCTTTTTTTGGTTTTTCGCCTATTACTCAAAAACTATGGGTCCCAAGAACTTTCTTTTTTCATTCTTGGAAAGAGCATTAAATTTCCTTTAAATTTTACCGGTCAAACGTATTTTTTTGACCCAATAGGCACCGAGAGACATTAGGAAATGTTTCTCAACATGACATTTTGAGCCGCGCATTGTAACATTTAACCCTCATCCGTCCCTCGTTTCACGAACTGAATCTGTCCCTCGGTGTCAAATTGACACAGTGATAAACAAAATTGATAAAATAACAAGTGAAACAGCTACTTTTCGATGCTTTTTTCATTGAAATGGATGAGTTAACATTTAAATCTTAGGTTTTTGCAGTTATATGTTTCGCGTTAAAAAAATAGAAGTCACCAAGTTTCGGACAAATTAATCTACAAATAACAAAACAGTGAAACTTATTTCATGAAAACTGTGTCAAATTGACACGAGGGACGGATGAGGGTTAAGAGGAAATTGCAAGTTTGAAAGTCAGTGAAATTTGAAGGAAATTTAATGCTCTTTCCAAAAATGGAAAAAGAAAGTTCTTGAGACCCATAGTTTTTGAGTAATAGGCGAAAAACCAAAAAAAGGTAACAAAAATCGTGGCTTTTCACCCCCTCCCCAAGTTAGCACAGGGTCCTCGAGGTCGAAAACTCAGATTCGACACCCCAGTGTACCCCTAAATGACGTGTCAAAATTTCATTGAGTTCGGAATACTGTCCAGGTAAAAGTACCTGGCGACTGGACTATATACATTTTACCGCCATTTTTCAGGACATCTGCAAATGCTCGATCGCGTACGCCGACAAAATGGCACGCAAGGCAGAACTGACAACGGAGTTGGAACAGCTGTCGGAGAGCAGCGTGTACGAGAAGAAATTCTTCGTCTCCACCGCCTGGTGTTTCGCCATAAACAATATTGACTATATCAGGACATCGATTGCTCCTCTAGCTAACGATTTGGGACTTGAAAGTATAATAGACGCTTTGGCAGAGAAGAACACACAAAAAGAAGCGCAACGTTGCAAGCAGACACTTCAGCTAATCATCGACAATGCGACCGATACAGTGAAAAATAAGATTATAGAACTGTTGCAGGTTGTTGCAAATAAAATGGCACCTGCTATGAGCAGGTAAGGACTTCTAGAATATTTGCAGATCTTTCTCTTTTTAAGAAAATGACGGATTAATAATTTTTACTGTCGTGTAGGTATCTCATGGAAGGCGCAGAGTTGATAGACACCACTAGCAACGCTATGGACAGACTTTTGCAGTATTTGGATAGCAATTTGGGTACTTTGCACGACAATCTCAACGAGGATAATTTCCAGAGAGTTCTACTTGTTACTTGGGAGATCATATCCGAGACGCTGTACCAATTAGTTCATAGTAATTTAGAGGTACTAGAACAAGCATTAAACTAATTCATATTAATTTCGAAGTGTTTGAAGCAGTAAACGTTTACATTATCGAAAATCGCTTTGCAGAAAAGGAGGCCGCCATCTTTCTACTCGAACCTTCACCGCACCCTGCACACACTCGTGCGATTCTTCAACATCGGAGCCGATGAGACCTCAAATGTGCAGGTTTTAGAGAAAATAGAGCACCTCCTAGAACTACACGGACTGGAAACAGCTGCACTGATACACAGATACCATCAAGAGCGCATCAAAGAGCAAAACGAACTGGAAGAATCCGACTACGGCCAGATCACTGTCAAAGCGCAGTTCGTTGACAACTCCTTGAACATTCAGATCCTGAACGCAAGAAAACTGCGACCGGTTGACAGCAATGGTGAGATCATTAGAACAATTTAATCATTCGGCAGGGTGATCGAATTAAACTGATCCAATAGTAATAATAAAAATCACTTTATACCGTTCGTTGAAAGACGCAAAAGTGGGATCAATTCGAGTTCCAGCTTCGTTGCCCGTTGTTCCGCGAGTTTCTTTTGGTTGCGAATTCGCATAACGAACGCCGGGAATGAACGAGTAGTTTGCGTCGAAGTGGAATGACATTTTCTTTCGATTTTGTAGGCGATTTGGTAGGCAAGGTGGCTACTCTCAAGCGCAAGCTCAATACAATATCTAAACAAAGACTGAAAGAATGGAAGACAAGTATGTAACAGTGGATCCAAAGAGACACGCTCTTCCTCATCACTGTACCGAATATTATAGTTCTCTCATTCAGTTTGCCTGCCCACGGATTGAATGATCTAAAATTTGCATGACGGGAATGTTGTTGTTGTTTTTTTTTTGTTCATTGCAATATTTGTTTCGTTGCATCATAGCCTAGAGCAAACAGTACACGATGATTTTAATTTACCGTATTTCGAGAACCGCGGGACTTGTCATGACTGATGCAAACCTCTATAAGGTTCCTCGATTCATTCGAAACTGTGTACAGTGTATTTCTTTCCTATAGAATCATTTTTTTATTTTATTTGTTCTTCATCACGCGTAGAGATGAAATTCGTTGATTTGTGTGGAACCTCGTAGATAGGAGACCCAGACAGCAATGATAGTCACCTTCACCGTGCATGAGTCCACATTGGGGTCCTCAGGTGAATCCAATCGAGTATCTCGAGATCATTGTTGCGTTTGTTTTCCAGGCACATGCGACTCGTACGTGAAAGTTAGGTTACTTCCCGAGGAGAAGTTCTCCGATTTGAAGTTGCCGAAGACACACGTGCAGAAGGAGAATTTGTACCCCCTCTTTGATGAAATCTTCAACATGTCAGTACCATAACTCCGGTTTCAAGCGGAAATTTCTGATAAACATTCCAGGTTTCAACTGTTTGCGTGTTCTATATTATAAAAATGGTTTCAGTCCTCTGACTTCGGAACAAAGGGCGACGGAGAACGCCATAATCGCTTTCGAATTGAAAGACAAGGACTTCCTCAGGTCCCGATTCCTAGCTGAAGCCTTCTTACCCTTCAGCGCGATCCCCGACACGGGACCGGATCAAGGAATGGAATCGTTCGATCAAATTCATTTGAAGCTCTCGCGTCCAACGAAACGAAGTACAAATCGATCGCGTTTCACTCTGAATCGGCAATACGTACTACATTAAATTGCATCTTGATAATCGTTTATTCTTGATTTAGGTACGGACGTAATCCAAGCTCTGGAGCACAGAAAGGGGGACAATCAGGCGATGGACTTTTTGTCAAAACTCAATTCAAAGGCTGAACGGAAGTGATCGTTTAAAAAACGAGAAACTGACTACCACGAGTGCCTCCACGATAGGAAGTCGTGATAGGAACGCGCATCGTGGACTGAATTTATTATACGAACGTGAATCATTTGAAAGTAATTATAGCTGAAAGTTTTTCGGCGAAGAGAAGTCAGATTGCATATTTATTTTTGAATGCCGTTTCGAATAGTGCATTTCGATGAATCTTTCTCGATTCTGTGAGAACGTTAGAAACAGACTGTACATTTTCGAATGGACATGTATCGTTGAATTAATTTTAGTTGTTAAATTAAGTTTCTATCGCTGTAAGACGTCGTCCCGTTTATCCACGTAGGCATCACGTTTCATCATACTTGTATAGAAATTCAGGAAAATTCCGAAAAAAGTCTCGCTGAGAATAGAGGTATCTTTTTTTATAAATATTTTACGGATAGGCTGTTTATAAAAAATTGTCGCTGCATCGAACATGTATTCGTAACTGTGCGAAAGGTAATCATCGAAATTGTAAGAGGGTTTGTATTTAGTGTTAACGAATAGATTTTCGAACGTACTCTTTGTAAATAGTATACAATTTCGTTACACGTCGACGAGTATTTTTATGAAACCCCGAAACGAACTGTTCTAGACGCGAGAAAAGCGAAGACATTAGTCACTCTATTTTCAATATTTGTACGTGAAATAACTTGTCGTTATGCTATATAATGCAACGAATAAATTATTGAAAACCTTGAATGCATTTTAGTCTTTAAAACCAATACCTCATTATTTAGTTAATGTCCAAATATGAAGTCGAATGAAATCGTAGGTTCTGATCCAGGCTAGAAATTAGACTAGGGGCACCGACGAGATACTATTAAAGACTGCCAGCCTTACGGGAGTTGATGTGACGCGAATTTTCGGTGTTCTCTTACGCCTTCTAGGACATGTTCTGGCTCCAGCCAGAGAAGCTGAAGGCCACCGACGGCATTTCGTCGGTGAAGAAGACCACCGAGGAGATTCTAGTCGCGACGGATCGGTGAGAAGGCGAATTATCACGGAACCATATCGATTATTATTAAATGTTACATTCTCCGCCATATTTCAGACGATGTTTTGGCACTATTTGGAACTTTTAGCGATGTGGTATTTCAGATCACTGTAAGTTTCACGTTATCCCCGTGCCCACTTGCCTGTTCGCTGAATAGCACATGGGCTGGCAGTCTTTAATAGTATCTCGTCGGTGCTAGGGGCAGCACCGATGAGGAGGCTCCGCAAGATGATACGTCACCGACGAGGTACTGTTACCACACCGACGAGCAATTGACGAGATACTGTTACCACAGACTTAAGTGTTAAGTCTGTGCTGTTACCTCGTCGGAGGTATTGGTAAGAGGCGCCACTTTGATCTTTCAAAAGGTAAACATTTCGTGCTATCGCTGCACGATGGAGCCACCGTTCACTTTACCAACCCTTGGGGAACTTCATCCCTGTGCAGCGGTGTTTGCTTGAGTTTATTTCTCGGAAGCTAGTTATACAAGAAGGGCCGCTTGTCAGTGATGTTTTATCGACTAATAAGATGTTGAAAGCTCGATGTTGCGTGGCAGACGCTTGTAACTCAGTCTACTTAATCGACTCCATTTCCTAATATATTATCTCGTTATCGTAGTCCTTTCGGCTGATGATTCAGTGGCGTGCAAGAAGTCATCTACGCAACGCAGTTACCAGCAAGTGCACGCAAAATGAACTAATTTAGCAATTTCTGATTATAGCCCAATTTCTTTCACCCTTTCAACCCCACGATCCACCCTCGACAGGACGAAATCGCTGTGAATATTGACTCTCGCAATTACCTCGAAAATAAATGCACAAGACCTTTGAGTAAATCATAAAAACACATTACACCGATTTCTCTACGACTGCGTTGTAATTTGATCTTCTCTAATTTAAGGATTTTACTAGAATATCCTGAACGTTAACTATCGTAAACTGATGTTACTATACTAGATGGGAAAGGAAGCGGTTCCTTGTTCCTTAATTAAAATACGCAAGCAGAAGATTTCGTTAACGGCAACGGCTCAAATGGAAATGCCAGCGAACAGTTCCGCGGAATCGAAACGAAAAACGGGGTAATGGCGTCTAATAAAATCTATGGGGGCTGTTTCACGGAAAGATCGGAAAAACTGTTTAAAATTCAAATGAATGCGAAGCGTCGCGTCGCGGCCAATGCAAACAGCGCAATAACCGGCGTTTACTTCCCGATCGAGTTTTGGAAGTTCCGCCGCGCCGCGCCGGTTGGACAGCAATGGCATCTGCCTCTAATTCTCTTACAATTGATTTCGCATCGGTGCGATCGAGTTTAACCGAACTATTCGCGAATATTAACATTCGGAAACGTACTCTGTTCAAACCCTACGATTCCAGATATCATCTATTGCATAAATGTCGTGGAAACATTAAATTCCATTCAAAATTGAGACACGGTCAAAATCACATTTGAAAAATGAAACACAAAAATCATATAAAATTCAAAGCGTGTTAACCCAAAGATGAAGGAACAGCGTTTCTTCGAAATTTGTCGGACTTCCCTCGAAGCACACTCGAGCCCAATTTGTTTCCAGCAAGCGGGATTTAAGCGAGTTCTTAACGAGCTTCTGGTTACAGTTATCTGTCAGGAACCGGCTAATACCCACGTTAGCCACTTTCCTTCGATAAAAAGTTCGGGGCGTGGCGGTTTTATCGGATCGCCGAAACAGAGTTCCAGATTAGATTCGGACCGGTCGCGGTCGGTCCTGCGTGAGGAGTTTTTAATGCATTCGCTAAGAACCCCCGAAGGCGAAACTTCCTAAACGAGTTACGGGTTGAACTTGTTCTCGACGCAATGTTCTGGCATCCCCACCCTCCTTGTCCCTTGCACCTTGCCTGTTTCGTTCGAGAGTGTTCCCCTTTATAGGGACGAAGAGACACCGGAAGTCATTGTTCATTCGTTGACCGCCGACGGTCTGAGAATCTCGTTTCGCGATACCACCGTGACGCAGAAAACTCGTTTCCCTTCACTTCACCTGCACGGCGCTCTTCCTAGAACAGTTCCCGAGACGGGCGAACGCTCAGGGTACTCGGATCAGGGATCTCGATGCGATCTTCCGGATGTTCAGCGGCTGCGATATCACGTTGCAATGCTGGGTGGTTAACACTAGATCTTAGAACCACTAGAAGTCACGGCCCATTCAGGATTTTAACGATTTCCATCGCAGCGTTTGTCCAGAGAAACGGGTTTACTGAAATTCGGCATAGATGCATCTGTAAACGCGATATCAAAAATTATATCGTCCAACATATCTTATACTAAAGTAGACCTTAGTCCACGCGTACATCGGTGGATTAAGTGCGACCAAAATGGCGTCGTCGCTACCAAAATGGTGCCGAGTCGCAGAATTTACTACCGGCCGACTATTTACAAGTGACATACTACTCCTCGCAGAAAATCACCGTGTTCTCTAAACGGGACAGAGACCCGGCGTTAACACGGAAGTTTCGCCGAGTGGCCCAGTCACCGAGGAGCGTAAAATCGCAGCGTGCTGGTGTATAAAAGCCGAGAGCCCGAGCGAGTGTATTATAAGATAGTAGTAGGTCCTCGAACAGAAGTCCAAAAGTGCACCGCCGTAAAATGTTGCCGGTGGATACGCTTGATGCTCGTAAATATTCGCGGCAGAACGACATCCGAATCCACTCCCCGGGCACGGTTTACAGTGGCGCATACCGGCTTTAACGACATCTACGATTAATTTCAAGAGGAACGTCAGCTATGCCTTAACGACGGCTCTCGCGGATCATTTGTACCGCAGGCGAGTTTTCGGTGAACGAATTTAACGATGCCACTCTATCAAGACCGTCGAGGATACAAAACGGGGCTTTATTCCTCTGACGCAAACTAGATTGTGCTCGGGAATTGAAAATAATCCGCGATCACTGTCCGCGTAAACGCTTGTGTTTCATTCTTAACACTTCAGAGACGACATCGCGCGTCGGTTATGCATCGATCATGTATCGATACCGATATCCGTATATCGCTTCGTAGCGCATCGTTGCACGCGGGACGGAAAGTTCGCGGGCCGCTTTATTCAAAGCGGCAGCGCGCGGCGCGGCGCGGCGGCCGACACGACGACGATTCAATTTCGCCTTCTGGTCGCAACAGTTCGGCCCGTTATGGCGACGCGACGGCTGCTTTATTCGCGCGATCAAAGGCCTTCCTTGCTATTTACTTGCGGCGCCCGCTGGTAATGCTACTCGTCGTCCTCCCGCACACCCACGTCCCCCTTGGTTTTCCGGGCATTAATGCGCGCCTTTCTGTGTACCAATTATCGCGGCCGCGCGAAGATCAAACGAACAGAGCTCGAGACACCGTAATCATTCGTCGTTGCCGTTCCGACATATTCGAACGATTAATATTAAAAGCTGAGAAACGGCGCGGCGATCCCTTTGAAACGCGGTTCCCTCCTTCAGGAAAACTGTCTCTCGTTCGCGCAGTCCTGAATTACTCGCTTCTTTCTCTGTTTCCCGTGTCCGGGGGAATTAGTTGGTGCTTTTGAAGAGGGAAGACAATTCCGGACGGAGAGGACAAACCGCCAGACAATATGCTAAAACCATGAACGGGATTTCATAGCGACGGAGGCGACCGCGACTGCCAAGACCACAAAAGGTCGAGTTACTTTCACGCGGAGGAGCCGCCGACCGCTTTCGTTCGCCACCTGTTCATTGACAGCTTTGCTCGCGAGCGTGATGAAATAGTCCCGCGGTCATGCCACGCTGATCGCAGTAACATTTTAATTGATCCGGCGAACGGTGCATTATTTATTTCGCATGAGACCTATCGCTCAACCAGATACGCTGTCCTCGCGCGATGATGACGGCTCAATCGGCCGCGCCGCGCCGTCCTGCGTGCGGCTCTGATAATTGCTGCGTTCTCAACCGATAATCGCGAAAAGGGGACGCGGACGTCACGAATAGGATTATGCTTCAGTGGCGTGCGGCTTTTATTATTCAGTCGTTGGCTACTCGGTTTGCGACTGTAGATCTTTGCGTAAACGTGAATTTTTGTCAGATATTTCGGGGATTATGTATCGGTATCCAGTCCGGCCGAAGCGTTCAATTAATCTGGGACACCCAGTGCATCAAAGAAATACGAGATATCGCCTGGAACACGTTGCAGGGAAGAGGAGGCCCTTAAATCACGACACGGTCGCGCGGTTTCTCGATGCTCCTCGAGTTCCGCGTCTCGTTCGTCCCGAGACGTCTCCAGACGTTTCAGAATGCCGCGGACTCAGCGAGGGAGACGGGTCAGTTCTGACCTTTGCGGCTGGCAGCAGCGGTTCGAGACGCGGTGGCTCCACTTCCTGTGACACTCGTCGTGACCTTATTTTCGCGGAGAGGGAACCAAGGTGGGTTCGAAGGAGGAACGAGAGAAGAGAAGAGAAGAAGAAGAAGAAGGACAAGAACCCCAGAGGAAGAGAGAAAGAGGCCTGCCCTTCGAGGGAGAGCGGCCGGACCGGTCGTCGGCCACGCAGAAAAAGGAGCAGAGGCTGCGGAGCGCGATCCCGCCGCGCCGATACTTGTCACGACCCGGCCGTGGAGACCTTTGACGATTCGAGGAAGACGAAGAAAAGGACGAGGAAAGGGGACGACGCGGAGCGGCGCGGCGCGGCGGCGGTGGTCTCTACCCGGTGGTTGCTCCGGAGGCTTGAAAAACACCCGGTCCATTGATATAACGAACGTGACCGGCGCACCTTCGACACTATTACCAGGCCTCGCAAAAAGACGGGCTCCCGGGTCCTTGGTCGGCGGGCGCGCGCGCGTTCGAGCCCGTGGCGCGATAAATCGGTGCTAAGTCGAAATTACGATCCGATCGAGAGAGGGCGAACGGAACGGTAGCGGCGTTGTGCGTGCCCTGGCAACCGGACAGGGGCTTAAGCCTCGTTCTGGCACCATCTGGATCGACTGGACTCGCCTCTGGATACTGTACACCCTCGTGTATTGATGGTAATTGCTCGCGGATGGACCATTTGCACGGTTTTCAGACGGGACTTCCCGCCTCGGACGGTTTTGTTCGTCCTCTCCCGGACACGGCCAGGATTATTGTTTGTCGCCGACGTGCACCGTGCTGATCGCGTCATTCGTCCGACGATTTGTCTTATGGCTGCACGACCGATCGCATACACGATCCGCTCGCCCTCGGATCCGCCGGATCTCTTCGCTTTCAGCTCCGATGCGACTGGTAGGATGTGCTCGCGCAGAGTGCGCATAAGAAAAGTAATGGATATCCGTAGGGAAAGAACAGCGGGGATAATAATCGTAATAATAAGCGCCCCTCCGTTAATCTCGCCGCGTAAAACGTATCGTGCTGTATACGGGGTCCAGGTTTCATATCGCTGTCGTCGGCGGAACTCGTTAATCCGCCGCTGTTAAACTGTAGTTTCGTCCGGGTACGGAGCCGCTGTGACAAAAGAGATCAGCCGTTATTATTATTATTTTCATTCTCGGGCAGAGCCGTGAAACCCGGGGAACCGGATTTTAATCCGGCGTGACAGTGACGAGTCGCTGACACGAAGATCCGCGCGAACAATTCACGGATCTCGCGCGCCCTTCGCGACCACTCGAAAGCCTTTCAAATTAGCATAATCGTCCCTGTAGACTGTAGACGGCGCCGCGACGTGACGGCGAACACGCGTTCGTGAACGACACCGTGTATCGGAGTCCCGATGCAACATCGCCGCCAGAAAATCAATATTGTTCCTCGGTTTGGTCGTTTTGCAAGAGAGCACTTTCGCGTTCGACGAGCACTCGCACAGTCACAGCACCGGAAAACACGATCTATTCGAGCTCGAACTACACTTAGAGCAAGCAAGTATACTTTTGCAGTGGCTTTTTAAACTGCCGCGACAGAGGAAATCAGCGGAAGAAACTAAATCGATTGCAAGAAACAGAAATTAAGTAGACATCTACCTCCCCTCTTAATCATTTTAATAAGTTGCAGTCAACGTTCCTGTAAATCACCATCGATACAAATTCTGAAACAATTGCACAAGGCCATCGTTTAAACGATCGCGTAAGCGATAAAGCACGGTGAGGAAGGCATGACGTATGTACTTGACACCGTTCGTTATTGTTTACTGCACCGCGTATCGGATGCGTCCGCGTCCGGAATGCAACTTATCTGTTTCTATCAGGAATGTCGTTGAGAATTAAAAGAGGAAAGAACGCGATCGCGTGGAAGTCGATAAACGCGGTGCAGCTTATCGATGCGCGGTCAAATCACGGTTTAACGTCGTCTTAATCACCACTTTACTGCGACGCTCGCCCGTGTTTAATTAGGTTCGAAAAATTCCCCGCGGAATAAAAATCGATCGAAACGATAACGCGTTATCGGGACGCGTTTTCCAGGACACGTATCGGAACTGGCTTGATCTGACGTGCCCGAACAGTTATTCGGATTCGTCCGAACCTCCTATCTCTGTTTGTGCTGATTTTTGTGTGGAAGAATCGTTTAGCCATTGTGTTGCTTTTATTTTTAACTTTTAGGAAAATGCGAACCGTGGATGGACATTATACAGTTTTAACTACAATTAATGTTATCGGCGCACTGGTTCGATCAATTGGAAAATAAGAAAATTTGCAAAAATATCGCATGAAATTTAATTTAACTGTAAGAATGAAGACGCAATACTGAAATTTTCTCTTCTCGAAAATGGTCTAAATTGAGACCGAAACGTTGAATTTTTCATGTGATATTTTTGCAAATTTGCTTATTTTCCAATTGATCGAACCAGTGCGCCGATAACATTAATTGTAGTTTAAACAATTGTCGATCGAGATTCAGAGAACTATTATACAGTTTTGTTCAATTAGTTCGTAGGTTTCGGAACACAGTGGGTCCGTGGAAAGAATCCAGTCCTGTCGTCTGGTGGCATTTTATTGGCAGCGTGGACGTGTTAGTGACACGTTCCAGGGAACCGTCGAGTCTAGTGCACACGCAAAAGGGAGAAGTTCGAAACGCCTGTGCTCCCGCGTGCATAATACTGCACAGTAGCGTTCCACAGACAATACGTAATTACCGGGAATGTCGATCGATACGCGGCAGCTATGTAAACCGTACCAATGATGACTGTTGACCGATAACAATCGTTTCGAAACGTACAATCTAAAACGACTTCAAAACACCGGGACACTGGTTATTTACGGCGATACGGCAACCGGTTTTTCGTTCCTCTCCCACACCCTCTGTTTCTCTCTGTCTCTCTCTCTCTCTCTTTCTCTGTGGCTTTTTTAAAAATTTCATTCTGTCGTGTCACGCGATTTTGAGCAGTGTAATTACACACGCAACGCATAGCGGAATGTGTTTACCGCGGCTAGAGATTCGATTTGCCGGAGGCAACTTGTACACGGTCGTTTGGGGAATTCGTTGCTCTTTAATTTCCCGCGGATTGTGTACACGCCGTTTCAAGAAAAATAGTGCCACATATTTGCTTAAATTTCGGAGCGTAGCTGAATTCGGTCTAGAAAAATAATGGACGGAACCGGGGCTGCAGACAAACGTTCGCGCGGCTCGTGAAACGCTCTGCTGCCGTCGGGCTTCGCATTATAATACCCAGAGTCTAATGGCGAAATATTCAATCCGAAGTTATCGAATCGCGATGAGTACGGCGTGTTCGGCACATTTATCTTGTTCACCAATCTGTGGGAGAATTACCTTGGCACGACTGGTGAGCGTTACACGCCGACACGAGGCGCGGCGCGGCGCTTTCGTCGAAAGCTTGCTTGTATTCCGAAACTTTACCCGTTCGCACTGCGCCGCATTAAACGTCCCGAAGATTGTAAAATGTACACGGCCCTAATGGAATTTAGCACGGGGTTGTTTTAGTTTTAATTCGCGAAACGCTGAGCACGCCGGAAACATACTTTTCAATCTCGGCTCCGGGTGAAATTTGTTCATATAAATGAGAATTCGCGTGTACGTTGGTCAGTTTATTTTTATGGCTGGCTTTTCATTGAATCAATTATGAGAGCATTCGTTGTTTAAATATTTTCGGATTTTGGGCAACTTCGACAGTTACTAATCGCCACGGTAACAATAGACTGCGGATTTTATTTACAGTAAAACTGAAATCAGTGGAGTAGAAATCCGCAGTTCACTTGTCAAGTATAATATACGTAAAAGAGTGATTGCGAACACCACAAGCACGATTGAGAACGCGTTAAATAGATTTTCAGCGACACGGTTCTCGTCGGTAAAGTTAAAAAGAACATTCCCAGTGATAGAAAAGTCGCGAGACTGAGGTAAAGCGGGTAACTCGGGCTTTTTCGAATGCGCGGGATTATTGTGAATAAATATGGACGAGTTCGCGGTCGCTTCGCTCGCGGAAAAGTTCGCGTGCAATAATTCGAGATTACGGCGCGACCGAAAAAGTTTCGTTAGAAAATATTCTGCATCGGAAGTTCGCAACTCGTTACGCGGAGAGAGCTCTCCTCTCTTCAAAAGTGCCAACTCATTTTTCGCGCGCGCGATCTTCGTTTTTAGAAGGCTCCCTTTGAGCCCGTTGGAAAAGGTTGTGCATGACAAAGAGGCGCCCTCCATCCGGTTTCCCAGTGACGTGCCCGAGTTTTAATAAATATTGAGACAGAGTGTGCTGGGAAGTCTCTACCTTCCAGGATTATAGCCGAAGAATGAAGTTTAACGAAGTTTTTAATCAAAACATTTAGTTGGGTCCTTGATTAACAACTCCCTGGAAACCCTGTTGCATCCGCCGCGTTTATTTCTATGCGCATTATTTACCATTTTTGTTCAACCAAAGGTATTTTAATAACTTACGAACTCTGCAGCAAACTTTTAACGCCTTCGTTCTGGATGAATAAAGGGAAAACCTAATGAATGGGCATTCTTTTCATAATGAACTCAGATGTTGCAAGAACTATGAACGAAATGTATACAGTTAATTAGATAAGAATTGCAAATGAAGGATGGATAAAGAACGCCGTCTTTACGAGACCATTATTATAAGAAATTTTTCGAATACTCTAATCCATGGGTGGCCAACCTGCGGCGCATGCGCCAAACGTGGCGCATTGGATGATTACAAGTGGCGCAGTAGATCCTTGCGCGTATACTTATTCTTTTGAAGTAGGCGCCATAACTGAATCCATCTTCATATTTTCAACGCCTGAGAGCTCTCAGTTGAATTTATACAGCCTTCTTACTCATCAATTCGTCGCAATTTTTTCACAGTTTACAATTATAGGATCGCCCTCTCGTCCAAAAGATCATTTCTCACTATTGTAGATTAGTGCTTCAATGAACGTGTGTCTTTTCAACTGGCGCAAGTTAATTAATTTAGTTGCGCGATTGCGTTATCCCTTTTCCTCCCCTAACCGAAGCAGATCCTACCCCCATTCACATTTTCCAACCGCAACAACGAACGTAAGAAGGTAGAAAAAGTGCTCGAGTTGTATGGCGGACCTGAACTCGTATGTGAAAAAATTTTACGTATGGTAGGCAAAAGATTGGCCACCCCTGCTCTAATCGATAGAGGACATACGTGGACCGCAATTTATTGGGGACGTTAAAAAGTTGTGATTAGAAGATCGCCTGTGTGAAAATAACGAAAAATCTCGCGGTAGCCAGGGACACGTGGATAACCAAGGGAGTACCGTTTCATTTTCATTTGATAATTCAGGGAAATAGAGAGGCAAGGCTTTGGTGTGTCCATATACGTACGCGTGTGCATATAACTAACGGCACAGCGAGTCTATGATGCGGTTTTAATTGCATACGAGTAGGAATCGCGATCAAAGCGTGCCGGGTACTGGCGTTGTAACGTTAACGAGTCTGTGCTGTTTAACCCTTTGAAGGAAAAGTCAAACAACGAGGACCGCAGAAAGTTCTCCAATTGGAAATGGGCGGCAAGACTTTCCTCCCGCGCTAAATGCCCGAGAGAAGAAGTCTCTGTTACGCCCTCGTTCCTATGCAAAACCGTGTGGCACCCATTGTTGTCCGGCGCGGCGGTAGGCATCGTTGCAAACCAGACTTAATCCCCACACGGCCGAATTCGAAATACTTTTACGACAGCCCCACCCCACCCCCTGTTTAACGAGGGCTTAATGTCACTATCGACAAACCACGGTAGGCGAGAGACACCGAACCCCGGGGGTTGGAAATTTCAAGGACGATCTCTCGAACGACTATCCACCCCGACCTCGGCACACCCTACGCGACGATGTTCTATTTACACGATGCCACCCCTTAGGAGCCCGCAAGTTGACTTCCCGAGGAATCTCTGCCACCATCGCGCGATTAATTCCCCACCGAAATGAGGAACGCTTTTCCCTAACCCCTTGATAGACGCCATCCCCTTGCTCGCGATGCGCTGCTGCGATCATTAGTGCAGATTTCCTGTATTCGCCGCTAATATGTGTTCAGAATTTTCAAGAGAATGGAACCGAATTTTTCTTTAGACTTCAGGCTTCCACTCTGACCGATCAGGTCCTCGCGTACAGCAGACGCAACCCGTAAAAACGTGATTTACCCAGCCTGTGATGGATGTTTTACAACGCTGTTCGTTCGCCCCGACGTTATTAATCCATCCTCGAAACGTAATCACGCCGCCGAGAAAATGGAGGTCGCGGAGGGTTGAAATTGGGTCGTAGAACGTGGAAAAATTAGGAAGCCGGAATTAAGTCTTGGGCGATGAATGCGATGATCGTCGGTGTCGTGTCGGTATCACCGACAACAACGTCTCCCGCAACGCGCTCGCTCGCGTCGGCCCATTCAGCGCGGTCTTTTACGAGTATTTTCTTAACATTATGCAAAACGATTCCCGGCGGAATTACCGAAGCCACTCGGATAATTCACAGTAGCGCGCCTCGGGGGTGCCGGCTGGATTCTCGCGTATACGTAATACGTACACGAATGGGAAGGTCGTTTCGGGGGAAAAATTCGCGTCACTCCCGGCGACGGATGCCGGGATACCCGTGCGAGCAGGCTGGGCGGCTTGAAAAAAGCATTATGTGAAACCCCGGCGGAATTGCCGGCTAGATAGACCGGCACAGGCTGAACTTAGGGGATGACGGCTACGAGGAGACGGGACACGGGTAAGTGTATGCCGCCTATACCTCGTAATAGACCGGGAGAGTCCGTGCAAACCCGATACCGGAGGGACTTTCTCTCGTTCCACATGTTTTCTCGTCCTTCGTATAAAATATTAATTGCTTTCAGTCGTGGAAAGAATTTTCATAAATGTGGGTATGGAATGTTCGGTGATCCTGTATTCCTAAACTGTGAACAACGATCGTTTAGTCTTCTGTTTAGCATAATTCATGCGTTTAGTGTATCTTCTTCAATTACGTGGGAAGTGTTGATGCTCATTCTTATTCAGGAATGAAGAGAGTTTTAATTTGTGTGTGGTGTAGCGTTACGAGATCGTGTAGGAACGACTGTCAGTATTACGGCATCTAGAAATGAAAATGACAAATGAACGAGCATGGAGGAATTATTAGGAAATGTTTCAAGAGATATGTGTGAATCTCTGATTGAATATTGTATTAGGAATTAATTTTACAACCTCTCAGGATTAACAATTGTACAGGAATATTTAACGCTTCTACCAATATTAACTAATACCGTCGCGACAAAGAGATCGTTGCAGGCTGCGTCGAGAGATGGCGAAATGGAACAGTAATAGGTGAAAAAAGAGCAATAGCGAACGATTCCATTTGTCATCGGTTTTCGCGTCGGGAGCTCGATTCCGCTATTGCTCTATTCCGCACACCTTTCGTGCCTCTGTTTGTTTTATTGAAAAAAAAAATCTATTAAAGAATTTTTAATAGGATTGCGCAGATACCGAAATTTACTGTTCGATATTGATGCGCGTATCTCTGCTGGTACGAGACAATAGATGCGGTGCCGGGAATCCAGAGTTTATGAAGTATCATATTTTCGTGTAGAACGTGCGTCGATACTCATGAATTATTAGCAGCGAACAGAGATCGCTAATAATTCTCTTTCAGAAGAACGTATCGATCTTCCGAACGCGAGGCGAAGCTATTGCATTTTAAAGTTTCAAGCTGCAGCTCTTGTGCTGTGGCATTGTAATATTCCTTTGGCTTTGTTGCGTCGAATAGCGCCACTTTTGCAAGAGGAAATAACTCGAATACATGTTTGCTGCATTTAACCCACAGTAAACGTAATCATTAATTTTCCAAAATATAATTTTACAAGGGGTTCTTGTGCACGCGTTAATCTTCATCTGTTGTTCTCTTATACTATGATCTGTTTGAAGAAACCAACCAACATTCGGTAAGTTCGCGAGCATATTCCGGAAATTAGCGGGCGACACGGGACGCAATTAAAGCGTTTCGGGGCGTGAAAACGGGGACGGGTGTGTGTAACGGAGTGGCATAAAAGTAAAAAGCTTCTCGCGGAACGATATCCGGAACCGAACAAACCGGGAAATCCGAGGCGTGGCGAGAACGGTGGGAATTTCTTAAGTGGTGAAATTCGCGACAGAGAGTGCCGGCACGCGACGCGGAAGAAGTCGATTACGCCGGAAGCTGTTGGTTAAACAAGCTACAACTTTACACCCGGGAGAATACGGGTCAACTGCAGGGGGTCGTCGTTCAAATCCGTTCAGAATTTTGCACCTGAGCTAACTCGGTTTTCGCAAGCGCCCGCGCGGGCGAGCGAATCCTCGAAACCATACGCTGCTGCTGTGAAAATTTGCCCAGCTTCCTACGATGATTTCTCGAAAGTCCCGGTGTTGGATTTGAAGTTCGAACGAGCTGCACAAGAATATCGTTTCAGCGAAACTCGAAAGCGAGCGCCACGTTTGCACGATTACACACTCACAGGTTCGCGAAATCGAGCCACGAATTCGCGAGAGGGAAGATTGAATAACCATCGTCGGTCTCGCTCGATTCTTTGATAGAACATCATCGATCCTGATGGAGAAACACTTGGTATTAATAATCTCGATATGTACGCGCGCGTGTGTCGAAATGTAATCGAATAGACCGCGTTAACAACGATAATAACACCGCCGCATGCTGGTTTTAATGATACGCTTGGTGGTGATTTCAGTTAATTAACTTTTTCGACTTGTGTGCAACTGATTAGTGGTCGGGAACCTTTGGGAATATTTATCGCTCGAATCTGATGATCGTTATCTTGATCAATTATAAAGGCATCGGTCTTCTCATAAATCTGACTTTCACGATCATCGTTAACGAGGCGGGTTATCTGCGGGTATTTGTCGGCAGGTGAGAAGAAATTCGTTGACACCTGTTTATTACGTTGCTGATGTTAATGGAGCAAACACAATTATCTTGCGTTTATTTTGTATTAAATATGTATGTTGAACATGTATAACATATATTCATCGTGATATACACGTCCGATTGTAATGGCCAGTGTTAATCAATTTTAAGTGTATTGATATATAATATTAATGTGTCATTGTAATTTTTGGCATTGGTCTGTTGGGTGTTTCTGAAATAATCAATAACATGAAGGTAGACGATACAGTCTACGTTGTTCAGGAAGGTTTGTTGTTAACAATTGGAAATTGGCTTCGTTGTCCGAAACTTGGTTGTCAGATGATTCGTTAAACGAGGTATATTACATTCGATTCAAATAAAGTTCTTACCTGATTGCACAGTAGCAATTTGAACGAGGTGGCGTGGAATAAAAGTATGATGGAATCGAGAGACCATTGTTCATATTTGACTGCGGCCTTCTTTTTCTGTGGAACAAAAAGTCATTTTAAACGATTTTTTAGGAACAACATTACATTTGAGAAAGAACTAATATCGTCCTACAAAATTTATTTAACAATAACTTGAACAACATTATTTGACTGTCTGTATTCCAGTCAGTATATCGAACGCTCGTGCAATGTACTGTGTCAATAAAATCTTATTCCGCAATGTCTGAAACAGTCGGTTGTCTGTGGATACTATTGTCGATATCGTCTCGGTTTCTTCCTTTTTATTTTCTCTATTTTCTCGTGTTCTTTTTCCTTCCATAAGAGAAAAAAAGCAAATCAATGGCAACACCAGCTGCAACCTAAATTATTACACAATTCTATTTTCCATTTACACGGGATACAATAGTACTATTGATCGTTTATTAGATTGTAATAGGGGCTGTTAATTAAATTTTCTGAAGAAAATGTCGATAATGTCGACAAACACGTACAATGTTACCGAATGCGGAAACCAATAAAAGGAAATATGAATTAAAGACGAACTGATCAATCAGTCAGAAAGAAAGAAACGTTGCATCATTTTTTCTAAAAATTCAAAAGACATCTCACAAGATGATCCCACGAAGATCCACCAAAGATAGAGTTGACGTTTGAATTGCGCGCTCAACGAATGTCGTGAAGCATGTTACGATCGATACGCGATCGATTCCCCCTCTTGCCGCGTTCAGTCGCTGGCGACGCTCTTCACTCTCGCCAGTCTCCGCGGGCGATCGATAAGTGTGCATTTTTATAATTTATTGTTAAACGAATTAGTGTTACAGATATATAAGTTTATTCTCAGAAGATAGTATCAGCAAGATGAGTGACGTGAAACAACTAGCAAAGTATAAACGAAAGGAAACTCTACTAAAAATGTCTAGATGAAATGATTCCTAACGATGTATGTAACACCATCTTTCCGAACAACGAAGAGAAGCTATCTTACCAGAAAATCTCGAAGAAAGGAAAGACGATCGAGCGATGATTTACCAAGTGATGGATTAAAGTAGTGTAACCGAGTAGAATTTGATCAGAAAAAGACATACCGTGAACACAGAGGTTATACCTTAAATCAAAGGTATACAATCCATGCACGATGCAACAAAATGAAGAAATACTCGAAAAAGAGACGATCGTGAGAGGACTCGGGAAGAATAAAGTGAAACAAAGCACAACTTGGCACTCGGTAAACATAAAAGAAATACTAAAAAGAGACGATCTGACAAGGGTGAAACAGAAGTACCACTCGAAAACGCTACAAAACAGCGAAAAAAAGAAAAACGAGTACCAAAAGGAGAAGATGATCCCAGGAGGCTCGTGAAAGGCACGCATCGCCACCACGCAAGGGCGTCGCGCAACAATTATCAAAGTATAAAGATTCGCCTCGCAAGTGACACTAACGATTCCAATAAAATAAAGGGGGAAGGAAGGAAGGAAGGAAGGAAGGACACGGGAGTTCTGTACTCGCGAAGGGATCGAGGGATCGAGGTATCGAGGGATCGAGGGGGAGCAGAGATGCGAGTGTATCTGTGCGAGGCGAGGGTTAAACCAAAGGTGTACGATCCACACGTACACGAGGCGAAGTTGCGGCGCGCCGCGCAGTCTCGACTCCGATTGGCCGTCGTGAAATCCGCGCGAACCAGCGGAGACGGAGACCAGTTGAGCGCGAGACTCCGAGCCGAACGGTTCTACGCACGGACGCAACGGGGCTGAACACAATATTCTCTCGATCGCACGCACGTACGCACGACACTTTGTCGGGTTTTTCCTTTGCCACCTAATCAAATCCGTGTATTCGTCGCCCGAGAGCACACGCACACTCGGGCAAACCGATCAAATTCAATTCGATCTGCCCGTGTGCCGATCGTCTGTTCTTCGATCCCAGTGACGCATGACAGCGTGAGAGTGGTGATATTACGATTGTCGTGACTCCCGAGCCGAGTGACCACTCTGGATTTTTTCCAAATTATTCTCGAGAACCTACGAGGGAGTTTCCGGTGGCAGGAAGCATCGTGACGTCTGGTACGCACGGTGAGTCCACGCTTTTACTCTATCTCGATTTATTTTACCGGCGATCGCGAATTTTACGCGGAACCGTACAAGCACTTCTCACGCGAATTCATCGTACAAATAGACTGACATTGTGTTTTCGAGGGAGCTGACGGTTCACGATATTTTTGCGAGTATTGTTATTCGCGATACACACGCTCCTTTTGATTTTATTGAAGTAGGTGCTAACGAAATCACGTTTTGGCTTGTTTTGAAGGATATCCTCGTTTTGGAGCAGGTTTATCCGTGACCTTTGGCACGCATCGGTTAGCGAAATTAATTATTATTTGGCGTTTAGAAATTGAAAAAAATTCGTTCCCGTTTTCGAGCACTTTTATCCGTATTTGCGTCACTTGATATATGTCCTCGTTTTTACCAAGATGGTGTAACGAGAACAACATTTTGTGCAACACGAGAACGTTTAATTGAAAAAGCGACGAAACAACATTTTTGATTTACCATTTTGTCAAGCAATCGGACAACGAATTTTTCTCTCGGGAATGAAAGAAGAATTAGTAATTGCGGTAGCACGCGAATTTTTCGATCGTGTCTCGAGGTTTTTCGAGGATGTTGAAGTAAAATGAGAATTCTGTTGATTGTGTGGATCTGAATGGTATGGAGAAGGTTTTTCGTGTCGTCTGCGAGTTCAGTTGCCGAGTTCTTTATTGCTGAAAGTTTTCTATGTCGCTCCGGTGTGTTTCCTGAGTTTGACGTTTTTCTGAATTTTTTATGTCTGTTCCGAAAACTGGTAACTTATTTCGGTGCCCGTTAACAGAAAGTTTGTTGTATGCCGGCACGATTCTGTCACTTGTGTGTTTCAACGCGGTCGGTGAAATCTGCTGGTTTTAATTAATCGTGTAGCGGAGTGAAAGAAATCTTTTGAAATCTTGCGGCGTGATTTATTGGGTTCTGAAAATCTGTATGGAGTATCGGTGAAATCTGAAGTTAGAGAAATTTAGCTGCATAATCTGCGAGTATTGCGATTTTCCAACGACAATTTCCTTCCAATTTTCTACTAGCATTGCACGAGGCTAATGTTGATTATCTTGAGTAGTTCCCTTCATCTTGAAAATAGACGGAAGCAGTGTTCGGAAGACTTTAACGTCGGAACCGTTCCGCTTCTTATTAAAGTAAGCGCCGGGAAAAGTGTAAACCGGAAGGCCGCGCCGCGCCGTCAGAACTATTTCGATTAAATGCGCGAAGTTCCGCGGAAGTTGCACGGTTGCTGAAGTACCCTCGAAAAAATGACGACACTTCGCGTGCACCTAATACTTTGCGGGTTTCACGTGTATCGACGTATACGCGCGGAACACGGTAGTTGTTTTTTGCTTCGCGAACAGGAAGTAATGCGAAGACCCTTAACAGTTCGCGGGCGGCTGTGTGAAAAATAGCAAAAAATGGTTCGTGTCGCCTGACGTGTCCGGCACGTGCTGTGGTTGGTCAGTGAGTCTCTTGGATTACTTCGTTCAATGCTGTGGCTTCGAAATTAGAAACAGCTAAACAATCGCACAATAAATTCCCTTTTCTTTAGAGAATTCAAAGATGAAGGTTGATTATAGATTGCGAGATTACGAGCCAATTATTATAAATATATGTTATTCGCGAATATCGTAGCGTAAGGTTTGTTTTATTGGTCGCAGTGTATTATCTTTTGCGTGGAAAGTATTAAGCAACTGTTTAAGTCGCCGCGCAATATTATAAAAGTTATGTATCTGCAAACAGTTGCGTCAGTTCCCGTTCAACAGTAGAAATTAAAGCGCGTGGGTTTTAATTGCTCCGTAACTCTAAAACCCACAGGAAAGTGCTGTGTATTTCTTAGCATAATTTTCATATTAATTACTTCCTCCTCAAAAGTTCAGCTTCTTTGTTAATCCCCGCGTTTCCGGCTCACTTTTCATAGATTAAAGAATTCAAGACTGGCTGAATAACGAAGTCAGGATTTACACCATTAGCCTTAAATATTAACACTTAATTACGTCGGAGGGCCGCAAAGAACGTTCAACTTTACTAATAAAATCGTCTTTGAAGTTTCCCCCCCGAAATTCGAGCAGACTTTTCAAACATCCACCGATCGATAGATTTAAAGGATCGCGGATGCACGAAATGGAACTCGAAAAGTGTGGGAGTGGACGGTAAACGGAAGTCATCGCGATAACCGCCTATCCAACGTGAATTTGACGGTTGTTTGAAGTGCACCGGTGCGGTGGTGCAGCGTCTGGTGTATCTGTTGGAGTTTATCCCTCGGAATTTGACGGATGAGGCTTTAGAAAGCGTCTGGCGATTTAAAACGCGGTGAAAGAGAGGGAACGAACGAGGGTGTCTGGAATATTTCTTACTCGCTCGAAAAGCGAGCGGCTTACTATCGCAAGACTCTGGCGCATTAAAATGTTACGCTCTTAATACCCTGACCCTTCAGAATACTGGGCTCCAGTGCACTCTGAGGATTTTCGAAAAATCATCCGCTATCAATTGCTTTTGGTGCTCGGTAGATGTAGTGTTTTTACAATCACCAGCACAAATATACTTCTAGCCGGTTCATGAACTACGAAAAACACATTGTTATTTGTAAAGCGTTTACGGAACCTTTTCCGACTAATTCTATGAAAGATGCAGTGCTCAAAGTGCGAATTAGACGCCTGAGCGTGGCAATTACAGAATTTGCACGGTTTCAAAGAAATTGCCGTTTCCCGCGGGTGTTTCGCGTTAAAAGGATTATCCATCGATTCCCCCGTATCCTTGAAGTGGAACAGGGGATATCGGGGCGTTACGTTATAAAATTAAGCTTAACCGGCGAACGTCTGTAATTATGCCGTGAGCCGGGTAATTTCTTGGCGCGTTCGCGCTCATACTAGCGCGGAGCAACGTTGACGTTTCATTTCGTCCGGTGTAGTCCCCGTCGTTACGGCATGTTAACTTTCTAGCGTAAAGTCCAATCGATAAGTCTCGTGTGCTAAACAAATTGCGGCCTGTGCTAGTCGATCTTTTTCATCGCGGTTTTCTCGATCGATCGTCTCGTGGAAATCGAACCGACTAATTCCGCGGTACTTATAACGATCGCCTCACCGGTAATTGACGGTCGCTCGAACCCGTGAAAAATCAAGTCGACCGACTGGTCGTTTGTAATTCAATTTCGTGCTTGTTAAACATTCCGTACTTTTTATTCGACAATGCGCGTGCCGGCCACGTTCGCGCTCATTCGTTGCCAATTACGCGGCCTGCAATTTGCACGCCGTGAAAAAATACGCGCGCGAAACGTTTACTTTGAAAATCGAGCGCGTCGCTGCTCTCGCGCACGGACAAAAATCTTTATTTTATGTTTTTTTTTCGACCTGCTCCTCCCCTTTTCCTCGGACAGGATGAAAATTATACGCAAATAGTTGAAATTTATAGGCGTCGCGCTGAAAATATAATCCGTGAACCCGTTTGAATAATTATGCGCGCTCTGGTGTGTGCGCGCACGCAGATGAATAACACGCGCGTTTATTCGCCGTTTCATGAATATTGCAAACGTATCCCGGGACGTGGCACACTTCAGCCTCCATTTTGCAACATCCTGAATATTTCAGGATCGACGGTCGGTCGATCGGTCGGTTGTTTAATTGTTTGGGTTCGGGTGAGTCTGTGAACTTTCCCTTTTCCTTGCGAAGGAGACGCGCTCTTTCGTTCTGTTAACAATTTCTTGCGAATTGATTTTTCGGAGATGCTCCGTCCACACGGATCTATTAAGCTCTGTAAATCGTGTAACATTTATTCATTGTGACATACAGATTCGCTGCACTCGGAAATTCCCAAATTGAATAAATTGCTGGACTGATACCTAATCCAGCGGGAGCGATTGACGCGGTGGATCTTTTATTCAAAGATTCCGCGGACTTATCTCTAAAATTCGTCGGAGGATCCGCGGGCTCGTTCATGAGGTAATGGTTAATTCAGGTTCTCGCGATTAAAAGTTTGCAGTCTCGCGGAAACTCGCGGAAATCCGGCCGCTCGGAGTTTCAGCTATCGAGAGCTCTCGGGCTTTCGGGAAACAGTGTTCCGAGCGTCGCTTTCTCTTCGCTCGCGTGCCTCGCGCGGAAAAGCTTTTCTTCCGCCTTCTCGCAGCGGAATCGCGGGGAAGAAAGTTCGGAAAATTCGGTGGAAACTAGGCCTCCGTGGAACGACGGGCTCCCGGAGGCGACGACAGTGACGTGATCGATCCACTTTGTCAGCTCGAAAGATAGGGAAAAGGGGACTCGAGACATCGAGGGTTTAGACGAGAAAAAGAGGGGAGGAGAAAGAAAGAGAGAGACTCTTTTTAAAAGGAGCCGGAGGGACGCGTTTTTCGGGGTCGGCTAAAATTTCCTCCTCTTATTCCTTTCTACAGATTCTGGCGTTGCGTAGTGGTTCTCTCTATTTACTTTCGATCTTTGGAAGTTTCATTGCTCGAAAGTCCGCTCGATGGAGCCCGGATCACGCTCCACGATGTTTAATCTGTTCGAGTTCACTGTTCCAGTCAACCCTGCTGTTGGCCACTCGATGAGGCAGAGTTGCCTTCAAGAAATCGATAGTCTGCACGATTTAGCGGAATACTAGGAAGAAGATTTTCCATTCTAATGATTTTCTAACAGTTCCTTTTCTTTTTTACAAAAAATTAGTGAAAGTACTTGATCAAACAAAACGCCCCTAAACTGTCAACCCGAGATTATCATTAGAAAGCGATTTTCCACCTGCGGTTGCACAATGCTCGTTCGAGGCCGCGCTAATCGCTCGGAAAGCAAGTGCACGAATTAGTCAGAGATTCCTGAACACTTGCCGATTTATCGCTCGGTGTAATCTCGCGACGAAGAAAATTATGACGAGGCACAGACACACACAAATGCACACACGATACCGAGGCTCGTGAGTCACCGCAATTAATGGGCAAGACGAAAAAATGTCGTTGCCGTGATACCGATCAAAGAGACTCGCGGTCTAGTGTGCCCGAACGTTTCCGTCGCGATGCCACCTCTAACATCGTGCGCTATGCCATGCCTCTAACGCCCATAACTACGTAACTATGCGAGAGCAGGGGCAGCATACAATATAGTCGAATAGCAATCTCTCCGATAGGGCGACAGTCCTTGAAGCTTTCTCGTTCACGGTCGTCGTTGGTTCAAGGACAGGGGGCAATTAAAAGAATTTCTGCGGCCGAGGTCCGGCGTGACGAGACGCGGTGATCGACATCCGGGGGCTTATCGGTTTTGGCCGATCGGAATTCGTGCAGTTTACCTACACCGATAAACCAGGCGTTTTCGTTATCGGTGAACGGATATTCCTGTTAGCCCTAATAGGGTTCGATAAAGCAGATAAGTAAGCTGCTTAACGGTCTAGCGGTAAAAATGCGAGACCCGATGCACCGCCTCTGCTACCCGGAGCCTCTCGTTTGGCGAGCCTGATTCGCGAATGCTCGTTCCCCGTTTGAAAAACGAAATTGTTGCACGAACGAGCTCCACGATGCTTTTTTGGTCGATGGAAAGTCGGCTAACTATTCGCTTTGCCAAGTTCTCCTATCTAGACTGCGGATCTTTTATTCGTTTTTCTTGTGGTACACATGCGTTGAGTCCTCTGTATGATAAAAAAATGATGCTATCCTGTAAAACAATGACAAAGAAGTGTTTGTTTCGATACCGATATGTGTTGAATGCAGCAAACAATTACTCATCGGTGCACTCGATAATAGTATTCCATAATCTATCAAGACAATCTTTTCGATTGTACAATTGCTCACAGATTACTGCACAGTACGAATGTACGAAGATCAACAGCTCATCGATAATCTACATCAAGCCAGTCTCGTCAACGTGCAGGTTCTGCAATTTTTTACACATGATTATACACTAGAAACGCAGAAAATTTCACAGTGCATTGGTCGGGATTAACAAGCCAGTCCCATTAAGATGCTCATTTCGCAATCTTTCACAGATCGTAGTGCGCCGTAAATGCACAAAGCTGAGCGACGCCTATTGACAAAGATTATCGAGAACAATTTCCATTCTTTTCAAACAGTCCCGGTATACTAATTTCACAATACGAGAGGAAGTTAGAAGGCTGAATGCACGCGTCAACGGCGTTTACAATCCGCTTCGGAGCTCACCGGGACCGAAAAAATGATTTCATAGCTCGAGTGACATTACAGTAAGCCAATAAACGTATCCATTGTGTCGCGAAAGGCTGGCCGGGGGGCAGAACAGCGGCAAAATCGAATCGAAACTTACCGCGTAATTGCTTCCGGCAGCGGTGGCCCTTCTACTACCTTAATCTCGTTTCGAGTTTCTGAAAACACGAGTTAGGATGGTCGTTTTGTGAGAGGGACTAGGGCCACAATAGACGTCTCAATTTTGGGTTGCGCGAGTTTTCGTTTCGTGGCTTCGGAGGGGACTCTGGCAACAAACATACGAGAACTACTCTCATTGTCGCAAAGGTCGGGTCGTTTTGGGAGTCATTTGTCTGGAGTTGGTTCACCGACAATTCAAGCAAACGAGTTTTATTCACATCTTCAACAGAAATTCTTATGCAAAATAAAAATTGTTGGGATCAATTGTAAGAAATTCTTCTTTTTCCACTCTCCTCCTATCTCTATCTCTTTCTCTTTCTGTATCGTCTCGGGCCCGTCGCTCGGACGAAAATTACTCCCAACAAGATTTATTTCATTTAAATGAGGATGTGCGCTAGGCGCCCGGCTAGAGTCCTCCCATCTCGCTCTCTCATTTTGTAATTTTTTTTCTGTTACTTTCCCCCCTCTCACACCCCTCGGACTCCCTCCTTTTTTCAACTGTTTCACAGCCCACTTAGGCTGAGGCGTGAAACGAATCGTCCTTTGCCCCCTGGTGCTCGCACGCTCTCTTTCTCTCTCGTTTGCTCTCGCTTTCTGTCTTGACTATTAGGGAGACAGGCCGACGATCGATCGATCCCGACGCGTTACTCTTTCCCCTCACCCGATCGGAACACGCCTGTCGATAACAGGCAGATTTCATCTCCATTGCACCCGCGAAGTATCCGAAAAAGTCGTAAAGTAATACGAACCGCGGAACCAGAGGGTTGATCTCCTGCTACGGCGAACTTATTTGTTTAGGGATTTTATTTGATGCCTTACCAAGACTCCATACTGTTTATTGCTCCCAGTATGAACTCCTAGGCGAAACCGTGATTTGAGCAACTATTCGATTGAAATTATTGATTCCGTTGCTGCTGCATTCGACGGCAGTATTTAACTGCGGATTGTCGTGCAAAATAAAAATCGTATTGTTTGTTTCATGCATCACATAAACAAGCAAATGTAAGTCAAAATGATTCTCAATACTTATATTTACAAGGTTCAATGAAATAAATTTAGTTTTACTCGTGCTTTGATATTTTAATTCGTCAAATTATGCCGTACTATAATCATTTCATATTGTAATTCAACAAATTCTGCTGAATTCATAAATTTAAGTTTTAATTCGTCAAATTATATTTTACTCATAATTTCATATTTTAGTTTAACAAATTCTGGTTTATTCACAATTTCGCATTTTCATTCGCCAATTTATGCTTCGCCAACAATTTCGTGTTTTCGTTTAACAAGTTTTGTTTCGCTAATGACTTTACATTTTCATTCGACAAATTCTGCGTTATTTTTAATCTCACATTTTAAACAAACGCATGAAATTTCGCCACGATCAGAGAGGAACCAAACGTTTTGCAGTATCTAGAAACAGAAGATGAGTGAATTTTCATTCGTAAATCTAACAAAGGTTAATTAAATATGTTGCGCGCGATACACCATTTTTAAGCGCGCGCCGGATATGCTTCACATTGATTTGTGCAATTAGTTGTGTGTTTGTTTGTTTCGCGTTGTTCATTCCGGATTAACGTTACGTTTTCGCGAGGCCGTGTGATCGTTATGGTGAGCCGAAACTTCTCGGTGGATATTCGTCGTTAACGCTTTAATTATTTCTGCTGACTCGCGATTCTTTGTAACGTTTCGTCGCAATGGATGTCGTTGTTAACAAAAGGTATACTCGCATTAATGCCTTTGTTCGCTGCAAATCATTATTTCACTGCTGTGTTACGGCTAATGAGAAACTTCACCGAGAATGTTTACTCGCGGTTTGCGTAATTATTTCCCTGACACAATATTTAGAGACCAGATAACAAGACCCGTTATTTGATCTCATTGAAATCGGGATTGAGCCGTCTCTGAACAATTTTTGTGAACCATATATTTTCGCTTCATCTAACTAAACGTAACAACTTATTTCAATACTTATTTTTAGATCTTGAAACATCAAATAAACTTTCACCATCTCGATGCATTTCCAATACACCAGAACAAAATCAATTTCCGTTCAACAACTCGGCAAAAATAAATATGAAATATATTAATCAACCTGTTGCTTTAAAATTCATTTTGAAACTCCACTTTTAAAGAAACAAACGCTGCAATAATCATTTTCGCACCGACTTAATAATCGAAGCGTTAACGACAAACGCTCACCATACCGAGGAAACCGCGCTTGGCAGCGTTGCGCTAATCCGGGGCGCACGAATTGCGCGCTAATCCGTGGCCCGACCCAAAATTTCGGCCGCAAATCGATGCCACCTATTTCCGCTAAAACTGCGCTCCGCTTGAATAGTGCAGGCCTGGTTGGGGCGATGTTGCGAGGCATTGAAACGCGGTAGAGAGCGTTCCCCATTGCAATTGCGTTATCATCGTCTCTTTTTAGCTTCACGCGTTCCTCCAGTAATCCACATTCAGGAAAAAGGCCAGAGCTAAATTTTTTCCCTCCACGCTTCCAATTTCGAAGTTATATATAAACGTATCTTTTCCTATTATTTCCGTGTATATTGATCTGTGTTTGAAAGACGGTTAAAAATTGTTCTGTCGAAAAATGGTCGATTTTAAAGGGAATCTTTGGGATCGATACTTGGCACTTGACGCGTGAAGTTCTCCAGGGACTGGAAATTTCGTGGCGATTTTTCCGAACGCGGGAGCGGTTCGTCGGTCAGGGGAACTTGTTTTTAACGGAATAACCATAAATCTGTGCGGGGAACGTGCTAGCATCTCGTCGTAAAACGATATCTACGAGTCGGTCCGCCGATTTTCGAGACGCGGGCGGTTTCGAGCCAAGTCGGCCGTTCGCGGTGCGGAACTTCGGCCGTATAAGTCAACGCGATCATATAAAACTATGGCCCCGGATGTTACGACTATCCTTAGGAATCGGTGCTGAATATTTCATGGGGGGACGGGGCGGTTCTTCGGGAGGCGGTAATTTGTGCGTTCCCTCGAATTGCGCGGCTCCCGGATCCGCGATGCGAGCGCCGCGCGCCGCCTCGGTTATAATCTGCATAAATTGGGCCGTTACTTTCGCGAAACTGAGTCCCGAGGAGAGAAAAAAATAATCGGCAGCCCCGAGCCGCGCGCGTGAGAAAGTTTGCGAACCAACACGCGTGATTCATAAGACGCCGGAAGTTCGAGAACCCTAACTCCCCCTCTCTCGATACTTTTAGGTAGCGAGACGCGGCAGGAACCATTATGTCCGACCGTATCGGAATTACCGGTCTCGCGAAAGAATTTTATTGGCTTGCTGCATCGATGCAGTTGCCGCTGCGAGTGGGTTAGCTACTGACTCGAGACCGGCTTTTCATAGAGTTCGCCTTCTTTGGACAGTTTTTCTTGGGCTCGACCGAGGCGGTGCTATTCGTACCGAGGGAGAATAAATTGGTTGTTCGCAAGTTCGCGGGGTGGATCTCTCGCTGAGAATGGTTGTTTTGACTCTTCAGACGATGCTTTCTTTTTGTGGACTTGTTACATTGATTCTTTGTCTGATATACAGATTTCGGTTAGGTTAGAGCGGCTGGGTTCGATAGAATGACTAGCGTCTTTTATTTCGTCGTTGTAGAGATTATGTTTGGACAAATTTGATTTTTAATGAAACTAGGTTAATTGCTCGACGGCAACATCATTATCTCGCGACACGGAACAGAATGGATTTTCCACTCAACGCAATAATATGTAACGACGAATATAATTTCAAAAGTAATTATAAAGCACGAGTACATACTTGGATCAGATTTTAAAATAGTGTTTGGTTTGTAGACCCCCTCCACATGCATGCAGTGTTTGTTTAATTTATTGTGCGGTAAAGATAATATAATAATAATTATTGTAATATTCGAAATAAATTAAATGAAAGACATGGTATAATTATGAGTAAAAGCAATGCAATGCTATTACAATGCAATGCTATTAAATGTAGACTGTTGGTAGGAAATCGATTCGTATATTTCTATAACAAACCGTTAATGAAACCGTAATTAACCTCATTTAGGAAAGCATGTTTCAAACTATTCGTGCACTCCAAATGTGTGTAATAAATAAATAACAATAATTTGAAACGTATAGAAAGACAAATACACCGAATGAAAACTGAACAAAGCGTTCGTGGAGAGTCCGAGCGACCATTCTAAAATTTCGCCGGGGCTGTGTTTGCCACCTATGTATGTAAATTCGTCCCGAGCGTTTCTTCCTCAATCTGAGACCCTACCATATTCTTCTTCCTCCCGTCTCCTATCGACGATGATCGTTTCCTGCGATCACGCTGCTCCCCGAAAACGTTTCCTTCCGGTGTGGCGTCTTCGCGATGGCGGCCTTGCGTTTTAGATGCGATAAAGGAAGGTGGCTCGGAAAACAAGAACCGGTGGAGATCGTTTGTTCGGTGAAGAACCGGGGAACCAACAGTGCCAGATCTCTAGATCAGTCGGGTGCAGATCCGAGGCTTGGCTGACGTCGATTGTCAGCGGGATTGTCGCTCGCGCATTCACCGGCCAGGACTGACAACGCAGTAACAGAATCCTGTTTTCCAGCTCTCCCTACCTCTCTTTTTCCATACACACGTTTACTCGGGAACGTGTGACACGCGCAGTCGACATCTGTCGTGTGTCATCCAGTGCAGGGACACGTGTCAACGCTGTCGTAAATACGCGTCGCACGAATTCGATCCCTCGTCGACGGTCTTGCGAGTTGTTCGCGCTGTCGAGACGTCCTGGTATATCTTCTGGGCGATCTATTGTGCTGCGAAGCCCCCATTTCAATGCTCGATGCATCGCGATCGCTATTGTAGCCTTGGGTGACCGGCGATTCTGGAGAAAGTGGGAGAACATTCAGAGAAAACGATCGATCGAAAATTGAATACTGTCGAAAGCCACTGGAAAAACAACTGTTCCAACGAAGACAAAATCTAACGATTCATACCATAAAAAGTTGCACGGTTGAGGGATTAAGACTGCCATAGCGATTGTGCCACACGTATACCGTGGACGCAGAAGTATGCAGATTTAGTAAAAACTGTAGTGGTCCATATCAGCGCCCCATCATCCCTCGTTAGCCGAAAATTCAGCAGACCGAGGAATTCCTTCGGCGTCTTCGTTTGGTCATTGTCTTCGGGCCCAGCGTGGCCGTAATTAATTACAAGAAGTACGTAAACCGAGAGCCTGCACGTGTCTCCCTGTGTCCTGTAATTAATTAGGTTTCGAGCATGCGCGCGTGAGATGGCATCTTAATTAACGGGACGCACTGTGTACCCCCCCTTCTCTTTCGCTCCTCTCTCATTCTACTTCTTCTTTTTCTCCTCTTTTTTTTCGCATTCCCTCCACGTAAGAAGATAAGTGGCGCGACTTTTATTTAGCGGTCGCTCCGCGGAAAAGTTCCGTGTATAATGCGGGTCCTTGGAAAGTTAAAGAGCCTGGAAGAGTCGTAAAGAGCCGCGTCGGAGTTCGAATAACCCCGCTGCAGCGTCGCGCCGCGCTGTGTGGCGAATGCGATTTGTTAAACTGTGACGCAACGACCGTGAGCGAGGGTGGCGGGACGAGAGGATTCGCGGGTTCGAAGCGGCGGGAATTGTGGCCGCAGAAAATTAGCAAGACTTGCGGTACGCGGACACACACGTTTCGCGCCCGTGCAATGGCCAGCATCTAATTTTTCATTTCAACAGTTCCGACCCGGATCCGCAAAACTCGACGCACTGAACTCTGAGATTAATATTAGGAGGACAAATAAGTCTCCGCCGTTTGAAATCAGATAGCGCAACCAGTAAGTTATGGCGGCTAGTGTCAGATGTAAGACGCCATATCGTAAGGTTGCACATCTGTGAACAACATAACCTCGAAATATTAGCGATTGTGTATCAGCGTTGTATATTTTTTTTCGTGCGAAAATGTCGAGTTTTGAGCCGAATAAACGCCATTTACGGGGAGTTCTGACTTACTTCTTTAATTTGAAGAAATCTGCAGCTGAGGCGCATCGATTGCTTGTAGAAGCATGCGGCAAGGCTGCATTAAACGAGAGAGGTTCTTGTGAGTGGTTTAAGAACGGTGAATTTGAGGTCGAAGACAAAGAACGTAGGCCGAAAGTGTACGAAGACGCGGAATTGGAAGCATTATTGAATGAAGATTCGTGCCAAACGCAAGAAGAACTTGCACTTGCATTATCAGTGACTCAACAAGCGATTTCACATCGTTTAAAATCATTGGGATTGATTCAAAAGCAAGGAAATTGGGTTCAAAATCATTCTTCTGCGTGGTAATGCTCGTTCTCATGTTGTGGCGCCGGTCAAAACCTACTTGGAAACACTTAATTGGGAAGTTTTACCCCACCCGCCGTATTCACCAGACATTGCTCCTTCTGATTACTACTTGTTTCGATCGATGACGCATGGCCTGTCTGTGCAGCACTTCCATCATATGAAGATACCAAAAATTGGGTCGATTCGTGGATAGCGTCAAAAGATGAAGCGTTCTTCCGACGCGGTATCCGGATGCTGCCAGAAAGATGGGAATTGTCCATCGCTGGCCACTGCTTTAAATAAAACATAAGGTACCGTTCTTTCGCAATAAATGCCCAATTTAAGATGAAAAACGGCGGAGACTTATTTGCACTCCCAATACAAGAAACATTTTTTACAGTTTAGAAGAAATACCATCGGATAAGCATTAACAAGAAAGATAAAATCATCATTTAATATAAAATAAAGGACAGAGCGGAGAAAAAATGTCGGCAGTGTCTCGTATGCGAAGACCGACGAGGAAGCGAATCGTTAACGTTTCAGGGGTGGAAGTATCGATCGATCGCTTCAGTCAACAGTCTCGGAGACACCCTGTCGAAAATTTGGGAGGAGGAACATGTGTTTTTTCGACGCTTTGATAGCTTTCCTTTCCAAGTCCACGTTTGTCCTCACAGACGCGGGAACACACACGGCATACAGGGACGTTCGATTTCTATCGGAACAGCAGCGCCCCCGGTCGAACGTGTTCGAGGATAGAAAGGAATATCGTCAGACTTCAAACGGTCTGGCACACCGAGTTTCTCGCATTACTTGCGCCATAAAATCTCGAAAGAGGGACGGGGAAACAGGGTGTCGCCCCATGGCACGCGTTTTACGAACGACGATTTGAATTTTAAATCCTGCGACCCGGCATTTGCGTACTTGGTTAATTTTCGCCATCATCATCAGGGCGGTTAAAGGGGACTGCCGAAAGAAATGGAATTATTCTTGATGGAGGGGACCGAGTTTGCTTTCGTTATCGGCAATCATTTAAATCTGTCTTTATGTACCTTGAAAAATGTGTTTCTAAGAAATTGATAAATAAACTGGGGCGAACGATGGTAAATAGATAGTGCAAACTAAAATCATATCTTTTCAAGAGAGCTTTCTCGAATATTTGAATTACAGTTCGTCCATGAACTTTTATCAGTTTCTTCCCGATATTTTATAAATTTAGCACATTACGGCGAAGTAACGACTCGATAAGGAGGCTCTGTTTTCACGATTCCCGTTCAATATTTGCAAACCGGGTTTCTTTATTTTTATCGTCGGCTAAATGCTTTTACAGAGAACTCGAAATCGCCGCGCGGCAGAAACGAAGTTAATCGGGGCGATTTATCGCCGGGCGAGTCTATCGATCCGAGGCTCGACAATAAAAACGGATTACGATGACGATTGACGAAATATCGTTGAACGAGTAATCATGATTCGAACGGCCGCCGGCCGAGAGCCCGACGACGCGGCGAAGCATGTTTGCGCGTGTTTTCTACAACAACTATTGTCACCGTGCCGTTGGAAAATGGCGGCTCGCTGCGATATCGCGGGGATGTTGCATCGGGGATGATACTTTTCGAACACGATTCGAGAGCCGTTGCGCGCATTGTTTCCCTCGAGCGCGCGTCATTTCGGCCAATTAAATCTTGGCGTGAAACGCGCACGCGCTGAGGCGCCCCTGTCGATCACAATTAACGAGCGCACTTTTAACGTTCGTCTATGTTTTATGGTTGTTTTACGCGCTTCTCCCACACCCCTTCATCGTTCCCCTGCCCATCTTCGTTTCCGCTCTCGCGTTACCGCATTCGAATGATTTTCTGGAACCTTTGCTTTTATGGCTGTCGGCCATCCAGCGAAAGAAAAAGCTCACGCGTGCTCGGGAACATCGCTGCTCCCCGGGCGTAAGCGTTCCTCTCGCGATATGTTTTTACGAGGATCGCCATTCGCGGATTATTTGCTCTGTTGTGAGAAACGCGTTAACAATAAATTGGCTCGCGTAAAACACTAAGCGCCCCGACGGCAGCGGGAACATTGTAAACCGATCGTTCACAGAGAACAGGATTGCCGGGGTAGTTCATTTCAACTCGCCGGAGCACGGGGTAGACGCATTTTCTACGTTCACGAGGGATAAGGAAAGGAATTTCAATAAATACCGTGTTTTATAGCAAATTTAACCCTTTGCGGGAAGCTTTCTTTAAAAATGCGAAGAATATTTTCTCTCGGATTCGTGGATTTAAAAATCATGAAGACTTACGTTTCGTCGAATGTAACGAGTTAAAAGTTTGTCTTTCGTCCTTAAATATCGAAACGCGCGAGAAGACGTTCCAGCCAACTCAATACAGGGGCGTCTCAAGAGAAGGAAAGAAGGAAAGGAGGAAAGAGCCGCGACAGTTAGAAGATAATTTAACCACGTTCCTGAACCAGCGGGAAAGTACCGTGGCTCGAAAGTAAGACGCCCGGTGTGCTGGCAAGGCAAGCCAGAAGTGCCCGGTCGGCGAACAATTTTTTCCACGGTGCCCGATCTGCTTCGTAAAGCTCTCGGTTACGGTGTACACCCTCTGCGTTTTATTAGCGCAATCAATAACTCGCAGTACACAGCTGCCGTGGAACGGGAGAAAGTCGCAGAAATCTTAGGGCGACGTTTAGCTGTATTTCTCGGAAGACCGCGGTACCGTGAAGTTAAGTAGACGATTGCGTTGGGGGGAGGGAGTGGTTAGGTACGGTTGAGTCTCAGGGACAAGCAGAGCTTGCGCGAAATAAGCCCGTCTTCGAGGGGATGGAAGGGAATATCCGAGTCAAGTCGATGAATTCTGTCGCTGCTCCTTTATCGTGGCGCCTCTCCTTTTCTCTCTCTCTCTCTTTTCCGACGAGAAAGTCGCGCTCAGTGAAGAAGACGTGCCCCTTTCAACGAGCGTTCCTTCGGCCCCCGCGAGGGGCGACGAAATCGGAAGATCCAGCGGGTGGCAGGAACTTCTTCTTCCTTTCTTATAGTTTCGAATACCAGGCAGGTCATTCGGAGCCGGCTCCGTTTGCACCTCCTCCCCTCTCCTCTCCGCACCGTTCTCCGGGTCTCCGGGTATCTCGTTCGCGCCTTCTTCACCGGTTCTCGTCGCCCGAGAACACAGACGAATATTTCTCTCTTGCAAAAAGTTCAAAGGAGCTTTGCTCTGCGCGGCTGAACGCGAGAACGCGGATACTTCGCCGGGGAATTCAACGGGCGAGAAATTCGTTTCCGTTCGCCGTGCGATCGCCCTCCTCGATCGCTTCTTTGTTAATCCTCTTCATTTGTACGTGCTCGGTTACGTAAAAATTCGGCGCCAACTTTCCTCGCGGATTTACAACCTGTTTTTACCAATTTGACCTGCTTTATTCCTTCGGAGTTTGTTGGTTCAGTATTGCTTGTTGGAAGCGGTACAACTTGGAAACAATACGAAATACAAATGTATAGATAGGCCATTGCGAGTAAGAGTCGCTCTTATGATTTATGGAAAGCACCTTCGCGATTTCATCGTTCCCACCGCGAGGAACCTGAAAAGTACCGTTCGGCCGCTTGTGGCGTCAGGTTCCCGGAATCTGTACCTCGTTACGGGGCGAGATTATTTAAAAAGTTTCGACGGTAATGCATTCGCAAGAGCGCGGTGGTGTGTTCGCGAAAAACCGGGGCGATATTTTTCCGCGACACGGCGTGGCGAGGCGGGCGCGGCGCGAGGCAGAGAGCGAGGCCGGGGCTTGATTCATGAATTTGCCCCGATCATAAACTCGGCGGTAATGGCGAATAGGATACAAGGTAATAAACGGTCTTCTATCTCGAGCGAGTCGAGCAAGTTCCCCCGAAGATGTTCCCCGCGAGTTTATCTGCTCGAGCCGGTGCGAAGCGGTGCGGAGCGGTGCGGAGCGCGTCCGCGTGCACAAGTTAAATTGGAATAGCGGGGACGACAAAAGCGCGGCCCACAACGCGGCCGGTGAGAGCGCAGAACGACGAAACGCGAATATTATTAACGACTTTTGTTCGTCGTCGCTTCCGTGCGCCGACTTCCGATAACATTTTCATTTTAATGTGTTCGACGTAAATCATCCGGCGCGCCACCGCCTCGCCCGGATGAAATATGGAGATTCAGCAGCCTCGTGTCTCTCCCGCCGGCGACGGAACCGTTCGCGGAATATAAAATTCGACGCGTTCCTTGTTTATAGACGAGCCAGCTCGCCCGGAAGAATTTCGTGAGATCGACTTCCCAGATAGAATCCTCGCGGAAACAAGACTAACGCTGATAGAACCGGACGCCGGAAGAACATTCGCGAAATATCTGTACGAGCGCTCAACTCGAACAGCTAGAACGGAATCTCGAGGTGTGTCAACTACAAAAATGCAAGAAATATTACTCTAAATTTTTGTTGCGCGAGTATTTTACAGTTTCGAGGAACGCCGACAAAAAATCAGTCTTTCCACTGGCGGGTCAGAATCCCTGCTTTCCGCCAGCGTGCGTTTGTCTGACTTCGGTCATGCGACCTGGCACTTTTTCTCTACCTTCGCTCCCCTGTTTCGCTGATATTATTTTTCCTTTTTATTTTCACGTGCACCACGATTCGCGCCTCTCCACGTCTCTCCGGGTCCGGCTCCCCCATTTAAATTCATTAGTCCATTCACAATTCCTTCTTTGTTCTTGTTTTTCCCTCGCCGCTCGGCCCTTGTCACCTATTGGATGCTGTCGCTTGCGCTGCTCCCCTTCCTTTTTTCTCTCCCCGGCTCGTGTTCGGCCCTTTCATTAACAGACGACATTCCTCGGGATATTGTAAGATGCGCGCCAGTTGTTTCGCTGACAGCCAGGGGGTAACCTACATATCCGAGGCTTTTCGAAATTCAATGGGTACACGAAAAACGGAAACACGGGCAGAATGATATGATGTATTTGTCGTTGTCGCGGGGGGTCATGTAAAATCGTGCAGTTTACAACGGGGCTATTCTCCTGAAAAATGAACCAGGAATGAAGAGTTAAATTTTTCAGGCGAGGACCCGTTCCTGAAAACATCGACCTGAAAAATTCGTTTGGGGGAATTCAATTCTCACACGAATTGTGAACGTATTCACTTCTTATAGAAAAATAACATTCGCAATTACTAAATAGCTGATTTTTATACAGCGTACATTTTCCGTAGCAGAAACAATATTCAACTAGAGTCGAATACACATTTTATATTCGCTTTCGTTTTGAATTTTTGATTACACTCGCACATCGCTCGAGCCGTAATGCATAAAATCCACAAAACCAGTGTTTGCACGAACAAATCTTTTTTTCTACGCTACGTGACCTATTTTTTCATACAAAATGGAAAACATCGCGATCCTTGTTTCCATTTTCACGCGAAAACGGAAATCTGCGATTAAATCCTGCGTCATAAAACAGCTACGATTTTAATACATTTTGTAATCGCTATAAATTCTGAAGCCGTGTAGCGTTTTCGAAAAAAATAGGATTGCCCGGGTATATACATACATATACATACATAGTGAATGAAGTTGGTAGTCGATGGAATATAAATCCTACTCGCACTGTGTGCACAATGGAATTACACATTTGAAAATCATTCAGTTTTTTCAACGTCAGGCGCGAAACATATTGTCCAGCATCGCCATGATGGATGGCATCCTTTCCGTTGACAAACATATCACGTGTATCCGGTGTCCATTTCTAGTAAAAAAAAATTCTAACTGGCAGCAATAAAATTCAACGATGATTGATTGAAATTCACTTGAAGACACAGCGCTGCTTGAGCCGACGGAATATTCCGTCGAGGTCGCGGTAAATGGACTCGCTATTGAAAAAGTTAACTAAACTCGCTATCGCGATGTTTCTCAGTCGTTCTAAGTACGTAGATAATGTCGAATCAGAGACGTAGCCGGCTGCAGTCGCAATTAAACGGTCCTCGTGCCTCGTCATTCGTATCCAGCGCGAGACGGCGGTAACGTGCGAATAGCAGAGGCATTAATATGGTTATTAACGTGACGACTGACGGCCCAGAAGGCCGAGGCATACGTACTCGTCGACGAAAATGTTCGTCGATTATCGTCACCGCCGCGCCGCGGCGTTTAATTTACACAGGAAAAGAAGAGAAACGGGGGAGAAAGAAACACGCGGCCCTGGGTCCACCGTGGGAGCTGAATTATTCATGGTTCTGCCATTGAACCGATGATAAGGAGGGCTGAATAGGGAGCCGCGGACGATCGTAAATTTCAATTTACAAAACTGTTAACCGTCCGCTCGCCGTACGGTCCTACCTGCTAGTGCCTACTTTCCGGTCATCGTGGTGTAAGTGTGTACGTGTGCGCCCGGGCACGCGGGAGGCACGCAAAAATTTCGGCGTTCCCTCACGACATCGAAAAATGTACCGGAGAATATTAGAATATATATAGCTCGTGCAGGAACTTAAAGTATTCTATTGGCTTGCTAAAAATCTCTTCGACTCGCGGACGTTGTTTTTAGAATCACAGTAAAGCTGCCCGGCTGAATCGTAAATAGGCTGCGGACCTTCATGCTAATTTTTTCGGAGACAGACTTTTATGGACGAATTTGGTTTATGTCCATAACGATTGGCAAACATTCACAAACTTCCAACACATTACAAAAACTCGATGGTCCACCTTCCGTATGATTGTCCAAAACACAGTACCACTAAAAATTGCACAACATCTACCGAAACTCATTCTTCACCCGAAACCCCATAAAATCCCCTACCACCCAAGAAAGAACATCTTGTTAACTCAAGTCCTGGAGGAACCACAGAAATTAGCATAAGAATCCCCAGGCAGTTTATCAAAAACTGTAATCTTGACGCCCACCGAGAGTATCGTCCTCGAGCAACAAATGACAACATAATCGTCCAGTGTTCTCGAAGGGTGCCTCCCTTCCCCCGCTCGGAAGACGAAGTCTGCCCACGGAGGAATTTTATTTCACCTTTTCGTGGAACGCACCCGGCAACCGGTTGCATCACGATTTCCGCCCCACCCTGCGCACAGATGCACACACACACACACAATCGCATCGATCTCTCTCTCTCTTACCAACCTAGCTGTCACCGTGCGGTGTATACGTGCACGTTCCGTTCCACCTGTCTGTTTTACCGCGTTTCCGTCGTGTTGTACCCCATAAAACGAACCCTAGCCCGGTCCCATGGGGTCGTGCTAATGCCCGCCGAGAGGATGAGGAATGCCTATGCGTGCTTCGGGGGAGAGAGACCGTCGCTAGCAACCCCGAGGTTGGTTTCTCCCTCTCTCTATAATTCTCTCTCTCTCTCTCTCTCTCTCTCTCTGTCTCTCTCTCTCTCTCTCTCTCTCTCCGTGTGTCTCAGTGCGCGTTTGTGTGCCGCGCGCTCTCTACAGGGGGTAGTTCGTATACCTCAAGCGGTGGCTTTCCTTCCCACGTTTTCAGGGGTGAAAATGCGCCCCTGGCGAGCAGGAAGGGTAGGTAATTGTTTTGCTCTAGCAGTTCCTCTCCTCGTTCCTCATTCCCGGGAAGGTCTACACCTCTCTGTCGCACAGCCGCCCTCTATCTCTCCCTCTTGGACAGAGCACCCTCTGAGCTAGCAGGAAAGACGCCGGCATTAAGTCGTTTCCCGCAATGGTCAGCCTTTTTTCCTTTTTCAACCCGATCTCTGCGGTCTCGTGCCACTGTACACGATACTTGTACCCGCGAATGGCACTGTTTGTTTGGAGGATTGAGAACCTTCCGGTGTGAAAGACCAGCGACAAGCGGATGTCGTGTTAAGATTTTTAGAATTGACTTTTGATTGAAGAGTAAACTATTAACCCATTACGTACCCATTTGAGATGATGCACATGGCCTGCATTAAGGTGGGATCTCCTTTGCGCGGACCTCTATTTAAAAAGATGGACGTTTGAGAATTGACGAAATTAAACGCTCCACCGTGATATACAATCTCGGCCGAAGAACACAGTGGGCTGGATCGTGACATTTTACTTTCACTCTTCAACTCAATAAATATATATAATATACTTATAAATAAGTAATAAATATATTTTTTGTAATAATGTTTTATTAATTCTTTAAATTTTGCTGTCTTAACCCTCATCCGTCCCTCGTGTCAATTTGACACAGTTTTCCCGAAATAAGTTACACTGTTCTGTTATTTGTAGGTAAATTCGTTCGAAACTTGGTGACTTTTGTTTTTTTAATGCGAAACATATAACTGCAAAAACCTAAAATGTAAATGTTAACTCATCAATTTCAAGGAAAAAAACATCGAAAAGTAACCGTTTGACTTGTTATTTTATCGATTTTTTGTATCACTGTGACAATTTGACACCGAGGGACAGATTCAGTTCGTGAAATGAGGGACGGATAAGGGTTAAAATAAAATTAAAAATTGTTCATCTGTTACTTATTCAGTAGTTGCTCAGACAATTTAAATCACCGATGTATTTGGTTAGAAATTTCTCTACCTATACTTCGTGGACCAGATATTTCGTTGATTGCACCGCTAGCTCGGGGATCGGGAATCAGGAATCAGGAACGATCCCGCGATTTCTCCCGGTCGCTCGGACGTCGTTCTTCCGCTAACAAGGGCCGATGCATCACGAGCTCCATTCTCGATGCTCGCGATGAGCTGCACGACCTTCCATTTGACACCGGGGGGTCAGCTTGTTCGGCGTACACGCCCGGCATACGGTATTCAACCTGGCCGAAAGATCTTTCTCTCGGTATGTATGGCGGACAGCCACCCCGTGGAGATCGGAAAGAACGTCTCCGAGCTGAAAGAGCAAGAGCTGGAAGAAAACGTGCGCGAGGAGGATAGTGGGCGGGGAGGTTTCGTCTCGAACCAGGGCTCCTAAAATCGCAGCGTCACAGTCGCGATATTTATCATAATTCACGGTAGCCGACACACTTTTCTCCGGGAGCCTCGTGAAACGAGAATTTCTCTGTGCGTTCCCCTTGCTGATGTGTCGGCACCACCGTTTCTCCGACGTTCACTTTTTTACTCCCTCTCCCTCTCTCTCTCTTTTCTGCTTGCTTGCTCGCTTCCTTCCTCCCTTCCGACGCTCCTATCTTTGCTGGCTGCTCCGTTGGTCGCCTCTATCTGGCTGATCCAACCTCTCCAGGGCTCCCTGCGCGGAATAAAGAATAAAGCTGCGAGACCCGTGCCTGATCGCTATCTATCGTGAAAGAGTACGTCTCCGTCGGTTGCGGTGGGCCGCCGGTGGTCGTGATTCCGTATGTACCACGATGTACGCCGGGTGTATTGCGATTCCGTGGCCGTGATCTTCGCCCCGTTTTCTGGCTCGTTTCTGTCGCTGATATTATTCGGCAGCGAGCCCCGGATCTTCCGACGAGTCCATTCTGCCGGGAAATTGTTACGTGGAAATCGCGAATTCTCTGCTTTCAGAAATTTCCACAGAATTTATATGATTTAACAACGAAATTAATGGCGGTACGTGAAGTATAAATGTCGTTTCCGCATCGTGTCGAGAAGCCGCAAGACTCGCTCGAAGTACAAAACTGCGTCCTCGCAAAAAGGAATACGTGACACAAAATTCAGCAATGGTAGCTGCAGCTCCCGAGTATTGTACCGAGTGTTCCGGTGTGCTAAAATGTTACGCTCGGCATTCTTTTGTGATCAGAATGCGTATTCACGTTGTGCAGGAGGATGCACGGTGTGACGGTTCCGCGCACGAATTTCTCGATCGGCCTGCGGGGGGTGTATCGCGAGCCTATCGACGCATGATTCAGCACACAAAGAACAAATTTGTTCGTTGCACTTAGGCACGATCGATCACGCGCCTCGTCGTGCTTCCCCCGGTGCTTCAAATCTCGATTCACCGCTGATAACGGTGCCGGTGCATTAGCAAGTGCTGTTAATTTGTTGCTCGTACACGGTGCACTTCACTGCGCCGGAAATGCGCGCGTTTCCGTTCTGTTGTTAATCAATTACGATGCTTGTCGAACAGTGGCATTTGCAAAATGCTGCAGCACAACCTCTCCCTCCCCCGCCCTTTTTGTTTTCGCAACGAGGCTACAGGCGTTACCTGACGTAATGGCGTCTGATCATCATTAAAATTTAGTAGACTCGCCGTCGACGTTCTCGTTCAACTCTGCTCACGAAATCAAGAGTTTACACGCCTATATTCTCATTATGGTTTTTCGCGTAGCGAAACGAGCGGTGCTCGATAATTTTGCCCTCAAAATTCAGAAACGCGTTTTGTAATTGCGCGGCGAGTGCACTCTGGCCGTGATTTGTTCAAATGTATATTTTTATAGACAAGAAACGGTGGACTTGTTTATTTGCTTCGACGGTGCTCTCTTAATTTTCTGTTTTACGAGAGAAACTGGCTATTCTCGTCGGATATTATAACTGGACTGCGGATATGATTTGTATGCGCGATAAAAGTTCGCAACAAGATTATTAGCCGCCGACTTCGGGAATATTTTGAAGGGGCACGAAATCATTGTTGTGCGATTAATTACAGTAGAGACTGTTGCATGAAGCTTTCGACGAGCCGGTTCCTGGAAACGCGCGGCGTTCCGCGAAACGATAAGCGATCAACGGGTACTCTTCGGGTTCCGGTTGTGAAAGAAATCGCGCCACTCTGGCTGGCAGTTTCTCAACAATATTTATTAAGTCGGAGGGACAGCGCGAGCCTCTTTCACACTATAAATTACACCGTGAAATTGTCTAACGTGGCGACCGCGAGCTCGGGCGCAGCGCCGCCTCAATTGAAAATGAAATATACATCGAAAGGCGGTGAAATTGCGCAAGCGACGAGGCAATCCCCATTAATCACGCGAATGGATTCCGCGGAATTAAAAAGTAACTAGGATATACGTTTCCTAGAGGCACTCTGGGCTGCGCGCGCGAACGCGGGAAGGTGTAAATAATATATTTGGAGTGGGGAAACAACGTCGCTTTCCGCAGTATTTCACCGGGGGCGGTCGCGATGGTTTACGGCGGACACCTATGCGATCACCTATGCTCTCTTCTTCTCTCTTTCTCCTCGGCTGCCAATTTCGAGAACTGTCGTTCGTAAAACGATAACGAGCTATCTCGGCTATGGTCGCTTTAAAGATAGCGAGCGGGAAGATGCAGGCCCGAAGCAGCCGGAATGCGAAACATGAACCAGCGACGAAGTCTGTGTCCCGTTGAATCCCTTTGTACCTGGAAGCCATCATCGATTCGACGGAATTGAAAACGGATCACTGGGACGACGATACTGGCCTCTTTGCGAAAATTCTCGCTCGGAGAAACGCTCTACATAAGCCGCGCGTACATCCCGGTATCGCAAACTCACCGTGAACCACGTGTCCCAAGGCTCTTAATTAATTCCGAAAAGAGGAACTACCGCAGCAGCAGCGGGAGCAACTTAAATCCGGAGATCAGGGGGACCCAGTTGTAGAACGTTTCAAGGATTTACCGAGAACACACACCTCCGTGGCCGACTATTTTCAGATGAACAGATAGCGATACTGCTCTCTCGCAGTAGCTTTAATTAATATACTGGCCTGAGCAATACGCAAACGTCTCAATACGGGGTCCGGCTAGACGCCTCTCTCTCTGCCTCTCTCTGGGATTTGCCAATATTTCAATTGGCGGGCACGGGACTCTCGATGAAGCTTGTTCTTCAGGCACCTACCGGCCAAATAGAGGAGTCCTGGTTATCAAGGGGCGTAACGTTCCCTATCGGTGCTGTCCATCTTATCGGAGACACGGTGTTTCGTTCGGTGCCGGTGCCGTTCTTGTCATCCGCTCGCATTAGCCGGCGCGGCGCGGCGCTGGAAAAAACTGTCTCCTCTCGTCCTGGAGAGTTCCTCGAACTCGATTTATCGACGATTGTCCGAGAGCAGGCCGTACTCTTCGCGCGCCTTGTCAAGATTAGATACACGTCCCCGCCGCTTGTGCTCGAACGGGAAATTATCTGCTCGGATCGAGCCCGACGATCGATCTTCGTCCCCGATCCAATGGCCTGCGTCTTTTTCTGCGAGACGCTGCTGTCGGTCAGAGAAGATTTCGCGTGGTCGAAACGCGCCCGCAAAAAATCCGCACCGACGGAAGGTCGGTTTCGAGGCCATTATAGATTTGCCATTAGCCGGGCGACGGACGATGACTTTATTTAACAGTCCGGGCTCGTTGGGGAAAAAGCGCTGACTGGAGTCTAGTTCGCGCGATTCTTCTTCGTCTTCTTCTCCTTGCTTCCGGACCAGCCCTTTCCTAGCTGTCCGTCAAGAGGAGAGGATCTTGCTCGGAGAATAGATTCGCTTCAACAACCGCGCCGACGAGAACGCGTGATTAATGTCGTACACGTGTGATAAGGCACCGTCGTGTCAATATTGGAGCCACGGTGACATCGTACTCGGACATTGTCGCCAGCGTTATGTCGCGTTCACACGCCGCGCCGTATCGCCAGAGAGATAAGGCGAGAAAGTTTGACGACCTTTTTGAAATCAATGAAACTACTATACATACGTATTTGGGGGTACTGCCTGGTGAACGGTACTGCCCCGAAATTTATGGGGCCAGCTGTTACCAATTATCAATAATATGAACCAGTTGAAAATTCCTATTTTGCATTTGATTTACTCCCTTTTGTCATTGATTGCGTTACATGTGTTGCTGATGCGTGACGCGAGCGGTGACAGTTTAGATCTTGGTCAATTGTTCGAGGCTGCGGAGACAGTTTTATACCAATGGGTCCCAAGTCGACGTTTGGGAAGAGATTACCGGGGAGGTTGACTCATGATTTCCTTGATTTACACCGACGTGTTTCTTCATTGATAGTTCGTGGACCTTGACCGTCGATTTTCACGTACGTTCGTTGCTCGTTGCGACTCCCACTTGGTATCGTTCGGTCAATTGACATACTTGTGCTCCCCAATGATCGTGACATTCCTCATCTATTATATGTGCATGCGTATACGACGATCGTAAATTTTCGTGTCATTTTTTAATGCGGTGGGAGTGCGAGAACGTTGCTTGGATACAACCTTCGAAGTATGCAAGACCATTGTTCCAAATGCTCGACTAGTTCAACCAGTACTGTGCCGCGCTGTAATATTAGCGCGTTATAAAAGTTTTAAAAACTAAAACATAGAGGACAGCGCAGAACAAATAGCCATCGATTAGAGAAGGTCAACTTTCCGACAAAATATCGGCAAATTCTTCAAGCTGGACTATTGTACCTCGTTCAGATGAGTTCCCCGACGATCCCAGACCGACGGGCATCGGTCAACGTTGGTAACCAGGGGTTGAAGCACTCGGAGCCCGCACGGGCTATTAAATCTTGCCGGGCGGCAAAAACTCTTTCCGAATTCTATTTGTCTTTCCAGCCCCTCTTTCCATCTGTGAACGGGGCAGGAGGGGGGAGTCCGGCCACTTCCGTCGCTTTTCTGAGCCCGTCTCCGAGTTCCGGCGACCAAACGCTAATCGGTCTAGACTCCGATTCTCTTCTCTACCCTCTTCTCTGCGAGCTTCTCACCCCTGTTTCATCGCTCCCCTTCTTTTTCGCGGGAACTTTGGGTTTTCTTGCTGGTCTCTTCTCTTTCCGTCTCGAGAACGCCCATGGAACACGTCAGCAATTGCCCCTGTCTGGGATAAATGGGCGATTTCACTTCGGACCTCGAGTATGAACGCTATGCTTCCGTTTCGAAGGAAGTTCCGGTGTGAATGCAGCGTGGCCACCCACGCCCCCAAAACTGGAACCGACCGTTTCCGCTATGGAAATAATGGTCGAGTATCTTGGACTTGATCGTGGTTGATCCGTGGATCGCTTCGGACGCAATTAACAAGTTTCGGGGACGAGTGGCCGTTCGGTGAGATTGGGTTAGGTCTGAGTGTTTCTCGCGTAGTTTAATGACACAGCTCGGTGGACACGAAGAATCGACTTGAATTATTCGACGGATGCCTAGAGATGGTAATCTGGGGACGTTGAACTCTGACTTCGGAGAGCTTGATGTTGGTAGGATCGAATGCGAGGAGTGGTCCCCTTGGAAATTGAGGAATCCTGAAGTTTGTCAAGCTTCGAGAGAATTTTGTGTGTTGTAGGATTCTTTGCTCGTGCTTGATAAATTTAAAGCTCGCTAGAGATTGATCCCAGAGGGAACAAGAATGAACAGCTTAATTTATAATTTCCTAGCCAGGATGCGGAATCAGGTGCTGGCGTACACGTAACCCGCAATCGCAGGGGTAAAACGGCAACCGAAATGCTCACGCCCAAAGGCCCCAATAACATTCCTTAAGAGAAATCAATTTCCTGCCTAGCCGCGTTTCCCTCTCGCTTCCATTACTAGCCCGACCAAAGCAACAGTGGCTGGAGGCCAGTTCGAACACAGTCCTCTCGAACGGAATCCGCGGTATCTCGGAACGTGTTAATTAACAGTCGAACAGTGTTCCGGCTGGAATAAGAGGAAGGAGCTCAGGAGGTGTACGAACGGTGTTCGATCAGTGAGAGATCCGCTTCGGGACTCGCTACCGTGCTCGTTCGTTTGAAGAAGTAGACGTTGCGTGAGATAATGCCGGACACGGTGCACGGGACGAGCTGAACGCGAGATACACTATTGGGCAAAGTTATAAGACACCGTGGAAATTGCTGGAGTAAGCTCTTCGTATCGTATTTACATCAAACAGCATTAAATAACAACATGGCTGTTTATGAAGTTCTAGAGGCAATGTTCGCGGTCGTATCTAGATTTCAATTTATCTGCTAGTCCTCGACAAATTTTACAGCCGACCAGGTGCATAAAACGCGGAGTATCGTTTCGACACAACAGGCAAAATTTATTGGCAATTACAATATTAATTGAAACCAGGTTCGATCTTATTTCTCGGGGAAACTATTCGGCCGGTAGAACCGCATTCCCAATCAAGAAAAAGAAACCGTCTGGCAGGAAATCGAATTTCAATTGGCCACGTTGAATCTGTGTCGATCCTGGCCCTCGGAACGGTTCCATTAATACGGTTCGCTGAAAAACTAGACTGTCAACGATCGTTTCCCTTCGAGCGAGATATAATAACTCGATCGCGGGCTTGGTAAACAGTAACGAGCGTAAATCGGTCGTCGATCGGTTTCAACGGAGCGACGCGGCACGGCGGTTGGACCGCGCGCGGTGTAGTATAAATCGTCGTGGGGGCACCGGGCGATGAAAGTTTCATTTTTCGATCAATTAGCGGGGGGATCCGCGGGAAATTACATAGCTCGGATAAATTACGAGGCCGGGGGCCCGGAGGGCTCGGATAAAATCGAGCCACGGCGCGCGCGGCGTAAACGCAATCTTCCCGCGTTAATAAATTAAAACCCGTGCTCCTTTTTTCCGCGGCCCGGTCGATAATTTGAATCGATTAACGTGCGGCGAGCATTCAATTAGGCGGGGCACCGGGAACCGAGGCGAAAAACCACGGAAAAATCGTACACGGCCAGCGTCCGATACCCGCGCAAGATACCTAGACCAGTATTACCGGACAGTCGGAGAGACCGACCGCTACCGAACAGTCCGGCAGCCACCTGCGGCTAACTATTCCCGTGTATATATTATCGTATATTAGATTACGAGTCACCGGCAGCGGATCTATAAATTTCCTCGCACGATAGTACATTGATTAGCGAGAGTACACGCGCATTGCGTGCTTCGGATCGCGTCAGGGGATGCGAGAAGAAATCTGGTTCGCCGAGCGGACCCGAGTCGATCTCGGTACACTAGCCTGCAAAACCATAAGACGACTTGGACACTGCTGGATCAAAAGCTCGGTCGTGTTTGGAATGTTTCAAGTCTGCTGGAGTCTACCTTCTTTCGAACGAATAGAATACGATGCAATAAATCTAATTGTTTTTAGTTTTGCGGGACCTTTCTTACATCATTATATAACATTATATAATTTCTATACACCCTGTATCTGTGAACCAAACAAATCTCTTCGATTCTCACTCATTTGTGTGCCACCTGAATCGAGGTGCTAAATCGAGGTGTAAAATCGTCGCGTTAAATCAACGTTCAGCGCATCGTTCTCGAGATATCAAAAAATTTGTCTTACCGGAGACACTTTTGCTCGACTAGCCAGAGCTTCCAAGGGGAAAATCGAGCGGGCAAGTTGGCCCGGAAGCCGGCAACTCGAAGGATGCGTGATTAAAGGTCGCTGGGAACACGTGGCCGTTCGAAGTGAGTTTCTAGGAGAGTTCTCCGGGTGTCTGCTAATCCGTCATCATTCCGTCGGACGTGTGCGATTCGCGCAATCACCGAAGTGTCGATACACCAACGGAAAATACTGCTCTCGCCGGATAATCCTTTCCCGTCTGTGCCGGTCCCGAGGGTAGACAAGGCTGGGATACCGGGAAGGAATGAAAGAAGATCCTTTCCCCGATTAATACACGAAGCCACCGTCTTCGTGTCGTCGTGAGGGGTCCTCGTCGTTCCTCCCTCCCTCTCTCTCTTTCTCGCTCTTTCCTGCTCCGGCCACCTCTTAAGAGAGCGAGAGAGAGAGCGAGAGAGTTAGGGGTGGGAGGTCCAATTCGTATCTAGTGTGATTTCCCCGGGGTAAAGTCGACCGATCAACCGATCGAGTGGGTGGCTGAAAACCGCACTGGGAAACCTAATATCGGCAGGGTCCTCTCCGCCACCCTTCTTACTTTTATGTCGAGAGATCTATAAAACCTATAAAAAAGGTATATACTGGACGGTGTTGCTTTGAGTCCGGACTGCGTTAGGGCTGTTTCATTTGTCGTCGAGTACGATACGATTCATGGGGACGGACGCGTGTGTGCCCCGTTTAATCTGCGGACGCTGATACCTTTTCATGGGGGAGATTCGAAAAAATGAACTTCAGATTGTGGTGTGTTTGCATGATTAGAATCCATGAGATTGTAACCGCCATAACCACTCTGAATACTTGCAATCATCTAATAGGAAATTAAGATCGCGTTCGACGAGTTTTCCAGGGGAATATAAAGGTTGCGTGTCATCCCCTGAAAATGGTGCAGATCGGCGTGTTAATGCTTCCGTCTCTGGGCCATTGTGCAGAAACGCGACATAAAGACCGAGCCACGCGTTAACATTTCGCGAGCGCGGTATCGCGTGGAAATAATTGAATCCGTCACGGGGCGCAAATGGAGCAAGACTGAAAACTGCTCGTCGCCGCGGGAACGTTGATTCCAGCCGATGCTCGTCAATAATATCCGTGTCCTCGTCTGGCCTGCGTCGAACGTTCATTATGTGTCCATCGGCGGTCTGGTTGAACAGTTTCGTCGTCTCGATCGACTTTCGATCACGGGCTCGTCGTGGTTTCTGCCCGGTGCATCGATTTTCGATCGCTACGTTCCTCGTCTGCTCGACGAGAGCTTGTTCTCTCCCTCTTTACTTCTCTCTCTCTCTCTCTCTCTCTCTCTCTCTCTCTCTCTCTCTCTCATTCTCTCTTCAGCCTCACATCTTAAAACGGAAACCTTAAAAATCCATTTCGCACGGGCCATTAGGCACACATGTTAACCAAACATCTCTTGCCTCCAAAGCAAACTACGGGTCGCGGGGCTTTTTCACGAAAAATCATCGGTTCCGTGTGTCTCGTTCACTTGGAAGCCCCGAGCGGAGGAAAACCGTGTTACGGGAAAAGTTTCGGGGGAAATGGGAAACCGCGCGTGCCAACCCCCGCGTTATGCTCGCCCCTGCTGCCCGAGTCTACCCTGAAGGGGATGTTCGCGGTGGTGTTAACCCCCTTTCGCTCGTTCTCTTTGAATTAATATTGAATGATCGTTTCTGCGCTTTTTATTCTTCCTAAAAAATTAATTTTTTGGCCTGTGGACAGGAGATGATGATTATAAGTAAATAGGTGATATCACTCATACAATATGACTAACGCTTGTGTGAATGATCGATAGAAATTATATTTCCTTTGATTGGTAAATAAAAATGAAGCTATGTCGAAAACAGTTTTGCATTGCAGATGTAAATGCACAATAGGCAGGCTGCAGTCGAAACAATTCGAAATCGTTTAAGCTAGAACACGTAACAGTTGTTCAACCATTGTTCGTGTTTGCGTACTGTAATCCCGATTGTTTGTAATAACATTGCTTACGGATGATTTGCGTTTGTCCATCGCTGATCGAACGGGAATCCCCAGGCACGGAAACGCAGCGAAGATTGAGTTTGAATAAAAACGCTGTGTCAGTTTGTAAACAACAATCAACGACACCGCTACAGTTACACTATTTTTGCATTCGGTTTGAAAAATGTTTCAAACAATTTCTAACATTGAATAGTAAAACCTTCGATGAAACAGAAAATTTTCGAAGTAACGCTTGAAAATGGATTTCACACAATCACCAAAGAAACCTGCCGTAAAGGAGCATCGTTTCGAGAATATTTGCACCGGAGACTCGCTGCAGCCAAAAAGTGGCAAAGTAACGATAAGATGGAGGGTCTGTTGGATAACGTTTATCGGTCTCCTCATTGATGCAGCATAAAGCAGTCCCCGAGGAAGTCGGTTTACGGAATAGACGAGCGTCTTTCATTTTTCGAAAATTGCGTCTTCCTTTGTTTCGCGGAGCGTTCGACAAATAATCGGCCTCCCCTATGTCGCGCTATAATGATATACCTCGGAGGAATATTCCTGTATATACATATATACATACGTATACGTATATCCACCTGCCTACATTCGTACGGGGCCACGGATGAAATTGTCTGGCGAAGTGGCTTACAAATATATTACAATAAGAACGCAATATTCCCGGCTCGACGCTGTATTGGCTATCCGTTGGAACCGTCTGATTTTCCCCTCCCGCGGCACAAAGGGATTCCCCGTTTCTTCTCCGTATATCATACTCTCGGGCTGAGCTGCCTGCACATCGAATACACTTTGTAGCAGCCAGAGGAAATATAATTTAGTCGATACACCCGGGCCACTCTCTCTCTCTTTCTTCCTCTCTCGTGGTAGTCACAGTCGATGAACAGGGGGAATGGAACTGCACGGCCGCGATTCGAAAACATTCGAACCACCACGTTTATCCAAACATACCGACGACTACTATCATATACTCGGAATCGATGGATCGACGATGCGCACAGTGATTCTGACTGTTCACTATCAGACCGCGTCGTCTGTTAGCCAGGATCACTCTACTGAACTCGGACGAAGACTTTGTTCTGTGAAAAATCTGTTCTGGTGGCTACAAGGTTATTTATCTGGCAGAACATATAGTAGTTTACTAACGTTAAGCCTTGTTCTCACTGATTCGGCTTAGACTAGTCACAAGGAAAAGTCGTGTTACAAACCCGATGGCTTCGGCCACATGGCACGTGACGCCACGGGACAGTGCAACCATATGTCCAACCCTCTCAGCCGAAACCAAGGCAGTGTGCACAAGGCTTTAAAGGCTGAAAGCCGGTACATATGCTGCAGCTTTTAATGAAATTGACTGGGCAAACACGCGACCACTTGCCACCCCGGCACTGCTTTCTTGAATACCAGCCTTTAGGGAATAAACTCGGAGGATGAACTTCCTCGGACTGTGATGTGAAAAATCGCGAAAAGAATGACGACTCTGGTGCAACAGCTGTCGAGGTTAAAAAATGATTAAAAATTTGGATAGACACTTTATTAGTTTGATAAAGATATAGAAAATGGTAACTTGATTATTGAAGTCTCTGATCATTTGCGTGATAAGTTGCCTATCTTTTCGAGAAGTTGCAATAGTTTAACTGTTTAAGGCAGACCAAGTGCATCGTTGCAGGGGGTCGCATCCCCGCAGATCTGAGTCAATATTGTCCCCAGAGGCCCTTTTCCACAGGGGACACTTCGACGAGGCCGATTGTTTGCTCTCGGAATTTTAAAAGCATTAGCGAGCTCGGCAAACAGGCTACCTTGAAAAGTAGAACGAAAAATAGAACGGTCACAGGGATCACGTGAGATCGGCTCGGCGCGGAGTGTTGAGAAGCGTAAGGTGTCAATCAAGCGTGCTCGGAGAAGTCAAATATTTATCCAGGCAATTATTCCGGTGACACGCGAGTCGACGAAACCCTGGAGACTAAATATCGCTCACCCTTCGTCGAATACAATTTGTTCTAACGTATAATTTTCCTAATTACATCGGCTGCACGCACGGTTGCGTTGCCACACTTGCTCCGAGAGGAAACAGAAAGAAAGAGAGAAAACCAATCGATTTTCATCATGGGATACTGGTTTTACGCCATGGTGGTCTGAAAGTGTAAAACTAGTTTTTCTTTATCGTATGTTTCTGATCTGCCGATCGCTATAATTCATTTTATAAGATTATTAAACTATTTGCTATTTTACCAGTACCTTAAACGTTTCTTCTTTCATAATAAATTGTGTTTCATTAAAACTTCTAAAAGTGCGTCGCGCGGATAGAATAATTCCGACAAGTTTCTAGATAGTAGTTACTGTATCGTTGATGCTTTTCGCGCGCGAGGAGCATCGGCAAGGGTTGAAAGAAAAAAATTCCCTGGCCCATCGTCCGCTACTTTGCCTCAATTAATATGCGCTAACGTTGTTAATTAATGCCGAGTACCCGCGTTACACGGGCGACCGGTAGGCGCGCAAGAAGGAGTCCTCTCGTCGCGTCGATTTGTCTCGCATTCGAACCGAGCGAGTTTCAACCCCCGGGTATCCCTCGTCGCATCTTAACTTCGACATCAGAGGCCAGACCAACCCCCTCTCTTCTGCCACGATATTATCTGCAAGGAGAGTGCTCGAGAATATTATACGTGCGTGGTGTACACACCCCCGGTAGGTATCGAGGGCCTAGCTACTTTAACCGTACTCGAGTCAGCCTGGATAGAGGGGCGTGGGGCGCAAGGAGGTGGTGACAGTGTCTACAGAGGAAGCGTCCCGCCTAACTGTCCTCAGTGTCGACTACTGCTAATCGAATTATCGATCCCTGTCCCGGCCGCGCCGCTCCAACAGAATATTAGATTTTCGAGGAATTTCAATGCGGCACGCGGACTCGCCGCGAGGCTTCTTTCATACGGCCTGCTTTGTTCCCCGCCTCGTGTTAACTGATTCGATCTCGACGATGCTCGCCCACTCTCACCCCCCGGAACCAACCCCATCGTCTTCGGCCTTTGAACAGCACCATCGGTGCTGCAGGCATCGAGATAATTACCTAGGAAATATCTCGGAACGAACGTCGAGATAATTGAGACGCTAAAAGACTCTTCGGAGGACATAAAAATGTACGAGGTTAAGAGTCTACCGGTTTGCACTTTCCAGCTTTGTAAATGTTTTCGGAACATTACAAATAATGTATCGATAAAATCTCATCGAGTCAATAATTGCGAGAATAGTTGTAGCCTCGGAAACAAACATGTCGCGAAGCGCAAAAACAAACTTTCCCCAAGGAAATTCGCAACGGAGCGGCGCGGCGCACTAAATAATGCAGTTCGGACTCCTATCATCGTTTTCCGGGGGCAGGAATCCGCGGACCAATATTTCGCGCGGGACAGGTACCCGCGAAAATTATATTCGCCGTAGTCGAGTGGGGAGAGGTTTCGCGCGACGGGTAGTGGAAGCGGGCCGCGTGAAATTTAATTCAGCAAACGCCGTGGACGATTCGCGGTGGACGCCGCCCAGACATTCTGTTTCCAGGTGTTCTCAGGTAGTGATAAATCGCGGAAACGTATCCGGGGCCACTTACGAGCAAGCAGGCAGCATGTATAGGAGACGTCACGTGTGTACGGGTTGGTTCGAAGCACGTTGCTTGGGCAAGTAGAAAAGAAGAAAAACGACAGGCAGAGATCTTTTCTCTCTCCCTCGTTCTCTTCTCTCGACCGGAGTTACGTGCGCGTATCCATGTGCAAAAGAACGAAAAAAAGGAGAGAGAGAGAGAGGGGGGTTGAAGAAGGGGTGGCGAGTAGAGAGGGCGGAAGGAAAATGTCGAGGAAAAATTCCAATATGCCTCGCAACTCGAACGGCTGTGCATAGAATGCGTTCGAGTCCTTGATTGTGCTTCGAAAGCATATTTTTCTCGTACTTCCGATATTGCAGCGGCGAGTCCCTCTCTTTGTAACTGGCTGCGCCATTCGGTCCCGTAACGTTTCTACTTCTACTTGCTCGTCTTCTGCTCCGGTAGGGCCGAAGTAGCGCATCTGCTTACCGCGACGTGCATTTTTTCGATAACGGTTACCGGTGGGTGGAAAAATTGTCTGGGAGGAATATGTATCGTGGTCTTGACGAGAAGTTTCGGTGGAAGCTATGGCGTCCTGCAAGCAGCAACGATGATACCCTTTCGACGATAAGGACCATCGCGCATGGTTGCAGCATCGCGGAAGATTACTATCCCGATGACTGAAACGCAACCTTTTTCCTCGGTCCCCTTTCTCTTCGCAAGCTTGATTAACAAGATGGAGTTTAATCAGATTTTATAGGATTATTCTAACGCGTCTCGAATAAAGTATACTAAAACATTTCTCGCAAAAATATTTCTACAACTTCACGAATGATAAAAGATAAAATCTGAAATCGCGCCAGACATTGTGCGCGCATGTTCCCGATCGAAAGTTACTCCGACACTGAACCAGTCCCATCTGCTTGTTCCAGGTGATGCATCACTGCCACGTCAAGTTTCTGGATCAACCGTCAGCCGAATCGATGAACCTGTCGTCCGCTATAATGCCCGTTTAACGATTCCCTGGATCGTTGACTGTTCGAACGATAGCCCGTTCGATAGTAAAGAGAGGAAAGCAGGAAGAGCGAAGAAAAAAGGAAGACGAGGATCGTTGGCAGCATCTACATCGGCATCGGCATCAGCATCAGCATCAGCCCGAGCACCAGCACCGTCAGTCCTAAGGAGCACGTGCGAGCGTGATCCTGTTGGACACGACCGGAAGACAGCAAGATTAACGATCCCGCGAGGCAGACCGTAGACGCAGAGGAAGAAGAAAAAGGGTCCGACAGACAATTCGGCAACTGGTAAATGACTTTCGGTGTATCGTTCCCGGGGAACCGTACATCGTTCTCGAGGCTTTCGTACCCGTTCGGGTACGGTAGACACTAGGTTCCAGACCAGCGTCAAGATAAAGTCAGTGAGAGCGGTCGCCCAGGATGCGCAGGACCGGGTGGTGCCGTTAGTGGTATCCAACAGCTCGCCGGAGGGGCCTGAAGCCGAAGAGGGGGGCCCTGTACACGGCCCCCAAAAGGGCCAGCTGGATGGTCTAGCTTCCGAGCGGCCATCGTCGTCGTCGCTCGTAGTCACGTCTCCGATCTGCTCGGAGGGGGACGGGAACGGGAACGGGAATCATCATCAGGTCCTATCGTCGACGGAGGACCTCGGTGCCGCGTGTGGTCCGGGTCTCATCCAGGCAGAGGTGGATGCTGGACGAGTCTTGGTCGACGAGGTCGAGGTGGACGAGTCGAGGAGAAACGGAAGCGAGACGTTGAGGATCGAGTGCGGCGCGGCGTTGAACGAGGCTCCTGTTCTGGTGCATCATCAGTGCCGTCATCAACACCAGCATCAGCGCCAGCATCAACAGCATCAGCATCAGCACCAGCCGCGGCCGCAATCGGCGGCGATCGCGTTGGATCTGCAGCTGATAACCGACAGCTCGGAGGCCCGTTCGAAACGGCCGAGACGGACGTCGGCCGACGAGACGTGCGATCGAAGAGGACATTGTTTGGCGCACAGGCACCGGGTACCGCCGCCGGCTGGCGTTTCGAGACATCACGCGGACAGCACGCGGAGGAATCCCAATCGATCGTGCCGGGTTCATGGTCGAAGGCGGGACCGGTCGCGGGGTAAAGCCACGGAAAGACAGGTCCAGACCTCGACGGATTTGACGGCGAATGAGTTCGAGTGTTCAGTGATACGCCTGGAGCAGGACCCGATCTTAGAGCCGGTCAGGATCCTCGGTTGCCCGGCTGCCGAAGGGTTCGAGATATCCTCTTTCCTGGAGCCGCCGCCCAGCTACGTCTATTCGGACATCAACGTAGCCAGGATACCGAACAGAGAACCGCCGCGGTACAGCTTGTACGATCCGAACGGTATACAGCCGAAGAGCCGCGCCGGCAACTTCGCCAAGATCCTCGAGGGATCGAACCGTGCCGTGAAGGACATTCACCGGAAGATGTTGGCGGTGGCACGTGCCATGACGCCCGCCTGGTCTCTACGTTTGCTCGGTGTCAGCTGCGGCTCCGTGCTATGCGCCTGGGGACTTCTCCTGATCTTGTCCGTGCTTGGCGGTGGCGCCTCCCATGGTACCGCCATCGGTGGTTTCGCCATCGGGAGTTTTCCGGGGACGATGGAGGACATGAACAGTGCCAGGTGCCCCTGGATGTGTACCTGCACCGGACAGGACATCGATTGCTCGCAGCGAGGACTCACGCAGATTCCTGGGGAACTCGCCACCGTACAAAAACTGTAAGTCCGAATTTCAACGCATTCAAAATAATGCATCGATGTTCATTTTTCTACTGACCCTCTTGAAAAAAGTTCAGTACGTCCTCCGACTATGAATCAATCAGCCTACCGTGTTTGCAGTTTTACATCGCGCGCGACCTTTCTTTTAAAAACTTCCGAATAATCACCTCGTATGCAGCGAGTCTCCTCGTTTTAACCAATGCAACCGGGGCCCTCGAAAGCGACGTAATAACTCGCTCGAATCCCCCGGATGACGTTTTTCAACGCTATCCTTCCCGCCTTCCCGGCGTGCATGGAAGTTCGACGCGGTGCAACGAGCAGCCAACTGCTAACTAATGTCAGCCGCTTTTCGTTTCGGAGCGCAACGGATGTTGCAACTTCCGAGTGACTTGTCGAGAGAGTTTCACCCCCGTCTCTCGATTTCCGCGCGTTCCCGCGCTAATTAGCGGGACCTGGTTTTTTCTGCAAGCCTCGGCGAAGTCATTCGACTCTGCGACCTGGCTACGCGAGTCCGCCATGCTGTCCTGGACAAAGAAAGCGCAACGACGGGCACCATTTTTTAATGAAACCCGCCGCGAAATGCAGATGCCAATTTCCCTCGGAAAACGAAGATACAAAATATTCAAAACGTCTGCTTCGCTGCTGAAATTTGTTGCTCTCTGCTGCTCATACTCTATGAATTTCCTAGTTTACTTCTGTATTTATTATTAGACTGCGGATTTTTATGCTCGATAAAAGTGCTAACGGTTAAATCGTGAACTTGTCCCAGGAACCTGATATTTCCCAGAAAGCATCATTTTGTGTTTCGTGCGGAAATTACGTATTCCGTGTGTCGAGGTTTTTGCGTTTCTTTCGCGACGACGCGACACGACGCGACGCGAAAGCAGTCGGCAATAATGTATTTCGAGGATTTAATTATTCGCTGGTATCCCTTCGGCTGCCGACGGCATATTAATCGTATGCTAATCGATCGTCATTAATGGGTCCCCGTTACAGCGGGTTTCGCCATGCGCGGGCTCGAGCACACGCAAGAAAACGAAGACGACCCTTTGATAAATTGTTTTGCTCGTTTCGCGATCCTTTATCGGGGACGCGTTGCGTCGAGTCGCGAGTGAAATTCTCGCGCATCGATATTCCCCGTTTAATTTATTACCGTCGTCCCGACGGGAGTAATTACTCTTTAGTATTGAGGCGAGACAACTCACTGGGAAAGAGAACGCGTCTTCGAATCGATTCCCATTCGAATGCCCCGTAACGAGTCACCTGACAGCGACTGTTTTTTAACGCACAGCCTGGAATTATTCTTGTAGACAATGTTCATCTCGAGTCTTACGGTGTCCACCATTTTCTGAAACCGAATTCTGCGAATGTTGCTCGTTGCTTTGCAGGCGACGTGAAATATTACGGGTGTTGTCGAAAATAATTTATGGATTCTAGATCTTCTTCGGTTCAATGATTCAAGAGGAAGCCATAGAATTTCGTAGTCGACGGGTTTCGACGAAGATTTATGATAGAAGTTTGTTGCGAGACCAGTTGTAAAAGAAGTGCTCAAATCAGAAAATTTTTCATACAGTTATTAACATAGTTTCACTCGGAAAGCAATTCGCGAAAATTTGTTTAATCTTTCTGAGGAAGGTTCGGCATCGAACAAATTTTTCCTCGAGATACGCGACGATTTCAACCCCCAGAAGTTTCCACTATACCGCATCGCATTTGACTTCGAACCAAACTTCCGGCATGAAGCGTAGGAAACGATCGATTTACCGATCGCGTCATTACGCGTATTACGGCATAAACCGTGGTCATATAGGACATCCATGCGGGAGTCTCGGCGGTATGAAAGTTTGCGGGTGCGATCGGTTCGCTTCGTGAGCGTCGTTCGACTTCCGTGTTTAATAATTCCGCAACATTGTGGGGTAAAGTGTTTTCGCGTCGCAAATTATGGACATTCGCGGGCCGGGATACTGTCCATCGCGATATCATCGATAAAACCGGGCTAACGACGGGGCCATGGGGTTCGCGGAGATACGATATCCTTGACGTTTTATTCCCGTCGGTCCGTTGTAACGCGTTTTATTGCGAACCGTTGCGTTTTTATTGCACCGAGGGCCACCCGATCCCCGCGCAGCTCCGAGGAAATGCAAAACTATTAAAGCCGGCGCTCCTCTCAGGCCGCGTCGCGGAAATATGCGAGCGGCTCGAACGTCGGCCCGAGTGCTTAACGACCATCGTTCAATTCTCTTTCTACGCATCGACGTTCAACCCAAAGCAATTCCATTGAAATTACGCTTCTTCGACTGCGATCCGCTCGAAAGGCCGCCGAAGCGGGTCCTCGGCGCAGTCGACGCGCAGAGTCGCCAGAAAAGTCTGTATGTATCTCTTTTATTCGAATGGCGAAATTTTATGGGATTTTTTGGGAATGGTTTGAAAACATTGCACGCGGAGCAAGGTAGAACGGACCCCCCGAGATTTCGCCGGGAACTCTGATGGTCCGTGTCACTACCAATCGATTCACCTACACTCGTGTATTACACGAGACTGTTTAGCTGTCCGCAGACCGCAGATTTAGATGGGGTTACGAAGAGGGAAATCTGGCCGGTCGAGTCCCTAATTATCTTGACATCGGGTTGCTACGGGCAAACAGGTAGAACAGTGATTCTCAACGGACCTAAACTTCTCTCGAACGGTCTCGGATATATCCAACCAATGTTCAAATGGGTCGCGTACCTCGATCACGAAACAGAGACGATATATCACGGCTGTAACTGCCAGACGAAATAGACAGCGCGAAATTTCCTACAGTTTGATTTCAGATTGAAGCCATGAAACAACATCTGGGATATGATAGACAAACGTATTTTAGCTAAGTTGCTTGAACCAACTTATTTTTCCGGATGTCTCCGACATTTCCATCAATCTATCCGCTTTATCCGCGATCCACCCGCCGCGCCGCTAGTCTCTTCGAAAAATCTTCCGATAACGCAAACAGAGCATAATCCATCGGGATAATGCTGCGAGGAAAGTGCGGGCGCAAGCGGCATGGCAGGACCCGTTTATTCGAAGGATCATCTGTAACAGAGACGTTGATGTGATTCACGGTTCTTGGGGGAGCGAGAGCACCGACCTTGAACAGTTTATTTTTCTCTGGTAGCATAAACGAACCTTTCTATCAATCACCATCGCCCAAACATTTGTAGCTAGTGGCCCCGTACCGCACTCTCGTCTCCAAATAAACAGCGGATCGATTATCTCTTTTTCCCCCGGACGCGCTTTCCCCGAACAAAGAAGAAACCCTTTAGGAGCGAGGACGCTTATGATTTTTCGATTAACGCTACGCAAACAGCCAACCCGAAAAGAAAACAATCGCTGTCGAGTGTTCGCGGGAAGCTCTCGATGTTTTCCCAAGAGGCTTTTGACGTCTGCGAGGCGTTGCGTCGTGTGCTCCGAAATCGACTTGACGCGTGACGGACTCTTCGAATCGTTTTTTAAAGACGGACGAATACTGTTACACACTCGGTATAATAATGATCCACTGAGCATCAGAACTGATCCATGGAGAGTCAGAAAAGATCGATATCTCGATTTTTCCAGAAAGGACCTAGCCGATAGAAATGGTCAAAACTGACCTTAGAGGCTTTTCAATGACCATCGAACCATTCGAAAGCTAACCGAGAAAAACCTCTCCGAGTAAAATTTCAGCCCCCTAGCTTTTCCTCGAAGAAGACTCCTTACAGATGCCAGACGTCGTGCGAGGACTTAATAAAATTCGTCGGGCGATAAGCAAGCTAATGATCCAAATTAATCCGATTTTCCAGGCTCAAAGCAACGGGAGACGCGTAGCTCGATTATCCCTGGAGTGAGGGAAACACGGAGGCTCCGTTTCGCGACAGGGTGGCGTCGTACCTTGTCCTCACCCTTTGCTGATTCACCTCTCTCCACCTCTGCCCGTTCCACGGTTCCCGAATTGTAATTAAATTTTTTCGTCGCGATGTCCCGAGCCTGGCGACGCGTGAAATCGAGGAGCACACGCACCCCCATTCGGATTCCTCGGGTGCAATGCGGTAGCCCGCATAGTTGCCCGGCTGCCGTGAAACTGCCACCACGGCTGGACCTCAGGACGAAAGCTGCGGAAAAGCGACGACCAGCTGCGGAAATCCTCCCTTTTCCTCTCGCAACATTGTTTCATTCGATCGCACTCTCGGTTCTTCCGTTATCGTTTCATAGCTGATCGGTTTCTGACAACCCCCTGTTGAATCGTTCGAAAATCTTCTACAAATCCTGGGACGCAAGATTTCAGTCGGGATCGTTTTCCACCGAGTTTCATCTGCGTTTCCCCGAAAAAAGAACAGTAGGCGGGAAACGCTGTTCGAGAAGAAGTCTCAAAGTCGTTGGGCCGAGGCGGAGGTTACGAAGCAGCCATTCAGCGGTTTTCATCTCGCTGTTATTTTCCTCGGCCATGCATAATACTCGGGGTATGGTACGGCATGGTATACGGTATCCGGTTGGACGGGAGATGCTGCATTTTGCTGCCGCAGAACGGAGAAACGCTCGGCTAACCGCAAATATTTTACGCCGCCTTCGGGCGAGTCTCACGTAGCTTCGTTTAGGTGTACGTAGCCGCGAAACGCTATGGTTGTGTCCCTGGACCTGGCACGCTTCCTCGAGCCGAGCCAGACATCGGATTCCGAGCACGTATCCTGCTCCAACCTGCAAAGGATACTTCTAATCGAGTCCAGAAACCGTGTTACCTCGAGACTTCCCGCGAGAGAGCTTCCACGTTCGCTCGCGATCAAACCCGAGACCGACCGTCTTAAAGATTTCCTCGTATCGAGCGCCGATTGCTGCTCTGCTCGGATTATACGCCGCAATGGCACCTGAAACCACTATCCGCTGGATAGTACTCTACGCTGACCGTTTTTTACCTTACCCGCTGCCTATATCTCTTGCGAGACGATCATGGCCTCCGTAATCGCCGTTTCGGGCAAACGTCAAATGCACCACCGCTTGCTTGTACAAAATCATGTAGGTGGACAATATGTTGAAAGATAAATTTTCTAGCTCTGCGACCCATAATCCTCTCCGCGGTACTCATTACTTGATGCCTGGTACCAGAGGATTCATTATTTTCTCATTCGCAGCATGTTTTCTTAGTGTTTCATACTTAGTCCTCAACATTTCCTGCTATATTTGCGAGACACGACGTTTAATCTCTAAATAATGAGATGGCCCCCTCGAGACGCTATAAAACTCGAGGAGAAATGGAACTTTACGGTGTTCGTCTGTTTTAAAGTCTTTGCTAACATCTTCTCAATTATATTCTGCTAAATTATCTACGAATATTCTCCATCAATCATGCGACATTTCCTAGCAAATGATACTTGTATCAATTTTCTTTTTTCCACTCGTTTCGGAGATTACATTTAAAAATAGTACGAAATTATACTTAGTGTAATGCATCAAAATGTTTATACAGATCGAATTGAATACAGATCGAGAGACATCGAACAGTTCGATCGCTTTCTTCGTGTCGATTCTAATCAGATCGGAATGACAACTCGGGAATGCATCGAAGCGTGTAAACTATACGACTTTCTAATTTTACAACACAGCCGTAGGAAGGTGAAATTGATCCAAATGTTGAAAACGTGGATCGCGAAACGAGCCTCCGCATCGTTCCGAGTCGTTCGGGCCCTGTCACGTCCTCTCAACGCTGTAATTAATACGCCGATCTATAATTAAGTCTATGATAAACGGAGTGTCTGAACGATGATTAGCATTATTATTTATAATAACACGGCGAGCTGTCGTGCGTAACGCGCTTCCGAGCACACGCAGCCAGCCTCCGGACAATTAATCATCGCTCGAGCAACAATTACGCCCGATTATATAGCGCGGACCGATCGAGATGTATTGTAATTAGCATCGTTGGTCCGAACTGGCGTTCGCTTATATGTATGTAGTACACTCGAGAAGCTAGTCTCGATATCTGTCGAAGTCGAGGCTCTGCGTGCGCTGCGAAACCTCGATACATATATCGTTTCTGTACAACTGTAATTAAAATTCTGCATTATTTACGTGTTTACCGGCTCGCAGCCGATTGTGTATGCGTTGTCACAATATATCGTGATTATGCATAAATTTCTGGTATTTATTCGCCATTGAATCACCTGTTCCGAAAAGGAAATAAATTCGAACGGCATAAATCAATCGTTTCACTGGGACAAAATCGTTGGCTCGGGGACAGAATTATTTTTTGGTCTCGCTATGTCTATAGATTTTTATTTTCATTTTTCCATCAACTAATAAATTAGAATTGTTAACTTGTGTGCGGATTTCTTTTTTAGAACGTTAAAATATTCATTGCTTAAATCACAAGCCCATAAATAAATATGACAATACGGTGGACGATTCCACGCGTCTAGCTAAAGGTAAATAATTTCTCGGCGTCCATGGTGCAAGTTATTCATGACTCGATATAATGCTGGTTCAAACGGTCTCTATTTCCGAACCGATTCGATCTGCTGCAATAATCGAGCAGGCACGAATCAATTAAAATTAAGTGGTCACTAAATAGGACGATTGGACTGTCTCTAGTTTCATGATGAGTTAATAAACATTTTTCAGGATTCGATCAGCACACCGACGCAAATAAATCAAAACTGTAAGATTCGAGGAAGTAGAAAAATTAATTGAAATCGCTATATTAAAAAATCGTAAAAATTTGTTTGGTCATTATTTAGAAAGAGTTTCCAATTTTTCCATTACTGGTTCAAATTCTGCGTGACAGCTACAATGCAAAGATTATGCGAATAGAATGAGCTGTGGTTAGGTCGTGGAGGGGGCGGAGAGACCACGCATACGAAAAACCAAGATTGGTTTTTCAAAATTGGAGCTCACCTTATACATGTATATGTATGACCAGAGTGAGACCCTGTTTTCTCGCTCATATCCACAGACGCCGCGCCGGAACAAGCCGTCGTTCCCACGGAGCGTGCAAGAATATGGATAATTCGATACAGTATTAGCAATAGTTTTCGCGAATATCTCGAAAACTAAAAGCGACCCCCCGTATATGCGAAAAGGAAAATGTCGAAATCTATAACATATTTAAATTTCATCAAAATCGGAGAGGAGTACCTCTTTCTAAATAATTACCATTTGTTTTCCATTTCTATCAAAGCACTACGGTGGTACAACGTTTCTATCTCGGCGAAACCACGCATTATCTTTTTACATCGAGGAAGATCGACCGAAATCTCGTCGACGTCGCGCTTTCCGCGAAGAAACCTCTGCCGGGCAGCAAGTGTTTCGCCGATTCCGTATTTTCTCTCTGTCTCTCTTCCTCTCCGTTCGGACGAGCGTTTCCGTCGGTTTTCTTTTATTGTTGTCTGTTTGGAGCATACCTACGAGTGCGCTTTCATCGGAGAGGGCCGGGGCGAAAGTTCCATTAGACGGTTGCGCAGCTTCCATCGGAATTCAGGGAAGGGTGTCGATATGTCTGGCCGGCACGATTTTCTACCTGAGGTCTGTCCGGTCCATTCTGATGGTGAAATTAATGGTTTTTTCCGGGAGGCGGTAGTGTGCAGGTCAAACAAAGCATTATCGAGCGGGAGAGGGTCCGGGAAGGCTGGATCCGTTGCATTTTTTCACGTTGCCCGATTTAAAACTCCTCGAATTTCTCCGGGATATTGTACCGGCGGCGTTCGCTGGTTCGACCAAAAAAAGATCGTCACGGTCTGTTCTACTCGTTTACTTTTTTTTTTTACATTTTTCTTTCCGTTTTACCTCGGACCGACTGTTTCACCGCGCAAGCTTCATTATCCCGTGATTTATTGTTTATCCCGACCGATTCGGTCGTTTTTCGCGACACTTTCCGTCGAAACGCGGCCAAAGTACGCGACCCGATTGATTTTTAATTAGCCGTCTGCGCGGATTTAAGGAATTAAATTCCGCGAAAGGTCGTTTCAGAGTTTCAGAGAATTCTTGATCGAAGATGCTGTTGTTACCTTGCGTCGCGACCGTGTTATAAATAATTGCGCACTGCTCATTCTTATCCTATTATTCTATCGATAATAAATTCAGCATGCGGTTACAAAAAGAAGCAATACTGTCGCGGTTAGTAAATATTTTAGACGCTTTCAGGTCACTCGTATATACGAGATCGGATTCGCGGACAGTCGGTCAGGTGGTTTTTGCGCGCGAATTAATGGATCTGCAGGGGCACGTGACAATCGTCCATTCGGGCAAAGAATTAGTCTGAAAAGAAGTGGCAGGGTTTCTTCTGTGGGCCTTCCTTTTACGGATTCCAGCATAATGAACTCCCGCAGCGCGCATCCTGCGCAGAGAGGCTGCTCGTGTTCGGCATCCGCAGAGATCACGGTGTTTTTTCGTGGCATTTGCACGACGGAATTAATTAGCAACGGTCGCAGGTAGGTTTCGACGCGTGGCACGTGACCGTGCATCGGTCACCGACCATTTCCGAAATTCGCGCGACCGCGGGGGACACGTTTTATTCGGACGGTTTACACGTGTCTTTTTATGCGGGGACACGTTTTAAAATTCCGTCGGTGGTCCCCTTTTTATCTGGCCGTTTCATCGTCGGGCCAAAACCCGCCCCTCCCCCCTTCTCCCTTCTCCCCTTTTGCTCCCCTCCTCCGCCCTCCCCCCACCGGTCTCATGACGCTTCGGTAATATCAAATTTATTCGTTCGGTCGATCGACGTCGTGCAGAATGCGCCCGGTTAGGGATTAACCCTCCGGGAACGGAAACATTAAATTTTAAAATGCCCGCTTGGAATTCTCTGTACGAGATTCGTACGTCGGAATTATTTATGTTTCGACTGGACCATTGAACTTTCAAATATTGGCTGAGTCACGCAATTGCGAGTCTCTGTTTCATCCGGGGCCTCCGCTTGCTTGCTCGATTCTGACTGTCTGTCAAATACGGGGAACGAGAATTGTCCCAGGGAACAAGTACACGGTAAAACTGTGACCAGTTTCCACTAGGCTCACCCGTTTCGTAAATTCAATGCGCGTACGTTTGTATGCTGTCTCTCTCTCTAGGCGGTGTAGCGATATTTTCTTTTTTTATTGTTGTATAGCCACCGATGGAAAATTAATTAATTTTTAGAAATGATCAAATTCGGCATTCCACCATTCCCCGCAGTCGCCAACAGTTTCGACAATTCCCGATCGATGGAAGTGACTCACTCCGCACACTCCACCATAGCTTCCAGCGGCAAGCTAATTCAAGGGCCAAGCCCCGGTCGTGCAATATACTTTTCTTTTCGGAAGTGTCTCGTAAAAAATTCAGAAGTCGGTGGCCGGTGGACTGGTATAGATCGTTTTATTTCTTGGAGGGCTAAAGATCCGCCCACCTTTCGACGATCGCAGAGAAGGGTGTACATTAATGGCCCATCGAGCGGTTTCGATTCTGTCTCGCAGGATCGAACGAGTCGCAGTTCGCTTGCGAAATCGTCGGCATAAATCGGAATTAGGGTTGGAGCATCGTCGCACGGTCGATTTAGTCAGAGGGACGTCGATCCATGAGCATAAGGGCGCTGCCGCTGTCAACGGACAAATCTCCGTTTAGCGGGTCCATTGTCGGAGGATTATGCGCGCCCATGGAGATTTCGGGGGCCTCCTTCGGGAACCCGGTTTCGGCATCGTCAGATTTCGGGTTTTCAATTGCTGCAAAGAGAGAGAGAGAGAGAGAGAGAGAGAGAGAGAACGGGACCTGTTGAAGGGTGGCTGCGACGGTTAGAACGGGCACATTTTACGAGATTATCGGCGGGGGCTAATCCCAGCGAACGTTAACGACTGCCGAAGTATTCCCTCGGAAAATGTTTCCGCTCAATTACCCGTCGGTCCCGTTAAATTTCGAGCATTCGTGTTATCGTTCCGCGGAACGACGCCGTGGGAAATCCTCGTGGATCGCGAGACCGCGCGCGCACTTTTACGGCCGCGTAAATGTTTCGATTAAGAGCCGCTCGATCATTCCGCTCACCTTTTTAAGCATTCGAGGTCGGTTCGTTACGGCTCAGCCAATGCCCGCCCTGCCAGATAGCGATCGGCCTTTGACAAAGACTACATATACCGTCTCCGCCTTTCAGCCAAATTGCTAGGAGATCGTGCTAAACGGTCTTGATGATCGGTTTGCTTAGGATTTCCAGAAGAGACAATCAGCTATTGGACTGATACCGTTCCCGTTAAAAATAGATCGTCATTCCCGCTTTGATCGCGGCGTTCCCACTCCTAGTCCATGTTCCGACTGACTTCACAAGGAACCTCCGTTCCTCAGGGACGTAAATAACGGGAAAAGGAGTCCGGGGCGCCAGTAGGATGATGTAGAACATCGCGGTTTTCACCGCGGAACGCCCCTGGACTTTCGGATCGTGTCCTCCAACCCCGGGGGGCGCGACTTCGCGTCATGAATCACACGCCGCATGCAAATGAAAAGGCGAGATGCGGGGGTGGACATGACTCTCGAAAGATCCTAAGTGCCCGCCGGCGTCAGTGGGGTACGAGAAAGGAGAACGTTACATCGAGAGGGCCAAAGACGGGAAAGAGGTGGATATCATCTCCTGTGGGATAAGAAGTCCGAAAATGTTGGTCGGTGACTGAAATTTATTGCTTTGTTGCGTTAGGTATGCGTGGAGGCGTTCTTCTTTCACGGGGAAGGATGTTGCCAGGAATGGCTTCTATCATTGTCGGAATCCATTGACAATCAATTGAATCAACGCGAGAGCTTTGAGAACCCGAGACGAGGATCGCTATTTTTCTTGGTCGAGAAGGGAATAAGGAAATATGTTTGTCAGGCTTCAAACTGTAACTCCTTCTCCTTATGAAGAAAAGTGGGAGGACTCGGGTTAGACTTCGGATCTTGGAATGCACGGAGTATCAATCTCGTCGTCATTGTGTTTCGTGTAGATAAGGAGGACTATGCAGTAAAACAGTTTCCAAGGTCCGCTTTAAGGAAAGGAGAATAAACCGTGCGGTATAACACAGTGGCCAGTACTGGCAAGGGCAGACGTTTCCATCCATTTTCCTAGTGGTTTTTCGGGCGCCTGAACCCCCTCGACGTCTTGGTTCCAGCAGCCGGGCTGTTTAAATGATTTTTTCCCGACGGTGTCCGGCGCCATTAACATTTATATTGCCTCGCTTCCCGTTTCCTACGGCCGCGCTCTACATTTTTCGGACAATGGGGACCGCCCGTCGAGAACGGCGCGAGATTCCACGCTCCAAAGGGCCCGCACAGGCTTTTGTTACCCGCGCGAGAATCATGCAACCTACCTTGACACCACACCTGGGGGTCACCGTGTGAATTCGCAACCAGCGACGGATCGCACGACTCCTTGCACCACCGTCACCGAATCCTCCAGGATTCGAATCGATCGCGAGACACACTCGATTACGTCCTCGTTTTCGATTCGCACCTACCTCTCGCCCTTTCTCGATCCTGTTTTCCCAAAGACTAATGGCTGCTCTTGTTCGATTCGAAACTGCAGTTCGGTTTACCTGAACCTATCAATTGGACACTTTTCTGGTCTCCGGTTGCTGGACTCTTTGGGGCTCATGGGAGTTCCTGGGGATTGGGAAGGTTGTGGGAAATGGTCTGTTGTCGCGTGTCGAGGCGAGGGGAGGTTTTCTCTTTTATGCCTGTAAACATTTATTTCGCTCATTAATAATTCGAATATGTTGGAAATAATAACGGTCACTGTTTTAAATTGCATCTACCGATTTCTGCGAGAAATGCATAAAATACACTGCGAGGTGTTTCGAGGTGACTGACACGATACTATGTGTGCCAAGGAATTATAAGGGGCCGGCGGATAAGCTGGCTCCGGTTGCATTAACAAATATACAGGGAGGAACGACTGGACAAAGGTGTTTGCTCGGCATCTGGCACAAACCTAACGTCCAGACCTGACCCAGATCAAGTTAGCGTCACTATTTGAGGAAATCAGACCTAAATCTGTCCAATGCGACGTCGAAACTCCAGATTTCAAGCATGACTCGTCTTCAGCTCCTGCAAAATAGGATTCTAAAGAGGAAAACTTGACTCTTATGAGAAGTTTTTTTAAGATGTTCCTCAGCTAAACGGATTATCCGAACCCCTAAGCTTACCTGCGGGCCTAATCCAAGCCTAAGCCGAGTTGATTACAGACCCAGATTTCGATTAAACCTAATCTACGCAACACAGTCGCTTCCTAAGAAGGCTACTATTTTTTAAATTGCCGTGCTTCGTTCGCTAAAAAAATTCATTTTCCATTTTAGATTCATTTTTTTACATGTAAAATCACTTTCTGCAAGATTGTTTCATCCTTCCCACCGCATCCTGTATACTTAGCTAAATCACAGTCTCATCAGAAAATACATTATAATTTACTTACCGGTGCAGGCAAACTCGTTTTGCGTAATCTCGTAGTTGGAAGACAGCTGGACGGGATAGTGGCCGTGAAAGCAGTAGCTTGTATTAAAAATGGAGTCGGTGGCCTTGGAAACAGGCTCGTTCAACAATGTTTAACATTCTTACTGTTGTAATAACACCTACAACAAAATTACAGAATGTCGATACAAATGAACTTGTTAATTAACTACAATATTACGGATCACTACGTATAAGTGAGGAATTGATCTTGAAGTTTTCACGAGTATCGAGGCACTGCTGCATTTCTAAAAACGTTCCTCCGTGCGAGCGGGAGTAAGCAACGTCTCTCGAGACGACGATCGAAGGCGAGGATTGGCGCTTTAAGATTTCATCGTTGAACGATCACGAAGGGAGTAAGGGAGGCGATATTTCTAGGGGAGGGACGTGCCCGATTCGCTGTCGCTTATTTTTCACGGCCGGGAATCTGGCGAGCGATGATGCGCGGGTGTTGAGCGCGAATAAGATTTATGTGGGCACCGGCCAGAAAGAAAATAAGTGGACAAGCGGGGCGACGAGATATTAGAGGATCGAACCGGATGACAGCCAGGACAAGGGAGGACGCCGAGTGAAAGAGAAGTGGGCCGGCCGAAAGACGAGCAAACAAAACGCCACGCGTATATCTTTGGCGTCTGTCAAAACAACCGACGACGTAGCCGAAGCAACGTTGCTCCCTCGGATTCGACGATCAACGGTCTCCTCTCGCATTTCGCTGACAAACGCGCAAAACCGATCGGTCTCCAAAGACGTCCGAAAACAATCCTGGAATCGCGCGTTCCGCGAAAGAATCGCGTGCCACTTAAATTCTTTGCTTCGAATCCGGACTTACGCAAACATTTATGCAACTATTTGCATCCGTTTCTGCGATTATTAGACTGCGGAACTTCATGCAAATTTCCTGTACCCACCTAATTTTTATGCGAGAATTCAAGGAAACGGATAGAGAAGGGTCAGGCGGAATTTAATTTTCTGGACGGCGAGGTGGATTAAAAAGAGAGCGGAAACATACTGTGTTCCATTTATGGTTTGTCTACATGCAGCCATCAAAATCCTCGAAATGGAACATAACTTTCTTGGCACACTTTGCAAAGATTGACGCGAAACGTTATTTCTTTTAAAAACTCCACTAATACAGCAACGAACGTAATTGTCTTGTGTCTTACAGTATTTCCCACAGCCATTTAATATAAACGGCCGAACTCCCATAATCACGCATCGTGATTTCGACGAACAGTAATTACTAGCGACAGCAGATAGATCACTGGGAGTAAGTTAATCTTCGAATTGGGAAATAGAGACTTCTGTCCCGGCACGATAATTCGACAGCGTTTCCCGTGGCGAAAGGAGAAACTCCCGGTGATTATCAATTCAACACGCATTACCATAATTACAACCGCGATTTGATAGACCGCCGCGCGGCGTCATTATCGAACTCTTCTCCCCCGTTACTTTAACGATTCTATCCGTGGTTCTTTGATCGAGCCGCTGTGCTGGTGGATTAATTAGCCGGACCAACTGGTCGTTCTTTGTGCCGCAGACTTTCGGGCCACCGAAAATTTGATTAATTCCAGCTCGGAGGCGGAATCGTACGCGTTTTCCCGGACTTTCGAAACGTCTCGACAAAAGATCGATCGATCAGGGGTGGCTTTCACGGTGGGTTCGTGGAGGACTCTTCTGGAATTTGTTCTCGTGAGCCTGGATTAAGTTATGACAGTCTTTCTACTTGGGTCCCCTCCGGCTTTTTTTCTTCTTCGCAGTGATACGCAGGGTAGAAATTCACTTCCGGGAGCTGTATCAGCACCGATCCCGGCGACATTGTTTCGAAATAGAGCGGGGCTGGGACACGACGGCCGAAACAATTAGGAGATCGCCTTTATGGACTGCTCCGAGGGACTAAGCAAATATCGGGGACGAACGAGAACGGAGAACTTAAGGGATGAAGGGAGAAGCTGTACTTAAAGCTCGGACTCGACGACACGCTTCTTTTTTTTTAGAGGACAAATAGGGAAAAAGAAGTGAACAGAGGAGAGTCGAATTTCCGGCGCAGTTTGATTTGTGTCAGACTTATTCGTACACATTACACGACAGACTTGTTCGGAAAATGTAAAAGAAAATCCACTAAATAAGTAGGTCACTGATTTCGTTAAAATTGAAATGAAATTCTATTTCTTGATTATAATACCGAAACCACCGAATTTCATAGTTGAGTATTTTCGCGTCTGTCCATTGCTCGGCAGAGTGAGGCGAGAAAGGGGCGCGGATCGATGCCGGTATTCACATAGGAGACAAGTTTTTCGCCCCCATGGAGCATCACATTTCCCGGCCGCGTGATTAAACGTCTTCGCCGAAGCATCGACGTTGCGATGGAAACCAGGAGCCCGAAACGCTTGACGTCTCGTCATCAGACGTAGCAATAAGAGGCGTTTCTGTCGTCGTACGCTGTGTGCCGCGAGATCGCATCCCGGTCCGGGTCCCCGTTCACAAGAGATGGTAATTTTCCGGAGGAAATGATATCCCGGACCCGTGCTCCCGATAAGGCGAACCGCGTCTACGTTTCCTGGTTCTCCTGGTGCGGGGGCGGGTGCGATCAAACGCGCCGCGCCGGTGGTAGAAGATGCGCTCGCGAGAGCTGTTCCGCTCCCAGCCGAAACGTAATGGCCGACTTGAATGGATCCTAATAAGCCGTGGATGCGCCCCACGGTATTAGAAGATCGACCGGTTCTACCGAGGGAAAAGCCAGCTCGAATGAAATCTTGTTATTAGAAACCGAATATTCGAAATACCACCCTTAACGCTAAATATTCCAACAAAACACTCGCTATCTGTTTTCGTGGTGAACTCATAAAATGCAAAATGGTTAGAAACTTTGAAAATCGTCCACCAGAAATTCCACAGAAGAAACCTCACCGATGAAACAAACTAGCTAACTGCAGGGAAGCAGTGACGTGGCGATTATTAGCGCAAGGGTAATTGTGGCTAGGAGTTTCGAACATGCTCGCCCGGAGCGCGTCTCACATGCTCTCGAAACGAAATTAGAAGAGCGTGTTACCGGGTGGGAGTGCAATATTTGTCCAACGTCGCGGCGGCGTATAGCTCGCTATAATTTCGTTAGCGGAACGCCGCGCCGCGCCGCAGCGTATCGAATCGAGTTAAGAGACACACACCGTGGTCGGAAATATTTCTGCGGCTCGGATATTCACGCGGCATAGTTAAGGTCGATCGTTAATTACGCGTCTCGAACGAGGGAGGAAGAGACGCTCTGGAAAGCGTAATGATATAGCATGAATGGCGTTCGAAGCGCCCGTTGCGGCAATAAATTAGGGCGGAGCGGAGGTGTGTTCGAAGCTAGCGTTCGCGATTACGGCCGCGAAAACGTTGGCCAGCTCGCCTTTGAACAAATAACTATACCCGACGGCGGTTCTGCAGTTTCGTTCTTCTACTTTCTACTCTTTGGCGGATCGCTCGCGAAATCCACGCTCTGTGCATTCGCAGCATGTGTTTTCGCGAGAGCTGTTAGAGCCTCGCCGAGCCGGTGCGCTGATCATAGCGTTATGATACACCGGGAACCATTCTTCACGGGTTTCCCTTCACTAAAGAAAGAGAGAGAGAGAGAGTCTCTTTAAACAAAGGTGTTTAAACACCGGCGAAATTTCTCTCGGCCGGAGGTCCGTCGGAATCGTGATCCTCGGATTAGTGCACGTTTCACACCTCGGATTACCGTTGACGCCGACGGTTCTCACCTGTTAGCGCGAGATCACTTGAAAAGCGCCTTTGACTCGCTACGCGAGGACGACAGGCGCCCATTAGCTTCCATTATTGCTAGGTAACCTACATTTTCGCTGAAATCGCTATTTTGGCTTCGGGCGGTGCAGCTGAGCCGATCGATTATGCGAAAAAGCTGTTTTCGGGTCGCCCCCGTCGAAAATTTCACTACACTGAGCGCTTTTGTTTGTTTGCTGCTTCCGATAGAAGTCAAAATGTTATTTTAACTGATTGGAGTGGTTATTACCAGAATGCAGATTTTATGCATCCATGGCAAAAAATAGCGGGTGATTTCTATTGAAATTCATTTTTCATCAATTTAAACATTGTGAACTAGAAAATCTGAACGTTACACGGTCGCTTGAATTTTTGCAAATTTAATTATCCGAGCGTTCGGGAACCGGTTAATTGCGATTGTTGCTTAATCGATGCTGGGGTGAAATTGTTCGCGGGTTCGATAATAAGAAAAAAGCACGCTGTCTGGCACTGTCGAACGGAAATGAAGCGGATCCCACAGGCCGAAGGGGTTAAACAGGGACGAACAATTCCGATGAAATGGAGCGTCCAGCGTAAAAGCCACGCGGAACACGAGATTTCGAATCGATTTACGGGCGAACCGAGAGGACAGCTTGACGTTTATTCGATGCCGTGCTGCTCGCCAGAAATATGTATGAAATTCGGTCGAAACACGCGCATTATGGCCGCCGACTGGCGACGGTGTGAACGTTTTTCCGATAAACACGACCAGAGACCGGGCCATGTATACACGTCGAAGAAAATGATTCGGCCGCATGAATCTTACCCGCAACGTTTCTATCTCATTTATTCGGCACGATGCGGCCTGATTTAGTGATGCATTCTCTGTACCTACCACCGCTGCTATACGCCACTGCTTCGCCTTACTACTATGCTCTTTGCATGTCGATAACCTTCATCTTCATTATAATCGAACCTGGCAAATGTACCAATTAGACTGTGGATTTTTATACAAAATAAAAGCTGTGCGCATTGATTGCAAGAAGAAAAATAATATAAATTCTTGCAGAGACCTACTCAAATAGTCAAACTAAAAATTCAAAAAACTAAAAAATTGTTCGCGTCAGAGGCTTTTCGAACGACCAGCAGTCGGTCGGCAAAAATACGTCGGTCCGTGATTTTTCCGCGAAAATTCGGCGGCTAATCGGGGCAGAAAACGGCAGCGAGGTAGGCAAACTGTTCGGGAGCAGCTGCAGCATTGCAAAACTTTGTTCCAGCCTTATTACGACTGCTCTTAACGAATTTAACCGTCAAGCCGTAACTTGACGTTTGAGTTTCGTACGACAACGAGGACGCGGATGATAGCTGAGGGGATGGGCGAACGTCGGCGTCGACGTCGTCAGACCGACGGAATATAAACTTCGGGTTTATGCTGACGTACGTGGCTCGTAAGTGCGCCGATGTCCTTCGATTTCTCCGGGTATCCGGGGCTACCGGCTAAAGGAACACACTCCTTCGCAACTTACATCGTACGGACACTAAGTGTTTCTTCTATTTCCGCCGTGAGAGCGGGCTCTATCTTCTCTCTTTTTCTTTCTCTTCTTCTCGAAACGTTTGACGGTAATTCAGACCATTCGGTGCCGGCGTTACGAGTGCCCCGTTATTTATTTCCGAGCGGAGACTCGTTCGTTCCGCGACGAATGCTGTTTTTCTCCCGTGATCGAGACGCGCTGCAAGTCCTCCGCTAAAGTTTAGTACCATTCCGCAGTTTAATACTCCCAGCAATGTACTAGACGACTACGTACGCTCCATACTCTTATCGCACACTGGTCCTTCAAACCCGGACAAGTGGCTATCGAACAGTAGTTTTTTATCGGCCACGCCGTTTGTCTCGCGCGAATTATTTCTGCTCCGAACGGGATCACGTTTTCGCAATTTCTTGCCTCCGCGGAGGAGGCTTGAAACGCGTTTCCCATGTTTCGGATCAAACATCACGCACCTGAGTTCATGTTAAAATGATATAATGTAAATACATTGAATAATTTGTTGAATATTATGTGACATATATGAATGCTTGCAGTACAATCGCATAATGGGTTGCACGCGTCCTCGCGAGATCGACATGCAAATTGTCCATGCCTAATTCTCACGAGACGATAGACAGATTAAATTCATCGATTTCGTCCTGTATGTTGAAGGCAGCATCCGGAGCTTCCAATGAATAGCACTAAAATCATTTGATTCGAACACGCCTGCAGTTTATGCTATAATACGTATTATAATTGATATTTTAGATATGGATATCGCTTGGAATCGTTTTATTCCGTGTTCCATATTCATGCGACGCGTCGAAAGCTTCGGCTTGAAACGGTGTGTCACATTTATCGAAGCGTGTCGATGTACCTATCCATCGAACAATGTACGAGATAGTATAGTAGTTTAAAAATTTCTCTCTAAGCGTCAAAACCACGAACCTGCTTTCAATGTGAAAGTAAAACTGTAATGAATCTTTCAAAATCTGGTTACAGCAAGCAATTTAAATCCTGCTTTAGATTTCGGGGAATCCGTTCGATTTTCGATTGAAATGGTAGAATCGCTACCGTAAAAATTGCATAATCAGTTTAAATTCGAATCGGGTCGTCCAGGGGGCAAAGCTTTCATCGGACACTGTGTCAGCGACTGGCATCGAGCGCTCATGTAACAGACCGAACCACTGTTAGGCAACCTCAAATTCAATTCCGGCTGGTGTCGAACGATTCGCGCCGCAACAAAAGACTGGGTAACGAGATACAAAACCGGCCCATATATCTCGAACCGTCCGTGCAGATTAGCATCGACGACCATGCGGCGATAAATCTCCGTTTCGGGAATACCGGATCAAACCGAAAGCAATTACGTCGCCTCGTATCCGGCGTACGCACAACCGAACGGAACGGAACAGAACGGAACAGAACGGAACACGGTGTGCAGGTGGTGTGTCGCTTGTTACCAAACCGGCCCTTTTAATGGTCAGGTCTTAAGTAATAAACTTAATCGCGGTCGTATTGTGTATCAGGCAATTCCAGGCTCCCGTTACGCGCCGGTTAACGAAGAAAATTCACGCGACTTCGAGCCCACGTACAAACAATTCGGTATGCCGCTTGTAATATCGTTATATCGTCCCACCGGTATACGCTGACTTTATTCATTCATTACTAGATTCTAAAAATTTGTAAGGAATAAGCCGTATTTATTTGAAAAACCGTAAGACGCACGGATAACCAATCGTTGACAGACGCGTTTGACGCGGGCGCTCGTTTCGATCTGCCTTCTTTTTACAATTCGTTGGCGATTGTAATTTTACAATTCTTCTGTTCTTTGCGATTCTCTATTTTATAAATTTACCTAAACATAGGGTTGTCTGTTAATACACACACGTACATACATACAATACACACATACATCATTCGTACTTTAACCCTATAAATTTATTCTACCTTTTTCAGCTACTTATCAGAGTTGGGCATTAATCGATTAAAATTTTAATCATGATTGATTGATTAATGTGTACGATTAATAAAAGAAATCGTCGATTGATTCAATCGATTGATGAAGTTAATCGTCAATCGTTGATTAAACGAAGAAATCGTCGAAAAATCGGCGATTGATTCAATCGATTGATTTAATCGTCAATCGTTGATTAAAAAGAAAGGAATCATCGAAAAATCGGAGACTAATTTAGTCAATTGTTAAAGTTAATCGCCACACGGTCTATCCATAAATTGTAATAAGGAGGGAGAGAGATTCAGAGAGAGGGAGCAGAGAGCGGATGGCGAATTGACAGAAATAATAATATATTTCGACAAAAATGTGTTTATTTTCAATAGTTTTTTTTCGGAAATCTGTTACGAGATTTATTACAACATACATTACATTACAGTAACTTTGTTTAATGTTAAATACTACGATGGTCGTAGTTTTCCAGGAATAATAACTTCAAACATAAAAGCACGTAAACAGAGTTTGTATTATAGACCAAATGACAATACACCTAAACTCAGTTTACATTTTTTTCAGTATTCATACAGTTTTGATTACGTATTTCATTTCGAAATTTCAGCAGTTAATCATTAATCGCAATTAACGATTAATAAGTATTTAATCGTTAACCGCAATTAAAGACTAAACTAGGAGATTAATTGTTAATTGCGATTAACGATTGAAGTAGAAATTTAGTCGTCAATTGTTGATTAATTTTTTGCCCAACTCTGCTACTTATGCACGTGTGTACCGTCTTTTCCACGGTCGCTGTCGCCCGGTTTCGATGATGAACAGTGCGCCATTAAGTTTGGACGGTAGCATCCGGAATCGTTGAGAGATCGCGTTCGAGATAAGGGATCAGAGCGTTCGCGGCTTAACGACTTCCCGTTTCTGATTCGAAACCGCGACCGCCGCGAAAGTGGCGGAAAATTGGCTTTCACCGTCGTAAAAACCGTAATAACCCTTGCTTCCTGCGGGGGCGGTGGGTCTGGAAAGTGGGTAGCGGGGTGTCGCTCACGAGGCCTATTTCGATGCAAGAATGTCAAGGCGGCGCGCGGAGTCGACGGCCTTTTCGCCGTATTTTCTGGAAAAGGGCGTACACCTAGAGGCGAGTGATTAACCGTGCAAGCATTTATTTCGCGCCGGGCAATTTGTCGTGTTAATTAGCCGTGTAACGAGGGGCCCAGACACGCGTCGCCGTCTACGAGAAAACCCCCACACTGGCTGTCTAGCAGCCATTTTACTGTTGCCGATGCACCATCTTGCGGAAAAAGCTGGCGCGGCCGATACCGACGCGACGAGACGCGCCACGGCCTCATAACTCACGTCGGAGATTCAAATGAGTTAGGGATCCCATTCACCTAGCCGCGTCACGCCGAGAGACGGACGAAAATTTCAATTCACGTCCCATCCTGATCCCATTCCGCCTTCTGTTACTACCGGGTTTCTTGGCCGAGACGCGTTTATGCAGTCGCCGTTGGAATCTTAACGCTTAAACGGCCCAATATTATTTCCGGCCGACTTCTGCCACCCGCCATTTTGCCAGCTCGAGTGCTGGGTAAATAACAATCCGCGGACGTTCATAGTAATGCAGTCTTGATCGTCCGATGATAGCCTCTCGCAGAGACGAGGACCGGAACGCTCGGATCTTGCGTTTTCAATTGATCCTCTGAAAGCTTCGCTTATTTGATTTCATACCGCGTGTATGTTCTGCGCTTTCCTGCTAACATTGACTGTATATATGTTCATGAATTATTATACTAATTTTCTACTTGGCTTCGAGCTACGGTCTATTACCGAATTCAGGGTGAAGTCGAGGAAAATTTACATACCCAAAGCTAATATGTGTGGTGCAGGTAATAACTGGACTGTAGATTTTATGAATTTATTGCATGCGCGATAGCTCGGTATAGATGAAACTTCAAGAAAGTTTGATTACATTTTTATTTTATTTCGAACCCGATAGAAACGATAATAAACCAACGAAATTGTGACGTAGTCTAAAACTCAGTATAGGTAAAAGTTTCAGAGAGTTTGATTACCTGTATTTTTATATCCTGTCGAGCCTCGTATAAACTCTAGCAGAGTAATCAAATCCCTGCTTAATTTAAGTTTCTTCGTCCGGGTCCGTAAAAATTTCGATTTGCATTCTCGAATAATAACTGGAAACGATAGTGTTCGGTAAAATGGAAAAGTTTTTGCATCGATTTCAAGTAACCATAGCCAAGTAGAATATTTAATAATAAAATGAGTGTGGCAAGTTTTTCGGGCTGATTGACCACCATGGCGTGTTCTTTGGACGCGATGCGTATGGGGACATGCAACGCACATGGTACCACGGTTAACTTAAGCCATCCACGCTAAAACGAAGCTGAAACCCATTCCCGTTTATCCGCGGCGCGCGTTTGACACCGATTGCGGGCATAAATCTCGCCGCATCCCGTGCAGTTTTGTAATAATGCGTCCCGGTCCGCCGAGACGTCATCAAATATGCTATATTACGTTGTTGCCGCCGCGGAACCCGGCTTTTATCGAAATTATCCGTGCTCCCTGCGGCACCGCATTTCCCCGAATACTTTCGCGGCAATTACTTCCGATCTTTGCTTTAAATTTTTGACAAGAATAACGCCACCCACCGCGCCGGTTTCACCGGAATTTTCCCTCTCGAGACAAATATTGGACGGGCTCCCACGAATTATGGCACTGACCAAAATTGCTGAATCGTTTAGCCCTCGTTACAACTATATCAACAACAACAAATTATTTTAGTCACTATTTTTGCACAAAATAAATTATTATTATTATTATTATAAACGGACCGAAGCCCTCTTACATAAATGTTTACAATGGAAAACAATAAAGGACTACTCGTATAGTAACATAGAAGGGACATGCACAAAAACTAATGGTACTAACTATATGGTATTAGCATATAATTCTGCGTAATTGTTTTTTAAACACGTGTAAAGACTCAAAGAAAAAATCAATTCTTTTATACAGAGTGTTAGAGTCTGTAATAATGCGATTTATTGGATCTGGCTTTAAGGGTTTGAAAACCTCCTCGAGATCTCAAAGCACGTTCAGGTGCGTAAAAATTGATTTGCCTAAGGAGAGAGGGACAATCTATATGGTTGTTAATTAAATTAAAAATAAAGATGAAAAATGTGCTTTGTATCCAACGAAATAAATGAAATTGCTACGAGCAATGTTCATTTTGCATGGTGTTCCACAGTATGCAGTGAATATTTTACGAGGTAATTGTACAAGCAGAAATTAAAACAGGACCGAGGGAATGGAAATTGCGGTTTTAGCCGGGCTTTTAAATTATTGACAATTAGAGTCGCCAAAAATGGCACATGAGTCAGCAGTCTCTGCCTCTCGTGCATGTTATGACACCGTGCTATGTCTGTACTGCGAATTTTTAATTGTTAATAATTTGATTGCGCAACGAGGCCCGTAATTTTCTCACCCTTTCGTGCCATTTTTAATATTGGGATCACCTTTTTCAAATATCTGCGTGCGTCATCGACGATAATTTTGGAATGTTCGCCATCCAATATTCGTTTCTGCGAAAGTATCAAACGACTGTAGATGTCCAAGCTGTCACTGTACTGTTTAAAATGTTTTCGGGATGAAAATGAGCAGTGACCCACATCATTGGTTATTCCATCTTCTTTCATGGACCGTGAACACGGCAGACGGCCATAAACTTTCGCTCGGTGTCGTCGCTATGAAATGATCAACCGTCCCAAGAAATCGAGAAGAAGGCTGCTGAGAAGGCAGCAAGCAGTTCGTCGCCAAACTCCACCGGTTTGAAACCTGCATAAAGGCGAAGAAAAGATATTAAAAAAATATTGAAAAATCGTATGAACATTTTTTATACAGCAATATTTACACTAAATTTTGAGCGCGATCGTTCGGCAGTGGACGTGTCAAAGATAGCACGGATGTGCTATCATTTCGCCGAGTAGACTGCACGTCAGCGGCGTATAATTAAAAGGAGTCGGCCAAAGGTCCTCGTAATGGATGGACGCACGATGGGACGGTCCCAGGGAAACGAAATTAAATCGAAGGGTGCGCAAGCAGTTTCCTGGAGGAATCGAATGAAGGTGTATCGGTGGACGAAGGGGTGGATGGAGGAGGGGCGCGTTATCGATGTCGCTGATCGACGTAATAGACGAGACGTGCGTGGAAGATCGTCAGACACGGGATACGGGCGAGAAACGCCGCTGTCAGCTAATGAGTCGGCCGCTTTGAAACGGTGTGTTTCTCTCTTTTCTCGGGTTCCCCGGCGTTCGCTGCTACTCCATGCTCGTCACGCTCCTAGAAACGTACGTGGGACGCGCGCCGGGACACGCGAGGTTATAGTAATAATTAATTTCGAAGTCGCTTTGAAGTCAGCTGCGACGAACGGGCCACGGCTTTCAGAGAGAGAGAGAGGCGTAAACGTCAGACGAATATCCGCGCCCTCCCTCCAACGCTCTCCTCTCTCCTCACCCCGTCTCTCCTCCTCGACGGATTCACCTGAATACCCCGAATTTAGCGTACGCGCGCCACCGGCACAATAGGCGACATGTTGATACAAAGGGCTTCGATTTGACGCCGTTCGGAGACAATTAACGGCTGCTGGAATTTATGCAAATCCGAGGAACGTGATCGTATTAGTCCTATCGTCTGCCACGCCGCCACGCTGTTTCGCGCAGCCGATTCCGAAAGAGAAATCGGCCTTTCGCTGGCTCTGCCCAGGGCTGCCCTGGCCGATAACATCTAATCGCTGTCCCCCGGTCAGAACCTGTCCGGGATCGCGAGCTTGAAAATTTCATGGAATCGATGCAACGCTGGTATGCGTCGATCGATATCGTCAACTGATTTTTCTACGATTAGAACCTCGATTAGACCAGCATAATCAGCGGGAAACAAATGCTTGGAGAGCGGTGTTGAATGACCGGTATCGCGCACCTGCTAGTCACTGTGGCTGACAGTTCACTGGGCCGATGCTAGAGGAGCGCATATTTCGAAATTTTGGTGTATTGCTCCGGAATGATTGATCTTTTTCGATGAACGATTTTATTGGGCTTTAATGCGAATAAGTCCGGAAAAGCGACGCGTCCTTTCGCAAAGCGGTCGTTCATTTGCCATCGAGAGCGACTGTTTCATCAGACGGTCTACAATCTTCGAACTAGTCAATCTGTAAAGTTTGAGGGAAAGTTTCTCTGTAAATCGCGACACCGCGGAAATTAGAATTTATTATTTCGGTGGGCGTTATGGCGGAGGCTTGACGTGTATAATGATCGAGCGTGAGAGCCGTTAATCGGGCATAGAGGATCACGGGCGACAAGTGGCGGGTTTTGACTGTGCCGCCGGAGCCTAGAAGTCCATTTTCATCCGGCTCATCGATAAAATCAGCCCGACACGGCCCGGTGTGACATTTAATCCATACTGGAGGGCGTCAGAGGGTTAAAGCTGAAGTTTCTTGCACGCAAGAAACGGCGTGCGGAGCTTAGAGTTTCATTGCAAACTAAATTATCGGGGGCTTTCGGGAGAGAGTACCGGGCTGGCTCTCTCTCTCTCTCTCACTCACTCTCGCCGTGGCGTTCTTGCCACGCGGAGATCGAAAAACGGTGTTGGCCCCGGGCTGCCGGGGGTTTAAATATTTCAGGACGGGACTTTAACGGCTAATCTCTCATTCCCATCTCTCCTGGCACGAACATATTTGCAAACTTAATTATCGGCGCGCGGCCGCGGAGATTATACGCCGCCTCTGAGCGAGGATCAGCGTCGCCGAATGTTTCGAAGCTCTCCGGGAACAAGAACACCCTGGCTCGATAATGGTTATCGATGCGGACCTGCTTCCTATTTTATATCATGATCTTGGATAGAGTGTTCTTGGGTGAATATAGACACGGTAGAGACCGTGTCCGGATAATCTATTATCAAAACTAGATTGTAAATCTAGAAGAGTAAAAATACAGTGCAAAACAAGAATCAAGACTGCGAATGAAAATCGGAGAAGGAAACTAAAAAAGATCAGCAATGAAGGGGCCACGGCAATCCATTAAAAAGATCGGCCAAAACAAAGAAAAAAAACGAGGAAACAATCATTATCGCGTAAACGAAGTGACGGAACAGAGCGAACGGCGCGGCGGCAAGTGCAAAATATCTCTGGAGCCGGCTCGTTTCTTTTTTCCGGGATTGGTAGCGCGGCTCGAGCGTATTCGGTAAAGGGTATCCAATTTTTCAGCAAACTAATTACTCATCCGGGCCGCAACTGGGACGCGAAAATTGCGCGAAAAACTATCTCGCGTCCCGGTTCCTCGTCGGTGTGAAATATACGCGCGCGCGCGTGTGTGTGTGTGTATGTCGCGGGGGGTACAGGGTACAGGGAACACGGTCCGCAGCCCAATTTGCCCGGCTCGAATTTGAGGGAAGGTTATTCCCCGTCTTAACGAGACGACTTCGGTGCCCGGCAGCGGTACTTTATCGCGGGTACGCGCCCGTGCCCGGCGCTCGGCCTCCATTTTCTAAATATGACAATGATATTACCGGCGTGGCTGCACACGCCGCCCGAGACCATGTAATTTCCTGGAGATTACACTGCATTTTAGCATGCCGGCCCGATGACGATACGATACGATACGATGCCCGGCTCGATATCTTCGCTAATGTCCCGACTAATGCACTGCTACCAGAGCCGGCGGCATATTACGGCGAGCGCTTGCCGTATTTGCGAAAAATCCGACACGATCGGCACACATTCGTAAATACGGTATTGTCTCGTTTCGTGTCAAAGAGACGCGCACCGTTCTATCGACGGTAGAACGTTATACGAAGATGATAGTATCCGCGGAAATTGGAAACAGAGAGATTAATCGTGTTTTTGGATCAGTACGGTAGGCATTTAGGCGTATTAACAGTATACAGGATTAAATAGTTCGTCGTTTGAAACGCCGAAATGTGGTCAACTGGGAATTGCACGACATAATTGGTAATTATGTGTAATTACCAATACGCCGAGCAAATGTAACAAATTTTAGCGCTTTCATCAAATACGTCGGTAATGTACAGAATAATTGAACTTTCCTAACTGGAATAATAAATTTCGACGATTACATACTACCTATGGAATTTGTACTCACGCCGTCCAATAAAATCAAGAAAAATCGAGAACATTTACGTTATCGAAGCTGATTGGTAATTATTCGCAATTCACGTCGAATATCTGTGATGAACGAATTAGTCGACTCGGCGGCTATCCATGTAAATGTAAAATTTAATAAATGCTATTTGCACGAGTTAATAGAATATTTGATTATTACTGGTGGGTATTACGTCGACGCGGTTTATATTTCAACAATTAATATCTCTCGGCAGGTTTGACTGTAATCTTCATAAATTTTTCAAGGTCCCACAAATATTAGTATCTTTTACCTCTAGCACCCATGTCTTAAACGTCTTATCAATGAAAAAGCCTTGTTATCTCGAATCCTGATCAATCGGAATATCCATTACACCGCCGCAACCCGCGTATTCATTAAAACAATATTCGTTTTCGCGTCGCGGCGGCCACAGTTTCCCGCTTAGCCCATTATTTCCAGTGCGGCCGTTGTCAAACGCATTAGAGCACGAAGTTCGTTTGGGGGGAAAGGATCGTTTGATGTCCGCAGGAACGAGCCGGGAAAACGGGTTTCGCAATTTCGGCGAGTATCGCGACACCGTATGTAGCCTGGTAGACGAGCGAGCGGCTGGAGGATGGAGGAGCAGCACGAGTAGGAGAAAGGGGGTGGACAGAGCGAAAACATGGACGAGAGCGCGACACTAAATAAAAACGATTTCGCGCTCGTCCCGCCCCCTGTTCCCCACACCCCTCGCGAATGGTGCTCGTCTAAAACACACTTAACGCCAGAAGCTATTTATTTCACGAGGGTTATTCCCTCGGCGCAGTGTGTACGCCTAACATTTTTGTAATTAGTTTGCTCGCGAGCCCGTGGAAGAAGGGAACAAAGGAGGGTTGAAACGCGACCGAGACGGCGAGCACACCAACGCTCACGCTTTACCTTCACGCATACAATCGTTCCTACATCCACACCTTCCACGTGTTTCGCGCCACCGCCACCACCACCACCACTAGCACGCGCAACTGCAAAAGGTAGTTTGCCAAAGAACAGTTAGCGAGCGAAAGGAGAAAAGTCGAGAGGGATGGAAAGCCGGTTTCCGCGCAGACGACTTTCGAGAGACAGAGAGAAAGAGAAAGTGGCGTGGTCTCGAGAGAAAAAGAAACGGCCTGTAGGGGTTGCAGAGGGTAGGAAAGAAGGGACAAGAAGAAACAGGAGGGTTAGTTTCGGGGTTCTAGGAGAGGAAGCGAGAGAAGCAGGAATTACGACGAACGCGATACGACCGCCTAATTGCTGGCAGCGCGTTACGGGTGATTATTTTTTAATTGCTGCGATTAAAAGAACAAGATCACCACGCATCGGTGCGTGCATTGCAACCGTTTGATGTCCGAAACGCGCAACGCCTTCCGATGGAAAAGTCTTCGAAGGGGTTCGTAAAGAGGGTTGGCGAATGCGCGAAATTCGTGTGTGCTCGTGCGGATTCGGTTTCGCGTATATAGTATAACAGCGGACGAAATCACGGAGGGATTCGAGTGGACTCGAGGAAGCGAGTACTTTGTTTGCCACTCTCTTCTCTCTCCTCCCTCTCCCTCTTTCTCTCTCTCTCTCTTTCTCTCTGTTCTTCTTTCTCTGGCTTTCTCTTTATTTTTGTCCCTCTCTGTTCGTCATCGATTTTACGCTTGACGTTATTTGCATACTTTACGCCGATACGTTAACGCCGCCCACGGGTTTGCCACCGAGCCATTGACAAATTTATTTGCCGATTCGGCCAGGTGGATTTTATCGACGGATAAGCAGCTTCGTTAAATCGATCGGCCGGATCGATGCTGCTTGTTTACGACCGGGCTGTTTTAACGAAGCTGAGGAGACACCGACACTATTTTACAAGGTCCTGTCTTGTTGCGAGAGCGATACGGGGTGACGTTATGCAGACTGTTTGCCGATGATCGACAAAGGTTTGTTTCCGTGGGTTGAGACTCAGGGGTGAGCCCCTGCGTTCGCTTCTTTGGCTTCCTGCGGCTGGAGTGATTAAATTCGTAACTTATATGGTCGTGTCCTTCGTCGAGACGTTTCTGGATTGCAGGGGTCGTGGACAATTGTGAACCTCGTAATTCGATCTTTGTGCAAAATATAAATTTTCTGATTTGACATATTCTGTAAAGTAACAAACAACTTCGGAACAATGCGAAAACGTTCAAGCAGAATAGCGATCAATGTTAATTGCAAAACATCCACGCCGACATAAATTCAAAAAATGGAAACGGAAATTACTTTCGTTTCGACCCAACATACAAGTTTCAAATTAAAAAGACTACATCGCCGACGAACTTCGCCGCAGGCAACATCCTGAAATTTCAATCACGACCTCACAGTTTCCTTTTTCACTCGAACAAACTACTCGCGCAAGAAGAACTTCGCCGTGGCAACAGTTTGCCCCGATTTTTGCATAAACTATCAGCAAGACTCTGCCATCTCGATGATCTACTTGGTTGGCTGTTTGCTCGCCGAGCGACTCTATCGCGTGATCATTAATCGCGCTTTTGTCGATGCATTCACCGCGAGCCGCGCGGCGCTGTCGATGAACAACGATCACCGGGGTTCCTTTGAGAAGGTTATTAAGTAATGAAATACTCCGGAGGAGCCTGTAAAGATGCGCGACGGACAGCTGATGTCCGCACGCCTTTATCTCTTCGCGGAGAGACTGGCAGGTCAAACAGAGAACCTGTTCGCCAGTTGTCGCCGAACGGTGAACAGAGTCACGGTTGTTTGTTTCTGCAAAACGATCCAGCCGGTGCTCGCGTGAATTACGATCGTCTGGCTCTCGATCCTCGCCGACGCGACAGCCTGTGCGGTCTAGATCCTCGATGCACGAGTTCGCACGCCTAACGTCGTGACCATTATTCGCGGCGAGGACAGTCCTCGTTTCCCTTTGGCCACGTACTTCCGCACCTACAGCACCCTCTTTCCGGGCTGACACTTCGGCCAAAGGCGTTGTTCGACGGTAGGCCCTGATGGCGTCATTGTCACCGAGCATCCTGTCACTTTAAGGGGTGATACTTTTTTTTTTTATTGAGCCACTGAAACCTATTATAGGTTTATTTCAGCTTTAACAGTTTTTCTTTTTAAACAGTAGTCTTACAGTTAGTGTACAATGACAGAATTAATAATCTCTAGAGGTGAAGATTGCAGTCGCGTAGAAACTGAAAGATATATTCACAGGCTTTAACATTAGGTTTAGCAAAGAAAATGTCCGCTTTTGATGGAAGAATAAACTTAATTTTACGCAACTTATTAACTAATTTAATTCTTTGGGTATCATAAAGATAGCACTGCCATAAAACATGGTCTAAGTCCTCGGAACTATAACTACACTTACAACTAGGGTCACTAACAATGTTTACTCGATGACGAGAGGCAGCGAGATTATAATGATTGGCCCTGATACGATTTACTGTGGTTATAAAACCAAAGGGGGTGATACCTATGTAACCCTAATTTTAGCATTTTGTTGGAAAGGGAAAAAGTAATTATTAGGATTTCATTCGTACGTATTATTACGTGTGATTAATTTGTGTTCTTTCTATGTTCCAGGTAAGTCGATGTCTTCTTCTACTGTGCTATTGGCAAAAGATGTCTGCTTGTGGAGAGAGTAAGTCGAATGATTTGCTACAATTAAAAAAATTTATCTTCTTCGATCTTCTAAAACGCTTGAAAAGCAAGCTGTAGAAACCGTTGATGAAACAGTTCGTTCACGCGGACAGGAAGCACAATGGCGGTAGATGAAATGTACACATAATTTGCTTTGCGGTTGCGGTTACGTCCGCGGCGATGGTGCCCGGAAAGATCGATTATGTTGAGAGCGGCCTAAGCAGCGCAGATTAAAACAATCATTTTTGCTCGGACGAGCATCGCCGCTTGCTGTTTCGTCATATTTCATGGCTGGTTAGCCGCATAATGCGGCGGGGCAGCTTCAAGAAGTGCTTCGGCCCTTAAAGGTCGTCGCACACTAGAACGCCTCGCCTGCTCTCAGGCACCACCCTACCGCGTCGAGTTGACGCCGCGCTGGTCCGTTTTGCCGCACACTAGAACGCCTCAGCGCCGCGCCGCGCCGGCATTTTCAGTGGCGCTCACCACTAGCGCGGCCGTTCCTAACCCAGACCGTTCTAGTGGTGAGCGCCACTGGCGCCAATTCATGTCGAGAGAGAGAGAGAGAGATGCACTCACTTTAAGTTTGTAATCCAGTTTTCATCATTTTTTAATCCACATACAAATAGGGCAAACCTTCAACAATTTAAATTTTTCGAAAAGTTTAAAGAAAATATTGGTTGACCAGCCTAAATACATACTCTGCAATTGGGGTATACGTTCTGTATGTATCTACAAAACGTATTTTTTAAATTTTTAATATAGACCCACATATAAAAATTGTTAAATGCAACTTTTAATATTTCTTCTACAATTCCGATCACAATTGCAATTTTCGAAAAAAATTTTTTTCACATCCTGTAATAAATTAATTGCTATAGCTTCCCAAAATAGTTCAAATCATATAGTACAATATTGAAGTTCACTTTTTATTTTACTGTAACGACCATGACTTTACTACAGGGATGAAAAGAAAATTTTCTCTCGCATGATTAGCAGCACAAAAAAATTTCTGTTCTCGACAATGGTTACTAATATTAACAGCCAATATCAATATTAATATTAATTGTTGTAATTTATAATGGTTATTTACCAGTCAAAGATGATGTCTATATTATCGATCATGATTATGTGTTACTAGAAGACATGTAAATTAATATTTCAGAAGAAATAGATTTTCCGAATAATTTCTGCGAAAAATATGAAATTTTTAGAAATGATTTTTTGTTCTTAAATTAAAAACAACTGTTGTTTCTTTTCACATCCTGTAGTAAATTACAGCACAATCTGCCCTTAAAAAACATATTTTTCAACTTCAAACAAATTTTGTGCTGTTATTATAAAAGATGTTTAATTGTTCTTTACAGCAAAAGATTCTGTAGACTTTACCGAATACAGTGATATGCAATATTAATAGATTATGAATGTATAATCATGTTTAAACAATCGTTAAAGACGGAGAGACACCACTTTTGCACCAATTTTTGAAGATATTTTTGAGTATATCTTAAAAAATAAGGGCCCAGCGTAAAATCAAACTATATGACGCGATAGAGCAGACTTTTATCTTGAGAAACCACCCTGTGAGGTTCCAACGTTGACGTTTCCTTCGAACCAGAAAGCAAAATATCTTCGCCCGACATGAATTGGCGCCTGTGGCGCTCACCACTAGAGTTGGTCGGTGGCGGAGCGGCGCGGCGGCGCGGCGGTCTAGTGTGCGCACATTTTCCGGCGCGAAGCGTAGCGTGTCGGCGCTGTGACGGCGCTGGTCTAGTGTGCGCACTCCCATTGAAACTACATAGGAGAAACCCAAAACAGCGGAGGCGGGTGGTGCCTGAGAGCAGGCGGGGCGTTCTAGTGTGCGACGACCTTTATCATCCTTTCGCTACCGTTGTCGTCGGCTTGTTCCGACGCGGTGCGCCTCGGTGCTGTATCGATGATCTTTTCTTTTCGCCTCCGCCTTCCGCTTGCCCGTGCTCGGTGCATATGCTTGTTGCGACTCGCCTCTCGTTAAAACGAAATGCAAACGCGCGCCGCGCTGCGAGACTATCAGGTTACTCTCCGCAGGCTCCGATTCGTCTCGTTTCCCTTCCGATTGTCTTCTACGCCTGCACGATACATCATCATCTCGCATTCTCTCCGGGCGATGGAAGCACGGTTGCCTATGGTCGCCTTGCGAATCACTGGAATCGCCTCTGGACCTTTAACACTCGAATCGTTCCATCGATCAATACGTTAATATGTATCGGTACTAAAAAATTAGAAAAATATCCTCATCGACCGATCGAGCACCGACCCCAGCATTCGACCAAACTTTTGTCTGTAGGGGTGTGTTAACCACGGTCCAACGTCGCCCTCAGGGTTGTAGCTCCGGAGACACGGGTCTCGCGAAGTCGAAGAGAGGCTCGGCACTTCCTGTACGCCGTACGCAATCCCGCGTGTCCCTCTCGCTCTTTATCCCTCTTCTCTGTATCTGTCGACCACTCAGACAGGGCAAGAGTGCTTTGGGATCCCTCGTTTTCCTTCCCCGGGTTTGTCCCTCCGTGGTCGATTCGTACAGCGTATCCCCGCGTGCTTCAATTACGAGGAGGAATGCTCATTTGGTGGCCGACGGGGGGCCCGTAATGGTCACCGAGCACTCGAAACTATTATCGAGAGAGCCGCGAAGCACGCCGATATGGGCACAATGAGCCAAACTGCGATGCTACGTGTAGTTGAGAAAAATTAAAAATTCTTCGTTCTCGAAGTTCATTTTCATAGTATGTACATACACAGTAGTTCCGGGATTTTTTAATAACGCGGAGCTCGCACAATTCGGCAGTTTTCGTTTGTTCTACTTCTACAATTCGCGCATTAATTCGTTTCCTACCGAAACAGCCATGAAACTTAGCAAACAGTTAACTGTTTAAGAGAGAACACTATACAGACACGTACAACTCGGTAAAACGTTAAGCAAATAATGCTTAATGTTGATAAAATACAATTAGGTTCCTGTGTGCTTACCATTATTTTACCTTCCGGCAGAGCTTACTATTCAAACGCGAACACGACGGAAATAAACATTCGTCCGTGTTTCAGTTTAATCCCGTAAGAATTAATTACCAGCTCGTAATGACTCAACACTTTTGGTTCCTTCCGTGCCTTCAAGCCTCCTTTTAATCAATCTGTTCCACGGAAACAAGTGTTAAGTGCTTGCACCCTTTATAATTCCACTTCGGTGTATCCCCTGTTTTGTATTTCTATTTAGGTGTGTACTTTGCGATTTATTTCAAGTTGAATTTATTCAGTTCGCATGCGGAGCAGAGCGAGCCAACGCAAATTTTTATTATATATGTGGTAGGCCAAACACGCGCTACCAATTAAAAATAATAACACCGATCGATTATCGAATAAACACCGAGCCAACAACAGGCCGAAACACCACTCGTTCGAGCCTGTCAAACCAGCAATTTTCGGCAATCGAGCGATTGAGACGTCGCGACGCCCTTTTTCCCGTGTAATAACAATGTTCCTGGCATACTTGACTCGCGTGCGTGGCCGGCAACGATAGCACTGACACGTGCGTGCGAGCTACGCCCAAGAAAGATGGTGGAAATAAGGAAGTCGTATAATCCATAGGGAGAACAGTCCCTCCCCCCACGACCACTTGGAAAGGACGATCTAATTTATTTTTGAAATCAGGAAAGGTATTAACGTTCGTCGCACGGTACATACACGGTTCGCTCGAGATTGTCGGGCGTCGCCGCATATATTAACCATTTTTATCCGATACGCGGTAAAATAGTTCTCGTGTACCTTTATCGCCCGGTGTACTTCAGTCCCCGGGTACAATTGATACACGTGTCCGGTGAAATTTAGCGGATTAGAATCCGCCGGCAATCCAGGCCGCGTTGCGTTTCTTTCCAACCTCGAGGGGGAGATTATGGACACTTGAAAGCTTACAAGTGGCATTCATGACTCGAAGAAATTTCTTCCCGCAAAATTATCGCCGGAATTAATGGCCAGAGAGGACCGTTTAATAGATATCACACCCGTGAAATTATCTGAAGGCTCTGACTTTTTTAAACACCTCATATTTTTCACCTGGCATAGTTTATTAACTTCCCGATTTTATAGGGAAAGTAAAAATAGCAATTTATTTTGCAACATTACTCTGCTATAACAAGGACCCAAGCGAGCAACGAGCATACGATGTTGGTTTAATGCGTCGCCATATAGCAAACATTTTGATAAGTAGAAAACTATTGAATTTCCCTGAAAACGTATAATCTTCTTAAAACGTACACTTAATAATGATAATAATATTATATATAATAAATTTGTGATTTCGGCACAAGGTTCGATCGTTTCAAACCACAGCAAATGTGCAGTTATTTAAAAATGCATCTCGATGTTTCGATCCCTATGTGGATCATGTACATCTTTAAAAGTTGTTCAGTTACGCTGTTTCAAAATTGCCGCCCAATACGATTGCGAATCACCATCGATCGATATCGACAAACCAATCATGCAACGGGTCTTCTAACCTCTATTGCGGTTCTGTTCTAATGCATATTCAGTTACATTTCTGCCACCATGGAACAAAGTGCGGCTATTTGTAACTCCTTAGCATTTGTTTAAAAATTTTGTTCTCTTTGTCACAGCAAGTATGTGGTTTTTAATTTGTTGTTTTTCCGTTGGATTTACATGGCTGTGCTACTTTCGTTTTTCAAATTACGTTATATTATACATACATTATTTTTCAGACGCAAAAAATGTCTATTTGAGAATGATCCACATAGGGATCGAAACGTCGAGATGCATTTTTAAAAAACTGCACATTTGCTGTGGTTTGAAACGATCGAACCTTGCGCCGAAATCACAAATTTATTATATATTATATTTCGATCGAGAGAAGAATTTACCAATAATATTATATACTGCAATTAACGAATCGGGAAGTTCTTTGTGTGACTCTTGGCGAGTCACACACCAAATATAAAACGTTAATAGCTGTAGGCCCTACTAGCCATGCGTACCAATAACCCTCTAGTTTAACTTTTCGTCCACTGCAGTCCTACAATCCATGTCAGAGAAAATAATACACATTTAATAAATAACTTGTGATAGAATTAGTTTCAGGTTAGAACGTCCGCCTTGAGAGTGGGACAAAAGTAGGAAGAGGAAGCCGCCCCTAATGGGTACGAGTTTTTATTAGCTGGAATCGGTGTTTGGCTGGTCGAAATTTTTAATCCGCCCCGGTAGCCGGTTGGCAATCTCCGGGAAAGCACTTTTCCGGTCTCGGCCAACGGCGGCGGGCGTCTTGTTCGTCGCCCCGTAGACGACCACTAGCTTGCATTTCTTATCACGGTGATGGGGTGCACGCCACTGGAGTGGAAACACCAATCGAGCGATGGAGATTGCGACGCTAACCTCCGGGAAAAGGCTTTTCTACTGGAAGACCTCCCTCTGCGCCACTGCGCTCGCCTGCCCCGGCCCCGACACAGTACTCGTTACTACCGATCTCTGTCTCTCCGTCTTCATATTCGACGCAGAGATCTCCAATCTTGCATATTCGATGCGTCGCTTCTGAGAGATTAGATTCCGTCTATCCTTTCCGCGCGGCCTCTACGACCGCTTTTAGTCGACTCTCTCTCTCTCTCTCTCTCTCACGCATACACACACACTCTCGCTTTCTCTCTGCCGGGCGTGTAACGAGCTATCGAGCCCTCGAGCTTGCCTCTGATAGTTGCGGTCAACGCGGCGAGCCTGGAAAGTGATTAACGGAGACGCGGCCGACGGGATTGCGACCTTGCAAACAATCCTGATGTCCGGAGCCTTGCTCCAGGCCTGCCTTTGCGGCCTGGACAGCGTTGAACCCTTCACTTCCACGGCGCAGTCTTCTTTCAACCCCGGCTGAAGGGGTGCGGATTCCGTAAAGTGTGTTGTCGGACTTTTCACAGCTCGCAGACAATCAGCAGATCTGTTGTAATTTTCCTAAGAATTTCTTACCACTGGGAAAGTCCTTTTCTTGATTTTTAATCCTGGCCAAGCAGATATTCGAAATATTCGAGATATGCTCCCGTCATTCGGTCAATTGTTCCAAGCGTATAATTATTTATATAATTTCCCGCGACCCGGAACTGCTTGCACAACTTTCGCGACCGATAACACTGTCCAACACCAAATTTGATTTCAATATACTGTTGGGTCCTTCTTATCGAGTTTTTTGCGCTGATTCCGAATCTGTCCTTAATTTTTCTCCTATACGCACAGTTTTTGAAAAACATGGCTTTGAAAAAAAAACATATTTTTCAACTTTAAACAAATATTGTGATTTATTATAAAAGATATTGAATTGTTCTTTACAGCAAAAGATTCTGTAGACTTTCCCGAATCCAGTGATATATAATTTTAATACATTATGATTGTTTGAACATGTTTAAATGTATTAATATTATATATCACTGGATTCGGGAAAGTCTACAGAATCTTTTGCTCTAAAGAACAGTTCAATATCTTTTATAATAACATCACAATATTTGTTTAAAATTGAAAAATATGTTTCTTTTTCAAAGCCATGTTTTTCAAAAACTGTGCGTATAGGCGAAAAATTAAGGACAGATTCGGAATCAGTGCAAAAAACTCTATAAGAAGGACCCAACAGTATATTGAAATCATAAAAAAAGGTTGAAATTTGTTGGACAGTGTAATTAATTTGGCGGCGCGGTTCTCGAGGCTAGGTACAGGGGATGAATAGTCTACAACAGCATAGTCAGCGTAGAACTAATAGTTGAGCGAAGCTTCAAATTGATTCTTGGGCGCGACACATCCCCTGTACCCGGGACACGCGTAGTCTCCGGGAACATTGCAGTTTCCGTCTGAGGTAAACGTTCGTGGCTGCGCGGACAAATATTAGCACCCCTATTATTTCTTGTAATTATTCCGTAGAAACAAAAGTCCTCCGACGATAATTTCCCCTTATGCAGCGGGGACGGCGCGGCGCGGCTGCTGCCCTTAATCGTTATCGTATACGAGCTCGTTCGCGAAACCAACCCCTTTCTAGCAGGCATCGGGGTTACGCGTGTATCGTTAGTGTGTATAACGAGAAGCTGGCAAACAGTTTTCTCGTGTTCCTCCGAAGTTGCTGTTTGAGGAGTGAACCCCCGTCCGCGGATTCTATTAGCCTCGGCTCTATGGTCTCCCGGCGCCATTTCGCGACAGAATGTACATCGTTTCGAGAGAAAAACGGTGTCCGCAACGAACGAACTGCACGGCGCCACTCTAATCCCCAGGGGAAACTAGAAAATCTAGATTCCAAAATTACTGGCCCGACTAAGTGCCCGTTACCCGTCGAATGGCAGACTGTTCGTAAACAAGATGGCGATCCCGTAAAACTGCGGCATATTCGTTGTCCCAGCTTATTTTAGTTTAACGGCCAATAATTTTGACGTCGATTCCACTCTCTGCTGGCTAGATTCATCGAAAAATCTTACACATCTTTATTAGCATTTGCAGACCGAATACATTATGACTCGTGAATAAAAAGGCGGGTCACCGTCAGGTCGACCTTATCAAGGTGCACCAGACAAACTGTAATGATTTATGTAGACCGTGGCTATTACTTTCGTCGTTCTCGATTAGCTCACGTTGGCTCACCTTTTAATTCCCGGTTACACTTGAGCGGTGCTGTCTCAGACTTTCACGAGACAGACTATCGCTTATTTATCCCTTCCTCGATCCTCTGCTCCTTCCCCTTGAAAAATCGTTACGATTTATAGGAGACGTCGTTACGTCGTCTCGCAGCGATCATTACCACGAAACAGCGACATCCTAACATGGTTTATACCCTTCGATATAGACGGTAACAGCCAAGGGGTTAGTATGTGACCCAGAGAGAAGGCTGTGCGCGCCGAAGAAAAATCGCAAGAAGGATCCTCCAGCCCGGTATCCTCGACTCGGTGTTCCCTCCCTGGAGCCCTTTGTTTCACTTGCTGGCTCTTTCACGCAACAAGAGTACACGCTCGTAAAGTACACTCGTTGCGATAATGCGAATTTCGAATGGCACTCCTGAGAGAGTGGAGATTTCCAGCTCGCAGCGATCCCTCGATATTCCCCGAACGTTTCCTTACACGTTCTCTTCCTCTCTCGCTCTCTTCTTGCTCCCTGTTCGCTTTCCTCGGCTCGCCGGTTCCTCGAGACAATTTAGATCCTTTTTAAACGGTCTGCAGCCTGAATGTACGGTACGGCACACATACATGCAGAAGAGAGAGAGAGAGAGAGAGAGAGAGAGAAGCTCGCGTCCACTTTTAAACGGACAAAGAGGTACGTGACGCGGCTGGATACGCACAATCAGCCCGCAGTGATTGAGGCATTCAACGCGTGGGCACGCACTCTTACGCGCTCTTACGCACGCTTAGAAGCGGACCGCTGCGCTGCGCTGTCGAATTCTCACGCTCTCTTCGGATCTATTTCTGACACGTTCAACGCGGATCTTACACCGACGTTGATTCCTCGAGTGCCCACAGGAATAGGACTTCTTTTTATCCCAGTGTAGACGATGCCGCTCCCTGTGACCGGGTCGAAATTGACCCAACAGTATCTGATGTAATTGTTATATTATGTATCTTTTGTTTAGAGACGTTGAATTTCTGTTCTTATTTTCGTTGATTCCAAATGCGACGGATCTTCGATTTAATTTTGAAAGTATAGAGGATCAGAGTTTAATGATCAATCGCGTAAATCGATTCCCATTAAAGCTCAGATGCGTTGCTTCTCCACTGCATCGACTTTCTTTCCTTTCACTTTTGGTTTTCTTCTCGGAACTCGACTCGTATACTCTCTATTTGTCTCATTGCGGCGAATTGACGCGTAATTTGCCATTCAATGTATCGGTTTCGTCACGCTGCAGTGGAGCATGATGTCCGAGTCACTGTAGTCCGCCAATCGACGTGTGAACTTTAAACTTTCTATCGATATTTCCGATTGATACTGTTGTGGAAGTCGTTGCAGGAACCTCGAAGCAGCATCTCGAAACGCTCGAGAGAAAAAGAGGCTTCATCTGTATGCCAGACTGCAGATCTTTATTCAAAATAAAGTTCCCTTGGAATAATTTACAACAGGATTTATCCGTTCTTCCAACGAAATAAACGTACCACCACTGGACCGCGGATCTTTATTCAAGACGAAGTTCCCCGGCAATAATTTACAGCAGGAAAAGAATATCGTTAAACTTAATCTCTACATTTAATTTCGTTCCTGGCATTGGTATTCAAGACAAATGCATTGTCGCGGAAAAATGCGCTATCGCGACGCATTTCAAACTGAGGGGCAGTGCAAGTTGTGGGCAAGCTCTAAGGAACTTCTACTTCAACTTCTGCTGACGCCGACTACAAGAATTTAGGAATACCGACACACGACTTACAATTTATTAAAATTGTTGAAGCGGAATACGCAACTATATGAAATCCAGATTTTTTTAACGTGGTTGAGATAAACTAGACAGTTAATTTCAGTCCGAAAAACTGCAGCTACATCCGCGTCCCTGTATCGCGGAGCGCCGCTTTGCAAGTGACTCAAGGGAAAGATATTTTCATGGAAAAGATTCGCCGGCTCCTCGGAGGAAAAAGACCACCTATCCACTTCGCGGAAGTATTTCTCCAGGCAGATACGCGTCGTTAAAGTTGAATCCGAAGAAGGCATCCGAGAATTCCTCTCGGTTGCTTAGTCCTCGCAGCAGGGGGACCCGTCGTCGGTGGAAGGGTTCGACGGTGCACCTGTCCGATGCAGGGTTGATCAGCAATCCGGAGAGGACAAAATTTCAATCTTGTTGGCCGGTTTTTTTTTTCCCCGGTTACATCCGGGACCGGAGGCGGCGTAATTTCCCGGCGCGTCTGGCCGCGTTCCGTCTCCTTATCTCCAACTTTAATTACTTCGTTTTATTCGGAAAAGGAGGGGTTCTCGCTCCCATAATGAGAAGTCTGGTCGTTCGGCCCTCTGTCATCGGCGTTCATCGTTCCGCGGGGGTGGTTGGTAGAGGTGGCTGCTTCCCGTGCTCAAAGTCCGCCGTCGATTCCCTTCTTCCTGTCGAGGTCCGGGTTCCCCCTGACAAAGGCCATCGGCCAGTTTTAATTAGCCTGAAACGCGGCTACCATGGGATCCACTTATTGAAAAAGCCGAAAGGCCTGTCCGCCCACGGAGGACCTGAAGAGAGGAGTGAGAGGGCACCGGTCATTTGTGGAGCGTCTTTCTTCGCTTTTATTAACCCTCTCCCCTCCGTGCCTCCCTCTTCGTGGACCATCCAAGCCCCCGGACCCGTTCCGCTCCTCCAATATCACGTTATTGCACTCCGCCGCCTGCAGTGTCGCTATAACCGACACGGCGGTGTAGGTGGTTGCTCATCTAGCTGCTCCCCGTTCGATTTATTTCCCCTTTCTCGGTGGCCGTTCTACTCTCTGCTCTTCTTCTTCTTCTTCATCATCTCTCTTCTTCGCTCTTCTTCTTCTTCTTCTTCTTCTTCGCCGACGCGACAGCCAACCGCGACGATCGTGCTGCTTTATTTCCACCTGCTCCCGGTGTGTCCACAATACGCGGCAATAACCGGGGAATCGACGGTTAGCTCGATACCACCGGTGCGTGTCCGCCCACAGGAGACCCTGACAAAGACGGCCATCCACGGCTGCTTTGTCCGGGTCACCGTGCCTTTTTCCCGACTTCCAACAGCCAACAGCTCCAGATCCTATCGCTGCATCTGAATCTAAGTGTTCGTTACGGATACGCGATGGAGACTCTGCTCGACTTTTTTTCCAGAGATCGACCGCAGATCCATCACCGGCGATCGCAGCATCAAGATCTATAAGCTCGGCGCTTCTTCGACCTCGAGACGCCTGAACTTTTAGCTTCTCTTCGCGTTTCTTCAATCTTTGCGCTCGAACGGAGGAGATCGAAATGGCACTGCCGTAATCCCACGCGATTTTTCGATTACTAGATTTAATCGATGTTTTACCTCTTTGTTTCAGGTAAGTTGAACCCACATCCTACTCCCAGACTCCTCTCTCGCTCTCTTTCTCTCTCGGTTTCGGTATGTCAAATATTTAATCCAACCGCTTTCTCTTAAAATCCACTTAATCCACGACTTCGCCTCGCGGCCGCGATACCGCCGGTATACATTTCGATGCTGCTCTCCCGTGCTCTTTGAAATTACATTCTTCACAATGCTACGGCGAAGTTATTGCTTCCGGTTTTGCTGCGGCAGAAGCACATAGCCGCAGGAAAACGGGGTACACGTACAAACGTACACACACGGTTTGTGTTTGGTAAAACGGCGGCTTCGAACGGCCCACCATAACTTAAATTACTGGGGACATACGCTCCGTCTTATTCATTCAATTTCACGTTTCTTCGACTGTTTTCGTATAATAGCCCGAGCCGTCGAATAAATTCTGAACACTCGCGCCGTTAAGTATCGCTTGACTAATATGTCTGTTTATCGCTGGACGGTTCCACTTATCAGACGTGTTTTTCGAACTCTCGTTCGTGCGCGCCTCGGTGAAAATAATACCTTCACATTTTTATTCGGAAGGTGAGATATCGCTTTCGTTAAAGCGAGTGCGAGGAGAAATACCATCTGTCGTTAAAAAGTTATATTTCTACTCGGTGTTTATCGAGGATTCGATAATCAGAAGCTTCTTGCTATCGCAAGCTGCGTTAATTGTGTGCATGGGACGTTGAGTCATTATAATGTTTCCCGTACATTATTCGGTGAAAAACGTTTTATCATAATATTTGCCGTACGTTAATTGATTGAAACTCGTATCATTCGATGAAAACATTTCATTACAGTATCTCGCGTACATTATTCGGTGGAAATCTTTCATTTCGACATTTTATTACGACATCTCGCGTACATCGTTCGGTAAAAACATTTCACTTGGACATTCCTGCGTATCATTCGATAAAAACATTTGACTATAAATTGTACAACGATCACGGTACACGGTAACAGATATTGATTCACTTTTACCGCAACTTGTGTTTACCAGTGAAAGAAATGATTCCACCAGGGTGCAGGAGGGTTAATTGTGTTCCAGAAACGCTGTTATCGATTGGATAATCCGATGAATAGGGGACGATGATTGGAAGGTATCCGGTTCCCGAAAGAAACTGTCCACCTCGCGTCATATTCACTGTCGATACGAATTTTTCTTTCGAAGGAAAACCCGAGATCGACGAGCCCCCGACGAAGAAAAATCGTTCGTTGCAGCTTGAATACAACGCTCACGGACAATGTGCCTTGTAATCTTATACTTGCCCCCGCGGCCGATGCCCGGATGTCTTTTGACAAATATGTTGGATCGTCCCACAGTCTGCTTCATCTATAATGTAATTCGAGATCGTAACTACTCGCGGCAAGATTATATTATGAGTTAGCTCGGGGAAAAGGGACGGCCCCCGACGACACCAGAGAATTCTGACCGAAGGTCCACCATCGCCATTACTCACGCGGTCGTGATTCATTAGAGGGTTCTAGGAGAAATTAAGCGACCCGTTACACGCCGCGCCGGTCCGTGTGATTTTTGATGTATCGAAATTATCAGTCGTTAGGACAGCTACGGGGATTTCAGGATACAGTCTTTGATCTCTTTGCTCTCCCTGTACGGAAAACTACTACTCTAATCGTGACAATAAATTTATGCCTATTATGCTGCGAATTTCGTTCTACGCTCCGAGATTGGGCCGTTAGTATTTCCGATTTTCTGCATAATTCCGATTACAATTCTAATTATAGATACCATTACGATTCTGCATAGCGCAGCAGAACCTCGATTAACCGGGTCATGATTATCGACGATCTCCATCATGCCTGATCTTGGAATGCACATAGTATTTGTATAATATCTGCAGGATGTACCACGTAAATGGGTTCACACGAATATTCCCAATGAGAAACAACAAACTCAACAAACAATTAAATGAAACGCGCTACAGGAGAAAATCCTGTCAAGCAGTTCTACTTAACATACGAGGAGGCTCATTTCACAAATAACACTTGAAAATATATCGAATCGAAGTAAAAACGTCTCGAACACGAATTACGAGGCAACAAGCTGGGAAAACGTTTTACAAATTCAGTTTGACTGGCAGTAACTCTCAGAATCCTTACCCACGTGCACCATCAGCTGTCATCGAGTAATTCCAATCTGCCCACTTGCATCCTTCAACCGTCAGCTTCTGTAGCATACGCGTATTCCGAAAACACAGAAACAGCCTATAAGGAATCCCTCGGGTTTCGATTACCTCATTCTCGACGCAACGAGGCCGTTGCAATTCCGCCTCGGAACCTGTTGTTGTTACAATAATTCAACCGTTGGGATTCACGCGGGAGCGACGGCGGGTAGGCTACCGATCGAGGACAATAACGGAAAGATGGCGGCGTAAATTTCCCGGGAGCGAGACTGTAACCGTATCGCGGCTCCGGGGACAAGAGACTGGGGCATAAAAGCAACGGGGAAAAGATTTTCGATAACGAGACGGCCTCGCGCCGCGATGCAATAAAGCAGGGAACGGGGGCAACGTAATCCCGAGTGTCCATAAAGACCGGCGAAGGAGCTCGGGAAAATATCCTGGAACCGTAGGGCGCGGCCTCGGCGTTAATAATCATGCAGAGCGTCGAGTGTTGCAACCCGCCGCAGTCGCAGCCCGCGACTGCATCGGTCCCCTGCACTTGTCCCGCACCGGGTTTATGTAAAACGAACAATCGAATTACCAGTCGTTCATATGGAAATGGAGCGGCGTGGGTGGGGGAAGACGGCCGCGGTCGAAAAATTTTGATAACGTGCCCCGGCCACTGTCGAACACCGTCGAACACCGTCGGCGCCTCACAGGGGCAAGTTTCAACAAAAGTAATATTTTTACATCTACGATAAATTATGGAATGTATCGCACTATTGTTTGCCACTGTGCGCCTGTTTCTGTTCGTTTCTCTTCGACCGTGGTTTCGGATCGTACAAACAATCGGTAGGATGTGTATAAATAAGCAAATGATTGTAAATATTTAGTTTACGCAACGGCAAATAGTAGATTTCCTATGCACGAGCTTCTATTTGTGTTCGATAGTCGATTTCCGCAAATATTGTTTCGTCTTCCGAGCGCATCTAACCGGGGTTTTGCATGAAAAATTGCTAATAAATCTTTCAATTTGGGTTTACCAGAAAAACCTGGCATCTCTGAATGAAATGCAATTATTTTATCCCACGATGCACAGTGAATTTCCAACGGAATCACCGAAATAACAGTAAACTAGAAACTGTGAAACAGGTGATGCGAGCGTCGGTGTTAGGTTCGCCGCGTGCAACGCCGTTACGCGGGGTTCATGGTTGTTTAACGCGGCCGGGAAGGATTAAATCGATCAATTACTCGGTTAATGGGTTAATAGAGGTGGTATGGTGGTAGAAGGCGGAGGCGAGAATAAAAAAGCGTTAAACAATGGCAAGTTGCGTGCCAGTGGGACCGTCGGAGCCGCTCGGGCTTCGTCCCAACGATTTTGCACGTTGTACCGAAGCCCGCGATGAAGATTGCGCGTGTCCGATCCCGCGGAACGGTGTCAAGCTTTTTCCAAGCTGGAAAGTCGAGGATTTTCACCCCTCTTCGAACGGGCGACGGTGACTCGGGAGTTGCGAAGACCCGTTCGCTCGTTTTCTTGCGTCGCGGAAATTGTTGTCTTCTGGTTCAGCTGGTTTTGCAAGCTCCGCTGACTGAGCAAAAACAGGAAGCACTTTATAGTTGGTCTTCTCTCTCTCTCTCTCTCTCGTCTCTCGTCTCTCTCCCCTCCTCTAGAGAGAGGAGAAAGCTGGCTCGCAGAAAATTTTAACTGGGAAAGATGATTAATGGGCTTTACGAGGATTCCGTGTAGGGTTGCAACCGGCAAATGTTTCGTTCCAGAGAAATTCGAACTGAAATTAGGGACAGGTGTGGGCTGCTTCTCCAAATTGGAGATCTAATTGTGGACCGTGCTGCTCGGTTTTTGGCCTTTTGCTTTCGGTGACAGTTTCATTAAACGGTCGGCAATTTTGGGTTTCGGGTAAATTCGTTTTTACAGTATAACAGATGGCAAAAGCATAAAATTACATTTGACCAACTACGAGAGCTGCGAATCCATTTGTACGCCTAACAGATACTAGTTTTTTCCTATATCGGTGATGTATATGGTGTCCTCCATTTCCCAAGTGTTCCATCCGGAGTCTTTAGGTCTATCGACTAGGCCCCGGTAATTGCTTTCGAATCCAGTCGGGCCGGTCCGTCTCGAGGGTCCGAGTTAAGGCAATAACGAATCTTTGGACAGCGTTAACCCGAAATTAATTGACCCCAATCGAGCGAGCGGGGACCGGTCGCCGGTTCGCAACGCGATTTGTCCGGCACATCTGCCGAATCTAGCGTGTGTCCGTGGTTAAGCCTCCTTCGACGAACCACTGTGACCCGAGAAAAGAAAAAGAGGCAAGACAAGGAACAGATGCGGCTCTCGCTCGCGAATCAGGAAATCTCTTGGGCACACGCCGAGAATTTATATGTAACACGTAATTCGTAAACAATTACGCGTTTGTTGCAAACAAGAGTTCAATCAGTCCATTATTTGAGTCGAATCGCGGACGACAGAAAGCACGTTTCTCGCATCGGAAGCCCGCAAAATTAGCTCCGTTTGTCGCCGAATATCACTGGGACGATCGCGTCGCTTTGTTAATGACTGCTCTCACTTTTGTTAATGTTTATATGCAACGACAATTACAGTATTATTCGCTTTCACGATAACACGCTGCGAATCGAAATACGAGGTAGATGATTAAACTGATGGAAAACAGAGAGACTACCGTCGTCAGCATTTATTACACGCAGACACAGTCGGTGAATATAACCGTGCGCAATATCCACCGATCCTCTCGACGCAACGCCAAAATCAATTCCCTCGGAAATGAAGTCCCGAGGAAATTGAATATTACAAATTCTACTGTTTTTGTAGTTAATATCGCGTCTCGCTTCTGCCATGACAGCGATACAAACCTTGTGTAAACAACCGGTTCTGTCCCTTATGGGCGATCAATGCGTCGATACACGAGAGCAGCTCCCATAAAATCGGGAATTTGACACTAGAACCAGGAGGCGCGAAATCAAAGGATCGCTGGTCCCAGATTTTTCCATTTATTTTATTATTGCCGCAATCGGTAATGAAACGAAGCACTGATTTAACATTACCGCAATCACGAGATTGACTTCGCGGGGCAGTATTGAACGAATTTACCTCGGGTGTAAATGTACTGTTACAATTTTTATGATATATTGGAAACGGATTGCTCTGACCAATAAAATCTGGATTCACTGTGAGCGTTGGCTACATTAAATTAATTCGGTCTTTCAATCTCATATAAACCATGAAAGAAGAATCAGAGCCACATTGTCGCTTCCAGCTTGAACTCTGGGCCAATCAGGGTCTGACTGGCAAGTATGAAAATGCACCGCGAACGATGCCCGAATGTGTCAATCGGCTGGCGCCGCGTCGGATTGCGTCTTCGACGCTAATTACGCGGGAAGCTGTGTCGCGCTTGCGTCGCGTCGGTGCCGTTCATGTTTATTCAGACGGTTTCAGTTGTCAGGCGGAATTCCGTCCCGGAAGCAGGATTATAAAGTCAAACCTCGCGGGGGTGGAAGTCGGGGTGGCGGAGAAGGCTGTTTCGGGATCTGGAGAGGGGGAGGGGGAGGGGGGGCAGGTAGGCGTCGCGACGGGCTCTCTTCCTCGAAGCGTCGAATTTCAGACGCGGGGATGGCGAGCTCGCAACGGCGGGCGACGAGTTTTGGAATTCGTGGCGCGTAAGAGGCAGCCGGTAATTAATAGCCACGCCGGCGAGAGTTTGATTACCTTTTCGACCTTATCTGCGAGCCGTTCCCCGGCATCCCGGGCCCGGCCGCGTTCTTCTAGCGTCGCGCGCGCAATTCCGCCCATTTCCGCTGCACGCGCCAAGAAATTAGCTAAGAAACTCCGCGCGCGCGATCGAAGCGGGGAGCCTCGAGCCGAGACAATGGACCTCTGAGGTTTTGTTAATCCTGGGGCCCTGGAAACTCGCGGAATCCAGTTACCTACCCGTCTAGCCGCCGCCACTCGCTAGCTTCCCTTCGCTTACCTTCGTCGCCGCGCCGCGCGCCGCACCGCGCCGCGCCGTTGCCATTCGCTCGCTCCGCTGGACTTCTTCTGCCCGGGTCAACGGATATTGTGCTCTGTCTGGAAGGTGCTGCCGACGACCTTGGCTCGCCGGCAATTAAACACGAGCCTGTAATATTAATGAATCGCCGGCTAACTCGGCCGAGCCTCTCAGATAGCGCTTTATTACCAGGAAGACGCGCGTACACTGCTCCGAACGGGTTCATCGTCTTTTTGTACATTCTTCGGAGCTGATATGATGTCGGGAGAGTTGCGGTGATTCATTATCTCGTTAACCGAGCAAGAGTTAACTCGTTATAGACTTTCAGGAATTTTTCTTCGTAATTTAACCAATGGCTCTTTCGCTTTGTCGTGTTCCAGTCAGGCTCTCCAGATCAGCTCTCAATTCGACATCGTGACAATTTTTCTAACATCTGTAAACATAAATACGTACAAGGTGCATGTACAGTTCGCAATTCCGCAGACGTTCCCACAAGTTCACACCATTGGACTGTAATTTATAGAAGCGATAACCGCGGAGACTTCGATTTCATGGAAATCTACATAGATTTTCGATTTCTCTAAATAACTTTTAAAGAATGCGAATGGATCGGTAAGCAGTTTCTAGTAAGACAAGTCCCGGAGGTGCGCCGTAATCGCGAACATGTGCAGTTTAGCAACCGCTTCGTGCGTACCCGATCGAATGTCCGCGCAGTAAAATATATATACATTTTCTTCCTCGCCATTGATTTTATTGCGTGGACAACAGAAGTATGAATAATATTAACACCGTTGAATGCGGGAAACTGTGATTACGCTCTCGAGTAGGTCAACCATGGAGAGAGACCAGGGAGTGTAATCTCAGTCGCGTGACTGCGTTCGTATCACGCTCGGATATGCTCGGTGTTTATGCGAAGACAATGCGAAAGGCGCCCGCATGCGAATTATCAAATTCAAGGGTTTTAAACGATGATGGATCGCTGGAGAAACCTACCTCGCTAGGAATAATATTCGATAATAAGTTATGGATCAGTATTCGGATAGTAGAGGTTTATATTGTATCGTGGATGAAGCACGTCGTATACTACCAGCGCCACCATGGATTTTCCTCGAGCAGCTTGAACACTGTCCCCGATCAATGGATCCCAGCACCGAACTTCCGACTCTTATCAATTATCCGCGAGCGGGGAATCGACGCGAGGTTTACCGGGTTGTCGGCAGCGGAGCGTGGCCATCCAGGATAATCACTTTGCCGAAGAAAACGGACGATCCGCCGTTAAACGCAGCCGGGGGATCCGGAGTTGCCGCGAACTTCTCGAGAGGGCTCATTGGTTTCCAGTTAATCGCGCGAGCCAACTGGACCGTGCTAACGAGGCCCGGATGCCACGAAACTCGAAAAATCCTAAAAGTTGACTAAAAGGAGCGAAGACTGTTGGAGCCAAGAGAGGGAAAGAGAAGTCTCCGAGTACCTGCCGCGATCCGGAACGAGTTGGAACGAGTTGGAACACAGAGGAACAGAGTGGAACAGCGTCGGACGTCCATTGAGGCACCTCATTGTGCTGGGAATCAAGACCCCTGGAGGACAGGGAGATGACTGGGCGACTGTTGAACAAGGCCGGAGGAGAAAGAGAGAGAGTGAGAGAGGACTCCGGTGCGTGCTGGGCCGGGTTATAAGCCGAAAACAATGGCGACGGGGTTTCTTGCACCCTCCGTGCGTCAAGCTGTACATCCTGTAAGGCGCTTACCGCAGCACTCGACGATTGTTACACACGGCTGGGGCGGGACGGTTGACTTGATCCCGATTTCCCGGCGCCGCGACGCTACGCGACGCCATGTATATGAACCGCGATCAGGCTTTAGGGGAGAACCGCGTTAAACACCGTGTCTATCTTTGAATTTATCGCGCCGGATAACCGGCTGGCCCTCGCCGTTATTGATTCCCCGCTGAGACGCATGAAAGATCAGGATTAACCGACGCTTTACGCACCAAAAATGGTCGAAAGTGCTGTCAGCGGGTCGCGCGATCGTCGAACTATTTTTTACCGATCGATAACACGTAAATTCAACGAGAGATTACGTTCCAAGTAAAATAGCAGCTGGAAACCAGCGACAACGTTTTCACATGGTTGAATCCCGCAAGTCATTTTGCGATGCAAATATTGTTGCAGATCGTCTCGTTGTCGAAACGTCCGCGCGTGTTGTTTCTTAGAAAACACAAACGTCGATCAAGCGCAGTGTTCACTTCCTGCAGTCGTAACGGTTAGATCTAGTAATGCCTATCGTTATCCATCCCTGTGACATAATAGGGCTGTCGGTGAGAGATGTAAGGAGGTCATCCCATTATCTGAGCACGGTTCTGCTTATGCGAGTGTTGTGGGTCAGCTTCGATGACGTTCGCTGGTTCCTGTGGAACGTAGAGATAACAAGAGGAGTCTCTTCGCGTTCTACTAATTTTTAGTAGTACATATCTCAAAAGCGATAGAATCTCGGCAGCGGAACGCAGCTTCGCGTCGTGAAATGCATCTCGCAGGTCCTCGAAACTTGCGGAGCACGTTTTCGCGAATTGACAGGGAGTTCGACGTCCCACGCTATCGAGAAGAAGCCCGTGACACGCGTGGGGGTTCTCGAGCCCGACAAGAACCTCTTCATCGTCGAATAATCCGAAAGAACGAGACAGTCGTCGATTCACGGTTCGAACGAGATCGTCCTCCGGCTTTCACCCGATTCTTCGACGTTCGATTACCGCTTGCGAAAGCGCGCGTACCTGTCGAATAAACTCGTCTTAATTCCGTGCCGTATTTCGTTTTTTCTTCTGCTCCCCCTCTCCTCGGCGAAGAGAAATAAACGAAAAAGAACAGGGGCCCGGCGCAGAAGAAGAAGAAGAGGAACGGGGATTTAAGTCCATCTCTCATATAATGTGTACGCGCGCGTGTCCGTGCGTGTTCGTGTGTAGAGCGTGCACGTATATAGGAAAAGGTACGAGGGTCCAGAAAGCCGTACGCAAGTACACGAACACCGTAATCCGATACTTCCGGCCGACTAAAGGCTTTAAAGGATAAAAAGCGACCAGCAAAAGTTACCCCGAAGCGTTTTCGACGCGCTACCTTCTGGACGTGAGACCACGATAATGCGCTCCGCGTTGCCATTTAACGGCACAGGACCCGTGGACCGATCGTTAAGACTTCTCTTTCTCGCCCCGCGACCCGGTTCCTTTCTTCTCTGCAACCCCTTGTCACTTTTCTTTCCGTCCAACCCCCTTGCCGCCCCGCAACTCCCTCATCCTCCGGTTACGACCGTCTTGACTCGCTCCGTCTGCTACGTGATCCCGAATTGTTTGACTTCGTCGGTCTCTTCGTGTTGTATCAGAGATCGCTCTGTTTTCGCACGAGCCGACCCACCCCCTTCATTAATTCGTCTTTGTAATTTTAGGTCCCGGGGTCGTCCCCACACCTACCGATTAATTGCGAACCGAAGATCGGCCGGCACCCTCCGTAGCTGCTCGATCTGCTTTTCATCGTCGCTGGTTTGCTCTGAATTCCGTCTCCACAATCGTTTGGAATATCTGGCCTGTTTCAGAATTTCACCGACCCGAAGTTAATATTTAATAAAACAAAAATAATATCTGGCAAAATTCGAATCCGAGGAGAAATTGCAACCAGTGCAAACACAGCCAGATAATATCGCGAAACGTATCGTGCTTCGGCGAAAGAAATACTCTCTCGTCAGGTGTTATTAAACCAAACCGTTGATACTTAATCAACGATTAAAAATCACATCGAAATATCCCGGGTAAACGTTCCGGATCGAGACAAAGGTCTCCCGTCCAAACACCGGGATTCTAATCACCGATCCCACGATCCCACTCACGAATTCAAATGCCGGTTTCCCGGAATGAAGAATGAAATCTCAAGGCTGCTCAAACTCCGTGCAAATTGAGCGTCGATAGCCCCTGGCGGGATGAATAATTTACATCGGATCCGTGGGAACTCAACCAAATTCCTCGGTTAATTTCTGGCCGTGGGATTTGCTACAGTTTACACGGATCCCCGAAGAAAATGATAAACGTGCCAATTAACGAGAGCAGAAGGGCCTCCGAAATGATTCTTTTTGTGTCTGCGAGATGATTTACTTTCGTACCTGAAGAATCGTTTTTTTGACAATATGTATTTAGAAATAATTATAAAGCAGAACTTTTAAATGATTCGTGATCCGAGCCTAATCGTTCGACTCGGAAGCCAACAGGATTATGTCCAAGAAAGCGCACGACGAAAGGCTTAAAAAATTCACTCCGGTGAAAAGCGAGCTTCCGTAAGAACGTCTGTAAGAGCACCGGGGCGGCCATGTTTTTCCAGGAAGAGCAGACGATACAATTAACCGAGAGGAAGTCGCGAGGTAGGGGTGAATTATCGTCAGTAAACAGAGGTGCGCGCGGACGGCTACTTTGTCCAGGAACTGGGAGCATCCTGCTTCCTGTTTTCCCGACGCGGTGCGGCGCGGCTCCTTTGAAACTTTCAGCATTTCGCGAAAATCCGCGCGGCTCGCATAAAATAAAGCGGTACACGAGGAGCGGAGGCCGAGGATGTTGAGGTCGTCGCGACAAAGGGCGCGCTCGCGCCGGGCTTCCGGCTTCGGGTAAAAAAACTTTTCACTTAAAGTTCCCCGGGTAATTCGAAAAGGCACACCTGTACAACCGCGTTCCCCACTTTGTCGCAGCCGCGAAACTTCACCGGGGCATGTCAAGAGCCCGCAATTCCGGAGAACCGTTTCCGCGGCGGTAGCCGATGGAAACTTCTTGCGAATCTTCAGGGTCCGAGCCAAAGGGATGGACAAAGAAACGGAGACACCCAGACGCCGGAATTAGGCGAGAGAACGATGTCAGAGGACCCTCGAATTAATCGACCCACAATACTGAGAGATTCATTCAAAACGGTTTGCAAGATCACGCATCCTTCGTATTGTTCAATTTCGATTTTGAAATGCGAATGTTGTGCATCCACGAACTGGTTCCACGGGGATATCCGCGGCCGGGCGATAATTTCTCGTGAAAAAGCGGCGTGGTGGTACAGAAAGGTGAACGGAGTTCGAACAGTCGAGTCCATTTAGCGGATGGAGGGGGCGCAGCGTCGTAAATCCCGCCGCGTAAATGAGTTTCGCCTCGTAAAAGCGAAAGAATCCGAGGAACGGAAGGCGCAGCACGCTGATACCTTGCGGAGTAGCAGACACTTCGACGGGGTCCTTCGGCCTCGATAAGCCCTGATCGATGCGCCGTTAATCTCGGTTTCTTACCGAACACTTGTCCCTGCGACGAATTTACCAGCTTTCGGGTTTACCTCGGAGACCCTTCAGCCCTCGAAAAATGGTCCGCCGATCGCAGTTTACACGTACTGCACTTGGAAATCGGTTGCGAGAACCCGGAGTCCTCCAAAGTTTACTGCTTGCAGGCTGTTCTCGCAGGAGACCGAGTCGATTTCGCACTTTCCCTTGGCGATCGTCTGTGGGAGACAGCACATAAATAAAAAGTATAAATAATCTCGAGTTTCCAAACCAGTTTTAGATATTAATTTGGGAGAATGCTCGATCCTTCGGTGCATCGCGGCGGATGAAACGCTCGGAACGGGGTGAACGACACAAAAGCGGCCGGCCTGCTTCACGACTTGCATCGTTACGCGTCCGCGGCCGTCATTACGGTAATTTCGAGCCCACGAAAACTCCCGGGTCGAATAATTACGGCTGCCGGTGGTCGAACACACCGGCCCCGCTGACTATCATCGATAATAGGAAAGCACTTCGCGTAATTTCGATGCCCTTTCCACCGTTTACCCGCTAATAAGTCGAGGATACCGGCCGGCCTGTTACGGATTCATGCGGCAAGTCCAATTTCGGGCCAGGCCGGATTCAATTACACGCGCGTTTAAGCAATTCCGAAAATGAGCCCATTGCTTCGACGCTCGCCTACCGGCGAACGGGTTGCTTCCTCGTCCTCTCCGCTCCTTAAGAACGTCTCGGACGTTTCTGCTCTCGCGTATATGGTCCGTGAAGAACACATTGTAGTTTCTTTCGCTGTGAGAAATTCGTGTACTGTTTGCCTGCGTCGGGACGTCGCCGTGGGCTTGCTCGAATCGGCAAGGTGAACTTCAATTTCGTATTAAATTCGAGGAAATAGCAAAGGAATGTTTAGTACCATTCACAAAATAAAAATAACTCTTCAATCCTATTCCAAAATATATTTGAAAAATATTCCGACACTGTAAACGCGTCAAGCACCACGGATCAAAATGCTTCATTGCACCTTGTCTGAAGTGCCGAGGGCAAGCTAGCCCATTGACCTTGAGCAAAGTCTCCGTTCTCCCTCAGCCTCCCTCGAAGCGTCCACTTTCATTCAGGAAAAATCGAGAGGATCTTTGGGGGAAAAAAGGTACAGCAGGTCTTTCGTGGTTTTAGGTTTCGAGGAAAACACTCTCGAAGGTAATCCGGTAATCGTGCAGCGACCTTTCTAGCCGGTCTCGTGACGAACGAAAGTATAAATTTTAGTTTGAATGTTGCGTTACACGAGGATCGCGGGTCTAGCTCGCAAGAGCGGTGGGCGGAACAAATGGGATCGCACGGGAAACAGCGTAGAGGAGGGTCCGCACGTCATAAGATTTCCGTTGGGAAACAAACAACCTCTATTACCAGCGCCCCGACACGAGAGGCAACCTTAAGCGGGCGCCTAATGATCCACAGGGACATCGTGTAGATCTGCCCCCGGGTTCGTTTGTCTTCCAAGGACCCGGCTTACTAGGCCGCGGTTTCAATGCGAAACGCTAACAGCATTTTGATCGCCGATTATCAAACGGGCTTCTGTCTGACGAATCCCTGGGCCTAAGATGCTTAAGAACCCTGGGAACCTTGAGACACTCGACGAGAACATTCGTCACGTGAAAATAGTCTGGGTATTGTACACTCCAGGTGATCAATACTTATCTTGCAGTTGGTGAAATGTCTTCCCGGACTCTCTACGAAAATTCACGAGCAAGTTTCACTTTGAATCGCGTTACGTTGGACTGGGTGCTGATCGATTCTGATCGAACACCTTCTGTGCACTCCTGTATTTCTCCTCCAGAAAAATTAGATCACTGTTTTTTGTGATTGTTCCGCAATTATGTGATAAAACGATTACCAATGTTCTCAGTCTTGAAGGAAAATTTTTGACGCTGAAGGAGGTGTCCTCGAGGAATAGTCACTCCCGGAGCGTTTGAGCTCTTTCTTTCAGCTCTCGCGGACGCAGTGTAGCATTGTACGCCGCAGATTGGTTTGCATTGTCATGGAGCCCTGACAAAGTGCCGCGTCAAAGGACGAAGTGTCTCGTACCGAAAAGTTTGAGGATCTTTGTAAAACGCGGGCAATTCCGGCCGGTTTCTTGCGAGCTCGCAAGAAAAGCTGCTGGCATTCTCTCAAGCCGCGGCGACGACGCCGGGGAGGAGCCAGGAGGGAAACCAAGAGGCTAACTTCCCGGGTTGTTTGTATCCACTTCTTGGGCTCGTTCTGCCTACAACGATGAAATTAAACGCTCCTTTAGCCTCTCTGTCACTGGCCGCACCCGTCATTTTTCTCGTTCCTTTCCAATTAATCCACGTTTTTCATTAAACTTTTCATTATCCTCGCCCCCCGGATCGCAAACCGAACAACGTCGGGACATCTCGAGAATCCCCTAATGAAGAAATTCTACCGTAGCCCTTCTCCAAAAAATTATTAGGAGTACAAATAAGTCTCCGCCGTTTGAAATCAGATAGCGCAAGTTATGGCGGCTAGTGTCAGATGTAAGACGTAATATCGTAAGGTTGCACATCTGTCAACAACATAACCTCGAAATATTAGCGATTGTGTATCAGCGTCGTATATTTTTTTCGTGCGAAAATGTCGAGTTTTGTGCCGAATAAACGTCATTTGCGGGAAGTTCTGACTTACTTCTTTAATTTGAAGAAATCTGCAGCTGAGGCGCATCGATTGCTTGTAGAAGCATATGGTAAGGCTGCATTAAGCGGGAGAGGTTCTCGTGAGTGGTTTCAGAAGTTTAAGAACGGTGAATTTGATGTCGAAGACAAAGAACGTAGGCCGAAAGTGTACGAAGACGCGGAATTGGAAGCATTATTGAATGAAGATTCGTGCCAAACGCAAGAAGAACTTGCACTTGCATTATCAGTGACTCAACAAGCGATTTCACATCGATTAAAATCATTGGGATTGATTCAAAAGCAAGGAAATTGGGTTCAAAATCATTCTGCATGGTAATGCTCGTCCTCATGTTGCGGCGCCGGTCAAAACCTACTTGGAAACACTTAATTGGGAAGTTTTACCCCACTCGCCGTATTCACCAGACATTGCTCCTTCTGATTACTACTTGTTTCGATCGATGACGCATGGTCTGTGTGAACAGCACTTCACGTTATATGAAGATACCAAAAATTAGGTCGATTCATGGATAGCATCAAAAGATGAAGCGTTCTTCCGACGCGGTATCCGGATGCTGCCAGAAAGATGGGAAAAAGTAGTGGCCAGCGATGGACATTACTTTGAATAAAACACAAGGTACCGTTCTTTCGCAATAAATGCCCAATTTAAGATGAAGAACGGCGGAGAATTATTTGTACTCCCAATACTTTCAACATGTCCACAAAATACAAATTCTTCTGAAAAATCGGAACGCGTTGCACCGAGAACTTTTCTCGAAATATACTCGCCGCGCCGCGCCGCTTTCGAAACTACGAGCTGCATCGACGTTCAGCGTAGCCCGTCCATTTCTTAAAACTGCCGCGCCGTAATCCGGCCTTTTAACGGTTCGACTTCCCGTCGAACACACGGTATCCGATGACCGTGTGCATTCCCAAGCGTTGCGCAATATCTTGAAATACGGGCCACGATAAAGAAACTGGATCAAAATCCTCGGCTTTCACCCCCCGGTAAATTTTCCCGGTGACACAAAGCTTCGGGTACCATGGAGACCCGTGAAAGCCGGAAACCCGCCGGCGGAATGGATACATTGGAAGAAAAGGGAGCCGAGGGATCGAGGGAGGTGGCTTTTCGAACCTACCACCTCCTTTATTTTTCCTTCCTCTTTCGCCACACATTTCTCCCCGTGGCCGTGGTGCCCGCTTGTTATTTTACCTTTCGTCAGCCGTCACGCATCTGTTGCATCCCGGATATTAATTATAGGATAATCCTTTCGAGCCCTCCGTGCAGGTCCCGAACGAGATCCACCCCCTCATCCCCCGGACCTAACCCAGACCAGCCGTTTGTCGACAGGTGAAAAACACGGTATGGGGAATCCAGTATCCTTCTCTCTCTCCCGTTCTCTCTCTTTTTAGCCACGTCGGAAGTTCTCCGTTTTTATTCCGCTCCCGGGGATTAATTTAATGCGACTTACAGTTTTGCGGCTCAAGTCTCGCGGCCATTGTTCTTCTCGGCCCTAAACAACGGCAAATCCGGGAAGTTGTTCGTTCTTCTTCTATGAGGGATTCCCGACCATTCGGATAACTTAGTAACTCGAATGTATTTGTCCGTCGAGATTGTACAAGTTTCCACCGGGAAACTGGGCTATCGGAGATTACATTTTTCTGCTCGCTGGTCCACGGATTAGCGTAGTCCATGCTGGAAACCTTCGCCGACGCTAAGCCGGGGAACTCGAAGTAGGTGCGCGCGAACTTTGCTTGGCTTTCTTTTACCGAGATTTTGACCTGTTGTGTCTTCGGATGTGGGTGTAGACGTTGGTTCCGCCAAATTCGCGTCTTCCAGGTCGCCCATCGTTCCACAGCGTACTCTGAACTTTGAACAGCTTGAACTTGCATTTTTCCTGGTTTTATGTTATCGTCAAAGCGCCGTACACAACGTGTATTAAAAATTTACACGACCCATCGCATCGAAGAAGAACGTACCAACTTTCCGAACGGTTCTGCATCTTTTATTGAGAATAAAAACTTTCTCCGATGCACGCTGTGTACGTTTTTCTGAAGCGTCATACCTCTTGAGAAACAGCTTAGAGAAACACGTGTATTTTTGGCCAAAATTATTTCAGCTTACAGTCACAGTAGTGCAGTAAGCTGACGGCTCGGTAGCGTGAAGCAACATTCGCAGCCTAATCGGCGCCGCGCAGGTATCGATTGCGAGCCCCGTCGATGGCTAATCGTTTTCTTCATGGAAACGGGTTATCACTCGAAGAACAAGCGTTCCAATCAGCAAGTCCGCGTTGGCCGTCGAAAGATAGAGCAATTTACGCGGCCTGGTTCGGAAAATCCCGCCTTTTCGAACAACCCGCGTTTGCCCGCCATTCGACGTAATCGCCGATGTAATTCCGATCCGCGATCGAGTATCTCCGGGAAGCCGGCCGAGCAATTTGGCGGGCAATTAGAGATCGATCTGCTAGTCGGCGCAGGTGCCGGTTAATTGATCCCTAATTGCCGCGATAAGTTGGCCGACTTTGCGGAAACGGATCGCCGCCGCCACCGCCGCGCCGTTGAACCGGTGCTGCGCGGCGGGACGTGAGCAAAAGTCCCGCGCGGCTTGGCCGCCAGAGAGCAAAAGAGGCGAAAAATAGAGGAGGCGACAAACGTCACCCGGGACTTGGAAAGTGGCCTGATCATCCAGGATCCACCCTGCGCAGGATCACCCGAGCGAACTCTCGAAGTTTCGCCGCTCGTTAGTGTCGCATACAGGCCGGCCAACTTCTCTATTTACTCGCGAAATTCCCGACGTAGGAAATATATTTTCCAGCCAGTCGATGTTTGCCCGCATCATCCTCCCATCAGCCTTCGCTGCGGACCGATTAGCTCTCGTTCTTTTTCCGAACGAAACTTTGGGAAGAGAGTACTGTCTTCACGGTAGACCTAATCCTTACACATTCGTGCCGGACGGGTTGCTCGCCTAACGGGGTACCGTGCAAGTTTCAAACAATTGGTAAAAATTAACAGATATAAAACTAAAGTACCGAAAAGTGTCGCCATACAGCAGCACAAGCTTCCGACAAAGCATCAAATGGCCCAATGCAAAACGATGCGAAGCCACTCGCAGAATTTTCTATCGCACAAGTTTGAAGTGGTCGTGGAGGGTTTGAAGTCCATTCCAGGGGCGAATCAACCATTGAAACGGTTCGAAACAATACGGCGCAGGAGAGGTTCGTCAGTGACAATCGCGAGGCAACGTCGCGGGGCCAGATAAATTTACGATCAAAGAGATTTACGCGGCGCCAATCAAGGCCGGCCCTGTAAATCCAGCTGGTCTGGAATTTTCTCTACTCTGCTGGGCCGACAAGGACGCGTAGAGGTCTGTGTGCGCTGTCGGGTCGATCCGCGAAGAGATCAGGCCCGTCTGCGCCCGCGGAATTATTTAATTTCCATCCTGCTCTTCTCGGCTCCTCGACGCCCGGAACTTTTCCGGCGGAATCGTTAGCGCGGCTCGCAGACGGGACTCTCCGGATTCACTGGAAAACTGAATAAAACTCGCGTCGTTCCAGGGGTGAACGAGTTCAGCCGGAAACAGGGGTTGGAACGGGGGCCTCGAGGACACCTTCGCCAGGGTGCGCTGAAAAATTTAACGTGGAATGTTGGAGAATCGCCGGGAAACGCGTTGGGGAGAAAGGCTCGGCTTTCGAGAGATTAAATAATGAACTGTATTGAACGGTCCCTTCTTTGTGCTATTTTATGAAATATTTTTAAAAATGAATTTCTTTTCGCAATACAATTCAAGAATTCCTGTGCCAAACTTTAATTCCGCAATTTTGATTATAACGATGAAATTACTTTGATTCTGCGGGCTTTTCGGAGATGATAACAGAAGAATATCGTCAACCGATTAGAGACAGCCATTTACTATACCACTATCCACATCACCAAGAAATAGGGATAAGGTAGCGAGCATCGAAGCAGGCTTCGGATCGCTTTCGTTCGTGAACTGGTTCACCGATGTTATCGCGGTTTAATAGATCCTCCAGGGCCGCGTCCGGCGGATTAAACGGCTCGCGAAGACACCGAGGGTAGCAACGGATAATCCGATGGCGGACGGATAAGGGTCTCCGTGAATCCCGCCACCGGCCCTCGGCCAGATTTATTGGCTCTCCCGTGCACGCATAATGCCCGTGGAAAAAAGGGGACCAAACACACCACGACGGCGATGCAATTTCACGGGCTGCACACCTGCAGCCACCGTTAACGAGAGTCGCGGGGACTTTCTTGCTTTTTCACCGGGCGGCTAACGAAGTGACTCGCAACACCCTCGAACCTTCGCGTCGCGAGCTGGCCCGCCACCCGACACGATTTAAACAGGCTGCCGCGATGCTTCGAGCCTCCGAAGAATAAACTACCGGAGAAAGGGGTGAAAGGGGTGAAAGCCGAGAAAGTAACGCGGAGTAACGAGGCGTCCAATTATCAACTCGTCCTGACGCCCCCGCAGCCTGCAGTCTCCAGCATCTTTTTCAACCCCTCAAGTTCTCTGGATCGAAATAAATAGTTATCCTCGGTTTTTAAAAAATTCTGATCGTAGTTCAAGTTAGACTTTGGTCAAGAAGATGCCTCGAATTGTAGCGAATAATAATTTTGGTATTTATACCTACACGTAACTCGATGGTAGCAAATTGTGAATGAACGCTCGGAACCCCAGTCTCCGTCGCTTTGACGGATCGTTAGCGACGGATTGCAACTGTTAGCCGGTCAAGACAGCATCCCCCGAATCGTGACACGTCGCTCGTTATCGTAAACCAACGACAGACTTATCGAGGAGCGTTCTTGCTGTGAGCAGACAGAATTGGTGCATGGGTCAGAAGATTTGACGCGGTGTCCGTCCACCGTCCAATGAGACGACGGAAATTGGGGACACCGGCTAGGGGCGGTAATGGAAGGATAAGGAAAAGTTGTCCGTCACGCCACATGCGGACGTCTGCACTTCTGGATATGATCGCGTGTCCGCGAAAAATTCGCCCGGATCTGCTCTCTGGAAGAAAACCAGAAACTCCGTCAGACGTTGCGAACGGAAAACATGCTGTACTCCTTTCGAGATTTACTCAATTGTCATTAATCCGCTGGCCCGAACGTCAGCCTATCATTCTACACTTTGTTCATATTATTCATACTTCAAGTTTCTTGAATTTCTTGATTTGAAAGGTTCTGAACATCTGGAAGTACGCTTGAATATAATGTTCTCTTAACCGATCGATTCATGTAGAATTGTTCGAGCGAAGAAATCGGTACTCATGCAGAAATTCAACGTAAGAAGAAGAAGAAGAAGAAGAAGAAACGGTTTAAACGTAGTTCTCGATCGAACGTTAACTTCACGGATCGTGACTCTGCCGCCGACTTCCGAGGTCGGTGTGTTGGTTGTTACGGACCGTTCCAGATTCGAAAAGGTCCTGATCTCTTTAAAGAAACGGAACCTTTAGGAGTGGCAATCGGGAGATCGCAGCGTGATAAGGGACAAGGCTCGTGGGAGTACGATACGAGCGCTTTCTCTGCCTCGAAACCCTGCAATTCGCCTCCATCTTGTAACAATGTGGACACATAATTCGCCTTCAAGCGAGACAAATCAGAATTCCAGCCCGCGGACCTTGTAACACAATAGAACTATTTCGGCTTTGATTCGGAATCGCGGAAATTTCTTGTATGTGTACAACTTCTGTTAATATCACGAAATTTAGACATTTACACTGCATTTCATTCAACATTCGTAACATTTCATTTCTGGCTTCGACTTCCACTTGTGTAAGTTCCGCTTCCAAAAAATCTGAAAAAATCCGCAAGTACTCGCTGAACGACTCTCGATTTCGAAGACTGAGAAGATCCGTCTGCGGTGCTTTCCCAAACTAAAAAATTTACAAAAATCCGCACTCGACCCATTTCCCGAAAATTCCTGCTGAGCGTTAACTCTCGCTGCACGGGCCTGCATTACATAGCGATCGTGTTGGGGGCGGAGGGTGTGGGTGCAGAGGGTGTATGAAAGTTTCATCGCCCACGCCACCGCCTCAACAGGTAACAGTGTGGCCCACGGTGGATCGAGGAGACTTGTAACGTTGTCGGACAAAGGTTGGATCGTTGACGCTTGTCTCGGTTCGATCGTTGTCTCGGAGGAACCGGAGGTGTTCGAAGGAAGATCCTTGGACCGAAGGAAGACATCCTCAAAGATCCTGCGGGGGTTGAGGAACGAGACGGCGAGAGCTGATTGGAAGCTGCAGATATAAAGGCTCGATCGACGAGACCAGGTATCTGACGACGGGCTTCTCAATTAGAGATCGGAAGTGGCTACGGGCTTCGCTCTTTGTTCTCCCTCGCCCCCTGGACCAGTCGCTTCCGGTTTGCGTTCATGGCTATCGCGTGTCACCGAGCAAATGACATGCATCCGAGAAAATTGACTCCGCAGTCCTTTGAAATAAAGGACCGACTCGGATTCGGCTTATTATGATGGTTTCCTTTGCGTTCACGCGCTATAACCTGTACGAGATAAAGATCTGCAGTCTAGTGCTCTAATTGACTTATGCTAAATGCACAAAATCAGTCTTGTCGTGACACACTGCTCAATCAAGAAGCACAAAGTCAAACACAATCCGTCACCGTAAACACCGGCGACTGCCAACTGGCAAAATCCAATTGGAACATCCGCCCCCTACGAAACTAGGTCGCCGAATGCTAACCACCTTAGAATAAATGTAATCTAGCATCCTGCACTCTAGATCTTCCAATCGGAATCGCGACAGCATTCCCGCGCGCATCGCTCGGAGCACAACAATGCAACAATTCCGAAAGGAATGTCGCGTTAATTGCAAAATTACGGTTTCCCAGGTAGCATGGCGAAGGAGCTAATCCCGGGATCCTCCGTCGGAAACGGTGTTGGCGACGTCGGCAGGAATCAGCACCGATAAATCGTGGACGCCGGCAATAAACGTCCGGGCGCAATAGTTAATGGCGATTCGTTGATTATGTCGCCGATTCGACGATAATCCACGGCCTGGGCTCCGCGATATATATCGCGAAGATCCTTTCCCGGTCGCGACGTCCGCTAAATCATTTTTCCCGATGATCTCGGAACGATCGGTTAAATCATCGGCTCGATTGCCGTCGTCGAACGTTGGATTCTCGGCACGCCAATAAATATCCGAACGAATTCTCTTGCTCTCCACGTTTACGCAACGTGCGTACGCTTTAATTGCACGCGTTTCTCTCTCCTTGTTTCTCTCTCGATCACACGTTCTCTCCGGAACAGCCTCGTTCCAGCCAACGAGGCCGTTCTCATCTCGACCCGTCGATTCCAGCTCGATCAACACGCCCCTCGCTTGTACTCAATTATCGATACGCCCGTTGCAATTACTCGCGATACTGATAATAATACGCGGCGACTGCGTATCGGTTCCTTGGAAATTACACGGCCCCTCCAAAATAAACGACCACGGCCTTGCTTTTCGCCTTCGAACCAATCCGAGCCCTGCCCACTGTCCGATGCGATTTAGAACCGTTTCTGCGCTACGTTCGCTGAAATACGAATTTAGGGCCGGTCGAGCGGTTCGACTACCTCTTTAATCATTCGGGATGCTAACACTCAGTCTATCGGATAGGCTAAATGTTGGATCTCAAAGAACCGCGACACGCTAAAATTCTTTTTAATATGATACATGAAAGTTCCTATCACGCAGATCATTCGAACGTTTCGCAAATAGAAACTGCCTGGCATTCGGGATGTTGTTCTACTCCGAGGGTATAATGATCGGAGTAGAACCGGGAGCGTTCCGAAAGTCTCGTTTGTTTTTTCAAATGACGCACGAACTATTGTTTATCGACGGAACTTTCGCGAATATCCGGAAACACGCGGCGGCAATGGTGCACAATGACGGAAACGCATACGGCGGCGGTCTTGCCTGTTTTTAGCTCCCGTCGAACGCTAAGTGGCGCCGCCTAATTAAAAAGTTTCCGGATGCGCGGAACAGGGGCACAATTATAATTTCTGGCATTAATTGTTCCGTTTCCGTGGCTGACTAATGCTCTCGACTCGTTGCTCGTGTTTCCCGAAGTGACTTTGTTCATATTTCTGCGACTCCGACGACAGAGTAAATAATTGAGCGACACGAAATCATTTTCGTATCGATTTATTCTACTCGAACATTCATGGAAAATATTTTTCTAACCCAGACCCATTAGCGACACGCGGCGAGCAATACTGCCTATGCAAAAATGCAAGGGACCTGATTAGCCACGTAACAAATCGAAACGCGAAGTGTTGAATTCGCGCGATGCCGTCGGACAGATTGCGAGTAAAAGATCGAGTGTGTACGTCGACCGGCCGGTTTCTAACAAATGAAGAAACCCGTGAGCTAGTTGGTCAGCGACGGTCCGAGTGAGAAATGGACTGTTCTTGATGGCCGATTCGTTAAGGGCGGGCCTCGGGATTCAGTGACTCGAACAATGGGAGAGAGGCGATGGAAAGTCGTTAATGACACGAGGCAGCACGCGACGCGTGAAATGTCGTCCGCCGCGATTTCCACTCGACGACGGGGCTCCAGGCTTGAAACAGTTTCCATGTAAATACGGTAATGGACACGAGGAAATGATACTCGACGCGATTATTTCCGTTCCGGGACTTCTGCGGCCCGGATATTAATAGCCGATCGCGAAAACTTGTTTAGAGGGTCGCATTAAGCCCTGGACCAATGCCTCGTTAGGTGTCGATCGTAAATACGGAGGTAGAGAGCCATGAATTTGACACGCAGGATTACTGGAAATTCTGGAGAACGAGTGGAGGCGGGCCCCGCGACGAATCGACGCATTAAGATCGTTGGCAGTTTGGGTTTGGACTCTACAGCAGCGGTCAGTTCGACTGATTTATTGAGCTCGAGTGGTCGATGCTGTTAGGATGTGTTTTCTATGAAATGGGTGGATTAAAATCCACGTCGAAAATGTTCCTTTTGAAATAAAGATCCGCAGCGACATACTTCGGTCCACCTAAAATTGGTCGACCTGTATCTCTTATCGGTTAAATCCTTAGCGATGACCTGTAAGGTGGCCTGACCTATTAACGCTTTACCTACCGAAAGCCTATTACAGTAAAAGCTCCTTCGTTGTCCAAAGGCCGGGGGTTTGAGCGGACAACGACCGTGCCCGGACACTATTTTTGGTTTATGACTGCGTCTTTAGTGAAACGGCTAGTTAAATGACAAAAAAAGCATTCGCAGTCAAAAGCAGTCAACTGTCTGGCTTTAAAAAACTCCTTATTTCCTTGCCATATTCCTTTCGTATTGTTCTCCGTTCTGCGCGGGTCTAGACAGTCCTGGGACACATCTGGCGACCAGATCCACGCAGGCCTAATCCTCTCGTTGACAGGCAGTGGAGTGGGTAGGCACTGGACAACGATCGTGCCCACGATTCAGGACAACGAAGGAGCGATTACTGTAGTAGGATTTTCAATAATTGTGCTGTATCAAAAGAAAGCATAGAAATTTTCTTTTACATTACCATCTTAAATGAAATTATTAGATGACGTTATTGAGGGTGACTAGTTAGACCACAATGAAAATTGCTGTCACCGTTGAGGGTTCCATTAAAAACTGTTTAGCCATGAACCATATTTTTCAAAATTATGCAATAATCACCGATCAATGTGTTATGAGACTGATCTCTCCGGACCCTAACAGTACATGATATCTATAGAAACAGTGGCACTTGCGATCGTAAATCGAATAATTATTTCTAATCAGGGAATCCAATCAATTCGCCGACGGCCGACGGGTAACATGGCCTCCAGATTACAGAGGCAGGCTCTCCCCATCGTTACGTCTGATTCATCCCACCTGAAACGACAGCATCGGCGCTCTCGAAGGTCACATGAATGTCGCCGGAGTCTCTCGTTCGTACGTTCGTTCCACGCGTTACAATTTGCACGGGCAAGAAGAAAGCCGGGTTTTAGAAGGAGAAAAAGAGAGAAAAATGGAGAGAGAGTATGTGTGCACGGTGTAAGATCGAGCGCACGAAGGGGGTAAAAGAACCGACGGGGAGAGAGCCAGACTGAAGGAGTGGAAAAGGGGAGGAAAGAAGGGTTATGCGAGGGAGAGAAGGAGTCAGGGAGTCAGGCGAGGAGAAGCGAAAAGCACGAAACTCGCATTTCCCTAAGTATAACGTATGCTCTTAATCCCGGAATTTATGCGAGCGGAATTAACGCGCTGCCGAGGCCCGACTCGTCTCGATTGCGCGGGTGTGGCGCACCGGACCGAGAACGCGATTTGAAATTGCGCTGCGCTCCGCGCATACTACACCTGATACATCTGTGACCAGCTACGACAATTCTCCAACTCGAAATCTTCGAAATATTTCAAACCCCTCGGATGCTTTTCCAGCTGGGAGTTGTCTAATTGTTAGAAAGAAGTCTCGACTTTTCATACTGTGAGAAAAACTGTGACAATTTTCCGCGTCTCGTTGCTATTTTCACGAAAAAACGTAAACGTTAAAATTACGTGGCAGCTTTTAAGGAATTCTTTACTGTTGCAGCGTTGGAAGTATCGTTTTTTTCTTGCGTTTTTTAAGAGTACTATATTTTTGAAATATAATTACAAAATATTGTAGACACGTTGGAAAAAATGTGAAAGTCTGCACACCTTACAAGCGAGCGTTTCTTAAACACTTTATGTGTAACCAGACTGCGGAACTTTATGAACTTGTAGCTGGCTGAAGCTTTCAAAAAAAGGCAGCAGTAAAGTGCATACACAATTCATGTTGTTAAAACTTAATACAGTTTTGAGTTGTTTCCAGCCTGTCGTAAATAGTCTGCGAAATTTATGCATTCATTTTCTCGTATTTTTGCCTCCGATTTTAAGCAAGTCTCGTACCACGGTATCCATTTATCATAAAATCTAAAAGCGTCCAACGAAAACGGCGTTACACGCGTGAAAGTATTCGGTGTCGCGCTTCTACAGTTAAATGGCTGGCATAATCGATGCTCCACAGAAGTGTGGTCCAATTGAACTATTGAAAAAAGCTTTCGCACAGCGCGTTATTGCCTCCATTATTCATAGGGCACGAGCAACGACAAGATAGGGATCAAACACCTACTCGATCACGGCAGGCCCGCGGTGTCCCGCGATCGACAGGATCGATATCACTTAGCCGCGTCCGGGCTGCGATTTTCATCTTCGATCGGATCGTTCCGGTAACAAATTACTCGTTCGACAGTAATTTACGGTACCTGTTACTCGCCGGTCCACGAGAAACTTATCACCGATTGCGCAAACATCCCTCTTCAAACCAGGGCGTGTTGTCGTTCGCAGAAATGTCGCCGGTCGTTTCGACGTTGCATACCTCTTAATGATCTTTCTGGAGGAACGAACGGGCAAAGTCGAAAGAAAATTCGACCGATTGTGTCGGATTTTTCAGTGGCGAGGCTCGCACGCGACGTGACGGGAGTTTAAACCGATAGGGAAGCCAATCGAGCCTCGATAGACCGAGCGATTTACCGGTGGCGTTCGAGAAACGCGATCTGATTCGATTGACAGCGATCGACGATGAAATTCTTCCACGGACGAGCCTCCGCTCGCTTAAAAGTCGACGATGACCCTATTCGGCAGAGTTCTCAATCCGGGTACGTGTACAGACGTTGTGCAACCGATTTCCGACGCTTGCAAGTCTACCGTGTACACTCGAGGATTTTTCTTCCACTATTTGCTCCGGTCTTGAGAAAAGGAGAACTTACAAAATAAAGAACAAAACGCGCGAGCAGGAAAACTAAACAGGTCACTTGATATTATGATCGAGTTAATTGCTCGAACTGAATCAATTCCACGATAAAATGTTAATCCGCTACCTACAATGTTATTAAAGTTCTATGATCATTGTGATCGATCATCCGGTATTTGTTAATTCCCTTCTACTTTCTACTCAAATATTCGAATTCAATAACCTTTACACACGATCTTGATTTCATACTTACGACATCATTAAAATTTAACTGGTTGGCTCAGTGGAAGATTGATCACCCTGTATCCGTTAATCTCCCATTCCTTCGGCTGAGCTGATTAAATCTAACAAACGCTGCCATACACTTCCAATACTGCAACTATTCCGTTCAAATTTTACGGTTCTCCGAACATTGATCATTCTGTGTCACTTAATCTCTCGTTCATCTTAAATATTCGAAATCGTACCATACAGTATTAATTTAGAATCAGCACCAGAATTTCCATTAAATAGATGCAATGCTTCGATAGAGACCAACTAGTCTACGCAACTTCAACATTCCACGACAAAATTTCATCAAACATTTTGATCCTCGATGAATTTATTACAAAATCGTTTAAACCATCTCCTCTCACCGAATCGTCCGAACCCGCCGAACTCTGTCAAACAATGTCACTTTCATGCAGCTTCAGCAAACCGCGTCTCTGCCGAATTTTAATCAGCCTGTATCCCGGAATGTTTTATTTCCTCGAGGGCCGTAATGAAACAGTTTCGAGAGCCGGAAGCCCCCGACATTGTTTCGCGTTGAATCTGCGGCGAGGGCTCGCGACCCTCTGGGCGGGTGCAATCAGCCCGAGATCTCCGCTCGCGTTTCGCAATCAAGACTAAATCGCGCGAAACTGCGAGAGCCGTCCGCAGCAGGGAGAGAGTGAGTGAATTCCTTTACGGGATCACCGGTACGAAACACCATAACGCTAAAGAGAGAGAGAAAGAGAAAGAGACTGTCGCGAAAGGTCCCTACCTAGGCCCTTCGACTCACGCACAAGCATTCCTGGAACCCTTCGACCCCACTCTCCTTCCGAAATCGGGAAGGGTCCGCGGCTTTAACGCACCAAGACGATTCTCGCGGCTCGGCCGGGTTCGCTCATGCGTTCTCTGCTTTATGCCATTGAGTGCATGGCGGAAGGAGCACGACTGAGAGAGAGAAAGCAAAGGGAAAGGACTGAGGGCTGCGTTAGGTGCGCACACACCGGGATCTACGACCGTCTGAGAGTCACCTGTCGACAAGCAACCCTCGGCAGTCGAAATTTTTTGTTCTCTACCCGGAATATGAAACCGTTTCGCGAGAAACTTCAGCAGAGAATCCTCGGACGGTCAAGACTCCATGTTCAAGCTCGAATCTTAATACGCGAGGTCTACAACCTCGTTGAAATTTTTGCTTCTACGGTCTCTTATCATTTCAGCGTACTTCTTGCATTTTGATAGGACGTATTTCGTCAAGTCGTCTCCAGTTCGGCGGATATCGAAGCCACGGCGGATGCAACTACAGTAGTAGCAATTTTTGTCGGGCTCCTATCGTCCCGTGCAGCCGAATGCACCTCGGTGCAGGCTCGGAATTAAATTCCTTCCAATGGCGGAAGATCTCGACTGAAATGGCGCACACGTTGATTGTAGATTGCACTGGATTGCGTTGATAAGCCGGCGCCGGATAATCGAATTAGTAAGAGATGTTTTCGAGCGGAATCCGTCTCCCGTGGTAAAAATCGATTTCCTCGATCTAGAGACGAGTGGGTTAGAGAGAGCATAGGGAGACCGATCGCAAAATGCCGGCATGCTCGCGCGCGCTCTCTAAACGAGGTCGTCGCAAACTGTCACCGAACAATCAAGATCTAATGAAAAGCAAACAATGCGACCTGCAGGATGCGTCTCGCAATTTCACCGACGCGGAACCTCGTTCCCGGAGATGCAGACGTTGAAACCGCTGCGCTCGGGGGATGCAATATGTCCTCCGTTAAACTAACCTGTTTAAAACTGGGTCTGTAGATGCATCGCTAATCCCCGGCTAGATAGAATCTCCAATAAACGTGTTCAATACAGTGATTGTAATTAGACCACGGAGTTCGTTGGAACATGGTGGACAATTTGGTAGAAAGTATTTGGTAATTCGCTCCGACACACACACAGTGTGTCGAGTATATGGGCTCTCGGGAAAAATGTCATAACTTTTAAACTATGCAATTTTCGAGTAAAGTACCTTCTAATTATTTAGAAAAAAATTTTTAACTTCCCGATTTTATAGGGAAGTTACTGTAATTACCCCGAAAATCGAAAATCGATTTTTTAGCAGATCTTCACGTTTCATGGCCATTGCAGTCATTTTAGACTATTTTCAGCAAAATGTTCGTATGTGTGTGTGTGTGTGTGTGTGTGTGTGTGTGTGTGCGTATGGCCGTTTGTATGTTATCAAATTTTTCGTTAACGTTTTCTGAAAAAGTAACAACGCGATCAGAATGATGAATGATGCAATCGATGTGTCCCGCTGTAACTTAGAGCTGATTAGATTTTGGTCCACTTTGGACCAGTAGTTTTTTAGTTTTTTTAGTTTTTTTCGAAAGAAGTTCATTCAACAATGCAATTTATACGAGAGGATGGACATTTTCCACCGAATAAACAAACATAATCATATATATTTCATTTTTAATTTTTTTTTTTAATTAAAAAAATTTTTTTTTCAATTATGCAACTAATGCTAACGAATCGGGAAGTTCTTTGTGTGACTCTCCAAGAGTCACACACCAAATATAAAACATTAATAGCTGTAGACCCTACTAGCCATGAGTACTAATAACCCTCTCGTAAGAGCAGTCGTACCCGCGAACCGCGAACTCGCGAAGCGAGTGAGCAACAATAACCTCACTCGCGAGCGAGCGGAGCGAGCGAGCAACAATATCCCTCTAGTTTTTCAATTGCGATGACATTGTTTTTATGTCTTTTTTTATTGAGTTATTTTCGATGGACTTGTTGAAGTCTTCACTGTTCCGCGACGGAACATATTATATAAATAATACGCATAAACTAAATGATATACATACATATAATACAACAAACAATAACAAAATTCTATTGCAGAATATTATATATATGACATGTAGAATAAACATAAATACTGTAGGAAATGAATTTACAGATTATTAATAACTTGGACGCGTTCGCGATTGACTATGTTCGGCTTCAGTTTCACGTCTGATACTTTTGACCACGACGGACATATTTAGAATAACATAATGAGTAAACATAGCGTCTTATCGTTTCGCGCGGACTCAAGTGGGAACTCGACAGACTACGCGTGGACGGCGAACGCACGCGTCTCAACGTCAACATAAATTTCTACTATTTATGCAACATTTGTTATGCACTTAAGGTCGACCGTCATATAAAGTATAAAGTCTAATGTGCTTTAAATTAATATAATACAAAATCTCAAAGGAACCTTTTGGTACTTTCTTTAATACTGAATTTGAAGATTGTAAATATTTAAACAATTTTAAAACTAAATATATAATTTATAAGAATAAAATTGAACACATATGCAAGTACTTATCAAATGGCATGCGTTTAAAAATAATTGCAACAAATTTCTTCGAAAGACTACGCAGAAAGCCGCCGAGCGCGAGCGTTCTTTTATTATTTCCTCCCCTTGAGCAAATGTGAGCAGATTTAAACCAACGCGAAATTAAAGTTTAATATGCCATCAGTTACTGTAAAAAAATTTACGGACGTACTTTGATGTACTTTTTTTAAAACTCTAATCAAAGTTGATAAATGTTAAACATAAAAGACTAGGACAAATTGCGATTATTTAAAAAAAATTTTGGGGAGATTGAAGGTCTTATAATGCTAAACACACCCTGTAAAAATCAAATGAAAAAACCAAATAGCTTGCGAGGGACGCATGTTTAAAATAATGCACAGAATTTGACAGTAAAGTTTTAGCTCCTCAATTTTAATAACAAATTGATTTATTCAGTTAAAATTTAATGCAGTTTCAGAAACTACGTTTTATTACGAACATTTTAAGATATATAAATTTGCCGATCATACACTTTGATTTTCGGACTTTTTTCCATTGGACGACACACTGTGCGACATGGAGAAACGTCCAATATTTGCAATAATGAATTCCAGTTCGATGTTTTCGCAAGTCGGGCAGGAGTCGGTAGATTGATAACTCTCAGGGCTACGGTACTTGACCGGACCACTGTACGAACAAGAACAGTCGTTTTCACGCTGAACTCTTTGGCAAAAGCGTGGAACACTATCCTCCGGCTCGGTCTGAGATAAATGCCGTGGCTGCGAAACCGGATCGTTTCCCACTATTCATTCAGGAAATGAAATATCGGCTAATGAAATACCAAACGGGTACACGATAACCGAATACAATGTAAATATCGGCTCCGGTGAAATATCGGAGTAACTTTCGACCGTTCGGATAAGCTTCTCAACGCTTATCAGGCTACGGATCGCAGCGATCGAGCGTTAACAAAGCCCGTAGAACAATCCGTGGCCGATAATTCGCAGCGGGCGAACGACTGCGTTCACGTTTCACGGTGAATTTACGGGTCGCGTCGGGTTTGTTAATCGACATTAAGCGCAAAAATCGTCGCCCGCCTTTCTAAACCGCGCCGTATTTCCGGACGCGCGCTGCAAATCTGACCAGACCAAATTCAAATATCACACGCAAGCGCGATTATTATTTCTTCTTAAATCCACTGCGTTTGTGAACAGAAGATTATGAGGACAACCTCAAAGAAGACGAAATATACAGGGTGTCCCAAAATTACCTTAGTTTAATGAAATGGGAGGTTCCCGAGATCATTTCAAGCGACATTTTCCTTTGCAAAAATGTTATCCGCGGCTTTGTTTAGGAGTTATTAACGAAAAACACGGACCAATCAGAGCGCGACCTAGACGCGAGTTGGCACAGTCGGCCAATAAACAGTTGGCGCGCCGGGCCGACTGTGCCAACTCGCGTCTAGGTCGCGCTCTGATTGGTCCGTGTTTTTCGTTAATAACTCCTAAACAAAGCCGCGGATAACATTTTTGCAAAGGAAAATGTCGCTTCAAATGATCTCGGGAACCTCCCATTTCATTAAACTAAGGTAATTTTGGGACACCCTGTATACTAGCTTGTCGCATTCGTCAGGAAAAACATATAATCTTCCTCCTAAAAAAAGTTGCATTCGATTTGATTTAAAGTTGAATCAAGTCGATTTCCTGGTAGCTTTTAAAGAGATCTGCTGACTGCAAAATCAGAAAATATGTCGGTCCACCGACGCAGTAGGAGGCCCGGCGAGATTCCTATCGGCCACCGGGAATGAAAAGCGAACAAAGGGACAATTGAGAGATTGTTTGCCAGTTGGAAAACATCGGCTGGTTCCGGGAGTCCCGGGGTCAATCGGCGTAATTATCCTCGCAGATCTGATCGGTCGTAAATCGCGGGAAGCCGTGTCGGGCTCGCCTCGCATATTTTTATTCCGGCTCGCGAGCTATTTGCATGACTTCCCGTGCCGGCTATAGGGGAGAGAGTAAATTTTCAAATGTGGTAAGCTCGCGGGGTGAAATTAAATATTTCGCGGGTCACGTGACGGCATAATTTTTCATTACGTCGCGATGCCCGCTTATCGCCGAGCATTACGCGTGTAATATACTCGGCCGCGATCTAGAATTCTCGCGGTATATTTCTTCGGTGCGATCGCGGATAAAAGTTGCGCTGCGGGGAGCCGATTGCGGATCCAGCGGGACAAATGTCCGAAGACTATGCGACTTCGCCGGGAAAAATATTTGCGATTACAATTCTACTTACACGTTTCTAAAGTCTTTAAAATTTCCTTTAGAATTTTTTAAATGATGATGTTTAGGTCTTTCGCAGAGGAACGAGGGAAAGTCGGTGACCTGCGGCCTGGTTGCCGTGGACACGGTTCCGCTCGATCTCGGCGGATGAAGGGGCCAAGGGAAGGAAACCGACCGAAGTCGGCGTAACAATTAATTTACTTCGCTTACGCTCGGGTAATTGAAAAATTGTCGATAGCTCGACGGAAGTCGATACAGCCGCGCCGCAGTGGGGGTTGGAAAAAGTTAGGGGTCGCGAGAGAGGGGGAGGCTGAGGAGGTGGAGAAGCGAGCGCGACAAGCAGGAGATATAAGAAGCCGAGAAAACGGAGTTAATTAAACCGACTGGAAAGTGCCGGCGACGGAGCCGACGGAAATTAAAAATGTAAATCCGCGTGATTGGAAACCGCAGCCGGGGTCCGCCGGCTTCCTTCCGATCTGCAATCCGCGATTTTTATTATAATCCGTCCGGCACACACCCCCTCGTACGCGACCGGACTCCTCCACGACCCCATTTCTGTTTTCATCTTTGCCGGTGATTGGAAATTGCGAGTCCCTTCGACCGGAGAAGAAATTAAGGAAGCACCGGCGCAACTGAATGGCCCCGGGAACAGAGCCTATTATTGAGAATTATTCAATTTCTTTCACTGTTTTCAGACTTTGACGAACAGACCGTAGAATCCTGTAGACTATAGACTATGCTCGCTAGAAAAAAACTCGAACGCGAAGAATTGCTTCTGTGGCAGAGGCTGGTGATTAAAACCGTGATTGAAATGAAGGTGAAATGAGAGTTGCGCATTGCGAAAAAATTTCAATCGCCATTTCTGACAACGAATTAGAAAATTCAATAAAAATTGTGTGTTTCTTTATTAGTATTTTACAATACCGCAACTTTACACACTTTCCTGACTTTTATGTAGCAAAATCGCCTGGTTCCGCGACGTCGAATATTTTTCCGCTCGCAGGATATTTGCGACGGTAATTAAATGCGATTTTGATCGTCGGTAAGTCGGGGGGAGAGGGAGGGAGAGGGGATGGAGTCTGGCCAGGGTGGCTGCGATCAAATTCCACGTTCACCACCCCGGACGTGACAGTCGATCGCTTCGTGCTGCCGAAGATTTCTCCCGCGCCACGAAAAATTGATAGAGTGCCCGTGCCCGGGTTATGGGGGTGGCGGTGGGGGTCGCGCGGTAGAGGATGGGGATTTCATATTTTTCCCTGTAGCCGTCCGCGCGGCGAATGAGAAACAGCTAATGGCGCCAGGTGCGGCCGTTCGATGGAATATAAATAAATACGAGGCGATCGATCAAAGAATCGAGCCTAGGACCGCGAGACGACACGCATCGTCGATCGCGCAACCCGGAACTGTGGTGTTTCCTATGGGGTTTACCGGGCGGCGATTCGTCAACGCTTTTGCCGAACGGTTGCGCTCGAGTGGCCGGCGAACTCGCCTAATTCGGGGAATTGCGCGCCGTTCGGCGCCCCTCATCAGTTTTCTTTATTCCGCGTGCTTCACCCTTCCGGACAAGCAGAAACGGACTGATTCGGTTAATATGAAGACATTTGTCATGGTGTACTGATAATTAATTATAACAGCGAAGGTATACTTTTCTCTAATGCAAGAGGATGTTTTTCAGTTTTTACATTATGCATAATATAGCTGTCGTATCAATCTTCATGAAATATGAATTCAGGACAGTTGGTTACATACTTGCATTAGTAACTCATCTCCCTCATACACCTCCCATACGCTTTTCCTTACGTGAATGTTTGATCACACGTCAAACATATTTCCGTATATTTCTGACTTTATGCGAAAATACCTAACATCTGCGAGACATTAAAATATTAAACTTATATAGTATGTAGAATCCAAACGATCAATTAAAAAGTGGAATAAACATGTGCCATGTCATCATGCTTGCAATTAGGCTCACGAACAAGAGCAACCATAGTCAGTTGACTCCTTTCGCCACCGCACTTCCGCAGCTCGTGTTTCCGTCCCCGTTTAGACAGGCGACGGCGCGGCGTAACGAGCAAGATTTTTGAATGATTAATGTCGCGTCGCCGAGGACTGTTTAAGTCAACGCTCGATTACTGCCAGCTCGTCGCTACGGAATCATTTTTCTTCCATTGACTGATGGCCAGCCCCCGTGACCATCTGAAACGCTATGTAACGCGATACACGAGGCCCAAAAACCCGCGCTGTCAATCCCACCGATGCTCCAGGATTTTCTTGTTAGTCGTTAGCCACGCATGTTGCTTCTTCTTCGACGTATCGTTCGAAGATACCTTTCTATCTGAAAGCATCTCGTACCTGTGTCCTACAAGTAATTCTAGACGTGCTTTCGAGAACTAGGTCCGCGTGTTCTGGGGCACGACGTGTTCGATTTCTATTATCTAACATCCACTGTTATGGGAAATATCTGATCTCCTTTGTGGGCACTATTAGATCGCTTCGGAAATAGAGAATCGACGGCGAGAATCGAGTTTTACACTTTGCGAGGTCTCTCGGTTTCTATTCTCGGTGGCGGAAGTCTGCTTTTCGAAACAGAAATTTTGTGTGACAGGTCTGCCGCGAAGAGTCTACTTTCCAAAACAATTTTCGTAGCTATCTGATATTTTTGTTCTAGTTTCTATTCTCATTCACATTCGATTCTATGTGCTCAGCTGCTCGATCAAGCTAATCAATTCTTTCCTTTTGTTTCAGGTAAGTGTCCATCAATCCACATCGTCTGCCACCAGCGGAGGCCACCAACCTCCATCAGGAACAATTTCCAGCGTTTCTATTATCCCGAAAATCACCCCCAATAGCGTCAACTCGTCCCCCGCAGCGAAACCTTGCCAATCGCCCGTTTGATCCTCTCTGTTTCCACTTTTCCTCTTCGACGAGCATCGAACAACGATCAACGCTGGACGTTTGGCGGTCTCTCGTGCTACTGTAGGAATATCTACCGTACATCGTTAGACTTGGACTAAATTTTCGTTCGCCTAACCTGGGTCTATTCCGAAGGCATTCCCGAGCAAGATGAACGAGGAAATAAAAAGGCGAGCGCGCGGCTCGGTAAATACGAACGATTAGCGTGTCATCCATCATCCGGGCTGACGTCCGGTTACCAAACATTCGTTTGGACAACGTCGTTGACGATGTCGTCGTCCCGACGCTTCTCGTCTCCGCGGTTCTCGACTGTCTTCCCACGGGCCCCTTTCCGGTGACTCGAAACGAGCTTTTTATCGCTAATCGGATTTTCTGAATTCCTCGTCAGAGATAAATAGATTCGAGGGGTGGGACAGCGCGGCATCGATCCGAACGGCGCGGCGCGTCCCTCGATCACGGCCAATCGGCCTGTAACGAGATCCTAGGATCAATGAGATTGTTAGGGACGACATACGTACGGTTTCCAGCGCCTTTTGAAGTCTCGCTCGACGAGAATTACGTTATTCACGGGAAATAGCTACGTTTCCGAACGAAAGACACTCGATTGGATCGCTGACTTCAGACTGTTGCTTTCCAATTGCTGCGATTGACATCCGGTTCTGCGGGACTTAACGTTGAGAACGGAGTTTTAGGGGAGAGTGCTTTTAGCAGAATTTCTGACGACATTTTCGCTATTGCGACTCTGTGAAACTCTCGAAGAATAATAAACCACTAGCGGTTACACGTCACTCATATCCCGAAACTCTGTACCCGACATCATGGTGGCTCGTAAATAAAAGTCTGTCCCATTGCGATGACTAATGCTCGAACGGCTTAAACTCTGACCGAAACAGTCGGTGAAAAATGAAGCGAAGATGAAGTATAACGAAAGTTTTCTGTTTTCCGGCAACCGCGACAAAATTTTGATGAACAGCTTTAGGAATTATAGAAAAATGGTTGGATCGAATAACTGAATATATAAGACGCGGGTCACGAGTGACCCAGCTCCCCCTAGCCTGTTTTCCTGGTTCGGAAAATCAATTGCGGCGGCTGGTTTCCCACCGGCATTCGCCTTCGAATTTACCGTCTCGGATTCCAGATAATTCATCGCCTTTGGGCCCCATCCAACAGCTACGCGACCGCATTTCTCACGGCCATTTTGTCTCATTATTGCGCTCACATCGCCAGCTCAAGAAGCCGAACACATTCATTCAAGGGGATGAAAGGCCGCGCCCCCGCGAAAATTCGCCGATCGAGCGGCTCGCGATCGAACGGCGTGATAAACGCAACCGGAACCCAATGCAACGTGACCATACTTATGACCGGGCTTGTGCAGGCATTCACCGAAAATTTACATTTTTATAGACCCCGGCCGCGCAGGAAGTCGAATCAACCCGTTGCGTTACGATCTTTTTCACGAGGCTCGCCTCGGAGTTACTTACAGGTTTATATGCTTTAGCATGGCTTCCGAGTACCCGGCTCAAACTTTAACACTGCGAACACCGCCGAGCACTAAAAGTGATTGGTTCGTAATTGTCTTATAAATATCGCAGGACTGCTTTCAAAGGGATTTCACGCGCGATTTTTAGCATGCGCGCGAATATGGAAGTTTATTCCCGAAGTTTGCGATACTGCTCCTTTACAGTTTCAGTAATCGAGGAATAAAAAAAGCTAAAAGCACTGGCGGATACAGTCTTAAAACGCGAGATAAGGTTTACATTCTCATAAGTTGAGGATACGAGTGAATGTTTATTGCTAGATTTTTCACTTGTTAATATTTAATAGAAGATTATTAGGATCGATAGTTCGATTAATTATAATGCGCGTTCGCAGCATATTTTTATGGGATTAGCCTCGAGGCTAATTTCTTCTTTTTAACACGCGAGAACGTTCTTTATGCCAGCTAATAAAAATTACTTTTCACTTCAAGGCGCAGTGAAATTTTTATGTCGCTGTAAATCGGAATGCTAATTACTGACCGTATATATTCTACATTTAGTCATGCGAACGTATCGTTCCGAGTGGATAAATTAATGTCCAGGTCATTGCGATACTTTTCACCGAGCATATGTGTTTGCACGCAATTTTGTGAGGGTCGAGTATTGCCGTAATGGTGCAGTGGTCATGGGGTTACGTTTCGAAAAGACCTCGTTTTTTCTAATGGCTGTAATATATAATATGTATACTCTAAAGGTATGCAGCCTTACTGTTGGTAATTAGAAATCTTCGTCATAAAATGAAAAAAGTGCAAAGGAAATCGAATATTTATTACAACCTCCTCGAAAGTTCGATCCGGCCAGACTCGATACCACAGAGGGGTTGATCCACCCTTCGTGCAAGTCGTTTTTCGACCGAATCCGTTGCAAAAAGACCAAAACCCAGCATCGACGAGCAACAACCAATCGTCGAAAGGTGAAACGCTTGAACCCCGTCGCCGGGGGTTGGTAAAAAATGGCACGTTTGCGTGGGTGCCGACGGAGTGCAACCAGGTGCAACGACGTATGCGAGAAAAGAAGGGAATCAGCGTCGAAGCAGCATCGGCGGCGCTTAATGTAGCCGTGTGGGTATCGTAAAAAAATGTTCCGCGAGAGATAGAGTGTGGGGGGATGGCGGTGCGCGCCGCAGGGCAGGTGCTAATTGTCTCGACTGCCCCAGTGGAAAACGAACGAGCCGGGAAACGAAACGGGAAATCGGTGGGCGTGCGTTCCCGGCGAGTAGCTGCCGTGTCGCATGATTTGCGGAGACTTTTATTGGCCCCGGTGAGAAACGTAGATGCTGCTCGACGATACCAGCATGCCCCGTGCCTTCGCCAGGGAAAAAGGGGTGATCGATCCGCTGCCACCCCTTGCCAGCAAAACCACCCCCGCTTCCTCTCTCCCTCTTTCTCTCTCTCTCTCTGCCATCCGGCTCTGCCGTGTTCCTACGTTCACGTAGCCAAGCATCCGTATCTGAGGGGTTAGCCAGCCACGGTTCGATGACTTCTCTCTCGACTGAATGTGCCGAGCCGCAGGGACGAGGACGATGAAATCAATCATGTTCGCGGGGTTCGGTTTATTTTCGACACGGAATCGAGACTGATCGGATCCCCGACGTCCACTGGATGAGCTATAACGCTGGCAGTCTGTCAATTTTGGATATATTCGCCAGTTTTTGGCTTCTTAAGGGGATGATCCCATTTGATGCCGTCATTTTACACGATTTATGAGATAAAGATGGATGAGCTTATTATAAATCAAGTGTTAATAAGGTTTCGTTATAAATCAAGTAAAATCTGAAAAATTTCGCCTTTGACGCACAGACATGATCGCAGCTTTGTCCGCAATCGCGACACTACAGTTTCACGGGCGGGAAGAGATGGTACTTCCGGTCCGTCGGTTCGGCACCGTTAATCAAGGGGGCCGCCAATTAACGCGATTGCACGTTACACGTAACGCTAAAATCTGGGAAAATTCGCACAACGAACGGGAAACATTTCACGGTTAATCCAGTCCGACGGATTCTCACGAGGCCCGCTTGCAAATCACAATTACCGGGCGTGAGCGAGTTCCCAAATTCACCTGCGATAAAGCGGTCGCGACACGTCGATTCACGGGATCGATAAACTGCGATTACGTCGTTCCCCGATTCTCGAGGCTCGCTCGAATTTCTCCTCGAAGCGTTAGTAAAACGGGTCGGGCCGCTGGCGACGGGAAAATTGAGCACTTCGTCGAACGGTTTCCTCTGGAGACAAAAGTGCAAGGTTCAAGGTCATCGCCGGGAAGAATAATCGCGGAAGTTCGATGTTTCCGAGGAAAATCGAGCCGCGCAAGATGAAGCGGTTAACAATGAACGCGCTCGAGACTTACGAGTATCGAGATCTCGCACCAGGGAGGAACAAGAGCGTGGGCGGGCCTTTTTATTAAATCTTTTGCGCGGACCGTAAATAAGTTTCGCCGCTCGCCGGCAAGTTCCGCAGTTTGTCAGCAATTTTTCCCGCATTATCCCGCCACTTCTACATCCGAACTTTCGCCGTGCTCTCGCAATTAAACTACCGCGGGAACTTTCTTACGCGAAATAGTAAACGGCGCTGGTCGCTCGCCAACAGGCCTGCCAAAAACGCTAATGAATGCCGCGAGCGTTGCGCCGCGCCGCGTTCCTTCACGCGATATGCAATAAACGGCATCGAACGAGACGCATTGTGCCACGCCGCGCGAGGCCGGTGCGTTGTTTCAACTCGGAATCCTTTGCAAGAATTACCGGGAAATCAACGGATATGAAACATCATAAATCAAACTTTTGTCCCCTTCCACCTTTCCCCTCGCCTCTTCGTCGATACTCGATTTAATTTTCCGGACGGAAATGCTGCGAGTAATCACGGCGATTCAGTGAATAATTACTACGCTTTTATGAATGATGAATCAGTTGCGACTCGCGTGGATGGGCATATTTTAAACTTGCATCCCGACGAATGATATTCCGGTATCGGGATAAAAGAACGTGAATGATTGATTTTTATGCGCCCGATCATTTGTCATTCCGTTTGCAGAGCAAATTTAATTTTCTTCTTTTTTTTTATAAATTTTTGTAGAATTTCAGATTTCTGGTGCGCGAGTTTCAATTACAAGTTGCTTTTGTTCATAGACATACAGAGATAGACTGCGCCGTCTTATGGGCGAGTTGAAGCCCACAATGGCGGCGCGCGGTACAAAGAGTGAGAGAGAGAGAGAGAGAGAGAGAGAGAGAGAGAGAGAGAGAGAGAGAGCATTAGCCGGGGTCCATAGCGCTTCTCTTTCTAATTGACGTGTTTTTTTTCCTTTTTTCTTTTCGCGCCGCCATTGTGGGCTTCAGCGGTTTGTACGGGCCGCGCAGTCTATCTCTATATGTCTACGCTTTTGATATGCTCTGTTTTGACACAATTATAAATGGAAAACTTCACGGATATAACATGGTAAAACAATGTAATTTAACGGACACCCCGGCCCACCCAGAAGCGACTCAATTCTGAAGTGAATTATCGAGTGCAGCCGCAGGTGTCAGACCAGAGGGTCCGCCTATCCCGTATCCAGAAGAGCGCCGGAAATGGAGGAAACGTCGTTGGGGTGGCCGAAATAATATTCGTAAATCTTTTCTAACAGATTCTTGGTCTGTCTGAGTGGAGATGGGAGAGTGGGGTAGAGTCCCGGACAAAATAACCGATTATTCGAGAGACCACGTAAGCCGGTAGCCGTGACAGGAATTTATTTGGTCGATTTGGAGGCAGCCCAGTGCCGCTGACGGTTCTGACTGATAACGGCCACTTCGCACAGCTTCTCCGAGCCCCCTATTTTCATAGGCAGCCGGCTATGCTTCCCCCCCTCTCTTCAGCTGGTGCTCGTTCTTCTCCTCCACCCACGCACGGAACCCGCTTAATATTCTGTCGGTGTAAAGGCGGAACCGAATTTGCCCGAAGGCGGCTGGTACGCATCGACGACGACCGGGCCTCCTCCGTGAAAAGTAAAGTCGATTTTCGGTTAGCCGACGTCCGGAGCTACCATCAACATCGTGTGTCCAAGCCACTCGACAAATACTGGAGGACGTGAATTTAATTCCTGGCCCGGTGCTCTACAGCTCGACCGTTTCCAGCGGATAGAACCGGGGAAACCGATTGCCAGGCCGTGTTTACCCCGGTGGACCTTGAATCTCGATCGCCGAGTGCCCACCCTTTCATCTACAATCTACAACTAGAACCGTTTCGCATGGTCTCGGTACTGCACGCACCTTTTCTCTCCCGACGAAAACAATCTCCAGAAATTGCACAAAGAGAAAGCACGAAAGTCTGTTAGATATCATGTATCGACCATAGCATATTTCTACGTCGGTATATATAGGAAAAAGCTCTTCGAAGCTAAGCAGAGCGAAAACGCGGTGGCCCGTATCTATGCTTATGAGGTCCCTTTGAACCTGTCGACGCAATCACTCGCGGTCTCGCGGGAGAAATATAATACCGCAATCGTCCATGGGAAATCACGTAATGCACTGGCCGCGATACTCAAAGCGGCGAAGAGGTTTGAAGTGGAAGAAACGTTGGCTAGAAAGAGCGAGCGAGCGAATAAGGACCGGTCGGAGGACTGAGCGAGTAGCAGGATTCGAGTCCGGGATTTACGACGCGGACGGTTTCGCCTGGTGAAACAGCCCCGAGGAGCGTCGATGGAACGAGGCAAACTCGGTCCGAAGGACGACGACGAATGGAATTGCATCTAATGATGTCTGAGAGCCGAAGCAATCCGAACGAACTGGTTGCTGACAACTGTAATCCCTCTTCACCGCGTCGAGGACCACTAGCCGATTTCGATTCGTCCGACTTGTCTCGTGACGAACGATACTCTCTTCCCTTCTCCTCTCTTCTCATCCGACGCAATGCAACGCGGCCGGATCGATAGGAGAAAAACCGGGTGCAACTTCCCTGTGTTCGATGCACCCGGAACTTGTTGCATCGAACTCTCTCTCCCTCTCCTCCCTCCCGAAACGGAATTCTTCGCGTCTGCCGTCTGCGAAATTCTCGAAACCCGTCGGTGCAATTTTAATTCCAGAATCGCGAACTTCTGCAACTTGTTGCTGCGCCCCTGAGGCCGGTCTTCGATCCTTCTGCACGAATGATTCTCGCAGGCAACGATCTCCCGTTTTAAACCTTTAAATTCGCGGAGTTTCGAGGATTCGACGAATTCCAGCTGGTTCGTTTTTCCTTTTTTCAGTCAGAGCAGAAATTTTCGACAGTATTTGAACACGGGAACAATGTAGGAACGGTCCACGGAAAATGTCTATACGTTTCCGAAGTTCGTAACCTGTTGCTCCGGCTTTTTGAGCCCGCGGTGTGCTCTTTTATGCATTCACCGCTGTCCATAATATTTCTTCTCCCCGGGGAACTTCTACTTCCTGAAGCCGTTCGGGAACAGAAATGAGAACGGCTTTTACCGGTAACTTTTCCTTCGGTATCAATGGGAACGTGAGCTCGTACGCTTTTAACAGATTCCGAGTTTGGCGAGATGTAAAAATCGGCTCTTTGACTTGAACAGCTCCTCCCAGAAACGCAACGTTCCGCCAAAGGGAATTTCCCGGCGACTCCGGAAGGATGATGGCGAGATCGAACGCAGCGTGGATTATCGAGCGGTATTCAATTAACGATATCGCAAGGATGCCCGGTCGCGAGGCAGGATACTCGATTTTCAAGGAGAATGCCCCCTAAAAGGGTATTCATCGAGACAGCTTATGGTCAGGTTCAATCCTTGATCCTTCTATCCACGGTCCCGACCAGAATCGTTCGGAATTAGCTGTTCGGAACTTTGATTGAAATACGTTTTGCCGCCGTTTACCGAGCTGCGGTTATATTCTGGTTATATGCTCGGCCGTAGCGACCGCATCTCGTCCGCAATATCCCTAGGAAGCGGTTAGGAGCATCAAACGAATTGTCTGGTGAACGGTGAACGGTGAACGAATTTCTTGCTAATCCGCAATCTCCTTGCGGTTTCGCCGATCAGCGTTTTCTATGGCGGCGCACCGAGTTCCGCCACGTGTGTTTCGATGAAATTTCGGGATTTAGATTTTTATCGCTTTTTTTATCGACACCCGGTACATGCCTCTATCGCCTCCTAGACGCTTTCGGTCTCGTAAAATTTATATAAAGCGTTCCCTCATCATTCGCTGCGGGTTTATATCGATAACACTGTTTTGGAATTTCATTTTCCGGAGGTACAAGCATTAAACTACATACTATATAACGTATAATTCCCTACCAACATTATTCCAATCACACGCGACAAGAACTCTTCGCCAAACCTCCCGGTGCTCGATTTCTGTTAACAAAATTCAAACCAGTGCTCGAGTAAATCATTGACCGTCGCGAAATCGTCGAGCATTCGGTCGCAAAACCTTGCGAGCATAATCTGCTCTTCAAGGAATCCCACCGTGGCCCTGGCAAGAGAGCGAGGTCCGCAGAGTTCGTGGGCCAGCTCGATTATTCCGAAAACGCAACGTTTTGCTTTTAACGACCCGACCCGTCCGATTTCTTCGGCGATCGGCCGTTCACGATCGCGGCGCGGCCACATTAATAATTTATGTTGTCCGACGATGGGACGTCGGGCCGACTGCGACACGATCAGAAATCGTGAGCGCAGATACGATCGGCTCACCTCTGCGGAAACGCAAAAAGAAACTCTACGGCATCTAGTCACGCTCTTACACCCCCTTTCACCCCTTTGATCCCACCCACACATGCCGCAGAGCTAATAAAGAATTAAGAACACGTGCGAGCGACGCCGAAGAAACCGATGCCGATGTCCGACGTCCGAGGGGGACGTTCAACGTTCAAACACCAACGTGTGAACTCGCGAAACGTTTATCCGCCCAGGAATTTACTGTTCGCCGCAGTTCACTGGGTCGAGAGAGGAAAAGAGACAGGAAGAGAGAGAGAGAAAGAGAGTCGTCGATTCTCCGCGAGGATTTTATGGCGGAAATGATGGAGCCGTGCTGCTCGCAGACTCTTATGGACTCTTAAATTTAATTGGATCGCAGGCAATTTTTTCAACGAGCTCCGAGAGAACAAGGATGTTTATCGATTTACTCCCGGTACAATGAAATGTTTTTTTTTTTTACGAGAGATGAAAAGATTGATGAGGGAAGATGTTGTGCAAGTGTGTTGTACATGTGTTTTGTAATCACTTTGAAATTTGAAGGTAGTGCACCCTCAACGCATTCCTCGAACTGTGTGGTTCCTTTTTCAACAAAATTCGAGTACAATTTCCTACAGATTCCCAGGATCCCGACCACAAACCGCGGCACATCAAAAAGCAATTGTCCCCGGGCGGCCAATTGCCGATTAAATCCGGCCCCGAGCGAGTTAAAGGGGTTAATTTCCCAACGAACATCCCCGTCGAACTTAGACTAAAAAAAAGGCTAAGGAATCGCCGAATCGAATGAACCGGAACCCACCACCAATGGTATGCATCGACACGATCGTTCGTGTGTGTGCGTGTGTGTGTGTAGAGTGGTCGGGGGTGGGTCGCGATCGTAATTGAATCTCGTTTTCAAACGGATAAGCGGAGCCGCAAACGCGATCGAGTTGGTGGCACGCCGTTATTAACGCGGCTGCCAGCCGAGGGAAACAGAGGACACTAATTATACGTCGGTAGAAAGAGCGCGGCCGCTGACAGGGTATGGCTGACGGGTCGTTGGAAAAGTGATACGGGGTTTGGGGGTGCAAAGAGAGAGAGCGAGAGAAGAGGAAGGATAGAAGGGTATTCGAGTTTGGGGTGGGAGGCGGTGCCCGACGGCGATGACGTTAATTACGAGCGGTCGAACGTTGTCGTCGTCTGCGTGGGATTTCAAAAAGTAAAGTGTGCGCCCCGATCGGCATGGCCGGCCAGCCGAAAACGCGCTGCTCTTTCGCGCGTGCACGCAAATCGGACGCGATTACCCCGGTTTCGCGAGCCGATGCATCCCCCTGCGCAGCCTGTATAAATATGCCCGCGATTTCGGCCACGGATTCGCAATTGCAGCGACCACGAGCACGGGATTCCGCGAGCCTCGCGGCGATTCCGGAAATCGCGATGCAGGAAATTAAGGCGCGTCATTGTTGCGTCGCGATTTCTTTCGCTGTTTATTTAAGAAACAGACGATTATAATGATGGTTATGGTCTTGACCGATAAGTTTTATTCCCGAAAAGGTTAGAAAATAGAATTCAGACCGATTTAAATGGGTTAGAGTTGTGGTTGGAGGTAACGATTAGGCGTGGCGAAATCCGTCGAATCCCCGCGGGTGTGGAAAGAGCACGACGACTCCGTTTACGCAGTATATCCAGCAGCGAAAAGCAGCGGATAAAGGGTGTCTACGGGCCGTGAAAGGGAACTTTTTACGGGGCGCGTATATACGTCGGGATTCGACTTTTCAGAGGGTGGCATTCGCCGGCATCGAAAATCCATAAAACGGCCGAGCACGCGGAATGCCGACGGTGCTCGTCGTCGACGACGTCGTCTACTAGGAGCCGTCGATACTCTTAGCAGGTCGGATCGACGCCGTTCGTTCCCGTCGGACATCGCGAAATATTGTTTTGAAGAATATTCTCGGACTGTCGTGCGCCCTTATTGCTTCTCGCTCCGCTGGTCCGGAATACGATTGTTTTATTATACGATCTTCGTCGCGGACTTGGGAACTTCCGCCACACCACCCTCTCTCTCTCTCTCTCTTTCTCTCTTTTTCATACTCTCTTTCCCTCTCATTTCGATCCCGTTTCCGTATATCATGGTTTTACTGTCGTCGAAATACGCGGCCGGTGAACTTTGATCGTTCCACCCGCGTTCTCCCCCGGAATCTTGATAAACAAGCGGCATTTTTCGTCGTCTACTTACTCAACGGTTCGATTCTTTATTAACCCACCCTCGTAGACGACTGTCCTTCCGGAACGGTGCCCAACTCTCTCTCCCTTCGATCAGACGAATTTCCAGCCGGAATTATGCGATGCGGAGCCGCGTCGTCGCTCCTCTCCGTGATTTTCTTCGTCTTCGTCCTCGTCGCCGCGCGAAATGAGCTTAAACGCCTGGTGAAATGACGGAACTAAGTGGCTTAGATGGCTCACTGGAGTGGGCGTCACGGAATTCGCCGAGTTTTCGTTCGATGTTTAAATCGTTCCGCGTGGAATCGGTTTTTTCGGGGAGAAAATCAGCCTTTAACCCTCGCGCGTTGTTCAGAGAATTGGAATATTTATTGAGAATTCAATTGATATCTAATTCGCGAGGAAATTTTATTCGCAACCCTCGGACAATGTCCCGGTCGGAAAATGTCTGCTTTTGGTTAAATTCTTGCGGATGGTGAACGCAGATTGAAAGGTACAGCTTTGCTAATAATTACTACTGTTACCACATTTTATGTATTCGCATCGTATCGTATTTATATCATAAAGTATCAATGTATTCTTCGTTATTCGATATACAGAATTCGCGTTTTATTTTATTTAATGCGGATCCTGCTTGACTTTGATTGTAATTTAAATTTATTCAATAAATTCCATCAAAGTCGTCTTTGTAGTACCGCCATTCGTAAACGCAGAATCCGGAAGCAATTATTTGGATTAATTCGATAAATGTGGTGTTAAAACGGGATCCCCGTTATCTTTTATGTTTGCGCGAGATTCTTGAAATATATATAAATTGATTTATTGGCTAAATACAAATATTCATGCCGACACGTGTTCCTTTGCATACGTTTCGCATAAAATTTCCTATTGTAAAGTATTAATTTAATATTTCATAGCATCCAAAATGTATTACACTCGCAGCGATAGGTTTTGTACACAAACATTTCTCGTTCGTATCGATCTATCTCAAGAAATGTTCACAGATGAAAAGACTTCAGAATCGCTATGATAACACTCAAAGACGAAGTTCTCCCAGAATATATACGGAACTTCCACTCTGATCAAATTGACCCGAACGGTTTCAATGTAATAAAACTACATACACACATATATATATGAAACACAACCAAATAAAATACATTTCCCAAGAAATACATTCTTCGAATATACTTCTAGACTTACTTTATTTACTATACTTGCTTCAACAAATTTCAACTGGACTGGAACCAGAGTGACCGATTTAAAAAGTATTGGATACTGAATTTGAAGCGAACATCTCAAACAAAGACGGGAACTAAATATTGAGCCGTCCTGTATCGAGTAAAATAATCCTGTAGAAAGCCTCAAGACGTCCCCCGTATCGATCGTATCGCGCTATCACTGATGCACAAAGCTAAGTCAAACCGTCTGACGTCCTCTAATCTTCGCGCCGCGACAGCAAAACCTCAGCCTAAGCCTCGTGCTCGTGTATCCCGCTATCTACGCGGCTTATCAATATTTACCAAGCGAGATCTGCATGGGATGTCAAATCCGCTCGGCGTTTTCGCGCTCGAAACACGCGGTGCCCGAGCTTTCAACGCGATCCGCGTTGGTCCTCAACGACGGGAACCGCCTGTGGCTACGTCTGCCGGTTTGGTTCATTCTGCAACGAGCCACTAGAAACGAACAGAAACGTTCCCCAGCAGCGATCCAGTTCCATCCCACTCCAGCAGCTTGAAGCTGTGCGCTCGTCGACGTCGAAGAATGCGGGACCCGAGCGTTGCGTCGCGTCGCGTCGTCTGCAGAGACGTGATTGTCGTCATCGCGTCGATTAAGTATGGACTTCCTCGGTTTCGCGTGAACGGAACACGCCCTCCCTTGCCGACCATCATCGCCTATTATATGATCACCGTCGCCATTATATAGTCACGAACCGTGTCTAACGTTCGATGCACACGCGCGAGCACGAGGATCAATTGGATCGGATTCGAAGATCTGCCGGTCGAGTGTCTCTGTAAGAGGCCAGATTCTACGCCAGGCGATCGGGTTTCGCACCCTGATGCAATAACGCTGGAACGAGATACTGCGAACCCTGTTCGTATACCTGATTAAGGTCCTGTTTCACTGGATGGAGTTTTGGAAGTAATCGCTGTTTTCGCGGTAGACGCGAATGTGATTCGGACAGCTGACTGTTTTACCTTATATTTTATCTTACGAAATGCAAGCGAGCGTTAATATTTCTGCGACGAGGAAACAAAATCTAAAGAAGCTGACATGGTAATACGAAAATGGACGGCAGTCGTGACCGGTGAATCACCGGGCTAACAAAAGGCGGGCGCGAAGGAAAAAGGAGAAAAGGGAGAAAGAAGAATGAAGAAGGTGGCCAGGGAGAAAAAGGGGGCAGAATGCTCGGCCAGGGGGTAGTCAATTTCCATCGGCCCCCCGGTGTGCCGGCCAACACGAAAAATGGACGTGGAGTCCAACGGGGTCCTCGTGGCGTTGATTATTTCGCTTTTTGCCGGTGTGCTATGGCGTCGCGGAGAAAAATGGCACGATCGACGAACGCCGTTTTTCATTTTCATCGGACGAAACGGGAAGCCGGACGATTTGTTTCGCCGCGGGAAAAACCGTCGACGGCCGCGTGCCGGAAGGATCATCGCTGGTGATTCGTCCGGAATTCTCGTCCCGAAGTCGCTCTCTGTCCGATCGATGGGCTAGCTTCCGGGATTACTTTGTAGATTCGAATTTTTTTTTCCAAGGGACCCGAGAGCCCGGCTGGAAGTAATACGGATCGACGGCGATGCAAATGCTTCCGCGAGGGCTGATACTGATTTATGGTCACCGCGCGAGCTGCTCCGTCGCCGAGACACTGCCACGGTGCTGTTGGGATTTTAAGGTGATTGAAACGTCGGATGTTAACCCCAAGTCAGCGATCAGCCGGCATCTCGATAATCGATTCACTCGTCCTCTTAGCACACTGTCGACGTACACATCCCCGGAGCAAAAAGGTCTAGCAGAGGATCCGCGGAAACGCAGTCAAAACTCATTGCCGAGACATTAATCAATGTCGATCGAATTAATCGACGCGCACGGTAGAAAATGAAGACGAGATTAGCGTGCGATCGGAACTGGTCGGGGCGAGAGTGTACTAATTCCTCTGGCTCTGCGAATTAAACAGTGATTAATCTTCTGTGTCTGGTGGGGAGGTTGTTCCACCCCCGCGGAGGGCGGTCCGGGAAGGAAGAGAAGAGCAGAGAAGAAAAAACAATTCCGTCGTATTGAAAGCCCCCGGCTCCTCGGGCCGATGTTAACGACACGCAAACGAGCCTGCTCGACATCGGGCTCTCCGTCGACGACTCCGTCGACACGACGTATCTGCTTATTTATCGTCCGCGTAATGGGGTGGCTCGACCCTTCGCTCGAACAAAGAACGAAGAGCGAAGAAACGAATTGGCAACCCGCTGACGGCACCGTAGGGGAGGGTGACTTTCGCTATTCCGGTGACTAAGACGAAGGAACCACCCTTGAACAAGGAAGAACAGGGGGTTTCGAAGGGGGTGGAACGCGGCCGGCGGTTTCAGATGATGGTACAACGATCGTTGTGCTATCTCCGGTGAACAAAGGCGGGCTAACCCCAGCGTTCCGGAAGCTGAGAGTCGAGGGGCCCGGAAAACACCCTGAGACTTTCGCGTCCGGTTCATCCCTTCGACCCGAGTAATCGCTCCGGAGGAGGATCGATCGTGAAACGCTCGAATTTCGAAAATCATTTTCGCGAAAATTTGAAAAATCTACCTGTTGCACCGTTATTCCGCCGAGCACAAAAGTAGCTAACCTAATCTCAGCATCCCGGCACCTTAAATTGTTCTGAACCTCATAGCCATCGGGAACATGCTCTATCTACTTAAAGCCTATATCCAATAGGATGTTAAGGAGGCTAATAAGCCTCCATAACCCAAATATTCTTCGGCAATAATAATACCTAAATCGCATTAGTGACGTAAGCAGACGCCATCGACAGACAGTAGGTTCTCGAAGCCTGTCACAGTTGATCCCACATCGAGCTAACTGTATCATCCGAATAATTCGAGTCTACCGACAGCTTTCTGGCAGCTGAAGCTGGAAAATGCGCTATCCATCAAACCTGCCACCGTTTAAATCCTAAATCCTATTACTCAACCCGGAGTTCACGTGCAGGATTACTCCTCGGCTCTTCGAGTTCGCGTTCTAATCGTTTCGGGCAACAAACACGTATACAAACCGGCTGAACTATTTTCTGGCATTCGGAAAGGAGGAACCCCTGTCCGTCAATACCGAACACTCCGCGATCTGGAATCGTATTAGTTGACGGTGGTAGTCGGGTGTAATCCAGGTTCAGGTAGCCCGGAGCACTTGCGCCAATTGTACACCGTTCGGGACTAATCAACAATTTCCAAAACAGCTCAAGTTCTCCGGGCATCGAGCTACTTGTCCATTCAGACACCGATTTCGGAGTGCAGGCCCGTGCGGCGATATCATGGTGGATCTCTTCGGGTCCTCTATCTATCTCTGGCTACCTTCCTCTCCCTCTCTCTATCTGTTCGTCTTTGTGTGCAGCTGTCGGGTACAGGGCGCAATGTGCTCTCGTGGAAACGCATCGAACCCCGAACTAATAACTCGAATGGAAATTGGCCCGGGGCGGCGGAGATATCAGCCGGTTTCCGGCACCGTGTCCCTTTCTCAATTATGCGTCTTCGAGATGTTACCACTTACCATAAGATAGCGGAATCTCGGCTGGCGTAAGGGGGTGTCGCGACACGAACTCCGGCGCGGGATTACAAGCATGCAAATTGCGCTCGCGAGTTGCCGAGTGAATAACTTCTGTTTAAACCGACGCGACGGGGGTCTCGCGCGCGTGGAAATTCTCCCGCGATCATAATTGCTAACCGCGAGGCACCGGCAAAAAGTATACGAGGATGGATCTGTTCTTATGGAACCCGAGGTACGAGATAAAACGCCGTTTATTGGCTGGGTTTTGCTGCGATGGTTATTGGAGCAGCGTTAAGTTGATTTTATAGGTGTCGCTGAATCAATTGACACGTCTGGTGTCGGTGTTGGGTTTGATTTAGAACCAAATTGACGACACGCGTCACGTGTTGTTTGCCAATGGTGGGATGTGTTTGGTGACATTCAATCGGAACATAAATTAAAATCAATCTCTGAAGTTAACTCGATCGTGTACGTTAGCGTCAACGGTACAAAATTGTTATAATTTTTCCAATATTTTTTGTAGTTACGAGCGCATAAATAGAAGGGACTCGGATAAGGGTGGTTTTCCCTTTAATGTAGAAAAGCCTCGCCAACGAAGCACAGCAAAATTCTTACGTTGCGTTGGTCCAATGAGCAGTTCTACAAAGTTACATAAAAGTCTACTCTTGCTAGTTATTTTCGCGTAACACGGTTCTCGTTTTCTGTGTAACGCGTCAATTTTTCTGTAATTCACACTCGACATACTTTAGACTTAAATATCTGACATGTATTTTTTTTATAAGTGGTGTATTTTTATATCTGGGGGGATGAAGACAGTCAATACAGTAGGGGATGGAACACAATTTTCTTCAATATGTCCACCGTCATGGGAAAAAATTATGCAACGACATATTGCACCTTTTTTTATCATTTAAATGTACGAGATGCTGACTTTCAAATCATTCTATGCGTGTACAGAACCGAGCGACGCGACGTCCCCAGCAGTTTCCGCAGTCGTCCTCGGCAATATCCCCGCGGAGGACGTCGCTTGGCCAGAATCACTCTGCATCGGGCACGTTTTCCGTGATTCACGGAAGACGTAAACGTCCGCAACCGTCTCGCCGGGGCTGGTCTGCGAGCCTCCCTTAGCTGGCGCGCGGCTAACCGTGATTTACAGTGTCGCTCTCGCGCGCATAGTATATCGGTTCGAATTCACTCGGCCGCGAGAATCTCTGCGATTGGCCATGTCGACGAAAGAGAGATAGAGTCTGTGGGAGAGAGGGAGAAAACGCGTCGGTTTCCACGCGCGTTATATCGGTACTTTGTCGCTGTCCTCGTAAAACCGGCCTGAGAGCCAGGGGGTTAACTTATTTACAAGACGGCCGCGGTTATGGTCGTGTAAACACGTCCGGTGTATTTACAGGTCCATAACCCGATACGAGACGCATGTCGCGCCGCTGCTGCATCTCGTAGAGGTCCCGCGCTTCGTTTCCCAATGCTTCGCAATGCCTCGCGATGCTCAGCGTGTTGAAAACAACCTGAAATGTACAGGGTGGTCTCGATCTGCGAAAAGACGCGAATCTGTACGCTAAAATCCTCGAGTCAGCCAAATGTTAACTGGAATTTCGCATGTCTTTCTCTATACAAAATATTTCAAATAGAAAATGTAACAATACGTTTAAAGTCTACCATCGCCGACCTGGTTTTACAATCCAATGTCTCTGAAGATTTTAGCACACCTTGTATATCAAGTAGTTTTCTCTGATATGCATCGAGCGTCCACTTTCGTCCGCTCGAGCCATCGCGTCGTTTAAACGCTTGTTCCCAGGAAAGGCAGCGCACGCTGCCAATGCTAGCGGCTGTCGTCTAGCTACTAAAAGCAGCGGAGTGCTCGATATCGGCCGGAATTGCCGCCTCGGAGCGAATAAGAGACGTTCGCAGCTACTACCGACACTCGAAGGGCGGATCGAACCGCGTTCCGAGAGGCCACAAAACTTTCAGGATACTATCCGCGCTAGGATACTACGTATCGAGTAAATACCTATCGAGGAACCCACAGCCGGTCCGCGCTCATTTCCTTTGCATTATTTCTGCACGCGCGCGATTACCTTCGCGGATATGGGAATCATTACACTGAGAATGAGAGAAATTTTGGCAATATTCCTCAGAGTCGGTTCGACGCACAGACATCATCCCTGAAGGGCTGAACAACCCCGTGACCACGGAACCAATTACCCTGTCCCTCAAGAAAAATTCTTAGGGCAAGTTTTAACAGAATTTCGCGTTCCTTCGAGAGCCGCCATAGAATTCGCCGACAATCTCCCGTTGTCCTATCGCGAGGTCGTCTTTCTCGTCGTAATGACGTCGACGTAGGGTCCAGGCCCGTAAAAGACAGGACGAGCCTTCGTCGCCCATTAAAGCCGGTCGTTTCTGCCTCGAAGGACAGAGGTCGCAAAATCAATTACGTCAGAAGTCCGGGCACTGCTGAATGGCCGGTGGTGTCCAGGAAGAAGGTCGAGAAAAGAAGACCGTTCGCTCACATAATTCCGAGGGAAGTCTCTGGGAAAACAAAGCAAGGTCGAGAAGAGCAAGAGACACTGTCTATCTTTCCGAGCAGCATCCGCCAGTTTTTCCCCGCGCGTGCTCGTGCTTTTCGCTTGTCGCTCGTACGCCGCCGATTACTTTTGTTCCGCAAGCTGCATTATGCCGCCGTTAATCCGGCGACGGCTGCCGTCGAACAAAAACGGCGAACCGTCCCCGATTCTTCTTCGCTTTCCCCGGAAAACCCCCACCCGCTGGAAAACACCGCGATTTTTCCACGGTTAACAAGAACTCCAGAGTTTCTTTCGCCGAAGCTGCCGCTGCTCTGCTTCGCTCTGCCTCGTTCCGCTTCGCTCTGCTGCTCGCCGAACACCAACGCCCCGACCGTCTGTTATTCCCCACGCGGTTATGGAAACAATACCGGAGTTCAAGATACCGACGACAAGCCCCGCCAGCTTCCAAAGCAAACGCTTTTCCAGCAGAAATTCCGTGGAACACGGCTTTTGCACCGCGTTCCGCCGCGCCGGTGAGGTGACTCGTTCAGATTCCGCGACTTCGCGCATTAATATTTACAGACGACGCGACGCCAGCACTTGCCGCCGACGAGCAAGAGTGGCAAACGCTCTTGTCTGATTTGTGGGTCAGCTCCGTGGCTGCTGCTTCGTTTACTCAATTGCGATCGCATCAAACATTCATTTTTTTTGCTGCGGTTCGAGCTGCTTTTCTTGGAACGTTTCCGAATACCGTTTTTCTGTCTGATTTTTCGAGGCATCGCTTGATTAGCTGAATTTCGCACGGTGAATTATTCCCCGGTGACCGACCAGTCCACAAAATTGTTCTCAATTTGCAACCCCACTCGACACGAAATCTTCTCTAGCTCGATTTCAAATATAGATTCCCACTCGGTCCCCTCTTCAATTTTCAACCGCGCTAATACCTGCCATCCAACCAATTTATAACAATCGAATGAACTCGTGTCTTCATTGGAATTCCAACGAAACGAATGACGCCCAATACTTCAACTTCAGCCCTTATATTCGAGGGGATGGTTTCGTGTCTGACTACACGGTAAACATTTTAACCGTGTTTCCACTTGAAGCAGTTACTTCTTTCGGATTACGAAAGAAAACACGTTATTATCGCGCAACTCCGTGCTGGCTATTTTACATTTGTCACTCCAATTAACAGCAAACTACCTCCTCACTTTTCGCAAAACAGCCATCAAAAATGAGCATCCACGAAGGTCCTCATCACAGAGCGTTTCCAAGCTAAAAGCAACCCGTCCAGCCGCCGGTATGGAAATGGCAGTGAATGACAGTGTTCCCGGCGGAGTAAATATTTCGAGCAGCGGTAGGGGGTATGATGATCCAGGAGATAGCAATTGCAGTGCCTCGGCTGTCCGCTTTAATAAGAGTGAGCCGTGGCCACAAAGGGATGCCACGCGGAGTGTCTAGGTCTCCGAAGATAGAGTGGTCAAAGGACGTCCGAGGTGCGTCTTTTCCACGGTTTCCCTGGTCTTTTTCACGGCCGCTTTAAATGCAAATAATGCAATTACCGCGGCCCAACGGTGACAGCTGCGCCTCCCGTTTCTTCGTCCGACAGACATAATTCATGTTTTCCTGGCTGGAGGGGGTGTCTGTGGGAGCTGGGGGTGGTTACGGGGGTGTTACGACAGCACGGAATTAATTTCGGGGCCTGCGAGCGATTCGACGCGTTGTTAATCGAAAGGATTTCCGTGTTTGGACTGTTGCGTCGCGGGGTTGCGTGTGCCGCGATTGGGGTCGCCATCTGATGGAATTGGAATATTGTATTCTGTGATTGTGCCCCGAAAGTGGCCAGGAATTTATGGCCGGTGGATTTTGTGTAGATGATTTTATTGATAACAGCCTCCGCTAGCGCAGCCAGTCTATGAAATATGCGAGGCAGACGGGGGAGAGATAGTCGAGGGACCGGAGCTCATGAAGATGAGCGGACATTAGTTTGAGGTCAACGTTGACTTACCTAGGGATAACAGAACCTAATCCAGACTTAACCTGGTTCCAACTACGTGTAACCGAGGATGAGGTCCGAATTAACTGAAGTCTGACCGAGACGACGACGCTTGAAATGAATACGTCAGGGACCTACCGCAACTTAGGCAAATTTCATATGGGGTGATCGAGACCCGAGCCCCGCGCTAATCTCCTGCTGATGTGGGGCGGAATCTGCTGCAAATCGAACGAAAGTTTGCTTGGAACTGATGCGTCTTCCAAGTGGGTGTTCTCAGGTTGATACTTGGATAAGCAATCTGGGAAAATCCATATTTCAAATTGTCATTTTTATTGTCCACTGGATTACATCTGGAACATATAAATGGACTCGAAGCTGCCGTTGCCCAGGATCTCCAGAATTAGTCACAGCCTTAAGTAGCCACCCCAGGCCAACCTAATTAATCCAACCGCCAACTCTATCCACCGATTCCCAGTTGACAGCGAATACGGAAACAGAAACTTGCAAACCAGCCCCCGAGTAAGGCAACCGCAAGTACTCCTCATTACTCGACTAATTTCTTTCGCGCGGTAGAAAAAGGTCCTCGCCAATTTGCTAGATTTCCTGCGAGGGTCCGTGGCATTTGCAGCAAGAGAAAAAAAAAAGCGAAGAGAGGAAAGCATCGTGAACGCGGGTGGTCTGCGGCGGGAGGAGGGGGTGTGGGGTGGGAGGCAGGAAAGTAATCAGTAGCTCTCATCTTTTGGAACGCGTTTTAACAATTACTTCGTCCGGGGAAGGCGAAGGAAGTTGCTGCGTTCCACCCTGACTTTCTTTTCAGCCCCTTGGGCAGACTTCTACCACGAAATTCCTAGTAGCCAGCCACCTCTTCGTCTATTCTACACTTCAGGGTTGCAACACCCTGCAACCCCCTCGCTCTTATTTTCTTATCGTCGCTCGTCCTCCCTCTTCGTCATCCGGCAGTCGTTTCCTAGCGATCTCGACCCCCAGTTGTCATCCCTCTCGCTCTCCCATTCTGTGGTCCCTTCATCCCTCCGTTTCCCTCTGAGGGACAGCCGTCGAGGGAAGAAAGAGAGCCCCGGACGGCAAATTGATATTAAATGCGGAGGTTGGTCACCTTGTATATTTCTTTATTAACTCCGGCCGAATGGACCGTCACGTCACACACCCCCATAGTTTCTTATACCCGGTGTCCCCCGAGGAAATACAAATCCTCGGCCGGATTAGTCGGGCAAGTTCCTGTTGCCCGTGTGTCGAAAGAGGCTTCTTCTATATCGACGCGGTGTACCTTGCTCTCTTTCTCACTCTCTCGCTCTCTCTCTGTTACGCCACTGTTATGGCGACACGTCCCGGGATCTCCTCGCGGTTGCTAGGCGATAAGGGGTTGGCGAAACGCTCGCGAAACACTCCCTATTTCGCCACCAGGCTTTTTCCGCTACCACGGTTATGATTACTTACGGAACAGTCCACGGTAGCTCTAATAATCGCTGCTGCCCTATTCGCCTGTCTGATACATGCATATTCTCCATAAAATCCGCAGTCTACTTATAACAATTTCATAGCGCAAGTTCCACTCGATCCGCTACGCGTTTACCGCAAATAAATATTTTCGCAACGTGACACCCACCCTCTCGTCGGTCTCCACACCCTCCAAGTGAAATTTGTGTGTACAGAGCAATCAGGGCGTGCGGCATCGTGGGAAAATAATTAAAAAGTAGCATTGTCGTCTCGAGGGGGCGTCGCGCGGGGTGAGGTAGCATTCAGGGGATTCGCTAGGGTGTTTTCTTTCAATTACGTCGTCCCGCTAATAGAGCCGCGGAATCTGACGGTGCTTTCTGTCTAAACAACGAGGCACGATGATTTCGCGCGCGCGCTCCCGTCTTATCGGGACTATACTCTTTCGCGACGAACAATCCGCGACGCGGAAACGACTGGCGGTGGGGAGGGGGAAGGGAGTCGGACTGCGACAATGCGGAGCCGAGACGAAATTGCTCCGAGATCTTGAATGCCAACGGGAAGCCGAGTTAACGTCGAAAAGCTTCTGAGTGACTTGCTCGGGGTTTAATCACCGGCTGAAACTTCGGTAATGGGAGCTGCAAAGTGCTCGCGAACGAGACTAATGCCTCACCCGCCGCTCAACGTGTCTATTGCCCTCTTTGTGAGACGAAAGTTGGACAAACGGCTGCACGCGTTTCCATTCTCGTAAAAACGGGAATCCGCCGAACCCGTTCGCTCGCCGGCATCGGTGTCGGGGTTCGATAAGCCGAGCTGAGAATGGAAGAACACGAGCGAAGACACTCCCGAGACCCAAGAGTCTTTTCCCGTTCGGCTCGCGTCCCTTGAACTTCACAACCTCGGAGAGAGAGAGAGATAGAGGCCACGTTTGCGCCACGAAGATACGTCTCCGAAGATCCCGGATTCAGATCTTGTCGAACGGGGAGTTTTGAAACCGTGATCTTGTTACTTTGTTCGAAAGTCAACCGGGAACTTCGAACCTCTCGACGGATCCATGATTTTATTAGATCTGTGGCGACCGAACTTCGCTTCCGGAGGTGAAACGGTGTTCTACGGTGTGCCGCGCGATCGTGTATCGTGCGAGGTGTTTATGGGGCAAGAAGATTTAACGGGAAGAGGATCTGTTCAGGACTTCGCGAAGTTTTGTTGACACTCTTCGATTCGTGGCATTAGCAGATGTTCGCCGGGGGCTGATCTTTAAATAGGAGGGAACAAAGACCTTGTCCCCGACACACACGGCCATAAAACAAAGCCACGGGGTGTTCAACGGAGATTCTACTAGTGGCCAACATGTGGGTGGCAAATTGCCATCGCCAGGCCCGTTCTGCCCGACGCTCCTAACGATATCAAGAAAATCCCTGGCTGCGACGGTAACATAACTTAATCCTCTGCTCTAGTCTGGATGCACGTTCTAACGGGTATTCGTCAACTCCAGATACACTCGCTGTGATATTATTGTTCGAGTCGGTTAAACTCGTGGAAAAACGGAGATTGTTTTGATAGGTTCCTATAAAACGAAGCTGCGAGGTGTAAATCGTTTTCGGTGGCTGGCGTGGGTGATAAATTGCTATCTCCTGTCTTCGATGCAAGACTTGAACGTTCGGTCTAGCAGCACTGATCAAATAGCTGGTTTCAGATCTCTTATTTGAGTATTATTGAAAATTATGAAGATGCTGCGATACGATCCATATTGGATTCTTCACACCGTCGGAAGTTCTCCCCCGAACTACTACACACCATTTTTCCAATCTACCTTCGAACTTCCTCTCATCATCCCGGATAGTCAATATTTTACAAAACGTTCAAACTTCCCGTTTCTTCCGCAATAATCCCGTTCAAAGACTCCTCCTCGGCATGTCCTCCCCAAGTATAAGTTCCCCGTCGTAGCACGAGGCGAGGAGCTTCGTTCCCGGCCTTCATCTCTTCCGGTTGACGGAAGCGGGGTGTGCGGGGCGCGGGTTCTTGGTCTCGTTGAGGGAAACCGGCGCGGATATTCGAGAAGATTAACGAGTCCGAGAGGCGAGGCGAGGCGAGGCGAGGCAACGCGAGGCGAGGTGATTGAAAAAAAATCGGTGGCAGGGATCCGTCGCGTGATATCGCGAAGGCGAGGCGATCTTCTTCTTCGACGTTCCCATGGCCAGCGGGGAAAAAAGCCGGCGACTAATCCGGCCGATCAGGCTGGCCCGAAGGCGCGCCAGGTCCCGGTTAATTAACGGACACGTGCGTCTCATTAACAGAGTTTTAGCCACAAATCACAACCAAGCGACGTCCGGCCACAGGCATAAATACCAATTATACGTGGTGCTACCCGTCGGGCGGAGGGCTCGCGCAACGTTCCCTAAAATGAACGTCGCCCGAGCATAATTATAATACATACAGAGGGGTTGCTCGAGATTAAAACTCCTTCTTTCGCGAAATTGGCATGCCTGGCCTAAATAACGCCCTTCGCTCAGCTGGGCTTTCTTCTGCTTCGCCTTTCGTTGGATTAGGGAGCTAACTCCAGCTCCAGGATGGACTAACAGGTTTCATTCTGTATAAATTTTGCCCACCCATTTCTCCCGTGTCTCCTTTTCAAGACATTAATACGTTTAAATTGGACCAATATCAAGGTTTTTAATCTCTTCCTGCATCGACGCCGCAAACTCGTTTTAATTGCGAAAAGAGACTACGTCCAGGTAGAGTTTCAGCAAAATTGCGATCAGGTAGGCCGTCGCGGGTTGTCGAGCAGCAATTTCCACGGGGCAAACTGAAATTCCAGCCTGTAAGTAGCGAAACGATCGGCTAACGGTAGAACGACAGCCCGAGGACCGGTAGCCCGCGGTTCCGAAGGGTCAATCAGACCGGATCGATTCCTCAAACGATAATTTCCGGGCCGTGTAAATTAATTAGCCGACTAGCTGCTCGTCACCGCGAGCCGGCCAGCAAATTGCCCGTCGCATTACGGGGTCACGATTTATTAATACAATTTGCCCGCGCGTAAAAGCCTCCGGACGCCAATTATCGGGCCGAGGCTAGGACCACGGAACACGGCGCGGCGTCGCGACGCGTTACGTCGTAAAATCGCGGGTTGCATGCTGCACGTGGCGCGGCACTGGCCCGTGCAGACGACTGGCAAAAACAACGTCATTAAGCCACGCGAAAAACCCTGCCACTATGTGGACCTTGATTTTTAGACGGGATCGCGGGTTGTGACACGGCAGAATTAATCGGCCCGGCGTTCAATTGGGTGCTGACTGACGGCTTGTTTCGCGGTTTGCCACCTTCGTCGACAATTTTACCAAATAGTTCCACATGCCAATTACAACACTGGATCCATAAAGCATTTACCAAAAAATATACAAAAATCATCGTAAGATTTTTCAAAGTTCCAACTCCTGTACATTTTTAATTTTTCGTCCACAGATGTTTCTTCAAAGCTTGTTTCATTCCACTGTTTAAACCCTAAAATTCTTAAATCTTCGGCAAGAGTTCAGACACAATTAAAAACGCAATATCCTGGCCCCTGGACCGGAAGATGAAGCGAGTCAGCCCCTGGGTAAGAAGGACGTCCCCAGGACCAGCATCGTCTCGCGTAATACGTTGTTAGGTTATTCGGTAAGTTGGCATGAATAGAGCCATAATATCGGCAGATACTCGTCTCCGGAGGGATACTCAGGAGAGGGATGATCGGTAATGGGCGAAGCGGTGCCCGAGGTGCTTCCCGCGAGACTGTGGGGGATTCTTTATTTAATATCCCCGGGGCTGGTGTCAAGGAATATCGTATATTACCGAGTCGTCTCTGCCCTCCGCTGGTTATTCACATCCTTGGAACTGCCTCTTTGTTCGGTTCAATTTGTAGGTCGAATGGTGTGTATCGTCGTTTCTTGGCTGAGTGAAGTGGAATAACGTCGGATTGAGGGGCCTGTAGATGTGCGACCGATGGAAAATGGGGTTGCAGGATCTCTGACTCCTGCCACTCGGACCAGCAGTGATTTCGTTTTGTGGCCTGGCGAACGACCTGTCGTTCGTCAACCGACAAAGCCCCTCATTTGCTACTTTTTTAGACCCCTCTGACTTAGCACGTTGCCCGCCAAAACGGATTCCCGTTTCGTCACGCATCGTTCCCCTATTATTGCGGATTTCTGTTGTTCGGGGCGTTGCTGCTTTCATTTCGCCACTTTAAGGATCGCTTGATAGTTCAACTTCAAGTCAAAGCTGCGATCTTCATCGTTTTCATTATTTACTTGAATTCACTTGATTTATGCACTTAACCCTCATCCGTCCCTCGTGTCAATTTGACACAGTTTTCCCGAAATAAGTTACACTGTTCTGTTATTTGTAGGTAAATTCGTTCGAAACTTAGTGACTTTTATTTTTTTAATGCGAAACATATAACTGCAAAAACCTAAACTGTAAATGTTATCTATCAATTTCAAGGAAAACTAGAGGGATATTGTTGCTCGCTCGCTCCGCTCGCTCGCTCGCGAGGTTATTGTTGCTCACTCGCTTCGCGAGTTCGCGGTTCGCGGGTACGACTGCTCTTGCGAGAGGGTTATTAGTACTCATGGCTAGTAGGGTCTACAGCTATTAATGTTTTATATTTGGTGTGTGACTCTTGGAGAGTCACACAAAGAACTTCCCGATTCGTTAGCATTAGTTGCATAATTGAAAAAAAAAATTTTTTTAATTAAAAAAAAAATTAAAAATGAAATATATATGATTACGTTTGTTTATTCGGTGGAAAATGTCCATCCTCTCGTATAAATTGCATTGTTGAATGAACTTCTTTCGAAAAAAACTAAAAAAACTAAAAAAAACTAAAAAACTACTGGTCCAAAGTGGACCAAAATCTAATCAGCTCTAAGTTACAGCGGGACACATCGATTGCATCATTCATCATTCTGATCGCGTTGTTACTTTTTCCGAAAACGTTAACGAAAAATTTGATAACATACAAATGGCCATACGCACACACACACACACACACACACACACACACACGAACATTTTGCTGAAAATAGTCTAAAATGACTGCAATGACCATGAAACGTGAAGATCTGCTAAAAAATCGATTTTCGATTTTCGGGGTAATTACAGTAACTTCCCTATAAAATCGGGAAGTTAAAAACATCGAAAAGTAACTGTTTGACTTGTTATTTTATCGATGTTTTGTATCACTGTGTCAATTTGACACCGAGGAACAGATTCAGTGCGTGAAATGAGGGACAGATGAGGGTTAATATTGATTCTTTAAAAATCTGTTGATCTCCCCGCAAGAAATAACATAACGCGTCGTTCGCAAACCCCGTTTCCTCCGATTAACGCTTCCGGTCTCGGGCTCGCGCGTCTGATGCAATATAACGCGAAATTAACCGGGCCCGCGTCTCTGCCATTCGAATCCATCGGTCTGGCGGGGTTCCTTTGATGTCGCAGCAGATTTCTGCCGCCTCATGGTTTCGCAACGATCTGGCGCAGCCTCTTAATAGAGACGGAAGGCGTCACGGGGCGTCGCGTCGCCTGGCGTATTTCTTGCACGTTCCACGGAACTTCAATATGGTGAACTCGGACCTCCGAAAGTTTCCGCGTGGAGAACGTTTACGCGAACGTCGGCGTACGTTCCCGTGGCACTCGATACGTCGACGAAACTCGACATCAACTTCCGGCAAGAGAGAGCCCGGTGTGCCCCCTCGTCTTCGCAACGTGTTTCATTCAACGCCGCAGTCGCGCAATCTAGTTTGAACCGGAGAATCGATGACTCGGCGAGAAATCGACCGACTTTTTCCAACTTCGTCGGCAATTCTCGTCCGGGTCTCGCAAATTTTATTTGAAACCGAGTTGACAGCGCTCTGGCGCCCACCGGCGCGTTGGCGATGGCCTAAAAACGTCCGAGCGCGAGTCTACTTTGAAGACGGTCGTTCGCGCGCTGAATTAGAATGACGATCTGAAATACTCGCGCTGCTCCCCTTACTTCGGCTTGATTTCGTGTTACGCTGCCTGCATTTATAGCCAGGTGATTTTAGACGAATGTTCGAGGAGAGAAGATGCGAGATAAAATCTAATTACAATCAACGTGTCACACTAGAGTGGCGTTGCTGGACCCGTTGCTTCCTATTTAAGGAAGAAAGGATAATCGGGAATGGACAAGTATGAGGAGGACAGGAGAATGAAAAGCACAAGTATCCCAAAGCTCATGGAAATTCAGGCATCAAGGTAGGCGAAAGATTTTTCCACGGAAACGCGATGTGACACGAGCGTAACAGCGTCGGGCGACACGCTCGTCGTCCCCGCATGCACATTACATATTATAAACGCGACGCGTGGCTGGTCCCGCCGCGCCGCGCGCGCCGGTGTGACTGGAGACTTTAATAAAAAACGCATTACACGCGTCAGGTGATTTTATCCGAGTTTCGTTTCGCCTTCGGTACACGTAAGCCAGCTCGTACACACACACACACACAGGAGCGGAGAAACAGGGCCAGGGACGCCAGGGCGAAGAGAGGCGTCCCCGGGATATTGCGATTCCGCGATACATAGAGGGTGTCCCCTTCAATTTCGTGTGTCTCCGGGACTAACAGATATCGTCGCCGTCCTGTAAATAGAGAACATCGTCGCGAGCGATATTTACTCGGCCCGGACGGCGTCTTCCGCGCGAAATCGCCGGGAAATTTCTACGGTTCTGCCGCCAGTTTCATTCTTCGTTTGCGAAACAGAGGGAACTGAAAACTGGGAATGCTGGGACGGAGAACGGCGACCGGCGAGGTGCCCGACCGGTTGCAAATAGAACAAGAAAGGTGGACATTGTGAGAATATTCTAGTTGAATTTCATCGAGATCTGCAACGCAGTTGAAAGGTTTACACATAATTTAGGTTTAGCCATCGTACCCGTCGTAAAACCGTATTAACACGGACACCGAGCCATCGGAAATTTATCGCGCGTTTAAAGCAGCACTTGGTTATTAATTGCCCCCGTTAGTTTCTTATTGCAAGCGCCCTTTCGATGGTAATCGCGAAAAACACCGGGTCAATGGAAGCGCGATGGCAGATAAGCCGCGAACGATCCGCGAGCAGCGATAAAAAGCTCTTAAACAGTATAATGTATTCCGTCGGTGCGTGATGCGAGGGTATCTTGATAATCGTCTGTTCGAGGGAAGGGAAATTCGGCGCGGGAACGAAAAGGGCTTTCGAACGGAATGAAGGGCCAGGGAACACGGGCGGGCGCGGCGTCGCGACGCCTCCCGAGCTTCCCGATTTTCGAGGGTTCGCCTCGCAATTTTCCGTGCATCGATTTCGTGGAGCCCCGCAAATTATGCACGCGGCGGTGGCTTGAAAAGCGAAAAATCACTGGGAACGCGTAAACCGGCCGCGGCCGTGCGGTTCGCGGATTCTCTCTCTGTCCCTATATTTTTTCCACTGCGGGGCTGCGTTCGCAAAAATTATCGGTGTTATCGGATCGCTGCGCACGATAACGCTCGGCCGCGACGCGGAAATCGGTTTTTGCGCGACCAATTAGATGCACGGCCGCGATAAGTCCGCGATTCGAGCACGCCCGGTAATTAGATTTTTGCGGATACGCCGCGTCGTCTGCCATTCAGACAATAATTACATATTTGATAGTGATGCTCGCCAGCCAGCGAGAGACCCCCCTTTTTTCACAGTGGGAACGTTTATCGACGCTGTTCGCGACGATCCGCCCGTGAATTATGCGACTGGAAAGAAAATTGATGACGTTTGCTCAGCCGACGACGCGCGACGTTCCGCTCGTTACGCGGGACCAATTTATCGAACGTTTCGCAGAAACGCTCTGGGAATACAAAATAAGTGGACCTGCTAACCCGGGGAACATTAATTAGTTCGTTATCGGGGGATAATTTCATTTTTCAATGATTTTATTTGTTACCGTTTGCCTTCCGCTGTCTTGCGCTCGGCTGCGCTAAAATATTCGTTCGTGTTTACTCTGTCTCCGATTCGTATTTATTCATTCAGAGAAGGTATACTTTGTTTGCGTTATTAATGTCCGATGTTGATTTGATGTTTCGGGCACGTTCAATTTAAAACAGCACAATCAAGTAGTATTGAATTTTTGATCAGACGAAGTAAAGCGTGAAAAATATCTCTGGAGACGATAAATTCGTCGACCATACTAAAACTATCTCTCAACGCACAGCCACCGCAGACAAGTGTCTCGAACGGTGTCTCGAAAGTGTCAGTAACAAATAAGTGTCCAAGAAACGACCGTTCTCGGCAGAATTACCATTCCCACGAGCGCATCCGCGATAAACGCTCGCAAAGTATTGTCGCACAGGATGTAAACTTCTAGAATAACTTTCGCGAAGCACAGGCTATCATCGGCTGTAGCCATTGAGCGTCATTGCAAGCATGTAACACTGGCGAGTCTCGGGCAAGAGGAAACACAGCTCGGCCCTCTTCGAACTAGAGTTCCATCGTGCCGAACACCGTCTATAAATTCGACGATAGAACCGGGGTAAAGGAGTTCGAATATTGACGACCGAGGCCTCCGTTGTATCGGAGGAGATGCACACGGGAGAGGGATGCAGTTGCACTTGTACTCGTACGCTTCAGGGTGTCGGGCAGGTCGTGTCGGGAGGAGAAAACGAGACGCGGCTTTGCCATTAGCCGACACCCGTCGTGCAACGCGACTTTCCTACCCCTCTCCTTTTCTTCTCTGTCTCTCGCTTCCTCGCTCTCTCGCTCTCGTCTCTCCTGGCTGCTGCACGCTAATTGGCAAACATCGGCCAGGCTCGCTTATCGCGATCGGACGGCGATTTTTGCAAATTACGACGCTCGTCCGACGCCGCGCGAACCAGCCAGCCAACTCCACCACGGAGATCTCCGATACCGTGTACGCTGATATCGAAACGATCCGCTGTCCTCCCCGATGCACGCGACACGCCTCTCTTCTCTTCCGTCTACGACCTTTTCCTTGCATCGCGCTTCGACATTCTTTAACGCTGCGCGACGCCTTTAAAGGACTATGCTCGGTCAGGAAGCGTCACAGGCGATCCCGTAATTTTTTCAATTAAAAGATTGAGAACATAAGAACATTCTGGAATTCTTCTTAAGCGTCTCCCGTTTTGTATCTCGCTGACCCGTATCTGTCAGAAATGTCAGAAATCCACAATCTGCTAACTCTTTCAGAGAAAAATGCGCCTGCCAGTGATAACGCAAAAGATTACCGCCCGTCAGCTCCAGGATCAAGAATAACCAGCTTAACGTTCCAACTAAAGTAACTCTCTCGTTCTAGATAAGTTAACGTTTTCTTCTTCGCGCGTTCACGATTATGCAATTGTCGTTTTCATTTCCTACAACGCATCCGCGGCGGCGGTTTCGTCGCTTCTATTCTCGGTTCAGCAACGAATCCGTTAGCGGTGCAACAGTGTCGAGGACATAGCATTTCTCTAACCATCGTCGACAAGGAAAATTTGCCGGGTAAAATAATCAGGTCCCGAAACCCGTCCCGCAGACAGTCGGAGACGGTCTCTGAGACCTCCCGCCCGCTTATCAGATATTCCGAGTGAAACGGAACGCGGATTTAACAGAATCCCTCGAAATAATTAAGCCCCGGATAATCTGACGCTTAAGATTCCACTGGTCCCTGATAGCCGTGCGGCGAGACTGGCCCATTTTGCACAGTCGGAACCTTGAAGAGTACGAACGATTGCCATTTCGTCTGACTTTAAATTTTCGGTGCCTTCTGCAGCTCCTGCTGCTTCCTAGGAGAGCTCCAGATCGTTCAGATTAGTGACTCGTTTCACAAGTAATTTCATTAAATCGTCTGTCTCCTTGACGAATAATCCTTTCTCCCTATTCCCTATATTTGCCACGTCACCTTTCATTGCAGACGTCTGGTCTGACCTAGTTGTTGAACAGACGCCGCGTGTTTCTCAGAGTTCTCGAATGAAATTGAAAAATTTTACGAGAGTTTCGGGAAACATTTTTGTCGCTGATTCTTTCTAGAACATTTTGTGGGTAAAATTTTCTGGAAGCTAACAATGTGAATCGAAATGAGCTGCATGTGTTGTGAATATGCTAAATAGACCCAGTATTGAACCTGGACGTTTTTGAAAAGAAGTGGGAGTGGCAATCTTAAGAGGTTATTCAATAATCTCCATCGTAATTTCCACCGTACGATAAGCTAAAATATTCGGATTTTTATGGAACCATTACTATATTTAAATTAGACTTATAAACTAGATCTAATCTAGAAACTTGAAGCTGAGGGGATAGTATCTTTGGAGCGTTAATTCAATAACCAGCAATAATCGTTCCTATCGCATGATAAGCCAAAACATCGTCATGATTATTATATTTAAATTGGTCTTACAAATTGGAACCAGTGTAGAAACCTGTAGCTGCAGAGAAGAAGTGGGGCTAGCAGCCTTCACGCGTTAGTTCAATAATTTCCAATCACGACTTCTACCATACGATAAGCTAAAATATTCTGATCTTCATGGTCGGGATCGTAATCATTATATTTACATTAGACTTAGAAATTAGATCTAATCTAGCGACCTGAAGTTATCGTTTGTTTCTCGTTATTGTAATCAACATACGAGTTTCGCATCCCCAAAGAACAACAATTGGTTCCATTTACCCATCCGCACCGTCAGGAAAGTTTGTCTTCCGATTTCAAGAGCAACCAGCCGCGTTTCCCGAAGCGAGACTCGCGCTTCCGCGTTTTCGACGGAGCAAAAGTTCGCAACGGGAGTAAAAAGTCGCGAGGGAAACGGGTCGAAAAGGGTTTCGTACTGCACCGGAAGCTCGCAGCGTGGCGTTCAACGCCCGTTTCTCGCGTGTGCTCCTCCTTCTCTCGACGGCGAAATTAATTTCGGCCGCCGCGCGATAACTCACGGCCGCGCGTCGACGCTTTGACGCGCATAAAAATCTCACCGTGGTCAGCACCGTCGGCGGAACTGCATGCGAAACCGGGCGTCGCGCCGCGCCGGCCGGCGCCGCGACGCCCCGGCCCATTCGTCGACGCTGAAAAAGGACCAGGCCGCGACAATGCGCGCCGCTAAATGCAGAATACTTAATACTCTTTGCCGGGGACCGCGACAACGAAATTGATAGCGAGGAAGCCAAAGGACTGCCTAACCCAGACCTGAATTGCCGGACTGAAAATCGAGTTGGCCGAGATTCAGGGCACTTTCATCTGGCGTGACATTTTCCTGAAAGTGCATTATAGGCCCAATTTTTCTTATTAATAAGCCTGGTAAAAATGTGTACAATTTGAAAACAGTTCATTTAAATTCAGAAAACATTGTCGTAGTTTCTAGAACGAACGAAGATACTTTTTACCAACCATAACCCAGAAACAGTTTTTTGTCGGGTCGATTCCTAGTCCGCGGCGAGCATTTAAGTAATTAGAAGTAGTCCTTGGTCTAATTACTTCTGGCCCAAGATATAATCGCGCTATGACATAATCCAGACTTGTCCCCGTACTATCTCCGGCCAAGCCCACTTTATTGCCTCGTTCGCTTTTTTTTATCGTTACCTCACACTTGAAATAGGTGGTTGCCGCACGAACTATCGCAGCTAGCATTGTAACACGTTGCCCAATTATTGTTAATGCCCGCCCCCGCGAGCAGGACATAATTTTTTACTGGGTTCTAATTTGCATAGTAGTCTTCCTGGAGCGTAGATCTCCATTTAGGAGTATACACAGCTTCCTACCTAGAAGTCATCGGCAACTCGAGGCAAACTGTGGGATTTGACAAACCTAATGGTCCGGATTCGGAAACTGCAGCAACGGCGCCCAAGCTCATGGCAATTACCTAAAGACCGGAAGTCGCCCACGCGCTCGCTTGCCCTCTCGCAGCCTGGAAACAAGGGACTAATTTAAGAAAGAGCAATAAAAGTGAGCATTCGACGTATAGCCGGGGCAAGCAGTGTAACAGTAAATTGATTCTCAAGCGGCCTGTCAGGCCAGCCTAAGGTCAAAAGCCGTTTGGGAATCGCATTAGCGATGCCCGGCACTGTACCGAAGCACCGTCGAATCGTGCAATTAGTCCATTACCTCAATTACGTTCCTTATTATATATGGAGGCCTCCCGCCGGCTATGGTCATTTCGTCAGGCTTCAAAGGGCAATTGTGCCGTCAGCCGACGATTCATACGTCACCGAAACGCTATAACGCGACGCTCTTCATTATCGAATCTCAAACACTGCACAAAGGACTGGCACAGAAAGTCGCGGTCAGCCAATCTGTGTGCAAAATGACAATTTTCTATGTACATCGAAGAGAAACTTCTTTCTTCATTTAGCAATTTTCCGCTGAAAATATTTTCTTTCAAGAAAAATGTATGTGACTCGTATTTTACAAAAATCGGAAAAAATGTTTTTTTTTCAGCTATCGCGACGCCGTCGGTTCAATAGGCGCGATTTATCGTCCAGGGCCCGTATCCACGGGATTTATTTAAATGGCCGCGTGTAATAGAATCTCGTTAATAATAAATCGCGTAATCTTTCGATTTATTGTCCTCGTCGCGCCTCGCGCGACCTCTATTCGATAAACCTGCAACACGTGATCGTTTAATTATTTAATACGGCCGGGCTGTTTTGTTGCCGCACCGAAAACATTCCCGCCGCCATTTACCTCGCCGCTCGTGAAATTCAAAATCCATGTCCGGGGCGATAAATTCCGTCCGGGCCGGGATTCACGGTCCCCTCTGGCCGTTCCCCTTTTCAAGAAGAAAGGAAAGAACGAAAAGGAACGGGAGAGAAACGAAGAAGGGAATACTCGTGATGCACCCCAAGTGTTTTTGGCCATTTCCAAATGGATCGTTCAGTTTTATTGAGCGTACACACTAGTGAAATAAAATTGTGTCATTTTTAGATGGTGCGTTGGGTTCTCAGAAAATTGCGATGCTTGTTTCCATAACAACAGAAACGATGAATAAATAAATCTATCAACAAGACTTCGTTCGAACACCATTTAGCATCGATTTAACATCGGCGGCGCCAGTTCAGGAATCAATCGATCGTTTCCCGCCACGGACTTCTACTTCGACTTTCGGTAACGATCTCTCGATCGCTCGCGATGGTACGGGCCCTCGATCTCCGGGGGAACCTTCGCTAAACTTCGCTTCGGCGCGAAACCCGCACACCTTCTCGAGTTCCTGGCGATTTTTTCGGAATCGTCGGCGAAGATTACGAGGTCGGGAATCGCGAAGGGGGCCGGCCACGGCGTGGGAGGGTGGAGACGCGGCTCTAACGAGATAAGTAGGTACGTAAATGCAGGCTGGCCTCCACGTGCGAGGGCTCCTATGAGAAGACGTTGCTGAGGAACGGGCCCAGGAACCAGATACGAGGGAGAGATTTGCGGAGGTTCCGGGTCGTTGGATGTGTGTGCAACGCCTACGCAGAAACGAGGCCCACTTCCACGGGCTGTCTCTCTCTCCCACTCTCTTTTCCTTTCTACTCCCCCTCTCCTCGATAGTCCCCGGGACTCTTGTTTTGGCCGTTCAACGCCGTCCGTGAACCCTGGACGCTTCAATATTTCACTTCGATTCGAAATTATTACCCTCGTCCCATATTTTCGGTCACGCTGGCTAATTTCGCTCGAAGTAATGGCCTTAGCGATTTTATTCTTCGCTGACCAGTTCTCGCTTTACTCACGGTTCGGTTTCTTTGATTTACTCGCCTCTCTATTCACTTCGTTTCGTTCACTTGACTCGTTTTCCTAACCTCTGATTTACATTATTCGCTTAATTTGTAGCAATTTCAATTCCGAACCGGTAAATCACTTCCAGTAATACAATAAAATAATTTCCTTTGGTACCACCATGTAAAAAACAAATGAAAGCACCCTTTTAATGTATAAAATCACTCGGAAGCCAATTAGTAGGCTTTCCAGTAGATAATCCATTACAAACATTTTTATACCGGAAACCACTTTAGTATCGTGTTAATTACAGTTTGTAAAGCTTTGCATTCACGCTGTTTTATGTCCGCGAAATATCCATACACGTATTTATACATACACGAATATCCGAAGTGAATAAAATTATTATTTATATTCACCTGACTATCGAAATTTTATTCAATCTTTTTCGTACGTACGTATGCGAGATAAATGCATATTGTGCGTACTATCGAAAAATTAAATCTGAATTTCGGTTCGGTCTCGCGGTCTAAATTTCAATTTGCCTGTAATTACTTTTATGCATTTTATACTGATGCCCTGACTTTTGGTTAATACAACATCACAAAGAGTTAATTGGACGGTCAAAGGGGTGTCGAACGCGTAGAGTTTGATTTTAAACATTCTTGTAATTAAACCGCGGATGAAATTTCTCTCGGTTTTTCGCAAGCGTGCTGCGCAGCGGGGCTGTAACCGCACGTGCAGTTAACATACTTGTAACAATTAATTATGGGATTCGAACAAACAATGTGAACTTCAATTTAGCCTCATTTTCGATTCGTTAAAACCATGTGCAACTGGGGGTAATTTTTTGCTGCAAAATTTTAAAAAAATTTCGGAGTAACAATTTATTTCACAGAAGTTGTTTGCCAAAGGAAAAATTGATTTCCAACAAAGTGGCAGTCGTTCAACGCGGAAAATACGATTTTTCAACCCTCGGATTTTCTTCATTTACAAAAACGTGGTGAAAAAGTATTTCATTTTAAAAATCGATTCAATAGAAACTCAATAGAATAAAATCGCTTAAGTCCAGCAATTCTTCCAGAAGAAACTTCTAAAAATCAATTTATATTTTTTTATGGAATGGAGGAGACAAACTTATTTTGTAAATTGAATGAAATTGATTAATTATGAAAGCAGCAGTGTCAGAAGAGAGAAATTTATGACAATGGTGTGCACCGCAGATACATCCTTCGACAAGTTTAGTAATTCCGGCGTGAAGGAAAAGTTGCGTTTAAAAATAGCTCCGGCCATTAATTTCCCAGTGATTCAACGTAAAATTTATCTCATTAGCAGCGAAGTGCATCCCCGGGCCGAACAGTTCGCCGTAAAAAGCCGGGTCCGAGGGATCGTTAAAGTATCGTTTTGCTTTAAAGCATTAGGCAAGCTTTCGTGGAGGTTATTACGAAGTTTTGTAAGCGATAAGTCTCCCGAAGTATCCGGGGGCGCATGTGGTGTATTCCGCAATCTTCTTCCACCGAGGATCTCGTCCTGTAATCTCAATTAGGAAGCCTAACGAGTTTACGGGAAGCCGGCGATATTAAATCGCAATAATTACCCAATTTTGCCGCGCCAGGATTACGAAAGCCGGCTGCGACAACTCCGTGAATATGAACTTGAACTCCCACCGGAAGTTTATACTCGTCAGCCGCCCCGCCTCGTTCCCCTGAAAACATATTTTTAATTATAAACTCTCATTAACGAGAACCTCATTCCGTCAGATCACAGTTTCTTCAACGACGAAGTCACTGTTCTCCTTTCTTTTTTAGACGATCTGACAGTTTCAAATTTAGTTTTTCTGACACTTTGCGTTTCTGTGGCATCACATTATTATCGTCGGTCAGATTTCTGGTGTTATTCCTGTTTTTAGTGGTAAGTCGAGGAAGTGGAGGATGGTCCCAATTAGAAATGTAACTTGATTATTTTATCGGTGGTTGTGGGCTATTTCCACCCCATTTTGGCGAACCGAAATAAAGATCGGTCACAGTTAAACTACATTCGAAGCTATTTCTTCGAGAATTCACAATTTTTGTATTCGATTGTAACATTCCAGTGCGGTTAAAAATATGAAATCGTTTACAAGAGAGTGGAGAAAAGTCTGTAACGTTGGTGGTTTCCACTTCCTTAGAGAAATGTTAGCACTCTAGAAACAAATCTCTGCTAAATCTCAACACACAAACAGCATTCCAACAAAGTTTCATCAAAATCAGTGGCTGACACTTTGACAAAATTAAAACGATCTACCAGAAGCGGCAGCAAGTTACCACAAAGCAGAACTGCCACAAGCCTCCCTCTACCTGTGATCCCAAGCGAAACGCTACCTCACGCGAATTAATCATCGCTGTGTACCTGTGCACGCAGGTACGAGAGAGGAGCAGACTAAAATTAATGCAAATTGCTGTCCCGAACCGTGTCTACCACGCTAACATCACTCTTCCCGCGCGCCGCACCGCCTCGGTGTCTCGCGAAAGGTTCTCAGGGACTGTTGTCTTGCCGGGCCTCTTATTCTCGCTTTCTACAGGCACACTAACTTTCTACGTGTTGTCGCAAAATTCGGGCCAAAATTCAGTGGTCCATACCTGAAATGAAATATATCAGAATTTATCAAAATACAATTCCAAGTACAGTAATCGCTCCTTCGTTGCCCTGAATCGTGGGCACGATCGTTGTCCAGTGCCTACCCACTCCACTACCTGTCAACGGGAGGATTAGGCCTGCGTGGATCTGGTCGCCAGATGTGTCCCAGGACTGTCTAGACCCGCGCAGAACGGAGAACAATAGGAAAGGAATATGGCAAGGAAATAAGGAGTTTTTTAAAGCCAGACAGTTGACTGTCAGTCATAAATCAGAAATAGTGTCCGAGCACGGTCGTTGTCCGCTCAAACCCCCGGCCTTTGGACAACGAAGGAGCTTTTACTGTAGTTTCACCCCCTTAGATCACAGAGAAATACTTTCTGCAGTTGTACTCATTGAGATAGTTTGACTCAAACGAGCTTTATAGCGATGAGCTGCAAGGTTGTCGGCGGGGATGGGGGGCGGTCTCCATCAAAGTGACACGGAGTCAGCGTTAATAACGCATTCACGTGGAGCACGCGAGTGTCAAACTTTCATATTTATTAACAGTGGCGAAGCAGGTTGGCGGAACTTTCTATCGTACCTCCCTCTTTCTCTGTATTCATCGTGCGCTACCGGATCGCGGATCTCGTTCCGCGCACTTTGCCACGAGTTCTCTCTGCCTCGCTTCCTTCCGGCAACTTGCCGACGAAATTACACAACACCGAGACACAAAGGTGATGCGCCAGGTTCTCCGTCAAGGTTCACGTGGTAGGTTCGCGATGAGGAGTTAGGGGATTTTCTCGATCGGCAGCCCCCAGGATCGGAGCCGATGCGACACGTTCGCCCGGTTCCCCGATCTGCTCAAGTTTCCAGCCACTTTGTCGGGACGTGACGCCCCGTGACGAAGCGATTAGCTTACCCGGGTATTCCCCGAGCTTCAAGGAGCAAGCGTGGACAGATTCCGCTGGAGAGAAACGCCGATACGTAATGCAGTTACCCGAAACTGGTTATTTTATTGTTGGGAGCGTGGGGCGCCGCGAGATTCAGATTTTAGTTCGACTTTCTTCGATTCAACACTGAACCAGCGTGTCCCTTTACGATTTTAGATAGTATTTCTATAATCTAAGGTAAAGGATCTACTTTTCTTCTTCGTAGATTTGTGTCCGACCAAGATGGCCGCATGCAAATGTAGAAGCAGCTTCGGGAATATAAATGGAGGGTGGATTTCTTGAAAATCTCTGTTGGTTCTGGTTTTTCAAGAGTTTAATTGTTTTTAATCCCAGGATTCTACATATTATGCAGATCTATCCGCTGTGCTTGCGTAACCTAATTCTACTTTGACTTACTTCTACTATATATTCATGCTCCATCACGTTCCAAGTTACTGCTATTATCTTTGTCCAGCGCGTTGCACAAAGCAAAGTTATATAGACTGTATTCCACAAGCAAAGTCTGCAGTTTCAGTGAATAGCCTGTTGATGAAGTCACGTATACGATAGTTTAGTTGCTTAAGGATGAAACGGAGGGAATTTGATACGTTGTTTAGTTTGAATTTGATTAGAATTGAGCCCATTATTTGATTACAATAACGTTTCGTATTACCAATGCTGCGTTAATTTCGAACAATCGAGAATTTCGATTGAAATAGTTTCTGCATAAGGTTAGAAGATTAATTCCTGTTACAGCGTTATCAGTCAGTTATTTAGGGAATCCTGTATTACTGTTCTACTCTCATGGAATAATGTAAAACACATTAGTATTCCATTACATCAACTGTTTATTTTAATATGTCATTTCAAATGTATGTTAAATCTATTACATTAATACGTACCCGTTAGCATTCTATCGTGATAGAGCAATATCGTACACGTAAATAAATGATTGCAGTTTAGCGAACCGTGTACGTTGAATTATGATATCAGAATAATTCCACTGAAGGTCATTTGAATGACTTTACCCCGCTTCGATAACACTGTCCAACAAATTCAAACTTTTTTTTTACCTTTCGATTCTCACGATGCGATTCTTATAGAGTTTTTCGCGCTGATTCCGAATCTGGCCTTAATTTTTCTCCCAGACGCATAGTTTTTGAGAAATTTGGGTTTGAAAAGAACATATTTTTCGACTTTGAACAAAGATTGTAATGTTATTATAAAAGATATTGTATTGTTCTTTACATAAAAAGATTCTCTGAACTTTCCCGAATCCAGTGATGTGCAATAGTAATACATTATGATTGTTTAAACATGTTTAAAAAAGGATTTTTGGCTGTTGGACCGTGTAATTTGAATCTTTACCAGCTTCACCGATGCCGTTTCCACCAGCATAATCGCCATTTCATCACCGCGAACCTCCCAGCTCCAACAATTCCCTCTCGAGCCGAAGAAAGATCCGAACGCCATTTTCACCGTGTAGATCACTCGATCCGAGGATCTCGCGCCCCGAGGAACCGCTCGAACAATACCGTTCTGGAAACGCGAGATCGATCGAATCGTCGGATAACGTCCGCCTAGCGATGTTCGATGCATTTTATGTTTACGAAATGGCTATGATCCGCGCTCGGGTAATGGGATTTCCCGTGTTCGCGAGGGGGTGTGAGGGGTATGAACAGTCAAACGAGATTACGAGTAGATCGTGCCGTTGGATGTTCCGGAAGGTTAGAGACCCGCTTCTAACGAGATAAACAGGCACTAAGTGCAAGCCGCTTAGGTTACAGCGCGCGGATGCCTTTCCACGCTGCGCACCGCGTCGAGGATAGATCGGGTCCTACGATCGCGTAGATCTCTTGGCTCTCGCGTAGATCTCTGCCTCCGCGAGAAACCACAACCGTGAAATCTGCCTCGCGACGAGAATCTTGTTCGACACGGAACAGGTGAAAGCTGCCGGCGAAGAATCGTCTCTGTCTGAACGCCTCGTTTCGGTACACGCGACGCTGAATTTCAGCGTATCGCTGTAATCTGACGATCCGAACGGCCTGGGAACACACGAAACCTGCTCATGCGACGCCCGTCGTATGTCCTCCGTAGATTATCCTCTGACGATCGGCTGATTCTACACACTGGTAGTTTCTAATTTATTCTCGCCAATCCCACGAAATTGTCTGTCGTGAAATGACTGGCCGAGTGCCGGGGAAATATCAATCGCGTGTATCGCTTATTGTAGCGTTATGCGGGATTAGTCCTCACAAAGACAATAATAATAATAATAATCTTGTACAAGGAAAGAACGCACAACCCTCTCCCGAAAAAAGCGTTGGATCGAATGGTTTAATCCCTGCGGCTGCTATTTTTACGCTGTTCCCCTAACCACTGTCAGCACGATAAAATATTTCCAAGCGATAAAAATGCATGAGCCAGAGTGATTAAATACTTCGAAGCGATAAGAATTTGATCGAGCCGCTAGTTCGCTTCTGAAGCAGTTTCAGAGCTTGTAAAATATTCAATGGCATCGACGAGGCGGAAATTCGAGGCATGCATTTTACAGAGGGTCTTAACGTTAATCTTCTCCGGCCGGCTATAGGTTAACAATTACAATAATCGTCTCGCTGTTGATCCCTGTGGATTCCGTGGCCCAACGTGTTATCGACCAGAGACACCGATTAACGTTTCATTGGATCAATTAAAATGGACACTGGAAAAAATTTGGAAACAAAGGGAATAGGATGTTTGTAACCGCGAAGTGTTAAGAAGCCGCTTGTTAAGACGGCTTGTGGCCTATTTCTCGCGTTTTTCGCCCGACGCAACACCCCCATCGGCCGACTATATGGTTTCTTGAGGACGTTGCGCTATTAGCGGCGGGAAAATCAATACCAGCGATGTTCCACTTAGCCTGGCGTTGTTTCTGCACTGTCTCGCGGGGACAAGGAACTCCTTGGAAAGGCCGGTGCCTCGAATAAGTCGTCGCAATGGCGTGGATAATGCGTACGAAACGGCAGCCAGCGCGAGCAACTCGCCGCAGATACGGGGACCCATGTAAGCTCGCCCACGCGTCCGGCCGTGCCCCATGCTTTTTTGAAAAACGCGCCACTGTTCACGGACGCTAATGTATGGGCCAGGTGCCGCGGGTATCGAAACCGGTCACTTGTACCTTGCCTCCTGCGAGAAATACCGAAACCAAATGTCACGATCGCGCCTCCTCGTCACGATCTATCGAGGGGTTACGCCATTTGCAACCAGCATTTTCGACGGCATTCAGTTTTTGGTCGGAATTGAGTGTAGCATGATTCCACAGTCTCTTTAGATCGTTTTTCGGTAGACATGGAGAGGGTTAAAAAATGGTAGGGTAACTGCACCAGTGAATGAACATTTAAGAAATTGTTCAGGAAGATATTTAATTAAAAAAAAATATATGTGAATTAAAGGAATCTCATATATGCCAAATGGCTCCCTATACTCCATTTGTCAGAAATAAATGAACACAAATAAAATGAAATTATTATTATTTTTCTTTATTAAACGTTAAATAAAAAATGTAAAAAAATACCAGTTAATGAACACTACATTCTTAGTCTTAGGCTTAAAATTTGTTGAAATATACAATAGCGTTCATTTACTGGTGCCCGTTTATTCACTGGTGCAGTTACCCTACTAGACTTTTAACTGAAAATAGAGTAGAAGGATAAGATTGTGAATAATAAATTGTATGTTAGTAGATACGATTGTACGTACACTATAATAATATACGATGGGTTGTAGTAATAGGAAGTACATGACCATAAGTGTTTGCCAATTGAGTCATCCTCTCTCGTTGAACGAAAAGCTGAATGGTCTTACACCCCTCTAGATCAGAAACACTGCTGTAACACGCCGCAGAGGTATGTTTTACAACGGCAATGAATTCTATGCCTCGCCCATTCGCTATTGTCTAGGCTGGTTTTATATGAATTTCATTACTGTATTATTAGCATTGCTCCGTCCGCGATGTAATAAAGATATTATTATTACTATCGACTTCCGGTGGACATCGCTTCGAACTTCTGGAACATCTCTGACGGAAATGTCTCTTACGAAACAGTCGTAGTTATGTTTACCGTCCGCGTTAATTTCACGTTTGATTTCAAACGAACGAGGTCGAATCATTTTTATACTAGCTGTCGCGTAAACGAGTCGAGAATAGCCAAGCGAAAATATGTACGTGTCTAAAGAACTTCAATTAATCAAGGAAGAATAATATTTAATTCGGCAGCTCTGACACAAACGGATCTAAAATAGCCGAACTTAAACATACAGGTGTCAAGTGAATTTAATAATTGAGAACGCAATAATTAAAAAGCAATGGCAAAACGAAAATATCCGCGTCGAATAATTTAAAATTAGAGAAGGAGAGAAATCAAAAAGCTGTGGCGCGAATGAATATAATATATTCAAGCAGAAAGATATATCTGTCGAACGGATTTAAAGTGAAAGAGAAGAAAGCTCTGGCACAAAAAGAAATGACTAAAATATTCAAACATAAAAATATACATATGTACATGTCGAGTGAATTTAAATGAAAGTAGAGAAGAGAGCGCGTATCCGATTGATTAAAAGAGAACATTTTTCCAGGAGATTCGAAAGAGAGACGTAAAAAGAAAAACCGGTACGTCCAATTAATTGAAGAATAAAATAAAAAAAGTCTTAGGACAAGGGTCTCCGATCGACAAAGGAAAGGATATCTTTGCGTGCAGAGAAAAAGATAATTGATTTGAAAAAGGAAAAATGTATAGAATAACAGAGGGGGAGAAATATAGAAGAGAGAAAGGGAGAGAGTGGCGCGAAGAGTTTCGGCAGAAGATTCTGTGGTTTCGAGGACCGCAAAAGGGAATGTTTGCGGACGATCGAAGGGACCGGCAAAAAGCGGCGTGAAAGGTAAATGGGAAGGTTCGCGATGATGCCGCTCCGCGCCGTGGCGAAGTCGGTAGATATTGCATCTCGGGTATCGGCGTGGCTCGGCGAGGAGGCCAACAGCTCGTATAAGAGAACAAGGTCTCGAGCGTGGTTAAAGTGTTCGACCGCGGTGTCGGGCAGGTGTGTTTTGCAGCGAGGTGCCGTGGCCAGTTGAAGAGGCAAAGAACGGCAACACGTGAATGACCTTCGACCCCTGCCAGGCTGCCTGCTATTCCTCCGTTCTTCTTCTTGCGAGAGCGTGGTGCACGTTTCGCTGGCGCATCCCTCTGCCATTCGCCATTCGTCTTCGTACCTACATGCCGTCGCGTCTCGATTGATTTTCTCTTGCAACGGGAAGATATCTCCTCCCCTCCCTCCTCTTCTTCTTCTTCTTCTCGAGGAAGAGGACCTTCTCTCTGTCTTGCAAATTTCCCGGCGATTCGATCGCTCCACCGACGCACAGACCGTCGAAGATTTCGAAAGTCGTTTGCGAACCAAATAACTTGGTCCCGGAGTTTCTGTATCTAGGAATAGCCGATCCTCCCGAGAACATAGTGAGAAACGATCGCTATTGCCCAGGACTTTGTGCGGAGGCTGAGAGTTCGCTCGGGTACTTCGGTTTGTGTTTTATTTCGGCTTCGGCATTTGTGATCTGGAACTGTATGCAGTTTAATAGCTGTTCGTCAAAAACTACTATGACTCGTGTACGGGTTATGGGATCGCGGACACGTTACTATAACATTCCATCAAAGCGAGAACAGAACTCGCAGTGAGAACCACTTCGGTATTACAATTCTCACACGACCACCGATCCCAGTAACAACGCGATACACATTGTACCTGTAGGCGGGGATTAGTGGGAGACCTTGAACAGACAGTTGATTCTGATCCGTCTGCAATGCCGATGCTGAAAAATCTGATTCTCGAAGATATTCATAACTCACGAATATTTATACATTTATCAGCCACGTAGAAAGACGAGGTCTGGAGATTGAAAATTCTGTTCTAAATTAATGTAAGCGTTACAGGGACGAGTAATTGAGTCTTGACTGTCAATATTGGTCTTCTCTATACCCAGGTCTTAGACAGCAATATTGGTGGTCTTCCAAGATAGAGGAGACCTCAATAGGCAGACTTATAGTTTTCTTCTGCGGCATGATCAATTTACTTCAAATATTAGACGCAGGCACTCAGTGATATTGGAAACTTTAATAGCTCCAGATTAGATATTCTCAATATGCAATTTTATATTAAAATCACTCGGACCTTAACTATCGTTAAAAACGTCATGCTGAAACGATGAAACGCGCGCGAACGCAACACCAGACCGATACTGTGTTCAGAAGCCGTCAGAATAATCGATCGGTCCTGAGTCGATCGCGGGACAAGCGGACAGCTCGAAAAGCTGTATCCGTCGTTCATCCTCGGATCTCGTGACGCGTCTGAGGATCAGAAATCCGGCGTCTCATCGGGATCTCGCGATCGTGAGGTTGCATTAACAGTACCTTACGTTCGCCGGGCTCTCTCGAACGTTGTTCCCCGTGGAGTGTTGACCCTACTCGGCCGCGTCTGTGTGCGGTGCTGGGCTCTCTGTGCCCGTCTTTGCTTTCGAACGCACCCGCCTGGCGTCTTCCCGCGGATTCACGTGTTCGCGGAACAGCCGGCGAGAGGCGGGCATAAATATATAGCTGGCATTATTGCGAGCCGAGTTCCCGCTTCGTCGTTTTCTCGCTCGTAACCCGTCGAGACGCCACGCGAACGCAGAACCCGGCCTCTGCGGTCTCCAAGGTGGTTCAGGGTGGTTCGAGGGTGAGCTTTTTCACCCCCGAGTCGAGGTTACAAGATGAATGGGACGAGGACTCCGAGAGAGCAACCTGTGATACAGTCGGATTTCGCGTGGGTGATACGCGTTATCGAGTTTCTTGCCTAGAGGGTAGTTTGCGGCGGTATTCTCGGCTGCGCCGGGCGAAAAACCACGAGAAAAGCATCTATATCCTAGACATAAAAATCGAACATCCCCAATCGCGTCCACGATCATCGAAACATCCGCCATCCGATTGACGGGAACCCAATCATAAAATTTAGAGCCCAATCAACCTGGACGCCTAAGCTTCGCCTGTATCATAACCGAAGGTGTCTACAACGTCCGTAAGACTTTCGCCACGATCCCCAATCGTCGATAATCAAAATCGGTCGGCGTGTACACTGTCAAGTTTTACGCCCCGTTGGGATGACGTAACCTCGACGGTCCAATCAACAGTTTCCAATTCTTCGTTGTGCAGAGAGAAACTATCGGAGTTTCAGAAGCAAACGAACAAGCGCGAGGAAATATCCTCTCTCGGTTTTACAGCCGAAGTTTTTATCGCGTTTCTCGGGCGAGGTGCCCGGCATTCGGTAAAAGTTGTTTTTTAAAGGGTCACGTTGTAAATTACACCGGACACGTGCCGGGACTGCCGAAGGACGACGCGGACGGGGACTTTCTCGACGGGGATGAGGATTCGGATACAATCTCGGGACCACGAAGATCGCGCAAGGATGCCTCTCGATTATGACTCTCTAATTGCGGGGGGGAAAAGGGCGTCGCAGATTTGTCGTTCGCGAAATCGATAGATAAGCGGGAACGCGGTTCCGTGTCGTTAAACGGGCCACGAAAACGGTGGGGGACAGAGGGGGAAGGGTTCGATAAGCGTTTATTTGGTAGCCTGCGTAAACGAGGAAGGCGCTTGATAAGTAAACGCCCCGGCCATTTCCGTTCCGGCTGTTTAATGAGTCGTAACAGCACGCGTCGCCGGGGACATTTGCATAAGAGATCGGGGAGGAACTGTCTCGCGAAAACCGGGGGACGCTGCGAGGTGAAAAGAAGAAGAGGAAGAAACGCAACAGTCAATTCTACAATGTTACAAGCTCGCGGGTTCGTTCGGCTCCACTGGCTTTCCGTGCGAGAGAAAATTACTTCGAGATAACTGCTAACGACCGGAGTCTCTCTTCTGTGGGCTGGAGTACTCAACGATGACGCGATCGCCGCTGGAAATTAATTAGCTGATTAAAATGTAATCATGCGATGGTCATCCGGAGGTCCGAGACGCTCGACTTTCTACGCGGATTCTCCACGGTTTATCAATTTATCGATCTCCCTTTCGAAAGTCTTCGACGTCCTCTGCGAGGTTCGAACTGCTTTGATCTGGAGGAAGATTTTAATCCACTTCGGGATGAGAGAGATCCTGTTCAAGATGAGTGATATTTTTGATTTTGAACGTTGGTATGATATCAACATCGAAACTGCGGAGACCAAGAAGACGAAACGACCATCAGCCATCTATAGATTTCGGAATGGGAAGCAAGCACTCGTCATGATCAGCGGATGGAGCATCAGTGAAAATAAGCAGGTTCGAGGGCGAAGTGATCCGTGGGCAGTGGCAGGGAACGCTTTTAACCGGGCGTCCTTAAAATCGGACTCCTCTTTCTGCTCTTAATTCCACTCGAGTCGGGTTGCCGTCCGAATCCACGCCGAGCAATCCCGGTTAATCTTTTTATCGTCGTCATTAACGGCGGAAGGTCGGCCCGAGAAGAAAACCGGTGGACGCTGAGGAGAAGAGAGGATGGAAAGAGGGAGGAAGAGAGATAGGTGGCTTACGTGGAACGCGAGCTCTGTTACTGAGATTAGGAGGAATTTTAAAGTGGCGAGTGGCCAGAGCTAGACGCCAGACCAGGCTGAAGAAGCTCGTAACGCGTCGCCGAGGGTCTACAGGGCGAAAGGGACGGCAGACGAAGGGAACAGACCGCTTAGACGCCACTCCAGGGCGTTTCGAGCAGGGACAGGTACATAGACTACCCGCCGAAAGTGCACGGACGAGGACAGGGTGTAGAGGGTGCAGAAGATTAGCGGTAATTCGTCGAGGGACCAAACTCCAGAGACCAAAGGATCCCAGCGAAAAGAGGAAGGTGGACGCTGGAGAACTACGAACCTGAGTAGTAGAGGCACTTGGCTCCTGGAATTCCTCCACGATGGAAACTATCGATGACTCGGAGGTTCTAGCTTTCTGTCTGCTGTCTAATGAGTCGTCTTGTCTATCGTTGTCTGCTGCTGATACGGAACGTTTCGAATTAGAATTCTTTCGATGGGGTTCAGAAGTAGAACTTCTTTGGATTTTGGAGTTTAGCTTTTAGATGGTTGCGGCGTTCGCGTTCATTTCCGTATTTCGAGCGAACAGGGAGGTATTTTAGGAAGTCCTGGGATCAGACTGTTCAGTTAATCCGATCCTGTTAATCCGATAAATATTTGTCCAAACATTCTTCCCCGCCGATCTTTGCGAGCACGGGAAGGTAAAAATGGGCTAAATTTGCCGATAAAGCCAATGATGACGCGAGAGTTAATAATATAATATAATACATAGTCCGCGTTACAAAAATGACGGCAGTATAATAACACTGTCCAACAAATTTCAACTTTTTTTATGTTCCCAATATACTGTTGGGTCCTTCTTATAGAGTTTTTTGCGCTGATTCCGAATCTGACCTTAATTTTTTTCCTATACGCACAGTTTTTGAGGAACATGGCTTTAAAAAAAAAACATATTTTTCAACTTTAAACAAATATTATGATGTTATTATAAAAGATATTGAATTGTTCTTTACAGTAAAAGATTCTGTAGACTGTCCCGAATCCAGTGATATATAATATTAATGCATTATGATTGTTTAAACATGTTTAAACAACGTTCAAAGACGGAGAGGCGCCACTTTCGCACCAATTTTTGACGATATTTTTCAATTTATCTCAAAAAATAAGGGTCCAGCGGAAAATCGAACTATACCACGCGATAGAGCAGACTTTTATCTTGAAAAACCCCCGTTGGAAGTTTTTGCAGCATCGACGTTTTTACCGAACCAGAAAGCAAAATATCTTCGCCCGACCGATCGTTCGCCGCTCCGTATCCCGTCCCGAGCGCCACTGGCGTCAACGCATGTCGGGCGAAGACATTTTGCTTTCTGGTTCGGTAAAAACGTCGGTTCTGCAAACTTCCACGGGGGGTTTTTCAAGATAAAAGTCTGCTCTATCGCGTGGTATAGTTCGATTTTCCGCTGGACCCTTATTTTTTGAGATAAATTGAAAAATATCTTCAAAAATTGGTGCGAAAGTGGTGCCTCTCCGTCTTTGAACGTTGTTTAAACATGTTTAAACAATCATAATGCATTAATATTATATATCACTGGATTCGGGACAGTCTACAGAATCTTTTACTGTAAAGAACAATTCAATATCTTTTATAATAACATCATAATATTTGTTTAAAGTTGAAAAATATGTTTTTTTTTTAAAGCCATGTTCCTCAAAAACTGTGCGTATAGGAAAAAAATTAAGGTCAGATTCGGAATCAGCGCAAAAAACTCTATAAGAAGGACCCAACAGTATATTGGGAACAAATTTGGTGTTGGACAGTGTAATTCAAGAGTAGCCGGTCTACGTAATTTGAATCGAAGGCCAATCTCTCATCACGGAAAAATCGGATATCGTAGTTAATCTCGGCGGTGATCGGAGTTTCGAAAAATTCAGCCCTCGAGCGTCATAAATTAAAATCTCTCCCTTATTCGAAACCGCGTCGGGTCACGTTCGACATTATTGCTGGAACACGCGATCGCAGTTGGCGGCCTTGGCCAGCCTGTGCAACAGCAGCAGCAACGGTACAACAGCAACGAGGTGGCGTCGCTGTGCGCGGACCGAACCTAACCCATCGAAAAATAATTGATCGCGCGTTAATTGCGACGGCGGCCTGTCGTGCCGGGTAACACCGAGCCACGAATTATATGTAAATAACAAATGGCCCGGCGTTTCGCTGGTCGCGATGATAAACGCACGCCGCGCGACAAACCGTTCCCCAATTAATGGATTTTAGGCTTGGCTCCGGCTGCTCCAATAAATCCGAATAAATACTTGTCTTAGACGGTCACCTGCATGCGCTCCGACCCGTCACCTGAAATAAATGAACGATTCGTGTGCTAAATTAAGAAAAACGTTGGCAACGTGAGTAAAATACAACGAGCATATAGAACGAACGGAGAAAGATCAGGTAAATTGTAATGGATTACAATAGATTGAATTCAATATACAGAGAGGAAAGTGTTGAACAAAAAATAATATAAATTGTCGTAGATGTCCTATGGAGTAGAACATTACCTGTGAATGAATAAACAATGATTGGCACATTAGCTCGGCCGATCCGCTCGTTTGAGGCTCATAACCGAAAGAGAGACGAACAGGATTCGCATAACGAGGGTTTGGTTCGGTCCCGAGGCTTTCGTGCGTAGCTTACCGCGCCGCGAAGCGGGATTAATTGTTTCTTTCCAGACGGAATTACAAATTCTTGTTGAATTTCTTGGAAGTTTGCGGGGAGTCTGCGAGTGGTTCCGGTATGCGCAACACGCCGCGCCGCCGGGAAATGTGTTTGTTTCGGAATAATTGAAGAAGGAACGATTAACGGGGAGTAATTAATTTTGTCGAGAGTTGGACTGTACTTTATTGCGTTCCTGACGGCCGAGACGGCACGAACCGCTGACAATAAAATCGTTCCGGGATTGTTTGGAAATATAGATAATACCGCTGGGCGCTTTTTCATGTTTCCTCTCCAGCTCCCGCGGAATGAATAATTAAAATCTCCGAACAATCGCGTCAAAGAATGTTTATTTAAAAGCGGGACACGCTCCCCCACTCTCTCTTTCCTGGTTTATTTAACACCAAACATTAAGGCAGCATTAATGCGTTCACTGACTTTCGAATTTAATCCGCGAATGGATAGCAGTCTCATTCGAATAAATCAGAACGGGTATAAGCAGCCCGTCAAAGGCTCACACTCGAATCTGTTTCATTGTGTAATCATTTGGCCGTGTGTTTGCTCGTCCGTGGCGGAACTGTTGTTGTTTTATTATACGATTGGCACTAATTTATTATTCATCATTTTCCATACGAATCTCGCGGCCTGGATAATAAGTTTGCTCGTCGGCGCTTTAAATCCTGTTAAAAAGTCCGCGTTGCACTCAGGACCGGGCTTTCTCGCGTTTTGTTTAATCGTTTAATAGGGGAAGTAATGGAATCGAAAATTCGCGGTGCAACGCTAGCATGCCAGGGAACCGTTTGTCTCGTCGAGTTTCCGGGATACGTTTCGTTTTATCCTGTAAACCGCATAAGACGGCTTAGTGTGTAAGATAAAACGAAACATGGGGTGCTTCTGCCACGCGGGGCTTCCCCAGTTCGACTGTCGCAGCAATTTAAATCCAAATGATGCCGCTGAAACTTGTCAGCCACGTGGGAGACGAGCGAGAATTCGAAACGGAATATCTACGCCGTATATTCCCCCAAGAAAGTTCATCGCGCAGCAGCTGCAAATCTCTGGGGTTCTCATAAATATATTACGTACAAATTTTCTTGTTATACTCTCAGAAATACAGCAATCTTCCTCTACAATTATATGTGTATTATTCTATATGCACAGGCTGCGGGTTTTTATTATTATTATTCTACGAGACGTTTCAAAACTGGGTTCTGTATGTGCTCACTGATTGTGCGGGCAAAGCGTGAAGACGCAGCGCAAGTTCCACGATCGAAGCGACCACGTGCGGTATCGTGCAGGGGCTTCGGGGCTTAGAATTACAAACAAACGCGATTACGCCACTCCCTTACACCTTCCAGCTCGACCCCAGGGGATCACGTTCACGTTAGACACCGGTGATCTCTAAGGAAAGCTTGTCCGTCTCGTGATTATGATGCTTCTCCTTCGCTGTCCTCCGAAAACAGCACCAGACAACGAAGCTCGCGCGTCTAATAGATTTTGTCATCCAGTTACTAACTTGATAAATTGCTACGGAAAATAAGGAGCGTCCGAATCGATCGAGAATTTATTTCGCCATTTTTCTGCTCGCTTATCCTACTTCGCAGCGTCGCTAGAGCAACCCCCACGCAACCATGCTATTTCTGCTCTGTTATTCCAGTTTCGCGAGCACGGAGGAACCGGAAGAAACAGCAAGATGCCATTTCGCCGGTTCCTTCAGTCTGAGCGCATTTATCTGCGTCAGTTTTAGCCGTGATACCAGCGCGCGACATTTAGATAGGGAAGAGCCACCCCCGCATCGAAACTCGAATAGACTCGTAAAGTTCGCGGCCGCGGCGGAATAGAAATACGAAAATGTCCTCATTTCTATGCGGTTTTTGACAGTCGCGCGTTTCTATCACCGTTTTATCCCGACTTCCCTCCCGGGCTACGTAAATCAAACCGGAATTCCGTGACGACGCGTCTCTCTCTCTCTCTCTCTCTCTCTCTCTCTCTCTCTCTCTCTCTTTGCGAACTCCACCCCCGCCTTTCGCTAGAAGGAAATACTGAGAACGGGAAGCCATGAATCATCGGGCAGGGTTACCTCTAAATATTGAAACGAGTCTAAATAACGCGATGAATTCTCGTCGTGTGAAACTCCGCTCCCGATCATGCGAAACGTAAGCTTTGTAGTAGAAGACTTGGATCACAGACAATTTCCGTAAAAATATTGTTATACGCGTTTTATAGTATGCATTTTTATGTGCATACGAGAGATGCGGTTGTACGTTGTAAATGGCCGGCGCCAGAGAACAGTTACCGGCGGAAAACAATCGAAAACTTGCTAGACGCAAGGGTAGCAATTACGCCGCCTAATTACCGCTAACAGTTGAACGCAAGCCCAGGCCTTACGATTGACGATTTGAATTAATCGGCGAATTACCAACGTCTGATAGCTTCATGGACTCGCCTCGGCCAAGATAGCCCTTAAGCATCGCAATTACGGAGGATCTGCTCGGGAATATAACACGCGAACTCTCTGTGTCTCGGACGAGGTGTTTCCTGGGCTTCCGTCGATTTAATTAAGTCCCGCTGATAAATCCGCGTCATCATTCCTCCGTGGCCTCCACTTGAACGGCTGGAATTTTAATGGACCGTGCTTGCTCTTTCTTCGGCCGCCTTTTACGATTGCACCCGGCGTGTCTGTGTTGGAAACTTTTCGTGAAACGCCGGCGCGTGCATCGTTGTCGACTCGGAACTTTTTGATGAACGCGTGGGAAGCTTCGTCCGGGTGTCGGTATCTCGATGCTTTTATGTTTCGAGCACAATTATCTGCCAGTGAAATATTTTACTCGAGTTTAGCTGCGGAACTTCACTAGGTGAAAAAGCGGGCCAACTATTTGACAGCGGGCTGGGCGAATTTATGACGGAAATGCGCAGATGATATTTAAGAGGAAGAAAGTGAGAGAAACTAGAAGAGCTTGGGAATAAAATTATTACAGGGAGACAACAAATTTTTCTTCCTTTTTCATCGATCCAACGGGTTGAACGAACCGTTTGTGCGGGCAGAAGCGGAATGATCGTAGCCATTTCGGGTCAGGGCCGAACGAGCCTCCGTAAAAACTTCCGTGGCGGTGGATCATTTTTATCTTTTATTTTCCATCAGCGTTGGTAGCGTCGCGAGTCGAACCGGAAACAGGTACATCCGAGCAACAGGCCGCATTAGCTGTTTTATTGGACACCTGGTGCGTGCTGTACTTTCGAAATGAAACATGGGGGGATTTAGTGCCTGAAAGTGTTCGGGGCGGAAAAATGCAGCGTATTTTACACGCCCGGGGAAAAAAAAAAACAGCAGAACGAGAGTGAGCTCTACTACAAAAGAGTGAAAAAGAATAAAAATACAGAAACTCGACTACGAAGAAATGACCAGGGAGGACGTTAACGATCATGTTTGTCCCCGTAAATATCTTGCAGAGGCTCGTTTTATCGCGCCCCTCCCGAAATTTCGAAGTCGTTGATTTCCTCCATTTTGCAGGGCAGATAGAGGGAACAAACATGGCCGTAATTTACAAGCGAGAGAATCAACAGCGCCAGAGCTACCAAAGTCAAACCCCTCATCTCCGCGAGCACGAACTTTGTAATTGAATAAGCCTAGAATATTCGCAGGTGACGACGCGACGGGGCATTATACTGTGTTCGCTGTTAGGCGGAGATCGAAAATATTTGGGAACCTGATGGAACTGTTGACAGGAAATTGTGTCGGCACTTCGCTTCCTCTGATACTGACCTGCTGGACAGTTTAAACGCCGCACCGTCTGCAAACCTCGTCGCTGCGATCGCGTCTGTGACGATAACTTTCCGTAATACCGATCGTAAACTTCTATATGATACGCTTTTGGATAGCTTTTAGCTGAATAGCATCGACAAACAGTTGATTTTAAAAGATCGTCGATTATGCTGTTTCTGTCTGAATTTTGTTTCCACCAGAAAATTCGGGAATTCAGTTGTTAACGAGGAAGAGCGTCTAGCCGAGCGAAACAAGCTCGTCGGTATTCCTCCAGCAGCCCAGGTGGTTAGGTGGACCTGTCACCTCTGTAGACGGCGCTGTTCTCTGGGAACGCATGATCGTCGCGCGGCTCCAGAATGTACACAATCACGGGCGACGGGCGGCTATACTTAGGGGGAAGATTCTAAACGCTTGGCCCCGTTCCCAAAAGAGACGAAAAATATATGGCCCGTCAAAACAACAGGCGGCCGTAACACCCGCGCAACAACGCTCTCGCGAAACGCGGGACGCGTTCTGTCCGCTGTTACCCCGAGATATAATTAGATAATTAATGCCACCGTGCGTTAGCACCAACGAGCTTCCCATTTCGCGCAACCTGCCGCGACTTTTCAACTACATACCGGGCGGCCTGCTTCTGGGATTACTCTTGCGTTCCTTGAGCGACTCTCGACAAATCTGCACTCTGCTTTTCGCTTGCAAAATCATTTCGGAAAGCTGTATAATACGTTCCCCGTTAGCATTTATTTTAGCCATGGGCTCCATTGTTACGAACAATATGCTTTTCCTCGAACCACGCGTCGAGACCAATTAGCAGACACGCAACTGGCGTAGTTAAATAAACCTGTGCAGAAGCTGTCTCGGCATTTCACTGTCGCGGAACACGGAGATCTTCGATCGCGCAAAAACGATCAGCATTATCCAATCGGATCGCGGTCGGATCTCGTAATCCGGGACAGTGACATCGACAGAAGCGATCTGTCCGTTAAGCGTGTTTACGGTATGAAAGTTAGCGGTTCGGCTACCTGTGAAACACAGTTCGACAGACAATTATCCGCCGCGTGTCTCTGCTGTCCGTCTCATCGACCAAACTCACCCCTTTCACCCCGTTTCACCCCCCTCGTTGCAACCATCCAGCCGCGATGGTCACGACGACACGGACAAGGACGAGAGAGGAGTCGGAGTGAAAATTCGGTGACGATTATTAACGGGGATCTCTCCGGTTGTCCGTCGACGTCGTTCGTCGTTCGCGGATCGTTAAAACGTCCGTGATTAATTGCCACCGGTTAGGACGGTGTAACGAGCCCCTTCAGACTCGAATAAAAATAAAGGATCGACCGTGTTGTAATGGCCGATCGATAAATGAATTTTAATTGCGACGCCCAACGACCGAAACGGATTCCGGCGTGTAACGAGAAATCGAATCTGGTAATGGCGGATCGATACGCGACGAGAGTATCAATCGAGACATCGGGAATCGCGAACCGAGTTCACGGATCTTGGTAATTGATGCTGCGATCGGAACGCGCCACTTGGGACACCTGATTATGCGAGGGATCTCGAGCTGGCCCTCTTCGACGGTCCAGTTCAGTGTCGTCAGATGAGCGCCAAACGGAGCTCACACATTCCCCTCTTTTTCCCCTTCCACTATCCCATTCCAGCACCATGCGCACACTCCATCTTCCCCCACTAAGACCGTAGACCACGGTGCCCGTGCCGTGGACTGGATGACTGGACTGGTCATCAGAGAGGGGGTACTTGTATTCCCCTCGATTTTCTCGACCTGGCGACACGGCGACACTGGCAGTGTTCCGATTGAAGCCACAATTTTTCGCGCATGCGCGGCAATTTCAGCCTCAATAACGTAACCTTTTCGATGAAATCAGGTAGCTGGAGCACCCCGTAGACCAGGCATGCACAGCTCGTAGCTCTCAGAGCGGCTCATGAGCTCCCAAGCGGCTCCCGTGCGCTCTCGGAGCCGTGACCTAGCTCGGACGTATGGAAGGGGAACCCACTAAGCATGAGAGTGTAGCACAAGTTCACACGCACACTGTTGCAGTTCTCCCCACCCTACGTGTGCCAGCCAGCTCCGACCCAGCTCACGAGCAGGGAAGCCAGACGGTGCGGCTCAACGGCTCAAGTGGCCCCTTACGTCTCCGTCCCTCGCCTAGATTACGGTGCGGCTCAACGGCTCAAGTGGCCCCTTACGTCTCCGTCCCTCGCCTAGATGCATGCCTCCGCTATCCCCACTCTTACCACTACCGCTGGCGCGAACGAGTGCTAGAATGAGAGCGGTAGCATGCTACCGACTCGGTCGCGCCAGCGGTAGTGGTAAGAGTGGGGATCTAGGCGAGGGACGGAGACGTAAGGGGCCTGGCGAGACTCGCAGCCGCGAGACTCGCATCTGGCATCCCTGCTCACGAGCCGAGTCGAGAGCTCCCGCTCCTAAATCGTCCAGTTGTGCATGCCTGCCGTAGACTTTCAAAAATTTATTAATGTGTACATATGAAATATTGAAATTTAACATAATTGAAACTTATTCTTTATTTTGAGGATGGGATAGGGAAAGACACCGCCAATAACACCGGTACATTTCCGCTAATATAACTGTCTGAAGGCGCCAGGGCTCTGGCCGCTGTGCTGCGTCATTGTAGATACGCTACTGTTTTGGCCGCGCATGCGCGAAAAATTGTGGCTTCAATCGGAACACTGGACACTGGTCCAGTTTGTTTCGAGCATGAAGCGATGCTGTATGGAAAATGTACATAAACTTTGCAAAATTAAGAAGAACACGAGTGATATTGTGAAATGATTATCCAGGTGGGGTTTAAATATTGAGAGTTGTACATATTAACATAACGGACGGATGGTTGACAGGGAGAATAAATGACTCGGTTGGCCCGTGACACGGTAAAATAAAGAATGTTATGCATGCATTCGTGGTTCGGTAGGTAGGTTTGAATAAAGTCGATGCACAGGTGAACAATTCGCGGAATTGGCCACCAGTGTGTCAGTGGTCTGGTAGCCAACTTCCTACGTTTCGTTCATGAATAACCAAGAGAAACGCTAGGTATACCAGGATCCTATAAGCTTGTTCAACCGTTAGCTGCCGCGCGAAGCTACAAGAATCAGATTTGTGAATCTGGCATCGAGCACCGGGATACAAAATGGCACTTGGTCCTGGACCAAAGACATGTTAAAATACGCAGTTCATCAAAGTCTTTAGAAACCATTTGCAACATGTGCATTAATTTTAATTGATTCTTTGATCTCCTAAAGGAAATACAGCCAATTTTGCATAATAATCCGCAGTCTATGTTTCACTTACCAAAGCGCATAAAAATCTGCAGTCTGGAGTGCATTTTCCCCTGCATCGAAGGTTTACGGTCCAGGGCCATGAAAAGTCAGGGTAGTCGATCTCAGGATGTCTCGCACGCATCGTTGTTGATATTTGTAGAATTTACGAGTGGCAACCGATTGGTTCTGCCAAGGATTTTTATTATGCAGTCCCTGGCAGCGAGCATTGCTGTGCAAGGGTGGTACTCGGGGATTGCGGCCGGAATCAGGACACTTCCGCGGCGGGTTCCGCATTTGCGAATGCACGTACATGGCCGTTACCTCCCCGGGCTGCTAACCGAACAAACCCACGTCGTTTATGAATAATGATAATGGCCCGTTTAGCCCCGTAGGAACAATAGACGAGTTGTAGCCCGGTCGTGGGAGGAGGCTCTCGAAAAGATAACGGATGTACGAGCGTGTCTTCATCGCCTCGCCTCGCCTCGCCTCACCGGTTAATTAAGCCCGTGTGGCTCCGTTTGCCAGCCCGAATGCAAATGGGGGAGGCTTGCTTGTTTTTTGGGTTTCAAACGAACGTTGTGTTTTCGGCTGATTGTGGGAACCTGTCTTGACGATGACGAATGCCTTCGCGAAATCAGCTGCGAATTATTTGCCGGTTTTAACGAACCAGTTCTTAATGAATTTCTTTCCTTTTCTGTTCCAGGTAAGTTCCTGACACCGTAAAACCTATTTTTCTGGAGAGGATGTCGTGGGGTGAGAGGGGGTTGTGTCGGAGGTTCGGTTAGTATAAAACTAATGCAAATAGAAATTACGAGTGTTTCATCCCTCGCACTACGATTGATTTTTTTTTTCCTTATTTTACGTCGCTTTTTGGAACTCCTATTCAGGGTTATTTCGCGACGGGACCTACAGTTTTTATAAGGTGGGTTCCGAACCACCTACGATTGATTTTTCTCGAATACATTTCTCGTATTCTACACATTCGCATATGTACATAAATATCCGCAATCTAATGCCAATAAATTTTCATTACGCAAGACATATTACAGATCATAGATCACGTAAACGCTGTCCATAATCTAAAACCTGAAAATGTTCGAGAAAGTTTGAGGTATCTGAAAAATAAATAAACGTTACTGGATGATTTATGATTAGTGGACTGCGGATTTCCTGCATTCGCGGCATAAATCTCGGCATAGAAAAATGTTCAACGGAATTTTTCTCTTCTTTGGAACATGATAAAACCTCGAACTTAGCAACCGCCTTCACAGCCTCCAGAAATGCAGTGTAATACTCTTGTAAAATATGAAAGAAAATATTGTTCTATGTATTATAATTTTCCGTAATCATATAGACAAAATTAATTTGATTTTCTTTACACGAGATAGAAAATCGTGGTGTTGAAACACGTACATATAATGTTGGTAGCGTGTTCGAATTTGGTGGGGGGAGAATTGCGAAGGGTCTTACCGCGCGGCGGCAAGTAAGTGCTATAGTTAACGACGAGACGATGGTTGCGGGTTTAGGCGTGTTTTTTTCTGGCAGATCGTGTTTTTCGAGCGGTTGCCGCCATACGACCGCGTTCATTTATGTTGCGGTTTCGTCGACCACCGGTTCGCCGAAGTGCAGATGCCTTCGAACAGGAGTCGAGGGTGGTATATCTGTGCTCGGGGCAGGACGACAAACTGTCCCTGTCTGGCCACAGACTTTGTCCTGTCACCGGGCATCGCTAGAGTATCTTGTTCTCCGCTCAATTACACGATGGATGGAATATTTACATGCAACGTAATTGACGTTCGGCCGCGGACTTCGCTCGTTCGATCACGCGATGCGACGTATTCTTCGCGGTGAATTATGCTTTCGATGCACTCTGCGCTGATAATTCACGGCTTGCCGCGTCTGCGGTGCTGCAATCTCTTCCAAACCTGATGGTTTGCTAGTCAAACATTTCACAAGTTATTGAAAGGTGAAAGATTCAAAAATTCAAACATAAAAACTAGGTAACATTAATCCACCGAGGACAAGTGTCGACGTACTGACGACATCATCATCCGCATCGAATAGCCAAAGTTCCAAATGAGTAATTTAATTGTTCAGGAAGACTTAGAGATTCAAGTATTTCGCTGGCATCAGCGGTTCCCTTGGGGAGACGCTGTTTAGAAATTCAAATGCATAACGTACACCGTACGATCGGTATTAGATTTCCGATTTTTCTCGGCTCGGTGCAAGATAATAAATCGCGAGACAGCCATTGTCTACATTGCGCGAGCGTTCGTAGCTGCCGATTTCAATTAAGCATCGGTAAATGTTACTGGAGAGATGAATTAAACAGACGTGTAACCGGTGAAAGGAAAACGTACCTCCTTTGTTCGCGGCGTATAAACTGCCAGACGTGAAAGTCGCTGTTTAGAACGCTTTCGTTGTATCGATTATTGTCTGAACTGTATCGGGACCTGTGAAAAGGTTCCCAGACTATTGCCGCCTGTCAGAATGTTCAGCGACACCTCAACTTTGTCGCGCTGCATCTTTATGCAAAACAAAAACGCATAAAATCCACAGTCTAGTTGTAAGTGATATTTTTATCACGTTACTATTGGAAGGATGGCAACCCTTGTCGACCAGGGGAGCTACAGAATTTCGCTCCGGCTCTTCTCCAGTTTCTCTGAATCGTATTACAAGACGACGATCCGCAAATCGTAAAATATTTTACGGTTCTACAAAATCCTTAAAAAAGAAACACAGTCGAAGGTCCGATGGGACGTCTCAGGGCGAGCCCTTTCGTCGAATAACGATCGTGGGCGGGGGCGTGTTAACTTTCGCCGGGTACCTGTCCATTACAGGCCGATAAAGCGACAAAAGTTCGTTCCGCAGGGTCCAGGGCGATTTGTCTAATTAAATCAGCAGGCGTGCATGTCGGGGGTGCGGGCGCGGGCGTGCCGTACGAAATTGCAATGGAGCGAGGAAAGGGTATGGATTAATGGCCTGGCCGGTGATATGTTCGGCCGTGCACGGCGTACGCGTTTGCTCCACGGTTAAAAGCGATAATTTCCTCGTAATCCCGAAACGTCCTCTCGTTATTATTAATTGGTCGCTGTCAGTTCAGTGGTCCGTGTCAGGGCAACGGTCGACGGCGACGTATTGCCACGTTTTCTACGAGACCCACCCCACCGTGGATCCGCGGATAGGCTTGCGAAAATTTGTCTGGATCGTCTCGCTCGTTAACGGCCCGGAGAAAGCTGAGATCGCGGGCATCGAGCACGACACCCGACACCCAGCCAACCCTGGTTATCACGGCCGAAATTGGTTTATCAAGCGACACGCTGACCGATTATTTATGGCCGCCGGGAAGTCAAGGTTACGCGCAGTTGTACGAACCCGACGATTAATGGCCATAGACCGTGTTCCCCAGGTGCGATGTAATGGAACCGGCGAAATCCGAGCGACCATCGATCCTCGATCGAAGTACGCTAAGCGGAATTATGCTGCCCACCAGCCGGCGGCCGGCCAATGGAATTAATAAGGTACCGCGCGTACCGTGTTTGCGCATCAACGCGGCAGGAAGTGCCGTTCGAAAAATCATTTCGATTACAAGGAAACAAGCGGTTTGTTAAACAGCAGTGTAATACCAGTGCAGCTAATAAAATATTGTTTTTAACGGTATTATTAATTTCCGATTCGTAAACGAACCACGCCGTCGTTCACAGGAGATATTGCCGGGGCATTATTATTAATTCGAAGGTTTGGGGGGCGCGTTCAGCCGGTTCTCACCCCCGAGGTACAATCGGGCAGGGTGCATCCGCGATTTCGTCGCGGGCAGAGAGAGCGGAGCGGAGCGCGTCCATTTCGGCTCGCGCTTTTATTTGCGAACGCGGCAGAAACAAACGAACGAGCGCCGGGGCTAGGTGAATAATTAGTGCGCTGAAAATGAAAGTCGTCCGGCGATATTTGCTGCCTGCTTGATCACCCACCCCCGCGGGCGCGTTGCCACCGCCCGCCCACGCACCCCCACCTGCTCGTCCCTCTTTCGGTTCGCGAGCTCACAATTTCGGCTTTATCGCAATTTCATTGGCCCCCTTTTCATTGGTCGACCGTGAATAATCTGGTTAAGCGACGAGGCGCAGTCTGCGTCATCGATCGATCGAGATTCACCGGTTCGATACCAACCCCTGTCTCCCTCTTTCTCTCGTTTTCTCGTTTCCTCGTTTTCACTCGCTTCCTCTCCCCCAACTGACCCCTCTCTCTCTTTCTCGTGTTGCAACGTTTCTCCTCCTCTTTTCCCTTGCACTCTCTGTTCATTATACCAACTGCGGGATTCCGACGTTGCAACGAAGATCGTTCGGCTTTTGTAACAGCGTACCAGCGATCGTTGCGAGCCCAGCCTTCTAATCAAGTGAAACGATAATGAAACTAGCCTCGGTAACGACTCGTCGATGAACGGCGAAAATATTTTTGATCCGCAAAAAGGAGACTCCGGTAGAAAGGTTGGTATTAAGTAATTACTGCACTGCGTATTTGCTTGCAATTCTAGGAAAAGTTGACGCGAACGATTTCGACGGTTCCGGGAAATAGAGCGTGTATAGTGGAATCGTGTTTCGGTGAGTTTGTGTTGTGGTATTGACACTTACAAGGGAGTCCCTGTGATCACACCGATTTTTACGAAACTTTGTACAAGTGTATTTCCTCGTGTTAGGCTCAACTTCCGGTTTCGCGAAACGTCACGAAACGGAAGACTGAGGGCGGTGGATCTTATTAAAATAGTCGGCGCGTTGCGAAAACAAAAGTTGCAGGCGCGGCGGGATTCTGCAAACCGGTTCCGTTTGTTTAATTCGATCAGAGGGAAGAGGGATTTCGCTCTGGTTGGCGGCCGCGCCGCGTTCCGAGTTCGTCAGCGGAGTTCCAATTACTGCGTTAACTTTTTCATTTACTCCCAATTGCAGTATAATCCCTCGGTTAACTGCGTTTAAACTTCTCCGTCGCGACTCGCTCGCCGGGAACCAATCCCGGTGACAATTCCACGCGCGCGAAACAAATCACGAATTTCGAAGGAAACACCGGATTTCGAAGGATGACGCCGTGCTTTCATTAGCGGGGATCATCAGCGGCCGGGTCATTATCCGCCGACTTGCCGAACATGTTCCCCGCCGAGCGGCAATTACGCCGTTATCCGACGCACTCCGATGCGACAGGATGGAATATGAATCGGTAACAAATTTCGTTCAATTCTTTACGCGCATTACACCCGGAAATTTCCATGTAAATTCGCAATTCAACTTCACGGAACTTCGGCGAAGCTCGCTTGCGTGAGGGTACCGCGTCTTTAGGAGGCGGCGCTGTTAATGGGCTCTTTATGCAATTAACTCCGCGCTCAAAGAATTATTCGCAACATTCAGAAAGTCGTGGGACCTTTTCTTGATTACTTGAAATTCTAGAGTTGTATAAAAATTAAAATACAATCGCTTAGGAAGTTGTTAAGCATTTAATAGTGTTAGGAATGAGTGGAACGAAATGAGTTCCGCATGAATTTCGATATTTTTGGAATTCCTGCGTGTTCCGCAGCCATTGTTCATTCGACCCTTAACTGCAGACTCGTTTCGTTGCATACGGGGACGTAAATGCGTCTCTCGTCGCATTGCGCCGATAAATTAACACGGTTCCGGTGACCAGTGACCAGTCAGCCCGCAAACTTTGCCGGTCGCGGAGCAGAATTTCGTTCTGTCGCGATGGCTCGCGGTCGAGACACGCACAATACGCGTCGGGACGCGATAATTGCCAGGCGCGTTGCCAATTCGCCGTCCTCCTGTTAATTGATTCGCTGGAGGACGCTTGTCGAGCCGGGCGATAACAAGCTACCGTGCTAATCGTGGACACTAGTCTTCGAGGATCCTGGCATTTTCTTCTGATTAGCCGGGAATTGATGTACAATAGGCCACTTCGTTATCGTTCGCTTTACCGCCGTCATTAACTATCAAAATACACCTTACACTTCACTCTCTCTATCAGAATTCGCTCTAGCCGAAAATATACAGTACGTATCGCGTTCATTTATCTTCGCTATAGAAATTGAGCGAGAGTTTATTTAGGAAAGTTTGGCCGTTTAATCAGTTCCGTTAATAAGCGCGACGGCATGCGGCAGCCGAACGGTGCACTTAATCGCGTGGTCCTTGACAAAGTGGCGAGCCAACGTTTTCCTTTGAGTCAATTACACTGGAGCCCGCGCAGCTGACGCGCGCCTCAGACGTTTTAATTACCCTAATACATTTTGCGGTAATCGGACGATTCCGGGGAACTTCCGTTGGATCCCTAGCCAAGATAACTTTTTTACCCGGAGCCAGTTTCCGGCGAAAAAGAAGGGGTACCGGTGCTGGCAACTGAATCTTCGCTGTGCACCGCACAGTCTCGTGAAATTTCTTATTAAGACCCGGGGGAACGAGTCCGAGGCCAGACCCGTGTTGTTCGACAAGTCTGCTCTCTCGCTTCGAGCATCCGACCGTCGCGCGTCGCGTCGAATAACTTTTACGTTCCTACAGAAAGAACGAATTAAAAATAAAATGATAAACGTGATGTAGCAATCATTATTATTGCTGTTTGTATGAAAATTGAAGATCTAGTTTCCTCTAGGTAATATCTGTTGAATTTCGCGATTATCCAAGTTACGCATAATGTGTTCAGAATTTCAGCGTCCAGAGATTGGTAAAGCACACGGTGTTTATGTACATGCATTTGCTCCATGCGAGGATTAATTTGAATAATCACGAATTTTCTGCTTAGATATTAGTTAAACACCACCACCGAGCGTTTAATCTAGACTTAACCCACTTCTGGGTGTATTTAAGACCCGCTCTTATTTATCGGGCGATAGCATAAGTGCACGCTGCAATATTTCTGCAGGCTTTACGTGCCTGATAGAATAATACTATTTTTAATGAAGTTTCTGCAGTCGAACAAATTACAAAACGTCAATGTAATTATAAATATCGAAATGTTTAGCAACATCGACGCGAATAGGACTCGCCGCGGATAAGTAGAAAAGTGCCGTAGTCAAAGTAGCATCGATCGTCCTCTGGCCGGTCAGTTCATTCGAATCGAGCATTCCGAATGAAATTTATGCACGTCCCGACGGCGTAAAGCCACTCTTACGCTTTATAGAATCGTCGCGGGCCGTGCATAAAACTCGGCGCGGCTCAAAAAGTTTGTCTATTACACGGTCGGCCCGACAGAAATTTTAATCAAACTTTCAAATGAGGTTCCGCGGGAAACTCGTTGCATAAGCTATCGAAAACGTGTTACTGCCTGCGTGACACAGGTGGGAAGAGGGGTTGGGGCAGGAGGGTTCTTTCTCTGGCCCCTCGATTCTTTCGTTTCTGTTTCACATAATCGTGTCATCGTTATGAAATTACCCGGGAGAGCGACGTGTCGTACACGTCCTTCTTCGGGGCCGGCAATTTCATTTTTTTGCCGCGCAAACGAGTAAGCTACACGACAACTAGTCGATCCGGCACGAACGCAATTTCCGTCTTCTTTATTTATAAACCGCTTGAAATTACAAAGGGATACGCGTGTTGCAGCACGGTGCGGTGGCCAACCTGGAATTCGCGTTGCGAAATATAAACTGAACACACATCGGGCCCCGGCTCGTTGCAGAATTGCGCGCGGTAAATCAAACTCAAAATTTCCCGTGCCCGTTGGGAAATGCTAATATCCGAACTACCCCTGAAACCCTGCTAATCCGGATTTTCGTGTAACTAGAACTCTCACAGCCCAATTAATCCTCTGTTACTGATTACATAGTTTTATTACATCTACTGCGGTGGAATGCGATCCCCTAGTTCGCGCAGTAACGAAACTCCCATAACGTATTGGTTCGAATTAAACAAAAACACACGTGTTTAAAATTTCTTCTACTTTCCCGACGATTTAGGTTCAGGCGAGCAAGACGCTATGTCCGCATTGCTGGGATCGATGAGATACAGACGGATTGCGCAGTGTCGACCAAACAAGGTAGAATGCAGTGCTGGACACAGGTTTGCGATTCGGGTACGCTCGGTCCTACAACTTTCGCAATTATGCGAATATTCTCGTGAGATTTCGGTGACAGTAACAAACAATTTGTAATTGTTATTGAAAAAATAGCGAGATCACGACGTATATAATATTGAATAGACCAGGGGTGGCCAATCTTTTGCCTACCATGCGTAAAATTTTTTCACATACGAGTTCAGGTGCGCCATACAACTCGAGCACTTCTACCTTCTTACGTTCGTTGTTGCGGTTGGAAAATAGGAATAGGGGTAGGATCTGCTTCGGTTAGGGGAGGAAAAGGGATAACTCAATCGCGCAACTAAATTAATTAACTTGCGCCAGTTGAAAAGACACACGTTCATTGGAGCACTAATCTACAATAGTGAGAAATGATCTTTTGTAAACTGTCAAAAAATTGCGACGAATTGATGAGTAAGAAAGCTGTATAAATTCAACTGAGAGCTCTCAGGCGTTGAAAATATGAAGATGGATTCAGTTATGGCGCCTACTTCAAAAGAATAAGTATAGGCGCAAGGATCTAGTGCGCCACTTGTAATCATCCACTGCGCCACGTTTGGCGCATGAGCCGCAGGTTGGCCACCCATGGAATAGACAATCGATCGAGGACAGTATCAATTTCCCCAGAACTCGCTCACACGCGAGATCGCAGCTAAGAGACAGTGAAGTGTAGAACGAAAGTGGATGAAGCGGTGGATCATTAATCAAAATCGACGCCGCGCGACAGCGTTTTGCCGACGGTTCTCAGCACGCCGGCTAACCTAAGACCTTGCAGCAGTGTCTGAGAAGAATATCTAACCAAGATGACGGTGGCCTTGAACGGGAACCGAGTTGCCGTACAGTTTAGCGTGGCAATCACGAAGCGAGCGACGCGCGTCGCTCGCATGCATCGCGGAGGCGATGCGATAAAAATTTCAGAGTACGTCGCCCCTCGTTGTCGGAGACTCGTTTCAGACTCTCTCACATCTTCGCCGGTTCCACACGGTCGCAGGAACGATTACCGGCCGTTTGTTGTCGGCCGGTTAAATAAATAATACGCGGCTCGTCGGGTTCCCAGCAGAAGGTGGTTCGACCCCGCGCGTTGGCCAATCGATGCCATTCCGAGGCGTTTCCGGCGCGGAGACACGCAACTAAACGCTCTCCGTGTTCCCCTTTATCAATAACGTCCCCGGGGAGACGACACTAGACACCACGGATGAATGAGAAAACTTCCCGAAACTAACGTCGATCCACCACGGCGCGGCGCGGCGCGACGGTGTCTACGGCGACCGGGTCAGCGAAAATCCTTGACGTGCCCGTAACGAGGCGTCGAGGCTGCGATGGGTTTATTGCTGTCTCAGAAAGTTCCACGATCGCTGATGAAGATGAATCTCGCCGGGTGATTTAATCGATTACAGGGCACACGTATAGAGCCGCTAGATCGATACTTTGCTAAGCCCACGTTATCAATATTCAACCTAGAATCCACGAAGAGGCAGCGAAATGAAAGGCCACCTCATGAGAAGCGAGGAAAAATTGTTGTCCCCCAAAAGCTTCTTTCGCATTGCGTATACAATCATTAAATAAAGTATAACACAAACAACGTAATCATGTGTTTATTAACTTTTAACTTCAAGATAACCTAATTAAATGTACGCATTGCGAAAGAAACTTTTGGGACAACCTAATATGCAAATATGAAATTCAGAACAACTTCGACTTGAAACTGTAGAGAGATTAATCGATCCATCTCCGCCCGATGCATCATCTCCACAGTTCCCTTGACCCTGTAAGTCACCACGCTAACTGATCAAGCATACCTGCAGCCTCCGTTGAATTGAAAACGTCCCGGGCACGCGGCGGGCCGGTGCACTTCCGTTTTTTTTTCGTAGGAGGCGCCTAGTAGGCGTCCATAAATCCGCTCGCACGGACAGGCTCTATAAATATTTGGATCCCTTCCCGGTCTATATCCACTCTCGGCATCCTCGGTGTCGGGGTTGCAGTGAGTGAGAGGGACTGGGCGAGGAATGAAGGGGATCAGAGAGGGATAGGGAAGGGAGGAGGAGGAGGAGGCGAGCTAGCTAGCGAAGGAGGAGCCGTTGAATACCCGAGGAACAGAGTCTCTAACCCTCTCGGCTCCGGGCTTAATTAAGCCGTCAGAACTAACGCGTAGCATCCGAACACGTGGCTATGTCAGATTTCGGTGTAGCAGTCGGACTGCGCCAAAATCGTGCAGCCGCCAGGGCGAGGCCGTTAAATCGAGAGGCATCTGTTTCCGGATTCGCGGCGCGTACACTCGACTTCCTACGGCCGTAATCGTTTTGAGTCTCCTCCTTTTTCTAGCACGTCTCTCCTCGTCCTCAACCCACCCTTTCTCTCTCTCTCTCTCTCTCTTAGCTCTCTCTCTCTCGCTCTGTATCTGGGTTACGAGCACCACGTTCAGGCTCCCCGCGCGGAATTAATTAAACCGTCACCGGCAGCGCGGACACGGTACCCTACGTGTCCCCAGCTCGCGACGAGATTACAGGTAAACCCCTCGGTAAACGCGAGACCCCTCTGTCCAGGGACAACCAGGAACTTTCCGCCGGAAACGGAGTGAAACGTACAGCCAGCGTTTGCGGTCCACGAATAGGATCTCCGGTAGAGCCTGCACTTGATGGCCAAGAGGCTGAACTGCCGTCCGAGGTGTTACCGTTCCGGTTGCCATAGGTTCTGACTCGTTTACACTTTGCGAGGGATCGCCCGAGGAAATCTCGTGGACGTATCGTTCGTCCATGGGAAGATCCAACACAGTTGTCCCACTGAAATGACAAATGGACACAACAGGAACAATCTTTTCTTTCAGCGAAAGTTGGCCCTAGCAAATGAAGTCGATTCCAGGGACCTGTCACGACACGGGGTCCTAATGGCATTACATCGAAACTTCTTCAGGGTCTTTAACTCCTACGGCCGACACCGTGTCCCTTTTTATTTCTTTCGTCCGTTTACAAATGGTCACACGATGTTCCCAGCCTGTTGGCCAACCGGAATAGGCTCCTCTCGTAGGTGGATGATGAACAGCGAGAGCAATGTTTAGGGCTTCAGCCGTGCGGCAACCACGTTGGAAAAGATGAAATAGGGCGGAGTATCAACCAGGGGATTATTTATCACCGGCTCGGAGATAATTGGTCGGTTTGGAAACCAATCAACCGACTGCTCTGCTGTTCTTATTGGCTACTTATAGCTCCGCCAGACGGACTTCCATTCTCAACGACATAAATTACGGCGCTGTATAACACGCTCCAGACGAAGGAATTATTTCCCGAGCGAATTTCGAAACCGACGATGGCGAAGCGGGTCAATGCACCTTGGCATTCTAAATGATCCTTCCTTCCCTGATTAAGAGGACGCTAAATGGCTAGTCATCTCAGACTGGCATTTCTGGGACACTACGATTGTAAATATTTAATATACCTACAATTTCCATAATGGCAATATCCATATTCATAATGTAAAATCGATCGCAACTTCCTTCACACTTTGAAATTCGTTTCCAAAACTTTAGTAACATCAGGACACGCGATTATCGATTCGCGTAAAACCGAAAATCCGATTTTGCCAACCGGTTACACGAGATGCCCCTTTAAAAAGCCAATCCCGGCCAGACATTTCCCGCGGTAGAAATTGCACGGCGCCGCGCGCAAAAATTTGCATTTAAGTCCACCGGTGCTGAATGAACGGAAAATTGGCGTCGCCGCCGCCGATTGGCCCGGTATCGGAAATATCGAAGACCCGGTACGTGCTTCTGACTTTGACGACGGTTAACCATCAATCCCGACGCTGCTGCAATTTTTCTTTTTTTTTTTTTGCAACAGCAGCAGCTTTGCAACACGTTCCCAGTCTTGATAACGTGTTTCGCGCGCAGTCGTCATCCGCCGCTCCGAGCCGCACCGAAAACCATCAAAATTTTACTCGAATTTTTCCCGACGCTATCAGCCGATTTATCTGAATCCAGGAAGATTGAAAAACGTTACTCTATTATCTGGGAACGGGCGAACAATCTGTGCGCCGTTCGCAAAACAAAAACCGCGTACAAAAAGATTTAATCATTTCGGATATTCCGGGACTGGTGCGAGAGAACGAAATACCGTTTCGCGTCGTTGCTTGCGTCGCGACGGGGGCAAGATCTCGTCGCGAAAATCAAATTTCAAATTCTACAGCACAGATTTAATGCAATTTGCGCGGTTTTTTAAACACATTTGTCGGAATATTTCATCGAATTCATCTGAGTAAAACGCGTCAATGATTCCCCAGATTAATTGCAGTGAATCGTTTCCCGGAAATTCCGAGCATCAATTATTAAAACACTTCCTAATTGCGACTCGTAAAAATTTATTCCGCCGAGTCCCGTTCGAGATAATCGTTCCCGAAGAGCGATACGAGCACAAGAGGAGAGCGAGAACCTCATAAATAAGTCAGCCCATTAAGTTTCAATGTCCAACAATCAACCCACCGGTGCTCACACCTCTGACACGACCAATCAGGATCACGGCGGCGAGCACGGTGTTTTAAACGCAGGCTGGCTTGTTGTTCGAGGTTTGAATCGAGAAGGCCTAACCGAGAGAGACCGCTATCTGGATCCCTGGCGCGAGCACGTGAAAGTGGGCACATCAGGAAACAAAAGGAGCATTATTCGAGACAAGCTAGAGACATCGCAGACAGCGTGAAATACGTGGCAGCTACGCGGTGATAGATAGCCTCGAGCGCCATTAACACCAGTCTGGAATGATGGGACGGCAGAAGGAAGCCGAGACGAAAAATCTGTGTGCCCCTTTGTCGTTTCCCTTCGCTGCTCCGTGGAAACCGTCAACTTTCTCTTCTAATGAGCCGAGGACATCTGTTCGTACAATGATTATACAGAAAATATGTACCTCGTCCTCGAAAAACACGTCGATCGAAATCGTTTAATCACACTCTTTCTGGGGCACCATGTAAAGTCGCTGATTTCACCCAAGGAGCAGTTTCGATCGTGTTCCTCGTCCCGCGAGCCAATCTGAATGTGGGATTTTTCGGTACCCAGGACTGGCCATCGTCGAAAATAAGGGGCGAGGCGGAATCGCGCGGGATTTTGCAAGTGAAGCGGGATGAAGACGAGTGGACAAAGGGGTCTTTTAGGCAAATGAATGACGAGGGAATGAGACGACGGGAAAAAAGGGAGGTCCGCGGGCAAAAGAGAAATGGGATAGACGATCGGCACACGAGGTAAAGGGTTCAGGGAGAAGGGATGGGGAGAGAGAGAGAGAGAGAGAGAAAGAGAGGGCGTGCTCGATGGTCATAGCTCGTGTCTGCATTTTTCTGCTCGTAAATAAAGCGAACGGGCGTGCGCTCGCCTAACGCCGCCGCCCCGCCGCGGCGTTCCCCTCTCTCTTTCTCTCTCGTGGGCTGGATATCTCTCGAAAGTAATCCGTGCTTCTCAATAATAAATCCGTCGTGAATACAGGATATGCTCCGGACCATTTAAAATCCGAAGTACATCGAGCGTCCCGGCGTCGGTATCCGTGCGTGTAACCGATGGCTTATATCCGTACAGAGGTAATACTTAAACCGCACTGGGAAACGCGTGCTGCGTTTTATAGCCGTGGAGCCCCGGCCAGTCTGGATACCTTTTTTACGTCCAATACCACGGACCCCGTTAAATTATTTCGGCGTATTACACCGGGCCAGAATTGAACCGGCTACGTTGCACCACCTCTGGGAAATTTTCCTTGCCGGCCCGCAAGGGAACCCCGACAAGCCGCGCCCGGTTTCCTTCCAGGTATCGAATGAACCTTGCCTTGCGAATTTTCTACGCTGTCCCGTGGACAACGCGGCGCGGGATCGACGCTGCACCTTTTTATGGGGAGTCGATGAAACTTACGGCGGATGGACCGAGATTTGCGCGGAGAATTCGCGACATCGAAAATGTGCCTCGCTGTAGATTTCCATAAAAACGAGACGGAATTTCTAGAAAAGAATGGAGATAACATTGCGTTCTCCTTTTCTACTGCGATATTCAAAACTACTGGATCTGAACGAACTCGAACTGGACCAAACTAGAACTCGGAATCGATGAACCAGCGGTGACGATGCAAATCGGGTGAACAGTTTTTCATCAAACTTTCTTCCGCCGGATAGGGGCGATCAGGTTTGATCTATAGTTCGTTCTGGAGTGTGCCAGTGCGAGACGAATCGTTCGAATAATCCTCGCGAAGAAAAGCGAGGCACATAAGTAGAATTTCACAGCGCCTCGGGCATGTTCTACCGTTTCCGGTACGCTTTATTTAGAATTATAATTGCTAGCACCATCTGCGGAACCTCTCAACAATAATACCAACAAAGCTCATCGCGTGGAAGCACTTGGTTCCAGCTTAAAAAATTTGCCTCTGATGGGGTCAATATTCGAGCCTATAACGAAGCCTGACACGGTAAGGCGAGCTCCCATTGGCTTCCGCATTCCGTCACGTGACAGCATAACGCAAGCGTACGACGCGGCGCGACTGCACCAAGATCTGTATAACTATAGTAAACTAGCTAGCATGTTGGCATCAGCAAGAGCGGCTGCGAGCCGGGTAACCGGCCGCGAGAGAAATACGAAGCTCGTTCTTTCGCAAGCGTTCAACTGAATCGGCCTACGCGTGCTTAATGCTCCACTTAGCCCACGTACATTATGAGCATTGACTTATTAATGAGGCAGCTTTACCCTGCCGGAGAGGCCGCGATGCGTTACGTGGGCCAATGGCGCACTTCTCGCTGAAACACACGCCTGTTAACTCTAATGAATAGAAATAAAAGATTCACCGGCGAGCCGGCTGCGATACTCGTGCCTAATCACCGTTGTTACCTTCGCTTATGGTTGCCGTCGCGGTTTACCTCTTTCGTTGTCGTGGCGAGACGCTACACGATGATCACGACTGTCTGAGAATTACGTTGGCCATAGACTGTCATGAAATTCCCCATGCACCTGATGCGTTGCGAATCCTGACAGATTTTTCGTCTACCATTTTTAATAAATACGGTCTCGTTAATGAATTTAATATTTCTGTTGATACCTACCGGAAATAATGTCCATTCTTCTATTTAGCGCGATCGATTAAATTATTCATGAAATTATATTTATCGGATTAACGCGAAGCCAAAAATATTAAAATATGCAATAATCGATTGATCCTTATCTCCATGAAATTGTCGTAAATTTTACAACGTCGCTCACAGTGTAAATTGATTTCACACAGGAGTGAACATCATGAATTATATACATCAATTAACATTGTTTGTCAGTAGACAGGTGTATTAAATCGATTACCTACATATACTAATCAATATCAACTTATTCGTCCCAATGAACTAAATACGGACAGGCTGAATTGAATATTCATTGTTCAATCGATTGAACAACAAGCATATTTACTTCCGTAATCCATCAATGAGCTGCGATAATCTCCATAATAATTCGACGTTAAAAACTCCAGATAAATACTGGTTCGCAAAATTGGATCCCTCCTAGATTTTCTGTCTCCTAGATTTTCTAACCAACAATCAAGACTTTTTTTTCTTATTAAGCATTTCAGATCTCAACTGAGATCTATTTCTGCTGCACTGAAGCAGATTACAGTCTATACATATTCATACATACATAGTTTACATTAATTCAAATTAAATTCGTAGTTTACAGTTTTTTAGAAATTAAAAACGAGAAAACAAGCCTTAATATTACATAGTTTATATTAAATCAAATTAAATTCTTACTTTACAATTTTTTAAGAAATTAAAAATGAGAAAACAAGCCTTAATATTGGCTCGGGCCACTAATATTTCAACAATGAAGACTTCTTGAAAACAACAGAAATAATCTGTGTTCCAAATCGACAGACATAAATTTCCCGTTTCTCCCAAACAATTCTTTTAAATCGCTTCGGAAGAGACTATGTAGCGATAAAAGAAAACACGCGGACTATTGGACGTTTGAAATCGTTAGAAAAATACACGAAAGACCAAGAAAAACGCCATCAACCCCTGCAGAGAAAAGCAAGCAACAATTCCAGACGGTCGGGCGGCCAGTTCTCAGTATTTCCACAATTAATCTCGCATTAATCTCGAGAGTGGCGTTGCAGAGCGTGCCGCTAAAAATACCCCCGATGAATAATGGAACGGCAACGATTCTCAGCTCACAAAAAAAGAGAAGAAAAAGGAAAAAAACGCGAGGCGATTACGTAACGCGGAAACAATTCGACGCGCGTCGAAGTCCGGCCGAAGAATTCGCAGGAGTGGTTTCGTGACGGTCGTCGAGGGTTTCGGCGACGCGCGACGGCGGTCGGTCTGGAACGTGCAGAAATCATCCCTTGCGAGCAAGTTGCGTACATTTCGCAACCCCCCCATGCGAATGTTCACTGAACAGACGAGTTCGGCGAATTGCGTAGGCGAGCGTGTTCGCGTGACTACGCCGCGTTCACGCATCCAGCGAAACCCTGTCATTTTTTCCCTTTCTCCCGTGGATCCGCGCCATCAACATGCCCGTCGAACCACGTCCACTTCTTCTTTGTGTGCCTGTAACGGCCGAGTTATGGTTCCCCGTAACCACTATTCTTCACCCCAACCACCCCCTTTTGTTCTTTTTTTTTCATTTCTCTCTCTTTCTCTTTGCAACGTCCTTTTTCACTCTGCTTTCTCTACCGCTTCCACGACCACCCTCCTCGTTCGCCGATCTTTTTACACTTTTGCTCCTTTTTCCCCAGGGAATACAATAATTGAGCAGATGCAGAGATTAGCGGATTAATTGGAAGTGTTATCTTTCGGGGTTGATTTCAAGGGAGTCTAGCGAGGGCTGGAGATTAGGGTAGTTCTTGAAATTTTCTACCGGGAATGCAATTTTCGGTAATTTTGCGGGGCAGTTGCTGTTTTCCGCGAATCGTGGGTTGGTGTTTTAATTGGGTTGTTTGTGCAATTTGCATGGGGCGCGAAGAGAGAAATGAATACAACATTTCCAGACACCGAATAAAAATGGATCGAAAATGGCAGAGAAATGAAAATAGGTGTGTGCTCAAAATAAAAATTACAAAAACGTGAGAAACGTCAGTTAGCAACAATGAAAATGTTGCAAAAATATTCCGTGAAACAAAAAACGAAGTAAGCACCAGTTAGAATATTGGAAAAAAATTGCCGAACGTTGAACACAGATGTTTATGCAAAAGAAAGATTCCGTAAAGGTGAAAAACCGAAGTTACCACCGGGTAAGCTATTAACATCTCGCGCAGACCTGCGGCAGTCGGCAAAGCGTTAATAATTCATCGCTCGTTCTCAGTGTCGTGGCGTCGCCGTCGTCGTCCCGTTCACGCATCGGCGTCGCTCTTTTTCCGTGACGCTCAGGATCCTTCTTATTCAGCTGGAAAAAGATAAAAATCGCGGTGGCTCGTGCGGCGGCTCGCGTTACGTGCTCGGGCGCAAATTACGCGTCGAAACAGCGTCGGGGGTGCCTATCGGTGTTATCAGTAACGTATACTCCGGCAATTAGCGGCGACGCTTGGAAACTCGAGCGCCAGGGAAATTCTTTGGAACCTGCGGGGGCCGATTACCGATGACGTACGCGTCATGAATACTTAATTTTCCCGTGGCGCCGCGGGAAACGTGTGAAAGTAATTGCGCATAATAAGAACGCCGCGACGAACGGTCGCGTGATAATCTTTCGAAAATCATAATATCCCTCTATTAAGCAAATTACCCCCCGCAACGTCCCGGCCCGAGCCATACCGAATCGGCCCGATATTCTATTGTATCCTCGCGGAAATGTTCCGCTATTCCGCACCCCGATTCCACCGTGTTTTTACCGCGGACCCGTTGCGGAACAGCTTCTGTGAAACACCGAATGGAATTTCAGGCCGATGTAGGTGTCGACGAAATTCGATAAATTCTCCTCGTGGCTCCGTGGCATACTACGACATACTTTCCCCGGGCCTAGCGTCTTTGTTTGCGCCGTTCCACGGAGAAATTCCACGCTTTGGTTCCCCCGTTTTTGAAGATTCTTCCTTGAGACGATGGACAGATATTTCAACAATATCGTGTTTTCAAAGCGGAGTTTGTTTTTCATTCTGCGCGCCATGACTTTCCGGAATTATTTTCATTTTCGACATTTACTCGTGCCTGTTCCTTACGAGGAATTTTATCCGTCTGACTGTAATTACTAGTTTTCTGTCGAGAATTACACATTTGCAAGAAAAGGAAGCATGATCGATCGCGAGGCCGGCGGAATGCGCAGATCGCGAATGTCGCGCTATTTGCAACTAATTAGACGGCGCACGCATCATCGTCCGGCTGTGGAATCACGGGGAAAGCAAACGTGCAGAGTGTACGACCCGTGTGCACGCCGTTTTACTTTCTTTCCGTAGGTGGAGCACGCGTCCGCGCTGTTTGCCAGGCTGTTTGCAGAACTTGCAGCACGCGCGCGGCCGCCGCGTCGCGCCGGTGTACTCGGCCAAGCAAATTTGCCGAGCTGCACGTACGCGAACGGCCGTGATTGTCGAAGATGACAGCGGGTCCCGTACTTGTTTCGACCTTTTGTTCCCCCGTGGCGTCGCGCGCAGACAGCCAGACGGCTCCTCCAGACGCCTTTTACGAGCGTTGCATGCAGATACGGGAATTCGAGGGAATCTAACGCCAGGAATCATGTAATTGCTTGCCGATGTTGCGTTGCTTCGGTATTCACGGTATCAGTAAGGGTGTCCTGGAAAATTAGGGGATTGTATCCCGAATAAAAAGAAAATATACGCCTTTTCACAACCGAAGCACAGTGTAAACAGGGACGTAAAAGTGAGCATTACTTTCCAAGAATTAAACGGTTACAAAAATACGGGAGCGTAATGTAGAATATACATAGAGTAATCCATTCATTTATCAGGCGTTAGGCATTTATCAAAACTGTAATAATCCTGCTATGCGTTATCCTTAATATCGCGCCTAATACCTGCAGGTAATTTACTGGGAACTTAAAGTCGTCGAGTCCGGTAATATTTCTGTAAAATATTGTAACGCTAAAGAATGGTTAAACGGCGACTGGCAACATTGTTAACTTTTATCTTGCTGAGAGAGAAAGGGAGAGAGTGCTGGGTTATTTAGGTACCAAATGGGTCACACGCCGGAAGTTCTGTACTTGAAACAGTGAAACAGTAAATCTGTTGTACAGTAGATCCGAGGCCGGAACGGTTCAGTGGCGAACGCTCGAGAGTCTCCCAATTTTAGGATCCGAGTCCGAGGGCAGGTTGGGTAGAAGTTTTTTCCCAGTGAATCTTCTAACTAGGAGTTGGGAAACAATGTAACTAGGACGTTGAAAAAAATTCTGTTAAAATACGGATAGTCGAGAAACACACGGAGTTCGAATTTCGAAGGAGAAAAAAGCTTCGCTAATGAAAGGGTTGGAGTCTGCAAAAATCACTAAAAACTTGAAAAAGATAGAAAACCATAGAAAATTGAAAATACCACTTGAATGAAAAGATATCGAATAAAAAACAAGTAGAGAAAAACGTGTTCCGCAGAAACGAACAATTTCACTGTAAAAATAGAATGTAGCTTTGGATAACATATGGGAAAAATATAAATACTGTTTCAAAGACAACAATATCCCTTATCGAAGAAAATAAATCGTCGAATAAGAGGAAAACCCATGCAGATTCTGGAAACCTGTACAAAAAATTAAAATACCACTGGAATCAAGAATACCACACAGAAGTAAAAATTGTTATACAGGATGAATAATACCGAAAAGGTTCGTGTTCCGACTAGAACAAACGGGGGCAAGTTATAAAAATAGTGAAAAAGAAAGGAAGGGAAAAATGCGTTAAAAATTCCTCTTCTTGCGTCATGCCAGCAAAAGAAGAACTTGACAGACAAAAAGGGAGAACTTGACAGCCACGTTGGGAGGAGAGGGGAGAAGAAGGAGAGGCACAGCGGAGCTTCAGCAGAGATTGCAGAATACGGAATAGGTGTTATTATTCGCGAAAGAAAAACAGTGTGGGGGGCAAAGGGGGGACGGAAGAAGAAACACACGTCTCCAACGATGACCTGGCCAGGCCTGCCGTGTAATACCAGGTCGCCGCGCCGTCGGTATTGTCCATTGTACAAACGCGCGAGACACAATGGTAAACATTGTACAAAAATGAGGTTATTGAAACATCCCGCGACTGTGTTAAAGGCAGAGAAGGGAGGGGGAGTCCCCGTGTCTCTCGTTTCCAGCGGGGCTGCATAACGAAACAGGGGGTCGGCGGCGATTCCTTGGTCTGGAAATACGAGAACAATGATGGACAGAAACCGTAGTACCCGTCCCTTTGTTTCGCCGGTGCGTGCGGGTCGCTTAATCGCGATTGTCAATTCTACTGGGATCCCGTGTCGCGGAAAACGTCGCGTTACGCTAATCCAATCTCGTGAAACTTTCAAGGGAAGCTTTTCATCCGGCGACCACCCTACTCGACGCTGCTACAGTCGCCTCCTTCTCCCATTCGATCCTCGAGTCAACAAATTAGTCTTACGAAATGTTACCCCTCGCCGACGAACATACTGTACACTCGCTGACAGACACACAGCCGCGTACAGTCGGTGGAAAAAATCGTACGACCTTTCAAATGCGGCTGCTTTTCTTAACCGTATAATTCTTAAAAGTCGTGCAGTCGATTTTTCTTTAGCATAAAAATCCATCTAACGACCCCGTAAAAGCTGGGCCGACGTATACAATGTTTTATTGCCTGCAATCTTGTTTGCGTCGCCAAGCGATATGTCTACAAAGCGAAAAGTTGAAGCTCCGTGTTTCAGAGGGTGTAATGCGGTAAACACGGTCGTGTTCGTCGTATTGCAGCATCCGTGACATTTTTCCGCGGCGGTTTTTTCTTCGTTTCTTTCGCGGTGATCATTACTGGAAAGTCTCGAGATGCCGGCAGATCGGAATATCCGATGGCGCGACGGTATCCGTAACCCATAACCACCCCTATCCGCAGTTGCGGTTGCGGCCGAAGGAGACCCGGTCTCACCCCCTTTTCTCCCTCTCGCTCTCTCTCTTTCTCTCAAGCAACCGAGGAAAAAGGAAAAACTAGTTTCCACTTTCTTCTTTTGCACAGGCCGCATACCTCCGGCGTCGCTGCGACACGAACGGGCACAAAGTATTTCCATTACGCGCCGATGTATTTCACCAGACGCATACCTCGTCGCGACGATTTTGCTCCATTTGAATTGTAAACGCCGATTTTTCCGCTGCACGCCGCTGCCTTAAAGAGACCGCGAGTTACTCATTTCATCCGGACTGAGCGATTTTTATTGGATGATAATTCGAATTCAAGATTTTGCCATTTTTTGAATAATCAAGATTTTCATTTCCTTATCCGTAAAATAAAAATTCAACAATTTTCGACGGTTAGTTACCTCGCTCTCCGAGCAGACGTACTCTCACGGACTCCGTCGGTGTTTGTAAAGAGGCTGTAAATCACAATTTCGCGAGTTAAATCAGCACATTTAAGGGACTTTCCTCTTTCCATTATACAGGTAATTCCGTTTCGGAAGGCGGCATGGCAGGGGCGTATCCATCGCGTCGTCCCAGTACCCCCTCCGTTCCCTTTCCGGCGTCTAATACTCCGGTTTTACGAGCGCAGATTTTTCGGCGAATTTTCGCGGATGCTGGAACGAACGTGGCGGAAAGATGAAATGTAAATAGAATTCGTAAAGCACGGTGGCCGGACGCGCGTGCATGATCCCCATTCACTGGGGACCGGCGACCGTGAAATATTCCTGCGGCTTTTAAATTTACATCGTTAACGCGCGATGAGCAGCTTCCGTTATTAGATTCCCGCGAAAACTGGACGCGTCTGGCCGAGTGAAACGCGCGAAAAAATGACCGGCGTGTAAATAACGAGGGAAACTTGATACGCAAACTTGGAACAGCCCGCGAAATCCGGACACCGTGTCCGGTTCAAACGGAACGTTGCGCCACGGTGTCTGAAATTATTATTATCACGCCGTTCGGAGTCATGATACCTTGTTCAACCGGTCCACGGTATGATACAATCGATACCGAACTTCATAATTCGTCCGAAACACGCCAGACTTACACCGACGGCAATTAATTATCGATTACGTCGATTGCGCGCTCTAATTTCTTGCTTTTCCAATTCATTTTAAAATTCTCGAATATAATCGAGAAGACAAATCGCAAGACGAATCGGCTAAATTCGCGGGGCACGAGAAAAATGTTAATTTGTCGAGTGGTCGAGACAGTTGCGAAATTTGTCGATGCAGCAGAGGTACTAATTTAGGTGGTAGGTAATTTCAGAGTGGTGATAGAGAAGTATATTACGTAGCGCAGAGTTTTAGACGAGTTGAAGGATCAGGAAACAGGAAACGTAATTAGATTTGAGGTGAGTTTAGGGGGAATTTGGACACGCGGATGGCTCCCACCCCCTTTGCCACCCTCTGACCATTTCTCTTTCGGTCGCGGTACTCAAAGTCGTTCCTCTCTTGATCAAAGGGAAATTACCAAGATTTCAGTCGGAGTGGACCCTCGGCGGCGATACCGCTTCCGTTGCAAGTAAAATTAGTGGAAATTCGAGTCAAACAGGTCTCCCCTCAACCCCGTATACCATGAATAAATTACTAGGCGTTTTATCCTAGGGAAAATGAAATCGAACGAGCGCCGAGACAATCGTCGCTACGACTTTCCACGACGGGTGAATGAAAGCTGCCAATTGATTCAAATATCACCAAGAAATATTCGAAAATACTACTTAAGAGTGATAAAATATTTAGAGTCTGTCGAAGTGCATATGTATAATCTGGATCGGTGGCAACGATACACAAACGGCGTTCGTAAGTGCTCGGCCAATGCGTATTGGGCTTTAAGTTTCCCTCCATTCGTCCTCGGGCTAATGGAACCGATTTTCCGAGCGTAAACAAAGCGTCACGCGCGCGGCGGCTACTCGATTCATAGCGATTGTGGTTCTGCGTTTTTTCAAAAGGCACCGGCCAAGTTTGCCTCGTCGATAACGTTAATGCAACTAACTTGTACAGGGGCGGAATAAAAAAGAATTAGAAGGGGGAGAGGGAGAAAGAGAGAGAGAGAGAAAAAAAATACGGTAGCCGCAATAGATAATAATTATTGTACGGTCGCGAAGGAAACGGAAGCTCGCGTGAGCCCGGGAGAAGCGGATAAGGCAGGCCATGCTTCTCACCGCGCGATGCATGCACGTAGTTAACACAATAAGCCGTGATAATGTTTATTTCCGAGCGGAGAAACGTTCGTCGCGTTCAGTCCGCGGGCAAATCCTCCTGAGCCGGTTATCCGGCGCCGATCGACCGAATTTCCACCGAGAAACGCTCGAACACGCTCGTTCATGCCCTTTTTTCCTTTCAGAAAAGTTATTGCCACCCTCCAGATGATTATGCATTCGTTACATTAAAGGCTCGACAGGGTTCCACGAAGTATTTGCTTTATTTCGAATATAAATACGATTTTTTTTTAAAGGCTTTAACTTCTTCAAAGAAGTGTGCCTAGCAAATCTTTCTGAATGAGCAATAAATTATTTTTATCTCATTCTGTAAAGTTCTCACCCAGAAGTGGTCAATAAATTCCAATCAGCGTAAAATGTACATAGACAAATAAGTTATTGCGATTCCGTGGAATTTTTATTGTCGGCGTTGAACGTGTTAATTTGTAATGGTCTGTTTTACACCAATGCTCGTTTGTTTCTTTCCTATTTTACCTCTCCCTCATTCTCTCTCTCTGTTCCTTTTTTTTGCTGTGACCGCGTTTCACGAACGATTCGTAGCGCACGAAGCGAGAGAGTATCAGCTCCGAACCAGCCGCATTATTCATAGATCAGATGTAGATTCGTACATTTATAATGCACGAGCGTGACAGCTAATCAGCCGGGTAAGGTACGTCATAAAACGTCGAGATAGTGGTAGAAAATGCACGGGTTCGCCTACAGGCTCTGCTCCACCTGCTGCATACACATGTGTACCGCGTACATGCACACGCACAGGTGCTAGGCTAGAAAATTTTATGGGTTTCTGTAGTAGCAGCTTAACGGGGAATTGGGACGGAGCGGTTCAAGCATTCCCTCGGACAAGACGCTTATTTTCTACCGGTGCGCGGTGTGGCCACTCGGGAGTTTTCATACTTCGATGGTAATTGGTTCGATGTTATTACCCTTATCGTAAATCATTCCCGATGAATCACGCTACTGCACCGAGGAGGAGCCCCGTTCAATGTTATGTCTGCTCCTACGCCTCGAATTCGAGAATTGGGAGTGGAATTCACTTTATGGATTCGCGGAAGACGATTGTAAACTATTTCTGTAGTTATGAGTAGACTGCGGATCTTTATGCATTCATGGGAAAATTGAGTAGACGAAATACAAAATTGTTGTAAAATTTTAAAGATTGAAGACGTCAATATATGATTTGACCTCAATTAAAATCGTTAAGGGAAGAAATAACGTTCAATTTAGTTTCTATTTCTTGCAATCGATGCAGGCAATTTTTATTTTGCATAAAGATCCGCAGTCTAGTTCTGAGCTACGTATTGAATTTGCAATGAAACGTTGAAAAACTCAGTAATTTGAGGATTTCTTGAAATTTTTTATGCAGTGTATTTCACCAAAATCGAGGCAGAGGGGGTCGAAACAATTTATCACGGATCACGGTCCCCAGGCGAAGGAGCGCGAGGGGTTGGAAAAGGGGTTGATAAGGGGTGTGGAGTTCATTTGGCGATTAAGGAGGGCCGGAATCCGCGTCTTAAAGGCCGTCCGGCGTAAATCCTAATTATTATTTAAATTCAGGTTGCTCGGCAGTGGCTGGTTGGCCGATGCTCCCCGATGATGGTGCTGAAGAGGCTCACAGGCACGGGTGCTTTCAACCGGTGGTAAAAGCGCCGAGACACCTCGGTCGTTTACATCGAGTCGTCGCGGCCGTTTTCAACTTTCCGGGCGTGCGGCCAACCGAGATACCCTTTTCGAGGTCCTTGTCCTTGAACACAGGAGGGCGAGAGAGCCCACACACCCTCGGCCCGAGACACCCCGGGCTGAATGAGAGCCTCTCTCCTCTGTATGTGCCTCCTCTGACCACCGTTCGGCGTTCGTTCGGCCCTGCGAGCGTGTTCAGTCGCGTATAACTAATGGCTTCCCCGCAGGGCGGCTCTTCAACTTGCTTTTTGACCTGTCGAGTGCCAAATGACACCGCACGCCGCGCGATTAATAGGTTCTGTAATTGTGTCGAGCCTCGGCCATCGGACAGCCTCGACGATCGACGTCCCTCGACCGAGCTGCACGCTGAAAGCCACGTTTCTGCAGCCCCGACTCCATTCTTCCAGTTCAATATTATTCAAGAATCGTTTCTCTTACGAAACGGTAACTTATTATCCTTGCTATCGATTAAACTGCTGGATAGTGGCGACCTCTTCGCAGTTAACTACCGAACCTCGAGGTGGAGGTAAAGATGGCTTCCTCCTTGTCAGCTGATTCCCACAAAAATGTTATTATATGTTTCTAATTGTTTAATAATAGAGTTAACTAGATTTTTGTGTGAAAGCGTTCGACCATCGCGGAGAAGGTCGGGGAAAAATCACCGATACAGTTCGCCTAAACGTCAGGGCGAGTTCTGCGGAAGTAAAGAAGACGAGGAGGGAGTAGCGGACGAGGCACTCGGGTAAAACGCATCAGCTCTGAGAGCTTACAAGCGGCGGGATGTTCGCGAAATTCAAAATGGCAGTAACCCGGTGGCTAGGAATTGTTCGTAGCACGGCCGAGGATGCGGCCAGCGAGAATTTCACGAGGAAGGCAGGAAGGAAGGAAGGGAGAAGAAGGTGCGTGGAAAGGACACAGGGGTAGGGAGAGAGAAAGAGAGAAAGCCTTAAGGAATACCGACGTCAAATCATTTTACCAGGGGTTTTACGCGCGCACGCCGATAAAAAAGGGGAATGGCAGTGGCGGCCGGGGATACGCGACGTAATATTCCGTGGACGAGTGCGCGGAATTCCGGCGGAATTTCTTCCGGCGTACGATCATCCCCGGGCCCGTTGGAACGACGGATTCCAACGGGAAGGCCAGTAACCACACACCGGCGAAGTTTCACGACGAATGGCGTGGTGGACGCTCGAAATGATAGAGACGTGGAGCCTCAGGGAATCGTTGCCGCACACCATTTTTATTGCGGAGCTGTCCGGGGACTTCGCGTACACGCTTGCGAGCGAGCCGAGCCGAACGCCTCGCGTCAAGTGTGTAATAGAATCTTGAAAATTCCTCTGCGGACTTTCCGCTCGTTCCTCGGCCATCCAATCTGTTAGATGTCTTTTTCAAAGGACCAGCGAGCAGACGCCCGGCGTTTGACAGCTTCCGGCCCCGAAGGCTATCGACACTTTAATGCTACGGTTGTTTTTTAGGGGTTGTTGCTTGGTATTTATTTCGGCTTGTCGAGGTTTAGATGACGTGTCATAAAAAGACGGATTTTCCTGTTCGAGGATCAGGCCTGGGGAAGTTTAGTGCAAGGATTGTTGCTTCATGGTTACTTATGTTTGTCGAGCTTTGAATTACATGTTTCTAAAAAGTAAAAATATTGTTGCGTCGTTGCGTGGAAAAGGATGCAAATGCAAGGGGAAAATGCGACAATATTTACGCGCGGCTGCAGCAACTGTTCCCCGTGTCTGATATTATTTTATCCCAGACGGCGCGCAATCTTGATAAAAATTTTTCATGCAAAGCCCCGATGTTTCCCTAATCGAGGTTTCATTATTCACGGGTCCCGTTGTACTTCCGTCTGTTCTCCCTCTGATCCCGCCCTGCCACCCCTCTTTTTTGCCGGCCCTCAGCCGCAAAATTGTAGCTCTTTCCGATAGAATAATACATTCCTCATCGACTCGAATTGTTTTCGTTCGTTCCCCGACCCACTCGACGCGGCCGCTCGTTCCGCAAATTTTCCATAGGTCGGCTCACAGCGGCGGAATGAAAATTTTATTCGTTTGTCCGGTGGTTTTCATTAAATCCGCAGACACCTCTCGACCGTCTGCCGGCGTCTCTTTGAACGGCCGCCAAATATTTCCGTAATAGCGGATTATCGAACCGCGGAAGTGGTTGGCGGAGTGGTCCGGGAAAACAGTTTTCCACCCCCCGCACACGCATCTCCCACCCCCTCGCGGAAAATGTATTTTCCTGTAACGTCGCGAACCTTGCGCGGCCGCGCGAATAATTGTCGGGAAAATGCGGCATTAAAACGTTACCATGTGCCACTCGACGAGGGGACAAAAGCTCAAAAAGAACGGCGGATCGGCTACGCACACCGTTTTTTAATAAAACATTGTTAAAGTTTGGCCAATCGGAACCCGAAGAAGCTTCCCCCGGTCTTCCGCAATGGTCCTAGTTGGGTGGGGATCCTCGTGGGGCATCGCACGCGTCATTACTTGCCCATTCAATCGAAAATTCGGCGGAGGCGAAGATCGGAACCTGATTGGCGAAACTTCAGCGCTCTTTAGTCAGAAAGCTATGCATTCTACGAAGACGAATCCATTTTTTACTCAAATAAATTTTTCAATGCTATTCGATGCAAGAAATAATCTATTTTAATTTATCGTGTGTTAACATAGTTTAGAGGGAAATGGGTGTAGATTAGTTTGCCGGTGGAAGGATAGACAGCGCCAGTTCGTTTTCAATTTCTCGACCAGCGGTAGGAAATGAATGGACCGGTTCTGTGAGGGACGCTGAAAAAGAAGAACCGATAACAAAACCCGTGACGTTTCGTCAAGCGACGGTAAAGCGTGGTTCGTGAAATTTTAAGCGTTCCCCGTTGCGACGCTCGGCGTTCTATTATCTGGTAATCGTGAACAGCTATAGAGTCTCCGTTTCGTTCGAACTCGACATCAATTTTGCATCCTGCTGCTAGGGAGAGATACACTTTTCTCGCGTAACGAGTAGCTACAGACATCATGCTCGCCCCGCGCTGTTCACTCCTTTTTTCCGTAGGAAAAAATAAAAATGATTTTCTGGAGCCAATCTCCAGGACGAACTACAGCAGACAATTTGCTTAAACCAACGTTGCACAAGAGCAACATCATCCTCCCGCCATTTCACGAGTGCTTCCCTCGAAGATGCACCCGTAACTTCGCAGTACTAACAATTGGCAACTGCGGGCCCTTTCAGTCTTAAAATTGCATTCCGCCGATCCAAAGAATAAAGTGTAAAACTGTTAGACCGGAAGTTGTAGGAGAAGGTAGAAACTCGTACCGAAATCAGTGGCAACGGCGCATTGTTTAATTAAATACATCGTCGATCGGCTACAAAAGGGTAGTTACGGTGAGAGGGTACCGATTGGTTGGCTTCGGCAGCTTCGGTCGAAGTAAAATAAAGTAAATAAGAGAAGAATGATTAGGAACGATCGGTACGAGGAGGGTTGGAGGGAGGGAAAGGGAGAGATCCCAACAAAATGTCCGTAGAAACGTGGAAGGGTTTTGCGAGAGACAGAGAGAGAGAGAGAGAAGTGCAGGCACCGTGGGAATTTCGAGAAAGTTGCCGAAGCGATGGCTCGATAAGGCCTCGCGTTGAAATTCCACTGCAAGCAGCAGCGCAACACAGAGAGCTAGCTACCTAGACATACACTTAATTGCATTTCCGTACCTTTCCTTTCCATCGAGTTCGCCTCTGACCCTCGGTCTGGACGAACTACCGTTCGATCTTGTTGATGGTTAACGACTGGCAATGCCAAAGGTCGACGGTCTCACGACCTTTGAGCCATTTCGTGTACGCTTTTTGCGTGCAAGCCGCACGGCGCCGTACATGTCAATCATAAGAAGGGATTTGCAGGGAATTCCCTGCTCTCAATAACGGTATGGGGTCCGTGGACAGGCTTTCTCGAACAGTAATGCACATTGAAGGGGAAACGTTACCTCTTTCTTCTTTTTTTTCCTCTTTTTCTCTCTGTCTCACTCTCTCTCTCTCTCTCGCTCGCTGTATTCGTGGTCGATGGATGGAATTACGTAGGTACAGAGAAACGTGTTCCAGCGATACCGTAGTTCAAAGGGACACAATATGTAAACGATTCCGAGTTCGCGTCTTTACCGGTAAATGCACGATAAGCCCTCGACAAGAATAACTTGCTACAAGCACACCAATTTCAGTGGTTTCCATCCTTTACCCAACAACTTTTCCGAGTAATACGCACGTGATGAGTTTTAGGGCTATTTGCAAGTTCGTTTCTCGATTTGCGAACACATTCGCGAAAGCACGTTCATACTATTATCAAATAAACTGTTCTATCTCTGAGGATACCTACGAAAAATAATAAAATTGTATTCGAATTTCTATTCTACTCTTTCTCGAAGGTCTTTAGACATCATAAATGCATAAAGAACCACAGTCTAGCCACTATCAATCTTTAAACACGAAGCGAACCTTAATACCACCCTGATGTCCGAATACTTTGACTCTCGGTGCGTGCACCCAACCTCGCATGATACCATGGCATCATAGAAAATTAATACCCTCGGTACACCGAGGAATATCATGAATTTCTTACATACTAAAATCTTTACGAAATCACTGCAAGTTATTTTCAGCACCTTTTAAATTAAGCTGAGAAATATTTCCTTAAAGTCCCGGTGAAAGAAAATTTGTTACGATGCTTAACGAAAAAAGACAGGAGATCTTGAATAAAAGGTGTTCAAAACCACCCTCGCGCTAAATTGCGCTATTTCCCTTCACCGGACGTATAACAAGCCTCGCAGAGGGTAGGATATTCGAATACTCGATATTTTTCCAGGATTTTCTCCTTGCTGCGTCCTGCGTCTCGTGAGTCTCCTCCCGACTATTCCTTTTTCATTTCGAGGCCATTTGCGTCCCGTTTCTCTCATAACCCGCCCCCGTCGGCTTTATTACGCCCGTGATCTTTCCGTTTATTAGGGTCGGGCCGCGACAGCGTTCGTCTTTGCCGATGCAATTATCGTCGATTCGCGGGGTTTCTGTCTCGTCGTCGCGTGCACAAGATTCGCGGTTTACGACCGTTTTTTCCATCTTCGTGAAAAGAGCCGGCAGCCGTCAGCGATGGAATGGAGTTAGCTTGCGAGCAGATTCGAACCCTGACCGATTGGATTCGATCCTCCACAAGTATCTTCGCGTAAAAACGAATTTTTTCGCGTTGCGAAAGTTCCTATACACGCGTTATTACTAAATTAAAAAATTTAGAAGACGATAACATCCACATGAAATCCACAGTCTAACAATTACAAGTATACTCGTCGAAAAGTTTACTTACCACTGCAACACGAAAACACAGCTTAACCGCTTCCAGGGAACCGAAACTGGTAAAATGAGACGCGTTATTAAAATTGACTCGGATTCGCGAACGCGTACCGGACTCGCTCCCATCCGTAGCTGGCACGGGGGTCGAAACCGTGGTTCGGCTTGGCCAAAGACAGTGGCTGCCGGTTTTTGCCAGCATCGCTTGTCAGCCGCGAGTTCTTGCGCCGCGCGCCGTTCGGTAATTTAGAGGGACGCCGCGCCGTAGGAACCTTGCGAAAAAGGTAATGGCGTGTAATGTAACTTTGTGACTGTCCGGGTCGGCTCCCTTGCGTGGGCGAAGTGTCGGAGAGCCGCTCGCCGTTCAGGATTTCTGCGTGAAATTAACCGCGATTGTTACGCTCCGGATCCTGGCATAGAGGAGTCTAGGAATGGCGGAGTTGCTGTCTACTGTCAAAGGAAATGTTGGTCTGCGGATGCGACGCAACGGCCACGCTCGCAGATTAGTCAGCTTTGGAACTTTGTTAATGGTTGTTGACCAAACGTTGGCTTTGCTTCGTTGTACGCTGGAATATCTGCGAAAGTCATTTATTTGCCAAGTAGAAGCTAAATGAATTCGAGGTTACGAAATTGCTTAATCTCGAAAAAATTTCAGCCCTCGCGAGAAAGCTGGAGGGCTGAAATTTTACTCAGAGGGGGTTCTCTTGGACAGCTTTCGAATGGTTCGATAGTCATTGAAAAACCTCTGAGGGCAGTTTTGACCACCTCAATCGTGTTCTCCGGTCTTCCAAGAAATGAATAAATGGCCCCGGTAACTAGATATTCCGACGCGATCCCCGGCAAGTTTTTCTCGCCCGAGTATTCTCGTAAACGTGTACCGGGCGAATAATTCGAATCAGATAACACACCCCGTATATATCCGAGCGAGCATGGTGGTGCGCAGGCACATGCTCGTTCTCACCCTTATTGCAAGAACCACTTTACTTTCTCCTTCTGGCGACCACCCACCGCCTCTTGTTCCTATCGCTTTCCGTTTCGCACAACGGCCATAGTCTCTTGTCCTGTTTCCGTGAGCAATACCGATATTCCTGCGGCGATGTCTTCCGTCACGGCCGACACTGTATTACGCGAATATAATATTCAACAGGGATAGGAGAACGAGAGAGCGAGGGAATCGGAAGTTGGTACTGTCCGACGAGTTCCGACGTGCGACGGCCAATGGCCGTGGAATAGGCTCTCTCCGGTTTCTGCTAGGCTTTTCTGAAATATGGAAACCGAACTGTCTGCCTGGCAAGGGGGACCGAGGAAATGTGCGAGGGACCTCTCAGTATTTTTCTTCCTGCACCCTATTCCCTTTCGTTCGGGAATCTTGTTTCTTTTTAGTCGGCGTCTGGAATCCCAGATTCGGGATTCGAAGAGTGAGATTCGTTGTTGTCAAAGATGTCATTTGATGGGAAAAACCGTAGGTCCTAGAAACTAGCCAATTAAAATACACATTTAGAAGCGAAGAAGAAAACCATTCAATTGGCAGGATCGGTCAATGTTCCGGACGGGTCTAGAACGTCCATAGACACTGCGATCATCGCCGAGGCGAGACAGCGATCGGTCCCGGCTTTCAAAGATCGCCTCGCGTCGATAGAAAATTCGCAAAACCAATAAAATCGTGTTTACCACCTGCTCTCAAATAGAATCACAGAGGCGGGCGTTCAGCGTCGCTCAAAGGACACAGGTTCACCGCCTAACCACACAGGATCGTCAATTCCCCGTCGATAACACGGCTCCGGCACAAGCGCGTTGCCACGCACTTTGAAGCGGTCCAGGGCCTTGACACGATCGGTCCAAACATCCAAGTAACGTATAAGACGTCTTTGCTTTTCGCTGACAAAGATCAAAGCGACGTCCACACCCGACGCACGTGTTCCAAGTTCGATGGGACGCGGAATTATTTCCCCTGTAAATTCGGTCACCGTTCGTGAAAGATGACAGATAGGCTCCCTTGGATTTCGTTGTCTCCGGGCTTGCTCGCCGTTAATTAGGCTCCTCCTGCTCTACCATTAAAGCGTCCGAACAACCTTCGGGAACGAACGAACGTCCTGGAAATCGCCCTTTAATAACGGCTCACCCTTTTCTTGGGACAATCGTAGCCGGAGATCAGTCGCGAAAGTTGCCCTTTGAAGTGGATCCAGCGAGAGAGGGCGAGACCCCCGATTCTGCCACGAAGATGGGACCTTCAAAGAGATCGCGATCGCTGACAGGTGCACGATAAATTGGCTCCGCCGTGGTAATAAGCGGTAAGTCGGAGGATGGCCCCGGGGCCATCGCCGGGATACAGGATACTTTTCTTCGCGGTAGCCTCGTAAATCGGCCGACGAAACAACGTGCAATTTCGACACGTCGTAAATCGTTCTAATGCTTATCGTTCGTTCGGCGGTTTTTTAGAGGGACTACGGGGTCCCGTTAAATTCTCGCGAGACTAGCTCCGTCGCGTCGCACCGGCGCGGCGCGCTGTTTCGTTTCATTCGGACGGCTTTAATGATCCGGCTTCCGGGCTTTACATACATTATTTCATCCACTCACGATTTTCACGAACGTCGCGTAACGAAATCCTTCCGATTCGGGATTAAAATGCGCACCGGCGAAGGGGCCAGCAATTAAAGAAACAATGACTCTGCCGTTTCCACGGGTTCGCTGGTTCCTCTCGGCGGTAATCATCGCGGGAAACGAATGAAAGGTATAAATAGGAACGACAATCTATCGAGCAAAGTTCGGGAAGCGACGCAGACAAACGAGACACCGTGGAATAAAGCGACGTTGGCCGCCATTACCGGCGGCATAATGCCGGCGGATCCGAAATTTCGAGGATGATTAAGTCGGTCATGTATGCGCGTCGGCGGAACTCGCGTCACGTCGTATTTGGCAAAGTAAAACTCAATTAACTCTCGTTGCTATTTACGTGCCGGCGATAGAGAGTACCAAGCCGAGCAGAGCCTGAACCGAACAGCCAACGCCGAGCGGCTCGAAACTCAAATTTGCTTCCGGTTCGAGCTCCGATCCCGATCCTGGAATTCCACGGGAGACGAACAATAGAAGTATTAATTAAAATAAGACTGTCGGTAACGAGGAATTAGAGCGGAGGGCGCATAAAACAAGCAACCGTCCGTCCACGGCACGATCCCCTCCCCCCGTACTGTTTCAGTCGATTATACTGACTCGTTGCTTCCGTTTCATCGATCCGATTCACTTCGAACGACGCTTAAGAGCGACTCCCCCAAGGTACTCGTCGGTTCGTTGGTACCAATTAATTCCAACAGCTGTCTGTGTTTTGACTAGCGAATTTTCCCTTCCGGTACGATCGACCGGCGCGGCGTACCTTCCGGCCAGAAATTCTTTTTCTCTTCGATATCAAACGAGATCTCCGAGTAACAATTTATCTAATTAGCTTCACCTCAATCATATTATCTGGCAATGTCCAGAATATGATTCAGAACGAGATCACCTGTTTGAACTGCTCCTCAATCGTAAACACTACCCTCCCTACAATATTAATTTTTTTCTAAGCGTACGAGACATTAACCCTCATGCGTCCCTCGTGTCAATTTGACACAGTTTTCCTGAAATAAGTTACACTGTTCTGTTATTTGTAGGTAAATTTGTCCGAAACTTGGTGACTTTTATTTTTTTTAATGTGAAACAAATAACTGCAAAAACCTAAGTTGTAAATGTTAACTCATCAATTTTAATGAAGAAAACATTGAAAAGTAACTGTTTGACTTGTTATTCTATCGATTTTTTTTTATCACTGTGTCGATTTGACACCGAGGGACAGATTCAGTTCGTGAAATAAAGGACGGACGAGGGTTAAAGCGTTAATGTTTATTTTTAACTTTCTCAAAAAATGTAAGATTAGGATTTAGAGCTTACCGTTATATGTATTACATAATTCCACTTTATACATATTACATATTACGTTATATACTTCTCTAATTTTTTGTAAAGTGTTATTTCTATGTATGCTATATAAACCAAACTAGGTTTATGGCATCAATAAATAAATAATTAATTAATTAATTAGCTTCATACATACGTCTCTTTCTCCATATCATCAAGTTCTTTCGAGCTTAATGATTAAAGAAATTTTCCTTTAATAGAAAATTTTAAGCAAGAACAATTGCTTCTCGTAGGAAAACTTAATTTTTAGTCTAGTTATTACTACGTACGAGAGTAGGCATCGTCTGTCATTTTAATTTAGTACAAAAAGTAATTTTTTCAACCAGGTTCCAATTTCCTTGAGAAGCAGCTCTCGCGCCAAGGAGCAGTTTTAATTCGACTCCCCCGTAATGGATAATAGTATTCCCCATGGCGGAGTTTTCCCGGCGTCCCTGTCGTCGGGTCCGTTGTCGGATCGATGACGGAGTTTGTTTTTTAATTAAAAATCTGCCAGCCTGCACGCCGAAAGTACCGTCATCTCGCGTGACAACTGCGCCGGGACGTGGCGCGTCTCGTCATTGCTATGCAAAACACGCATTCGATTTTGTCTCGGAGGCAGCCCACCGTGGAGCCTCCATACATAAATATCTTCCTCTCTTTCTCTCTCTCTCGCGAAACGGCTGCGAATTGATGGAGTGCTTCGCAATTGGCAAAGAAAGAAACATCACTCTCGCATCGAGGAAACTTTTCCCTTCGGAAATTCGCCGCCATTCAACGCAAATTCCGAGCAATTTGTAATTCTTATTGCCCATTAGTGGATTTTGCGCGTTTGTGGCGAAAGGCACGATCCTGCAAAAAGAAAATCGTTGTATCCACGATGTATCCAATCAAAGCTGGTCGGTTTTATGCGACGTCGAGAGTGGTTTTCGAACGAGTCTGATTTTTTTTTTCGACGACCACGTGCCGGGGACCCTCACCGTCCAACAGCCAGTCAAAACAATCACCACTTAGCACATCTGTGCCCCAAAACACTTCACGTCCCATTGTGATCACTTAACACAGTTCCTGAAAAAGCCACTCGACAAATCTGTGAGTCGTCGGCGATGTTAGCATGCACAACAGAACCGGACTGCTCTGAAAAAATCTGTCATCGCTTCATTTCATCGCGAGGATCGTGACCTGCTTCTTTAACCCCTCGCTGTGCGTCAGGCTTGTCAAAAAAGTCCTCTACTTCTCCTCTCTCAGTGTGTTCCTACGCACACAAACATGTACCTTAAAATTGACACGAAAATAACTACACGCATGAGATATCATGATCCAAATAAGAACTAATAGCGCCGGACGACCGTCAATTCCCATGAGAATCGCGTTAGGGCCAGAAAGCCAGAAAAGTGCGGCGTTATTTTTCCGGGGATCCGGTTCGAAATGAAATGTTACAGCGCAGCGGCGGGCGCGAATCCCGATTTGCCGGAAACAATCGGAACACAGATCATCCGAATATTTCTATAATTGACGGGTCGTTAATCGGCCAAACGAAAGGCAAGCCAATCGGCCATAAAATGTTCCCGAACTGCGCATTCCCGTTCAATTTCGAATTTAATCCGATAGTCGAAGACTATATAAACGAAACGATCCCGTCGCAAATTTGATTGATTTTTATATAAGCCCTGGCGTATCCATAAATCGATTTGATTCGAAAAATATGGAATAACGGACGCACGAACGATTCCGCACGGTATGGTCGGCGGATGGAGAAACAGGGAACGCGGGAACCGTTATTTGTCCCTCTCCTTCGCAGTTCCCTTTCTATTTTTTCACTTCGATCTGCCGCCGAAGCGAGATGGGTGGGGCCGGGGGCGGAAAAAAAGAGAGCAAACCCGCGAAACTCTATCCTAAATTGTTTTAGTTATCGCTGGCGAGGAGGTTTTTTGCATATTCCGCGGCCCGCTTAAAAGTATTAACGCCGTCTGTGGCCGTTGCGTTGCGTTGCGTCGGTTCAGCTGAATCGGTGGAAATTCTCGCCTCTTTCTCTCTTTCTCCCCTCGTTTGCGCAACTATGTACAAACTTATCCATCATTCTCCTTTCATTTTTTTCAGCCCCTCCGAGCGCAAACACCGTCCTCTCCCCGTTAAAATATATTTTCGCGCGCGCGCGCGGGGTGAAACAGCTAATTCATTAGTGTGTGCGCGGTTATACGGGAGATACGAGATTCGCCGGCGCGTCGGGCACCGTGAAAATTAATTTTATTAAATGATTCACCGTTCGTTTAACTCCGATTAAAACGTGAACGCGTTTGTTTACGATACTACGTCCGAGAGGGTTGCGGATAACAACGAGACACCAAACGCCGCACTGAATCGCATACAATTTTCAATTTATTTATTTCTACGTTACCACAGGGTGTACCCAATTTTATTGGTACCGGCGTAATCAGACGGCGTCCCGATTCTCTTAGACCCCCAATTCCGCTAAAAGCACTCCGCCGGACGACGAAACAAAGGTGTGTGTGTATGCGTGCGAGGTGCAGACGGTCCCCGACCTTGAAACCAGCAACTCTTACCCGACCAATATAGTCTGGGTTAGGCGAAGTACAAAGTCCGGTCGCCATAGGGTTCAATTAACACTCGATAACCGCAGTACGTCGGCGCAGCCAACCCGGATTAGCAATTACACCCCAATCCCCCATTCTTCCTGCGTGTCTTCATGGTGTCCAGCTTTGCGGACCTCGGAAAGCTTCGGTTTTAAGCGACGTTGCTGCCAGACCGCCCCGCAACGAATTAACATCCATAATTAATGGATCTAATAGCGAGAATTCGATTTATAAGGGCGTCCAACGGACAAAAGCTCGGACAAACGTGAGTTGTAACATCGCCAGAGGTAGCCGACACGAATCCGACCAGGGTACAATGGATCAGGGTCGAATTAACGACGGCTAGAGGCCACGGTGCGCATGGATAGGAGACTGGGACGCGTGTTGATTCCGGAAACGAGACCCTCGGTCGCTTCTAATGGACGCGACGCGGCCTTGCACATTAGCTAGAAACAATCGCATTGTTTTTCGCACAATGCCAACGGCGCGACGGCGACGCTTCGTCCGCGGATAACATTCTGCGGGCCAGCGGCTGCGAAGAATGTACAGCTCAGCTGATAACCAGACACTGTGCAACCTTGAATGAGGGTCTGAGTCCGTTGAGTTAGCTGGGAGCTTTTATGATCGGTGTACATGGAACTGCACCTTGAAGAGCGACGATCAGAACGCTACTAAGCAAGCACTATCTTCATTTTGTAGTTTTCATTCTCTGTTAAATTCGGTACCAAAATAAAATATCAACAATTCGTCACACTTCGGAAAACCAATAATTAACGTGTCAGGACCTCGATCATATTATCTGACAATGTCCAGAATATAATTCAGAACGAGATCACCTGTTTGAACAGCTCCTCAATCGTAATCATTACCCTCCCTAAAATATTCTGATATGGAGTAATGAATCCTATAAATCGGATTATTGCGAGATCAAACACACTTTACAATAATATTGATTTTTTTAATGGCACGTTACAGGCATTCAAAACAAAATTACGCGAGATTATTCACTAATATCGTACCTGCATTTGTTTAGTTCTGCGCTTGTCCATCGAATGTAAAAAATTGTACGTTAAGAAAATTTTCTTTTTTTGTTTTTTTTTTCTTTCTTTTCTATGTTCTTTCTGTATATATTTTTGTTATTTTCTATTTGTTTTCATAAGTTATACAAAACGTCTGGAAACCCATGTATAAAAGGACCTCGGTCCGTACATAATAATAATAATAATAATATTAATTTTTTTCTAAGCGTACGAGACATTACAGCGCTAATGTTTATTTTTAACTTTCTAAAAGAATGTAAGATTAGGATTTAGCGCCTACCGTTTATATTACATAATTCCACTTTATACATATTACATATTACGTTATATACTTCTCCAATTTTTTGTAAAGTGTTATTTCTATGTATGCTATATAAACCAAACTAGGTTTATGGCATCAATAAATAAATAATTAATTAACGTGTCTTTCGGTTAAACAAACGGGTCGAACAAGGATGCGTCTCTTTCATGAGATATAAAAGATTCGAAGCTCCCAGGCAAGATTGCACAGAGTGACTCATAACTGAGTCGCGACCCAACGGATGGCACTTTCACGCGATTGCAAATAGAACAGGTGGAGTTGCATTTTTCGTCATAAGGAAAGCCATTTCCAGGGAAAAATGCTCATACCGGTCAGACACTCGTGCACCTGGGCTCCTTCGCTCCGCCCACGGGAACAGCGTCCCTCTGCGCACTTGTCCAATATTCAAATTCAATTTTCTCCGGGATGATGTTGCCTATAAATAACTGCTATTCTCGGTTTCTTGAGCCAGCCAGAGTATAGACCACGTGCCACCGAAAATCTCCCGTGCTCCTGTTTCTAACAGGATTAATGCGACAGCTTCGGTTCATCGAAATTTAAATATTAATATTTCAGATTGCAGGACACGTTTCCCGAACGCAAGGAAGCATCCTAATGAATTCCTCAGCGAAGCCTAACAAGATCACGCGAATCGAACCACGAGTAGTCTCTAAACATTGGCCAAGTGTCTGGCCATCTGCCGCATAATCAATCGTTCCAATTTATCCCGGTAATTGTCACCGGCGTCGCAGAGCGCGCTGCGCGCCTCTAATTGGCACTGCAACCGGGCGCACCGTGGAATCGCGATGCACCACGATTCAGCACGATGCACCGCGCTGCACCGGGCCCACGCCAAGGACTCCGGAGACCTTGAGTTTTACTGAATGGCCGGGCACCGCGGGCAATTTATAACCCGACGGCCGATTTTGTTCGGCCCGTGTTCTCGTTTTGCGCGTGTGCGTGCAGAGATCCCTGCACGCCGGAGCTGCATACAGACGCGGAGGTTCGACCGCAACCGGACCGGACCGGGCCTGGAACTGGAAGAACGGGATTGGTACTTACACGACCTTAATGCGGCCGAAACTCATTTCATTCAGCGATTCGGCCAGGGGCCCCGCTCTGCCGCGGACGTCTGAGTAATGGCCCGGCCATAACCCACAATTTTATACCCGGCATTTAATAGAGAGCCGGTGCAGAAGAAACGTAATGACCGAGAGAGGACCTGGCCGGGGCCACCGGCTGCATTATCGTAGCATCGACGATTCGTGCTCGGAAAAAAATCGACCGATTGAAATGGGACTTCCGAGGGAGAGACACGGAATCGCGGGGAAACCGATCGAAACTATTCGTGACGCATGATCGACGAAACCGTTGCCAATTAGTATTTAGAAACTGGAGTCCAGTACGGAGAACGTCGCGGGTGGTGCATGCGGAGCCGCAGTCGCTCATAATGTATGCGGTGCAGCACTTTATGCGCCAGGTGTCGGTAGTTATATTGTACGCTATTCTCTCTCCCCTTCTCTGTATACACAACAGGAGCAGGCGACGCGACGTTCGCAGGCGAGACGGTGCGGCCTCCGCGTTTTCTTTTCCGTGAAACACGTCGTTGGACGTCGTCTCCGAAAAATAAACGCTCGGCTCTCTCTCTCTCTCTCTTTTCCCGGGTGAACAGGTGCGAATCTTCGTTCGCCCCCGAAGACACTCGGATACGCGGAGAATTTTTAACGAGGAACGCGTGTTGTCTGTCCGCCCGCGTGAAATATTGCGGGGAACTAGAAATACTGACGGGTTTAAACTACATGGCGCGGTGGCGCGGCGTCTTATGCCCGTTACACGGCAGCCAGCCTCGATAAATATTCATTGTTTGCTGAGGCAGCAGCTCCTTTGTTGTTTGATCGCCTCTGGATGAGGACATCATTTCAGTTTGATGAAGAGCCGACATCCTCCTCGATGGTTTTCAGCGAATCTTGTTCGTCATTCTGTTTGGAGGAGACCCACGGAAATTATTGATGTCTCCACTGGCTCGCGAGGCTGACGATCGCTGCGAGTGTTTGCCCGATGTCCAGGCGATTCTGAAGAGGATCGTGCACTTTGGAATTCCTCTTCCACCTTTAATTCCTCAAGACAATCGACATTGTTCGTAAATATAACGGTGCGATCGGTGAAATAACGATAGGCAGAGGTTCTGGACGCTTCGGGGAGGCTAGTTGGTAAGATTTTTACAATCAACAGGTCGCGAAAGTTGTAAGGGCGCTGAACGAGCGACTTAAAAGCTCGCGCAGCAAGGAACAGACGCGGTTCTGTTTTATAGAAGCGGAAATGGACTGTTAGGTGAGAAATCTTTAACGAGGCCAAACAAAGGACCAGACTGCTCCCGTTCCCGGGGATCGTATTCCCCTAATGGCGCGCTTTCAGACGAATCCTCGGGATAACGGCGCGGCTAATGTGAAAATACAAATCTTAACCGGCGCGTCAACGCTGCAGGTGAAAACGGCGGAAACCGGCGAGCTTAGAAGTGTTATTGTAACCGTGCAAATTTGGATGTCGGTATTATCTCCCAATTTGCAAGCTTAAGCAATCCCGGGGAACCTGCTGAACGGCCTTCCATTGGATTCTATTATCGGCTTTGAATAATCCTTTCGGCGAACAGGTTTTTGTCGTGCACTGTTCGCGATGCGATTCAATCTTGATCTCTATTGAAGGACCACCGTCGGTCTAACTAGGAAAAATCATTTCAATCAAACGCCGTATGCCCGACAATGATCCGATCGATCACCGCTACGCCTTGTAACATGGGGTAATTGAAACTGGGAGCACAATCGAAGCTCGGTGAATCAGAGTGCCACTGTGCTAATTAACAGAAACAGTTAACACAGCGGCTAATGCTCAACAATCAATACGACTGGATATCTGTACAGGCTAACAGAATTAACACTGTCAATTATTAACAGCCGCTCGGGTGACATTTCAAATTAACCCGCTAATTAGATGATCCCTCTCTCTCTCTCTCTCTCTCTATAGTTACTGTTTCTTTGGTACGTGTCCAGCCGACACCGTATTCTATTATTTTCGGATGAAATATCGCTCGAAAGTATAACCAGTTGGCGTGTTTCCGATGCTAATCGCCGGAGCCGACGTCATAAAATCCGACTCGGGGCCGACTTCTCCGGGGACTTTAATTGATGGTTCCGAAATTGATGACCGTTTAGCGGTCACAGAAGCATCTGACCGGTGTTACATTGTCCGGAACAGCGTCTCGTTTCAAAATTGAAACCTGACGTGACTTGACGTGGGTTCGTCCCGAGATACTCCGACCAGCTAATTAAAAAGAGTACCACCGGTCTCGAGTGTCGTGCAATTATTTCGAGAAGTTCGTTGAACAGAGAGGCAAACTGATCGAGTCAACAGAAATTTCGTTCGCCGGAGGATCATTAAACAACAGTCTCCGGGGCTGTGTTCGAAATAAAATCTTGTCCCGCTCACGCAACAGGTGAGCCGCGATATTTCGCGTTTCAGAAGTAATCTCGCGTTTACCGCACGATTGTGCAGGCATAAAACGGCGGACAATGGTGGGGAAATTAGAATTGCAAGGGCTCGGTGAAAGCGTTTCGCTACGGGCGGCTCGCGCGAACGATTAATGAGCCTTTCAGCACTGTTCCGTGCCGATTCGGGGCCGGCCGATACACGAGGTTTTCGTTAATCGCGGAACAAAAGGTACCCGCCAATCGAAACACAATGCGAGCAGAGACAAACGCAATTTTAGATCACGTTAATACCTCCGCAAATTATTATGTCAAACGAACTCTACACCTAGGGATTGATATTTACGTAACTATGAAAATCGAAGATCCAGCTCAACAGTTGCCGTAACATCCTCTAAAAGCACCCTAACGAAAATACATGAACTAATGACGAAGAGGAAGACTTGATGTACGCTGTGCAAGCTGAAACACTTCAACTAATTTCAAAGAAAATTGCTTCGAGGCAGCGTTTGAATAATACGAGTCGTTCCGCTCGAATTTAGGTGGCCGCAAAAATTTGTTTGCACGGGATCGAGAATAATGTGCTCTCCTCGAAAATTGACGTGGCCGAATGAATATCTTCCGAGGCGAATACGTTTCGATCGTGGCGCAGAGAAAACTAGCTGGGGAGCGCCGCGACAAATTTATCGTTCGGTCGAAGGAAATGGATTCTAACGGGATAAGCGGTCGTCAAAGCTGATCTATTGTAATCACGGGAGACAAAGGGAGGTCGTCGAATGACGAACGAGCCGAGATTCCTCGTCTCGGTTTCTCTCCTCGTTTATCTTTATCGCGGCTGCGGTGTTTCAATAGCGGAGCCTGCGTATTTCACTTTTATCTGGCCTCCTCCCTCGCTGGGAGCCTGTTCCTGGGGCTTCCGCCGTGAAATATGAATTTGTTTTCGAAGACGGAGGCCTCTTTTCCGGCTTCACCGCCGCAGCACCTTTCGCGCCGTTTCAAGGATTCCTCGCGCGCGAGTTCCACCGCGTCGCCCGTTGAGACGACGTTAATCGTCCGTTGCCAGAGCTTGTCCAGTTTCCGCGGACTCGCTTCAACATTTTTCAACGTCACTTCAACGTTTCAACGTTATTTCAACGCGCGACACAAGCGGAAACGCATTCCGCGAGACTGCAGATGGGACAAGTGTTTCTAGCGAGAATAGGAAACTTCCACTTATCAGAAATATTGAAATACTTTATGATCATCCCCACCAAACCCTAATCCAAAAACAATCAAACACCGTCAGCCCTCAACCTTCTTTCCTCCAACACCCTTTCACTCCACACCTGTTAGAACCCTCCCCATCAAACTCGAATTCTTTTAAAATCCCCGCAACCCTACACCGCCGAAATCATAATCTAACCCCATAGGCAGTCTCACTCGAGAAACTCCCCCTAGTAACCTGGGCATCGATGACCCATCACTCCATGACAACTCATGGCTGCCTGGGCTAAATATTGATCCGGATCCATAGTTCTGTCTAACAAAAGCCAGTCAACACGGGAATCCTATTTACCGCTAAGACAGTGTTGAGCGTGGGTTGAGGGTAGCTCTCCGAAGACGTCTGCGGTAAACAAATGCTAACCCCTTCCTCTGAAAACAGCGGGGCTCTATTTCTCGAACCCCGTCTAAACGAGCTGTAAAGGGACGGGCCGGGCGTCTCGAATGGTCCTGTTCTTGGACCGGTCTCTACGCGTGTCCGGTATGTATACATACAGTTAGAGAGAGGAATACAGGCGAGAGAGAACAAGAGAGGGAGAGATAGTAGTACGAAGGCTAGACAATGGACGAGTCCGTGGCGTGCACACGCGTGCAACTGTCTAAACACGGGCACGAGCGTAATATACGCGGCATCGCGTTATCCCCGCGCGTCTGTCCATTATTGCGATAGCAGGCTGCGTCAATATTGGCCCAAAGGGTTTCACCGTGATTGTCTTCGGCGCACGCACACCATCTTCTATCCGCGCCGCGTGTTCCCGGACATTTCTGTTCCTCGAACCTCGGCCCCGGGTCGATCCTGCGATTTCCCGATTGCACGGCTCCATCGATACCCCCCTAAACAGTTAGCACCTGTTTCGCCAGGATCTCCTCTCTCTCTCTCTCTCTCTCTCTCTCTCTCTCTCTCTCTCTCTCTCTCTCTCTCGCACTCTCTCGGTGCTATCCGCAGGGACAGCCGTATGAATCGCTGATTAGTAGTCGGGGGATAATCGTTTCGCGGACGCCTGACAATGGCCACCGCTCGATGGCGCGCACAAACCCGATGCCACTCGCGTTAATGTGCCGCCCGCGATCACAACCGCCCTGCGTGTTCCCAATATGCAAGTGCGATATTGCCGATGCGTCCCTAATTGAGCGCAACAAGACGGGAAACGGCCTCTCGTTCTGGGATCTTTGCGTACGCCAAAAGCTCCCTTGCGCTTGATGCTGCCCCCAAATTCCATGTTCTACAGAAATATTTCGACGATACCTGCGTGTATATGAAAATTTTAATTCATTTGATCAATAACCAGGTGATTATTGATTGATATTTAGAGATTGACGTGTATAATAGTTAGGGCCAGTGACGGTAATCGGTGCATCTCTTTCGGCGACACAGGTTCGCGAATGATTGATGCGGTCGACGCGCGATTAGATTCGACCGGTCTAATCCCCAGGAGCAGGAGCGGCTGCAGATTGCCACGCTAATGGAAGATGACGTTGTAAAATACAACGGGCTTCCGGAAGATGAATCCTCGGAAGACGAAAATAAATCATCGCCCATACGAAATTGAATCACCCACGTCAGCTCGTCGCGTCCTCGTATTCGCGAAACTTTCCAACTTCAATGTTGCTCGTTCGAAAATTTATTTCTAGAATCTAGGAGGAAAGAATAAAAATTTCACGGTGCCCAAAACTTCCCTTGTTCCAGGAACATCATTTTCCGTCAATCTTTTGGTAGCTCGGAATTAGCGTCGATCTTCGTTAAAGTACTCCAGCGATATAAAAGGCGCAGTTACTTCATGCCAATGACTTGATTTTATTCCTCGGTGCTGGAAGCACGGAATCATAATGCTTTTATGATTCTGTTGACTCGCTTCCTGCAAATGTTTGCCGAGCTCCCGTTTGATTACTGTTGTTAGCAGATGCAGATAATACTTTCAGAAGAAATAAGAGAAAAGTGCTGTGATTCAGGGAAATATATTTTTATACAGAGGTTCCTTAAAAAATTTATTTCACACGAATATGCATAGAAATTCGTACGAGAATAGCGCGATATTTGTCCGAGTTTGCACTTCTGTTTCGCTGTGGCTTCGTCAGTATGTTGAACAGAGTGTTTCCACGAAGAAGCCGTACCCTCTCTCGGCGAAACGGACCTAGAAACCCACATTCGCGAACCATATTTCAGGTGAAAAATTCCGTGGCGGACGGGCTGGTAATTAAATCAGAAACTGAAGCCGAGTCGGATCGGCGGTGGGTAAGAGATCCCACGGAATCCGAAGAACGCGGAAAATACGAAATACACTCGTCCAGGGGTATCTGGACCACCGAAGAGTTCCGCCGACTTCGCGAAACGGGAACTTTACACTTGCCGGTTCTTTGAACAGGCGCATATTTTCCCGGGCTGCCGTTTTTCGTTGGAGTGGTTCGGGGCGTAACTTTACGACGGCGTTGTTTTAATTAGCTGCAGGCACAATTAGTTCGGTTTAATTCGCCGGCGTTTCGCAGCTTCCAGACGCGCCCTCTTAATTGGAGAGCGGCGAATAATTGCCCCCCTCCACCCCTAGCTACCAACCCCCCCCGAACATTCAGTCGATCGATCCCTTCCCGATCTAATTAATCGACCGGCCGCCACGTTTTTGATTTCCTTCGGACGCGCTTCTTTAGACGAGATAAACCAAGCTCTCGCGTTCATGAAGTCGAGCTGCCGGGTGCAGAGCATCGTTCCCTCGTTCGTCCCCGAGAAATAATTAAGGGAGAGCCGATATTGAAGTCTATCCTCGCGATTAATTGATCGGAGACCAAGTCTAGCAGCAGCGACGTTCTCTTCTCTTCCTCGTGTGGCCGCCATTTGTACTCCAGGAGCATCGACTATGAATAACGAAATACAATTTTATTATAATTTATGAAAATTCAACGTAGACTTCTGCTGTCGTGGATTCATGAAATTTCACGTCCTTCGATCATAAAATTCTATGTAGTAAAATGTCCAACGAAGTTCGGTGACTTTTTCATCCTCTTTGAAGCACTATACATAGAGTATCCAGCAGAGCAAGCGAAGCCCTTTTCAACAAATTGAGCGGAACAAGATCGCCGGAACTACGTTTCGATGAAGTAGATCATTCTTAACTTAAGGAAACGAGTGGAAGAAGTGTTGGAAAGAAATGTTTGCTGGAGAAATGTTCCACGGTATTAGCAGAATTTTTTTGCTGATTAAATTCGCCATGGTCGTTTTCGTGATTTCGGCGCCGCACAGTGGGCTGTATGCCCGATTTCAGCGGTCAAAACTCAATTTTTAAAATTTTACATAAATTGTAAAATTTTTGTGGCTTGAGTTAGTTGAATATCTGAGGAACAATCTCCCATCATTCGTTTTCGCATTCATGTATCCATAAAGCACTGAAATTTGTCGGAAGTTTAAAATGCTGTTAACACTCTTTCATTCTTCAACGAATTCACCTATTAGTAATTGTTACCTTATTTACATACACTAACAGATTTTTGTTTTATAAAAGTTTTGTTAGCTAAGTATAAGGTATACTTTTAAGAGAAATTCAGTTTTGTACTCTATACATTTTTTTAGTTATTAATATTTAAAGATAACCAACGATTCCGTCACTTTTTTATGATTCTAAGACTTTGGTAATGACTTTGTTATACCTACGGGTGCGATCGGGAGTTCATTTCTGTGCCATTGTATTCTTTGAAGTTTTCTGATTAAGATGCAAGAAAAAACGGCTGCTACTATGCGCTACTCCGTGTTTTATAGTTGTTCTACGAAAAAAATGGCCTTCGCGCGCGCGCGAAAATCGCAGCATTTCTCACATTCTGCATGTTCGCATTCGGTATATGAGGGAACTGTTTAACTCATAAACGCTCAATATATATATATATATATACTGTAGAATACTGTAAATATAATCTTTGTCTCTATTTTTTTAATGTATTTAGTTTGATCAGTCAGTTTACGCTGAAAAGTGGAAAAAATTACATCAGTATGTATATCACTTAATGAAGATATTTAATTTCAGTGATGAAAAATAAACATTTTCTGCGTGGGTGGAGGCATAGAGGACATTTCAAGGTCACCTTGATTTTTTTTCTGGAAACACCTACTTTCTGTATCATAAATCGATAGACTGTCGAATTCTGAGTACAAATGTATTGACCTGCATATGTCCCAAATCTAATATTTTACGAGATATTATCCAAGTAATTTTCTATATTCTTTGGATATTATCTCGTTAACTATTAGGTTTAGGTCATATGAAGGTCAACACTTTTATACTCAGACTTTGATACTCTATCGATCTATGGTAGAAAAAATAGGACATTCCATTTTAAAAAGTTCAGGTGACCTTGATATCTCTAAAAAAAATGACATAAAAACTAAATTTTTTTGGCATCGTGTCAGCCCCATTGTACCATTCAAGTTTGTCCTTACCATATTTTACGTATCTTTGGAAACAACAAAGATATTTGAGGTGCAAACGTTAGGTGACTCACCCTGTATATTTAAAAAACAACAATCTTTGTAATAAGTCTTTTAAAAAGATATTTTAAATGTAAATGATTATACTTTTCGATAGTATACATAAAATAGACTAATAACGTTAAAAGATTGATTATAATCCGCAGTACTTGATTGGAAAATAGCTACAAACTTTACAATCTGATACGCTCCTATTTATGGACGGATTTTGCACTCAAAACATCCATTTTAGTAAAAACGGTATATAGCACAAAAAGTAGAAATCTCAAGCTTTAAAATGGTTGTTTTTTCATCAAATTTGGATAAATTTTAGCAAAGTTACAGCAGTTTCAATAGTGAGCGAATTTTGAATTAGCTGTGGCCGCTGAAATCGGGCATACAGCCCACTGTGCGCCGGTCGTTTTCGTTCCCCATAACTCGATTTCGCTGAGGGAAGTTGCCGATGAGTTTTTCAGGTTGACGGAACTTCAACGATATATTTCGTCCCGGGCAGAAAGTTCCGCGCGAATTTCAGCGCTGGCTTACATCGGAGCCGGAAGTCTTCGCTTAACAATGACGCACGGCCAAAGTCTTTGCGATCTTCTATCGCCGTCAGCGCAATATATCGCCTGGTACAGTAAACTCCGGCCGAGGGAAGTTGATCTTTCAGTTTTCTGCAGTTCTCCGTCGTTTTAATGAATTCGGGATGGTCGGCTCTGCTTGGATAGACGAGAGACGTTTAACGTTTAATCCGCGCCGCTGGAATCGCTGCTCCTCGATTCAGCGATTCACACGTCTTCATCAACGTTCCTTGTTAATTCTTCGTGGCTGAACTCGAGTCAATAAATTCCGCGAGCAGTCCTACGAACGTAACTTCAGTTGGATAGGATCTATCGTTGGAATTGCTCATTAAGACCTGCTATTTTTCGTAGAACAAATTTTCCCTAGATTCTACAGTTCTTCCACTGGTCCTAGCTCCTACACTTTTCTCATTCTCTGGACTCTGCGTCTAAGAGTTCTCCAGCGCATAAAACAGTTGCATCAATTCGGCGAAAAGCAAACTCAACGGAAATTCCCTTAACCCAAGCTGCGAAACGTAAACCGAAACGGCGAGTAAAACGCCAAGCACCGGGAAACGCGTAACAAAATAATAACGCACACCGGTAGGGTAGAATAGGACAGAGCAAAGGTTCAAGAATTCCAGCTTGTGGAGATGCGCTCCGCAGACCGAGGAGAGGATCCAACCCCAAGATCCGTAGATAGACTCTAGACCGTAGATAGCATCAACAGCTGGGTCGCCTAACCGCAGCAGCCTGACACCGTATCGGAATAAACCCGTTCACCCAGAAAGCGGCGGCGGTACGATAGGGAGCTGAGAAAGGTGTACGCGGTAGCGACAAGACCCGAGTCCGGGAACAATAATCCTGAAAGCCCGGAAACATCTCCAAAATTCACTGCTCCGTGGGCAGGAAGCAAACGTTACCGAGCAACGATCCCCCGGGGGGCATCTATTCGACGGTTCCCCGCGCACGCTAGACTTCAATCAAACTGCGCGCCGCAAGTTACCTTCGCCCGGAGCCCTTTTCCCGTTCAACGTCTTAACCCTTTCCCTTGGATCGAGCAGCCAGGGCCGATTAACCCTGGAACTACTAAAACCAGGCTCGTTCAACCTGTGACCCGAATAACGTCGACAACAATTTTTATTTTCTCGTCTCTATGGTCTTTTTCACAGTGCCTCCGAAACATAAACATTTTTCTGGTCTTCGGGAAATTGTAGGGTTGATGCAGATGCGAAGGAATGTTTTTAATGAACACAAATAATATTTGTAAGTGGCGTACCTACGGCACACCCTCGCGACCAGGCCCTCCGGGCGGATTGCCCTGGCGGGCGACGCACAGTGGGCAATTTCGATAAAATCTTCGTTTATACACAATTTTCAGAGTTATTTTCTCTATGTTAGCGATTTTTGTTTTTTTTTAATCAATATCCGTGCCACCATCTAACGGCTCTGCTCGGTAATCGGTCGGAACATACAGACATACTTTTCTACTTTATATATTAGAAGAAGAGAGATTGTAGATTAGCTCAAGGAAGGCACTTCTTTATTTGTCGAATGACACACCGAGACTGTTATCGGTCGACCCACCCCGCTTGTATTGAAATTCGGGCGTGAAAGGAAGAGGGAAAGGAAAGATAATTTTTGCATATAGAAGCAGACCTTCATAAAATCAAAGAAAAAAACCTTTCAGGAATTTGGTTAGGTGTTTCGAGGTTGAAGGGAGGGCTAGTCTGGCGCAACACGAGCAATCTGCGACGAGGGAAGTCGATACGTTTGCTAGAGCGTTTCACGCATACAAGCTTCGACGAGTATGGTCGCGGCATACGGTGGACCAGCCGGGTAGCACACTTTTAATCACCGGTCGGCTGGATTGCGCTAAACGAGAGGAGACTGCCAGTCGATAGCGGTGACCCGGAGGTTTCACGGGACACACCGCCAGGGAAAACAAGGGTTGAAAGCCGCGATGGGGAGAACGCGCCTACATGGTGCAACCTATCTGCGGTGGAAAAAAAAACCCGGACCGCCGCCGCTCGTTCCGGCAAAAAGTCTGGCGACGGGGGTGGAAAATGGAACAATTGAAATCGGACGGGCACCCTGTCGGTGTACCTCGTCGTTCAAAAGTTTGCGTGGCCTTGCTTTCGCGTGGTTTCTTATCGCGGAGAATCGAAATTCCACTGAAAATTGCTCCAAATTTTTCGAATAAACTTTCGAAGAATAAATATGTCGCCGTACTAAACATGAGGGGAATAAAGATTGAAGCGGCTCTAAAATTTTGCGAGTAAAGATCCGTCGAATAAACTTGGTCTACTTTGTAGTCGCGGCAGGGTATTAAATTTTTGAGCACGTCAGGCAAGTAAGCGTTTATATATCCTTAAGGGTATCGTTCTCAAGTAGTTGGCAATGTTCCTTCCGGCGAGTACAAGATAAAGCCTCCTTCAGGTGAAGTATGGACCTTGGACAGAGCAAAGCATCTCTTAAGTGTTTCCCTCCTGCTATCTTTAGTTACAATAAGTTTCAAACGATCCGACTTGAACTATTCTTATACCCGTTCTCGAGCAACTCATAGATCTGAAACTACAGAATTACAAACCAAATATAATACGGTGTTTAAATCAGAGTAGCAATTTGTACGGGGCGAAGTCAAATCGTGTAGCGTGACTCTAATCAACGTTTCTTCTATTTCTGTTTCAGGTAAGTTCAACAATCTGCCTCGCTACGATACATGATAGCCGGCCTCGTTTCGTGAGTACGATTACTATGAATTATTTGCGCCGGCCAGCATACCGACGCGACCGTGTGGCGATACATTTGCTAAATAAGTCGCCAGAATTTATTCATCTATTCACATCCAGCACGTTAACTGCGTTGATTACTGCCCGAGGTGGCGGAGAAAAGAATTGGGCCACGTCGCTGCAGCCTTCGGGCAAATATTCATGAATTCCGGGCAATAATATTTTTGGTATTCCGTAGTTAGGAGTATGATATAGTATAGCAGCTACTCCTTCAACCCTTCAACTCAACGAAACGATATAAATAACGCCCGTCGATAAAAAACCAGCAGCTCGGTGAATTAATTGATTCGTCGATAACGGAGATATTTCGAACCGAGCGTTGGAAATATATCTTGCGAAAAATTGGCGCAATCGACACCGTGGAACCATAAATAGCGCACCAGACACCACTCTAACCTCGTCGAGATTGTTCGACACCGGTTCGCCTTGAGATCCACGGCATAAATCACAATTTCCCCGGAGCGTAGGGCCGCCGCCGGCGCGGACAGCCTCGATTCGGCGTTCGATTAAACGATAAGGCGTCGCGACGCTGCTCGGCGGCGGCGTCTTCTTGTCGCCGCTTATTTAGATATTCAACAGCAGTGAGGAAGATATTTCAGTCTATGTAACCGGGCGAGGAGGATTCATTTTTCCCCGGCGGCGTCACGTGTACGTGACGAAAAGACGCTGTCACGCCGCCGCACAGTGGGAAAAAGTGACTTGCCTTGCTTCAAAAAGAAATAACTTTCGATAGAAATGAGTTAGAGCGATGATTTTTTTTTTAAATTAAAGCTGAAACTTTGCAGAATATGGGAAAAATAGGGAGATTACGGTACGAACGGTTTTTAACCTTGATAAAGTTCGTTAAACTTTCACAATTTCCAAAAAATGTGGTTTCTGCGTTACCACGGGCAGAAAAAATTTTTTTAATTTTTTCTATATATCATTTCCCGTAGATTTTTTCACGCTGATTTCAAATCTGGTCTCAAAATTTGTCTACGACCTCTGGTTTTTTCAATAAATCGATTTTTGTGACAAGAAATTAATGAAATCATGTTTTCGTTTAAATGATTTTATAACACACCAATTTGAACATTTGTAACATCGTATTCTCATATATACAACACCATATAAATAATAATAATAAAGTATTTGAATGTTTTAAGTTACGAAACACATGAAACACCTCACATCTCGTCATCACTTGACGTATCGCTGACATTACTACTGGCACTTTCTGCAGGCTCTGTGTAGCTGTAATGTATAATAATATGAATTAGATATGTATTGTTCATAATTATACTCTTATTTATAGAAGAAGGTGAGTACTTAATCTTTTTAACTTACATATTTTCATCGACGAAGTTTCTAACTTCTGGTGCAATTTGATTTCTTCGATAGAATTGTAATCGATCTTTTATTAAGATCAGTGATATTTTAGGATCGGTTAACTGTACTGCTCGATTAAAAACGTCTAACAATCTGTTTTTTCGACTATTTTGTCTGGAATGAAGAATCATATTCTTCCTATAAAGCTTATGCCATGACTCGTTCGCATCCTCTGAATAGTACGCTATTGGCAATAGAAACTGCTGTGCTATTTCGCAACCATGTTTTAATAATTTATGCAAAGTTGGGCTCATTCGAGCCCATGGAAATAGTGTATAGTGGAGACAATACGTCTGCCAACAGAACTGTTCAAGCTCTCTTATTTTTAAAGGCTTCTTACACTTAAACACTAACAATATTGTCGCAATATTTTTGACAAATTGAACATCAATTTCCAGAGCTTCTGCAAATAGTGCTGGTTTTTCGAAGCATCTTCTAGCGACATTGCCAGTGTTTGTTGTGCCATGCCCTTGTAAAGAATATTGATGCAGAAAATAGAAATGATATGAAAATAAACTTTTCTATCGATTTCAGAGCAATTTGAAGAAAGAAAAATGATTGTAAAGAATAATATATATGCCAAGCTTGGTGTTCGAGTAGACCAAGTGTTACAAGGGCATGGCACAACAAACACTGGCAATGTCGCTAGAAGATGCTTCGAAAAACCAGCACTATTTGCAGAAGCTCTGGAAATTGATGTTCAATTTGTCAAAAATATTGCGACAATATTGTTAGTGTTTAAGTGTAAGAAGCCTTTAAAAATAAGAGAGCTTGAACAGTTCTGTTGGCAGACGTATTGTCTCCACTATACACTATTTCCATGGGCTCGAATGAGCCCAACTTTGCATAAATTATTAAAACATGGTTGCGAAATAGCACAGCAGTTTCTATTGCCAATAGCGTACTATTCAGAGGATGCGAACGAGTCATGGCATAAGCTTTATAGGAAGAATATGATTCTTCATTCCAGACAAAATAGTCGAAAAAACAGATTGTTAGACGTTTTTAATCGAGCAGTACAGTTAACCGATCCTAAAATATCACTGATCTTAATAAAAGATCGATTACAATTCTATCGAAGAAATCAAATTGCACCAGAAGTTAGAAACTTCGTCGATGAAAATATGTAAGTTAAAAAGATTAAGTACTCACCTTCTTCTATAAATAAGAGTATAATTATGAACAATACATATCTAATTCATATTATTATACATTACAGCTACACAGAGCCTGCAGAAAGTGCCAGTAGTAATGTCAGCGATACGTCAAGTGATGACGAGATGTGAGGTGTTTCATGTGTTTCGTAACTTAAAACATTCAAATACTTTATTATTATTATTTATATGGTGTTGTATATATGAGAATACGATGTTACAAATGTTCAAATTGGTGTGTTATAAAATCATTTAAACGAAAACATGATTTCATTAATTTCTTGTCACAAAAATCGATTTATTGAAAAAACCAGAGGTCGTAGACAAATTTTGAGACCAGATTTGAAATCAGCGTGAAAAAATCTACGGGAAATGATATATAGAAAAAATTAAAAAAATTTTTTCTGCCCGTGGTAACGCAGAAACCACATTTTTTGGAAATTGTGAAAGTTTAACGAACTTTATCAAGGTTAAAAACCGTTCGTACCGTAATCTCCCTATTTTTCCCATATTCTGCAAAGTTTCAGCTTTAATTTAAAAAAAAAATCATCGCTCTAACTCATTTCTATCGAAAGTTATTTCTTTTTGAAGCAAGGCAAGTCACTTTTTCCCACTGTGCGCCGTCTCGACGCGAACGCAATTTCCATCGGCTTCTACGCGAATTTCGCGGACGTGCGAATTTTGGACCGGTCGATCGATCTGCAGTCGTTTATAAATTAAGAGAACGGCTCCTCTTGGATTCAGAATCGAGCGAAACCACAAAAATATGATATTCCAATGTTTATTTTTAAATGAATATTTGTTTGCACATCGACTACGTCTGTTTCAGACTGCACAATTTCCCAATATAAATGTTGCAGCTGTCTGTGATCAACGCTGCGCGAGATATTGCATGAAACTCCCTTTACATCCTCGAAATTTGCGGACAATTTCCGCCCTTTCAAAAAAAATGAACAATTGCTGATGTAAAAAAATACATGTTGGATATATTTTTTTCGAGTACTGTATCATATTAAAAACGATGCAAAATTGACGTGTGATTGCCCGACATCCTTTGTGGGTGTTCCGGAGAGAAACCGTCAGCCCGTCCACCGCAGTACCGTATCTAATATTTCGCGTCGAAAATCGCGTCCTCCCCCCGCGGGAATTATTCAAAAGGCCGGGACACAGGGGCCCGTCGGATCTTTACATCCATGTTTCTTGCGACGGGTGCAACGCGTATTAGCATAATATTGGTTCCGAAATATGAGAGAATGGGTCCAACAGCGGCGGAGTCAATGGGGGTTGGGTGCCCGGGTGGAAGGGGTGGTTTTCCAGCCGCCAATAATGCATAAAAGATAAGAGGAGCCTGTCCAAGAGGGACAGCGAAGCGATGGGGGTAGGGGAGGGGTGGCTGGATAGTGAAACTTACCCTCTCGACGAACGAGCGGAAGAAAAAGGTGGCTGGAAGACTGGGCAGGGTAGAACTGGCGGGGAAAGTTCGCTGGAAACTCTCGCTAGTCCGTCTCCGTGCTTCAAAGTTATTCCGAAGAATTATTGAAAGTCTTGGGACCCCGTCTGCGTTGGCCAGAGCATCGGCGGGTTTTAGTTACCCGAGATCCTCCACGGGGCTGCTGCTGCTGCTGCTGCTTGGCCAGCTGGCTGCAGTTTTCCCGTAGGCGAGATAAGACGGGCGACCCCCTCTCTTCCGGGGCTAATGAATGGGATCTTAATGGACGCCGCGTTGTTTACGATCCGAGTTTCTCCGATTAATTACCGGTGTAGACGAAGCAGCCCCGGTTAACACGCCGACCAACTTTCCGGCAAGCTGCGGCGGTCGCCTAACCGTGAACGGTCACCTAACCTCGACAAGATGGCGGACGTCGCGGGTCCAGCAAGTTTACGCGATCCTTTGGAATTTCTAACAAATTTTTTCCAACGGCCAGAAGCGAAGGAAAGTCCAGCAGCCGCCCCGAGCAAGCCGATAACGTTCAACACAGTTTAGACTCCGGAAAGAGGATCGCTGGATCCTCGGGCTCTCGAGTTTCGCGTTACTCCTTTCTTCTCAAGAAAGAAGAGCAGCCAATCGGATGACAGAACTGACCCGAAGCTAAATAAATTTTCCAGGGTGTTCTCTTTAATTAACTTCGCGACGCCACCAGAGGATTGACTTTTCCGCTGCGAGGAGTTAGGTGAAATGGTTCAACACTACATCGACAGGAACAAGTTCAATTTATCAGTTAAAGAATTCCATGGTTTCTTGTAATATTTTTCAAATGTGCAAATCCATAAAGATCCACGGTCCAGTAACGAGCGACCGTCACATCAATAACCAGCTAAAAATCGCCCCAGAAATCTTTCGCGTTACAGCACTTCACTCTGAGTGGTTATTCAGATAACCTATCCAGCAATGAGTTTTCAACTCTAAATGCATTTAGCGCAAACGCAAACACGCAATATGACTGCTATCGCTCGTTATTACGGTGACAGAACGACTTCAGCGCATTCGATGTAAAGCACCATGTAATTAACTACTATTACTTTGTAATTCTCTCAACAATCAGTTATAATAAGTTTTAATTAAACTGCGGATGTTCGAATGTTCATTTTGCGGTAATGTCAAAAGAAGAAATACACGCTGGCTGTCGTGTAGCAACCACATACATACACGGAAAATCGCGGTGTCCAGGAGAGACAACAAGTTAAGTAAAGCGAGCCATCCGACCGAGATAGCTAAAAATCCACCAAAATCCGGCGGTTAGCATGGTTTACCATCCGCAGGACCACGAATTACCTTTCGTGCAGGATTAAACGTCCCTCGAAACTCGGTTAGGCGACCGTCCCTAAACACCTGTATCCCTTTGAACGAGCAGACGATGCTGCTCGATTCTTTATGGAGGTCGCGTCGTAATAAACGCGTCTTGCCAGAGAAAGAGACAAAGAGAGGAAGAGGGAGAGGCGAAGCGAGAGAGAGAGAGAGAGAGAGAGAGAGAGCGAGAGTGAGACAAACAACGCCAGAAGGGCCAAGGGTGCAAAAGGCGTGGGTGCAAGGGGGGATTGAGGGGCTGCAAAAGGGTTCTCGGATGGACGCGGAACGAAGGAAAGAGAATCTCCGTCCGTCTGTCCATCCTCGTATATCTCATCTGCATAGAAACAAGCTCTCCGGGACAATGGGGTCCTTCGTCCATTCTGAACACTGCAAACACGCTGCAACCGTGTTCCCGTGGACCAATGGGAAGGCACTTCACCATGCTCCGCTAACCCTTTCGACGCGGGGAGTGGCGGCTATCATCGGGACCGCGTTATCCTTTGTGTACCGTACAATAATTTCGTACCTGGTAACTTTCATCGAGTAGGCCACGGTTCGGTTAGGGGATGGAAGACACCGGTGCGTGTGTATCACGATCCTCGCACCCCTCCTGTAGAAAAATTGTTCCTTGCGTCTCTCTCGCTCTCTCTCGCTCTCTCTCCTCTTCCCCACACCGTTTGTTCTTATAAATATGAAAAGCTTCCGGAATCGAGTTACCCCTACGATACCGAGCTCTGATCGGCTACAAGGCTTGGTGGGTCTCTTTGCGCTCAGGCTTTGTCCTTGGAGGAATATGCGAGGATAGAAATTGTTTCTTTGATCGCTGATTTGACGGAATTTTCGACCCAGCAAACCTTGTTCCGTGTAGACTACATTGGCGTGTGCTGGGGACGAGAATCGATACTTGGAAATAAAAAATCAAGATGATATGCAAAATCGCCCGAGGTTTTTCGAAACAACCAATTATTTGCATCCGCGATCGCGACCCCTTCCCTAAACAGCCTCGTGGTGTTCTCCGTTCGAACAATGGGCAAGTTTTCATTTTCGGAATCCTTTGTCTAGACAATAAGGACCGACCTCGGCCGGGGATCCCATTCCCTCGACCGAGGGAACCGTACGATTCCCGGTAGATCCAGTTTCAGATATCCAAATCCCCGAAACGTACGACAAAAATAAGTCCCGCTCCGGCGTACGTTCCGATATACGCTTAAATTCGGGATATCCCAGAGAACCATCACGGCGCGGCGCAGGGATAAAGATACGATTGTCCGAAGGCAGCAAAACAGCAGAGAGCTGCATGGCGGGGCGTAGAGGGAGGCCTTGAATTTCTGCAGCAGCTGAAATTTTACTTTTATCGTGCATCCCCGGGCCTCTTGGAAGAAGGCGAGCGTTTATCTCCCCGTGTATTCCCGCGGGGTTATACGAAAATTTTGTAAACCGCGGTATCCTGCAAGGAGCGGCATGTAAAACGAGAAAACAAGAGAAAAGAGAGAGAGAGAGAGAGAGAGAGAGAGAGAGAGAGAGAGAGAGAGAGAGAGAGAGAGGAGTGAATTGTAGAGAGGGGCATATGAATAGGTGCACACGTTGGCCGGCAACCGGAGAAACCAGTTGCAACGGACTACGGCGGCATTAAACGATAACAACTTTGTTTGCGCTTCCCTCTTTTCGACGCCGACAGGCAATTCAGCTTCCTATCGCCTTGCCGGCTGGACTTCATTCACGCGCCCCTATGGCGTTTCTTGAAAGCGAGCCTCTCTGCGGAGTTTTTCCTTCTGCGCGACTGTTAGCGATAGCGGCCATTTTGCGTGTTTGCTTTGGCGCTAGAGCTGCGTTTACTGATGAAACGTCGCCGGTGGATTACAGCCATTGCACCGAGGATTTTCGATGACCGCCCGTTTAGCACGTAAGACGGAAACTGAGTACAGAAAAGGATATACATATACGAATATTCGGGCGAAAATCTGTGCTCGAAATAAAAATAAAACACTGTAAGTTGTCGATCGCGAGTACAACTCGATAATCCGAGCGCGGTCGCCGCTTTCGGGGCACGACCGATCAGTGAACCGATAATTAGAAACATTTTTCATTTCCGGTGATTAAAACACGCGCAACGTGTCGTCCGCAAAAGCAGAGCGAGAGAGCGGCGCTCGTCTGTCCCGTTGGCTGGAATTTAATTAAATCGGCCGTTAATCATGGAAACGGCCATCTCTAATGCACCGCTGTCAATTTCTAGTCAACGCGCCCGGGTAAATTAGATCGGGTTCCGGGGTCGTCTCGATTAAAACGCCATCGCCACGGATTCGCCGCTGTTGTAGAAATCTGTATGGTAATAGCCAATATACCACTCCCTCCGCGGTTTTCCAGTTGCGGGGAAAACCGCTCGTATTTTTCGGCTCGCCGTGCCAGAAATTGCGGATCATGGCGGACGTCTCCTTATTAGCAACTGTCGCGGGGGCTCGCGCATCCTCGCTCTTTTTTCCAGTCAACGGAGAGGAAAGAGCGTCGGTCGAGAGCTGGTTTTCCTCTCTCATCCCTCTTTCTTTCTTTCTCTCTTTTCACCGTTCCGACGATGCCTCCCTCTCTCTCGCTTTCTCGTTCATTCCCAACGCCGCTCCTCCGCGTTCTGTTTCCGCGACGGCTGAATGCGGAGAACAGAACGGAACCAGTGTCCTGGAACAACGATGGCTGAAGCGGGGGAGGATGCCAGACAGACAGGGATCGGAGGAAATGATGGAAAGATGGAGCGTAGACGCTGTGCGAAGGACCGGAGATCGGACTATTGGAAACCAGCGAGAAGAGTCCGGGGTGCTGGGGATCTAGACTAGAATCTTGCTAAACTTCTAGTTCGAGGCCTATTAGTCTCCTCTATTTGGTCCACTGTTGCTAATTTATTTATACAGGGTGTCTCAGCCAAAGCAGTCCACCTAAATATCTCCTTTATTTTTAATGACATGAGAAATATTTATGGCATCATCTAAATGGTATCGAAGAAGGAATATCATAGAACAATTCTTTTTGTTCGGTTATTTTTTCATAGTTTTCTTCAAGGTCGTCGTTATTTTTTTATCCGGAAAATTTCTTGTTTGTTATTCCATCTTGTAGCGGCTGAAGAAATACATTTGAATATGCTCAAGTCATTACCTCCAGGTGACCTTGAGTCCAGAAAACCGACGGACATCAATTTGAGCACTTACAACGTGTGCACTTATAACTTATAATTCGACTGCGGATGTTTTTCAGTTATAACATGTGGAAATATGCAAAATATATGCAAAACATATGCAAGATGTACGCAAGGTTATACTGATTTACTTGACCAATGGAGATTAACTGCGGCGTGACTCCGTCTGTTTACACATCATACCATCGTCCTTGTTTTGTCTCTCATTGTATGACAGTATAGTGTACTTACCAACTCGAAATTAGAACACATTGTGGATCGCAGCTGCTCAATCTTTTAGGCACATCTATTTTATTTATTCAGGCGTAGCATATTAAATAGTCGAATATTTATGCAAAATTTATGCAAAAAATATGCACTTATGCAAAACATATGCAATATGCAAAATAAAAATGATATTTTTAAAATCCTCTAATGACAAAACCTGTTTAAGTCCCAGTTTTTTATCTATTGTCGATAAAAATATACATTTGCGTAAACATCCGCAGTCTACTTATAATGTTATAACACAAACAGTAAGATCAAATGTAATCCTAATATTATCCTACAATTTCATCACATTTGATTGGACTCAAGGTCACCTTTTTTGGTCAAAGTCACCAAGGTAATGACTTAAGCATATTCAAATGTATTTTTTCAGCCGCTACAAGATGGAATAACAAAAAACAATTTTCCTGATAAAAAAATAACGACGACCTTGAAAAAAACTATGAAAAAATAACCGGACAAAAAAATTGTTCTTCTATGATATTCCTCCTTTGATACCATTTAAGTTATGCGGAGATATTTAGGTGGCCTGCTTTGGCTGAGACTCCCTGTATATTATTTTGTTGTAGTAGAATCCTTTTGGTAGAAGAAATAGTAGAATTGTTTTAGTAAAATATTCGAGTGTGTGTTTTAATAGAATATAAATCATGTCAGACTCGTGATGAAGATTTTGAACAGAGTTTAGTTACCGGAGAACATGTAAGCATAGGATAGATATAAATTTTCTCCTTTTTTAGGAAATTACGAACTACAAAGAAAGTTCTAATCGCTGAAACAGTAAAATAAATCGTAGGACAAGGGGTTAAAATACTCCCCCTATTGAAAATACAGTTCGTCAAATGTAGAAATTGTCTTTAGAATTGTAAAAACTTGTACAATAGATACCGCGAATGACAGAGAATCCTCCGTCAGATAATTCCGCATTGTCGATCGTCGAAGTGGTCCGTCGGTTGTCCTTGGTCTGATGCAGCATCTTGTCGGATTCATCCATCCATCGTTGATGGGTATTGTTCGTCTTGGTAATTTTCTGTCCGTTTAGGGTGCGCCGCGTGTTTCGCGGGTTCGATGGTAATGGCGCGACGACAGTCTTAAGAAGACGACTGACGAGGACGCGAAAGGATTTCTATCATCGAGATGTTCCCTCGCGCGGCGTGGGTGTTTCCGAGTGAATGCACTCCGGGTCGCAGGTTTGCATATATCGGAGGCCATTGTGCGGGGCTTTGATGTATGCGCGCTCGTCTACGTGCCGGTGACGAATGAGTGAAGTTAATGGAAAGGCTGTGTTTAAATGACTTAATGGCCGTTGATTTATTGGACAGCTTTGTTGTCTTATCACCTGGTTATTAAGTTATTAATTCTTGATAGTGTAATCACGAAATTTAACTAGTAACAATCAAAATCCGCAATCTAATCGTAATTGTGAACATTAGGAACAGGATTTTAGCGTTTAGAACAGCTCATTCAGTTCTGAATTTTGTAGAACTTCGGAACATGTAGGTTAGGATATTAGAAATTTAAGGACTTAGATGCTCGGGAAATTACATAATCTGGGTCGTCGTGCAGTTAGGATTTATATTAATCATTCAACGACTTAGGAACTGAAGAACTTTGGAATTCGGCGAGTTTCGAGCTTAGAACTTGAAATTTCAATGAGCACTGTAGGAAGAGAACTTTACTCAAGATGACGCATTTAATAAAAAAAAGTAGCTGGAAAATATAGAATGAAACTGCAAATGAATGAAACAATCCTCTCATGGCAGAGCGTAATCTGATTTTGTATCAACAATTTCGTCCGATTATAATCTGCTTACGCGTCAGCTCTGTTTCATGATTGAACGCCCATTATCAAAGAATCGGAGAGGCTCGAGAATTGCAGGCACGGAAGAATTAGAAACACGGTCACACAATGCGGTCTTTAAAGTCCGGACACGCAAAAGATTAGAAGCCGAATGCCCCCGGTAATTCATTAGCCGACGAACAATAATTCAAGCCGGGGCGTGCAGTTAATAAAACCCCGGCGCGGTGCGGCGCGGCTGAATCGAGTCGCGCGCCAAATGAATATTTAGAGGCGGGATTAGAATTCACACTAACCGCTAACTAGTATGCGCCTCGTTGCCACTTGTCCGCGAATTTATCCCGGGGATGCGATGCACCGAACGTGCATTAGCATTAGCATTTCGCGCGCGGAACGCCGCGCCAGCCCCGACTTTCCGCGGGAACGTTGCGCTTTAAAGGGCTCGTTCACGACACGCGAGCCTGTTCACCATCGATCCGCCATTACCGGGTCACTTGCGACCCCTGCATCAACTGGGCGAAACGGATTCTCAACTTGCGAGAACCATGCCAACGACAAACCGTGATGACACAAATGTCGACAAGAGGGAACAAAGCAAAATTGCAACCAGTTTGAAAAGTAATATCAGAAATTTGCATGCAAGTCAATAAGAGAGACATCAAAGCAAAATTGCGGTACGTTTGAAAAATAATTTCCCGAGCTTGTCAACTGTAGAATGGGCACAGAAAAATAATAGTACGTTTGAAACAGAATTTCGCATCAAGAACGTGTACGGGAATCAACGAAAGAGAGGACAAAGGTAAATTACGGAATATTGGAAAAATAGTTTCTTTTCTTCGTTTCTGCAATTTTAGAAAAGATACGTATGTATGTCGTGTTGTTCCACTCGATGTACGAGAAGCATTGGAAATTTGCATGAAATCGATTTTGTACTCTCCGTATATAATATCGAATTAAAATGGAATGATGATAAATTTTTTCTTTAATAAAATTGTATAAATTCACGAATGCAGTTCACATACGCAAAATTCATTACAAATTTTTCTTTCGATCAAATTTTCATTAGTTCATTCCCGAAACAAATTTTTCAATCTGTTATCAACCAATCTAGATTTGTTGTTTCACTATTATTTTTAACGAAATTATTGCTGTCCACAATTTTTCACTGGATTTTTATTTTCTATAGTTAATCGATTTGGCAAATGAACGGCTGAAACGAGAACTCAACTAGCGCACATTTGATTGACAATTCATCCGACCGGGAAACATTCGCGATATTGGCCGGGTCAGAAGCTGATGTTCGCTGGCAACAACGTCCCTGGACAGAACGCTCAACGATGTCATCGTTGTCAATGATGTTCCACCAATAGGCGTTCTAAGAACAATTACGCGACTTCCACTCTTGTCCCTGGAAATGGGTTGCATCATTTCGCGTTGGACCGTGGAAATATTAACATGGTAATTCGGCGGTGGTAGGGAAATTGCGTTCCGACCCCGGTGGACGCGTTTTGTTGTCCCCTTGTCGCGTCGCGTCGGCCCGAACAGGTCCGTGCCGGAAGGTTAATGAAGCTGAGATGCGTGAAAATTAACGGGTGCCCTAGTTCCGAGCTCCCCGCGGCCATAATAGAGGATTTTCAATCCGGTAAAGAGTTCCGTGGAATTAGCGAACGAAATTTTATTTCTTTCGGGGGTCCCCGGAAACGTTTTCGTTTATTCATAAAAGAATCTCACGAAAAATATAATCTCCGTCCAGAAAGAAAATTCCTAGCCCAGTCTAATCCCATAGAAGCTCGTCAGTAGTGCCGAAACGCATCCGGCGAATATTCCTGTCGATAAAAATAAATCGATTCTGCCGGCGAAGACGGCGCGGCAGGATCGAGATCGATATTGCGCGGACGCGAAAAAGCCTAACGAGAAAAACCGATTCGCCGTTTCCGATCGGGCTGGCCTCGCAGGACCGTCATCGATGCTGGAACGAATTCCGAGCTGACAGCGTCGAAATCCGTCGGTCGTTCCTCGAAAATGAAAACTGGCCGTCGCTCCGACGGTCATAGAGAGGAGGAGAGGGGATAGGGGTTGGATGGTTTATCAAAAATGCTCAGCTCGCCGTTCGCGATGCTCGTCTGTTTTATTTATTTCCTTTTTTCCCTGGGCCGACGTATTTTTGTATTTTTTTTTGTTTCTCGTCCCGTTTGTTCTGTTATTTTGTCGCTGCCAGAGGAAATCCCTCGCAATGTAATCTCCAATAAATAACAGAGAGACGCAACGGGCCGGCGCGGCGCAACGCGCGTTTGCGAAGGAAGCAACAATCGGCAACAAAAACGGGCACACGCGCAAATACGGGACGTGCTCGAACGAAACGAAACGGCAGATGATTTCGCGATGGAACGCGCCCGAGAGCTAGCACACATAGAGCTCGCGACTTGACCATTGTACAGCGACGGTCCCCAACGTTCGTCATACTCATCATTGTCGCCATTGTCATCGTTGTCATCGTTCCCTGTATCCGCTGGCTGCGAGCGAGCGTACCCGGCGTGGAACGAAGGGTTCGCCGGAATAACGATCGGACCGATCCACACTCTCTCTCTCTCTCTCTCTCTTTCCCTCTTCAACCCCTTTTCAACCTCTCGCCCACCTCCGCGCTCTTTTCTGTCGCTGCGTATGTAGTATAATATAAGCATTGAAACGCGGCGTTTTTCAATTTTGCAAGTTTGTAACCGTCTATGTTCGGGACAATGGAGACCGGCCGTCGAGCAATTTTTGCATTGTTGCCGCCGGATGAAAGAGACGGTCGAGGAAAGTCTAAAACGGAACTTGACGGGAAAAGAGACGCTGTTTGTTGTTCTACACACGAGAGGCTTTTTCTCCTTCTTTTCCGCTTTCGCCGTTTTTCTGGCCGCCGCCGCCGCCGCGCGTTGACGCGACTCGGTGTGTTGCTACTAGACGGACCTGGCTCCTTTAAAGTTCGAATGGTTCATCGTAGGTGTATCGTGACGGGTTGGATCGCTTGTGACTCTTGCGGAACGATCATCGTGCTGGGAAGTTGCTTGTAATGCGATCCTGTTACTCCTGTAAAACATGATAATAAAAAGTCACGAAGCCCTGCGCTCTGAAACTGGAAAATTGTACACGTAGACCTTCCGCCTCATAATTTATTCCACAGAGGCACGTCGTGCAAAATGCGCCAAAACGCATACACCGTAATATGAAAGTGGAGCACCCGGCGCACAAACTAAGCGTCCCGTCGGGAACGGTATAACATCCATCGCGATCGACGTGCTCATTCATAAGAGAGGAGCGGAATCCAGGCAGGACTGCAACGCGAGAATCGAGGGAAGTTTTTGTTCGTATGTCGGTTGCATTCAGAGCGATGCAACACGGCGAAACGGGCCCTCTTACCCGTGAAGCGTGGCTCGGAACGGCGCGGCGGCAGCTCGCAACAACTATTCATCGTGCAGACAATCGTTCCAGCGTAAAAATTGTGGATCGCCGATTACAGGTCCTCGACACATTACCCCGTGCCCGCAAATCATACCACCGTATGATCCCCATAATTCCATCTGCTCCTCGTATTCCCATGGAAGCGCGGCGCCCAACCCTTCGAAGCGGACACATCCAACTTAGAGGCTCTCAGCCGTGAATCAATAACGATCGGGAATCACAATGGGAACAATAAACATTATGCGAGTGCACGGCCGGTTTGTGGCCGCGCATAAATCGGCCGATAATTAGGTAATCGGCTCGATAATGCGAGGGATCCGTTCTAACGAGCCGGGGTAAACTTTGTTTCCGTGGAGGACGTCCTCCCGAAGACATCCAACAGGCCTTCTGTTCCGTGCGAGCGCATCTCGAATGAGGGGTGCAAAGGTGGAGGAAATGGGGTGGTCAGGAGGGGGATTGGAAGCTTCAAATGCAAACTAAGCTTTTCGCCGCGGGTCTAATAAATGTAAACCACCGCCCCATTGTGATGAAGCTCCATTGAAAAGTTTCGTACGCCCCTCTGGTTTCAACCCCCGGAAAGCCCCCAGGGTGGCTGACCAACCCGTTGTCCACCCCCAATTTCTCTCTGTGCACACCCGAAACCGCCCCCGCGAACTTCACGATTTTCTCACTCGGCACTCCTTGTCATTTTTTAACCACCCCGCTGCCAAAATCGACCGGGACCCCCGTCGATCGCATTAGACGATGGGGTGGATGTTAGGGTGGAAGGGGTTGGCTCGTCGCTTCGCGATTTTTCGCTTTTCACAGACGCCGCAGCCCGAATATTAATACGCACCCTCTTCTGCGGTAATTACCGGCTAACTGATGTTGACTTCTGCTCGTGTGACCAGGCGTGTCGGGAATCTGCGATTCTGTGGACTTTTAGGGATGGAGAGGGAGTGTGCAAAATTAATTCGGTGAGTTTTTCAGCCTTTTTCCCGTTTGTTTGTGGAGCTTGTAGGGATGCTGGTACAACGATAAACCTGGACACATTCTGAAGCTGGAATCCCTCGACTGGAAAAGCGAAGAGGTTCGCGAGATTGAATCGAACGAAAACGATTTCAGTCGGGCGAGCCAATCTCACCGGTAAAAACGGTGCACGGCGCCAGTGATTAATCGGGGAACAGCCAGGGAATAATTAGCACGAGGTGGGGCAGGAGTTAGGCGACAGGGCGATGAGACAGCGAAAAAGGATCGGAAGAATGATAGCTGGCGGTAGCGATAGAATGGCTGAAAATCTGATCACGTCACGCGTAGGAAACCAGTTCTTCCCGGTTGCGGTGGAACAGCGGAAATAATGTCGGATCGCGGGTCAAGCATTCGCGCGGATCCATCCGTGGTGTTTACTCGGTCGCTCGGGGCAACGTTTTGGCTTTCGACGCACACGGTGCCCCGCGGTTTGCACCTGTACACCTTGTAAACGCGGCCCGACACGCTCCAGTTGCTGTTTAGTCTAATTAGTCTGCTAGTCCCGGGATATCCGCGCTTTTGCTACTGTTGGCCGGCCCTCGAGACAACGAGCGCCTGCGCCTGCCGAGTTTCACCTCCGTGGATTTTGCACACGGCGAATAATCGACGCTCTGACACAGAAGGAACTCCTGGTATAGCAACGGTCCTTGGACCCGACGCTGTTAAAGGCTACCTAGTTACCGAAAAGCTAAGGCGAGCAACTTAATACTGGTTACCCTCCAGCAGGCTTGATCCAATGATCTATATATTACCTCCAACCGAGCCACTAACCTACTCTGAATTGAGTTTATGTTTGAATAGCTTCGAGTTCACTAACTCGAGGATCGGACACAAAATTGCGCTGCACTGTTGCTTATTCGACCGTTGCTCCCGAAGATCAGGGTTTCTGAATATTTTTGCATTAGTCGTGGTTTCACTGATAACATCAAACGAGAACCCCCGATTTTGCGTCAGGGAATTGGTGCCGAAAATCCCCAAAGTTGCGAACTATTTCTTGGGTTAATTATGCGCGAGTCGCGTGGGGTAATTTGCCGATCAAAGTTCCGCGGAACATCAGATCAGATGAGATGTGTACAAAATTCGCATCGGGCTGTTTGCACGTGCACACAGAAACCTTCTACCGTATCAGTTCCCTATTAATGGCGGACACCTTTGGACGGGTGGGCCGGGCAAAGCAACCGCGTGGCACGTCACGTCAGAGCGTCCGTGAACCCAACAATAACCATTAAGAAGATTGATCAGCCTGCCCGCTTGTCTGAGCCTCATAATATCAAGCATAAAAAGCTCATCGCAGGTAGCTACCGTAGACAAGCCTGAAAAGCTGTAGGGGCATTAATTAAAGAGCCCCGTCACGCGCCTCTATTAATACTGCAACGATTATACGGGCTTTTTAGCCGCGATATCCGCTGCGCGCCGCCGCTGCACATCTTGGGAAATCGTGCGAGAGCTACGTCGTTTCGATTTTAACACGTCCGGTACCCTGGCAGCCCCGTATGGCCGATGGAATTGTTTAACAATGCATTTTTGTTATTTTTATTCAAGTACAATCAATTCTTTTGTTCACATCAATGAAACCACGAGCTTCTGCAGCGAACTATTGAATCAACCGCTTCACACGAACAACAAAATAAAAATGAATCACATTGATTTTGATACGTTAATTAGTGTCAGTTGCAAGCAACGCCAACCGCGCGGGAGATTAGGATTGAACGCGAAGTTTAATACGCAACGATAAGCGATATTTATCGGTTGACTGAAGTGCTTTCTGGTTTCAAGCCTGATTTGTCCTCTGTGATATTAGCTCGTTGCCGTTCTCATAATTCGTCGATCGTTTAGAGGATGAAACGGCCGGCATATATGTAGCCATTGTGCACGAGCGTTGCCAATGGATCGCTGATTAGGCATTAAACGTTAATATATAATCTGCTGGCTCGTTTGTAGAATTATCTGGCAAATATTTCGTACTATTAATCAACGTGAACGATTCACTGAATCGTTAGACCATCTCGGCGAGATCCTCTTCAAAGTCTGAAGTGACGCTCGAGATATCCGGGGCACAATCTCGGCCAAATTTCTGTCAGAACGACCTAACAAACTGGCGGCTCAATGAAAATGAGGGTTGAGCGATTGCTAAACATGGGCGGCAGCCGGTATCTGTGAGCGGAAAGCGAATCGATCCTCGATGATTATGATTGTGGATTTTGGCAGGAACGTCGCGTGACGGGACTCCCGTCACCTCTTCATTACATTGCTAGCAATACGTTAATTATAGCCATTCTTTATATTCAATTTAATTTTTACTATTATTTACGTAATATTTCCAATTGACCATTTTCAAAATACAGTAAAAGCTCCTTCGTTGTTCAAAGGCCGGGGGTTTGAGCGGACAACGACCGTGCCCGGACACTATGTTTGATTTACGACTGCGTCTTTAGTGAAACGGCTAGTTAAATGACAAAGTAAAGCATTCGCAGTCAAAAGCAGTCAACTGTCTGGCTTTGAAAAACTCCTTATTTCCTTGCCATATTCCTTTCCTATTGTTCTCCGTTCTGCGCGGTCCAGACAGTCCTGGGACACATCTGGCGACCAGATCCACGCAGGCCTAATCCTCTCGTTGACAGGCATTGGAGTGGGTAGGCACTGGACAACGATCGTGCCCACGATTCAGGACAACGAAGGAGCGATTACTGTACTTAATATTTGTAGTGCGACAATTATCATTTCTAGTGTAAGACTGTGGTGCCCCATGGAGAAAGCAAGGGCGAAAAGGAAAGGGATGAGAACGCGGCGCAAGAAGTGGCGTGCGATTTCCTGCGAGGGTTCCGACAAAAGTTTCGAACTGTTATCAGCCACAGAATCTATGAATGGCTGGACCTGAAGATTACATTAGCCGATAGCACGACACGAGACGCCTCGAGGTAGAACGAGGGATGAGAAAGAGAACGGGGGGGTTGTATTAGCGGCTCCGGGTGTAACGAACGAGATTAAAGCGGATAAGGGTTCCAGATGTTTTACGATGGCGGACACGGGACACACACCGTTGCCGTCTTGGGTCATAAAATTTTGACACGGAAGCCACGCGAAAAGGGAAACACCGTTGGGCTTTCCCGTGAAGAGGGCAGAGGTGGCGCAGTCAACATTAAGCGCATTTTAAAAGATTTCTTCTCGCCCCGGCGGGTTTTCAGGTCTCGTAAAAAAGTAAACTAACGCCGCCGGTAATTTTACGCCGCGTATAAATCCGGTTATTTATGATTCCGCGCCGTTTTAAGTAGCCCAAAGCCCGGTTAAGGATGCATCTGATTATGGCTGGCATTGAGGAGAAGTAACTGCGCGTCTTTAGTGGCTGGAACGCTAATTTTATAGGCGTCGCGGCGAAATATTTGCCGCTGCACGCCGCGCCGGTACAATGGTGCCAACAACACCCCCTGAATCATTATTTCATTATGTGCCGCCGGGGTTATGGTCCTATAGACGCTTCTTTAATTGGCCAATGTATAATATTTAACGCGATATACATTTTCTGCCGGGAGATAAATTGAACGTCCTCTGAAATATTCACGATTTCTTCCTCGTTCTAAAAAATTGAACTTCCTCCAGGATTTCAAAGTTGTGTCACAGCTCGAGAAATCAATTAAGAAACACGGAATCGCGAGCTAATTTCGTCGCAATTAATTTATTTTCCACGAGACGAATTACATAATAACGACCTACCGATGTCTTGTATAACACCAACTGGAGAGGAAACTCCGAACAAGGAAACTGCATTTGATCTCCGATAACGCCTCCCCCGATCCTTGAATGAGCACCGTTAATCAATTAAAATGAATTCGTTGTAAGAACAAAGCGAGCCCCGGGAAAGTTGTCGTAACTTGAATCGAACCGTGTTGCTCGGTGTATCCGCGTCCTACTACGATACCGGCAGTTAGGGAACCTGTTTAACAACTAGGCCAACTGGAACTCAAAGGGCCGGTAATTAGGGTCTCATTGAACGCTGGGATGCATTCGATAGTCACGATATAAACTACCCGGTAAACTCGATTAATTGATAGATAATACTGCACCGCGTTATTGCATTACGATTTATCGCGTTCATATAACTTCAGAAATTTGTTTAACCGCATCCCCAGCGAAACTCAATGGCCGGATACGCATCCTTCAACAAAGAGCCCCGCAAATTGTTGCTGCGAGGGTAATTAGGTTCTTCTCTACCTGAAGTGCTCGTTAAAGATCGAAGAAGATAATAAATTTGCATTTGATGCGAGCATCAAATTGTTTTTGGTCCAACTAAGATTAACTATTAATTAACGAACGCTGGAAAACGAGCCGCATTCCAAGCATAAATGTCGCGAGACGAATTCTTGGAGATCATTCCCGGTTTCGCAGCAGCGTACGAAAATGGCGCAGTTTCGCCATCGAGCATAGTAATTCCGCGTCCGTCATCCTGGCCATAGCAATCGCAGCGCGAAAATGGCCATGCGACGGATCTTCTTTACGAGATAGAGAGTCAAACAAGCCCGGGCCGAACGATCGTAAACATAATTAGCGTCCGACGGTGGGCCATGCATAACGCGCGGCCGTTTTCTCGTATTTACTGAAATTTAGGGCCCATAACGGCGCGCCTAATTCCTCTAATTAAAATTCTGAGTGACCGTCGCGTCGCGTCGTCGGAACGCCCGACTCGTGTCGTGTCCGCGCGTCTCGCTTAAAAATAAAACAACCGGGCGTCACAAGCGTTTATTCGTGGCCACCTCCGTGGAACACATTCTTTTGAACGAGTTTAGTATTATAATTCTGTGTCCGGAGCGTGACAAAAATGGCCGCAGACACACGGCGGTAACCGTTGCTACTGTCCACCCTTTGCACCTTCCCGACGCGACGACGATCTCCGTGGGTGGACGGTAAAATTCACTTGGATTTTATTGATAGCCGGATCCGAAGTTTATGATCGCTGAGCCTCGTCGTAAAAGCATCGGGAGGGTGCTAATTGGATGGCACACCTTTACGAATATGTCTCTTTGATCCTTCCGAACCTGACGGAACATCGAGCACGAACTTCACAACGAAGTTATCGCACTTTAAAAGCTTCAGTGTTTTCCACTGTCTCATTTATGAGAAAAATTGAATGCACGAAGTACAACACTACATATACGGACGTTGAATTTAAGGACATGATTCAAATTAGGAAAGAATTTCCAGTGCAAAAATACCTCGAATGTCTGTTTCATATTTCAAAATGTTCCATACCTCGCAGCTGCTCCGCTTTTCGTTTTAATATTCCTTTATCCGAAAGCCATTTGCAGTTTTCTACCATTTTCAATTCAACCGCGTTACACTTTGCATAATGCACGCCTCGGAGAACAAAGCGCAGCGAAAAGTTTATCAGTGGAACATTAATAACACGCATTTTCATTGTTTCACTACAAATTCGCACCTCCAGATCTTTGACAAATTCTTCCCTCACCAGACGAGTAATTGCCTTTATACATTCTAGCCGCCGGAGACAATTTATGGGAATTTTCAGATATAGGAGTTCTGTGGATCTTTTCTAATAATAATAATAATTTGTCCTGTTTATAATGTATAATAGCTGCTACATTATTCTACGGTACAGCTGCTTCTCTGTAAGCAAACAAATTCGAAAACCTGTTGGAGAACAGCTTTCGCTGTTCGCCAGAGAATCTCTCAAGAATAAAATCGAGAGATCTCGTTGTACAGGAAAACGGATAATATTTCAAACACTTAAAGCCAGATCTACTTATGGATTAATTAATCCAATAAATCGCATCATAGCAGACTCTAGCACTCTCTATAATCGTATTGATTTCTTTACTGAGTCTTTGCACAATTTTAAAAAACAATTACGCAGGATTATAGGATAATACCATATCGTTTGTACCATTATTTTCTGTGCACGTCCCTTCTTTGTTATTCTTTGTTGTTATGCGTGTAGTCCTTTATCCTTTTCTATTGTAAACATTTATGTAAAAGGACCTCGGTCCGTCTATAATAAATAATAATAATAATAATAATATTTTAACGAAAGGAAGAATTGAATCATTTATTGCTGAAGACCGGACTTCCGTCCCGGAAGAGGACAAACAAACAGCAGTGCAAAAACCCGGCCTTGAATCGCAGATCAATTTAAAGTTAGGCGACGCCGGTGGCCGGATGGAGAAGATGAGGTACGAAAACGCGGCTTCCGGTTGTCAACTGTGTGTGCAGGAGGTCTTCTCTGAAAAATGTCCGATGTCGTTGCACGCTATTTCGCTCGTCCCGTAACACTTCGGTTCCTAGAATCGCGTGAAACATTCAACAGTGGCTTCCGTCGCTCGTCGGGACGGACACCGACGAAAACGAATTCCTGGACGGAGCTTATTCATGATATAATTTGTCCACCTGACTCGTTTCGACGCGCCTATGGGGGACCGTATATCGTTATCGTCGAACAGACCCACCGGAATCCCGACTTGTCTCCATTTAAATCGTTTTGTTCTCGGATCGAAACTGTTTTGTAACACGAAGCATCCGAAATATCCAGGTGTAGATCGTTGGAAAGATTTCGACGGTTTTCGAGAAGATCGGTGTACGATTTCCACACTGAAGCAAAAAGTTGAACACATGCTTGAACCCCAGCAAGATAGAAATTCAATATTTGTCTTCGTGAAGCACAGACTCTAATATCTTCGAAGTTATTTTCTAATATCTTCTTCTAACAAGAGATTATAGTGCAGAAACTGCAGGAATTTCTGCCAAGCATTATCTGCTTATAACTGCTGTCTATTGACCCGTCTCTACGAGATTAAAACGCCACAAGGCAAGATAAGACGAAGACTAGACAAATCCGATGATCAACAAAGATAAGTTTAAACAAATAGAACAGTTGTTTCGTTGTCTCTGCGCACTTCGTATCGTGAACCGTCGAGAGATTGAAAATAACTTCGCAATCGTCGGCGAATGGTTTAATCTGATTTTTCGTGGTCGATTGTTATATATTGTATATATATATATATTGTATATGCCTGGTGCAATCGAGAATTTATATTTCGATGAATGTTAAAACTCACTCGGAACATCGAACTTCAATTTCTGTACCGTCATTGTAAAAAATATGGTAGATCGAGCTGTCCAGTGTGAAACAATGCCGCGATATTCAATTCGATTACAAATCGTGCCCTGAGCTCGTTACATTTCTGTATTATTTCGAAACCGGGGGAAAAGCCACCGAAGATATTCAGTTTCAGCTGGAGCACGTAAAATACTGTTTCGAACGCCATTTCATCGGTTACGAGTGCATTTCGCACCTCGGTCGTATACACGGTGTGTGAAAACGTCCGGCAAACAGGCAACTACCCTGTATGAAAAAAAAAATAATTGAAAACGTGAAATAAAATCCTTTTGTCGTTCCGTTCGAATAAATTTTATTTTACTGATTCGCGTGTGGTCCACAAGTTTCAAATTTCGGAGGAAAATATTTTCTTTTTTATGTTCATAACACGGTGAATCCAAAAGGTACACATTTGCACACTAAATTTCCCATTCCAGAAAAATTGTGTACGTTTAGGCAGCGATAAAATGTTGCTGTTAAGAATAAAGATGTCGAAAGTGCGACAATCGCATAAACATAGAGCGGAGAGGCCAAAGCAAGAGTGTCGGGAGAAAGAGTTTCTTGCTAAACCTCGCGAGGAATTATTTTCGGCGCGGAGAGTGAGTGGGAGTTAGCCGGAGCGTGTTCCGGGAGCAACCATGAATCTTTTAGCGGCGTACCTTTTCACGGTAATTGCGTGGTGCCGTGGATAGTTAGCGTCTTCTGGCAACGATGTCCGTTCTCCATTTAATTGGCTAGTTAGCTGGACGGCCGGAAGCGGTTCCTCGGAAAAGGACTCGTTTTTCGGTCCGTTCCGCTATGAGGACTTTTGCTAGACTGTTGAGTCCTTATGGGACTCTATGGGGCATGAAAAGTGACGATTTAAAATGCCACTGTACAAACACAGTTTTAATCAATTTTAATAGCACGTAGCCACCGAATCTTTTCTAAAGTCATTTAATCTTTCCGAGGATTTACACTTTCTCAATATTCCTTGCACTTCCAGCAGAGTGACGGACCAAAAATTACAATCCACCGTACACGGTCCATCGTGGGAGTATTATGGAGCTTGGGCACTCAATCACCGAAATCGAATCTCACGTACACGCGTTTAGCACCTGCTCCGGAGTATCGTGGGCCACAATAGACGCGGCGTGCAGCCCATTACGAGCGTGTCCGATGCATTAACAATTACCTTCGATTACCGGGGGCCCGGTCGGTTGCTCGTCCCCCGATGGACACGCAAACACGACACCTAATCGTGAAAACAATTAGAACCGGAGCCGTGGGGGCCGCGCGTGGCCTCGTTAGGCAAACGAGAAGAAGCACACTGGTCGTGTCATTAATCCTGCGCCGAGGCCTACGCTCTCGAAGTGGCCGCGTCGGTGAACCAGGTGATTTACAACGATCCTGGAATGATGACAAAACTCGCCTCCCTGGGTCCATAAACGTCTCATCTTGACGCAGCGCGGCTGGGGAAATAAAAGAAATCGTGTAGCGTAAATAATGAAGCGTGGAAAATGAAAAAATTTGTAGAAATAAAAAGACGAGACCATTTCATCGACCAAGCATTTGAAGACTCGGATCAAGCTAGAAAAAAATATAAAAAGCAGTGTGGCGCCCCCAAGAAAAAGCGAGGTTACATTAACCAAGAGATTCGAGCATATCAAGAATCAATCAGCGCCGGAGAGTGTCGTGCTTTTCAATTCCCTGGTCCCCGGACGATCAATCTACCCCTCCAGCAGCATCATTTATATCTTCCGCGATTCTTGACAAGCCCCTCGTGTCGCAGCTATCAGAGCGTCAGAAGCGGAGAGCCCTCTCGCAATGTAGTATCGCGTGGGTCCGATTAACCTAACCCTGTGGACCGAGTCGTCCGAAGAAGACTAGGAAAAAGTGTTCCTGCTTCCTCTCAGCCGAGAAGGGAGCAGAAGAAACGGACACAGGATCCGGCGAACGAAATTTTCCCCGTGTCTTCTGCTCGATGGCCGTGAACGAGACGAGAGGACGAGAGAAGAGAAGGAGTCCCCGGCCATCATCATTAGTCCCGGTCTGCCGGTAATCGCGATCGTTCTTACGGACGCACAAATTGCCTTTCAAATTGTTCCCTCCCGAGAAAACAGGCCCAGTGCCAAGGGTGGCCTCTTTTTAACGCGAGGCCGGAGAGCCGATACAAACGGACGGACCTAGAGGATGACCAGAGACGAGAGATTTCGTCAAAGTACGTTTCGGCATCCCTTCGTGGAAACACGGTAATGGCCAGGCCAGGGCTCTGCTCGATCGTTTTTCTCGATCCCCTCGACGTCGACCACGCGATCCTGCTACCTCGGATCCTTAGATTCTGAACCCGTCCTCGCGATCTCTGTTCGTTACGACTGTCCTACCCTTGCGCGACTCCGCCCGAGATCTAGCCTTATTCCTTTTTTAGTCCTGGAAATGCGACCTGGCTTACAAAAAGGCGGAAGACCGTGAGACATTCGGTGGAGCAGCGGTCCGTAGATCGAAGATCCACGTCCAATTTCGTTCCCATTAATATTCCCGCGGAATGATCGATGAGCCGGGCCTGTACACGAAGGCAGCAAGTTCAAGCGGCAAAGTGTTCATTTGTACCCAATTTAGCGGCGGCGTCGTTCGATCATTTTACCGGCGAGCGCTCATTAGAGCTCGAGGAAGTAACCGGGTGTCTCCCGGTTAAAAATGATCGTCGCTCGATCACTCGATCCTCCGAGCAAATAACGCGGCTCCGCTGCTGCTTATTCGGCTAAACAACGACCGTTCTACGTAATTCACTTTCGCCGGATCGCATTTCTCGAGACGTCACCGGAAACGCTCCGACCGGTTTCAATTATTTAGGAGTTAACAGTCGTTCACGATTGACTTACGAGCTTGACTATAGGCCATGTTCTCCGGAGAACTGGTCGGATCGATCCACGGGACCAGTCGGGGAACAGGTGCGCGTTGCGTGATCCAGATTCGAAATTCCTGAATCATCCGCAATTTATCGAGCCGTTTTCTCCGGTTTCCAGCGAACGCGTTTTTCTTCTGTCGCCAGAAACGAATGTAATGCACGCTGATAGCGTTCTCATGTTTCCGCGCTGTTAATCAGGTTAGCTACTCGCTCGGCGCAGTAGCCAGTTCTTTCTCGAACCACGATTGCCCGGGATTATGCCATTATGACAGTGATAAGGGTCTGACGAGGATCTTCTGCGAAGACGTTTAAACACAGCCTCCGCGATGCTCCACTTTTTAACACTGCGTGGTGCGCGCCCTTTTTAGAGGCTGCAGGGTAATTACAGTGGAATACGAAATTCTGCTTATGAGGACATTATGGAGATAAAGACAGTCGTCGTCGGAGACATATTGTAATTTGTTCAATTCTAGGCAGCAATTTTATAAAAACGCGATGAAAGGGTTGCTGCGGTGTTTCTTCCTATCCTCGTATTTCCGTTTTTGTTTCCCAGTGCCGCGTTCCTCGGACACAGTAATCAGTCTAATCGTCGTGCATTGTTCCCGCATGTGCGGGTTCGTGTGTCGACTATGCATGCACGATGCAGGTGGCACGAAGAAATTGGGTGGTCAGGACAGATCGATGCGTAATGGAAGGGCTGACTGTCCCTCGCCGCAGAGCGACGCGAGTTTCACGATGAATGACCGGTATTATTTTATCGGCGATCAGCTCGGATTGAAAATTGAAAAACGACGGGGTACCACGGTGATGAAACTGGGTCGTAGATTCTCCGGGATCGGCGATTTTTCCATTCGACCGCTGAAAAGAGAGTCCGCGATTCCTCCGATTTATCCGGGAAATTGCTCGTTCTTGACCGTCCACTTTCCAACAATTATACGTATATCAATTTCATTTCATTTTAAAAAGGCTCCTTGAAACGAGAGTAATTGCTTGTTATCTCCTTCAGTGAACTAAAGTGGAAGAAAAATAAAAATCTTCATCACAGTTGCATTCGTTTCGCAATTATACAATACAGGGCGTCCCAAAACTCCTTCAAGTCCGGGAAATGGGAGGTTCCTTAGGTCATTTGAAGCGACATTTTCCTTTGCAAAAATTACCGCCGCGGCTTTGTTTAGGAGTTATTGACGTAAAACACGGACCAATGAGAGCGCGACTTGGCACAGTCGCACAGTGATCGATTCCTCGATTCTAGGTGGACAAAATGATAAATTCGATCAACTTCGGATATCTTCGCTGGCGTTCTATTTTGTTTACGAACATTTATTCGTTCGATATATATCCTAATATTTCGATTGCACGTGGTTATTACCACGTATGTATTACGGCGTTAAAGTTTTGCCTGTGCGAAATACTAAAAATAAGCTAATTCTTCCTCATCGTATAACTTGTTTGTTTGTTGTTTAAATTATTATCTAAAAAATAGAGCGTGTAAGCGAAGGTAAGTATGTGATTTTTACATATCGGTATAATTTTATTTTGCCGTGTAAATCATAAAACACAGGCTAAGTAATAATATTATTTAAGAAGAGATCAAATTATATAACTAAGTTTTCCCGGACTCGGCCGGACTTCGTTCTTTGATAGTTTTGAAGAATACTTATTTCAAAGTAATGATACTAAATATCGCTTGCCCGTTTTTGCCCGTTCGTCATTTATATCATTTTTTAGTAAGAGGAAAATTATTAAAAAATGTTCTAAAGAATTAGCAGCAGAGGCAAGAGTTTACTCAAATCACCTTAAAAAAGATTATAATTTATAATAATTTAGAATATGCACCTTTGTCATGCACATTCCTTATTATAATCTTGTAATTTTATATTATATTTTTGTAGAACTTTATCTAATTTTTAAATATAAGTTAAGATTAATTCTTTCCATTTTGTGTATTGTTTATTCACGTATTTAAACAAAAACTATAAAATATTTAATTTATGTTATTTTATTTTATTATTAATATATGTATAATATATATATAAATATTTTTTAAATATTTATTTTATGTTATGTCCATTTTAAAGAAATGATATACATAATTCTTTTAAGTTCATGTAGTTTTTATACACTTGTTTTAATTATTACTACAAGAGAACATAAATTTTGTATTTTGTCCACCTAGAATTGAGGAATCGATCACTGTGAGTCGGCCAATAGACAGTTGGCGCGCCGGGCCGACAGTGCCAGCTCGCTCTGATTGGTGAGATTGGTCTGTGTTTTTCGCTAATAACTCCTAAACAAAGCCGCTGCGGCCATTCTTGCAAAGGAAAATGTTGCTTCAAATAACCCAAGGAACCTCCCATTTCCCGGACTTGAAGGAGTTTTGGGACACCCTGTATATTTCCCAGGGCCAATTCGCGTTGAAGTGAGAATGATATCTAAGTAAGATGGTCTCCGAGCAAATGGTAGAACGGTGTTACTTTTCATCCCCTATTAAACACTTCCGGGAGTCCGCATACTAAACAGGTTAGAAATAATTCATCCGGGCGGAAAATAATCCCGCGAAGTTGTTGCTCGCGGCCCCGATACATAATTCCGTTTCTTTCCGCGAGGCAACTTTGATGTTTAATTTCCGTCTATAAAAAGAAGGTCAGAGAACGAATTCACGGTAGCCGTTTCGTCGCGCACGGACACGAGCCCATGGCAGCTTTATTAATACCATGTTTCAGGATTTAAGCTTAATTCGAAAGGAATGCAAATGGGGGAAAAATTTATCGTTGTTCTTCGCCAGTATTTCTTCATTTTTCAAGAGGAACTACCCAACCGTGTAGGAGTAACTCATTCGAATAAGGATCGCGGGCAACGTGACCGTTACCGGAGGATATATGGGCTAATTCGAACCAGGAACGTGTTGCCGACGATAAAAATATAAAAATGACAAAAAGCACAACGTTACGTATGCACGATAGATTCAGCACGAGGTTAAACAAATGTATAAATCAATTTCGAAAGTATTTAAAAAGCGGACGATCAAATTTGTCCGTGGCTTGTTAGGCGACCACGGAAGGCAGCCATTATATGATAATTCTCTGTCCCGTCTCTTTATTATTCATGCCTCTCCTCGTCCTTTAAATTTACGTTTATGACAACCTGTAATTGTATATTATGCCGCAATAAATAGCGACGCCGTTATCGGACCGCGAGACTTCTCAGCGGGGCATTAATTCACCGTATCCCGAATTTAAAATGTTTCCTCGCTCGTGGAATCCGGGGAACCTGGTTTCCGCCGCCGGGACAACGGTGTCCATCACTCGGAGTGAAACTACATATCTGCCTGCAGTCAGTCGCAGCGGTCTACACACCTGTCAAATTTCATTTGTTTAAAACGAGCCGGACTCCCGAACGCTTTGTGGATGAATCGCACGGGCGAAATTTGGCCGGGAAACCGTGATTTAACTGGAAAAATAAATGAAACGGCAACTTTAAATCGCGAATTTTCGGAAAATTCTAGAATGCTACAACTAGACTGCGCAATTTACGCGAACGAAAATTTGTTTACATTGATTGCAGGAGATGAACATTTATTTCGTTTCTGAATCATTTTAGTCGGTTGAATCCCGAATGGAACGAAAACAACTGTATTGTATCACGTTCGACCGTAAACCAACGTTTCCCTAGATATCTCAGTAATTAAACAACAAATTAGAAAACAAATATTGCATCTTGAGTCAGTTAACTCGAACGAGAATGCAAGTATTCAAGCTAGCAGAATGAATCGTGAAAATCTTGCTTCGGCAGCCATTCTGTCCCACTTTCCGCAGCCCCTATTTACAAACTAATTATTTTCGGAGAACAATATGGTCTGTTCGCGGGGACAGGAACATTTCTGTCTTCGCATCTCTGTCCATCTGTTTCTCTCTCTCTCTCTTTCTCTCTCCCTCGTTACGAGGTCCGTTAATTAACACGCCGCAGCTCGATGTAATATTTTTTCAATTCACGCACGCGGATGTCAGGAGAAGTGTCGTCCAGTGAATTCACTTTTGGTCTAATCAGGATGACGCAAAACGACGCGGCATAATGAGTCCGCCGAGCCAACTCGAGCAACTATTTTCCACCCCCGGGGTTGGGGCGGGGAGGAGGGTAGAAAGCGCGACAATCGCTTCATCCGCGCGGCGTTCGTTAATTATGAAAAAGCTAATTATTCTTCCTCGTGGCTCTTAATGAGCTTTACATTCCAATTACATTTTCGTCGCATCGCGCCCCGTTGATCGCGGCCCATTCAACCGTCACGAATCATCTCTTTGATGACGCCGCGATGACGCTATCGCTCGGTTTTTCAAACATTTTTTATGTGTAAAATAACAAATTGTTTCATTGCGACGTTTTGCGCCGCCCTGTTTCACGGCTGATCGATTTTAAATTAATCAATTCTACTGGACACGTTCACGCTCCGCGTGCAATTCGTTTTTTCAACGAAATTATTCATTAGGCGGCGCCTTTATATCAATTCGAATACGTTGCAAATTCGTGCGTTATGCATTATTTAGCTCTTTGCAGTTGGCGGTATCGTTAATGCAGAACTCAGAAATGTTTAATCGGTCCTGAATATTTCAGAAAGAAAATGTGGAAGCGTACGTACAAAGGAGCGAAACTGAGAATTCAGAGTATAAGTGCAGTTGTTGGTTAATAACAGAATAATAGAAGTCCTTAAAAAATCCCGTGGATTGTTCGAAAGTTTAGGAAATCCACAGCAATCACTGAAAAAATTTCCTAAAAGCCACGATTAAAGTGCAACGCATTCGATTCGGGGTGCAACGCGCGGAATAAATGATTGTCCCGCGTTTCTGCGAATCTGGCTATGAAAATTCGCGTGTGCACGGACACCGGTGGTCCCTGGTCGCCTCGCCGCGCCGTCCGAAAGCAACGTAATACATAATTTTCATCCCGATGTTTATTTCATGAGCCATTTATTTGTGCACACGTTTCATTATTCAAAATTATACATTACTTCGCGTCGCGACAAGAATCCGCATATATTTGCGAGTAATCGGCAACAAGTTTTTCATTAAACCCCTTTCGCTTTATCTTTCTACTCGACCGCGTAATTTCGACGATTTCGTGGAATCTCACAATGCCGTGCGATTAGCTCTCGGTTGTGCAACCGGCGCGGCGACGCAATTACGGGAAAATAGAAATTAGAGGAAATCGTGGGGATGAGGGAAGGACGAGGAAAAATGGGGGTTCGATGCAAACGGGAAACGGCGAAGTGGCGGCTGATCGTGCAACTTATATTCCCCGATTTGAAATTCACCGCCACGCTCGCCGTTTACATCCGTAACACGTGCATTCGTGCACTGCACCGCGCCGGCAAATGCATCGCGCTGCATAAATGCACTGTACGTGGACCGACGCGACGCGACGTCGCGTTTTCCCCGATTTTCCCGGAAGAAGATTTTTCGAAGTCATCGAGGGAGTCGCGTTCCGCGTTCCACCACGGAACGAAAATAGATCCGCGGCCAGCCGGCTCGCGACGCACTTAGGATTCCAGATGTTATACAGGATGATAAACATTTAGCAATACCGAGCGCAAAACTGGCTGGTATAGAAATTTTATTTGAGAATTCGAAAACATGCCTGCAGATGATGCCATTTTGTTTGGCTGTACAGTTTGATTGTGAAACAATAGTGATAGAATGTCGAGCGAGTAACGAAATCGTTAATTAAATGAGACTCCATTGGGACGTCTTGCCTACTTTGTTAGTACTAATTATTCTTTGTCAACGGGCACGACGAGCACTTTACACTCCGATTACACGCAGTCGGTATAGTCTCCGATCACCGACCGTCCAATTATAATGAACGGCCCCTTTGATGATCGAGACTCTTACAGAAATTCTTCCCTTGAGAGGTTCTTTCACTCGTCAATGAAGTCAATACCGTACCCCTTTATTCTAGTAGAGCATGAAATCATTCCACGAAAAATTCCCGCAACGAATTCGTCTCTGAATTTCTCGTGCAGCGAGCTCCTACGAAAAAATATTTTAGAATATAATTTAACCCTCGAACCATCTCGAAAGAATGTCTATCGGAACAGCAATTAAATCGAAAGAAAGAGCCCAATTAAAATTCAATTTGCAGCGAAAGAGGGGAGTTTACGAGCCGCACGCGGTCCCGTTGTCCAAGAATCGGCCAAAGTGAAAATTCCACTGGGGAAGGCAACGCAAACGTTCTCAATAACTGTGAAATTTATTTAACCGAGCCGGCTCGCTAGAATCTGCAACAACGCGGCCGTATCGCCGCAACAGCGTACAATAAAAAACGGAAACATTTATAAAGGAACAATGAGAATATTTTTATTGCGCCACCGGAGTCTTTTTCATTTCTGAACATGGCCAGACTTCGAAGCGGTCTCTCGTAAACAGATTCGTCGATATTCCAGATTTTTCGCATTTTTCCCATCGTGCCAAGGATCTGGGAAATCCGAGAAACAAAATGGGCAAGACAATAGACTTCTTATTCCGCGGTAGACGTCCTAAAATAAAAATATTCGCAGTCTATTTACTCTTTGCCCATCAAATTTGAATCGTAACGTGTCCCGCTAACGATCGTATCGGTGCTTCGACCATTTAATAAAATGCGAAAGAAATGCTTCTTTTATCTCGTGTCCTCTGTAGATCTTCGCCAGGGTCGTAAAAAAGGAAAGAGAACGCGGAGAAGGAAAAGGAATCGCTGACGGCGGGAAAAGTGTTTCTGGAAGACGCTGAAAGTGCCGGAAGCGAACGAGAGAAATATTAACGCGTTCCCCGGCCGGTGTCGATGCTCGATTTTTCTTTTTCTTTTCCCCGGGTGTAGCCGGTCACCGGTGGCTCGCAGATAAAACCAATTCTGAAAGCGACGCGGAACGAAGATTTTTCCGCGCGCTTGTCCTCTCGAATTTTTTGGGGAGCGGCGGGAAGGAATTCTGCGATTCCCGCGGCTCGATGGGAACTCGTCGTCCTCAAAGCGCGGAAGATAATCGAGCGAACCAGTTCCCCGGCTATGAATTTTCGTCCCGGTGCAAAAATGGCAACAGTCTTTGATATTCCTGGCCCGTGCCTCCCGGGTTTCATACTGGAAAATATTTCATTTCCCTCCGGAGCCGCATAACTCCTTCCCATTTGCCTCTTTTGTGTCTTCCCACTTCCCACGCTGTTGTCGACTTCTCGCTGTTTGCTGCTTATTCGACGTCTGTGTGCGAATCGTTTCGGCGAGATAATGTTTCAATATTCCGCCGCGTCGCTCTACCACGATGTTCTGCGAACCGTTTATCAAAAGACACGGTTTTTAATAATATGTGTATTGTCTGAATAACATTTAAACACGCATTTCAGTTATCTCTGATCTAGGTTTTCCAGTATCCCGAAAGGGAGAAAGATGATTAAGAAAAGAGAGAAGCAGAATGATCCGAGAGATTGGATTTGAATTTTTCAAAGTAGAATGTAATCTTCACCGGCAATGTTCTAAAACGTCAGAGAAACGGGATAATTCCCAACGGTAATTGCAGAAAGGAATTTATTTTATATTAAGCTGACGGGATAGAACCGGTGCGAATCGAAAGCTATAGATTTTTATTACATTCCACGGGCCGGGTAATTTCGAGACTTCTATAAAATGATTCTCTTCCATTGTAGCTTCGAATCCAGTTAAACGGCGAAGATACCGTGGCTCGGCCATATTTCTGTCCACGCACAAAAAGATTTTATCGAAAAACTGTCCGCGCTCCTCGATCCTTCCCTCTGAAAAGACGATTTTCCACGTTTGCCCAACAAAGGGAATCGTACGGCATTGTTGGATCGCGGAAAGTGATCAAGGACTCGAATCTAAGATTGAACGGTCGACAAAAAATTCTAATTTCGAGCGCCGTGTCTCATCAATCAGTCCGGCAGCGTTCTCGATTTATCGATCGGTTCTCGTCCCGATATCGAACACGGTTCGTCCGAAGATAATACGATGTTCCAGTCTGAAAAACATCAAAGCAGTTTCATCTTTGCGGGGGATTCGAAATCAGGGGAGTTATAAATCATTTTTGACTGTACAAATTTATACATTTGTGACGGAACCGAATAAGCGGAAGACAGGAGCGCATGGATATTGCGAATGAGAGAGAAAAGCGAACACGATGAACACGGGTGAAGAAATGGCGTGCGAAAATGATGAGCACAGGTGAAGAAATGGCGCGCGAAAAAAGCGGGAATGACGAGCTGGAGCGAAGAAACAGCGCGCACCGTCAAACAGTGATATTCTTTATCAGGGGAGTGAATGGGACAGCTGCAGGGAACAAATTTCCGCGAGCACTGTGCAGAGGAGAGGCTCGTTGAAAGCGGGATGCAGCAGGATATCGCAAACAGAAGAAATGGTATTCCAGAATACGAAATAATTGGTCGGTGGCTGTGGCGGACGTCGCGCTCGGGAATCGGCCATATTTTTCTCCGGTCACAAAAAGATTCCATTCGGGTTCGAATAGGTCAGCCATGGCCTACATGCTCGACCCGCTGCCCAGGCCCGTAGATCTCCTTGTCTCGATCGTTTTATTTGGGAGTGGAGGTGGTCGTCGAACCATCGGCCAGAACAATGGTCCATTTCAGCGGGTACAAGGCGCGCGTCGCCCTCGTTCCTCCACGGTGTTCCTTGTCTCATGTTTGCGTTCTTGCGGTCCGGACAGGGCTTTCGCAAATTGCGTTTCGCGCAGGATCCTGAAACCGAACGTGCCGAGGCCGTGCCAACCTCCTATCTCGAGAGGAACCCTGTTTCTCAACGTCCAGCCGACTCTTCCTGCGATTTTTTCGATAATTGTATGATCAGCGAACGAACAAGCATCATGTCCGTTCAAATTAGTATTCGCAATCGTTGTTTAGTTTCCCGGGTGCTAATACTAGACTGAGAATTCTATTCGTGATAAAATTGGATGAATCGGTTGCAAAGCTATAATAACAATTGGCGCTGTTCATTGATAAAGCCCCATCGAGCTGGCGAAAGAGACGGTTCGCATTCCATCGGGAATATTTTTCCCAGAGGTGTAATATTCCTTGTGGCTCACGTTGACGTACAGGTGTCTTTTTGTCGTCAAGAGACTATTGAATCCAGCCGCCTCGGCTCGCAGTTACGATCGTTATTGGATTACGACGGGACGAGACTCGCTCCTTGTTTTCTTCCTGACAATATCGTTATCACGGCCCGGGGTAAAAACGTCGGAGGAGAGGCGTCGATGTGGGTCAGGGCTTCAGAAAGCTCTAAATATGAATGCGAATGGATGAAGTAGGAAAGGATGTAAAGACGTAAAGATAGCAAAAGAGTTGAAGCTGAAAGCAGTTCGTTAGGGCGGACAGTGATAAGCGGGTCAACAGGATACGATGAGCTTCATAAATGTAGAAAGCGAGAAACGGCCGAAAGAGTCTCTTGCCTTTTTTTCTCCGCCCCTCAAAGATGTACAGTTCGCGGGAAAAATTCCGCGGAGCCGCCCCGTGTTTCCCGGGCAATTGAAATTTCAATGAGCCCGACCCCTGCCGCTCATCCCACCGTTCTCAACAAAATCCGTATGAATGTGTTTTCTAAAAACAACACTTCCGACTCATTTCATCGCTGCTTGAAGCAAAAATATACAGAAATGGGTTAAAAGTCCTGTCCCGTTCTCTTTACCCCTTTGAGCAGGCTGACCGACAAATTAATGTATAAATAACATAGATACTGGCTATAAAGTCTTTTATCACGTTTTACCGTTGAATAATACTATGAATGGTGGGAAGACTTGGCTGCCAACAACATTTTCTCGCGACAGTGACACGAGCCCGAAAGGTGCCCGCATGCTAAACTGCCATCGTGACGCAGCCAGGAAGAAAACTCGAGGTGGTCCGATCCTAGGCCGCCGATCCCGAGCTTCACCGAACAGGCAATCGTGTTCTTCGTTACCGGCGTGACACTGCCCTTTGTTGTTCCAGTGAAATCGGCCCGACAGCATTCCTCGATATTCTAATGAAAAGCAACGGGCCTCTGTTCCTCCACGCTGCCATCAACAGGGTACCCAAGAACTGGCCAACCGGTTAGCAAAGCTTCAAGAGCATCCTCGACGAATTAAATTCTCCAACGACGATCGAACACGGCAGCGACCGGCCGTGTTGACAGAGTCCGTGCGTGTGGACCCCAGCGTTTGCCGAGTCCGTGCGTGCGAACCCCGCCGCGATACATAAATTATTTGCCGTGCTGTAATATTGATCGACAGAGATCTCCCGGCGCCGATCATGGAAACTGATCGCGACAAGGACAAATATGAGGCTTCCTATTGTATTAACCGTGTACGCTCTGGGACGCTTTTTCGAAGATTACTACCGTGTCCGAGGTTGGCGTCATCAATACGAGTTATCTACTCGACTTTTACAGACTGTGCAGTATTTTGAAAGCTGTAGCTAGGAGGGAGCAAGTGTTTATCAATTTCAAGGGGGGAACACGTGCTCCGTGGGCGAGGATGGTGGGGCTAGCTGCAACAGACAAGTCCACTCTAATTCGGCCGAGCAAACGCAATCCGGCGCTTCTTCCCTGCCATTATTCCCGAAAAAACGGAGCTCTCGACCTGGCACGTGTTTACCGACCCGCCGAGAGCCCCGGAGCGGGTACGGGCCGGGTCCACCGGCAACACGCTCGTTCCAGCGCAATTATTAAAGCCCTCGATACACCGGGGTGCTTTCGAGGGCACCCCAATTCCGTGACGAGGCTCCGATCAGAATTTACGGCGCATTGGCGGTCGCTGAACCGTTCGTCCCGTTGCCTTTTCAATCTCTCGTAATGAAGAGGCCCGACGATAATAAAAAAATCAAGAGCGGTGAGGAGGGGAGGGATTTGCGGGGGCGGGTGGCACCGGAACCGATCTAGGGAGAGGCAGTTTTGCGTCGCGTTATGCCGACGTAACGACGTTATACCGAGTAATATCGTTACGGGGCAAAATCGTTATCCGACGTGTAATTGGTAAGGCGAAACGCTTTGCGCTGATCGGTCGGCCTCCTCCTCCTCCTCCTCCTCCCTCTCACTCCTACCTCGTCTCTCTACAATTTATTTTTAATTATTTCCTGCCAACTGCAGAGGATCGGCGAGGAGCTGTCGCCCCGGCTAACAGACTCGTCCGATGCACGCTCATTTTGTCGCTCAAATACCGTGCACAATGAGCGGCCTGTAATCGCCATTGTTACCGGGTTCACGGCGAACCAGCGCCGCCGATCGACGGGTCCCCGACCCCGGCAAGGTTAATCGATGATCGCGTTAACGCCGATTGACCGACCGCCTCTCTTGGGCTTGGCATTTCGGCCGCAAAGTCTCGGAAACTGTAATCGATCCGGCCACGGGCATACCTTGTTGCCTGCAAGATCGCGCGTGCATTTCCTCAGAAGCAGAAAAAGAAAATTTATGAGGAAACTGATCGCACTTTGCTCCTTACACAACACGAAGAGAAATTTCAGGATGACCCGATAAAAGTGTGGGTCCCGTGGTGAAAGGGTTCACAAATCAGCGGCGTGTTCTTATTAATTAAAGGCCCGCGATGGTTCCAGCCTGATAAGTCCGGAACGGAAGTGAAACGAGACTGGATGGTCGTTAGATCGAAGCGAGCCCGGCGAGATTTTTATCGGCGATCCGAAGTAATAGAAAGACAATCAAATCGAGGGAACTGGATCACGACTTGAACCCCTTCTCGGTTCTCGTTTCGTTTTCGAGCCCGCAGTTCCCTATTCGTGCCTGGGTTACCCAGTCCATCCTGCGATCCTTTTTTCCGTATGGCCGGCCCGATAAAACAATGGCGTTTTCTCGGTGCCAGGGAGTCACTTAGCCCCGACGTGCATTGGCTGGAGAACCAATCTCGGATAATTAATAGCCCGGTCTCTATCGATCAGAACCGACGCCACGGGATCCCTGAGTCGAACCAGCACAATACCACGGTAATTGCTTTATACTTATAAGTTGCGAGCCCGGCCTTCTCCGTCCAGCATATTGTGCTCTGTAAACCGCGAACGATCGTTGGACTCGTGCGAGTATACGAGGTGACCCGAAAGTAGCCTGTAGGATCTAAAGAAAAGTTGTAATCCTGGAAATACGAGCTGGCCTTTATTTCTGGCCTTTACTGTCGTGACAGTAACTGTTGTTACAGCTGGCGATAATCCGCAGATAACCACAATTTTGATTTTTGAAGAAAGCGCGACGCGAAGCAGATAGGATAAATTTTGGATCGAAACTGCTTTGTCCAAGAAGTCTGGAGAGATGAATAAAACTGCACCGGTAGCAAAAACTTTCCATTATCCCCTGAATATTTTCGCGAACAATAAATGCACAAAGCTCCACAATCTACTCACGAACTATGTCACAACATAAAGAAGCTTCTCCCGACCTCTTGAACGCTGCGCTGACACTATCTCCCGTCGCTACACAAAGAAACGTTTTTTTATTAGATCGTAAACCGAGCTCTCTCGTTTATTACTTCCATCTATCGATTCTGAAAGTGCTGATTTCTTCCTTCAAGGAAATTACAATCCTGCTAGATCAAAAAGTTAACTCGAGAAAGATAAAAATCCTTTTGAGACCTCCTTAAAAACACTCCGACACCTTTTGTGTTACAGCAAACATAAGAAAGAAAGCACAAGGTATCTATCTTGAGTTTAGTGCACTCGGCAGCGAAATCCAGTAAGAAAGAATTGCATAAATTTACTAAAAAGTCTATATTTACGAAAATTGTCTATAACGTAGTACATAAAAAGATAACACACGCTTCAAATCGTGATAACTTGACAATTACGAAATTTAAGCTGAATGAGGAGTACTATAAGGACACCCGGTATATATTTATAGGTCCGCCCATTCGAATGGCTCCCACGCGACCAGAGAAAAAGCTCGTTACCGTGACTTTCTAGGTCCTCCTTTCCGGCTCGGTGTCTTCCTCGTCCTCCGAGCCCCGACCGTGCATCCTGCCCCTTCTGGTTCAATTGCACGGCTAAAGTAATGATTGATATGCGGCTTATCGAGCCCGTGCAACGGCCAAGATTCATTTCGCCTCTCCCTCTCTCATTCTCTCCTTTCCTCTCTCTTATGGTTCCCGATGTCCGCGCACACGCGTGTACACGCTGAAATAATGACGAGCGTGTACACCGCGCTGTGTTGGCCGCGCGCACCGGATTTATGGGGTTGGCTCGGTGTTTTACCGCCCAAGGAACCCCGGTGTCTCGGGCTGGATTTATGTCTATATAACTGCAGTATAGTTTTCGGCACCATGTTGCGATCCGTGACGCTGTATTTCCGTTCGATCGGCTACGGGATATCGGCGCTTTGAAATCATGCGAGCCGCGATTTGTTCGGGGCCCCGTGATCCCTCGGTGTATAGGGGAGACGGCATCCACAGGAATTTATTGCACCGGAGAAGCTGTTAAACAAACGAAGCCTCTCTCTCTCTCTCTCTTCGATCCGACAAATTTTTATCGGGAGAAAGAACAATTCTTGCACGATGTTACATTTCCAGCGGAAATAGAATCACTGGTTTTATATCATATACGAGTGTGTATATCAATATATTGTATATATGGACCGTTTATTTTGAAACTGGTGTAAGTCCATTTTTGAAAAAAAATGAGATATCACGTAATTCATGCTTAATTTAATGTAAATTTTTTATGTGTAACTAGTCCGTGTTTAATTTCTTAAAAAATTCCCATGTTTTGTACAATTTAAAATTGGTCGGTAAATGAAAGTGCATAATTATCGATTATGAAAGTGGTGTAAGTCCAATTGACAGAGGTAGGTGGCTCAGCAGATGGTTGCCGATCAGATCAGTAGCCTGGATCAGATCAGATCAGGATTAGTATGATGTAATAACACAATGTAGAAAACATGATAAATTCATTTTACATGAAATGAAACGAGAGAATTTTGTTTCAATAAAAAATCTTCAAAATGCGATTAAAAAACAGATAAGAAGAAACACTAATGGAGGACAGGTAAATTGGTTGCAAATATGTTGGATGAGGTTTCTCAAAAGTGCACCATACACTATTTTATATAAAACATCGATGAACGACAAAGAATTTAAAACTATAAATTTATTACCTACACGTCCTGGAAGACCGCTAAAATTTGAAAAAATCGCCCTGGCGCCTTTGTACTAAGATGCCAGGCCTATTACTTATGAAAAATATAAAGACATCAAGCAGTTATTATCTTATATACCTCCGGTGCATCATGCATATTTCGAAAAGCTACCACATGCAGAGCATAAGTAAATACTATCAACATCTTATAATTTTGACAAGGTAATTAGCGTCTAAAATTAAAAATACCACTTCTATTTTATGTCGTGTCATTATTTGAAAATAAAGTTGGATTAATATGAAGTATATTTTAAGTGATATTTGATTTTTCAAAATTGAAATAAACGGTTTTTGCAATTGTCTAATTTTGAAAGTGGTGTAAGTCCATTTGCAGCCCGTAAGTATACATCAGTTTAGTAAAATACGCCTAAAACAAATTTACATAACCAAATTACATATTGATAAAACAGTAGAAACATTGCCAGACTTCATATAATTTGCCTAAATTTTTTAATTAACAGATATGTTAACCTTTAATTTTCTCGAAACAAGAGAAAATGGACTTACACCGCTTTCGAAATAAACGGTCCATATATTGATGTGCAAAATTATAAATGTACACGGATGTTCATAGGTAGAGTATGACTAAGCTGCCGGATCAGCTGAATTTTTGACTTGATTTCGTTATCGTGCAGTTGGCTAGAGTTTTACCCGGAAAGGTAAGCATCAAACCGTAATATCCCAGTGCAGGTTAGATGCACTCGGTGTAATGGGTTGATTGTCGATACGCGCGAATATCAGGCCACTTTCGCGCACCGGCAAAAAAGAGCCGGGCCCGGTGAAACGGTGTCCGGCGTTATCGGTTCTTCGTGGCTCGTCCTGTTCCACGGTAACTGCGCCCTTCAGCTGGATGTTCCAGGCGAATCGCTGCTGGAACACCCAGCAGCCCGGCTTATCTGACACCGTTGCCCGGTCTGTTTAAACAAAATACTCGCAGCGGTCGTGGAGGGCCGGCGAGAAGCCGCTCGTAAAATCGACGGTCGTACGACGTACGACGACGACCCTGCATCCCGACTCCCATAAACGCCGATTACTTATGTACCCTCCGCTGGATTCTCTTCCGGAGCGATCCTTGCGTCTGCGGGGAGCCGGAGGACATTCGGGAAATTCGAATGCCAGGAAAATCGAAGAAGAACTACGAGCGGGTGTACAGGGTGTTCCAAAGTTATTGGGTTGTCGGAAAAGTCATGACGTATTTTTGGGTAATTTTCAACTCATTTTTTAATAACATAACAAAATTCAATCAATAATATATTGGCCACTTTGATCGATGACCTTTTGCCATCTTTCTGGAAGTTGCATGATTCCGCGCTCGTAGAAGGACTGCTGTTTTCCAGCGAAGAACTGGGTGAGATGCTCTTTGATGGCCTCATCAGAATCGAAAGATCTACCATTCAAGTCATTTTGCAAAGAACGAAACAAATGGTAATCTGATGGGGCAAGGTCCGGCGAGCAAGGAGGATGGGCCAAAATTTCTCATCCAAGCTGCAGCAACTTCTGACGAGTCACCAAACTTGTGTGTGGTCTCGCATTGTCATGATGGAACATTATGGCTTTGCGATTGACAAGTTCTGGTCGTTTACAGTACACAACAAAATCGATCGTTTGATTCCGCGGCAGAAGCTCAAAAAACACCACACCCTTGTAGTCCCACCATATTGAGAGCAAACTTTTGTTTGGTGAAGATCGGCTTTGGATGTTGTTTGGGCTCGCTCTTTTCCTCGGCAACACGATCGTTTACGTCGAATATTGTTATAAACAATCCATTTTTCATCGCCGGTCACGAGGCGCTTCAAAAACGGGTCGATTTTGTTGCAACTGAGATGAGTATGGGAACTCATATATCGAACTTGCTGATGAATCCCAGCTTCCTGATATGATCGTGGACGGTTGAATGATGAAGGTTCAGTGTCTCCGCGATGTCACGAGTGGTCGAATGTGGGTTTGCTTCGATCAGTGCCTTTATTTTATCGTCATCAGCTTCAACGGGCCTTCCGCTGCCAGGAGTATCGTTGAGGTCAAAATCACCAGCACGAAATTTAGCGAACCATCTCTGACACTGACGCTTTTGTAGGGCATTGTCCCGGTAAGCTTTACACAATTTTTCACAAGCCTGTCTTGCGTTCTTTTCTGCGTGAAAATAAAAAAGCAAAATATGCCGAAAGTGCACAGTTTGGTCTTCCATTTTCAACTTGATATAACAATTGAAGGACGTGACCAAATCAGATACTCGTTTCTTTGAAATGAAGTTTCAACTGTCATCTGCCAATTACATAACACTTGTGCCGATCGCGATGACGTCTCTAACCTGAAAATACGTGTAACGCTATCTATTGCAAAAATGCGTCATGACTTTTCCGACAACCCAATATATGCCACATTAACTTGTGTACCGGCATAGAAACAACATGTGTTCACACATCTTATCTTGTCTCTAATTTTTTCGTAAAGCAGGTTGGTAATTTATTACTGTATCTTGAAGTTTGTATTTAATTCCGTTTCAGTACATTAATACTGAAATCTCTATCAAAATTTACAGACGCAGTTTTTTCTTCTTTCTTGAAAAGGATCCATATTAGGATCGGAACGTAGAAAGTTTAATCAAACTAGCAAAATTGCTTTAATTTGTACCTCCGATCGAACCTTTGCGCCGAGATCATCAATACATCTTGTTATTAACCCAATATATGTCGCAATACTGTATGTATAATATGTAGAAGTACTCTGAAAACCGTGAAGATAATTTAGTCTAGCTAGGGTCAAGAGTAATCGAACCGCTGTGCGCCTGTGCAAATTTCAGCGGACCGGATTGCAGGGAACCTGGCAACGAACTGGAGCGTGGGTGGGGCCCAGAAGAAGCGTGCTCGATGTTTATCGGCGCGGAGGCTTTATTGGCTCCGGGTCTCTGTTTGCGGGCCATCCCGGCCCGATTCTTCGGGGCTGCGACAAAGGGGTCGAAAACGCGAGCGGCCAAGGCCTGTGCAATTACGGCGGCCGGCCAGCGGACAGTTGCTATGCAAGCAGATTGCGTTACCGTAATTGATTAGGCGACGGCAATTGCTGGTAATTAGAGGATCGAGGCAGCAGCAACGGCACCACCCTGTACGCTACCTTCTCTCTGTTGCGAAGCTCTCAATCCCGCGAGAGAGCTCCTGGATCGGCAATTACACAATAACTTGCAGCTAGCACGCGGCTATGAGAACAAACGTTACGCTGCTCGGGAACGTGGAATGATACTGCGGCGAGTCCGCAGTGACACTTTGTCCGCAGGTTAGCTCGCCGGCTTCGTGGCGCGTCCACCCTTGTGATGGCGAATGCTACTTCAGCTACGGTGACTTATTACTTTCCGAGGAGAGCGGAGAGCAAGCCGTGACTTCATTATTCTCGGGCGGACCGTCTGCGCGTTCTTGCTTATAGGATTCCGTTGCCATGGCACGAACGAGTCTAGGGAACCACTCGGTACATGATTATTTATTTCCGACGCTTTTTGAGGCGAGATTGTGTCGCTGGACGTGTTTTCCCACCGCTTTTTCTCAGACAGATATTAAACAAGTAAATCATTTTTTTCTGGCGCAGAGCTGAGACTGGAAATCATCTCCAAGTTCTAGAAAGTTAAAAACAAAAATGTGAATACAGCTGTGTTCTACGGAGGATAATCCACACAGATGAGCTGTTAAGTTGGGGTCCTCGGCGTGACGGGAAAGACTCTCACGGTGATTTGTACAGACTCCGATCCAATAAGTTAAGAACCTTATCGAACAAGGTCCCCTTTTCCCGATTCCAATTGCCTCGCACCTTCATCGTTCTCTGCCTCGGGTTTCGCCCTGTAAACGAGGGATCTCGCGTACACGTACCAAGGCACGTTTTCATACACTGCTCCAGCATCCGCGGGAATGTCTACTTTGTTCAGATTATTGGGTAAAGCGGATCTATGCGCGTTTACGTGGCGCAATGGGGCAGACTGCCGTTGAACAGGCTGTTATCGATAAGCGACGGCCAGGTTCGATACTATCGGGACACGGCTATCGCGTGCAACAACGCTACACGCTTCCTTTGATGTGCGAACCTTCGCACGTCCGGCTCTTTCCGCTCGCCTTGGGACCGTTTGCTCGTCGATCGACCTCGATCCCACGAATACTGCGTTCTCCAACTGTTGCAAAACTCGACTAGTTTCACGAGACTGCGATTTTTTTGTGCGAAAGAAAAATTGTTTCCAGTGAGAAAAATCCATGGAACTTTTATCCTTATACTTTATTCTGTATCTAGTTGCTAGTTTTATGTTCCACGAAAGAAAACACCTTTTGTTTTTATTGTAAAAACATGTACGAACGAAAAATATTGTTGTACAAACAACAAAGTTCAAGAAGGATTTCCGACAAGAGTTTACGAGCTTGTCGGATTTGATTTGGCTCTACGTCTCATAAGAGACGTCGGTCTGAAAGTTGTCGGTCGCCAATAACTCGCGTAATTTCATGGAAATTGCGCGGACAAAACCCGTCGATACTTTGTCGCGGCCGTTATCTCGTATTTGCGCGTAAATATAATAAACCGCACCCGACAAAATTACATTTGCAGCTATCAAAGGTGATTTCGGTTTAATCAACGTCGCAATTTCAACATCGTTCCGGTGCGGTGTCCGTCGCGCCGGCAATACGGGACAACGATTTAATAAAATGGCTCGTCAAACTCCCGATTAAAGTGATCGATCAACAAGCCAAGAACTTCCCCTATACACCGGGATAATATCCAGAAGTCCACTTATTAAATTTTCAGGATATATCGACCAAACTATGCACTTTAAGACGTACGAACACCCCTCTGTAACAGACACAAATCATTTTTTCTCCCACGCGTAATCCTCCATCCCGATTCCCTTTCTCTCTCCAAAAAAATAAAAGCGTTCAATCGCGGCTCACAAAGCTAGCTCCCGAAGGGCATTATTTTTTCGACGCTCCGGGATCGATCGTTGACGCGGGTCGTTTGAAAGTTCATTAAACCAACGCGTCGGCTCGCTGCCATTTTCTATGTATGTTCTAGCAATTTGCAGCCGTGGCCGGTCCAAACCAATTAACATTTCCGCTCTCCGTCGAGCCGCGTCGAGTCGAAATTCCATCCCAGCAAATATTAATTAGTCTGTAGCGTTAGCGCGAATTCTCTCTCGCTCGCTCTTTCCGCGTTGCCTGTGGGAGGGGAAAACAGAAGAAAAGAGCCGAAAAGCGGAATCCGTGCGTGGGCGCAATGAAACGGACAGACGGACCGCGCGTTCTCGAGGGGGTGCATCGAAAATAGAAGGGAAACAAATAGAGAAGAGGATGGATTAGGTAGCAGCACACGTAAACTCCCGGCGAACGCACGACTAGAGACCAGTGTATACTGTATACAGTATACAGTCATGGACCCCGGGCGTGCACCTTTGTTTGCATTCGATTTTAAGTCCTGCCCCTCTCCCACCCTCTCCCTTACACTCCTGCATCCTCCCTCCTCCTGCCCCCCCTCCCTCTCGAACGAGCAGTCCCGCGAAACTCTGCTTCCCTCTAATTATTGTTGACTACGGTCCGCGCCGATAATAGGCTTACCCGTCCGATTATTTCCGTGTTGGCCACCGTCAACGTTGTCGTCCGCGAACGTGCTCTGACAGTTTCCGCAAAGTCGATCGTCGGCCATATTCCCTCTGTGCGCTTCGTGTTACGTCCATTGTTCTGTCCGCTCGACTCCTGCTCCATCATTTCCCACAAAAAGACAGCGTATCGGCTACCCGTGTTTCCACGGAACCATAACTTCGAGCTCTCTACTGTGCGCGAGCAACGGCCGCGATCGTGTTCCGATATACTGATCGCTGCGCGTTTCAGAGTGCCGTTCCCGCACGCAGATGGCACTTTCAGAATTCCTTTGGAAATCAATTTTTATGAAAAAATTGTTACAGTTATTTTTACGAACAGTTTGTATTTTGAAGGAAAAATTAATTTTTATTGAAAAATTGTTATATCACAGACGAGATATAGGAATAGACCTGACACCCAATGTACTTTCGTGTCCGCCGGTATTGGTGCGCTAACGCCCCAGAATGACTCCCATTGAGTCCCATTACCATTCAGTGTCAACACCTTTATAGAATTAAAAAGATGTATTATTATTATTTCCAGGAGCACAATATTTATAGCCAGTTTAATCGCAAAGTATGGATAAAATTTAAAGAAAATTATTGCTTTCACTGGCATTTTAAGGTGTCGGTACTACAGATTCCTATGGACACCAAGTCCCATAAGGTGTCAGGTCTATTCCTATATCTCGTCTGTGGTTATATACGTTTTAGACTGTACACTTTCTTCTACATATCCTGTACCGTATAGTGTACCTACTATACCGACTCCTGTGCCACGATTTCGCCAGTCACGGCCTGACAATAGGGACCGGTCCCGTTCCACGGAAACGGAACCAGATACATTCCTTACATCGAACACTCGTCCCTGTTATTGGAGAAACTTGGACGATAACAAGATTGTGTCAGGTACATTGTCGTTAAACATCCGCTCTGAAATCGAACTCCTTCCGAACGCAGGGACCGATTGTTTTCAACTCGTCTAGAGCCGTGTTTTGTCATTTAATCCGCAACTGCTTCCGCAGCCCGTGTATCGATTCGCGGCTGCGCCAGGTTTATGTGCGATTTCAAAGCAAACAATCGATGTTTGTTCGCACACGGGGACGTACGATTTAATACAGGCTCGGAGCAACCGGGTTCTCTCTCCATTTCTTATTGTGCGCGCGATGGGGAATGTCTACAGATGAAACTGCTCCGTTGCTGCAGACATCTTGTACAATAAACAACGTCTCTCCTGGCCGTTTCCTTGATTCTACCGGAATTTGTCGTAACACGCACTCTCACATGATACAAAAAATTACACACGCCACTGCTTTTATTTCTTTGATTTTTTACAGTGATTATTTAATAGCGCGAACACCCTGAATGTACCGACTGCGACGTGTCACATTTTCAAGATCCACTAAAGAATTACCACTCGGAAAGCTCGCACGTACCAAATCCGAAAAAGGAATCCCTCGACAAGGTGCAATCTCTCAGCACTTTTATCCTTCTCTCGGCGAGCACCGCGGCAAGAGGTGAAGGACCCGAGCCAAACAATGCTCAGGCATCTGTCGCCTGTTGGCCGAGGTCAATTTTACTTTCATCTCGCGGAAAGATCAACGACACCACCGCGAGACAGTCCACAGACGCGGATCGGCCGCGAAAATATGAAAGCGCCGAAGAAAAGAGTCGGCGCGGCGGAATGTCGGCGTCTCGCGGCTGCTTGTGGGTGGCTGGCCGGGAAAGTTAAGTGCGTTTCGCAAAACAGCCGAGATTCCTTTGAAGCCTCGTACCGCGAGGATAAGAAAGGGTTCACTGTCCGCTCGTTTCGTCCTGCTCTAGCAGCTTTCTCGCCTAGGCCCAACGATCTCCCTCTAATCCTCTCCTGCGCGTTTTCAACCGGGGTGACATCCAGATCCCGAGGCTCAGCCTTTAAACTCGAAGCTGCTTTCACCCCGGCCCCGGCCCCGTCGCCAGAGGTCCCGTCGACTCGGATCAAGCTTTTCGCTCCTTGTCCGCTTCGCTTTTCTTCATCCGCCGCGTCGCGCCGTTCCGCGAATCTCTCGACCTCGGATTTCCTATCGGCGATGCTATAAATAATCGCTGGCCTTTTCGCGCCGCGGCAATCCGCGATTTATCGCAAGCTTATTGCGTTGAATTGACCGATTTTTTAATAGATCCTTTGGTAGCAATAGCAATTTTAATTAATCAGCAACTAACCTCGAAAAGCAGGCAAGCCGAAGAAGCAGGCGTCTAAGCTGCCCTCCATGAAACAATCATGCCCACTCGGAGGAGGTTCCCGAGCCTAATCATCGACGGATAGGCTCGTCGGTGCTTTATCAATTCGTCGGACAGCCGAGAAAGCGTTAGGGGTAGCACAAAGTGCACTTCGAGGCAACCAAGCGACGCCTAATAGGAAGAAGAGCTGTCCGCCCGGGGCGGTGTTTTTACGAGAACGATTTAATTGAGTGGACGGCGCACATGTGCCCCGAAGGGAAAGAGAGAGAGAGAGATACAACCGTCTGGGATGATGACGAAGAAGAAGGAGAAGAAGAAGTCCCGAGCCTGGATAGGTATTCAAGACTTGGTACCCTCGGTGTGCTTGCAATGGATCGCCTCGAGTGACTTCTTCCGTTCTCACGGGCCGCGATTGTCCGCGGCGTTAACGGCGGCTCTTTACTATCGCGTTAAAGATAAGCGCTTATTACCGCCCGCTGCGAGCAGCTATTTACAGACAACTGTAGGCGGCGACGAGGAGAGTTCTTTCAGCGACGATTAGCCGGTATGCGAGTGCATTTTTCCCGAATGCCAACCTCGCGTTCTCTCCTGCCAGCACAGGAATTAAACGGAGTGGGGCGGGATGCAGGAACGCAAGCGTATGCATAGCTCGCGTGATTATGAGGAGCCTCTCTGTTAGCCGTGTACACCGGTTTAGGGTTTACGGCTTATTTCGCATCTTCTTCTCTTTTTTCGGAACGGATCGTTAACGCCCTTTCGGTTAGACGGGCACCGGACGATATTCTTTAAGGAAAGCTTCCAACGAAAAATAAGATGCATTCCGAACAAAGTAGAAATAGCTGATATTCTGTTGAGATTTACGACGTGCCAGTTGACAAAATTCTGAAGCAAACCGGCTTGCAAAGAGTCCTGGGGCCCCACGGGAAATACTTCGTAACTGCACCAAGCGAAAGAGTGTCTTTCCGCGAGGAAATGTACAGGAACCTTTTGGTGTTCCGCGAAAGGAAGGTGAAGACTCTCTTGACGTTAAATGTCATGACCGTGTTCCAATTTTACATTCGCTCCGAGTAAAAATTTTCAAAAAATCCCGAGACAGAAGACATCGCGCAATTTAATACGTTTTATCTTGAATTCACTAAAACCATTCTCAAAGGAAAGAAAATTCCTTTGAACTAATTAAAAAACCGTTGCTAAGTTGTTCCGATCTTGCGCAACGTGCACGAGAAGTGGTGTGACGGTCGACGTGTTAATAAATTATATTCCGGGACCATCAAATCTGCATTAACGTCTTTCAAACTTTCGTTTTCATAGACTTTACCCTAGCTGTCAGAAGAGAGAAAATTTATTCCTCGCGTTGACAAATGCGAATAAACAGCGAGCAAGGTTCCGAACAGTTCGCCGGTTTCAAAACCGAGTTTCTACAGATAGTTATTGCAGTCCCACGCAAGATCGTATCAGAACCAATAATGGCGTCGCGCAACCATAATGGCGTCACGCGTATTCCCACCATCCGTCTCCATACAGAGAAACATCCGTCCACAACGAACCTAACCAAAAGACTGCAGAGACTATGTTTGCCTCATCCTTGAGAGCAAAATGGAGCGCTAAATACTCTTTTCATCTGCGCACCTGAAAGACGCATTGAAATAGCTACAGTCTTGTTTCGCGTGCTTCTTTCCATAACCCAGATCTTCACGGAGGATCGAACATCCTGCGACCCGTCCAATTAATTCTCTCAACTCGGAAATGTTGTATGAAGCAAGAATTCTGTGCTCGCCCGTAACAAACCCTGTTTTATTATTCCGCCGGAAGCATGAAAACGTCTATGGGCAAGCCCCGCGAGCGAATACATCAAAACTTTTCCGTCGCGGATTTACAGGTCGCCGGATTAACCCGATTATTGCGGCAGTCGGGAGCAAAACGGCTTTTACGGGGGAAACTAGTTTACCATAAAGCAGGCGCGCGCGACAGACGAGGGAAAAAACGTGTATCCGCGAGACGCGTTCTTATGGTGCTCTCCGCTGCAGCGTTCTCAGATGATTTTCGGGATAAAGAGCTATCAGATCGCTGCGGATCCAGGAACTTGATATCTGACGTTCATGTTATTTCCCAAGAAGACGTTGCTTCTATTGCAGCATTGCTCTTCGAAAGTGCCATTTTAGATGGCTTGCATGATTTATGTTGTTGCGTTCGTCTGAAAAAGAACACTCAAAGGTAATTTCAACATACACGAGTGTGGATATCTTTTGGAATGATATATGAAGGGAAGAAGATGCTCTGTCACGTGAAAGATATTTTTTAAAAATGCGAGACCGAATCAAATTTATTCTATAACTGTACCATAAAAATGTGAAAACCTGTTGCATGGACTGCTAATTTTCCGTAGTAAGCGCGGTATCAATTTCCGGCAAGAGACAGCGCGAGCATAGGACAAACAGCCATTGCAAAATCACAGACCCCGAACCCCGTAGTTAACATTCGACTCGCGTTCGGTTTACACCGCGTCGTAGGGTACACTGTATCAGCTCGATTACAGGGAAATCTCGATTGGCCTATATCGAAGCGGCCAGGAGCTGCTTAACGGGACGCGAATCTCGACGTTCTGCTCTCGAGATCCTGAAGCAAATGGCGTTAAATAACACTAACTCAAAGAGGTCCATTGCGGATTGCACCGCGCGCGCCGCGCCGGTGCAGTGCAGTGCGTCGATGCACACGTGCGGCCCCGGATCTTAATGCGTCGCCGGGGACGCGCGTTTCAGCCAATTAACATTCGTACAACCGGCGGAAACCGAAGCTAATTACACGGAAGCGTAACCGGCTCGAACCGCGCTGCTTTCGGCCCCGGAACCTGATTCGTAACATGTTCGGCACCGAAAAAAATGGAATTCCCCATTCCATAAAGATGATATTCGTTACAAGCACGTTTAAGAAAGTGATTCCAACAGAAAGAGTATTTGAACAATTATAAGTAAAGTCTCTAGAAACCTCGAGGCCATTCCAATCCGCTAAAGAATACACGGTCTCGTCCCCGGGGCTGAAATTAATAGCAGAATTAGATTCGTTCTTGCTGTCGTCGTCCAATAGCAGTCTGGCGACCCGGAGGTCCTGAACGCAAAGGCTTCCCCGGTCCTCGTTTCGTTCTCTCCCGGAAGAAAAAAAGGTGGAAGAGGAGGCAGAAGAGGTACAGAGGAGACGGAGAAGGTAGAGAGGAGGACCGAGGTGGAGAGAAGTAAAAGAGACAGGCGAGGAACACGAAATAACGGCCGTGGCCGGACCATTTGTCACTCCGCGAACGTCTCTCGCGAAGGGTCGCCAGGGATCAGAACGTATTCCGAGGAGACCACGACAAGTCGACCTCCAATTTGGCTGGGGACGAACACAGGTAACGGCCTGTACTCCCGATAGGATCTCTTCCTAATGTATTCGAGCGTTCTCTCTAGCCTGGTCTCTCGGTGTGCAAGCCAAGATAGATCCCACCCATCCCCCGCCTACTTCTCTTTCCGCGCTTTTCTTTCCCTCACGGCAACCGCTTTTCCCTTTGAAAAACCTTCACGCTCGATAAAACCTGGCGCTGGCCAGGAATCACGATCTCCGGCCAAATTGGGAGCGACCGTTCCGGACGGATCCCCGGCTGCGGCCTGATGTCTCTCCGGATGGCTTCCGGCTTTAAGAACGCCACGTTCCACGGGACAGGCCGATCATCCTTTCAGACCCGTGAACGGTGAACGCTTCAACGGGATCCCTCTTTTTGCATGCACACGGAGAAATCCCTGGGAGATGGTTACTCGCACCATATCGTTGATGAGAGGTCCGCGTTTGAATTTTGGGGTGCGACCAAAGCTGCGTTCATCGAAACGGTTGCTCCGTGATTGTAGAATTTTTACCAAAAGGTTGAATAGCCGGAATCACCTGGAACAGGTATAAATTCATTCAACACCAGTCCCCAAAAATCACGAAACTTCAACAGATCTACTTTTCCCTGTCTGACCACAGACTCATTCTACTAGCACGACCGTATTTCCCCCTATAAGAACCAATGACTCGTATCACCTCTGCTTGCCGCACTCGCGGTTCCGATCACCTGAAACCAGCTCCACATTTACCGGACAGGTGTGAAATTCGTTTTCCGGGGGCACGTATCACGAACAATTTTTCCCCGGCGCTCGTTGATCCACTTTGACGCGGAGGAACACGTTCCGTCTAGACGCCTCGGATCTCCGGATCCCGCCTGTACAAGAGATCCAGAAAACCCGCTTCCCTCTAATCCCATAAATTTTCATGACGCTCCGTAGAACAGGTTGGGAGCCGAATTTCCTGTTCGGTTGGCATTGAGGTTCGATGGGGGACCACTTCTTTCTCGATCTCCGTCGAGACCGGACCTCCTCGGAGTCCTCGAGGCTGGCACGTACCCGGGAACGGTCCATTCTGTGATCTCGCGGATATGTTAAATTGATCGTGGACAATAAGAGGAAGGTTTCTTGCGGTGTTCCAGACCGGATTCCTGAAAAAGGTCGTCGCCGTCGGAGTTAAAGGGCTGCCCTCGTCGGCTCCCCCGCCGCGACCGCTTCTACAGGGACATTAATTTTCGACTCGGCACATCCTCTCCTTTTCTCCCCCTCTCTCTTCCTTTGGGCATGTTTATTCAATTCCTACCGAGTGTTTCTTCCTCCCATGGACCTCCTTGGAAGTCTGCTCCACGTCATAATGGATTCTTCTCCGTCCACGCCTTATTTTCCCCGTTCCCCGACCGGCCCCGACTCCGTCTCGTGTTTTCCTCTTTCCCGGTCTCGTTTAAGAGCCCCAGACATGGCTTGATTTGTTTTTCCCTTTAACGAAATCCACGGGACAACACGGGAAAAGACCGAATTTTATCTGCTCCTTCCCCCACCATCCTATAGCCACCCCTAATCTGTGTCCCACACCCCTTCTCTGTTCTCCGGTACGGTTGCCTAGAGGAAAAACCGTGGAAAGAAAACATCCGGCACGACCGGCCAGGAACGTAAAGTATTTTCTTCGCGGCTAGATAGACTTTACATTAACTTGTCTCTTTTTCCGGGTGTTTCTCTTGCGGAGATTAACCGTGTTTGCGGCAGCCGCGGCTTTCTTTGCGGCACTTCTTTGCGTCCCTGGCTCAAAGGAGATGCGGGGGAGTGAGACTGCCATGTGGAGTTTAAGGATACTACCGTCGCGCGGCGTCGCGTCGGCTGAGATCGTCGTAACAACGTAAAATTCGATTTATCTTTTAAGCGGGACCTGGGAGGATGGGGATCTTGTTGGAAGAAAGCACTCTGCTTGGTACACGGTTCAGATGAAATTCACTGATTCTCTTTTGTCCTTAGGCTAATATTTTTGTTAAACGTACCAGCTGAATTATCCGAGTCCTTCAACGAGAATGTTTTTTCAACTGAAGACGGCGCAGAAGAAATTTATCTTCGAAGATTCAAAATTGAGTTTGGTTGCGCAGATTCTGTTTATTTCAAGTCAAGAGAAATTCTAATTAACGCGACAAGCCGACGAAAGCAACGGTAATTTCAACTTAATTACACTTCGTAATTAGACTCTCAGATTATACGAAATTCTTGAACACTCAGGACACTCGAAGTAGCAAATATTAGGTTGTGCAACAAGTTGAGTCGGTTTTTAACGCTAACCTAAAGTGCACGATAACAATAAAAGTAATTTCGTTAGCACTGATTTTCTTGCACAAACCATACATGAAGTAACGTATGGCGAACGGACAGATTTCTGAAATTCCGAGATCTTTTTGAACGATCGAAGAGTGCGACGAGCTGATCCAGTAAATCAACAAATCCGTTGCGGAGTACACAATGTATCAGAACAAGCCCATTCATTTTCAGCCGTATCAACAACCGACGGCACGGTATAATCAACGCGTCGCCGGATTACAGGCACATTACGTCGACGTTAATGAAACCCATAATTGGAAATTTTTCACGTGCGACGGTGCACGGTGCTCCGCGACAGCGATCACCATCGAGTTGAAATTACAATTTGTTCGAGCGGCCCGAAATTACACCTGGGGCCGTCGTGCGCCAGAAAATTTTCGAGTTTCACACCTAATTATTCCGCTGTCCGTCGGCGCGTCGAATTTCCCGTACACAGAGAAAAAACAGCCGACGACGCGACGGAATAAAATTTCATTTCGCGACGCGTCGCGCGCGATTCTCGAATTCCGTCGAGCAGATTCGATTCAACGCGCGCGAGAAACGCTTCGCGAGCGGATACGATTCGCGAGTTTCCTTTAAACTTGCGAGCGAGACTTTGTCCTCTTCGGGGGTGGAAAAAATCAAACGAAAAATTCCAGACGATCCGTGGTGCGTGCAAGCGACACGCGTTCTTCCGAGCTATTTATCGGGAATTGGTGCGCACACCCCTTACGCCCCATTTCCACGTTTCCACCAGGCCTGACTACCCCCGTTCTTCGCTTCAAGAACACACGTGGTGACAGTAACTTTCCGACGGCAACGCGGATGCAAATTCAACTAGAAGCTCATGTTCCAACGTGTACCGCGGACGTGATCGGCTTTAATAACTTCTGAATTCTGCATTGTGCTAAAAGACTATGTACACTCGATCGCAAAAGTGTAGCAAAACGTAGAAGAATGTGGAGGTCACCCTGCGGAAAGAATTTAAGGGTTTTAAACAGAAAAAATACATTAACATATTACAATATTTATTCTGCACGGAGATCCGCAGTCTAGACATTACCAGGGCCGGATTAAGCCCCGTAGCAGGAGTAGCAAATGCTACGGGCCCCGCGCTTTTGGGGGGCCCTGCACCATACAAACAAGGGCCGATATATGAGCGCCTGTCTATGCCAGGGGCAGAGTTGGGCATTAATCGATTAAAATTTTAATCATGATTGATTGATTAATGTGTACGATTAAAAAAAGAAATCGTAGAAAAATCGGCGATTGATTCAATCGATTGATGAAGTTAATCGTCAATCGTTGATTAAACGAAGAAATCGTCGAAATATCGGCGATTGATTCAATCGATTGATTTAATCGTCAATCGTTGATTAAAAAAAGAAATCATCGAAAAATCGGAGACTGATTTCATCAATTGTTAAAGTTAATCGCCGCCACACGGTCTATCCATACATTGTAATAAGGAGGGAGAGAGAGACAGAGAGAGGGAGCAGAGAACGGATGGAGAATTGACAGAAATAATAATATATTTCAACAAAAACATGTTCATTTTCAATAGTTTTTTTTTTAGGAAATCTCTTATGAGATTTAATACAACATATAGTACATTGCAGTAACTTTGTTTAATGTTAAATGCTACGATGGTCGTAGCTTTCCAGGAAAATAACTTCAAACATAAAAGCACGTAAACAGAGTTTGTATTATAGACCAAATGACAATACGCCTAAACTCAGATTACATTTTTTTCAGTACTCATACAGTTTTGATTACGTATTTCATTTCGAAATTTCAGCAGTTAATCATTAATCAATTATCCGATTGACGATTAATAATCGCGTTAATCGCAATTAACGATTAATAAGTATTTAATCGTTAACCGCAATTAACGAGTAAACTAGGAGATTAATTGTTAATTGCGATTAACGATTGAAGTAAACATTTAGTCGTCAATCGTTGATTAATTTTTTGCCCAACTCTGGCCCAGGGGGCACAGATAGTTTTCCTAAAAAAAGCTCATTCATTGTGGTTGCCGCAAAGGTGCGCTACATTTACACACGAGCGGCCCTGTTGCAAAGCCTTGGGCCCCGCCATAACATTTGCTACGGGCCCCGCGCTTGCTTAATCCGGCACTGGACCTTACCAATGCCATATGAACCCTGCCATGTCAGCAGTATAATAATCCTCGTCAGCGTTCATCCATCGAAGTCACCATCCCAATCGTTCCGTTCTTCGACTTTCTGTCTCGATGTATTCGGCTTGTACCGTACGTCGTTCTCTGACCAAAATCAAATTCTATTCTCGATTTCCTGTGCCGACGGTGGTCACAGGAGCGGATGGAGATGATAGGGGCGGCGTTCCGTGGAAAAATAAATTGCGCGTCCACCGTCGGATCGGAAGTTCACGTCGGAATATTGATTCCGGGTGCTGGCCGCCCCCGCTGTCGGCGGGAGGCGACGTCGCAGAAAGAAAAGACGACTTTTAACCGATACACGTGCACGAGTCGCACGTGTACACACACCTGTGCGTCGACCGATGGCTTCCCAGCGTCTTGGATTCGCGTACCCGTCTCGTCTCGTCTCTTCAGGGGGATGATACCGTTTCCACGGGACCGGAAGCCGATTCGATTCGATTCCATTCTTCGATTCGAGGGAAGAAAAGGAACAGCCTACTGGCAGGGCTCTCGCACGACCGACCACCGAATCGTTGGATAAGCATCGATCCCAGAACGAGGGGATATTTGATTGGCCACAGATATATTTTTAAGAGGCGGCACACGGTGTCCCATTGTCGACTACCGGCCAGCGTGAACCGATAAGTAGACTGCGGATAAGAAGTGACGATACCATTCCACCGGATTTCATCCACATACCAATCTCGCTATTTGCTATCACAACGTCACCTGGTGGCTCTAATCACGCGATCCCAGCGGAGCCTATGTCTAGCAAAGTTCTCCTAGGGTTTTAGCAGCGGTCATACTTAGCATACCGAGAGGTGGCCAGTCCATTTGATGTGGTCAGGACCTAAACCTTCTGAACTCCGTCAGCCCGTGCCGGCGCGGCGTCGGCCCTAGCCCTGCATTGCGGGGGTGTCGGAGGGATGAAATCCGGGCTCGGGGTGGTGCGGTGCGTTCAATTCAGCCTTACCGGTATCTTACAGGCCTGCCCGGCAGGATATTGCAGGCTGTAGGATGTTTGACTTGCCAAGTAAACCGCCGTCAACCGTTCCCGCGCCCCCGGACCGACTCTCCACCCCCGTACCAACCACCCCCACGTCGTTTCTCGTGTTCCTCTCCGATATCCACGTTCCGCAGTTTCTGCCAGGCGTGTTCTAATAAGGGATATTATACCGCGGCTCTCTTGCTCGCCCCGAATAAGGGGCGTGGAGGGTGCAAGGGGAAGGGTGAACCGTGAGCGAAACGAGAGAGGGACAACTTTGTCTTGGCACTGGCTGGCGCTACGCTAAATTGCGGCTTACCTACCCTAATTAATTTCGGCAGATTTATATCTCCCGAACTGACGCTCCCGTGGAGAGGGAGGGTACGAACCCGTCACTCCGTTGTCGCGCAGATACGCAGCCCCTTTTCCTGGCCACCCCCGTATACGGGCGATCGGCCACGCTGGAAACCCGAGGATCGAGAGGGTGAAAATTGCGTGGGCAACGACGGGCTAGGGTTGCAACGGGACTCTATCAAGTCAGGGACTATGGGCATCGGCTACGGTTTCGTTTATCTTTCGGGGTAACTCTGATGTGCGGCGTTCTGGAATATCGTCGTTGGTTTTAACTAGAATCGATTTAGGTGTCAAAATCTTTTAGGTGTTTCGAGCCCCTGGTGGTCTTAATCCGGCACTGGACATCATCCTAATTTGAACCCGACGTGCGCCAGGTCCGATCCTCGTCGAAAGCTGTCCGTATCCTAATCCGTGTCACCGATCCGCCAACAGCACCGAAACTTTCGATAGAATCGATCCACGAGATCCTCGTAGCTACAAGTTCGCAAACAAGCCGCGCGTACCCGCTCACGAGTACTAATCCAGGCATGAACCGAACGATAAAATTCCTCCGTGTACCCGTCGCTGCGAAGGCGGGTGCACGAAGCGACGACGCGTCGCGTCGCCGACTGCCAGGGAACAACTTATCCCTGTTATGAGAGGAAGACAAGTAAATTTGACAGGCGAAGAGGAGGTGTCGAAAGACGACAACGGCAACAACCCCATCGGCGTCGCAACCAGGCGCTCCGCGAAGATGTCTGCAGCACGAGAAGATGTCTGCGACCGGATGTACGGACGTACACCCCCGCCCATGAGTCACTGGACATCCGGCTGTGCCGAGGAAAACGCTGAAACGTTTGCATCGCGGACTTTTCAACTCGAACGCAGGAAAGAAAATGATTTTTCGGAGAACCATTGGATTTTCTATTGTATTCTTCGAAGGAGTTGAAGAACTACCCTTGAAGATATGACAAGGAAGAATACAATTAAAATGTGAAGAAAAGGGAACTGATTGAAAGAGAACGGAATAAAATGTATCGCCATCCATCATCCATTAAAAAAATACTCGACGGTCTCCAAATCAGACCACGGTCAATGCACAGCCCTTGAGCACCCAATAAAACCCTAACGAGCCATCGTAACGCATAAGTAATCGTCGATTACAGACCATTCAATCAAACTCACGGGAAAAAAGAACTGGGAGAGACCAGTTTCGTAGCCTCCTACGCGGAAACTGGTCTCGTCTCGATCTGAAAAGAAACTGTTCGATCCAAAACTCGTTCCTCTGCATACAGCTACTCTCCCCACGTCAGAATCATATGTCATCATTACCAGCAAGGCACGTCGATGTCGGATCCGTCGATTTGTCAAAGGAAACGCGCCTGCACCCCCGCAGACGCCGGCAACATTAAAAGACCCGACAATCCGTGGAGTTCGTCCTCGTAAGAAGTTCGCGCCTCGTCGTCGACGTCGACCCTTTAATAATCTGCCCTTTCTCCTTTGGGAACGTGTAACTTTACAAAGTACCTAGTTCTGTGTTGAACTAGGCTAACTTTCTAGGTTAAATTTCACTGTGTGAAATAATTCTTGGTTTGGTGGATGTTGTTGAAATTTTAGTAAAAGTCAAATTTTAGGAGGATACGAGACAACGTTTAGATCAAAGACAAAGAGGTTAAAACAACGAGCAGTATTACACGAGATACAGTATTGTAGAAAATTGCTACGTCACAGGGTTTCGACGATTTTCAAAGTCACCCGACAAAAGTGGCGTCATACATGGCAGCCCAGTTTCCAGCCGAATTCCAGCGAGCGAAACCGAAACCGAGGAACAAAGGAGTACGGGGAAGAAACGCAGGTGGGTGTGGGTGGTTGACAGAGCGGTAGCATTTTCGTTTATTCATATTCAAACGGGCGGAGAGATCCGCCGGTGGGATCGAGCCATCCGCAAAGGATTTTCCGCGTTTGCAAATTGCAGGGCTGCAGCTGCAATGCGGCTATCACCGGTTGGAAAATCGAGGAGGGGGTTTAGCAAGGGTTGGAACTGACGTAGGCCAAGGAACGAGGGACCATCAGGCCAGGAGTGGGTGTGGAAAAGAGGGTGGAAACGGGAGGGCCTTCGTTAGAAGCCGTCAAATTAACGCGAATCGAATTAAACGGGTGTACACTCCGGGGCCCCGAAGTCGGAAATATCTTCCGGTTAACTCGGAATACCTTGGTGCAACGCTCTGCCACCCACTGAAACCCCTTCCGCCACCCACGCAGCCCATTCAGACCGTTCCGCCCGTTTGCTTTTTCCTTTTCTGCACGAGTGATCGCTCGGAAGCGTGCCGTCGAAAGAACAAGGGTCCTGGATAGGGGGTGGATGAGAATCGGGGGTGTGGAATAGTGCGGATACGGGGTGGAAGAGTGCGGGGAAATCAAACGTGCACACCGTTCCCGTGCTCGTCTTGCCGCTGTTACACGGAGACGCTTCCTCGCGATGTTTGCTGTGAAAACATGTGCCCTCGTCGTCGACGGAGACGACGATGACGACGACGACGACATGGACGACGTGGACGAGCGCACACTGCAAGCATAGGCGAGGGGAATAGGACCAGCCACCGGGAATATTATATCCCCAGCACACTTCGATACTCGCCGTCACATTCCGTTCACCCGACCCCGCACCCTACGCTCGACAATGTTTCGAAATTCTTCTCGCCGCTATGTACACTCTCGGACAGAAGTTTCGAACGCCTTGCTCCGCTGAATGGGGACGTGGAATTTTGTGTATGTGTGCATAACCTACTTATTCGCGCACGTATCAAAAAATATTTTCTATTGAAGAACAAGCTAAAATCTAAAACGGCGGGGGTGTGTGGAATGAACGTTGGGAAAACAAAAGAGGAAATTTTTTTTCATTTCGCGTTTCCTTGGGAAATAAATTCGACAATTTATCGAGTACACGTGCACTTGGCTGCCTCCCAACCGAATACTACAATCGCCAGCCGGTTATTCTGCACGCGGAAATCTGTAAAAAATGTAGAACAAAAATCGTTCATTTAGAACTCCGTGTTCCGCAAAAATCCAGTTTCGAAATTTCGACGTAACATGTTCGCGAGCTCGACATTTTCGAAAACAACGTACCAAACAAATCAACGTTACATCGCACTCTTTTTTTTTTTATTGAATTTCGTATATGTGTGGCATAATCACCTTCCAACTGTACGATTCATTCGACAGTCGGGGCGTGTACTCAGCGAGCGGTCAAACATAATTTCGTCGAAATTAAATGTCGTTTCAACGAATTTCATTTCGCGGTTCCGCATGACTTTTTTATGCGCTGCCTAAATCGTTCGTCTCAATCACACCATTTAAACAAATATGCTAGCAAGAATTTGTACCAGCATGTACGCAACATCGTTTCATATGAAATGATGTTCAAAGGTACATTTAAAACACAAACATTAAAACCGCAATAAATTGAAGTACCGCAGATATATGTAACCCGACTCAGTCCGACCTCAAATATTTACCCCATTAAAATTCACGCCATCGAACGCCCCCTTGGGGCTCTTAAACGGCAACATTCTTTTCCCACAATACCCTCAATTTCGCCGGTGAATGGAGCCAATTCCGAATGCGTATTAAGATGAAAAGTAGAAGTCGACAGGTAGTAGCGGCAGTCTGAAAAGAATCGTGGAACGGCTCGATTATCCAGAAAATCGGGGCTAATTTCGCGGGTTAATGGGGAACAGGCTCGTTCCTCGTTCCCGGTACCTTGTTCTTCTCCGTATAAGGTTGCTGGTCCACCCACGAACCCATCGGGAACACTCATTTGTATCCTGGCACTTGTATTTCGAAACGATACATTGCTCTCATTATCCTTTTATTTTTCCGGCAATTATTTACAAGTTTACTCTCCTCTTTCCTCTTCTTCGGCTTTAATGACCTTGAAGTATATTGTTTAAACAGTTGCCGTCGTTTCTTTGCACCTTTCCGCGAACCAGCCGAACAAAGGGCACCGATTGCCATAAATTGCCATGCATTGGTTCGCGTGCCACTGCCCCCCACCCTCCGGGGGGTTGGCCACCCCCTAAACCCCGTGGATCGATAACACTTTCTGCGAGCAGGATTCAATTTGGCGAAATTATCCTTTTCTTGTTGGGAAGTAATTTCATAGAACGTCGGATCGATAATTGCTGAAACTCCGAGGCGGTGGGCTACCGGTTTTAGGTAAATGCAACGTTGATTGCGGTAAGTTCATTAACCCTTTGCAGGGTGTGTATAAAATTGCTACTCTTGCTCCCCGTCTCCCTCTCGAAAGAGGAACGAGCCATTGCAATTTCGGATTGTCGGTCTGGCGGTGGGGGAGGGTGGTGCGACTTAGTTTCCCAGGTTGGCCCCGGAACGCCGTAGAATTTTCATTATGGAGATTAATGGATTTTCTTAGCTGCGGTTCAAGCGTTAATGCCCTGTTCTTTCGTTGAATCGCAATTTGCAATTCGCCGGGTAGAAATGTGATTAAAATTGTCACTCGCGGCGTCGAGGCGCGCTTTCTCTCTCTCCCTCTCTCTCTCTCTCTTCGCGATTCTTGAGAAGCAAGCTACTAGATTATTTAAGCAGAATTGTACTTCGGAGAGGCGAAACACAGCAGAATTTCAATTACGAGGATTAATTAGCTTCCAACCGAGCTTCTGATTTTAGAATTAATAACTCCGCTGAACGGCAACGAGTCGCCGCGCGTTCGGCCAGAATTTTCATTGTGTGTCTCTTTCTTCGGACGAGACCCAGTTTCGCTTTGGCTTCGCGGGGCTGGATATTAATTAGGACAATTTATAGCCATGCTCGATTTAATTTAAATCGTTGCCAATCGTCCATACACACCGTTCAATCAATGCGCTTTCCTCCCATCGACGACGATCATTAATTCCTCGGATCAGTCGCACACAGAAATGTAGCATCTCGAATAAATCGCTGTTATTATAGAAATTTCTCCCCCACGGTGACGTGCCGATACAGTTTTCAATATAAATCGGGAGCTTTTTTTCGTTAAACAATTCAGTGCATCTCGTTTTCGAGTCAAGTGCTGCAACACTAAATTAATAAACGCGGAATAAAATGTACATTCGTGACTTCGGCCGGGAATTGTATTTATACGAATGAAATTTCATTCGCGAAATCAAATAACGCGATCGATGGTGATGCGAGTAACTGCATTCGGTGACGTCGTAATCAGCGGAATTGCTGTAACCTCGGGATTTTTTTCAACAAAACGCGAAACGAAGTTAGAAATGTCGAATCTAAAAATTTCTGGCGGACTTCGGTGAGCCGTTTAACTTTAAAAGAATGTTAAACTTCCGTCAAAATTAAATGGAGAAATAAAAAACGGAGCGACCCGCGAGAAATGGCAGCAAGAGCGTTGAACAAACGAAGAAAGTAGACCGGCCTCGGCTACTTACTTTCGAACGGAGAATTCACGGCGTTATCCCCTCAGAATAAATAAAAGGTGTCCTTCTCGCGAGGTACCGTTTCGGTTCGCGACTTCCGTCACCGGAAGTAAAAACGGTCCCGTGCAAACACCGGGAAGCGGGGGTGTTAACTAAAACAATGTAACGCAAACAGATTAGCCCACGATGAATTTCGGTTAGCAGCTCGGCAGCGCGGCGCGCGCGTTCGTATTTATACAAAGTAGTTCATGTCTCGGCTGTTTGACGAGAGAGAAAGAGAGAGAGAGAGAGAGAGAGCTTCGTTGTTTGAACGAACGGCCGACCGGGATGTATTTACTTTACTCTCCGCCTTGTCACTGGCCATTTCTCTTCCGCGAGCAATTACGCCCGACGATTTGTGTTTCGCCGCTTAACATATTTGTTAATGTCAACGCCGGCCATCGGCGCGGCGAGACGGCGTCGATCGAAGACTCGGAGCTGCTCGGAGCTCTTTTCTTAGCACTCCGGTTCGCCAGCGCCATTTTCTTTGCAGCGAAACGGAAGGTGTTCGGCTGAGAAACAAAGCGTTTACGACGAGGCAGAGGCATTGGCCTTTTATCACGGCATCGGGAGACTTGTTGAATCTTGGAAAGAGTCCACAAGCTGCAAAAGCGATCCGACGCTCCGGAGATATAAATTGCTTCGTTTGATTTGTTTGACACGGGACATTTCGCTTCGACGCGGAATGGCGATGCTCGTTTGGAAACTTTCGGTAACTTAAAATCAGTTTTGATTGATTCCGTGTGTGTACGCAGAAACGGGTGTGCGTTACGGAGAAAACACCAGTCTAATCGCATTATGATCTAGTACACGGGGTTCGCCACTTCCGAATGCGTGTCCCAGCATTAAATCGTTAAGCGGCTTACGCAACGGCCGTGTTAATTCTAAGGAACGTTAACTGTCTCGCGAGCATTCCCTAAAATAGTGCGAAAAGTGAGGCACGTTTCGTCTGGTTTAACGCGACGACCAATTAAACACGATCTCCTTTCGGGAAGCTGTAATTTCACGCGGAACTTCTTCAATCGAAAAGACGCGAAATGGCGGACCTCGAATGAAAACGTGTCCGTGAATCAATTTCCAGGGAATATTAAACGAGCGAAATATTTCATACGAAACGTGCAGTGATGCAAAATATACACACATTTTGACAATTTCAGTGAATCGAACTCTGTAAAAGTCTCTGACAAATATTACTATGTACTGATGAAATAGCAAACAATTCGACTGGTGATTGTATGGACGCGCAACGTAGCCCATTCTGCGAAGTACAATAAATCGGCCGGTGTATAATTAAACTGCTGAACTTTATGCATTTATAGCGCGCAAAACATTTCATAGATATTAATAAACTCATTACGATCCGTAGCATTTCATTTCTCGGATTTCATTTGACGTGTCTCGGAGCCATTCGAAAAAATAAATTTCATTTTACCTGGACTTCTCGATGAATAAAATAAAACTGTATGTTTACGTCGATGATAATAATAGAAAAGCGTTGTTGTCTGGTTCCGTTGCGAACGATACAATCCAGAACAGCATGTGAAAGCAAAATCACTGACACGACACGATAAATAACAACGTTACGGAATTCTAGGAACGAAACGGTGGATTTATCGCAAGGTGCAAGGGGTTAATGTGCAGCGATACAGAACGCGAGATTAGAAAAAAAAAGGAAACGAGCAGTTTATGTGCAACAATCGATGGCTGACCGATTACGAAACGGAACAACTGTCTCTTGGAACTGGTGTTAGCAGGCTGAGACGACACGCGACACGTAGCGTTTGCTTTTTCCTGTGCGCGACACGGTTGTGAAGCGTAATCATGCGAGGAGATAACGTCGGGTGTCACCGGACCATTTTCCGTGAATGATCGCTGCCATTATGCATAAAATTGTCGTATAGACGTATCCGCACCGAGTAACACGTTACTCGCAATTAACCGTGCGTTAGTTCCGCCTAATATACTCCGTCAGCGTTCGACATATTTCCACGCTGTCGTTGAATGCGTCGACGCTTGAAGTTATCCAGGACCACCTATGCTGGACTCCTTTCAATCTGGACGACGACGGCAACAAACAGTGATTACTTCTGACACCGGAGTCCCCGAACACGCTCCAGCAAACGTGGTTGCCTAGTAGGCGCTTCAGTCATGATTAGACTGCGGATCTCTATGCAAAATAAAAGTTTTTCATTGATTGTGGGAAGTAGGAATAACATAAAAATTGATTTCACCCGTCAACGAGTTTAATATAAATATTTCGCCCAATCAATTTCTTCACAAATGCATAAAGATCCGCAGTCTACCGATCAGTGTGTACGACGTCTCAACCCGTCCGCGTTTAGCACGGTTGTCGCGGTGGGGCACGCGCGGCAAATTCGATTCCCTCGGCGCGGCGTGCGAGCGTGGGCCCGTTGAACGACAGGTGGAGGAAAAGACCAAAGAAGAAGAGAAAAAATGGTGGGGAAGAAGATGGAGAAGGGAGAACGATGCCCGGGATCCCGGTAATATTCCGGCGAGACAAAACCCTTGGCTGCCGCTCATTACGATCGGCCGCTTGGCGGGAGTATTTCTTGAAAGCCGACTCGCCGTTCAACGGGACAGGCGTGAATGATATTCTGAAAAGCCGTTTGAGACAGCCGAGGGGGGTGCAAAGACGCGGCGCTGTCAGTGAATTACATTGAAGAGCCGGGCTGAATGACAGCATTTATCCGGTTGTAAGCCACAGGGACGCGTGGATGCGGAATAACCCGGCGAATAAACGCGCGGGCGCGCAAGAGAAAGAGAGAGGGAGAGAGAGATAGCTCGTACCTGCTGAAATTTCCCCTTGCCGGGGGTTAACGGGATTGCACACGGAAAATAGAGCAAAGTACACGGCACACCGTATACGCCGTGCCGCGCCGGCCCGGTTCAAGTGGATTATAACAAATTACGCGTATTAAACGCCGGAGCCCTCAAACCCCTTTTCTCGCTCCACACCCCCCGTTATCCTACGTGTGTCTGCTCCACGCGAAATCCTTATCGATTCCTTCGCCTTTTCCGGCTGTTACGGATGCGCGCCTGTTTGCGCCTGTACTCTCGCAACAATGAAACGGACGAGCCACGATAACCCCTTGCATTATCATTTCTTACGCGACTGCCCTCGTCGAAGTTAATGCCTCGTTAATTATTGCGTCGCGAGGAGTCGGGCGAAGTCGACTTCTGCAAGCTCAACACGCTTCCACTGAAATTTGCCTACGTTCTAAATGTGCGTTTGAATAAATGGCCCATTTAATGGTACAACCGATCATCCTGCTGCCTCGGTAATTTTACTAAATTTAAGTACTTTGTTTAACACTTGTCTCCCCATTGTATCAATTTAACCGGTAGGCTAAAATCCACCCGAACCCTGAATCAAATTTCCCGAACAAGAACCATCAAACTTTAACGACTCATAATCTCGAAAATGAATGGCCCACAACAGATATATCCGGCACCCGGTATACACACCGGCGTTCAGCCATCGGAATCGCATAAATCGTCGGTTCCTCCCGTTTTAATGGTCAATTAGTTTTATTCTATTCAGCAAAACAGCGGCGATAAATTAGCAATTGCCTGGAAAAACAACTGGACCAGAAGTTTTTCGCAAGTTGTGTGTCACCGGCGACGCGGTGCCGGCGCGGGTAGTTTTAATTACATTAATTATAGCGAACGCGCGCGAGCGTGGTAACCTGGTTACGATGGTATCGTCGTTTGTTTTCGTTCCGGTGCCGGTGTTCACGGCCCACTAAATCTCAAATCAACCACTCTGTTTTTCGCGGGAGGGTGTTAAATCTTCCGAATCGTGGAGGGAGAGAGAGAGAGAGAGTGAGAGAAAGCACCTTGCTCTCGAGGTTGTCATCGTTACGAGACGTTTTAGGGACTCCGGGATTCGTTCTTTTCCTGCGGGGCTTTAGGAGTTCTCGTTGTATCCCGGTAATGACGCGTTAAACCGGCTGCTGTAATGTTTCAAGCGTCGCCCGAGGCGTTCGCTGGCCGGCTATTAGTGACGGCTGTATCCTAAATTTAGCTCGTTATTAACCAGCACACTTTCCATAACGAGATACATTTCGTTTCCTCGCATCGCACGCACCCGCTAATAATTTCACGCGAATGTATCGCGCTAATTCGGCGGAGATTTATGGGTGCGGCAGTCGCGTTAATCGCGTCATCCGAGAGCTGGCAATTCTAGAATGAAAAACTCCAAGTGGCCATCGCATCGGTCAGCCGATTCGATCGCCGTTCGTCTATCGGCGAAGTGTGACAAATCGTGCGATCGGTATTGTCGAGGAGCAGCAGCAACAACAAGAACACAGGGCAATCTTTGCGCTGTAATTCACCCGAAGGTGGTAGGGGACAAGCGAAAGAAAGCGAACGGGGTGGGTCTGAAAGAAAAGTAAATTTCTGGAGCGTGGCATCGGCAACGTGATATGTTGCCCGGGGATATTCCGCGATCGAGAAACCGCTGGCGTTCGACTTTTATTGGACGCGAGACGATCTACTGGCCGGGTAACCGGGTGAATTGTCGTCCGTGGAGAATACCCGATGGGAGTTTTTGTCTCCCGGCCCGCCCGTAAAACCACTGTCGTCGGCGTAATTAAAAATCTAGCTGGCAAACAGGCGCGGTCCCGAACCATCGAGTTCTCCTGTCTCTCTCCCGCTCTCTCCCACTTTCTCTCCGTCTCTCTCCGCCTCGATCCACCCCCTCGTTCCCATCCGCCAAACCCCTCCGTTTCCCCGGAATCGGTGTTCGATCGACGACGACAAACAATGCTTTTAAATGGAACGCTGCAATTAAGCGCGGATATTGCAGCGATACGGGGAGACGTGGAATTAGTTGAATATCGACGGCACAATTTACCGAAACTTCGAATCGGCAGGCTATATCTCCGCGATTTTTCAGCCGCAGCGGTTCTTCCGAACGTCCTCGCGAATAATCGGCCGCGAATCGACGTGTCTGAATTTGCGGAGATTATCGGAAACGCGTGACGCGATCTACGAGACGCTTAGAACGTATCGAGGCTCGCCGGAAGCGACGGAATCTTCTTTACCGGCTCTGAGACGTTTTTCTTGAACAGTTTCTTATCGCTAGACTGCGGGTCTTTATGCATTTATAGCAAAATTGAATACATGAAATTCGAAATTGTTGGACAGTTTTCAAAATTGAAGATGTTACTATATGATCTCTGCTCTATTAAAATCGTTAAGGGAAGAAATAACATTCAATTCAGTTTCTATTTCTTGCAATCGACGCAGACCATTTTTAATTTGCATAAAGATCCGCAGTCTAGTTATCGCCATTCAAATCGTCGACGAATGTTGACAGGGATTTCGAGTTTCAGGATCGATTGAACCGCGAAATGGTCTGTCCGATTAGAGAGAAAGTAATATTGCGTGCGTCTGTATGCATAATTTCGCACTGTTCTCGGTATTCGCATACGTATACGTCTCCGCGTGTGTTTGATCAACGCCGAGAACGAGGATGACGAGGACAGAAGACTCTTCTCTGGTATGTAAATTCCGAGTCTATTTGAATTTTCATTTTACTGTGACAGAACTTCTCGAAATGAGACTGCTCTCGCGTCGCTTCGTATGTCTAACATATGAATAAATTAGTATTTGTAACGTCACGAAGAAGCTGATAATTTAAACATTGACGTCGTCCGTAGAGCCCGCGCGGAATTTAATTACCGGATACGAAATTTTCGTGCCGGCCGCGGCCCGGCTATTCCCGGATCATCTTTCATAGTGAGTTCTATTCTTCCTGCGGAAGTGATTCCCGGCTTCGTTACTCGGGGCAAATTTAAATTTAATTAAAATTTCTTTCGAACTCGCTGCTAGAAACCTAGCTCCGTCGTCGTTCTCCAAAAGACCATTCGTCTTATGGTGATACTTTTCCCATTTCTTTTTAAGCAAAACGCGTTACCATCATGATGGTCTATAGACATTAGCGTTATCATTTCGACCATTTCGCATCCGAATATAATCCATACATAAAGAAATCAAAGTGATAGTGCTTCGCAGTGTTCGAATAATTAAACATTGATTCACCAAAATAGGTATGCCAAGCTCTGAAACAGACTGGAACAAGTGTCCATCTCCTTATGGATATTAGTCCGAATTTCACGCACACCTAGTTTCTCGAACAGACCCTTAGACCGACAGATTAGAGCCTCTGGGAGCGCATCAGCTAAATTGCAACCCCTAGCCCATCCAGGCCGAGCAATCAACTAGGTCCTCCTCCACTTCCTTGGAGGATCCGCGATACACTTTCCCCGAGCGCATTAGCGGTTCACGGTGTACAATGGGGACGGGGCATAATCAGGAGAAGGAGCAACAATGAGCATTAAATCATTAAGCCCGCCGGACACGCGTTCGCGACAATAGAATTCCCGGGGACACGCGGTTGCCCATCATTCCTGGGGTATTATTCAGCGTTGGCTGGCGCAGTCTTGTTTATCCCGCGATGTTTGTTTCGAGACAGGGATCTGCCCGGTCTCTGTCACTTCTCTATAGGTTCGATTGTTTATAACGCGTATTTAGGCATTCACAGCTCGATGGAAATTGCCACAACGGCGTAGAACACGTACACATTGCGAATAGAATATTTTGGGGAAAATTGATCACTAGACTGCGGATTTTAGGCAGTTATGACAAAAATGGGAACGTACAATTTAAAAGAGTGGAGGTATTAAAAAGATTTAAGGACACCAGTGTATTAGTTGCACCTTAACAAGATGATAAAAGAAGAATGGAATTTTTATTTGGCTCCTGTGTCTTCCAATTAATGCAAACGTTTTTTCTTTTGCATAAAGATCAACAGTCTATTAATCACTGACACCGTCTCGACGAGAATGACAGAGTCCGGTTTCATTTTGATCACACCTCGCACATAATATCGGCGATTCCCTTCGACGTCCATGTTCGAAACAGCCGTGTTTCCCTCGTCATTAACCGGAAGGCGCGACAACGCTCCCGACGCGACGCCCACCGACGCCCACGCCTTTTCGCTTTTCTGCCACACAGAAGTCTTTCCGTCTCTCTCGGTCGATCGCCGATCGTCAGGCTTTACATCGGTAAGCGCAATTACCGGGGACCGGCTGACGATGCCACCAGACGCGAAATTAAATCCATTGTGATCCGTGATCGGCGCCCGCTCATTTGCATCCGCAGAGGCGAACCATTCTTCCCGCGCCTTCTTCAACGGATTTGTGCCGACACTAGCCGCCACGAGACTCTCAACCCTTAATCTCCGAACAGCGGAATCGAGTCGCCACACTGGGCATACCTGTCTACGGAATTTAATAATCCCGCCTATCTTCTATTGTTTTCCTTCGGGACCGTCTGGATTTTTTAATTCCACCCATTTTCGCGCCCTTGCAGCTCGGTGGATAATAATCAACAGCGTTGGAGTGCTTTCATGAAGAGTGCTAAGTGGTTCTGGGTCTTTAAGAATGCATATGTTTATGAATTAGAAACAATTGACAAGATGATCTACATTTGTAGAAACGAATGTTCATCTTTGCGAATTCATAGCGAACGATGGATGGCAGAACTCGATCAGAACAAAAATCTTCAAGAAGTCGTAAACCGCAAGGTTCCGCGAGGCTCGGGCGAATTTCATTTTACGATTTCTCCGCCGGAAGCGTTGATGAGAGAAAGAGGAGTTCCTTCTGATCTCGATTCTTCTAAATTTGTCCGAGAGAGCGTGAATTTGCATGGACTTCCTCCGACCCGCGCTAACAAACGCGAGCCGAAGTTTCCGTAATTTTTCATGTTCCCGTAGAATGCGGGAGCCGAAATCGAAAAAGAAGGATCCCGGAGTCCATCAAGATACGTCCGCGGGTAAAAGCCCGGCCGCGCCGTGGCCGAGGATACATCTTTCATGGATATTTTTCGATAAAGTTATCAATTATTGAGCGGGCCGTACGTGAGCGGAAAGGTGGATCAACTCCGGAGGTTTCTCCTTCCTCGCTCGCGAAATTCTCCGTCCGAAGAAAGTTCGCTGAATTTCCTCCGCCCCCAACCCAACCCATCGCGTGTCCGTCGACGTTGAAGAATTACAATCCGTTACCAAGCAAAACGCGAGGACCGTGTAGAGAAGAGGAGCACAAGTTCGCGTTAAGAGTACGCAACAGTTTTTAAGTCGTCGCGACCATCGCCGCGCCGCGCCGCTGTTATTGTTATACCCCCTTTGCGAACTTGAAACGCTGCTATTAATTCTCAGGCAGGAGGTAAGAGGTCCGCGAACTTCCGAATGGAATTCTTCTAACCGCGGAAATGTTCAGCTTTTCAACCTTCTCCTCTGTTTTAATTGCTCGCGGCTCTCGCTCGTAAATAGGCAACCACTCATTACGATGTATACCATTGTTCGGAAATTTCGAGCTTTCTTTCCCTCCTCCGATTTTAATTGCTGGCGCATTCGTCTTTGGAAACGCGGGTCTTTGAATATCTAAATACAGGGTGTCCCAAAATTCCTTCAACAGCCGGAAATGGGAGGTTCCTGACTTTATTTGAAGCAACATTTTCCTTTGTGAAAATGTTATCCGCGGCTTTATTTAGAAGTTATTAACGAAAAACACGAACCAATCAGAGCGCGATCTAGACGCGAGTTGGCACAGTCTAGTCGGCGCGCCAACTGTCTATTGGCTGACTGTGCCAACTCGCGTCTAGATCGCGCTCTGATTGGTCCGTGTTTTTCGTTAATAGCTCCTAAATAAAGCCGCGGATAACATTTTCGCAAAGGAAAATGTTGCTTTAAATGATCTCAGGAATCTCCCATTTGCGGCTGTTGAAGGAATTTTGGGACACCCTGTATATCGCAATCACATTTCACCTTTTCAGTAATTGTAATAAAAATCAAGCAACCGGAAGCCATGAAAAGGACACGGCCGTGTCTCGTCGCTGAGGAATCCTGCGCCGCGGATCGTGGAAGGATCGACGATCGCAAAAATCGAGACCGTCTACTCGATTATCGTTTCAAATGAAGAACTGAATGAAGCGGGGGCCATAAGTGCAACCGCGTGGGCGGTTGTATAAATACCTTGGCCCCTCTGCGTCTGAAGAAGGCACGCGCATAAAGCGACGCGAAAAAACGAGGACTCGTGACGAACGGTTCGGAGCGAACGACCAAGACAGAGAAGATCCAAGGAAGATGGCGGCAGAGAGACGATGCGGGAGGAACGAAGAGGATGGAAAAAAGTGACATAGGGTGGGTGGCTCTCGAAGGAAGACACACGGCGCGGCACGGCGAGACACCGTGGCCATGGACGAATTAATGGCCTCCTCTCGAACCCGGGGACAATTATCCGGGGGAATTTTATTTAGCCCGCGAGGACCGTCTTCCCGACGTCAAAATATTTCCAGCTTCCTTGATGATCGACCCCGCCTCAGGTTTTTTTTTCTGCGATGGCACCGAGCCAAGGTTCTCTTCGTCTCCCATCCTCTTCCTCTTCGTCCTCCCGTTTCCTTTTTTACTCGCCTCGGATTATACACTCGGCCCCGGGAAATGTATCGTACGGCTGACAACTACATTTTTCGACACGCGCGTCTTTCATGGGGAATAATGGGCCTCGATTCGCCGACCGAATGCGATGGGATTGCGTTCCACGATGAGAGATTTATTTCTTCTGATGGGATCGGGAATATTGTTAAACGGGGAGGGGTGAATTTATCTTTTTTGCTTGAGAAGCTGAGTTTGATTTCGACGGGGTTCGTGTTTTTTCGTGGAATTCATCAGAGGAGATGGACAACCCATTTGAAACAGTTCACCGTTAAGCTGTCTCCGATAACAAATTAACAAAAAATCGGCTTCTGGCGGTATTATCGCCGAACATTTTTCCACAATTTTCCGTGCGCAGTAATTCTTCCCTGGAAGAGTATGGAAGACTTCGATATCCCAGCAGAGGCGTGGAGCCCTCGTTCCCACCGCACAGCCTGCTTAAATCCGGCGATATTCCGCCCTCGTACATGCCAAACAATATCCTCATCATCCTCCGATCAAATCAGACGACCCTGTCAATACCTCTCTATAGAACCGACAGCCTTATCCGGTCTCGATACGTCGTACCGTATCATATCCATCCGCGGAATGGATTCTTCAGCGTTTGATCAACTTCCGATGGAGGTCGATCGTTCGGAAGCCCCGACGGTTATTGTCCCACGTACATCAGATACTATTCGATTATCGACTCCCCGGGGGCCGTTTCTCTGGGATAGATAGATAGAAGGCCGAAGGTACACCCTAACAGCCCAGCCCGGTTTTTCCTTCGAATAGTTGCAGGAATTCTCTTACTTATTTAACGCGCATTTACTTAGTGCCCTCCCGAAGGGAGAGAGGTCAGGATCCGAACCATCTCACTCTCTCGCCATTCCAAGTTTTACGATTCCGCTTAGAACACGTTCAAACCTAACCCAGACCTATCTTCGGAGCAAGGGGATGCTTCCTTCCAAGCTGGCCCTTCGAAGATTAAATGGGTCAGTCGATTATGTGGGTCGACGAGCCTGCGTTTTATGGCAACCAGCTCCACGGGCCGTCTTAATTGACTTTTTCTATGGAATTGACCGACAGAGCTGTCTATGGACTGCAGGGGCCTTCAACTGTGTGAACCAATGCTTCAGAATTATATCGCAGCTCCTTTGAGCTCTGGACAAAGGCACTTTAGCTTTGCAATGTGAGATTGAGGAGTAATTAAAGAGCTGGTCGTTGGAGTTCTTTGCGTGAGGATTTTCCGTAATTTTCTTCGAATGAGGAGTCTTTGAGAGGTTCATAAATAGAATAAGAATTTGCAGAAAGCTGTCCGCAGTGTAACAATCCATATACAGGGTGTCTCAAAATTACCTTAGTTTAATGAAATGGGAGGTTCCCGAGATCATTTCAAGCGACATTTTCCTTTGAAAAAATGTTATCCGCGGCTTTGTTTAGAAGTTATTAACGAAAAACACGGACCAATCAGAGCGCGAGCTAGACGCGAGTTGGCACAGTCGGCCAATAAACAGTTGGCGCGCCGGGCCGACTGTGCCAACTCGCGTCTAGGTCGCGCTCTCATTGGTCCGTGTTTTTCGTTAATAACTCCTAAACAAAGCCGCGGATAACATTTTTGCAAAGGAAAATGTCGCTTGAAATGATCTCGGGAACATCCCATTTCATTAAACTAAGGTAATTTTGGGACACCCTGTATAATATATGTGTTGGTTTTGTTCTTTGATTTTATGAAGGCTGCTTCTATACAGGGTGTCCCAAAACTCCTCCAAGTCCGGGAAATGGGATGTTCCTTAGGTCATTTGAAGCGGCATTTTCCTTAGCAAAAATTACCGCCGCGGCTTTGTTTAGGAGTTATTAACGAAAAACACGGACCAATGAGAGCGCGATTTGCCACAGTCGGCCAATAGAGAGTTGGCGCGCCGGGCCGACAGTGCCAGCTCGCGTCTAGGTCGCGCTCTGATTGGTGAGATTGGTCTGTATTTTTCGCTAATAACTCCTAAACAAAGCCGCTGCGGCCATTTTTGCAAAGGAAAATGTCGCTTTAAATAACCTAAGGAACCTCCCATTTTCCGGACTTGAAGGAGTTTTGGGACACCCTGTATGCAAAAATTATCTTTTCTTTCTCTCTTCTCGCGCCCGAATTTCAATACAAGCGGAATGGGTCCGCGTATCTGTAGCAAATTGTTTTTGTGTTACGAGGACGACCGATAAACAGGACTTCGGAGTCGGTAGACAAAATTCTCAACTCCAACTCCGACTCCAACTTCTCTTTTTTTTACCTCCGACTCCGAATCCGACTCTCCAAATTGAAAAAAATATGTACTCAAAATAATTAAGTGTTGTAATACAACTGAATAAATAGTTGAAATATTGTATTAAAATCTGAGAATATGGAATAGATAACTCTGATACAACACAACACTTGTTTGTTACTTTCTCACTTTCAGGAAATAGTTAGAAAATACTACTACCATAACTTTAACTGTTTCTCCTCTACATAGTGCCGAGGTATATACATATACAATACGTCTATACTGTAGATCGAATATTAGCAATTTATTTATGTATACTTAAATCTATTAATGATTTATAAACAAAAGAGCCACAGTTGGAGTCGGAGTCGATATATTTTCTTCCGACTCCGGGAGTCGATACATAGCTTTTTCTAACTCCGGCTCCGACTCCAGTGATTAGCAATTACTCCCAAACTCCGACTCCGACTCCACGACTCCGACTCCGACTCCGAAGCCCTGCCGATAAAGTCAGTAAATTCGCGGCGAATTCTTCGTGTACGACTGCCAGTCTCAGTGTGTCATTCGACAAGTAAAAACATGCCTTCCTTGTGCTAATAATATATACCAAAGTGAAATAAGCGACATATTATTTGCGTGTGTTTATTTCAAATGCCATAACCGAATAATATGAACTTGGTCCAGACTTTCGGACAAATAAATGCCAAGTGGTTCAACAAACAAAGTCTCGCGAGAGTCCACGGTCGAATGAAATATAAACTCGATCTCACGACATCCGTTCGGTTGTAAACGACATCATAAAACGTCCGGTGTAACGTTTGTCGTCGCAGCTAATGAAGGAGCACGCTCGCGCACGTGGTGGACTTCTCCGCGGCGATAATTAATGGACACCGCAATTACACGTCCTGGGACCGGTCCGGTTATCAGGTTTTCTTCCTGATGCGATAAAATATTCGCCGGCGAAACAAAATCGGCCAGGCACACGCACGGTAGGGTTTTTTTCCCGTATAAATTCTGCTCGCTGGCGCGTGAAGGAAACGAATGCGGCGAAACGTTAATTGCTTTTATCTGGAAATCGATATACACGCTCGGGTTCGCTAGTTTCAACGGGACCCCTTGATACCACCGGCCTCGACAGGTGAAGGGTGCAACGGTGAAAAAATCGGAGGAGTGGGGAACAGGCGAAACATTTTGAAAATCAACGAACCCCTCGTACCCGAAGCTAATATGGAATTGATAAGCGCGCATCGATTTGCGTTAAGTACACTTTTGATGCGCCGATACGCTGCAATAAAATATTTAAACTGGCCCCTGATAAATGTCGAACGTTGATTGGATTTTAATTACACTTCTGCGCGCAATTTCACGTGCAACGCTGGATATATTGAGCGCTGGACACGCGTGCACTTTTGCCGGCCGGTTACACCCGGAAAAATAGACATTCCACAATGCTAAAAGCATGTCGAACGAGGATTTCGAGCAGACACGGACATGTGTTCGCTGGAAATGTTTTTGGAGGTATCAATTTTTTATGAAATAGTAGAACAATGTCGACTATTTTTCATATCATTGTTTATACGCGCAGAAGGTAGCGGAGTCGATGCTCTTTGCAACCCATTTTGTCCCATCTCGATATCTCAGTCCGTTTTCGAGATACAAGCGTTTAAAATTTGAGCGTAGATGAATGGGTGGGGGTAGGGTGGTCGGGGCTCCATGCGTAAATACTAATAGTAAATAGTAAAACTGACCTACCGCAACTGTCGTCTCGTACGGTAGGTCAGTGACTGGTGTACGAAACAGAGACGTCCGACTGTGCGAAGGAGACAAAGATAGTGAAATATTAAAAATTACCTTTGTCTTTACACGACGATATCTCGGGAACCAAGCGTCGTATCGCGATGCAACAAAAACCAGTTTAATGCGCAGGCTTCGCGCTCTCCAACGGACCAAGTCTTATTAAACTGAAGCAAATAGTTTCAAATTTACAACAATTTAAATATTAACTAATTTCAATACGATTTCCCTGTGCGTTTTATGCATTTGTCCACACTCTGTACATCGCTAACGGGAACAATAGCATGAATGTTTTCACTGGGTCGACACCCGCTTGTGCATTCTAAAAAAACTTTTTATTTTCGAACTAGCATGCGCGTGTTTATTCATGGACAAACCAATGAATATAAATTTCGTGTTCATCACGCAAATGTTTGCAGTCTGCCGTTGTTTTCATACTAAACACACCTTTTCCAAACGCCTGAGAGTTCTGAAAATTGTTCGATTGATTCCGTAAAAGAATCATTGTTTTTCTGGGTCAAAGAGGTCCCTCCTATAGCATTGGCAGGCGATCAAAGGCGACTAACGCGAATTGTAGCGAATAGAGACTTTATCCGGTAATTCGCGTTCGTGATTAATTTGAGCTCTCGCATTAAATTGATCGGTCCGTCAATAATGTTACCACGGCGAACGGTTGATGCGTTCAATATTCATCGGTACTCGCACGCGCGCTTATGGTCGATTGTTATTTTCATTGTTTTGCCAAATATTTATCGACCGGCCCCGGAGCAATATATTTACCGACTGTCAAATGAGAGAGCAATCAATGTTTTGTTTAATCAGCGCGCGTGCGATCGAATATACACTTTGGATCGACTTGATATACCGAAATTCGTTAATATTTCCCGTTCGTCTGCTCGCCAGGAAATAAAAGTAATTGATCGGCCATCTGACTGGTGCACGATCGCGTCTCGATTCTCCAATCGATTATGGATAAACTTCTATCCAATTTATGCGCTTCATAAATACCGTTTCTCTATCTTTCCCGTCGCACGGATGGAAACTAATTTATCTTATTTTTCTGTTTCAGGTAAGCTCCACAATCTTGACACGCGCAACTCTCTGTGATCGTGAGTAGAGAGCAAATAAGTTATTTACAACGTTCAACGAGAGTTCGGAAAGTATTATATATGTATCTAGCGGAAAATTCTTGTATATTTGCTCGAGCGTAATAATACAGTAATTAAGCAACTTAAGCAAGTTAAATACGCTGCAGTTAAATATAACACATAACCAACTTCTCCTGTTTATTCGCAAATACCGAGCGCATCGTTCCGCGATATTCTCTCGCTCGTCGCATTTCCTATGGCATTTCGTAAAACGATCAGCTTCGAAACATTAGCTGCCGCGCGATCCAAAATTCCTGTAATAGAGCCAAGCTGCCACAAATTTTAATCACAGAAATTTTATTGAATTTTCGAACTGTTTCGTACGGGTTTTACAAAAATTTCCCCATTACAATTCGCCACCCCATAGGACGTTTCCCCGATTTCGGGATTCACGGCGTTCTTCAAAAAAGATGCATTAGCCCGTGTCGGCCAGTTCGTCGCGTGAACGGAAAAATTGAAAACGAACGGGACAGACAAGAAAACGCGGGACAGTCTCATAACCTGCAGGACGTATGGGGGTGGTCGTGTGTGCGAGTGCATTGTGCATACTGCTGCATACTCGCTCTAATAATCAGGTATCGGCCCGTGACTCGTACAATTACTGACAGCGTCGTAGCGAGAGAGAGAGAGAGAGAGAAAATGGAGCGGCCGGCGCCATTCTATGCTCGCGCGCGCGTCAGTTTTGTTCGCGCGAAATTGGATTTGTCTGAAATGCAAATAGAGAACCGGACCAGAGAGTTCGACGTTCATCCCCGGGAACGCCGGCGGGAACTATGGAAAAGTCTCCGGAGAAACCGGCCCCTATTAATTCCTTTTCTCTAACCTCAATTTTTTCGTTTCTTTGTCGTCGAACCCGTCCGCCGCGCCGTTTCGATTCGACGAAGCCTGAACCCCGTTGTTTACTGCTCCTCGCTGTTTGCTCGCGAGATTTTCCTCGGCCAGACCTGCCTACCATTGAAATTCATATAATTCCGCGGTGGAATTTAGGAGAAACACGAAAATAAAAATAATTCCATATTCAGTGAAAGTGAGTAAACATTCCTGAAAATGCGCGGTGAAAAAATTTCTGAAAACATCCGATCCAGAAAAATCACTGTGGAAGAGCTAATAAAAGCGTACGCTGAATATTTATCAGCAATAAGGAGCAGTAACAAGCGCCGGGAAAACGTGGCGCGAACGAAAAAGGCCAGAATTTCTGCCGAAAAAACACATCTCGTATATTTCGATTACTCTGCCCAGCAATATCGGGCTGGCTAGAAAATTTGAACGGTCGAACTTCGATAACCAGGCGAGGCCGCGGAGGTGTGCCGATCACGGTTTTATCGACGAATACACGTTCCTCGTCGATTTCGATGAAACGTCGCTGGCCGAACGCCAAGGACACTTAATTATCAATTAATCGAACCACGACAACGCGACCTCTCCGAGGCTTGTTTAAAATTCGTTCCTGCTGCATGTATCGATTCCCTGCGGGAAATATCGCGAATCACGAAAAGCCAGATTTCTCGGTTTTCTGGCCGAACGCTGCCATACCGTCGAGACAGGGACGCGCGCGAATGCTGCTTATAAATCGAACGAAATCCGATTAGGCTTTCCAGGGAATGCTCCTTCTCCTTGGAATCTCCGACATCGCGTCGGCTGTCGTTTTTGCTTTTTTGCTCGCCTTTGATCTCCGTGTTCGCGATTCGCGTTGGCGTCTCTCCGCAAAACAAGTCCATTCGCGATCGTGTACTACTACTTTCGAAGTTAATCTTTGAAAATCATGCTTCGAACTTTTTATACGGGGTAGATCCGTGTGAAATTTTTAGGGGTATCTTGCCCGCTTTTTTCGGTTACCGGAGTTCCTGAAGGAGTCCGAATAAATTTCTTCGTCGTATGCTCTCGACGGATCCTCGACCGGAAGTGCCCGCCTCATTAACCCGGAAGCGCGATCCGGTAGCCGAGGGGGCCCGATAACAACGAATGCGAGCGCACCGCTGCTCGTTCGTGGCTGAAAATCCTCCACGGGGCCACACTCCGTGCTTAACACGCTAATTTCCGGAAGTGGGTCATGCTAGAGAAGAAGGCGGGAAGGTAAGAAGAAGAAGGTCGAGTGCCGAATCGCGTCGGAGAAAATGCATAGAGATGCATCGCCTTTGTCCGTTGTCTCGGGAGACCACGCTGCGCGGATTTCCGTAATTACCGGTGGAAAGTCGAAAACAATCGAGGTCGACGATTCGTTCTGGGGTCAAGTTGGGTCCCGCTGCGAACGGTACAACCATAAACCGTGGTATCGCGTGACCGCGATGATCGATGTCCCCCAGCGACTTAAATAATTCAACGATCTTGATCTATAGCCTGGAACGTATGTCACTCTTCCAACATCGCCGTTTCATTGTCGTGGATACCTGGACAGGTGTGCATAGCGTTCTTCTGTCTTCTGTCTCCGCGAGAGATTAGATACTTTGCGAACGGAGTTTCCTTTCGAAGAGTCCACTGTCTTCGTAGTTGCGAACGTTCGAACGATTATGTTTGCACCGGGCACGTGATTCACACTGGCTATAGAACGACCGATGGCCGGAATATCTTTTGTTTGACCCGCTCTAGATCTTAATCAGTAGGTCAGACAAATTACAGGTTGTCGTTCTAATAACAAGTAGACTGCTGATCTTTATGTAGAATCGAAATTTCGAAAGAACAGAATGAATAAGACGAGTACATATAGCGAGCGCGGCGAACAAACCAGGTGAACAGGGTGCCTGAACAAATCGCTTCTCTAACGAACAAATCAGCTAAAACAACGCATAATTAATCTACATTAAGACCGGCAGCTCCACATGCCGCGGTCTCACGCAGATCCCGGCGCGAGAGCATATTTGCAGGAGCACATCAGCGGGCGTCGCGTTAATCAGTCGGCGAGGACATAAATCGCACGGAATCAGTCGGACACCGCATTAGACCAGTTCCGTTCATAGGTAAATGCATCGATCACGCGGGACCATATTAGTCGTCGAAACGAAGACATCAGTTATCTCGGTGATTAATCAGCCCCGCTAATCACACGCGGCGGAACGGGACATTGAAGCAAAGAATGCTGAAACGAGCGAGAGAGGAAGAGTATTTTAACTCGTACAAATAAAGGACAAACGTATTAGTAGTCAATTTAATTCTTCCATTCAACTTCTTGCCGTAACTCGGAAGAATTCGGGTCCAAGCGGTGCCCACAAATGTTCGCGAAAGGAGCCGAAACGGCGGAGACGTGTTGATATCTTGCGACCACCTGCGAATTAGCCGTGCGAAGTAACTTTCGAATACGAGTCAGTTTGAACTCGTAATGTTTACGTTTGGCCCGAAATTCTCATCACGAGTCAGTGGGGTTAATGGGGGGAAAAAAATGAGGAACGTGTGCCGCAACGGGACGTTCCAGCAAAGAGAGCTGAGAGAAAGAGAAAGGCTGAACGCGAAGGGAGGGGGAACGGCGAGTAAAAATTGGCGCGCGTGTTCACGTGTTTCGCGGGGGCCACCCGTGTCGCGACACGGCGCGATAATTATCTGGGATTAGTAACAATATCCTTAAAGCCGTCCATTAGAACCCGGGATACGTTCTCCCCCCCCTGGGGGTCGGCATCAGATTAAAGTTAACAATAATTCTCGGGCACGCGGGCCTCGGCCTCGTAAACCGTGCAACGGAACATTTAAATTTTTTATTGCGATTTTCTGCAGAGCGGAGTTACACCGCGTCCAGATGCCGGCCGTCATAAATCACGGCTTGATTTCACCGACGACGCGACGCAGTTCGGGACGAATGTGCATAAAATGGCCCCTCTCTACTTTCGCGAGCCGTCGCGTCGCCCGATGATAATATCAGGACACGCCGGGGACATTAATTCCCATTGTACCGCATTATAAGGATCATAAAGCGTGGACGCCCAGCGCAGCGATCTGATCGCGAATCTGTAACGGCCAGATCGCCCTGTCGATTATTGGCCGAAATGGCAACGTTCCCATGGCCCCTTTTTCAATGGCCCTCGGCAGCCTGGCTGATGGCAATGGTCGCTGGATGATCGAAGATGCACTTGTCACAATCCTGTGCGAAATCATCGAAGATTTTGAGATGCATCGGGACGAAAATGTGCATATGCATCTACTTTTGTTTAAACGTTTCGATTCAGTGCTTTCACAATGCAAATGTATTGTTCTGGTTTCAATGAACACAGTGTACACACGTGTCGTTTGATCTGGACGATCTTAATGAACAATCCAGTAAGATAAACATCCAATTGAAACGTCATAGGACAACAAGCTCGCCTGGTGAATGTTGATGTTGGTGTCATTGTACCCCGTAAAAGGATTTTAATTTCGGCCTCCGTGGAGAGTCACGGTGTCCTCGTTCCGTCGAATCGTGATAGTCATCTGACGAGAAAAATACGAGCGAGCACAATGGCGAAGAACGTAATCTTCTTGAGCGCATCGCGTATCAGCTTACATTCAAAAGACGGGACTTAATTAGATCCATCGGGACGATAGTGGCGCTGTCTGACTGACGAAAATAAAGCCCGGTTCGCACGTGGCGACGCGGCGGAGCTCGCCTCTGCTTGATTAAGTCGTTCTCAGACCGGCTGAATGTCACTGACTCGCTTGTCTACGTCTACCTGTGTGTGATCTACGCTGCATCGCACAGTCAAAGGATCTCTGAATTGCGAAGGAAAAAATACTCGCATTTCGAAATACAATGCAAGCCTCACTGACGCGAATTGATAAAAACTGCGGAGCCTCTCTAATCGATCGTAGATACTATGATTGCATATCCTAAAACGCGCTGCACGATTAAGCCACGTTCACACGTACTATTCCAGGCAACGAAAAAAACATGTTACGTGTCGAGGAACAATTAAACTCATCGAGCACGCCAACAGCTATGACTGCTCTCGTGTTACACAGCTCACGGTTTGCCGAATCGATCGAGTTATCATCTGCCATCGAGAAAACTATGGTTGGCATGGTCGATCCTGTTCAAGTTTTTTCGAAAGACATGTAGCGATCAACGGAAGTTATTTATGTTGATCATGCATTCTACCGAAGACATTTTCTCCTTTTCTGTTTGTCCTTTAATGTTTACTTTTTATTATTATTATTATTACTATTATATACGGATCGAGGTCCTTGTATACAAGAATTTACAGACGTTTTGTAGGACTGATAAAAACAAATAGAAAATAACAAATTATACAAAAAGAACAAAAAAAAATCTTAACCTAAAATTTACATTCGAAGGGACAAGCGCAAAAAACTCAACAAATACAGAGACGATATTAGCAAATAATCTCGCGTAATTTTGTTTTGAATGCCCGTAACGTGACATTAAAAAAATCAATATTATTGTAAAGTGTGTTTGATCTCGCAATAATCCGATTTGTAGGATTTATTACTCCATATGTGGATTTGGATTTCGCTGCTCTCGTTCTCAAAACACGTTCAGGTACATAAAAATTAATTTGCCTGAGGAGAGCGGGACAATCTATATTATTATTTAACAAATTAAAAATGAAGCTCTGGTCGGATACTATTCTTCGATCAGATAATGTTTCCAGGTTGACTATGTTTAATATTTTCGAGTAATCATTATCTTATATTTCTGATATATATCTGTTTAGTTTTTATCTTGTTTATTTCGTACTTGGTGCTCGCGACAGAAATGGCCGCCAGCGTAATATCGCCATATGAGAGACAGCAGAGCGGCAAGTCTAAATTTCGCCGCGAATAAAGTGTAACATCTGTTGCTCGGTTGCATTATGCAAATTATTGGTTTCGTATCTCATCTAGGTAAAATGAATACATAACGAAATTCCGAAAAATAACCTTTTTAATCAAGCTTAACCGCTGGAAGATAGCTTTTGCGTGTAATTGCATTTCCTGGGAATGAGAAAAATCGAACGAGGGTCAATGTCGAGCGCCGGCGAAGTTGCTTCGGTTACGTCTCGGGCTCTCGTAATCGATCAAAAAATTCCCGATGCGGGCTTTCGGGGATATTAATTTATCGCGGGCGGTGCACTTCACGGGATTAGAAGCTCGGCAGGCGTATCGTGCCACTCGGGCCCGTTTAATTTCGTTCCGGGCCGGGTCATTAAGACTGTCTTCTTTCGCCGTAGCTACGCAAATTACGACCCCGGAAGCACACCGTGGCTCCACTATAAAAAGACGAGGACCGGCCAAGAGGGGGAAGGGAGGGGGTGGCCACGCATTAATGGCGTTTATGGATAGTCCGACGGAATAGCTGGTATTTAATTAACGAGCGAACTTTTACGCGGGAATTATATCTCTTCGTTAACCGCGCCGCTCCTCCAGATAGCGGTTCTCTCGTAAATAGAGATTCGTGAAAGCGATATTCGATACTTAACGACCGCGATAGTAAGGAGTATCGATATTACGGGCCACCGTAAAATTTCATTTAGAATTTTTGCTACAGCCTCGCCTCGGTTCCCTAATGCATCCTTCACGATGCATCCGGCGCGGTACGGCGCAACCCTGGAGATGCAATCATCGGGCGCGAAATGCGTTTAACCGATATCACGGAAATTTATTTATCCAACGAGATAAACCGGTTCGACGCGAAACACAGTGTTCAAAAATAACGGAGAATGTAAGAGGATAGAATTTGGTGTTTGGTAGGTCCTGCTTTATATTTTTATGAATGAACAATTCTAACGATAATCATTAAATCCTACGAAAATGAGTACTAAAGTCTTAAGACATGTAACATGCGGTAAAATCGCAATTACATAATTATTTTCGCATAATGAAGGCTGGACTCGTAACTCGCTTCGTAAATTACTTAATTCGTCAAAGTTTCCGCAGCTGAAATGTTAACTGTCCCGTTTAAATGCCACATACAATTCGTTCGAATTGTAGCGCGATTCTCTAATGCACCTGACGCGATTCTTCGTATTATCGTTGTTTTTCGAAGTTGCTCGTGTAGTAATAGGCGCGAAACGGGCTTAATAGACTCGGTGGGAATGAACCTCCGCGCCTTACGATGCAACGATTACTCCATTACGTTCGCATTATCCGACACAATGGTGGCTTCGTTCCGGGTAGAACTGCCTGAAAACGCGTAACAACTTTTCCCGGTGGAACGGGCCCGATTCGCATCCAAGTTCGCGCCGGTTCTGTCACGCGATGGCAATTTACTTCTTGAAGGGCCGAGCGAATTTTCTTGTCGATGCTGCTTGCGACAATTATCCCATTTAGCAAATCTGTAGAATTATTCGATACGTTCGTTTAGCTGAGAGAAATATTTGTTCATGGTTTAGCTTAAATAAATGGAAAGCTGTTAGTGCAGTTTCGAATTGTACACTTTAAAAATACATACTTATGTAATACAGGGTGTGGCCGGTCGGGTGGCACAACCGAGCAGAGGGTGATACTACATGTAAAAAAAAATAAGTCGAAAGAAAGGAACAACATTTTTTCGTTTGACGCTTCGTTTCCGAGACAATCGAGTTTGAAGTTCCGCCAGGTTCGCGTGCTTTAGTTTAATATATGCACAAAGTAGAATTGGTTGATCGTTATTCCTTTTCTTCGACTTATTTTTACATGTAGCATCACCCCCCGCTCGGTTGTACCACCCCCGTTCGGCCACACCCTGTATACAACGTTTCTCAGACCATACGGCGCAGGATTTGGGAAAGTTCCTCCTTCTGCTACCCTAACCGGTCAGAAATCATGGCGACGTCGTTCGGCAGCCCCCTAGCGCCATCCCTCGATCAAAAATTCCGGCGCATAAATCACGCGGTAATTTAATCGAATCGGCTCTTTAGCCGGCCGATACTCGAATTATGGTTAGCCAGAAAGAACGCTTTCGCCGATCGAAAGCAAAAGAGTTGCGGGGGTGGATGGCAACGTTGGTACGGATCAACGGGGGTGGAGAAAGGAGTGATTTATTCGTCGCGAGCGGGCCCGGCGAGCGGAAGTGGCGCGGGATTTATGGGCGGGCCACTTCCGTCTAGATTTTATCGTTTATCAATAACGTCTGAATAAAAGTAATACGGCTACGGTGGTGGAAAAGCGGGGTCGGATGGGAACAGGGGGTGAAGAGAGAGAGAGAGAGAAAGAACCTAGGTCCGCGGCCACGACAAATGGATATTTCGTGAAGTGTGTTACGGAGTCGCCGAGGAAATAAATGCGACCGATCCCGTCTCGGTCGCTACCGAATGCTTCATGTAAGTATAAAAAGAAGCCCTTTGTATCGCGTTCCCAGACGCCGCCGCCGCCGCCGCGCCGCAGTGCATCGATTCCTTCGAGTCTGTTACAGCGGAGACGTAGCCGCGCGAGAACCGATTCCGACTCTTATTATCGGATATTGTTATTCGGTTGGGATATTATTCCTTTGTTGGTCCTCCAGTCCCGATATTTATCGTTGATTTAAGCGACTCCTAGCTCCCGCGGGACGACCACGTTGCGATTCGCGAAGACACTTTATAGGATGGCGCCCGGCGACCGTCGTCTATGGGACGATACTACCCTTTGTGCCGATCGGTGGTGCGAGGGAAAGCTGAAATTTTCTGCTCGAAGATTCTATCCCATTGACGAGCGACGACGTTCTTTTCTTTTCGATCTAATCGGCTGCGTCTTGTCTTTAATTTTCTCACTTGTATCCAGCCTTAGCTGATCAATTCCTCCTCCCCTGTTCCGGAATAGCCTCTTAAACCGCAGCAAAGACCAAGCATTCAAAGTCGGAGTCTTCGCAGAGCGGGGCAGGGCCACTTCATAAGAAAAATCGGAGACGTTTCGTAGACGGAAGCAGCGCGGAATGTAAAACGGTTCCCATTGGCTGCACCCTCTTTCTCCGTAGTATCGCGCCGCGACGCACGTTTCCCGCTGCAGAATGCCGCCGCGCTGAATTACTTATGGCGTTCCACATTCTCAAACCCGTAAGTACATAGCCGTATTTCGAATGGAAATGTAACTACACGCATGCTCGGCGTGCTTTCGTTCTACTATGCGTCTCTGGACTGCTGCCTCTCTCGCTCTCGTCTTCTTCCTGTTTCCTCCGCAACCAACGTTTCTTTCCTCGCCTATCCTCCGCTTCCTGATCAATTTTTTTTCTCCTCCTCCGCGGCCTCTTCCCTTTCATCTCGAACCGACTCGCGCCGAACCAGCCGAATGCAAATCGTATTTTGTCGTAAAACGTGTCGCGGAAGCGGGTGTGGGACGAATGCATGGGGATATGGGGAAAACAGGGTGCGTTCGCGATCCGCGAGGAAATTCCCTTGCCAACGTGTTATTGGCCTGTCAAAATTCATAAGCTGTCCTTGCACTCCGAATAAGCCGGAGATAGCGAGGCGTGAGGATCTTGTCAACGCGAGCATCGAAAGATTGGTTGCTTTAATCTCTCCAGGGAGGAAATGTTTCAGTCCAGTGAATTTGAAGAAAACAAATTTTCAACGTGTATATGTCTGCTTCGTACAATGCACCATAATTTCCACAGCTCCCTCTATAATTCTTCATAAAGCATAAATAAATATTTATGATCTGATCCACTCCATATTTAATCTCACAACGAGGGAGAAGGCTACTAATCGTAGAGATGGTCTTCCTCTCCCTGTAATCATACTTTCACTGGAATAGTGCATCAATATGGAGCAACTATAGACTGCATACCTTTCCCTCCGTGCATAAATTTTTCAAACCAATAATCAATTCCCTCCCAGGGGAAATTCATTCGCCACAAAAATCACAATGCAGCCTCAAAATTAGAAAAACTTGACCGAATAGTTTTGGGTTCTCCTCGGACCAACACGAATTACGTAAACCAATAATCTCGTTTCGCCGAGCAAAAATTAAAGGAAAAATTTGATTCGGGGAACAGGGTCAGCTCGCGTTCTCCTGGGGAAAACAGAAAATCTGAGCGCCGGGCTAGACGAAGCCATAAATCGCGAGGTAGGAGCGAGCCTCGATATTTGATTCTATCAATTTTTATTGGCATTAAATTTTGATACATCAATCTAGCCGGTCGATTTCGACAGCGGCTATATACCGAATAGTCGGCGAGTCTCTGTAATTTTCAGCATCCTTCGGAATTTCGAATAACCGAAATTCCGCGCGATCGAATTTTGACGTTATCGAGTCTCGACACCGCGGATTATCGACATTGGCAGATATCGAAATTCACAGATATCCAGGAGCTGCCAGCGTGGTCTCGTTGCCTTGCTGCACTCGCGACAGTTCCTCTCTTGTGCCTTACGCCCATCCTCGCTGTCAGTCTCATGCATAAATTCTCCGGCGAACCTAAACATAGAACTCAATTTGCCGGCCCGAAAATTACCCGGCAAGAATTCTATCGGCTAACTTGGAACTGCTTTAATCCTCGGGAAGATCGAAATTCGGGACACTCTGACTCGCCCTGACATCGAGTGTCCTAGGCTGACTTGTCCTGAAATTGCTTCATTTATCTTAACACATTGTCGACGGGTTAGCATACCCGTGTCTTCCCCTCAAACATTGCTCGCACATGCTCGAACACGTGTCGCTAATAATGAGCAGATTTGTGTATGGTCACAGTGTAATGTGAATCGTCGAGTTTCATTTTTTCCTGAATCCCATCTGTTTTCACGATGTTGCTTTACGAAGAAGAAAGAGTTTGTCTCTTTTGATGATGAAATAGGAAAAATCAGAACAAGGGGTTCGTTATGAACGTAATGGGGCAAGCATGTTTCGATCATTAAAAGAGAAAAATAGTACCGAGTCAGGATAGAATAAGATATTCTTTTGACGTCATCGCAGTGATTATAAAGGAATATTTTTGCCCTGAAAAAACAGCACGTTTCTATCTGTCAGTTTCCTCTCTCGGTAAAGCGGTCAAAAATCGCAGCAGACTAGTCACCGATCCTCTGGCTCGCTAAAAAAAGGAGTGATCTTAAACGAACGCATTTCACGATCGCGTCGTTGCACCGTGCACTCGGGGGAGGCGGACGTTTCAAACTTCGTTTAGCTTCGGCCGCGTGGAATAGTCAGTCCGAGAAGAGGCTGTCGCTCGAAAAAGAGACAGAGATAGAAATATAGGCAGACAGAGGGGGTGGGGGGACTACTAAAAAAAGCAAAACCCACGCATCCGAGAGCCAGACCGGCTCGTCGCGACGGTTTATTTCGATTCGCCGGCTGCATTTTTACACGTTTTCAATTACCACGGTGAAATTTTTTACGCGTGCGCGGTACCAGAGGCGATACATCAAGGTGCCACGCGCACGAAATTCGAGCACGTGTGCCCCGGAATACTTGACATAAAAATTCACTGCGTTTCATGGCCGAGTCGGCCGTATTTTTCTCTCTCGACCCCTGCAGTCCCCCCCGTTTCAACCCCCTGTGCCACGGCCACCCCCGTAACTGACGTCTATCTGGCTATCAATCCGACTGGGTAACGTGTCGCCCCATAGAGAGTGAGATAGAGGAAACAGCGACAGAGAGAGAGGGAGGAAGAGGCAGAGAGTGAGAGGGTAGAACGGATAAGCGTGAAGCTCGATGAACCATGCAGGCGTAATCTAATTAAACTACCGATGCCCATAGCCGTCGACCTAAACCCGCGTACACTGCAAGACCGTACATATCGGCCGCAATTGTCTGATTTGCATGTAAAGCAACATGCGCGACTACTCGGCGAACCCCCATGATTATTAACGCGGCGACACGAGTCTCTCGTGCACAGAGAGCTTTGATACTGGCCAGAGGCGTCGCGACGCCGGAATTTCGGCGCCGCGAAATTTCCACCCACCGATCAGCTACGGCGCCGAGAAAGTTATGTGCCTATGGAATTTTAGGGGCTCATTGGACGGCCGAATCCGATCGAACGCATTATCGGACCCGGATAATTCAATTCCGTTGCCCGGACACCAGATTAACGGGTTTTTCGCACAGTTCGTGATGAAGAGCTTCGACTTCAGGAAAGACGATTTTGGTTTATGCGCGTTCGTGTATATTAAATTGCGTTAACCTCCCATTACTCTGCGCTCCGTGCCAATACTACGCATACAATTCAAACAACAAATCCAACAGCAATCAAATCTAAACGCACCTCTGCTAAGCATTGCCACTTCTAAACCACTCCGTCAAAAGCTCGAAATAATGCAAAATTCAATCGGTGCCATCGAGTTCGTCGACCTCTAGACACCGACTCTCTATCAAAAGCGTCCATCTAGCGCATTCTAGTTTTCGAGCGGCAGCGGCAACAGAAAAAAAAGCCTGAAATCGAATTCGGATAAATAGCGGTTCGATGGTTGACGCCGGTATTAAAAACGAGATCCAAAAAAAGCGACAGTGGGAAGAAGAGTTCCAATCACGTTCAGAATGAACCGAGGCCTTCTTGCCTACAGAATTCGAGCAGTGTCGAGACTGGAAGGTGAAATGACTGCGCTGGATTTTTTCCTGTTGTTGTCCTAACTCTCTCCTGGTTCCCGGTTTGCTTCTCTGCTTTTGACAAACTAATTTGTCGCGAAACAATGACTACGCGGCGTGCTTGACATCGGCGACGAGGTAAATGGAATGTGTCCAATCATCGGCGAGACAGAGTGCATCATGTCAACGCCTCATCCCTGAATACCCTGGAGCCTCGAATGCTCCACCCCCTCCCTTTCTCTGGCCCCCTTCTTCCTCTATCCATCCCCCTGTTCTCTCGCTCCTTGGACCCGTCTACCCGTCCCTTATTTATCTACCCATCTGCCTATCCACCCGCTTGTCTACTCGCCGGATCTTTCCGATGATATCTACCGTACACGCGGCGAGTCAATGGCGGAGGGTTGAATCAAGATCGACGTGGGCGTTGAATAGCGATACTGATAATCTGATAAGTGGCTGCCAGCCTAACGGTGTTTGCCAGGAACGTCTGTTTATTAGCCGACTCGGATTTCGAACCTTGGACAGGTCAGGACGGCCCTGGACCATGAGAACTTGCTCAGTTTCAAAATATTAAGTTGTCCCAAGGGTTCTGTCGGAATGTGTTCCTTTAATATTTCTAAATAAATACTTGGTTGTCCGATAAGTTGGTCTAAAATTCATGCACATGATGCAAATTCATGTGAGGAAGTACTGAAACATTCGCATTAAGATGATCGCATTGTTTCTATTTATTTAGCAACATTGATGCGACTATGAGTTACTTGAAATGTAAATGGTAGTTGACGGAGAACTTCCACTAAAATCACTCAGACTTCTCCAATGTTTCGCAAAATCGATAGTGAAAAATTTCGCAGTTCGGGCTTCGCGATTGGGTCGATCATTTTCATCCGATAACGAGGTCTGCGACCGATCGGCAAAAGAAACATGGTTCCGCGAGTAGAACGGCGAAAGAAGGGAGCGGAGGAATGATAACAGGGCAGCCGGGCGGTGATAGGGAGAGTAAAGGGTGGTCTGTGTGGGTGGTAAAGAAACTGAAAGAGAACGAGATTGTTGGGGAGCGTCAAAGGACTTTGAAATTTTATTTCCGCCCGAGATAGCACCCTCGCAGCTACGGTATTTGCGTGGCGCCGTACGCCTGGGCCAGAGTGCCGTAATTACCCACAATCAGTCACAGGATTACGTGGACCCTGCAGCACTACCTATCCCCCCGTTCCTTTTTTCCGCGTCTGCTACAAGCGGAACACACTTCGCTGCTTTCCTATCTGCCTGACCCCCTTCAACCCTCAAAGAACCGACCACCATCTTGGTTCGCTGTAATGTCACGTTCGGCCGAGGCAAACCTTTCATCCGGGACTTAAGATATTAATCCCTTTAGCTACCTACCGATTTGCCGATGACGGGGAAAGCCCTTTTCTAGAATCGAGAATGGCTCCAATTGCCTTCTGCTCCGAAAGGGCTAGGTCCCTCGGATCGAACATGAACGAGAATCTGCAAAATGTCCGAGTGGCGGATTTATTCAGGTCGAGTGTATTATTTGATTCCAGAAACAGGAAGAAGCTCTAAGAGAGTGCTTTCGTTTCGCTCGACTGAAGTGCTCGTAATCCCCTAACGGCGAGAACAGGTGCGGTCCAACGCGGCCGATTTTTTCTAATCTCGGCCAGGACGCTCGGACATTTATTCCTCCGGAGATTTCCGGGGGCCGAATAAGATTAGACCGAATGGGGTCGCATTTTTTCGCGTCACTGTGCCGTAATGCGTGAACAGACCCGTGCGATTTAACGTCGTTAGCCTCGAGAGGTTCGCATTTGTTTGAATGAACGCACCCGACGCTTTTTCTTAGACCTAACCCGGCACGGTCTCCTCCTCCAAGCATAACTCACGTCGCGCATAATCCAGCTAATTCAACCGGACACGCGTCTGATTATAATTCATTGGAGCCGCGCGCGCGGCTCGATCGAAACTGCAGAAAAATTTGTCAGAGAATGAGAACGAATTCCATTCACACCAACAATGATTAACTTTCGCGAAACTGCTTGGTCTAGCTCTCGGGTCTTGCAGAGGCGTGGCTCGATAATAACAATAACGTTCGTTTGAATGTATTGTTCATTCGGAACGCGGGGAAGAACCTCATGGGGAATAACAGTGGCGGCGCGTGATGTAATATCGCTCGAATCGTGCCGAACGGTTCTCCGAAATGCAACAGTTACGTAAAGTTTTTATTGAGATTGAACGAAGGAATTCGTGCGACTCTACGAATGAAATGCTAGTTTTTATTCGGAGGAAGATTTACATTTGTGATTTGGCTGGAGAGGTCCCAGCGATTTCAGACGATCGAGGAAACTCCCCAAGGGCGGAGGAACGTCGAGACGGGGCCCCGGGCTCGATAAATTCGATGAATGCGCCGAAAATTCGTAAGGTTTAATGAAGCCCGGCCCCACCGATTGTCTTTTTCAATCGACCACTCAGCCCCGGCAAGTGTGTCAGAGAGATGGCGGCGCGCAATAGGGTGAGCGCGCGGCGATGATGAACGACCGCCACGAACCACCCCCCCAGTGGGGGTGCGTATGCAGTTATGCAGAGTTCACCGATGCGTCACTCTGGTGCATTATACAACGCGCCCTGGGATCTCGTATTCCCCGGGGAGATACTTCGCAGGGGTTTCTCGTGAAATATATTCCCGTTGTCAGGTGGAGGCGACGCTTGACTCGCGCGGATTCGTCGCACGTTTCAAGAAACTCTTCCGCGAGAGATCGATAACGCTGCCACCACCTGGCCAGGTGAAGCAACAACGAGAAACTACCTGTTCCCAGATTTTTTAGTTTTCGTCGAGGTACGATCAATGAATTAGAAATTGTGTAGCAACTGCTGACAATTATGTAAAATAGCATATCATTATTTGGTGATTATATAAAACAACATGATTGTCAGAAAATTGTAGTATAAAAGTGATGGTACTTACAGCTGAGCTGAATAGTAAACGTGGAGGTGCATGTCGGGGACAAAAGGTAATTTCTATGCTGACCTTTAAAGGTTAACCTAGGTTCTTTCACCTGGTACGTGATTCTACACCCTCGCGCATGGAGTAGAATCTTTTTCTTGTGGACACTGTAGGCTTCTGTAGTTTGTAATCGCACAAAAATAGAAGAAAATAATACATCGAAAAGAAAAAAGATAGAAGATAAAATTTGCCTAGATGTCCGCGGCCTGGAAGTCAAATACTTGGCGTGGCCAGGCAAGGTCAAGGTGTCGACGAATAAGAATTATTTATTCGATACGAGTACACTTTCCTTACTTTGCGTTTTTAAATAATTCTAAGATCATTTATCGACACCAATATCTTACCTTTCGCAGGCGTACAGATAATAATTCATCAATTTAAACAAAGCTTTGACACACATTGCGTACACTTTCATTAGTTTGCGGTTTTTAAGTAATTCTTATTCATCGACACCTTCACCTTGCCTGGCCACGCCAAGTATTTGACTTCCAGGCCGCGGACATCTAGGCAAATTTTATCTTCTATCTTTTTTCTTTCTGATGTATTATTTTCTTCTGTTTTTATGTGATCATAATTATTGTGCCGTGTTAGCGGCTCAATTCAATTCATGTACTTGGCGTAATTTTTTTACTTTTTTGAAGTTTTGATTGTGATCTTTTTACAAGAATAATTTGCATAGCGAGTGACTTCACATAATTTTTAATATGATAATATGTTTATGACAACTTACCTTATTTGACACTTGGCAGGTTATGAAAGTTGACACTTGTCAGTTTATGAATGAAACGAGAGATCTAATTTCGATTGCGACTTTTTCGATTTCCAATGACAGACGACGAGCCCGAGCTCTGCCGAATTATCCCGAGAGTCGACGAACGAAACACGTGTGTTTTGGCTGAATGTGTGCGTGTAACGCGTATACGTATTATGTTGACGAAAATTTCTTGACGAAGGAGAAGAATCAGAAAAAAAATTTTGTTGAATTTGGTCTTACTCGAAAGCTTATATGCGGTTTGCATCAGAAAAATGCCTTTAAATGTAGAAAATATTGCAGGCGTGATGAGATATTAACGAAAGAAGTTTCAGGTTGGGTTAGAATGCCCGGTTTACGAGTAAAAGATACGGGGTAGCGATAGTTGACATCGATACAGGGTGTTCGGTGATTTTTCATGTACTTGGCGTCGAGACGCTACCGCGTCTCTAGATAGCTACGGATTTTTCACCCTTTGAACATTTTAGAATGAATTCAGTCTCACAGAGAAACGACTAAAAAAATGTGGCAACGGAGAGACGTACGAAATAAATCGGAAGGCAACGCGTACAGCATATCGTCGCGTCGCAATGATGCTTGTAAACAGTACGTACATTTCGCAGACCATCGATGCCGGAAAACGCGGGCGGCTGTCAGTCGAAGGAAAACATTCCGAGTCCGTTGATTACGCAACGGTGATCGTGTATCGGTCCGGGGCCGCGAACGCGTTGCAGCAACATTAACATTATCAAACATCGAAATTACATTGGACGTTAAACGTAGTCCCGGGTCCCCGGTCTGATTAATCAGATCAAACGGTAATCTCATTTGCCTGTGCGCGATAGTATCGCGTGTCGCCGCTCTCTCCGGCCCCTCGATACATTGTTAGAAGATTTGCTAATGAGAGAACGTCACGCAGAAGTGCGCGATCATCCGATTTAATTACCAATATCAGCGAGTCGGCTAGGCATATCGATGGGAGAGAGCAAGAGAGAAGGAGAGAGACCATGTTGGAACCGTGGAGAGCACCGGGAAACAGTATTTAATCCGTCGTCGACCGGTTTTCATAACCGGAGTCGTCGAATATTCCAGCGCACGGCACGGTCGACGGTATAATAAGCCCGTTCCCATGACGGATCACTTCGCGAAAGCTCATTATTTCTGTTCCACGACGACAGATTCATCGGCTCCGCGAGAAAACGAATTACGACGTATTTACATCGCGCCCCGACGAGCTACGGAACGAGCCCGACCAGTTGAACGCGATTTAATGAACGACTCGCTGGATAAATGGCTCGGAAACTGCGCTCGAACTTTTCCTGCCTAATATTTTAAACGTTTTCGTCATTTCAGAATAGATAGAAATACATATTGGTCCATAACAGAGCGTATGTTCGCGATGCCGGGTGCTTTCGAGGACCGAATCGATGACTTCGAGTGTCCCACGCAAGGTCCGGGGTACAGATTTCGCAAAAAATATAACGAAACAGTGGGATCGACTGTGAAAAGTTGGCGGACAGAATGGAAACAGGGGAAACGCAAACATGTATGACCAAGTGGCGCGTTATCGTCGTAAATACAGGCGGATCGACGGCGTCGTGTGTACACAATTTTGCGGGCCGCGTTCGCGAAAATCGGTCCTATCGATCAGTGCCTGTAATTAAGAGGAGCTTTAGGGTGGGGGTGGGTTAACGAACCGGTGTATTTCGATGGTATAATAACCGAGCAATGCGGCACTGCCGCGAAGGGTCGCATGACGGCTTTCCACAGAGTGAGCAAGAGCAAGCGAGAGTAAAAGATCGAAAGAGAAAGAGAGAAACACTGTGAAAGGGATGCAGTCTCGAAGATTGATTGCGATCGATCGGGCCACGACAGTTCAAAGAGTCCTGGGAATCTTGTTCCTTTCGAATTAGTGGAGGGATTAATACTTTTGGTAGTCCTAATTCTTTCATATTCCTCACCCTTGCTTTCATCCCTCAATATTCTTTCAGAAAACACTAATTCTTTTCTCTTTATTCTTTGTTTCAGGTAAGTTGCACGAAAATCTCCATGGAGAGGATGGTTTTTGCCACCGTCGCGCGTCGCCCAGCGTGTGACGTAATCTCGCAACTCTTCTGAACGTTGTATAGAGGATCCGAGGGTCACGGTTGGACTGCGGGGGCGTCGAAGCGATTCGCACCGTCCATCTGCGAGTCGCGTGAACGCGGAACGGATTCGAAGTTCTCGGTCTAACGGGCCCGCATCGGAACGAGTTTTTGCCGGGGCCCCGCTGCTGCTTCCTTAAGGGGTGGTTAATCCAACCCCTGTCGTGAGTCACGCGCCGCGTTGTGGAATTTACGAGGCGCCGTTGACGCGCTCGTGTTCTATCTTTCTCTCTCTCGTTCGCTCCTCTGATCCGTAGGATTATCTCCGCGCGACCGACTGTTCGATACCCTCCCCCGCTGTCGATTATTATACCATCAAAATGCGGCGTCCAGTCGGGGACACCCCCTTAATTACGAGGGGTCGATCGATTCAATTGATCCGACCAAATGTAGCCGCGAGTCTGTTCGTGGGGTAGGCTCGCGAGGGTGTAAGGACTGCTCGTTACACGAGGGGGCTTATGATTGCGGACTACCTTTCTGCGAAACCTGGGACACACTATATCCTAGCTCGTACTACCAATCATTCTTCGAAATGGATAACGGTAACCACGGAATTTCATCAATCCGATACGTTCAACAGAAGAAGATACATTATCTCCAACTGTATAGTATATTCAGCAAGCAACTTCTGAAGCTCCGCGTCGCAGCAGCATAAAGAGGCTGATCAGGGGTTGACCAGAGTCCCCCAGAAAGGCGAGGATTCCCCTAAAAAGCCAGGCGGAAGCCGAGCCTCCGAAAGACTCTTTACGCCCTCAGCCTCCGGGCATCAGTCCCTTAACCCATAAACCCGAACAAGAAAAAGAACTCTCGTTGTAAGTGGCGGGCAAGGTCCGAGCCATCCGAAAATCACCAAGAAAGAAAGAGTAAGAGGCACCCCTCCGGCCAGCAGCAAACATTTAAATCCGCCCAGGGTGCTCGAGATCCCCGCGAAGTGGAGGACGCGTATCCCAACGAGTACACTTCTTCCCATTGTCGCCCTTCTTTCGTATCTGTGCCCGCGGCTCAGCTTATACGGGGGTGTGGTTCACGGCTAAAGGTTGATTCACATATTTACCAGCCCCGACGCACGCTCGAAATACCATCGAAACACCATCGGAATTTTGCGATTGAAACGGGTGGCGCGTTCACCATTTTTTACCCCTTCAATTTTGACATTCCATGGAAAATCCATTTCTAAAATTTCCGTGCGATGAGTTCACCGAATGGATCGCGGTTGGCTTGCGGCCCAGAGTTAAATCAAGGTAGCAATTTTTCCGCGATCATCTTCACGAGATGTGAACCAACCCTAAGGAAATAACTCGGCGGAACGGTACACGGGTAAGAGAAGAGTGGCTTCTTAGCATTCGCGATTGCATTAGTCAAATTCCGGCGAGCGCTTGGATTAAGTGACGTCTTCGAGGAGAAAAAAGCGGCAAGGGGTGTAAAGAGGGTGAACTAGGCGGGGGGGAGGTGGGCGGAGAAAAGAAAGGAAAACGGGAAACGAAGTTAAAGCGTCGAAAACGAATTTTCGAGAAAGGGAAAAGGCGAGGGGGTGGCTAAGCGAGTAGTCACCCCCTAAGGGACCACTACCGTACGTCGTATTGTAATGCGAAACTAAAACAGAATTACCCGGTGGCCCGTGTCGGGCCTGCGACAGTGGCCCCGGGGGCGAGGGTGACACTCTCTCTCCCGCCGGAGGGTGCATTTTAACGCGGCTACAAAAACGACCTGCTTAAACGCACCCCCGCATGCCCAACCCCCTTTTCACGCCGGCCAGCCTCGGGGAGATACGCTGTGTTTTATATTTGCTAATGCTGGGCCCCGGCTGACGGTCCATTGATTTATATTGTTTGGGACGATGTGCGAGGTGAGATAAGAATACGGTGAACGACACACCGTTCCTTTTTGCATCCCTGTCGAACGTGCACCAGCCATAAGTCACCCGGAGATTGATCTACGCGGACGTCAAATAGGAATTGATCTCCGGAAATTTTATGAATCGTACGGTGTGAACGAACGTTTTTCGAACGAACAGTTTTCATATTCTGGTTTTCGAATGAATTAAAGTCAGTAATCATTTCAGCATACCCTGTACACCTGCAACCGTATTTACGGCACAACCCGATATATGTATAATACATTCGATTGTCCTAACAGCGTTCCCTTGCAGCGTTCTTTGTAGTTGTTGAAGCAGCTTACGCGTGCCTCGGACTATGAAAGGAGGAAAGAATCTGCCGACACGCTGATTGTCTCGGTTATTTACGTCCGTCTTCGGGTATTAGGTAACTGGGTTGCGAGTATTATTCTCCCGGCCCCATTTTTCTGCCGAGCGAATGGACGCGGAATGAGCTGGATGCTGGAATATCATTTGAATAATCCCCGGCTTCCGTTCACCGCGAGCTTTCTTCTCCGCGGATGTTAGGCGAAACTGTTCTCCATTTTAAAGTATTGCGTCCCGATGTTTTAAGCTCTAATGGTGGATTTCGGTATTCTTGCAGTCGCTGTGCCGCGCCGGTATACAGAGAGAGAGAGAGAGAGAGAGAGATGATTTCTTCGGAGGAACTTATCCCTCCGCGAAATTTTCTTTCGCTGGCTATTATTCGCCGGATATTATCTCATGTGTTCCCGAGTAATTTTTATCTTTCCTCTGCTTCTGTTTCTTCTCGTTTAAGCTGTATTGCTCGGTTAACGCAAACATTTGCACAGTTGTTCTTTCACAGTTATTAGACTGCGGTCGTTATGCAAATCTCCACTTCAGCAGGCTGTTTCGCGAACAACGAGGAAAAAATTTGTTTCGCAGTCCACTAAACACACCAGTGATTATTTGTTCATTTAATTCTTGAAATTATAAAGACTCTGCAACAGACCCGCTGTTGTATACCCGATAACCCATGTAAACGCCAACACATCGCGATAACCAAGCCATGAACACGTCAGCCTGAACTTGTAGATTACTAGAACCAGATAGGACCATATAACCCTTTGACCTTGTCCTTTCCACGTCATACTTTCGATGACGCACCTTTCTCACTCCCTTCCACATTATCCTCAGCAAAATAAGTTATTATATAGAGCTGCCGAAACAGCAGTAGCAGATTTGTTCTCCTGCGAATTCAAGACTAGGAAGTCACTGTTTGTACCTTACTACGCCACCGTATACCGTTCTTAAATAAAACCTCTTTTCGATTTATAAAAAGTGTTGTACTCAATTTCGGAACACGGAAGCCAACACTGCTATTAATTAATTATTTATTTATTGATGCCATAAACCTAGTTTGGTTTATATAGCATACATAGAAATAACACTTTACAAAAAATTAGAGAAGTATATAACGTAATATGTAATATCTATAAAGTGGAATTATGTAATATAAACGGTAGGCGCTAAATCCTAATCTTACATTTGTTGAGAAAGATTAGGATTTAGCGCCTACCGTTTATATTACATAATTCCAACAGAAGACATTACAGCGCTAATGTTTATTTTTATCTTACATTTTTTGAGAAAGTTAAAAATAAACATTAGCGCTGTAATGTCTGGTACGCTTAGAAAAAAATTAATATTGTAGGGAGGGTAATGTTTACGATTGAGGAGCAGTTCAAACAAGTGATCTCGTTCTGAATCATATTCTGGACATTGCCAGATAATATGATTGAGGTCCTGAGCCTCCGCTCCGCATTCACAGGAACCATCCGAAATGAGACGTACTCTCGCCAGGGAGGCATTGAAATTATAATGATTCGAACGGCTTCTGTTGACAAATGTAACAAATCTCTCGGTAATCTGAGACCCGAAAACCAGGGTATTCTTGAATCGCTAAAGAAATTTTGAAAAAAATATATACCTTTGTATAAGGCTTCAATCTTAATTTTATCGTTCGATGACATCCTCATTTGGTATTTGAAATCGCTAAAAAAGTCGGTAAACGGTATTTTAAAATTGGATAGGGTTCCTGATTCTGTAGCTTCTTTGGCTAACACTGCTATTACGTGAAAAGCAGCCAGGTACTTGGAAAATTGAATTTTTTGTTGAGATTTCGCGAAAATGCGGCGCTGCCAAATAGGACCTAGCGCCTAGATCATCAACCGTGCTCGCATCCTGCCACCAGGATCTCCCGGACGAACGAATTGGCAAGTTTTCAGGCTATTTCGCTGCAGCACGTCACGCTGTTTTGTTAGGAGCACAGCCATCTGCCTGGGCGACGTCGGCTTGTCCGTCCCGTTCGTTGCATTCACGGGCTGCATCTCTCGCGCATTCAGAATTTGCAACGGAATTTGGCAGCGGCCTGCTCACCATAACGTAAGCTTGAAATATACCCGGGAGTTTATTCCGCGACACAGTTGGCCGGGAAGGCTGGCAAGCAGGGCGTTAAGATCGTTCGACATCCTCCAGACCGGATTTCGCATCCCCCGGAAACCTTGCTCGATCATGGGAGCAATCCACTTGGTCCGGAGCCGGCCTGACAAATCGCTCGTTCGTGAACTTGCATTCGAAGCGGCCGCGGCCCCGGGAAACACGTGGATACGTGCGCGGATACGTTTTAAGAGGAATCGATTCGCGTCCGCGACCGCTCGAGCGCGGAGAGAACCATGGGAATTAGGAATTCACGTTCGAAGAAATATCGGCGTGCTTAGCCTTCCTAATCGATTGCACTTGTAATTCTATTATTAGGTTGTCCCGGAAGTTCGTTCCGTTCTCGATTAATGTGCTCGGTGCAAATTCAGAGTAGTTTCTAAGAAAACCAATGGCGTGGTTAAGGATGTTCTGGAGGTAATATAAAAACGCAACAAAATTTTTGAAAATTTGACAAGATATAATTCTTACTAAATTAATGCAATTACCAAAGTTTGGGTTCGATTCACTGCACCATTTAAGAATTATAGCAACTTCAAGTTTTCGCATTTTAACACGTCTTCTTATGGAGAATTCACAAAATTCCACTTCAAACCCTATTTAAACCTTGAAAAAACGCAACTAGAAACTCCAGTTTTTTCTTATATGTAGTAAAAATTATGTAATTAATTATGTTCAAAATTTATTAGGATTCACTAAACAGTTACGGAGCAGAAAAATTATAAACTGTTACAAAACGTGAAATTTATCGTGTTGTCTCTCACTAGCATGGAAGCGCGACAAGTGTAGACCACTGAATGTAGCTACAGAGGGTACAGTATTCGCAAAAGTTTAATGCAAAATATACTCATGAATGGCTTTCATTGCCCATATATTGATGGATTTCGAATTTCTTGTACCTTTGTCTCCCATTGTACCTCCAGAACATCCTTAAGAAAGGGGAAGCTTAAGGAATAATAAAACAATAACGAACAGAAGATTGCGTTGTTTGTGTATGCAGATGTTATCTGACAATATGGACCGTGCACGTGGTGAAAGAAACTTCTAGGGGAACCTAATATATTTTAATTTTGTCACGTGTCTGCTAGTTGAGTCGCTAGTATTCGATTCTGGGTACACTTTTCTGTGAAAGTTTTTCCGGTCCTCTGATGAACGTAGCTTTTCGATAGATCGACATAGCTCGATCGAGTGATTCATTGTTTTTAATAACAAAATCTCGATTTCCGGTACTCGGATCGGGTTACAAGCATACCATCCGACACCCCTGACAGGCGTTTCCCCCTTTTTTTCCCATCTCTCGAACGGACGCTGATAAAGCGAGGATCCAGGCGCAAGGATATCAATGGTGGTCGGCCTTCTAGAGATCACCGCGTCGCCCAACAGGACAGTGACAAGGATATTCGGTTTCAATGATATCGATGCCATCGTGCCGATACGTCGACAGCCCTCATTGGCGATAGGGTAGCGGGCACGAAGGGACGTGCGGAAAATGGCACCTGATCGTCTACGATGTCACGACAGCCGGGCTACGTTCCTTTTTATAGGGTCGGAATTTTCGGCTTCCGTTGACCAGACCGAATGACGAGCTTCTCGCAATTTCCTGGCTAGATGGCACTACGATCTTCAGAAACGTGAGACGAAAAGGTACCTTTCTTTTTAAAGGGTTCGCCTTTCCTCGAACACTCGGAAATAAAAAGCGAGCCACTGGCGGCATGCTGAAATTACAAAATAAAAAATATTTGCAGTAATTGCTAGACACGGGAGCCGAATAAGAATTTCATTCCTCTTTTAATTATCTTACCAAGATGAAACTAATACACTGGTGGCCTTAAATCTTTTTAATACCTCCGCTGTTTTAAATTGTACGCGCCCATTTTTGTCATGGATGCATAAAATCCGCGGTCGATTCATAAGTAACTATGCTTGGACTTTCTATATTTCTATAAGCGAAATTCTATCGAAGATTTATCCAGCAACGGAACCTCGTACATTCTCCTCATTCGTCAGAGTCCCGGCTCGAAAACTCCGCCGAATACAAAGCAACCGTCGCATCAATCCACGCAGCAACAAATCGGAAACGAAGGCCAGTGGCCATTTGATCGGACACGCATCGGTTCAATCGGGTCAAGAAGCGGACGGATTTATACGATCCTCGAGTGGCGACTTTTCTCCGAGAAGACAGGCTGCAGACGATTGGTAATCCAATCATAAACAAGCAGAGAGACGGGGTCGGAGGCCTTCCTGTTCCCGATTCGTTATTACAAGCTCGGATATTTTATATTTCGTCTCGCAGCGCGGCGACTCGTCTCGCCGGGGAGAGATTTTCCCCGGTTTTCGAGGCGTTTATTCGTTCGTGCGTCATCGCGCGTCTCGTCACGCGGACGAGCGGCTCGATAATGCACTTATCCGCAGCTGGATGGGGAACGGCATGAGGCCGGCAACAAACGCGATGAATGCCGGCTTGATTGGAACCTCGGAACACGCGACGATACGTCGAAACGCGACGCCTGGCCTGTGGCACGCGCGATTCGATTACGCGCCGCGCTGTTTGCCGCCGTGAATCCCCGATGCTCGTCTCGAACGACCCGGGCGAAGCTTCTTGCCAACGTTGATGGCCTGCCTGCCGTGATGTCCTCTTTTTTTTCCATCGGCCGTAGTCCCCGCTAATGGGATACCTCTATGTCCTTTCTCATCCCTGCGCGGCGCAATAGCCCCGTAAATGTCCGACAGCCGACAATAAGAACGAGCTTTTTACTGGACTGTAATCGAGTCGGTTGATCGCGAGTTCTGGCCAGCAATTTTTGCTATTTGGATATCGTTGCCAGTTGGTTTGCACGCTTTTATTCGCGGGTACTTCTTTTGATTTATATTCCGATCGTTGCCGTTAGTGTTCCTGATTTCTCAACATTTTTCGTTTCTCGAGAAATGAGAAATAAGGCTATATTTCTCGAGAATTCCCGAGAATTGTTCGTTTTCGAGATTGAAAACGTTTGTAGCTCATTGCAATGTTGATATATGTATATAAGTTACCGAAATCTAGAAAACGCATTGTTTAAGTTATCGTTACAGGCTCAGATAAAAAAGTTGACAAAACATCATTTTTCTAATTTTGCATGATTCCTACCAATTGCAATCTTAATAAATTTTTGTCCACTCATTCTCTAGCGAATTAGCCGGTCTAACATCTTTAAAAAATTCAAGTCCTTTGGACCAATTTTTCAAAAGTTATGCGATTTCTAAGGGTGTCCGCTTAATATTGCCGCTGACTGTAAATTCAAAATTTTCAAAATTGTCAAATTCACCTTAACTATGGAACATGGCACATCGTTGGATTTGTCTTTTTTTCTGAATAGGAATATAGAATAATTATATGACCTCCTTCAAGTAAAAATAACGATGACCTTGAAATTTCGAAATATGGTTTCCAAAAAATTTTTTTATTTTGCCATTATATTTACCTAATTGAACAGTGCAAATTTCTCGTCTGACATTTTTTCGTATAATCACAAGTAACAGAGATATTGAAATACCTACATTAAAATGTAGCATGTTTTGGTTGATGGTAGGACATACGTACTTGTTCATTTCCGAGAATATGTTATAAATTAAATGAGATTCATAAGAATTTTCCTAGATTTAAATTTCTCGAGAAATGAGAAATAACCAATTATAAAATTTCTCGAGAAGGAACACGAGTTGCTGTTCAAAGAAGTTTCAGTACGGTTCATATGTCACTCCACCATATTTCTGACAAGGGATAATCGTCTACAGCCGAGAGAAAGCCGAATAACTTTCTATTCTATCGACGCGACGCGACGTGTCGCGAGCCTACACAAACTTTCAGAAAGAGTCGACACGATAACTGTCTCAGGGTTACACGTGTCACAATCAGAACTTGATGCAAGTCTAGCCGAAGAAACATGTTCCGGTAATCATTCATACAATACCGACTTTCATCGATATACCTATCGTATGTTTGTCCTGTTTTAGCAAGTTTTTAGTTGAGCAGTGTACCAAAACCGCCTAACCCGGGTTAATAACACGTCCGACCGCTCTAGAATCCTAATCCTCTAACCGTATAACCTTACGCAAACAAGAACTCCAATTTTCGAATAGGAACTTGCGCAGTTTCCCGTTGAACTTTCCGGGTAACGAAATCATTATTATTAATCCGTGGCCCCGATGGGAACATTGAACGGGGCCATGAACAAAGAGCGAGCGAATCCATCATGGCGGCGTTCTACGGGGCCGATATATAAATTTACGGGCACTTGTTACCCAGGGCCCCCGATGAAACGAATGCGATTCAAACCCCCGCGGATGAATAATTCAAGAACCGCGGAAAAATCATGGAAATCCGAGCCCCCGAAGAATTCGCGTATCTGTGGCGGCCGTGTAATAATGTTTCGCTAGTAATTGCTGACCGGTACGCGCGGCTCCTCTTTGATCGGCGGCCACAGAATTATTGTAATTATGTTTAGCCGGGATTTCGCATGAATCTATTACAGTTCTGTTCCGTTCCGTTCTGTTCTGTTACAAGCGTCAAAGGCATTCCAAACGTCGAGCAACGTCGCGCGTACCGCTGGAATCTCCGACTGCGTTGCCTGCGGTGCACGCCGGAATTGCATCTTACGATGGATTATTGTTGGCTCGTCGGTCATTCGCGGTGATCGATCCTTGGGACGTCGAAGGACTTATTCCTCGGGACTATGGCAATATTTCATTCGCGTTATCGGGCCCCGTTCTCGATTAATCGGAGAACGCGCGCGCGGTCGAACGCCGATCGCTCCACAAACATAAAACTCCGCGAACTGTTACTACGTCATTTATTAGTAGACTGCGGAGCTTTATGCAAAATAAAAAATGTTTGCATTGATCGCAGGACACAGGAGCCAAATAAAAATTGTATTCTTCTTTTAATTATCCCATTTAGCTGAAACTAATACATTGATGTCCTGAAATACTTGTAACATGTCCACTGCTTTAAATTATGTTTACCCATTTTGTCATAAATGCATAGAATCCGCAGTCTACTTATTAGCTATTCTAATTTAGTCAAAAAAATGTTTCCGACGAAGCTTGTTCGGTCTTCACTTTTCATCAAATTTCAATATAAAATATTACAAAAAGAAATTTATTTCATGAATTTGAGAACGGGTTTCTCGTTCGCATTTCTGATCACCCGGTAGCAGCGATTCTCTTCTCGGCGCAGGTCCATTACGCGGGACGCAAACAGAAATTCAAGTAGCACTCAAGATGTTTTGCGGGCAGCGGAGTGTGCAAGGATCGAGGAACGATCGCCGGAAGGGACGTGCGACGCTGTGTACGGGGCCGTACGGAAGCCGATCGGCCTGTTATTACGCGATCGCTATAGTTATTTAAAAGCGTGGCTGAGAGCGCGCCTTTGCATCCCCCACGGCGACTGACTTTAATTCATCCGCCGCGATAAGAGAGCACCAGGCAGGAGATTAACGAGCAAGATCTCATTGACGCGGCGCTGAACGCCGCCGCAAGAACCTCGGGGCCGGGATCGGCGACGGACAAGCGATTTCCATAATCCGGCGATTTTTGCCATTTCCGCGGAAATCTGGGAGACGGGACAGAGGAGGAGGAGGAGGGTACCGATCCCGCCAAGATTCGCTGATTTGCATAAAATTATTCTCTTTCTTTCGCCCCGACGAGATTGGTTCATCTCGACGCCCGCGCTTTCGGCTCCTCGCTCGGATGAGGATCGTGTATGACAAGTGATGCTCCACCTCCGAGGAATTGAACCGTTCCAGCCTTTAACCAGAGGCTCGCGATCTCGTTCGCATTGTGGACCGACGGAGAGTGATTCGATCTCAGGGAAATACCGAGGAGAGTGCATCGGCGCGGCGCACAGTGGACAGGATCGAGAAATTTGGTGACAATTTTACTACATGTGTATATTATTATTATTTAGTAATGCTTTAAACCAAGTATGGTTTATGTATTGGGAGTACAAATTAATTCGGTCCGTTTTCAAAAGATGGCTTTGGCTGTTATGAATGTTTCATAGTGACAGCTGATTTCGGTGGTCTCAGAGAGGTTAGACATCTACCAATAATATTCAGTTTATATCGCTTTGAGTTTGATACAAAACTTTTGTTTTTTACTATGTTGAATATGTCAAATTTTGTGTTAACGAAGCAGCATTTGCGGGAGGTTTTAGTTTTCTGCTTTAATTGGAAGAAAAGTGCAGCTGAAGCGCATCGAATGCTTGTAAAAGTTTATGGTGACAATGCTCCAACTGATAAATCATGTACATAGTAGGTTTCGACGTTTCAAGAATGGTGATTTCAGCGTTGAAGACAAGCCTCGCTCTGGACAGCCAAAAAAATTCGAAGACACAGAATTGGAGGCATTACTCGATGAAGATCCGATTCAAACGCAAGAGGAGCTTGCAGAATCATTGGGAGTTATCATCGGTATAGGCTACAATTAATTTCGTTTGTGAATTACGAGAAAAACGGCCGGCATACGAGCAAAGACATGACAAAGTTATTTTTCTGCATGATAACGCTCGGCCTCATGTCGCAAAAGTCGTAAAAAAATATTTGGAAACGCTCAAGTGGGATATTTTGCCGCACCCGCTGTATTCGCCGGACATTGCTTCTTCGGATTACTGGTTGTTCCGACGGATGCAGCACGATTTAGCAGATCACCGGTTCACTTCTTTCGCAGAAATCGAAAAGTGGCTCCTAACTTGCATCGCCTCAAAAGACGAGACATTTTTTCGAGATGGAATTCGAAAATTGCCTGAGAGGTGGGAAAAAATAGAAGCCAGCGATAGACAATAATTTGATTAATCTGTTCATTCAGTTTGTTCTGAAATAAATGCATTTTTGACCACAAAAAAACGGACCGAACTAATTTGTACTCCCAATAGCATAAACAATACATGAACATATTGACATATTACACATTAATTCTCTTAACAACACATAATAGTAACTTAACTTACAACTAGTTTATATGGCTTCTCCTTGGTAAACTTAATGAGATTAGATTTTAATTGCACATCGCTTAATAAAATCGAAGATAACTGACAGGCCTTTAATATCTGGGCCACATAAGAAGCATATTATACAAGTCGGAAAGCCTGCATCTGTATATGTAACTCTTGAACCATTAGAGATATCGGGATGAAATTTCCACTAAAATTAATTAAAAAATTAATCCTGTCTACTGATAATTATCGTAATAATTATCGTTCTTGGCTGTCTTTCATTAGCGACGGCTTGCTGCTCGAAAGTATGTGCAGAGTTTCTTCTCTAAAAATGTTGTTTCATGTTAAAAAGTAATAAATTTCACAGAAAAGGAACCTCGATCAATTATTTTACACCATTCGTACGGAACGACGAGTTCGCACAACAATAACGTGGAACTAAAGAAGGATTATGAAGAATCATAATCATGGATTAGCCATTAAGAGCATCGGGGCCGTAGTAATGAAAGATTAAAGCTGCCTGGGCGAGCTTTCCATACTCGGAACCGTAATAAATAATCTGCTTTATGCAACATGATGTTGCCCGGGCTGTGACACCTTTTGCGACACGATTTCATAGAAACATGCATTACTCAATTTACTTAATCAATATCAGGAACGACCACCGAGGTCGGCCCGACAGCGTTGAAAGGTATCTGGGTATATACACTCCCAGTTTTTCCCCCCGCTGTATGTTATTGATTTATTTGTGGCCGAGTATAATTAAAAATAACGTTTTTAATTAAAGCCTGTTTGCGGCAGCTTTTAATTAAGAACTTGTCCCAAAGGCAAAAACTTGCTCGAAAGACATGTTGTGCTCCCCAGTTCCTGGAGACCGGGTGACAAACACTGCGTAAGAAAAATAAACAAACAGGAAACGCGCAAGAAAACTGACCAATTAGTTTCTCTATTTTATGAAGCGACAAAATTATGTTCGCGCGAATTAATGTAACTAATTAAGTGGCACGACATTGGCAAGTTTCCGCAATTTGTTTAGTATTTTGACCTGGATTGCAGCCGAATTGCAACCGGAAGCATCTCTCTGTTTCCTTGAGGGGGATCCCGGCGCGGCGCGGAAGAAAAATAAGAAAAGAATTTTGGCTTTCGTCGAACACGCTTCGCGTATCGACAACGTTTCTTTACGGTAATGGCAGTCGGCCGGGTGTGCGCCGCCAACTGTCTCCCATTGGCAGCGCTTCGAATTCATGTTGCGAACTTTACACAATTTTTCGGGTTACCAACGAACCGTGTTCCCCCGCCGGATAACGGCGCGAGTTCCTCCTCGATTTTCGTTCTCAACTGGGTCATTGCCACTGTGCCTCTCCTCCGACTTCGCAAACTGGAATACGGCGACCGAAACGCTGCTGCACCGAGTTGCATTCCTCTTGCACACGCCGCGCCGGAACCGATATCGAATAAACCCAGTAATTTACCGGAGAGGATACTTTTATGCGGCACCGGTCCCCGATGCTTCGAAAATATTGATTTCGAAAGAACTGCGGCGACGTAAAGCTGCACCGTCGCGTCGGCCCCCCATTCCGATTGAATTTATACCGAAGTTTATTATTTGTTCAAATTAGTTCGGCTCTCCCCTCAACTGCATCCGACTCGTGTAGCTGTTTAAATGAAAATATTTTCTTGCTGTTTTACAAGCTTCTGCATCTGGAAAATATATGCATTTTTACATAAGATGCATGTTTAAAAAACAAATTCCAGTGAAAAATTTTTGAAAATCCCTCGGGTGGCGCGTTGGCGACAACGTGAAGGATTTAGAGTTGTAAAATTCCGGGGAAAAAAATTGAGGAAAGTGGAATGTTTAAATTCTGTCACGTAGGAAAGCTGAAAGCCGTGACAACAGAAAGAAACGAATAGATGTCGCGTAACTATTTTGATATTTGCTTTCTATTTGGAAAGCGTTCGTAACGAACGCGCGTCGGTGACTGTACACGGATATTCCATTCGTCGGCGGGATTAAAAATTGCGCCGTCGATGAGCCGTGTGCGATGTTAGCGCGCGCGGGAATATTTTTCTGCTGTGTGAAAAATCTGTCAATCAACGAACGGTAATTCGTGTAGAAGGCGGAATCGATAAAACACCGGCGGAATTTAACACGGCCAGCTGAACCGCGCGCGGTGTGTATCGATTTTCCAGATAGCTAGGTGCAATGTGGCCAGCGATTAATAGTAGAACAATTGTTGGTCAACGCGCCGCTGTTTCCATTTAGTGTTCGGTTAGCGCGATAATGGAACTGTAAATTGTTCGACGTTCGTAATTAATCAGGCCCGACTAGCCGAGATCGAACCCGCGCGCCACCATTCAGACGATTTCTCTAACGATCAGCCTCGACGCCCAAGAAACTGATTTCGATTTACTCGATGATTACATACATCGTTTACAATATTATTTCTTATTATGTGGCGACCTTACTCGATTTACAATTACCTAATTCAATTAAACGCGACAATCAATTAATTATACGCAACCAGTAAATATTCTGCACTGTACGCGCAGAAAATTCATGATATAATATTTGTAAGATATGAAATATAACGTTGATAAGAAAGAAACAATTTTAATCTTAGCAGCCACAGCGCTGTTTACGAGTGGTGTTATAAAAATAGCAAACACGTAGCTCAGTTAATTCTACTTTGACATACTGGGAAATTCGAAGAACATCCGCCGGTTTGTTTTCCCTCCCCCGCGGGAGTATGAAATTTCAGAAAAAGCTTTCGAAGAACTACGGTCGGGTCTAAAATTTCCGGCGGAAGGATACTTCCTCCGGCATCGTGGCCCGCATTCTTATTATTCGAGCTGATGCTGCCTCGCGGAAGTTAGCATCGACAATAAAATGGAATTTCGACCCGAGTCTAAGTCAAAATTACCTCTCGGACTAGAATTGAATTTCGAAGCTTTCGGAAGAATTGCCGAGGAAAGGAGGTCGCCGGCAAACAAAGTTACCGGAACCCGTTGCTTTTTTCTTTCGGAGGAATTTATACGGGTCTGTTTCCTTTCTTTCAAACTGGAAACTTCACGGGAAACTTCCGGGGATCCGCCCGGTGGAAGTTGAAACTTTCCGAAAAACGGCGCTCTCCTCATCTACTGGAAATTATACTTGATTGTTCGGCTAAACTGCTGTTCTGGGCCAGGTGAAATCAGTTCCGACAATTTTTAAAGATTAGATATATAAATTTTCACTCTACTCCTGTTTCCCACAATCGATGCACAACATTTTTATTTCGTATAACGATCCGCTGTCTAGTTATAATAAAACGTCGCGAAATTTCTCGTTCCAGCGTACTGTGCGCCGCGTGTTCACGAAAAAAAAGGAACCGGGACACAACGAAAAATGTTCCGAGCGAATTTGCAAATGTTCCGGCACTTTTGTACTCCGAGCCCCGGTAACCAATCCGCGAAAAAATGGAGCTTTCAGCGGGCGCGGTAGCCGCTCGCAGCCATAAATAACACTCGTACCGAACAGGAACGTCATTAAAAATCCCGCGGGTTTTCAGGCACACATCGCTTGATCGGAATGAAATATGAACAGTCGACTCGTAGAAGCTTGTCCCGCATAATGAAGTTACACGCAACGCTGGCTTTGTACGATTTTATTTATCTTTTCCGCGACTTATGATTCATGGTCCCGGGTACCCGATCGAAGCTCCGTTAACGTTTCCGCTCCGCTCGACCATTAACGATACTATACGACACCGTGATTAGCATACTAGACGAGCGCAAAAAGCGTAAAATGTCGAAATCGATCGAGATCCGGCCACCGCGATTCAATATACCAGGTGTGTGCCCTGGAAATCGACCGACACAAAAAGAGCGCTCTTCAAATATCTTCAAATAAAAAACGCATGCGTACATACAAATTCAAATTAGATAAATTGCTTCAGAAAATATATTTAAAAAATTGCTCTGGACTAGCTGGTAAGCTAAGCGTCCGCGACCATACTTTCTCCGTCCCGGAAGAAAGTAACGACGAAATTAATGCGTGGAACTAACAGCATCCTCGCATATCTAGGCAAGTGGGACTCGCCCAGCTGTCTCGTTGAAAACTTGGCTTGGGAATGATGTTGTTAATTCGCGACGGTGATGCCTGGTTGGTTGTCATCGCGCCAACACGCTTATCATCTCGGAATTGCTCTAACAGAGCGACTTCCTTTGCCACTGGCAACCAGCATCGATTCCGCAGTCATTTTCCCGGGTGCTCGTCAGAATGAAGTCGCAAGTAGCGACAGCTAACGAGGGATTATCGTGTGCAAACACGGTGCTGATGGTATTCAACGATTTTAATGACTGCGTGACGTAAATATATATCAAGCTAGAAATTTTCCAGCGATCCTCTCGAATTTTCGCGCGCGTCCGAACTCGCTGACACACTCGAGTCCTCATTTGCCACAGCTGAAGGATTTTCCTCAATTACGGGCCGTTTCACTCGTTACATTTTCATTGCGTTTTCATTACACATTCCCGCCGAGCCGGAGAACCATTCCCGGTTCCGCGATTCATAGAGAATTAAGTAGGCCGACGTGATATAGTTCTTTCTCCGTCGCGTCGGAAGCGGGGAAATTTGTTCAGTGACCAACGCGAGCACGAGCACAAGCACGAGCACGAGCATGAGCGCGAGAGAGCGTGGTTTAATCGTATTCACGGTGTTCCACGGTCCCTATGAAAGCACCTTGAATACCGGTTTCCCATTTCTCGGCATGCGCCGTCTGGGAGCCAATTTATATGCAAAATTACCCCCGCGCGCGAACCCTGCAACACATGTTCAAAAGGCACCGGGGATGACCGCCCGGAAAAAAAGATTATATTATCACGTCGTCCCGCGGAAATTTGTATGCAAAAACGGACTAACGCAATAACGACGGACGGAACAACCGCTCCAACGGGGAAAATGTTGCTTGCCGGGGAATGTCCCGTCGATAACCGCCCCGAGGAACGGGACACCCTCTTCCTTCATGCCGGGATTAACAACGAAGCGAGTGAGAATTGTAATTAGCGATTTGCGTCGACGTGGATTGGGAAATTGATTGGCGGCTTCACCAAACTCTGGATTTTTAGACGGTCGTTCTCAGACTGCATGAATTTTCGCAAATTTTGAACAACTTTCGCTGGAAGCTGGTTCAGAGTGTCTTCGCGTGTACAAGCTGGTATTATCAGCAGACTGCGAATCTTTATGCATTTATGAAGAGATTGGTTGAAATATAAAACAGTAAAGGATTAGAAAAATTTCAGAATATTCGAGCATCTGGTCGTCAACGCATTTGCGTTGATTTCGGAACAATAAACGGACAATTTATTACAATTAACAGCAAGGGACGTTGACAATTTTACAGCTCTCGCAACTCGGTACTCTCTCGCTCTCTTGTCTACTCTATACAGGGTGTCCCAAAATTCCTTCAACAGCCAGAAATGTTAGGTTTCTGAGATCATATGAAGCAACATTTTCCTTTGCAAAAATGTTATCCGCGGCTTTGTTTAGGAGTTATTAACGAAAAACACGCGTCTGGATCGCGCTCTGATTGGTCCACGTTTTTCGTTAATAACTCCTAAACAAAGCCGCGGATAACATTTTTGCTAAGGAAAATGTCGCTTCAAATGACGTCAGGAACCTCCCATTTTCGGCTGTTGAAGGAATTTTGGGACACCCTGTAGAACTCTCTATAATCGACTGATGTCGGTTTTCGAATTGTGGTCGGTTACGCGTTGCGGGGGGCGTTTTCTGCCTTCGCCACGGCCAGCGACGACTCCTTCGCGACGCCCGGTGACAAGTTTGTGTTTATTGTCGCTCGTACATACACGCACACACTCATACAGTTTGGGGATCGCGCCCCACATCCTACAATATCGTAATGTTGTTTTTAATGTAAGAACGTCATTAAGGAATGAAATCAATTTTTAGTTTATTCCTACCGCCCACAATCAATGCAGAACATTTTCATTTTGCATAAAGGTCCGCAGTCTGATTACCACAGACACTATCCATTGTATCCCCCGGTCGCGTAGTAAATCGCTTTAAAATATGCGAAACAATACCGAACCGAGTCCCACTGTTCCGAACGTCACAAGTATTTCCACGTTGTCGAAATCACCCGGCGCAGACAAAGCGACGAATTATCCATTGAGTCCGAAAGCAATGGTCATCTAATTGATAGATACATCAAAGCGATTCGGGAGAATTGTTCGGCCGTGGATCGCCGCCGATCCGTCTGAGTATGTAACAATCGCATCTATTTTTCACGTGCCAAACTGAATCGATCCGTCTATTTATGCTGTTTTACGTGAACCGTGTCGGGAACAGGAATATTCGTCAATTCCATTCTAGTTTATTATACGGGGAAGAGCAAACCGCTTCGCACAATTTTATTCGAACCATAGAGAATTACGCGCCGCACTTATCGCAGAGAAACATACGAGACCCGCCCACGCGAGGTATTAAAATGTAAATAAGAAAAGAACGCTGGCGAGTTATAGCGCGGCGATGAATATTGAATGGTCGTAATTGAATCATCCGCGATGAAACAATAGAATGGTGTCGCCGGCATGAATAACCGAGCACGGTGGCCAGTTATACGACTCGGTAGAAGTGTCGAGGCCGTAGGTGCGCGCCCGTCTCGGAATTCATTCCGTTCGAGGCGTTATTTCCTCGGAAGAGGCGAAAAGAGCCTAAGCGACCGCCACGCTTCCCTGCGAGGTAATTGCGCAGAACACAAGGGAAATCTCTTCGGTGTACGTGCGAACCTGACGCTGCCGCCGGTAGCAGCTGGCTCGTTCTGGATCGTTGCTCCATTCATAGTTTTCCTGCTCGATTGAACAGAGTCTCGGGAAAAGGACCCGAACGACTTCGGCTTTGATAACGCGCATTAAATTTTCCTTCGTTAATTCCGGGCAGATGCCGCGTAACTCAGCCGAGACAGTTTCATTGTGGACGCGGTTTTATACCCGGCATTACTGTTTAAACGCGTGGAATTTTCGCCCCGCGCGATTTTATAGTCGGGCGACACAACGCCAGTTACACAGCCTCTAAATCACGTTTTGAAGGTTGCGTGGGTGTCCCGTCCGCTATTATCTAAGCGAACGCGCTAAGTTATGTGGGTAATGAGAACATGATTCAAGGCGCACCACGGTATATCGGTTATGCGGTTTATGATCGATGCCGCGGACATTACACAGGTTTTACGGATTCTATGGCCGGTGGGGTGGACAAGCCGACGCGGATGATAATTTAGGGTATTTCGGTCGTGTTCAATGGGTATATCTTATCGTTCCGAGCGCAATCATTTTCGTGAAGCTATGGTACGTGATGCTGGGGTACACTGGTAGCGTAGATTATACTTTATGGCGCGGCTCGGATTGTAATTTAGGGGCTGCATCCTTAATACTGGTATTACCTAGTTATTGGTATTAAGATTACGTGGGCTGGCAGTGGGTGGGAGATCCCCGAACTTTCGGCTGATTCCGTCTTGTGATCATCTGATCGCACAAAATGCTCGGTTAGCTGCGGTTAAGTGGCAGCAAAAGGGACCACGAGCAGAGCCAGAGCCCAGGCAAAATAGTCGGGTGGAGAGACAGAAAGAGGAAGTTGGCGGAAAGTATGGGAATAAAGTAAACGAGGCGAAGTGTCTACGGAAGCCACACACCACCGGGGGGATCAGTCGCGAATCCTCCCTTAGGTGTGGGTCCGTGCGAGCCGGCCGCAGGTCTCCGCCATGTATATGCATAAAAGATGCTAATCTGAAACGGTAGCTCGCATTGCCGCGAGTGGAGCAGGCTCTCGTTCGCCAACTGTTCACTTGGCCGGCCTGCCGGCCGACGGCGCGGCGCAGGAGATCCTGGAGCGAGATTGCGACCCATTCATGGGAGAACGCGTATATACGTGTGCACAGTGTGTAACCATGGACTGGTGCAGCCGCGTCCGACGCTGCACTCGTTAGCGCCGCTAAATGGACACCCTGATATATCGGAGGCAGAGCTCATTAGACGCCCCCGTAATCGTTCGCTCGATTTGCCCCGGAAAAATCTCTAATTGCCGGTGTTGATTTTATAATTGGCCCGCGCCGCTTCGATATAGATATTACGCGTTTTCCCTTATCGGTTGCGCGATGCTCTGTCGGTTCGGATTATAATCGTTAATTGACGGCGGCCAAGCTTAAACCGCGAGCAGCCTGTTTGGTCTTCTTCTCGCTCCGTTATCAGGCAGCTTGCTTCTTGAGTGTTAAGAGTGCCTCTTCCTTCCAAAAGAACCCTGTCGACTCTATCTATTTCTCGTTTAACCTTGTCGGAACGAGATCGTGGGAAGCTCCTCGCAACCACGGCATCTCCGCATCCGCCGCACCGTCAACAATATTAACGAGCCCGACGACAATAACCTCCCGCGGTATCGGTTTTTGGGTAATTATCCCAGTAGCCGGTCCATTGTGAAGGTGTCCGGGACGAGGCTCAGCCATTTGTCGAGTAGGTTTCCAGGAGAGGCGAGCGCGTGTCAGCCTGCTCCTCGCCGAGACAGGTCTCTTCGGAGGCGAGCCCCGAGATAATATCGGAGACCTCTTCCTCCGGGGTCGTCGGTTTCGAAATGTCAGCGTGACTTGAGACTCCGGCAATGGAGCCTCGGGGAGAGCCTATGAGGCACCGGTTTCGGGTAAACTTCAGCCAGAGCCTTCCTCCGGGTTCCAGAGTGACGGTGGGCTTTCGGGGTTCGTTTATCTCACAACAAGCCTTTGTCTTTGCGATCCGCTCCCACAGAGCTGCAGGTTCGAAATGTAACCTTTGATACTCGAGACTGTAGCATACTACATTCCAAAAGTACTAGAATTATAAAAATGTTGAATACGCAGCTGGCAGAACATTCCGGAGGATTTAGATGAACGAGTGAAGCGAATAAACGTGCAGCGTTGATCAGAGGGCGCGGGCGTTCCCAGCGGCCAGTTACGCAGCGGGCACTTATCGAGCGTGAACCGTAAACGCGTCACCGTTCCCGAAGGAGCAATCTCGTCGTCGGCGTAGAGAGATTGCGCTGACCCAGATGCGTCGCGAAGAAAGCAGCAAAGCAGAGAGAATGTTGTAGCGGCGAGCGCGTCAGCAGAACTCGTGGCAACCTTAATCGGCCAATTTACATTCAATGCATGCACATTACTCCGCGAGTAATTACCGCAGCCAGTTTAACACCTGACCGCGTAATTGATGTTGAACGACGCTCGTTGCGGAGTCCTCTGCATCAGCCAGGCTGCTCCTTTCACTCGTCGCGCATCAATATTTAACGTTTCCCGTTTCACCGACTCCGTCTAATACGTAGAAAATCGAGACTCATCCAGGACTCGTCGTCGTTCCACGAAAAAAAAGATAACTCGGGGAAGGGGGAAGGAACAAAGCGAGAGCGGAGAGGATCCCCTCTCGCGCATTATAATCCATGAACGTGCACCGCGAAATGGAATTGCACTCGTTACCGTTGCAAATGGACGAGGGGAACCGGCTCACCCTCGTGAACTAAACGCGCCGGTAATCGTTCGGCTGATTTATTAGGGAAAAATTAAGTAAACGTTGGATGTCGGCCTCGCAATTTCATCGTGCGCTTCGAAAACCGCGGTTTCCAGCCGTCTCTGCGATATACTCCCTGCGTTACTGACTTTTAATCTACGGAACTGCGGGAGGCTCGGAAATGTAAATTTTCAAGCACAGAAATCTGCGACATTGCAATTTTTCACGTAACGAACTTCGGCGTCGTTTTATTTCTTCGTCCCTCTGATCCGGCACAATGTGAAAATGTGATTCTAATACCACCGAGCCAGGTGGCAAAGTTTTCAATCCACGCCCGCATCGACTGCGATCGGGTAGTACCCGATTCAACGAAAATTGCAGCTATTCCTAACGGGCCGAGGAGGCAAACTTTCGGAGTTTGAGGCCACAACTTCCTGGGAAAGGATACACGAAGAGTTCGGTGGAACTTTCGCCGCAAGTAGTATTTTTTCCGCAGCGTGGCTGTTGTTTGGTTTAGTTGAGGTGATTGGATCAGTGGGGCTGGAATTGTTCTCGATAACCAAAGAGCAGAGTCTTTGGGATTGGACTGCAACTGTTACACAAGATCAAATGAACAAATTGCGTCAGCTGAGGTCGATACTGAACGCAAAGGGTGGCGATTCGTGGGTCCTGGTGAAGTGGTTCGAGAGGGGTTGACAAACATTGTGGCAGCGGTGTTTATTAAAATAATGACGGGTCGTCGCGTCGGCACGGAATCAATAGAGCAGCTTCCTGGCCGACGGAGAAGCGGAATAGAACCGGAGAACAAACAGCATTCTCTTATTCGACGTCGACGCGACAGAGGGTCGTTCTTTCAGAGCTTGAGCTTTTCAAGCGGGGCTCTCTCGCGCGAAACGACGATCTCTTGCATCACATCCGCTTACGTTCGTCATGCTACCCGAAAAGGTTCGCGAGGTATGCCGACTGCGCACTCGCTGCCTACACCAACAGATCTAGGACCCGAGATTGCAGCCCATTCACGAGATAATACTCGTGCATCATCTTCGTGCACCGCTCGTTAGTCGCGGTTGTGCCCCGTGGATTACGCTGACAGCCGGTTAGAGGCCTACGAGCTACGAAATTCTGATCTGTCTGGGGAATCGGGAGCTTTCGAACCTGCCCGGTTGCGTGTCGGGAAATCCTGATACTTTCGTGACGTGCTATCAATATTTAAGGAAAATTGAAATCTGGAGAATTTAATTCTCTATTGTACAGGGTGTATAAAAAGTAATGGTCATCCGTCCTAGGGGTGAATCTGCACCTCTGGATCGGTGGACATTTGTAAGAGAAACTTGCCGCAAAATTGTTTATAACAAAGAAAATTGTTGTGAAAGTTTGTTTTACATCAACGCCTTCTGCTCATCGAGAAGAGAAAAAGTTTGAAAGGAGCCATATGTCGCAAACAAATAGTTATTGAGATATAAGCTGTTAAAGTTTTTCAAAAAGCGACATTCCCTTTAAATTTTGTTTGCCTCGAGGCTCGAGGTACGCACACGATCATGTTCTGTCTCATCGACACGGACGTGTGGACTGTAGTACATAGTAGGCTTTTGTCTATACGTATAATTCCACACAATCAAATTTTGAAAAACTTTAACAGCTTGTATCTCAATAACTATTTGTTTGCGACATATGGCTCCTTTCAAACTTTTTCTCTTCTCGATGAGCAGAAGGCGTTGATGTAAAACAAACTTTAACAACAATTTTCATTGTTATAAACAATTTTGCGGCAAGTTTCTCTTACAAATGTCCACCGATCCAGAGGTGTAGATTCACCCCTAGGACGGATGACCATTACTTTTTATACACCCTGTACAGCGTGGACTTCCACTGTACATTATAATTTCTGTAGCATGCTGTATCTGCTATCCACTGTAATATTGTACATTTCAGCCAATATTGATAGATCAATCACGATTATCGAATGGTAATTAGTAACAGCGTATCCACGCATCCAACTCGCATCACTCTCAGACTCCGAAGGGACTCTAAGCCGTCGAAGTCTAGGAACAGTTGCTATCGACCTAATCACAATCAGTTCACATTTTTCCTGAATCTATCGAATCAACATTTGAGTAAAATTGATAGAACGCTTTAGATAATCGAAAGGCAATTAGCAACGCCGTGGCCGCGCGTCCAACTAAAATAATCGTGGAACTTCAAAGGGCGTTCGGTAATCAAAGACCAGCTGCTATCAACCGGAGGCCAGCCAGTTCCATATTTTTCCTGCAGTCGGTGGATTCCACATTTCGGTGGCTATCGATGGAACAGGCAAGATAATCGAATGGCAATTAGCAACACCGGGTCTGGAAGCCGAAGGCCGGTTAGATCTAGTTATCTCGAGCGCGCTTCTGCTCGATCGATCGGAATGCAATCTCGGTTATCGGACGGTTGGATCGGGGCAGAATCTGGCGATCTCGATCTCGAAGCCTGAAGGGGAAACGAGGATTCGCGCCGTGCCCGGAGTCTGTCGGTCTGTTTGCTTGGCAGTTAACGAGTGCGGCTCGACGAGAGACTACGACGACGACGACGATACTACTCTCCGCGAAGAGCAACCTGCGCGCATTATGCGCTGAATGAGGCGGCAATCTCGCCCCTCGATCTCTCTCGCTCTTTCTCCCTGGACACAGTTGCCGGTTCCACCGCGGAGTCCTTTTCAAGGCCTACACACCGGGGACAAAGTTATCGCGGTGGTACCGAGGGCCATTTGCGTTTCATGAGCTCTCAACTCGGCCGAGTGAACTGAAACGCGGAGGAGAAAAAAATTTATCTTGGCCGACCACCGCACCGTGCCGCTGCTGGCTGATTACGTTATACACTTGCCGAGGAGTCGGGGGATTATTATTTTCTTGGTTCCCCGAAGCGCTCCCTGCCGATCCCGAGCCCACAGGTACGCGGATGAGCTCGAATGCCAGCTCATTTGGGCCGGGTTAAGAGGGATCAGACTTGGAACTGGGTCACCGGGCTAAATGGGACGAGCCTAAGACCATTGGCTTGATGATGCTTCTTCCTGCTCGGTTCCTTCGTGCTTGAACGAACTCCTGGTGCAGGATAAGTACCGCTTGCTTTTCTGCCTGGCTGGTAATATGTACTCGTATTATTTTGATAATTGTGAACAAAGAGTTTCGCAGCGTGTTACAAAATCGCGTCAGCCGCGGTGAAAGTGTGCACGCACAGGTTAGGAACAAGGTAAAAGCCGTCGATCAACTTTTGCGTCCAGACCGCGTCGCAGTTGACTTATGCGTTTGTCAGACTCCTATTGTTCGAGCGCGCTCGAACGAACCCGAGGTGTATATTACATCCGACCGAGGTAATTACATTTATCAGCTGGAAAGTATTCGCGTCGATGGCGGTAAGCCGGGCCGAGTTGCTGGCATCGAAACATGCCGAAACAAACTTCCCTGTTACATATTGATTGGCCAACCCGAGAGTCAACCTGTATGAGTTTCGAAACAAACGTATTCGAAACGCAATTCAACAGGTTTTCGTGTACCGCGTGTAAACACCGGTTTGTTCATGTTTCACGGACTGCTGGGAATTTCTGTTTGGCCCCGGTGAAAATGTAATTGTCGGGCCCGCTCATCTCCCGGCTTTCGCGATTAATCAGCTCCGCGAATCGGTTTTTGGTCCGACACATTTTCACTTTTTCTTTTTTTATCGCGAATCTCGTACGAGATTCAGAGTGAAACTTTACATATACTTATTATACTTACGTGCAAACACAATTGAGGTCTGAGAAATTTCGTATTAAGAATAGGAAACCTACCGAAACGACCATTAGCAAACTTTACGGCCCGACAATAAAATTTTTAACGCGTTCCCCTTTACGATCACTAAAATATTTTCTAACTAAACGATTTCTTCCTGTTTCAGGTAAGTTTCCCGATCACCGGTTTTTGATCATCGAGGCCAATGGTTCCTCGTCGATGGTAACGTAAACGATGACAGCATGCTGGAGAACCTTTCCGGAAGCGATTTTTCGGCTGGGCCGAAAGGCATTCGTTCGAATAGCGTCGCCGGAAGCTCGCATAAATAAGAGTTTTCCGTGGCGCAGTAAAAGTTTAGTGCCGTCATAAACGGGGCTCGTTTGGTTCATTTCAATTACCAGCAATTCTATCTCGAACCCCGTGGCCGCTGTTAATCCGGCGTATTAGCCGCGTCAATTATTACGCTGATCAGAATCGGCGATTTCCTCCCTTTCGGCAGTCTTCGTATAACGTTGGCCGAGTCGATAAACACCGGTAACACGAGTTACCCGAATCGAAACGGGTCTCTCGTCCGTGTACGTGCCGGTTAAATCGGAAAATCAGATCGGGATCGTTTTAAAACGCCAATCGAGATCGTTGACAGTTAACTCGCGGCGATTCTGCGTCCCGGTGATCGACGGCGTATCATTTTCTGAGAGCCTAAATGGAATAAACAAACGAAGCTGCGATTGAATTATCCGATTCGATCTGTTAGAGGCATGCAGTATCTCTATACTCTCTGGTTCTAGTTTATCAGAACTAATACTAGTACATTAAGTATCCCTTTGTGTATTTCTTCGTTTTTACAACGCTCTAGAACAGGCCTGGCCAACGCGCGCGGCCCGCCAGGCGATTTTATATTTGCAATAAGTTTATTCTTTTTCTCTAAGTTCTTGAGGAAATAATAACCGTACTGAGTTTCACTGTAAACACAAGATTATTTATTATTTACAATTATTTACAAAGTTTAGTTTAGTTTAGTTTACTGTACACGCTTACCTGTAAACACAAGAAACGACATTAAAAGCTATTATTCCAATAGATTCAAAGATTAACTTCAAAGATTAATGATCACGATACACGTGGCTTTTCTCTCTTCTCTACTGTCAGTCTCTCGTCGCGTTCTACGGGCATGCGCAATACGCATCCAATTCAAGATGCGTTTTGAAAGAAATACGCCAACTTCTATCGTATTTCTTTTACATATTTCTATTGAAACTTTTGTTTAAAAAAAAATTAAATAAGTGAAAATATAATATTTATATTACATCCGAGAGATATTCCAACTTAAGATATTTTGCACAACGAGTTGTAGGTAAGTGCTTTTGGATCCACATATGTTTGTGAAACATTTTTTTCGAAGATGAAATTTACAAAGAGTTCATCGCGTGCTTCATTAACCGATGCCAATTTAGAAAATCAGCTAAGATGTGCAACGTCGAACATGAATATACATAGATTTACAAAAATTAAGCGAAAGAAGGGATAAACAAATATCTCATTAATTAAGACTCGAGAGTTAATTATATTGAATCATAGTATAACAATTTCAACATAGTATATCTAGTTTTATTCATTTTGTATTTGTATTACATTTTTTAAAAGCATGTTTACTTAAAGTGCGGCCCGCTGTAATGTTGCGCGTCATCAAAGTGGCCCGTGAAACCATTTGGGTTGGCCAGGCCTGCTCTAGAACACACAATGAAACACTTTTATATCTTGAAATTACTTAAAAGTACCGCTTCCATTAAAACACCACTGCAATTTTTAATTTCATTTAATTTCATTTAAACTGGAGATATCGCAACATGTATTTATACTTGGCCTGTCTTATTTAAACAGTTTTAACGAACCCAAAGTCAATTTACTGCGAACAAGAAGCATGATATAATTCGTAATAATAAAGATTAAAATTCAGAACCTCGTTGTGAGTTATATATTCGAACTCGTGTTGAATTCTATTCATAACACGTAAAGCCACGAGGGCTTTCCGCTGACCATTTCTCGCGAATCGAAAATAGTACAAACGTGAAAAGTGCATCGAGGGTCAATGGATGGGCTAATAATTCTGCAGCAAACCGGCGAACAGACTTTAAACGATTATCGAGCCGTTCCGGGGTACAAAATAGCGTCAAATGATTGAGCTGCGAGCGGAGTTTGCACCCCTTGTATCAGGGTGTCGATGGAAAAGCGTGCTTCCGACCGGCCGATCCCGAATTTTCGGCGAGTGTTTAACGACTAATCGCGCGCTTGTCGTTCGAGCACTTTGAAATAGGAATCGGAGTGTTCGGTTCTCTCAACACCGATCGCCCAAAGGGAAACGAGCCAGCGAACACGGCTAATGGATTCGCGGGGCGTCGCGTTCGCGTACAGGTCGGTTCAAATAACCGGTCCGCGAGAAAAAGAGTGTTCCTGGTTTTTCTAGAATTTCATTCTTCGAATTTTTCCAATTATTCTCGCCTCCTCGTTTTTAAAAAAACATACTCGCGAATACTTCAGTCGGAGCTGGTTCAAATAAAAATATCAATGGCGCTACGACAGATGAAGTATTAACCCAGAACCTCTGCAACCCCGAACCAGAACGCAACGGGAGCGTTCGCGAATGAATCAAGGAAGAATTAACAGGTGATTTGAAGCGTCCTGTACACGCGAGCACGGTCGACGAGAGACAAGTATTAGTGCACACGATCACAGGGGCAATGTTTGTTGCGTGGGTGCGGCGTGATACATAGTAATGGTAGAACGAGAGCCGGCCTGCGGCCCGGAGGGCGCCCGAAAATCCGCAGGAATTAACACAACTGAATTTCAAGTCCCCATCCGCGGGCTCGAACTTCACCTCCGACAATTTCCATCCGGTATATCGTTCGGAATCTTGATTATGACGGGAGTAGTTTTGACGGATGTACGTGCTCGTCCCCGGGGAATCGCGGGGCCCCGGGATCAGAATGCGGGAACGCGTCAGCTCCGCAAGCGAATTATTTTATGACGCTGCCGGATAGTTGCTCTTCCGTCCTCTCTTGTTTGAGTTCCAGACAGCTGAACTTGCTGAACAGAGCCGCGTGTTCGCGATGTCGGATTCCTTCCTGCGAGCACGGGCTTGCCGATAATGACAAGCGCCGAAGTTCAGGGATCGTGTTTGCCTGCTCAAAATTTCAACTTCTCTCCGAAAAATCGCTGGAAGCAACACCGATACTGCTGCGTTGGCAGTCTTCGTGTTGTAACGATCAATATTGAACAGCTTCCTCCAGTGATACAGTGTTGTTCACTTGAATAGCCTCGAATAATCCAAATTTGTTTTTCTTACGAAATTTTTTAGTAATGTGAAATAAACAAATTTCTTATTCTTTATTTTAATAATATTCATTATATGTATAACTCATAAGTTCGGAATGTATATATAAGATTAAATTATAAACAACATTCGTTTAACATCCACCTTCACGTGAATAGCCTCATCTGGAGAAGTAATTAATAATACATTTATACCTCGATATTTCTTTGATTAATGTTTAGTATGTTTATCGTTCTTAGTTACTATTTAAAAAATTCAACGTGGAAGCGAATCATATAGGGAATGTAAGTACGATTGTTTAATTGTGGACCATGATGTCTTTTTACTGTTGATAAGGTCCGCACGATTTTCATACTGCTTATCATCTGCGTAAACTTGTCTGGAAAGCCACCCCTATACATTCTCTATGATATTTATGTCAGGAGACCAATCTTTTGTAAGACGCGCGGAATGATTGGAGCGTTATCATGTTGAAGAGTTCAATTTTGTTGTCCCATAATCGCTTCCACTTTTTCCTACATGTTTTTGAGTATATCTAAATACATTTTTGAATCTTGTTTTCCTTCCAGTATGATTAAATCAACAACTCCATAATATCAAATTGCACCCCATATCATTACGAAACCAAGTGACGAATGACGTCGAGAAAGAATTCGATTCTTTTTCCGAGCATCATGATGGTTGTATGAAAATCCGTCTAGTTCGTCCATATTGAATTTTTTCTCATCTGAGAAAATTATATTGAACCATCGTTGAGTCCAACTCATGTGCGTTCTAGCAAATTGAAGTCGGGCTTCGATATGCCTTCTCATTAACGCAGGTTTTCTTTGAATATTTTTTCAATGAACACTTTGTATGATACATCTAATAGTTGAAACTGACGCTTTTGTTCCACCTTCGTGTTTAATCTTCTTAAGGGAAAGTGCTGCATTCGAAATTTTACGTAATATTGATCTCCTTTCCCTCTCAGTTGTAACTCGTTTTGTTCTCCCTTTATAATTTTTTCCATAATTTCCAGGGTTATTACAGAAATTATTAATTACTTTAGCACTCCTATTAAATCTTTTCCCAATTTCTCGGTTTGAATGCCCTTCTTCTTTTAAAACTTTAATTTTTCCAGTTTCCGCAACAGTCAATGACTTTCCACGACCCATATTAGTATAATGATAGTAATGATACAAAAAATAATGGATGTAATACTACATAGATGTGAAATGTAGGCTGGTTGCGGATATGTCTTGTCTGATCTATCGCAAAGCGACAACTAACCGTGACTGAACAATGTGAGGCTATTCATGTGAAGGTGGACGTTAAGGATGTTCTGGAGGTACAATGGGAGACAAAAGTACAAGAAATTCGAAATCCATCAATATATGGGCAATGAAAGCCATTCATGAGTATATTTTGCATTAAACTTTTGCGAATACTGTACCCTCTGTAGCTACATTCAGTGGTCTAAACTTGTCGCGCTTCCATGCTAGTGAGAGACAACACGATAAATTTCACGTTTTGTAACAGTTTATAATTTTTTTGCTCCGTAACTGTTTAGTGAATCCTAATAAATTTTGAACATAATTAATTACATAATTTTTACTACATATAAGAAAAAACTGGAGTTTCTAGTTGCGTTTTTTCAAGGTTTAAATAGGGTTTGAAGTGGAATTTTGTGAATTCTCCACAAGAAGACGTGTTAAAATGCGAAAACTTTAAGTTGCTATAATTCTTAAACGGCGCAGTGAATCGAACCCAAACTTTGGTAATTGCATTAATTTGGTAAGAATTATATCTTGTCAAATTTTCAAAAATTTTGTTGCGTTTTTATATTACCTCCAGAACATCCTTAAACGAATTTTGTTGTTTTTTGTTTATAATTTCATCTCATATTCACATTCCGAACTCATGAGTTATACCATTTATGTATAATAAATATTATTAAAATAAAGAATAAGAAATTTGTTTATTTCACATCACTCAAAACTTCGTAAGAAAAACAAATTTGGATTATTCGAAGCTATTCGAGTGAACAGTACTGTATTTTCACTTCGGATAGCACAGTTCAGTCTTTTATTTCTTTTTTATACTCTCGTTTTTAATTAACTTTTTGTACACGTCCAATTCCCGGTCATAAGAGCCAATTACAGTAATGTTTCCATAGGATAAATAAGGGCACGTCCTCCGTCATTAGCTACCATCGCTAGCCTCCCAACTACGAAACACACAGGTCTGCCGATAGTCGAGCTACTAGAAGTTGCAAGTCATTAATTTTCATCACTCCTCCTGTTTTGTAGCGAGGTACTCAAATCTATCTACAGTCCGCAGTCACTGTAATTATCTCCGATGACAACCTGTTTCATCATTTTTCTTCTACATCTCCAATTACTTTGCATTGTGACGTCGACGAGGCTGTAATTGTCTTTCTACTTATGGGGCAGCTTGTGTCAGGTCTTAACTGGCAATATGTCTTATACGGGGCTACTCGATCATTGTACCTTTGAATTAAGTAGTGGAACTAATTAGAGTAAGAACTCTATAAATACATCTCCTGTTCCATAGGCTCCGCTACTAGCAAACATAATCTTAATCGCCGACTTTATCACAACTATAACCGTTTCATTTGTTATGCAACATAATGAACACGATGCAACAATTTCTCAAAAGAAGATGGGATTGGCAAGGACTTCAATGAACGAGGTCTGCACTTAGTAGATTGTCTCGAAAATCTTCATTCCGAGTCGGCCTCGATATTCTACGAAGCTAAATATTTTCGCCAGCTTAAAAATCAATGGCTGATCCAGCCACAGGTTAAATTCTTACAGTCCTCGGGAAACCGCCCTCCTCCGTTCAACTATATCCGTGTGTTGGTACCCGCCCAGTGGAAGGTGCAGCGGTGATTCCCCCAATCTGAGTAATGGACCTGGAATCGGTCGGATTAGAAATACGGGGCCCGCTAATGGGAATTAAGTAATGCCTTACGCGATCGCCGTGTAAGCCCTGCAAACGTTACACGATGGGTTACACAATGGCCCCAGTGATTCGACCGGGTTGTTGTGCCGGTGTGGTTCGCAGTTTTCGCGTTACGTAAACGTGTCGCTCGCGTTTCCTCTAACCCTATTCTTATTCCCATTGAAAAGGCTCGTGTCCAGGTCCTTGCCCGCGCGCATTATCAGCTCTATCGAGGCCTAAAACTCTCGAACCCGTATATCTGGTCGCATTCGTTCTGCCGATTATGAAAGCCATTGTGCCACGGAGAGAACGGTCGCCCGGTGCAAGCCGGCTTCTTTCGCGGGCTATTTGCACTCTCATTGTACCGCAAATCGCCGTGGCGACCTTTGCGAACTGTTTCCGGAAACTGTCTCGGAAGACGCGGTTGGCAATATGTCAGCCGTTGTGAACAGAGCTAATAGGGACGGACGCTGAATGAAGCCGTTGATTGCGCACCGGAGCCCGACGATTCTTTTCGCTGGGAGGCTGAAGCGAATCGCTCGTGGCCTGAACCTGCTCTGGAAATTAGAATCGCGAACTTCATCTAGCGACTCTGTCTCCGCGTGGACATCGTCGCGGATCGTCCAAAAAATGAAACTCGGTTAGCCCGGAAGCGAGGGATGGTTTCGAGGGTTATCGCGAAAGACGGGCCGCAGAAATGGCGGCGCGTGACGTAACGAACTTTTGCATGGCCCGCGGCGCGGTCCGTGGTCCGCATGCAAAATACTCGACGGACACCATGGCTCTTTGACGCGGTCTCATGGCCGCGCCGCATAATTGAGGGAGCAGGACACGTAAGAGGCGCTTTAACATTTGGCATAGCTATGGTATATCGGGTGTGTCCCCCTTTCCCCACCCTGGCCGCGTCATCGCCGCATTCAATATACAGCCCCGGGTGGTGGCGAACGAGTGGGAGGAACTATAGCTCGAGAGGGCCGCAGTTTCTGGAAGACCATTAATGGAAGCCGGCGGTCGAAGGATCCTTTGAAACCATATGGAATTTCCCATGGAGAAAATCGGATATTATACTTACCGGGCTCTAGGCGAACGACCATTGCAGAGCTGCTGCGACCTGCCGCCCGCGTAAATGCATTTCTGCAACGTCTCCCGAATGGGAAATGTTTTCGAGTTTCGCCCGAAAATTTCTGTCCCTCTTTCGAGAGGAACGGTTCGCTGCGGATCGGCTGAGGGGAATTGGTTTTTTTCTTTCCTTGGTGATTGCCGCCATTGTCTCGGTAATGGAAAAAGATTGTAAATTCCTATTAAACAACCTGTTACCTCGCCGCTAAATGCTCGAACGTGGCGCGCGAACTGCACCGAGGTTGCACTGTTTGCAAGGTAGTTTCCGCGGCGCCGGAAGTTCGCGAGGGAAGTGCCTCTAATAGGTCGATGCTCCCTCGAGAAATAGTTTCGAATTCGCCCGGAAACTTTCTGGTGCGTGCACGATTAGTATGTTGTCTGCGCTTCATTTAGCGCGATCATGGGTTCAGGAATCAAGTGTCCAATATTCTTTGCAACCGCTTTCTGTATTATTCTGTAGTAGAATGATCAGCTCCGGCAAAGCTTACAATGTCCCCGAAAACGGCTCCGCAACCTTTGCCGCAGGATCTACTTGATCAGACGCACTTTGGAGGCTCTCCATCATGGCTGGGTTTAAGATAGGCCACTTACGGTGTTCAAAAATTCTCCTTCACTCCCCGCCCAGCCAGACATCAATCAACTCGGGGATAGCTATCGATAACGAGCTCAAAGCAGCCCTCCAAAGGGGTGGGGGGTGGCAAAAGGTCTGCAGAAAACAGCATAGACTATGAAAAACGGTCGACGAGCATCGAGCTAGAACGCGTCCCTCCCTGCGACAGGGGGACCTGTCGAAAAGGGCATAGGTTATCAGGCGTTTCGATCAAATTTCCGTCTTGCACAGCAACGCATCCCTTCCACAAATCTGCATCTACCCCCGAAAACTGCATTCTACTTGCGCGAAGGGTGGGTCGGTGAATTACCTGCACCTTCGATTTTCCATCAGGAATCACAAGCTTCCATCGGGAAAAATGGGCGCTGGTCGCCGATCTAGCTGATCCCTGGGTCACCCGAGACGATAACTTTCCGGTCTTGGTTCCGCTAGACTTCCGTAACAATAACTCCACGGCCCTAACTCAAATGCTACCAGACTTCGCCGCGATAACGCGAGATGCTCAGCTAGTTTCAGCGATTAAGGGGTTAGAGTGCTATAACTGGAGCTCCGTGCTCGCTCCCGGTGCCTTCCTAAGCTATTTATCCTGACACGGTATCGTTATCGGCTGTTGTTTCTGGCAATGAGTTTCCACAGTATTTAGAGAATGGATTTTTAGAGGAAGTGGTGATCGTTCGCTGTGTCCAAAGATATTGTATGTCTTCTACTCCACCCTGACTATTGTCCTTCGCCTCAGAGTTTAAAAGTAAATTTTTCAGAACCTCCAGATTAGTGTGTCTTCAAGTTTCAAGCTCCATCTGTCAAATACTGTGAAATCCCAGTTTCCAAGAGGATCCTTCGGTGTCCTAGTAATTGTCTTCTAGACCCACGGTTCTATATTTCTTCTACTCTATCCTATCTCACTATTTTCCTCTACTTCAGAGTCTAAGTAAACTTTTAGAAACCCTCAAGACTTCGGAATCTTCAAACTCCAAAGCCCTCGTTAGATCAGACGATCCTCTTCAACTCTTGAAAGATTAAAGAGCACTCTGCTTGACACTGCCAGTTACACAACGTCGAAAATATTTTATTTAGCTTGGCTAGAATGCTCCAACGAGACTATTTACTGTCGCTGTCGAAAGGACATTGGCATCAAACAATTCTTCTTACTTTGTCAAATATGTCGACAGTAAACGCACTTGCCTTTTTCGAAGTGAGAACGATCTTGAATATTCGGGACGGCAATGTCCGTCAGAAGACGCTGCCACCGTCGATTAACCGAACCGATACAGTTGATCGGCTCCGTGTTCATCGGGATCGTTATTCCTTGGCCGGAAGCCACGGGTAGGCAGCCCGTTTACCCTAAGCACGTACACGCACGTGCGTGTGTCATTCCAGCGTGACGCGCGAGATCCAATAACGCTCGACGAAACACTCGTCTATATGATAATGAAGCGGCGTCGGTGAAATTAATGCCGGTGTGTTACGAGGCCTCCCGTCGAAATCGATCGAGACACATTCGACCGGGCGCTCCGCGCGCATACGGTATGACTTCCGCGATCCGCGGACGAATGAAAATTCAAATCGGAAACCGACGAGCCTGGTTACACACGGCCAGTGTCTATCGTTCGCTAATCGATGCCGGCCACAACAATTTTCCGTCCTGGGATTATAGGTCGATCCCGAATATAGGTCAGTTACGCTCCTGGATCGCAACCAGGAATTTTCCGAATTTTTTCAATACCCCACATCACTCTTTTTCCATCCGAGCCAGAAATTCCTCTTTTCTAGTTGAAATAACGATCCTTTTTTGCAATTTTCATTTTAATAAAACCGGGAAACGAATTTCAGAATTTACAGAGGCTTTTCTTACACTTTTCTTGAGTTACATACATTTTTTTCAATGATGATCCGATGAATATATAGGAAAAATTAAATCATTATATTAATTATTTTCCTGATCGATGCCGAAATTGCCTTTTATTATTTCATATAGCCTCGACGCGCGGCGGTACTAGAAAAATGCAAAATCCGTCGGCCGGTTTAAACAGTTCGTTTTCCAGCGTATCATGTTTGGTTGAAAAATACGCCGGAAAATTGTTTCCGCGAAACACGACGCAGACCGCACGCAACAAAAGTTAGAAAAAATTTGCGGGACTTTGTCGGGAAACAGAAAATTCTCTGCGGACCTTTTGTCCACTGATCGTCACTTATTTTACCGGAAAATGAATTAACACAGGGCGAAACAGCAATTCGAACGACCATTTCCGAAAAACCAGAAATTCTTGCTGAACAAACTTCGTACCGACAAACAATTTCGAGCCATACATTTCGAAAATTGAGGTCTCGTTGTATTCGATTTTCATGTTGTGTACCAATTAATATGTCAAAATAAAAACTGTAAGAATCAGTTGTTCATTTTTGTCAGAAATGCAGAAAATCTGTATTTATCAGTTTTAATATCGAGCAGTATGGCGTGCGGAGTTTTCAGTTGCGAATTTAATTAGATCGGAATTAAGGCGAGCACACTTTTAGCATCTTAATAGCCGGAGAAAGTTCTTAATTAGAGTAGAATGTCATCAAGTCAGTATTTCCCCTTTGTTCTCCGCGCAACAAATGAACCGAGCACAGGGACCGACCTACCCTCGCTCTCTCCTCGATACCTAGTTAAGGGTAAACTTCCTGGGTCCTGATTTAATGCATCATGTTCGCCCTCGACTAGGAGCGTCGGGGTCTCCTTCGTCCTTTCTCCCGAGGGTCATGTTCGAACCTGTTCATTTATATTCATAATACCTGATTTCAGTAGTTCTTAAATCAACGTTATGCGTAATAAGCTACCCGATTTCTTTTTCGCCGGAGTTGTTATTACACAGCTCGTAACTCATATCCTGTGTTGGTAATAGCCCGGTGCCCAAGCCTGGAAACAAGTCCCTCGCTTTTCTGTCCCGTGTTTAGTGTTGCGTTCGTTCCCTGGTTACTATTTAATTTCAAATTCGATTAAAAAATTTGTTAAATATTTAAAACATACCGCGATGATTCCGACACGAATCCCGAACGACGCCCACGCTGCTCGGACTGCGAGAACCGGTCGCGCGCACTGCGAACAAACCTATCCAAACCTATCCAATGCCGTCGTTCAACTTTCCCGGCGCGTCGCCCCGGAATCAAAGCGCATTGTCGCGGTGTTTATCCGTTAAGAATCGCGTCGTCCCAGATGCAAATGATTGGTTCTCGGCCGGGGCCATAATTCAGCGTCGTGGTGGCTTGTCGAAACGCGTGCGCGCTGGTATGAAATCGTTTGACCTCTAGTTACTTCGATTGCACGTTGGCGAAGAGTTGCGGGGCCCGTTCGGGCTCGCGCGCGCGCGCGCGCGCATTATGCATCTGGCCCGGCCTGCGCGGTGAATCGCGTTGCAGTCGGGCTCAGTCGGCCGTTCAGCCGGCTAAATATTCGTATTCATGTATTCATTGAATAATTGCGGGATATGCGTGTCTCGTCGTTGCATCCTGGCCCCCGGAGGGAACCTACGTTCCCGCAGGAACAGGACACGCCCCGGCGATCAGACACGCGGCCAAAAGGTAGGGTTACTATTCCATCTTCCTCTCTCTCTCTCACTCTCTCTCCAGGTCTGCGAGAAGGTCGACTTTCACGGGTCGTCAGACACCCGGACCACACCGAGGGTCGTCCTCCAACGACTCAGGCCAAGTAGCACCTGTTACAGCCTGGACAAGTGTTTTTAGAATGACATCACCGCCCCTCCTTTTATTCTTTCCAAGCCCGGAACCCTCTTCCGCCTCGCTGGCAAAGGGTGGACAGGCGTCCTGAATAGTGCTGTTTAATTAATTGCTCACGCCGCGTTTCCTATCCATGGAGTAAACGCTGTCGCTCGTGAACCTCCTCGTGCCGCGTCGCGCCGCGCCGCGCCGGGGCGATGAAAGCTTGGATTATGCGTGTTGCCAGCGTACGATGCTAAATTGAGGAAGAAATTTGCTTTTCAGACCCCTCCCTGCCGGCTTCTATCTGCGGAAACTGTTTAGCGTCTTTTTAACCGTTCAGGGACGACGCACTAGCGTGGCATTTCACACGAAAATCGTGAAACACATTCCTGCTGTTCTTTACAGGTTTAAAGGCATAACAATTATTAAAAATTAAAGTAACCTTTTTTGTACCGAAATGTGTAGACGTGGCAAATTTAGAAATTGAATTTTAGAATTGTAGAATCATAATTTCTAATATTGACAATAGCAAGCAAATAAATCAATAAAACAGCAACATGCTCTGAACAATCTGCTCGAGTACCTCTCGTTCAGCTCCAGGACCTGCGCCTAGATTTCCAGGATTTATTCCAGGACGATTCCGTCGATTCTTACGCTCCGCGAGACCTTTGTTTCCAGGCGGAAGCTCGTTGCTGGAGCTTGTCCATGAATAAAAGGCACGGTGGCTCACCCCCCTGGTAAACCCCATGAAAGTGGCACCGCCGAGCCCCGAAGAACAAGCTGTCGCTCGACGGGGTGCGAGCTTTCACCGCTCGAAATCCGGCGTAGCGCATTTTAAGCAGCGTGTTCAATCTCTCTCTCTCTCTCTTCCTCTCGCTCTCTGTCTTTCGCGGCGAAATCCGCGATCAGGAGGATGAGGATGAGGATGAAGGAGGAAGGGTGTGAGAGGAGTGATCAAATTCTCCGACAAATGGGGCGTCCAGGATTGGCCGATTTCGCCGGGACGAACGCGCCCCGGGCCCGATAACATCGAACGACGCTTAATATCGTTTCCGGGGCGAAAGACAAAAGCGGCACCTGACCCTTCTCACGGCAGAGGAGCGTCGCGTTCGAAGGACGATCCGAAGGAACGCGGGGGTGGATGAGGAGAGGGTAAACTGGCGCGATCGGTCCTCCTAATTCAATCCCGTGGGATATCGGCAGGCTTCCACGCGACGACGAAGCGTGAATCAGCGATCTTCCCGTGAATTATCCAGCTCGTTTATCGAGGAAATTGTGACCGAGGAAAAACACGTCCGACGTGCCTCATTGTCTGATGCCGGACTCTTATGCGCGCCGTTGCGTCACGCTGAGATTCGGTCGATGACGCAAACTGCACCCCGGACCGGACGTGTTCAGCTGGGAGTTTGCTTCTGAGGAACTGGGAAACTGAGTTGTGTTTGTAACAGAATGATTTACTACTAACTGTTTAAAACAGTGTTTCAACCGGATCTGTAGCCGTCAAACAGCGACAGGCTCGACGCAGCAAGTGCACAGCAGCATCCGTGATCTCCAGAGGGTTAGCAACAAAACAAACACGATTCGCAACAGTGTCGAATCGAACAAAAGAGTAAAACGCGTGTGCCCAGGCGCACCCGTCAAATCTACGGAGCGTGGAATTAGAAATTGGATCCGGTGCCGCGTATTCCCCCTCCGTCCATTAACCACGCCGCCCCGGCTAATCCCCGTGCTCCGACATGTTCATAGGGGGGCTCCCTAGATCCACGGTAGCAAGTGTAACCCCTATTTCGCGGGACTCGCATAGTCATGGAGCCGTAGAAGGGCACGGAGGTGGCGGAAAATAGTTACAAAACAGACGCGGTCCTCGGGGGTCGAAGGAAAAAGGCTTCGTCAAGGGGGTCCCGAAAAACGTCAGTGTGAAAATATTCTTACGGGGGCCAATGGTAATGTCTCGGATCGGTGGGGTGCCATCGAAAAAGATTAAGCATCCCTCCGTGCACGTGGACCGTTTCTCGTTAGATGCGTCACTCCGTCCTTGTCGATATTAATGTATGGATATAGGTGCGTGCAGACGGATAATATATCGAACAAAGGGTCTCGTTAGCAACGGCCGAGGGATTTATGTATCTTTGCGGGAACCGAGAGCTGTCTTTGTGTGGGATTTAATTGCCTTTCGTGGAGCAAGGTGTTGCTCAGAACTGTCCACGATCCATTCCGTTTATGACACTCCTATGATTTATTCGAACGCGTCGGGTTTAATATTCTTCGGTTTGGGAAAGCAGGCCTGCGGTTTTCGGGGACGCTATTGTTCGATAGGGAGGCGTATAGAGTATACATTAATTCGAAGTTTTCGAAGGAAATGGGGTGGATCGTCACTGTTTTACAGGGAATCGAAGAGACAACTTTTAAGAACAATAGCATAACCTTCCTCGAAGAGCAAACGTGGCAGCAGCCACGACCCCACGAGCCTAATTTACGACCGCCAGCCCCACAGTCCAAGTTAATCGCGATTTCCACGGCGAGACGTCGAACCGGCGCATCTGTTGTTCATCCTACTTTAAATCCCGCGTATTATTCGAGCTCTAATTTCGTTTCGCGGTCCAGCGAGCAATCGTCCGGCGAGGGTAATCACGAGATGACTAGTGGCTCAGAGATACTTGGTCCTCGGCTTCGCCGAGTCCAGCCAAGGGGATGAGTACAGTACTACGATTACGTAGAGGGGATAGCAGAGGGTGGGGCGAGTTTAATGTTTTTAATCTAATTCGCTGCGTGCGAGTCCTGCAACTTCTCCCCGGGGATCAGGTCCGACTCGCCAGGGAATTTTGCATTGTGCGCCCATCGGGGGTTGCAAGTCTCCCTTTCGAGGAATGCCTGAGCCCGTGCAACGATCGATTCTCCAATTTCATTTCTCCAAGTCTAAATTACGAATATTCTTTCTACCCCCTGTTGCGAACCATATTCGCCCGTGCCTCTTTTACATGGGGTTGTTCGGTTTTGCTTTTTTCGCGAGCGCACCCTAGCCCACGGCTATTCGATTACAGAAGTGATAGCCGCGGTTTATCGTCGACGGCCTTTGTCAGTGCCGGCTGTAATGAAACGTCGTCTTTGTGGAGCCGGAGATGCGACTGACTGCTTTTCGCAATTGGAAAAAATGGATATTCGTTTTACACGCTTCGTTCTATACACTAGATTCCGCGATGCGCTGTTTTCTAGTTTCTACTCCGTATTATATATTCAAATATTTTATTTTGCATATAAATTCGCAGTCTACCGAGGTCGTTTCTTTTGCGCGCCACTGGATATTGTTCGCAGTGTATAGCGGTCGAGAAAGCGAGCGCATAAATGGTATCCAGAGCGGTTGGTACCTGTTCGGGCCATCTTGTTCCATCGCGCCTGTTCCACCGGCTCGCCATTAACCCAGCACGCACGCGGTGGCGCGTGCTGTTTTACGAGGGCAGCGTAACGAGCGCGACCATTCGACTATCGAAAACGCGAAATTGCCTGGCCGTCGTAAATCACGGGCCACCCTGGGCGAGCGAGCTGGCTTCGGCCTAATCAGTTTAAGTGATTTCGAAAGGCGTTGCAACGTCGCGCCACCTCTGGCGACGCTCGCGCGGTGGTCCGCGAGTATGCGTGGGCGGTGAAACGCAAGCACCGAGTTACGCTTTTTCGAGACATTTCCGAATATTACATGCAGCTCAACATTCTTCCCTTTCTTCTTTTTCAACCACATGTATAAAAACGTTCGTCTAAAAACAGCCAGCACCATAATCATATTTATTCTCTCACAAGCTCGCCAATTCACTTCATGCTCGACAATATACCCACGGGCGATTACATCGAATAATTCAGCTCAAACACGAGCAAATAAACGGCACATCGAATCGCCGCAGCGCACTTAGCACCATCGATTGTAACGAGCTGAACACGTCGGTTCTTAACAGTCCTATTGTCTATTTCTTCTCCCGTCGCTTTATTTCCCAGCTCGTATCTCCGCCGAGACTTGATCTAGTGACTACGTCTAGTGACATATTGATTGGAACGTATCTCTCTACGCTATTGTGATCTGTCGCTCATTGTTCGAGACGGTTTTTCCGAGTCTGTTCTGGGTGACCGATCTCTTCCACAGCTCTCGAATGTTGGTCGCCAGAATTCTGCTTCCGTCTTCGCTCCGATTCTCGGCTACCATTGGTCCTCTTTTGTCTCCCGCCGCTGATTAATATGTATTCCGATACCTTTGTCCACCGTCGAGACCGTGATTTTCTCGTGATAGTTGGCATGGCTATTCGATACTATTGCCGAGCTCCATAGCTATTCAATTCCAGCTCCAAATCCTCGATTATTATTGTTCCGAAACTGCACAGAAGCCTCGAGCTTTGCGGAGATTGATAAACGAAGAATATGGACGGATGACGAAAATGATATTACAGAGATCTTATCCGAAATATTTATTATTCTACATTCGTCATGAACTCCATTACTTCCGAGATAAAATCGCCAAACCATCGGTAGCCACGCTCAGCACACTTACATCTGCGATTCCTTTATCTTCTCTATTTTTAGCGATGGGATTATTAATATTGCCGATTCGAATCTGATCTTCAGGCCCCAGGGAATTAATACAACCTTATAATTATTCTCGCATGTTTCTTCGAAGTAGTCGTTCTTCTCGATATTCAAGTCCGTGTTTCTTTGTCATCCTGGTATCCAGCGGTATCGCCTCATCCTCGTTCACAGACTGCTAGACTGCCGTAGGTAGGTAGCGGTTGATGGAATCAGCAACGGTAGTTTAAACAATCAATTATGCAACGGGACAGGCAGCTGTGCGTATTGAGTTATTGCTAATGAGCGGCGTGATGCGATTAATCCTGGAACTCCAAGTACAAGGATCAGCTGCGCGGCTCAAAAGATCATTGATCAATCCTGTACCTGTTACGAACTTCTTCTGGGAATTGCTGTGCTGCGCGTCTTCATATAGAAATTTGCATTTTCACACATTGCTTCATCAATAGTAGGACAAATAAACAAATTTCTTTTCAAAACCGGAAAATCTCGTTTCACGGAGATAGAATTAATTTACTGTTGATTTCAACTGATGCATGTGTATTCTTGTATTTGAAAATGCTGTGCGCACTAAAAATACATTGCAATCAATTTATAGTAACAAACAAGATTTTTTTGATGATTTCGGCGCACTGGTTCGATCAATTGTTATAAATATAATCACTATTTGCAAATTTTCACGATATCTTTATTTCAACGTTTCGATCTTATTTTAGATCATTCTCAAGAAGACTTTTAAGAAAATTGCGTCTGTAAAATTAATAATTAATACTATAATTGGAATTGTGTGAATTTAAAACAAGAAGAACGTCCGTTACTTACTTGCTTAGTGTAACAAAAAATAATTTTTCATGATATAGCTCCTAACATATCACGTGTTGATGCGAAGACAGTATGTATGGTAATGAGGTAACGTGGAGACATACAGGGTGTCCCAAAACTCCTTCAAGTCCGGGAAATGGGAGGTTCCTTAGGTCATTTGAAGCAACATTTTCCTTTGCAAAAATTACTTCCGCGGCTTTGTTTAGGAGTAATTAACGAAAAACACGGACCAATGAGAGCGCGACTTGGCACAGTCGGCCAATAGACAGTTGGCGCGCCGGGCCGACAGTGCCAGCTCGCTCTGATTGGTGAGATTGGTCTGTGTTTTTCGCTAATAACTCCTAAACAAAGCCGCTGCGGCCATTTTTGCAAAGGAAAATGTCGCTTCAAATGACCTAAGGAACCTCCCATTTCCCGGACTTGAAGGAGTTTTGGGACACCCTGTATAGAAATGAAACTAACGCATTATCGATTGCTCAGTTGGTGATCGATATTTGGCGGTAAATTCAAAACACACATTCTAACCTTCTTTTCACTGCTTTTGTACCATATAGACTATGGTATTTCTGAATCAACATTCAAGTTTACTTTATTTTACACCCAGTTTTGTGTATGTGAAAATTGATGCAAATTACGAAGCTAAATAAGGAAATGTTTAGAAAAACTCATCATATATCATTACTGGTTCAGTAATCTTGCGTAATATTCATGTATCTTAGGTGTTTCGTACCTTAGATTAACGCTTCGGTGTTTAATCATATGAATCGTTTCTAACAGTATCCTCTGATGTAAATTTGCTTCACGGTCAATAATTTTTGCATTCTCAAAGTCAAATGGATGGTCATATTCAACTGAATGTTTCGTCAATGCAGTGTGTTGCGTTGGATTAAGGAAAATATTGTGTTTGTGTTCTCTAATACGCGTTTCTAAATGTCTGGACGTTTGTCCAATATACATATACCTGATTGCATCCCTTACATGGGATTTATAGTACCATTTTACTGAATTACATTCACACACGTTGCTTTGCAATAGTGAAATAAAATAAAATAAAATTTTCCAAAATGTGGATCAGCGAAGCTGCAAGACCCCAGAGAGTAGCATAATTTTTCTAAAAAAATGTAAACGACGGAAGCAGTTACAGGACAGAGTAACACAGCTGGCAATACCAGCTTCCGTCACATTCAGATGACCATATAACCCCTCTCCATCTTTCTCATCCTGGAATAGGACGTTCCAAAAAAAGAGAAAAAGGGAAACGAGAGCCTCATTTAGCCTTAATTACAGGCAAAACGAAACGGGCCTGCGGTGTGTCGACCAACAGACGAGGGAATAAAGCAAACAATCCGTTTCTCGTCCTCTTCTACATACACATATTTTTTAAAACTGTTGGACATTACTCTCTCCCCGCGGTGTCCAATTAGCCCAAAGAACTTGAACCTGCGGCACGCGTTAACCTCCTACCGGTCTAAACTTGCATCTAGCCGTAGAATTAAACGTGCTCTGCATAAAATAATATAGAACTAATTGGGGCCGGGGTGGTCGGTGGATTTCCACGGTTTACCGCATCCGAATTATTAAGCCTGAGAACGACCTAACTTACTTACACCGAGCGTCCCATTTACAGGGAAAGTCTTCGGAAGTACTTTGAATTCAAATTAGTCGTTCGAATTTTCGGGTAGACTCGCTGGCGACGGAGGCGCCAAGGGCGTCTCAAGGTTATTCGCCTTCTTCCATACTGAACAAAGCACTCCGTTTACCTTGCGCAATGATTTTGATCGAATTGGTGGAATCGGTGTTCGTTCGGACCGCGTTTTCATAAAATATTCTCGATCGTGCGGCGATTCGTGGGGATTAAGTCTCGGCTCGCCTTCGGAACCGGCCGACGGACGACGAATCCGTCGCGATTATGCGATCCGGAATGAATATTAAAGCGGCGCGTCGCGCGTCGGATTGATCGCGGAATCGGGTAAACGCAATTACGCCGATTAATCATTCACCGGGGCCGGGCTTTGGCGTTTTAATATCGGCCGGCCGGTGTAATGAGGCCGATATTAAAGTTAATGGCGACACCTCGCCAGTCGTGGGCTGGGGTGGAAGAGGGGGGATAGATGGATTGAAGAGTTCGAGGCCTGACAGCGTGTTCTTCTTCGCTCGTTTATCAGCGGGGCTTCTGCCGGCTCCTCAGCTTTCGACTAATAAATCTGCATCGGCGGCTGCGGAACCTGTTTCGCAATCGTATCGGGCTTGTTACACGTCTGTTTCCTTGTTCGTAACCGGACGGGCCATTATCGTTTCGTTCGAACGATAATACGCTCCAAGATGATTTGAAAACATTCGGAACAGAAGCTTCGTCTTTTTCTTCGTGGTATCCGCGATTTTATCCCTGCAGCGTCATCCGATTTCTGGGTTAATGGAACTTTGTCTGTTCGAGATATAATGATCCAGGTCAGGGATGGGATTTCATGGAGATACCATGAAAATCCGTGTTGTAGATGGTCCAGAAGGTGAACCGGATTATTCTTCGAGAGAAATGATCTTTTGTAGAACAGAAGAAAGTGGGAATAATTAATTAGGTTGACTCGTTAGGGTTGAATAGCCCCTTGATAGTCGTAAAAGCTACTCGGACTACCCGTCAGGGCAATCCACTTCTTGGCCACTCAATTTTCGGCAATCGACGGTATCGACTAATGAACACACGGCGCATAACTCGCCTAGAACTTCCGGCCATTAGACTGAACTGTTCCCGCGGTGTCGAAGGCCAGCGAACATTGAATCCTGGCTTCGCCTAAACGGGGGCGGCTGTCGAGACGCTCGCATGGACATAATCGGCCGGGCCTGGTCGAAGGTTTTATCGGCGATACACCGGCGGCCCGATAAATCGCCGGTTAGAACTTTGCTCGCAATTAGTATGGTAATGCTGGGCCGGGAAACGGCGCGCACGCTGTTCAAATGGAGATGCTGGAGGGACGAGAGAGGACGGCCTGATGGCATTGGAGATTAGAAATTGGATTTTCGGGAAACGCCGGGAAATCATTCGCCGCCGCCCGGCAATTATTTAGTTACCAGCTGGTTTTTGGTGGCTCAGACAATTAACGTAGTCGTTCTTTGCGCTTGTTTAGTCGATTGCCTTCTCCAATGGAAAACTAGCATCTTGATGTATAATACATTTTTTTAATATTTTTAGAAGTTTAAATTGAAAATTTGAGTGCTTCATATTTTATATTTATCATATAAATAAACGTATTTTTTTTTTTTATTAAGCATTTCAGATCTCAACTGAGATCTATTTCTGCTGCACTGAAGTAGATTACAGTCTATACATATTCATGCATACATAGTTTATATTAATTCAAATTAAATTCGTAGTTTACAGTTTAGAAATTAAAAATGAGAAAATAAGCCCTAATATTACATAGTTTATATTAAATCAAATTAAATTCTTTCTTTACAATTTTTTAAGAAATTAAAAATGAGAAAACAAGCCGTAATATTGGGTCGGGCCACTAATATTTCTAAACTCAAGGGTAGCTGAAGTTTAATTTTACGCAGTTCATGAATTAGCTTAGATCGCTGTACATCAAAGAGGCTACATTGCCAAACAATATGATTGATATCCAGACTACTGTGTCCGCAGTCACATTTCGGGTCACTAATAATTCTTACACGAAAATAAACGTATTTTGCTAGCTGAAATTTCATTGTCCATTTAATCCTGCATTGTCTATGCTTGAATATCGCAAGTTTTGTATGGACCAGGCTGAAAGCCAATGGAATTGAATTTTTCATGGAATTCCATTCCTTTCGACGCGTTTTTATAATATCCCGTGGATGAAAAACGAATCCTATTTCTCAATTTTAGTACGAAAATTTTAATATTCGCACTCTGGTTATGACCTCAAGCAACGCACTGTGAAAAATTAATCTACCTCATCTTACGCGACTGTAAAGTCATTTTTACAAGACTGATGTTAGTGGGATGGACCATTTTAATTTTACAAGCTAAATCATTCTTTTATGCGCATGTTATGTGTCCTACTTAGGCAAATTTAATTAAAAACTTCGCATGCAGTTTGTAAAAAGATTCTTCTTTTAGCGTGTCTAGCATGGACATAATGAAATGTTAAAACAAACGCGCTGAAAGTAATTCGAGAATGTCCCATTCATTTTGCGTGACAAGTCTCATCTTCTGTTTTATATGTACATACACGGTTGGTGGTATACCACGAGTGTAATTTTATTTATATTGTTTCGATGCCACTAACCAACAGAATCATTTTCTATACGAATTTCAGCGGTCTCATTATAAACCACAAACGCAATGATGCGGCGCTGTTAATATTACGGTCATTTACCCTCTATGCTTTAATTATTGCAATTTATAGTGTGCAAAGTCAGACCATAATTGATAGAAAATTAATATTTGTCCACTACGCCTGTAATAACAATTACTGCTAACCGTTTGCGGATCGTTTCACAAACGTTTATGTCAACAAAGGATCCAGAAAACCATCAATATTAAAACTAGTTTACACACTGCACAGATATAAATACTGAAAATCTACGTACTTTTACAATTAATAAAAATCATATCGCATCATTCCATAGTTAAAATCCTTTTGAACAAAATTCAGTAACAGTTCTTACAGTATGTAAACAGAAAATACGAACCAGTATAGTACTCCAACATTTCCCGTTAAGTAGAAAATATTCGAGCAATTAGCATCGCAAAATTTAATTTAGCCCCCAGCAGATTCGGTGAAAATCCCCGGGATCGTAAATATCCATAAGGGTCCGGCGTCTAATAATTACAATTACAATAGTTAATAATAACGGCGACTATTATTATCGTCACAATTATATCTGTCCCGAGGTTGTCCCTCACAGAAGCCGTTGTCCCTCGCACATGTGTGCACGCGTACACGCACATGTGCTCTACCGGAACGGGACGCGCGCGTGCACGTACCGAGAGAGCGGTGCACCCCGCTGTCGCATAATCGTGTGCAGCGTGCATACCATTTTGCGGCGGGGTGTGGCGCGATGCGGTTCCCGGTGAATCATGCACCACCCTCGAGGGATCCATCTACGATTAATTCCATCACTTGACACGCTGCTGCGCGGGTTCTCGCGCCCGGCAAACATTTAAGCCGGGCATTAATCCCGCGTACGGACTGGAAAATGAAGACGGCCTGGGCCAAATGTCCCGTGATGACCTGCCACGACGATCATCGACCGATCCGTGCCCGATGAGACGTGTCACCGAACCCATGCGTCGTTCCCGTTCCTTGGATCAGTAGACGAGTCGAGTCATTCCGCTTCAAAGTTCATCTTTCCGGGGGAAACACGCTCGTTATCGAACGACGAGAATGCTGCAGGCGCTTGTCAATCTCGCGTGTTCATCCTCCGAGACGATTCTCCTTCGAAATGTCACTTTCCACGGGGCGAGGAAGTCGATGATCGATAGACGCGGTGGCCATATGCATTCTTTTCTAGAAAATAAATCAGAAATTGTTTCGTGTTTAACAATTGTTCACTCCCCACAGTCAACAAAAGCCTCTGGGTGCAAAAGTCAACCGGCCCTGCCCACCTAAACAACCTGACCCCTCCGTCAACGTCTGTCAACGCCCGGGGCGTCACCATGGAAATGATGAAAAACTGGAAACAGTCTGGGAACGGAACTGAATAATCATGATTCAGGAACCATTGGCAGCAGTCTCGCCATATTGCGCCCACTTTTCCAACGACTGTTATTTATGAAGGGGCGCCCCACGAGCAGCAATAATCGTGCGCAGCAGCCCCCCATGATCCGAACCACGGCCACGGGGCCCCATGGACCGTGTCACTACGTAACCGTGCCGAATCCCTTCCGATTATCATGCCAATATTGTCCCCGGTGTGTGATCGATGCTCTTACTGTTCGCGCAGATACGAGGATCCCTCGGAGACGAGGAGGCGTCGGCAGCCATGCGTGCATTCCCTCTCTCTCTCTCTCTCTCTCTCTCTCTCCTCTCTCGCATTCTCTATATCCCCTGCCCTCTCTCTCTCTCTCTCTCTCTCTCTCTCTCTCTCTATCGCCTCCGTTCTGCCCCCTCTCTGCCTCCGTCTTTATCCGTGTGTAAATTCGACCGCAGAATATCGCAACATATGCTGCGTTACACGCTGCACTCGTGCTACCAACGATTCCGGGTATGTGCATCCGACTGCACCGGCGCCAGCCAACATCAAGGAAAGTATTTTTACAATTTTCAAAAATCCTTGTCTGTGAAGCAGGACTCGCTTCTTCCCCCTCTGGGAAAACAATAAAATTTGCTTTCCAATTTAGAAATTGGTACTCTGAATAATTGAAGATCCACCCCGAAATGATTACTACGCTCTTCAACAAATGAATCCACTTAGCAACCACCCACGGGGACAACTTCCCACTTGCTTACAACTTCAGCAACAAAACCAAGTAATTCTACCGGCCGCGGCGACCACTCTCGAGAATCATACACACCGTCCACGATTCACCTATGCTAATTGATTCCAGGGTACAACAACATTGATGTTTCACGACGATCCGGCTCGTCCGCGCCTCCCCTCGCTGTCGCGGTAATTAATAATTATATCCGCGAAAGTACCGGTCGGCCCAAGTTATAATTACACTGGGAACAATCAACAACTAGTAGCGTAGCCTGGTCGATGGGGGTGAATCGTGGGGGGTTAGAGTTCGGCGGCAGAATTTCGAGGACAGGGTGTGGAGGGGGTGGAGGGGTTGAAACTTGGTCCAGAGTCTCTCGAGACACTGTACACCCAGACCTGACAGGGAACTTTATTCCTTGCTGCCTTGGTCCTCCTCGGCTCCCTCTCTCTCTCTCTCTCTCTCTCGTTTCTTTTTTCATCCCTGCAGCTCCTTTATTCGAAGGTCTCGGCCCTCGAGAGTACGAGGCTCGGGGTCGTCTTCCTCCGCCGCTTCATTCAGTTTATCTCGGCCTTTCTCTCCTTCCAACCCCCTGCATCCCTCCCTCTGTTCACCGGGGTCCGTCTTCTTGCTTCCGGGCACTTCATTCAACCGTGAAAGGAAAAGTTTGCAATGAAATAAGTAGCGAGCGAAGCCCCGGGGATCATTATGCTCACGGGGGTGGAAACCGGGGGGGGGGGGTGATGCTTCGGCTGGTGTAAGGGGCAGGCCTGGCTACTTGTAATCGTTACTTCGAACCCTGGTGGACTCTCGAAGGTGTGCAACCTCCGGGCACTGTATGCAGGATTCGACGGGATCAGCTCGGAGGACGGGGTAATTAACCCCCCGAGCTCCTTTTCTTTGAGCGCGTCGCGACGCGGATACCTTAATTTCAAACTTCATTCCATGGAATGGACAGGCGAACTTTCTCAATGGGATACAAGCGGGATACAACCCTTTCTCGTTCGTCAGAATGATACGTTTTCTTCTTCAGCCCGTGCGTGGCTTGAAATTGCGGCTTCTCATTTTCTTTTATAAATATATTATGAAATTCAACGTATCAGGCATTTTTTCTTAAAATCGGCACGTTACGGTAAAGCGATGTCCCGTGTCAGTCAAGCGTTTAAAGGCAGTAGAGCTCAGAAACTTCGTCTAAAACATTGTACGAGCTGGTAGGAAAAATGCGGGTAAAGTGTCGGAGCCACTCAACCAGCTCGCAGCGCACAGTATGCTATTAGTTTAACGGGCGTTTATGAATACTTTCCGCGGGTCTCGGCGTGGCTTGGATCGATAGATCCGCGCGGTCGTCGTCGTGCGATCGTTGAATAATTCTGTAGTCGGTCCCCCTGGTGCATCGACGAGGGCCCGTGCACACCGCCACGGATCCTCTCGTTATTCAAGAATACATAGGTAATGGCCGAGAACACCAGGTACAGAATAAGAGAGAAAGGCCTGGCTATGCCCGGTGCATGCACACGCTAGGATTATTTGTGGCGCGCGTTACATTATCCTCATTTAGAATTCACGCTCCTCGGCCGTCTATCTGCTCCATGCATCTGCCGCATATTTCGCTCTCACGGAACGAGCCACGAACAACCGGACCGAAAGTGTTCTAACCAACGAAACTGCGAATCTTCTCGGCGCAGGTGATGCTGGAGGGCGTTTCTCGTATCGGTACCGCGCGAACTCGAATCACGAATGCATAAAATCGACTGATAAACTGATTACCCTTCTCTCTACAGTCTGAAGACAAACGTTGACATAATAGCTGGTTTCATGTAGGGCTGTTAATTAAGGATGTTCTGGAGGTAATATAAAAACGCAACAAAATTTTTGAAAATTTGACAAGATATAATTCTTACTAAATTAATGCAATTACCAGAGTTTGGGTTCGATTCACTGCACCGTTTAAGAATTATAGCAACTTCAAGTTTTCGCATTTTAACACGTCTTCTTATGGAGAATTCACAAAATTCCACTTCAAACCCTATTTAAACCTTGAAAAAACGCAACTAGAAACTCCAGTTTTTTCTTATATGTAGTAAAAATTATGTAATTAATTATGTTCAAAATTTATTAGGATTCACTAAACAGTTACGGAGCAAAAAAATTATAAACTGTTACAAAACGTCAAATTTATCGTGTTGTCTCTCACTAGCATGGAAGCGCGACAAGTGTAGACCACTGATTGTAGCTACAGAGGGTACAGTATTCGCAAAAGTTTAATGCAAAATATACTCATGAATGGCTTTCATTGCCCATATATTGATGGATTTCGAATTTCTTGTACTTTTGTCTCCCATTGTACCTCCAGAACACCCTTACGTGACAGCGGAATTTCGAAGTTCAAAGCTTCGAAACTCCGTTACTTTTAATCTTCTAAGGAGCTTCAAAATCTTCGACCTTCGAAGTAAAGCAGCAGGCCTAGTTTCGAGTCGAGAAAAGCGGACATCTCGAGCAAAGCGCGAAGGCAGCAAACCCGTTCGATCGGGCGCTATCGATCTTTAATTAAGAGTGAAACGAGAAACGCAGCGGGAAATGTATGTATAAATTGATTTAATCCAGATTTACGGGGAAAGCTTCGCGCGCACGGGTGTACTCGTATCTGACGCCTGGCCACAGGCTTCTCGAATCAATTAAGCCTCTTATCTGGAATCTCCGAAGCGGGTTCGAGCCACCGACACGCATTCCACCGGCTCGTTTTTCCCTCTTTGCCCCCGGGGACGCTAAAAATCGCTATCCATCACCGAATCAATTAGCAACTTCTCAATTACCGGAGGGAGTTCGCCTTTTTTTCCGGGCCGGCACAGCCCGAGTCGACCCGAGTCGACCCGGCCCGACCAAGCTTGATTATGTTCTGTACCTCGACTCTCTCGCTGAAAACCGTCGGATGGATCGATGATCGAGCGTTCAGTCGAATTTACGAGCGAGACGCGTTTGATTTATGACACGTACGGGCCCAGCCCGTGGATCCAGCATCGATCCGCGCGAACCAGGATCGAGGGGCGCGGCGGGCAAACACGCGATACGCCAAGTTAATCGTTATTCTTGTCGGTGGGATAATTAATAGCCAATCAGCGAGCGTGTCGGCCCGAATGTTAAGTAGAACCGCGGCTACTCGGTGTTTGCACGCCCCGTGTGCGGTCGATCGTGCATCGATAGCTCGCCGACGAGAAAATTGCTGCGACGCCGACGATGCGACCTTTCGTCGGCGCATCCGCTAATAGCGATAGAGTGCATGTCAATTATCGACCGATCAGCAATATCTTATTAATACTCGATCATCTCGTCGCTTCGCCTAGAAAAATTATCGTACAGGCTGCATCCGTTCCGCGTAGTGAATATTCCCGCGAAGCACGTGCTGAATTAGTTGATCATCGTCGTGTATTTAGTTAATCCACGGTCGGATCAGTGGAATTATTTCACCGTGCCGTTAATTTCTAGATAAGAAGGGACATGTCCGCCTTTAGTCGGTCGTTTCACTTATTTTCCGAGGAAGGTCGTCGGTTTCGAGGACCACGGTGCGGGGCTTTCATGCTCGACGGCCGTAAACGGCCAGAGAAATCGTGATAGCATTCGTCGAAACGACTGGTCGGCTACAATAATTAGCAGCCCGGAATTACGAGGAGACGACTATTCCGCTTTATGAAGCTGTTGGCCCACATGTAGTCGGTGATACCTTTATGTCGGGAGCGTCGGGCTCGTGGACGATTATATGGCCGCGTTATACGGCGCACACTTCTGGATTTCATTTCTTCTATCACGGTCCGGTCCTGAACGCGTTGCTAATTAAAACCCGTGGAAATTCGCGTGCCACGTATCGTCAGTGTCGTCTCGAACCTCGACACAAAATCCCGATGCTCTCCGCACATGTACAGTTTCGAGAGAGTTTTCGAGTAATTACACGAAACCTCGTAAATGGGTACAACAAATAAAAACGAAATTTTTACAAAGGACCTGCGTACATTCCCATCTAATATACACTGGGCAATATCGCGACAAATGCAGGCCAAAATTGACCCATCTCCGGCGCCAAGCACTTAATGCACCCGTCGCAATTCGGACATTGTACATTTCGCAATAAACTGCGCGAATCGACCAAAGCCAGCGCAAATGGCAACGAGTGCGTATCGCGTGTCACAAAGATTTAAATAAAAAATCACCGAGGGAAACACGAATCGGTCTTTTGTCCGCGTTCTATGTGGGGCGAGGAACAATATTATATGTGCCGGGCGCGACGCGTAGCCGCTAAGTTTAATTAATTCTCGGCCGGTCGTTTTTCGCCGGAAGCGCCGATGAAAATTCCCGCGATGCGTGTATTTACCAAAACGTCACGTTTTCCAATTACGAGCGGTGTCGCTGATGCGACGCGTTTTAATCGCGAGGAATATTAAGCCGCGCGCACACGGCCGGGTTAAAAATCGCTGGAACAACAGGCGCGTGTTCGTGTCTGCAGGACGCGACCCGCAGAATTTACGATAGGATCGAACGCTTTCTTTCTTTTTCCTTCTCCCGAGGCAAAACATCTTCTATCGATAGTTGTAAGTTCTTCTGCGTTCGCTGCTCTGTATTTCACATAACATTTGAAAACGCCAGCCGCAGCCTTTTCGCGATAATTATTGCGCGACTCGAGACACCTCGCGCTCGACGCGACGGGCCTCTCCGTCCACTGGAATAGTTGAAATACCGACAACTTTCGCAACCGTGCGTTTTCCTGTTTTCACGCAGTCTCTGAAGCCTGACGATGACCGACCGTCCACTTTTCGCGCGGTCTTTCATCTGTGAACCCATTGAATTCGAGCCGGCTGCTTTGTATTCCGCGGAATGGTCCAAGAATTAGCATCATTGAAACGAGCTGAAAAATATTTGCACGCGAATTAAATTGCCGCGCGCCGACTGTGATGGAAATCGAGGGTTGATGGTTCGCGCGCCACTCGTGACCCAAAACGGCGCGACCGATGCCAGCGGATTTATCAATTTTTAGAGGTTTTTCAATGACCATCGAACCATTCGAAAGCTGACCAAGAAAAAGGGCGAGACATTTCCGCGAACTATTCCGATTTAGGCAAAATTCGCGAATGTATGCAGCCGTGATTTTCTAATGTTGTAAATGGAATGCTGGGGGAGATTACGATTTCCGTGGCCCCTCGTTTTGAGGTTATATTTGTGTTGTTGGGGTTATTTTAAGAAAAAAATGTATATATAACATGGTGTCGAATCAGCCTGGTTTAGCCGGTAAAGTAGATTTCTTGTTTTTTATAAATCTGCAAATATTTCGGTAACTATGCGAAATATGAGAAAATATCAAGAGACCTGTTTTGTAGAAAATTAAATTTCCAACAATTTATGTTGTATGACATTTTTCTATTAGCTGCGCAGTTTTCGAGTATATTTATATTTCGGTGAATTTGCAGAACTGCCTCTCCCCCGAAATAATGGTCGGGGGAACGTAAAGGCTCCGTTCTGAAAAGATCACATTCTACGATAGGATGACATCTACAATAAGAAGATTATGTGAACAGAGTGAGTTATGGTATGTCGTGAGAGGGGGCGAAAATACAGGGGTAGTGCAGTAGTAATTTCAAAAAATTTATTTTATTTTTAGTTTAGTTTAGTTTAGTTTAGTTTAGTTTAGTTCAGTTTGGATTAGTTTGGTTTAGTTTGGTTTAGTTTGGTCTAGTTTTGTTTAGTTTTGTTTAGTTTAGAAAAATGTCAGAGAACATAAATTGCTGGAAATTTAATTTTCTACAAAAAAGGTCTCTTGATATTTTCCCATATTTCGCATAGTTTCCAAGATATTTGCAGGTTTATTAAAAAAAGGAAATCTACTTTACCGGCCAAACGGAGCCCATTGGATACTTGTTATATACACATTTTTTTCTTAAAATGATCCCAGGAACACAAATATAACCTTCAAAGTAGGGGCCACGGTTATCGTAATCGTGCCGAATGCTGTTTCGTGCGATACTTTGTAGTGCAGCAACCTAATGTATCGGTATTCTAACCGCATCCGGTCAGATTTAAAGAAGCTCGAGGTGAAGCACGGAGTCCCATGACCGTGGCCCCGTGGTACCCAGACACGGGGACACGTATGTACGTCCAGACCCATGTTACTTACGAGTCGAAAGTAATTCCGTATTTACTTTGACGTTACCGGGAAAATTAACACCCCGCTCACGTTTTACGAGCAATTTGCTGCACTTACGTGCGCCCTTACATAAGTCTCCGTAAGTACGGTCGACGGGCACGATCCCCTGACGTTTCAGCATGGCTGCCGCATACCGGCACATGCCTAGATTCGATGGGAGACATAGTATTTTTCGATTGGCCCCCTACCGTCCCGAGAAATTAAAATTCCTCCGGTCAAACTCCCCGGTCGCTAATGAAATCCATTTTTACCTCGGTAAAATTCTTCTTATCCGGAAATTCTTCTCTTCCGCGCCACCTTTTTATTTAAACATATTAGTTCAGCATTTTTATTCGATCGTTTTTAGTTGAGCGTTAATTTCTACTAGATTCTCGCGCGAACTCTGCATTCGTATACGACCAGGGATTGCATACGCGCACGTATACAAGGTGTACGGATTTCAAGATTTATTTTCCCCGTCATAGAATATTTTTTGTTTTTAATTCGAAACGCGAGAGAGCGAAAAAATTTGGTTTCCGCGGGAGAATCAATTTAAAAGGCTAGCAAAGCCGACCGCTTTTTCGCCGGCAAGTGTAAAAAAAACTGCGATGATGAAAGCGGGAATGGATCATACCTCGAGCCGTTGGCTTTTCGAGTCCCGACCTTTTTGGGGTTTCCTAAAAAAAAGGAACACCGGAAACGCGGAGGTGGAAAAAAACTTTGCGTGAGAAAAAATTCACCGATCCGTTTACGAAACGTGAAAATAATGTAAACGAACGGAATAGCGAACCGAGTTCGATCAATATTGATAAGCAATGCCAACCTGTCGTCCGCGGATCGAGTAAAATGTGATCGGCTTCGCGTTCAATTTCAAACAATTCGATTATTAAACTCAATTAAGCTCTGGAAACACGAACAATTATTTATCAGATCTCTGTGCAAGTATAATCCACGTTTACCTACTGTTGTATACATTTAAAACGAAACTCAGTTTCAAATTCAATGTACTGCCCGCAGAAAAGAATATTTTAATCGAGTAGATTGAGCTAGCAGCGGGCAGACAACCGAATTCAATCGAATTTCACTTGTAGTTAATTGAGAATTAGATTTGACCGATTGATGATAAAAATTCCATTTCAAACAGTACATTGTTGTAGAAGGTACACAAATCTGGGGGAGTGGAAGGTTCACGTAAATAGACGATCAATTTATGCGAAAATAGTAGGAAATTAGGTTCCACGTCTAATATCATAGCACGAGTAGTTTTCTTCTTCTAGGAAACTCGTTGCTAATAGATTGCGCCGACGATAACGGGCCAGCTGGCGCGGAATACTTATGCAACCAGCGTTTCATTAGGGACACGAGGTCCGACGTAACAGTACTCGACAGTAATTGCAATAATATAGGGCACGGAAGCCGCGGTTCCCGTGGAACGGCATCATGTTCCGATTGGTTCCCCTAAACGTTCCCCGGGGAAGAAAAGGCATTACAGGTTACAACATCCTCGTTGGAAATTGACCGCTCGAAAATTGGGTATTAAGACTGTGTAACGTCGTGGCGGCCGACATGGTCTCGCGTGGAATTTCTTATTAAATGCGGCTCTTCGAGAGCCTAGATATTTCCATCAGGTGTAACGCTGTAGGAAATTGTCGGCAAAACGAGGGACCACCCCTCTCTCTCTCTCTTTCTCTTTCACTCACTGAGGAAGTTCCGTAACGAGGCGAGACGTACTTATATATGTATACCTCGGCGGAAAGGGCCGCAGTAAAAACTGATGCATGGCCCTCGGACGTTTCCGGGCCGTAGTGCGACGTAAATGAAAAGTTTGCGACCGGGTTTAGGTACGCGAAAAAATTTTTGTAACTTCGCTAGACGGATGATCCACGGGATGTTTAACAACGTGAAGCCTGTTAAGAACTTCTTCGGGAAGCGTCCCGGTGGATACGCCGTTATGCAAAATAATGTTACATCCACATCAAAGTTACAAATACTTCTTATTGAATATTATTTTATGCGATAGCGGTAACGGGAGGTGAAAATATTAGATTTTGTAGCAGAACCAGATAAATGCCCGTAAGTTTTAAAATTCGTCGAAAGTGGACTGCGATTCCTTCAGAATCGATTCCGTTCTGTTCGATAGTTCGCGGCTGCGCATAAATAAAATTGGTGGAGCCAATCGGCCGGATAAATCGAACGAATTCCGAGCGGAAAGGAACGAGCCCGTGGCAAACATGAATCAGAGGAGGGCGAGAGGACCGCTGGCGCCCGCTAAAAAAGAACATGGCCGAACAAAACGAACGTGTTTGCGCACCAGGAGATTGCTAACAAACAGAAGCATATGTTTGCGCCGGCACGGGCAACAAACGAGCCATCGGATCATTATCCAGGCATGAAATTAATCGCGAGCGGTTCATCGACGTCCACTGTGCGCCGCGCCGCGCCGGTTCTCTGTCCTATTCTCGGTAGCATGCGCGAAACGCGACCGCGAAACGGTTCTATAAAAAATTATCAGGGAACTGTAGTCGTGTATGGTTCTTTGCACACAGGACTTCAAGTTTCCTTCCAGCGGGCCACTTCAGCCAGCAACAAACGACCGAGAGGCACGGGGAGTCGACTCGCGAAACTTGCCCGATTCGCGTCTATTAATCCCCATCGCCATCTACCATCGTTCTCCAGCCATGAAAGTTGAATTACATCTACTTGCCGGCCGCTTTGGGGACAGTTTCAAGTACTTTGCAAAGTCTGACGACTTTGTTGCCGCGACTTAGGCGCCGGCCAAACGGAAAAACTTCGTTCACCGTATGGACGGTTCAAACTTCCCGCGCTTCTTTGCTCCCCTTTGTCGAGTTTCCGGCTTCGGGACTTCGGCGACCGAGGTGCTGTGCTTGAATTTTGCATGGTCGTGATTTTCAGGCATTACCGGTGTTTCTTCTCTCTAAAAAGCAAGGAAAACGTTGATGTTTGCCAAGCGTTAAACGAATTAAACTAGCTGTACGTTTCACACTCCAAAAGATTTTCAACATTTCATTCGAGATTTAAAGTGATTCGAATGGAATCAATGATTAAAATCTCCTTTGAAAATGTAATTAGACTTTGGTTGATATAAGGTGCGCAATAAAAGACCTGGAGAACTTCGTGCAAGTTGAATAAAACTCGGTAATCTCGTTAGAACGATTTCAATACAAACTCATCAGGAAGAATGCTCTGCCTCGGGCTTAACTAAACTAGACTTTAATATAAACCCCAGAGCCAGGCTACATTCTAAGCTTTCACTGAAGACATCGATTCGATTAACAGTAGACACAGCATCAAGCTGACGCAAAACGTTCGAGTCGTCGGTGGTTGATAAGTTGTTTTCAGTGCGGCCTGCCTTTGACAGCGTTTTTTCTCCGAACGAAAAATACCTCGGCTTCGGAACGACGTCTGAAATATTAATTCTCATTTGACTTGTCCGCTGGCAGCGATCGAATCCGTCGCCGGAGATTGAAAGCATCGTCGTCGCCGGCGAACTGGGGCTTGCAAAGTAACGGAAACGGAGGAAAATAAAAGCATCCGGAGCCCGGTCGCAGAACCGCTTCCCTATGCATGAAAGCGCTGCTGGCCAGACGTTCCCTCCGCGATAACGCGGCTGGCCGAAACGCGTCAACGAAACTGATGAGGTCGTTACATTTAGCAGATTCGCGAAAATATTCACGGCCCGGTTGGCGTTAATTATCGCCCAGGACTCCGTGCCATTTTTGCTCCTCGGCCGCCTTTCGTCACCGCGATTCACCAGATCATTCTAAACGGATACGCCGACATTCGCCAGCGAATTATTTCGAATACTCATGAATAGACTGCGGTACTTTCTGCATTTATGGCTCCCGAAAATGTTGAAAAAAGTGTAGAATATAAAATTCGACGGAATCTAGTCGAATTTTGATTTATTTCAGATCTGCAAAGGCTACCACCACCGGAAATAAGATTCTATTTGACTCCACTTTCTTCAAATTCGTCTACGAAAATTGCAAATTGCATAAACATCCGCAGTCTACTTATGTTAGACACGTTCAACGGTCTGATCCAAATGGTTGGTACCGCGAACACACTCCTCGTCATCTCGACAGTAACGTGGCGATTAGACACCTCGAAGCGAGCTCCCATGTATGTATGTACGGTGGGGGCACCCACCGATTCCTGTAAATAGGACTCCCAGCCGTATTTTGAACGTCGCACAGTGGGGTATTTGATCTGTTTAGCGCGCCAAAACTATTGCGACGTTATTAATAGTGTGAAGGTCATACTATTATATATCGTTGAATTCGTCTTAACACCAGCTACAACACTATCAAATCAAAAATACAACTTAATGTTGAAAAAATCGAAGCGATCTTGTTTTTTTGTTTTAAACAAAACTTTTTCGCAGTTTTATATATTGAAGTTTATACCTATGTTAATACTGTTAAACTTTTATTTCAAACATTTTTTCGTCAGATTAAGAAAAATTTCACCATTTTCAGTCATATGATATACGGTCGATTCATGCCATACTGATATGTATCGCACAAAAAGCTAAATATCTTCTGTGTTCGCATTAGTTCGCACATAAACTTTTATGGGTTATATAAAGCAATGCCTACTGATTAACCTCGCAAAAAATTAAAGAGGAGTTACTGGGACGAAAAAAGTTATTACATGATATATATTAATTTTCTGAAAAAATATCACTTTCGATTGTTTATTCTATCAAAACCACCGAAGAGAATTAAAAAAAAAGCCATGAAATTAATCTACACACCTTCCTTTACATCCTAGATTTTGGTCCTATCTCGATTTTATACACTAAACTTGTGAAACAATTCATTTCTTTAACACAAGTTTTTCGACACTTCTCTTGGTCACGAGAAATGTTACTTTCAAGTATCTGTATGTTACTAAATAGTACTCTCTATGGAAAAATATTATTGTAGATTACTCGCATATACAGGGTGTCCCAAAATTCCTTCAACAGCCGGAAATGGGAGATTCCTGAGATCATTTGAAGCAACATTTTCCTTTGCAAAAATGTTATTCGCGGCTTTGTTTAAGAGTTATTAACGAAAAACACGGACCAATCAGAGCGCGACCTAGACGCGAGTTGGCACAGTCGGCCAATAGACAGTTGGCGCGCTGGGCCGACTTGTCAACTCGCGTCTAGGTCGCGCACTGATTGGTCCGTGTTTTTCGTTAATAACTCGTAAACAAAGCCGCGGATAACATTTTTGCTAAGGAAAATGTTGCTTCAAATGACGTCAGGAACCTGCCATTTCCGGCTGTTGAAGGAATTTTGGGACACCCTGTATATTCAGGTTCATGAGACAAAAGTTTTAGTCATTTTGAACAAACTAAAAATATTGACTTTTGGCGCGCTAAACAAGCCAAATACCCCACTGTGCGTCGTCTTCCGTTGTAACCTCCTCTGCGAGCACACACGCGAATTAGACAAGTCTTAGCGAACCGAATAAAACCGACCGGTAACGTCTCCCCTGTGAGAAATATCGTCTCCCCTGTGAAAAACCGCGATATAACAATCTCTCCTCTGCGAGAGTAACATAGTCTCCATCTCTCCTCTGCGAGAATAAATCGGAACGCGACCAGTACCACGCGGACGTTGTATCAAATAAAGACAAGTGGTGAAACCGTCACACGTATAACTCCAAGACACAGTTCGGTGATTCGTAGTGTTTTACACCCGATTCCCGAGCGTCACCTTGATCCACTTTTTCCGCACTCGATCCTGCGAATGTTTAGTTCGCGGATCCTCTGCTTACGACAGGGTCGGTGCAACAACTTACGAATTTATAATTATCTAAAAACTGGGACCACCACAAAAATGATAGTTCATGCAACGACGCGACGTCTGGATTTATCGGTAGGAAACTGCAGCGTCTATCGTACGAGAATAATTCATAGTTCTGGAACAAGTAATGGCAGCCATACAGCAAGCTATCATACCCAGCGACATATTCGAAGCGTTACGATCTTACTAGAGGGAATTATCGGGGACTGCATCGGCACGATGCAACAGCTAAGCAATAAATCGACGAAAACTTGTGCGTTATCGAGCATCTCGGGACTGGGTGGCCGGATGATCGTCAATTACTTAACGACGTGGTGTCGAGTGTGTTTCGCCGGAAATACGGGCCCCCATCAGCAGTTAGGAAAGGTCGTGTCAGTGCGGGATCACTATCGTAACATGCAGCGAGATTCGGCGAGCTACACACGGCCGGGCACAATATAAATTTCCCTGCTAACGAGGTCCCTGGTAACGACCGAACCCTTGAACCAACATACTGCACGGTATACACCGCCTATCTAATAAACATACATAGTGCTAATACACACAATAATATGTACCGCCACGACATGACAGTGTAAACATGTGTACCACCGTATACCGATACAGTGTGGAGGCAACGACGACGAAGACGGGACGACCTGCCCCCCCGCCCAGCCGCCACTGTCTAGGCCCAAGCAATTTCGGAAGTCATCCTGGGAAATAACCGCGTCCGCAAAGGAGCCGCCATGGCTCGTGTATATTCCACCTCGAAATCTCGACCACCAGCGCCGGATTTCGAACCGGATACCAACGTTCTCTCTGGTCTGCTAATGTTACCGTGATTCTCTGATGATACGCGATTGGTAAAACTATTGGCTGTGTGTCGTTACATCTATGAAATATTAGGTTGGAGGTTCTGTCGTATTTTAAATAAGCAGGTCAGTTTGCTCGTAAATGAGAAACACATGTTGCTAGCGAGTCATTGGGAAACAGGAATCGACAGGTTATCTGAAAAATGGCAACATGTTGTTACAAATCATGAAAATTATACCATTTAATAATGTTAACCCTCATCCGTCCCTCATTTCACAAACTGAATCTGTCCCTCGGTGTCAAATTGACACAGTGATAAAAAAAATTGATAAAATAACAAGTGAAACAGCTACTTTTCGATGCTTTTTTCATTGAAATGGACGAGTTAACTGATTGAAATCTTAGGTTTTTGCAGTTATATGTTTCGCGTTAAAAAAATAGAAGTCACCAAGTTTCGGACAAATTTATCTACAAATAACAGAACAGTGTAACTTATTTCATGAAAACTGTGTCAAATTGACACGAGGGACGGATGAGGGTTAAACATCTTAGAAATTGATTCAAATGTTTTCTGTCAAATACGGCAGAATTTTCTCTCGAACCTAATTTCCATCCAACTGAAGCGAATCCTTCAAGATCCAGGCCAGCGTCGTTTAATACAACTTAGATTGACTAGAATTGAAGCCCTGGTAACAATTTGTGCGTTCTTTGAGACACGTATTATCCAGCAATGAATGAAACAGCGGAGAAAGTTGCTTCTCGTGCGTTTCAACATGAAGCATCAATTTCTCATCAAGCGGTCCAGAAGCGAATGGCGCAGGCCAAGCCCGACAGCAGATAATTGATCGCCGCGCCTTGAAGACGCGAAAACATCCTCGAAAAGACGTCGAGTATGCAATCTGAACGTTTAACGCGATCAAACGCTCGTCTACCCAGTTCCGCGTTCGAAAACGTGCAAAACGACCGTCGCTACACGTCGAGCGGAGATACGTCTCGGATTTTTGCGGCGGGAACATGGTCGGTTTGCAACAAGCGAACGGAAAGAGAGAGGAATAGTGAACAAGAGGGAGAGGGAGAGGGAGAGAGAGAGAGGCACACCGTTCGCGAGGTTAGACCAGAGACGAGATAAATATCCCCGCAAGCTGCAACGTGTTACACGGTAGCGGACGTCCACCGTTTTTCCATGCCGGTCGGTGCACGGACCGGTGCACACGCGTCCACCGTACAAAGATGCATTTAAGTCGCGACGCAGTCACGATGCAGCTCGGCGCGGCGTCGCTCGGTGTGTTGCATTCGAGACACGCCGCGCCGCGGTGCATCGAGATAATGACGGTCCGCCGCGGCTTATTGAGAGATCGCAGAAAACAGCGCATCGCGCTTTACAACCACCATCGTGATAACACAGGCCGAGATTCGCGGACCGAGAGGTAATACGTTCGGCGATATCGATGGGGATACGTGTTTCATGGAGTCCCACACCTTGGCCTTCTAATCCTCTGCCCTAAAAATGCAGGGTGTTTCGTAGATGGTGGGTGAAACATAGGTCCGGAAATTATTAGTTTCTGAGTTATTAACGTTTTTGTGTAACAATTCTCGTCACATCGTCTTAGAGGAAATGTTCAATACATGTACAGGGTGTCCCAAAATTCCTTCAACAGCCGCAAATGGGAGGTTCCTGAGATCATTTAAAGCAACATTTTCCTTTGCAAAAATGTTATCCGCGGCTTTATTTAGGAGTTATTAACGAAAAACACGGACCAATCAGAGCGCGATCTAGACGCGAGTTGGCACAGTCTAGTCGGCGCGCCAACTGTCTATTTGCTGACTGTGCCAACTCGCGTCTATGTCGCGCTCTGATTGGTCCGTGTTTTTCGTTAATAACTCCTAAATAAAGTAGCGGATAACATTTTTACAAAGGAAAATGTTGCTTCAAATAAAGTCAGGAACCTCCCATTTCCGGCTGTTGAAGGAATTTTGGGACACCCAGTATGTCCACCTCAGTATGCGAAAAAACTAATTTTTTTCGGACCTATACTGATATAACTTTTTTTTCTTCTTTAAGCATTAGAAATCTGTTCCTAAAGTTTCGCTCAACGTTTACGAAACAAATGTTTGATTATATCTATCGTATATTGTTGTTAAGAACTAAATTTTAAATGCTTTCGGCGCACTGGTTAGATCAAGTATTCTACATAAACACTATTTGCAAATTTTCACAAAATCTTTATTTCAACGTTTCGATCTTTTTTTAGATCATTCTCAAGAAATTTTCAAGAAATGCGTCTGTATAATAATAATAAATGCTATATTTTATATAAATATGTGACTTTAAACCACTAAGGACAGATGCTACATACTTACTCAGTGCAATATAAAGTAATATTTCATGTTCTGAATTTTAATGAGACACGTGTTGACGCTATGGCAATGTACTAGGTGATGATATACCGTGAAGACACATAGAAGCGAAACGAGCATCATATCGATGGTCTGGTTAATGATCGATATTTGGCGCTGGATTCAAACCAAACATAACCAATAAAATCCTCTTTTCACTGCTCTCTTACCATACTAGAGTATGGTATCTGTCAATTAACAGTCAATTTTATTATATGATACACTATTGTGTGTATGTGTAAATTGAAGTGAGATTGAAGCTGTATAAGGAATTGATTAGAAGAATTCATCGTTTACCATTACCGGTTCAGTAATGTTGCGTAATAGTCATGCATCTTCGGTGTTTCGTACCTTAGATTTACGAAAATTTCTTGAGAATGATCTAAAAAAAGATCGAAACGTTGAGATAAAGATTTTGTGAAAATTTGCAAATAGTGTTTATGTAGAATACTTGATCGAACCAGTGCGCCGAAAGCATTTAAAATTTAGTTATTTACGAAACACCCTGTATAATTAGAAGTACATAAAGTTTTTGTCATTAGATATTCACGCATGCCGCAACATACCACAACATATCACAGCAGCGTCAGGAGAAAGGGCATCAGCGTCCACGGCTTTTTAATTTTACGTTACATAAAGTCTTGAAACGGGTCCGCCCGTAAAATGGGCCGATATTGGATTTAGCGGGGTGTCCCTGAATTCTTTAACGCCTCCGGCGAGGAGGTACGACGTTACTACGTGTATAGTAGGCGGCTGGTGATAAAATTTCGAAGAACCGCGGAGTTACGTGTCGACCGACGTCGTATCCGGTGGATGCGAGCCCTGGAGCTTACCGACGCGGCTTAAACCGATCTCACCCGATGCTAAAGCCTCGAGAGCTGATAAAAGAATTGAGAGTTACAGCCCGGACGGATACTGCCGTGTGTTCCTGTATTGATCCCCTTCGTGTAACGCAGACGATCGCTGGGATTTTCGCGTGATTGCTGGCGCGATCACGAAATATTAAAAGTCAACGAGCCTCCCCTTCTATTATACAATTTAACAGCTTGCGCTACGACTTGTTTGGCGGATGCAGCGATCGATAATTTGTTGGAACAAGAAAGATAAAAGTTTGTATTTCAGTTTCGCAAGGGATATTGGCCTGTCGCCGCTTGTGAAATCTTTTCCGGCATTTTTAATAAGTGTTCCGGCGGTCGTTGAAAAACTTGGCCGCGGCAATGTCAGTTCGCAGCTGTGACGATTTCCAGAACACCTTGCATAGAACGTGCGCGACCCAGACGGTTGCGCGGCGCCGGCGTTGGCTGCCGTTTTCATTTCAGCCAAGGAATTGGAATAAAAGCACAGCGCGACTCAATTAACCGCCGGCAAATATTTAATTACAAACGCAAATCTTGCTTGGTTCGGCTCTCCTTTGAGTCGGAATGGCCGGGAAGGAGCCATTCAAGCCAGCCACCGTCTGCCTGCACGCAGTTTCCGTGAACTTGCCTGAATGCAACCTCGAAAGGACGAAAGTATAAAGGAGAGAGAGAGAGAAAGGGAGAGTGGGCCGGTTTAAGAGAAGGGCTCGGGCGGGGGAAGGCGAAAGGACGAAGGAATAAGGCGACCAACCTGCCTCTTCAGCCAGACACAATTTCTCTTTCTCTCCCGATTTGCCAACTCCTGAATTAATCCCATCGAGAGTCACCGGGTCGCCTAACAAAAGATAAACGGCCGACGGTTAATGTGCCCCCACTTGAACCGGTGGTTAAACCTGCTCTTTCTGTCTCGTTGTTTAAAATTTAATTGTTTCGTCTGCTAGGAAAAACCGGCGTCTGGACGGCGGATTAACGAGCGACAGATAAGAGCGTTCGGTTTCGACGATCTCGAGATCGGGAAACCCGGATATTTACTGTAATTCTTTATTTAAAAAAAAAATCCCGAAGGGCTTTCTGGCCAATTTAACGGTTGCCGGGAAATAGTACGTGACCGAAAGGTTTGTAGGACGAAGTGTTTTCTATAACAATGGCGGCGTCCCCGTCGGGGAGATATATTCCCGCTGATGCCCCATATACCGAAGGATAAATGGCGCAGGGAATACCCCTAAAATTTCCAAGATTGCTGGGAACAACATCGCGAAGAGCGATAGCGAGCCACCTGCACCCCACATCTGCCGCGGCTCCACAAACCACCAGTTATCACGCGGCACGTGACACGCATCCCCATCAGGCTGGCCACGTTCCACTGAAAAATATTCATCCCTGTTTCCACCTTCCGTGCTCCAGACGTCGCCCCAAAGCCCGAACTCATCAATTCCGTGCTGGAATCGCTCTGCGCGTCGCACAGTGGGCTGTATCGAGAAATGTATATTTGTTACAATAATTATCAGTAGATATGAATAATTTTTAATGAAATTTCCACTAAAATTCATAATTATCGTGAAAAAAATATATATTTTTGGTAATAATTTTTTAATTCGTTATTTCGTACTTTTCGCAAGCTCCGACTTTCGTCGCATTTCCAAGGAAAATACCCTAAAAATCTCTGGTCCAATAAAACCGCATCCCACCGCCGCTAATAGCTTCTCAATAGCCAATCACGTCCACCCGACTTCCCCCTGATCGTTTCCCCGGCCGGCAAAATTTCGCAGGCAAAGTTTTTTATCCGCGGAACGGTGTCCGCATCACGATCATCCGGTAAACACTACAATTACCGTCGAGACGCCTTTAAAACGTGGCCGCCGAGCTGAAAACCAACAAGAGTACCTTTCCCGTTTCCTCCCCCGTTCGCCGGTCTAATTTCCAGACGACTTAGGTAAATTGAATGCTTTCAATCTTCAAAATATCCGGCTCGCCTCGTTAAACGATTCTCGATTACATTCTCAAAGGGTACGTGCGGGGTTGCTTCGCCGTGAATAAAGAGAAGAGAACGCGAGAGACAGAGAGACAGAGAGATAACGTGAGGAAGGGAGAAAATGGTATCAAACTACCGCCTTTTCGAATAGTTCGTTTAAATACCCGGCTTCGACTCGATAAAGACGCGCCCCATAGCAAACTCCGTGCGCGCGCGGGCGGTTGAATACACATGAAGCATAAAACGAACGCGAGCACTCGCATCAAAGGGAATCAGAATTAAACCGGAGAGCAGTGCCGAAGGCGAGGCCGATCGTACGGGGCCACTTTCGCCGGGGCACAAAGTGACACGCGTTTTATTAAAAATCTTCTGTTGTCTTTTTAAAAGCGCCGTTTACCCGCCGAGGAACCCGCGGGCTGCGCAGCCCGCTTTGTCCCGCCAGCCATGAAATTATCGCGCGGCTCACTGGTTATATGTAGAACTCCCGGAAAGTCGGATGTCGTTATTTGGGGGATCACTTTACCCCGATTGAACCTTCCTCTGCAGGTCCGAGTGACCTTTTAATTTTGTCGTTTTGTTCAACGATGGTGACGTTATTTTATTTCGACTATGGAGCTGGCGTATTCGCGTGACGGCGACGTGCACGGACTTATATCGTATTTTTATCGAATACGTTACGTTCAACGTTTCCAATAAGAGCAAGATTTTACGATGATTAGCAGAATGACTGTTGTCCAAGCAGGTTGGCGGCTCGTAGCATGTTGTGCCGGATGTTTTTCCACTCGAACCACCCGATACGTGGTGTCTGGCCTGGCTAAGTGCATAGTTGAGAATTTTACGAAGCGGGTACCGGTTAGACAGGCTAGTCCTCTGCGGCTCGGCTCGATCCTGGAACCCTTTAGCCGGCAGGTGCAGAACACCGCGGGCGTAACGCTTGTCCCGCGGCGTTCGGTCCCGTTCCCATCGTCGCTGCCACTTTTACACGCCGGCCAGGCTTCCAGTGTTCCACCTACATGCTTGTAACGCGTGTAAACATTTCCATGCGCGGGTAGAACGCCGCTACGCGCCGTGTAAAACATCGGTACGACGCGCTCGAACCGTTTTCTCTTTCTCTTTCCCTCTCGCGCCGCACCATGGCCTCTTTCATGGGGAATTGAATCGATTCAGGGGTTCTTGCGGCGCGGAGGATTGTTACCGGAGGAAATCCCCGGTACCACCGGCCCCATTCATGAACCTCCGCACCACGAGATTGGAGAGGAGAAATTCTGATGACTCTGCTTAAACCGGCGCGGACCCCTATGCTGCAAGATTCCGACGGAGAAATCCTGAACCGGCTGTAATGGCGGATTGGTACACAGGTTCCGGAAGGATTTTGTAATTGGAGAGCATGAGGAAGGTTCTAGACCTTTTCCACACCCTTAGGACGATCTTCGTGGAATGGGGTATACATGACTCGAGTGTGCTCCGCGTTAATTCATTCGTTCCTTTTTTGTGGACATCGTGCTCGTGCTCGAAATGGTCTACCTACACTGGCCGGACTACAGTAAAAGCTCCTTCGTTGTCCAAAGGCCGGGGTTTGAGCGGACAACGACCGTGCCCGGACACTATTTCTGATTTATGACTGACAGTCAACTGTCTGGCTTTAAAAAACTCCTTATTTCCTTGCCATATTCCTTTCCTATTGTTCTCCGTTCTGCGCGGGTCTAGACAGTCCTGGGACACATCTGGCGGCCAGATCCACGCAGGCCTAATCCTCTCGTTGACAGGCAGTGGAGTGGGTAGGCACTGGACAACGATCGTGCCCACGGTTCAGGACAACGAAGGAGCGATTACTGTATACTATTTGCACTTTGTCTGTGCAGATACCCACATGAAAGCTGTATACGAAGATTGAACAGAACTTGGAATAAAAGTGAAAACTATTGTGTTGGCAAGAAAGTAATTTCGGTATTTGAAGGTGGAGTCAAACCGAATTTTTTTGTTCGGGCGATGAACTTTAATCAATAAAATATTTTCTTATTTATTCTTCATGGCAAAAGATCATCGAACAAAAGGGAAAATACAGAAATCGATACGATCAAATCGAGGCAGCCAACGTCTCCGAAAAAACATCACGGACGCCGCCGTTCGTTCCGAGGCACGCGGTCGGCTAATTAAGGCGAGCGGAAAGAACAGTCGGAGCTCGGAATCGCAAGCAATTAGACAAATGCACTCGGGACGCATGATTAAGTGGATCCGCCGCGTGAAAAGTTACCGGTGGAACCACTCCCGGAGGAGAGAGAGAGAGAGAGAAAGAGTAGCGGGGAATTGAATTAAGTCAAATACCGCGAAAGTAAAGGAAAGTCCGTTGAAAGAGAGTTGCAATTATTAGAGTGCATCCCGGCGTTGGTCGGGCTCTCTTCGGCCCTTGGGTGCTTTGAGGTCGGGGATCTCATCGAGCGTTGTTCGACATCGATAACTCGACAGTTAAATACAGAGAGAAGACTCCCTTCTCGGCTTCCTTCGGCCCCGTTTTGCCCCCTGTCTTCCGTATCTGACGGCGCAGATGGATTACCGGGCCGAATTCGACGAGATCAAACGTCGACCATACCCCGCGGGTCAATACTGTGTACCGAGTTTAGAGGACCGACTAAAAATACCGAAGATACCGGACCAAAGAGCCCCGGCATTAAGACGGATTCCATGTATGATTATCTCTCGACTCTCCGCCATTCTGACCAGTAAAGGATCCAGATGCTAATAGAATTAAGATTAAAATTACAACCAGATTTGGACTTTAAACAGCACTACTAAAATGTCCCGAAAGTTCCTTTCGCAATGCGTACATTTAATATTGTTACATCACACAAGTATACAGGGTATTTCACCTAACTTGACCGCCTTAAATATCTTTGTTGTTTTCAGAAATACGTCAAATGTCTGAAGGACAAAGTTAAATGGTAAAATGGGGCTCATACGATACCAAAAAAATTTTTATTTTTATATAATTTTTATTAGAGATATGATGGTTACCTTCATTTTTTAAAATGGAATGTTCTATTTTTTATACCATAGATCGATAGAGTATCATATTCTGAGTATAAAAGTGTTGACCTTCATATGTCCTAGATCTAATAGTTAACGAGATATTATCGAAACATTTTTCTTTCTTCTTTGGGTAATATCTCGTTAACTATTAGGTTTAGGACATATGAAGGTCAACACTTTTATACTCGGAATTTGATATTCTATCGATCTATGGTATAAAAAATAGGACATTCCATTTTTAAAAATTAAGGTGACCTTCATATCTCTAAAACAAATTACATAAAAACAAGAATTTTTAGTTATCGTATTAGGCCCATTTTACCATTCAACTTTGTCCTTCAGACATTTGACGTATCTCTAAAAACAACAAAGATATTTAAGGTGGTCAAGTTAGGTGAAACACCCGGTATACAAACAACGTGATCATCTGTGTACAAACTTTTCATATTACTTGGTAATAAAACTGACTGGGTTAGGTCTGACAATATTAAATACACGCATTGCGAAAGAAACTTTTGGGACAACCTAATATTTTGAAGCGATGATAAGGTACCCAACAACAATTTCTAAGACAGTGCAAAAATTCGGTCTCTTTTGTCACGCTGAATAACGTCCGCGCAATAAAACGTACAACACGTTCGGATCGTCGATTCTCTGTTACTTTCGTCGAGCTGCCGGGCTCTCCGGTCCGTTTCCAATGGGATTTTCCGATCTCCGAGGCACTTTAAAGAGAGCAGTCAAAAATTCTCCCAGACAAAGATTTGAAAATCTGCTTTCCGTTACCCTCGGGGAGGAGCCGAGGCGGATTTCTCTTTTCAGGACCGCGTCCTGCGTGAATTTCCACTTTGACCCGCGACGGGAGCGGATTACCGGATCGGGAATCCGTCTGGAACCATTATTGTCAGACTAAGAACCGGCGTGAAAGTATGTACGGTGAACGACACGGTAATATTCTGGATTTTTCGCTGGGTCAAAGGAAAACACTGCGCGATTTAGCCCTTTGTCCGTCTTCTACTCAAGATTTTGTCAGTTGATTAAATTGTAGTTGCTAAACAACGAGGTGAAACAGACAGCGTCCTTTTGAGGTATTTCGTCCGAATGAGGTATTTTTTAATACATTAATCACAATGTAAATATTCTTCCTATTATCGATCGTATGATTGTTAAACAAATGATGTGATAGTGTTCTCGGCGCAACGGTTCGTTCATGTAATTACAAAAAAGTTAAATTGTGCAAGTTAAATTCAACTTTCAACGTTTCAATCCCTATGTGGATCATTCTCAAGAAAGAAGAAAACTGTATGTCGAAAAGTTAGTAGTTCGACGTTAGCGTTTACTTACTAGTGTAACGTCTTATTGTTAGTACTACAGTAATGGTGTTTTAGCATTATTTAAATTGAAATGTCTCCTGAACTACTAACTTTTCGACATACATAGTACTTTTTTTATAACGAATGTCCAGCTGCATCGATTGATGTATTAAAAAATACCTCATTCCATTTAAAAAAATGAAGGCGACCTTCATATGGCCTTTACGTGTCCACCTACAAAAAAGCTACTAACATCACATTAATACCCCCTCGAAACCAAGCAATTTCCATCTGATGCATTTTTTCCTAACACCAATAGCAGCCGAGGTATTCAGGTGGCCTGTTTTAGGTGCCTCACCCTGTATGTATAATACCACGCACCTGTCATCGCGACACAGAGCACACAGCATTAAAAAGAATACCAAGTCATTTCTCACGATCTCAAGATAATTTCTTGTTTTAGATTTTACAGACTGGCGAAATAAAGCTTGCCCACATTTCTGTCTCCGATCATTTCCACAAAATTGGATGTTTTATGGGTTGCAAGATTGATTCCTCGGAGGAGTTTTTATTTCAAAATTGATACACCTCAAACTCGTCTTGTGAGATTTTTCCAAGGGCAAGCCAGCTATCAAGTAAAACGATCTCGTGGAAAATAAATCTCAGTCCGTGCTTGGCTGCCCGCAGATTCTTTTCCCCGAGCGTGCATAGCCCTTCGAGGAACCATCGTCCGAGAGGTTCATTCCTTGATTAAAAACCGCGATACAAATCGTCCGTACATGGTGAACGTGGGTGCCGGCTTATTCTCACCGACAGCATCGTCTTTCAGACCTTCTTCAGCATCCTGCTGGAAGGCTCAACCTTCGGATCCTCGCGAGGAATGCAAAAAATAAACGGGACGATGAATCTGTACTGACCCACTGAAATCAAAAAACGAAATTATTTTAATTCGTGCTCGATTATCCTTTTTCCCCTTAGGACCGGTTTACAGACAGAAAAAGAAATGGAGTTACAAAATATAGAAATACAGAAACGAAGGGATTTATTTTCAGTTTATTTCCTGTAGTAATAAATCCCGTAACAAACAAAGTCAATGCCTCATTGCGTCCGTCGCGTTTTACTACAATAATGTAAATACGAAAAAAAACACGAACCAATTACTGTATTCATGTAATATCAGACGGAAAATTGATGTTCACCTTACCGGTAAAGTAAAGGTAACAACCGCAACATTATTTCGTAGTTGACTACGTTTAGAGGATAATCGAATTCAAATATTCAATACGCGAGTACGCGCGCTACTGAATACGATATGAATAACGCGTCTGACCACTACTAGCTGTTTCTACTTGTTCTGTACCTGTATGAAGCGTGTTATTACTTTCTTATCGATCGAGCCTCATTCTCTAATGAATGTTTCATTAGAGTGTTTAGCATATTCTGAAATACTCGTGTATTTAATTGAAGTGAAGATAAGGATCGTTATAAGTTAAGAAATTTACCTTAAAAAAATAAATGCTACACTCAAGAAATTATTGCGACACTTTAATTGACGTTGATTTATTGTCTCAGCGTACCGGTAACATATTTCTTAGTGTTTCAAAAAAAGAATCATGGCCTCTAGAGGGTTAAAAAGAGACAATCAACTTTATTTGTTCTTGAAGGCGAGCACAGAAGATCCATTGTTTGTAGGAACGAACAAATTACATTCTGTGACCGAGGGCACTTAATAAAAGAAAATTGCATCTCGTGGGTGCAACCACGAATAAATCTTCGTTTTATCGGCGATCGATTATTCTGCTTAACCAGCCTCGCGGTCGAGTTCCTCGGTTCGTACAGCTAACGGGAACGGCGCAATAAAGATCCGAGGCGATCTAATTTTCGAAAAAATTGAATTTGCAGGAAATAAATATCGGAGAGGAGGAAAGAGGCGCTCGTTTCTCGGTTTCTCGCGCGAAGAACAAGACGCTGCAACGAGATCACCGGGAGGAATCTCCATTGATATTTCACGAGCACAGTTGCACGATGTTTCGTACCTTCCCTGTAGAAAATAACTAGCTTCGAGTGACTTCGCGACGTTTAATTTAACGACCGGTTGACTGCATTATAAACGAGTGCTTGAGGCAAGAATGAATTTGTTGCAGGACAAATCACAGGAGAAATACTGAAACCTACTTGACGATGTCTTTATTATTAAATAAATTAAATAAATATGCCGAACAATTATCCCGAGAACGCAATTACTAGATTGAACAATTTATTACAAAGTCTGCAGCTTCGATCACAGACCTCTAAAGGCAACTAGTTAACTACCGGTAAATTATTAAGCTTGCAGGGGCGCAGTTCATTACAGTTTCCCGATCAGGGTCATCGTTGGAGCGTCAAACGGCATTTTCAGGGAGCCAGTCGCGGGAAATCGCATCGAATTTGAATTAGTTCATCGGTACAGACGATCGGAACGAATTCTGTCTTTTGAATTCTGGATCGGAGCGATTAACGCCATTAAAGGAAGGCGAACAGAATAGGCGGGCACGTGACAGGGGCGATTCAATTATTTCTTCCGGGACGAATGCCGCTAGTTAGCAGTTTAAAGGGTGTGCAGCTTCTAAAGCCGGATTAAATTTCCACGGCTTTCGGTTCGCCGTAAGTCGATCCCGTTGGCTAGAACGAGCCAGTTCAAGTTTCCCTTATTAATTGTATTCCCATGAAGAACCCGGGTCTCGGGGAAGTTTCGGTCACGCGTCGATCGCCAGGCCGGCTAATTAATTGGAGGCACGAAGGAAATAATGGACCCTGAAAACGACGCATAATAATCGACTAATCTAATTGCGGACTTTCCCCCGGTTCAAACTTCCCGGCGGAAAGTGATCGCCCGGGATCATTTGCATATTTCATCCCCGTAACTCAATAAAATCATTTCGCTCGCCGGGGCCCTTTAAAACCTCTTAATCGCCTCGGACATTCTTCCACCCCGCTGGGAGAGTTTCATTCTCTTCCACGAGGGAATCTTTTCAGCCCGCGAATTGATTCTTCTTAGGTCTCGTTTTTCAATTATTTAAAGAACATTATATCGAATGACGTTATTATGGAAATGAAATTCGCGGCCGTTGGAAGCTAAATGAAATAAGGATTTTAATATTTATGGGCGTTGTCCTCTTCCGAGATGGACGTCTCATTTCATTTTCATTTGTTTCAATCTATCACAATGAGAAGACTTGGTTTCAGTTTCAACCCATTTCGCGACATGACAAATTTTCTATAAATTCCACCTGTTTTATAGATGGAGCTCGGTATGCCGTGTTTATTCCTGATTAGCCGGCGCGGCGCGGCGCGGCGTCCCAATAAAAGCACAAAGGAGTCGGTGACCAGAAGGAAACGGCGCGGAAAAGGATCGAGATCGAGATCAGAATCGTGGAGGCGGCTCGTTCTCTTCGTCTTGTTCATCGATACACACGGGTCGCCGGGGATCAGGCTTCTAAACGAAACATCTGTCGAACAGTTTTCCACGTCGATAGGAGCGGCAGCGGGTACGATAACGAGCGGGGACGGCTCGCTCGAATTCGACAAGCAGCCGATTTTATCGACTTATGCAAATCCTCGGGGCGGAGGCGATAATTTATTCGGAGTCGGAACTCGGTCACGGTGGCGCGTAAAGGAACATGGTAGCCGGCGTGTAGAAGCGTATTTTTGTCCGTGCCTGTTAGCCGGGCGCAGCCCGTAACAAGTCGTCCGGATGACAGGCCTGTCGGACGGGTGCAACTTTTCAAAGTCAGCCTGTCATAGCACGGAAAGCCCGTGGAATAGAAGGTCCCGGCAGCCACCGTGTTCCACCAAAGACGATCGCTCATCGTTCTCTTCCCCGCCGCCCCCACGACTACTTGGATTTCTTCGTCATTGACTAGGGATTTTAATTAAACCACTGTAATCGATGGCAACGATCGCTACGGCGATACACTGTGTTCCTTCGGCCCCTTGTTTCCGAAGAGAAATCGATCGGGGGACACCGACTCGTTTTATTTGACACGTGCCGAGGCCTCAGGTGTGCAGCTCAAAACGGGGCCAAAATGGCTACCCGACAGCCGATCGCCGGAGCAATCCAAACGAACAGCTATTTTACCACGTTTTTATTTACTACGTTTTTATTGGCTTGCTTTCTTGTCCGTCTTTCTGTCTGTTCGGTATAAATTCCGCAATTGATTTTAAACTAACTTCCCGATGAGCTGGAGACTTGAAATTTTAAACATAGCTCAGAACTGGATGACAATGCAATATTCAAAAAATTTTTTTAATTTTAAAAAAGCGTTTAGGAGATGTAAAGTATTTTAAAAAATTTAACCGTTACACCTCCCCGTGCGACGCTCGGTAGTACCCACTCGGTTCCCACTCTGACTCATCCCCACTCCACTGACCCGCTTCGCACCGAAGGAGCTCAGTGTGCGTTCGAGCTCCGTGCGGTGTTTACAAAGTTACTACGTATTATTATACTATAATGTTTGTTTATCAAGCGAAAGAACAATTACACCGAGATTCTCCATCGAACCTTTATCTTTGACATTTTTCCACGGCGTTTGTTTTCGATAGGACGCGGTCGCAATACCGACTGAAACTTACTACATGTCTCTGTTATAATCTCATAAAAATGTTTAAAATCGATTGAAAAATTTCACACACACAAAGACTAAACAGCAGAAAATAATTATTTAAATAAAAATAAATTTTTAAAAAATACCACGTTTTTGAAACGGACTAAAAAGTATAAAATAATTTAAATAAAAATAAATTTTTAAAAACGGACTAGAAAGTATAAAATAATTTTTCCTAGCCCCATACAGGTTCCTAACCCCATACAGATTGTAAATTTTTAATAGCTATGAAAATACTTGCAAGATTTAAAACGAAAAACGTGGGGCGCATGCAATAGATAATTGATGCATGAATAGTTCACCTAAGTCACTAACAATTTTATTGCACTGCCAATGATATGAACTGTTGTCTGATTTTTCTCAACGGCAGCTACTCTCTACACTCCTTACTATTATCTTGCGCCCCACGTTTTTCGTTCTAAATCTTACAAGTATTTTCATAGCTATTAAAAATTCACAATCTGTATGGGGTTAGGAACCTGTATGGGGCTAGGAAAAATTATGTTATACTTTTTAGTCCGTTTTTAAAAATTTTAAAAATTTAAAACATTTATTTTTATTTACATTATTTTATACTTTTTAGTTCGTTTTAAAAACGTGGTATTTTAAAAAATCTAGTTTTATTTAATTATATATCATTTTACAGAAATCTGAATACTATTTATTCAGAGAGAAAGAGCATTTCACGATTCTGAATAAACGTTACATTCGTATCTGTGGTGTACAGGCCCTTCGGTGTACTTTGGAAATGGAATGGTTTTTTTTCAGAGGTTGGTTGTTCTAGTTTGATCTTTTTTTCCGGAACGTTAGCTTAACGACGTTCGTCAGAGTGACTGGCGGGTTCTTCACTGGAATGGAATGATTTATTGCTCGGTCTGTTCCGGACAGTCCTAGTGTAACATTCTCTTTGTCGTTGCTCGTGTTGATGTCATTATTAGTCCATTTGTCACTGACGCTCGCGCCCGCGTCCTTTGGTATCACTGGGCTCTCGCGAATCTTTGGCGGAATATATAGTTTTCTGAACGAATGTCGTTTCACTGGCAAGCAGAATTGATTCCCTTTTCCTGCTTGGGTAGTTAGGGACAGTTACTAACCATCCGCGTAATCGAATTATATAGACAAAATTCTCGCCGGCCAGAAGTCGATGAAATCATTACCGGGGCATTACAAACATTTGAATAATATATAACGACCGGCTCACGTAACCCTGATAACACGGGCGTCTGTAGAATCTGTCATTACTCGGAATTAACCGGATTATCCGGATAATATCGATATCCGCTCCAGCCGGAGGACACCGATACGTGTGCTCTAATGAAATGAGACGTTTCCACGTTGTTTCGAATTATTTCTACGGTCCGACGACTTGGTTAATTAATTCGATAAACGGGATATATGAAATCTCGTTAACCCGAATTACACTAATCGGCCCTGTTAAAGTACCGAAAAAACTGTTCCTGACTCTGAAATCTTTGTAATCTCTTGATGATACGTACCGATTAATTCGTAATGGTTGTTAGTGGACCGTAAATGTTCCTTTCGATATGCAGATTTATAATTTGGAACGCGTCTGCGTGGTAATTGATGTCACCTGACGTTAGTATCTCCAGCTAAATCCGGATTACAGAGATTCTACCGTAGATCATGCGGTTCCGCGGCAGATAAGGACGTTCATCCCGCCACTGTTATTTGCACGACGCGGCTGGACAGTGGCTCGAGTGACACCTGTATATCTCGATGACCCATGGATTACTCATTCCTGGATGACGCATCTAGCAAGGATCTGATTAGAGCCCAGAGTGCAACGCTGCAGTGCGTATCGCTCCTATGAAAATTAGATCGTTACTTTCAACTGAGATTAACATCTGTCCAGTTCGCCATTCCTGGTTTGCGAATCTCAGGAAGGTTGTTTCAGCTTTTACATATTAATTTTGATATCTGAAATTTGTCTGCAGAAAGCGTTACAGAATTTCAGTAGAAAAACCTGACGGGAGATAGATAAATACAGGGATTGCAGCCGAATATCCAGTTGAGGGGGAAACCACGAGGTTCCGTGGATCGGTCGAATTCATTTCAATGTAGAAGCAGTGATCACGATCCACAGGAAGATTGCCTGTCGCGGAGCCCTCGAAACTTCCGGTCCGGTCCGCCGTCCGTGCTCGCGATATTACGTTTTTGACGGTGTCGCTCGCAAGCCGGGCCCATTCTCGACGGATTTAAGCGTTATCCAGCTGCAGTTCCGAAGTAAACGCGCGTGACTTTAATCGAGCATAAAGTTGAAACGGCGCATAAACTCGGCCGGCGCGGCTCGGCTCGGCTCGGCTCGTCGGGTCGATACTTGTACGTAAGCCGGCGTCGAGAAACGTTTCGCGCTTTTAAGTTATTTCAGTCACGATGCCCCGGCCCCTTATGAATTATCGTTATTATCCTTCGGCCGTTTCTGATGCCGGCACTGAAACTTTCCCTCGAGCAGCTGAGACGTCCGCATCGTTTTTTCTCTATCCGAAGCTCGAACGTTATTAATCACGTGGAAATTGCTGGTCAAAACATGCTACTCCGCGACACTGAACGATCACTATATTATCACGGAAATAGCGAGGATTTTTTAACCCCTGTAACATCCGAGGAAGCCATGGCTGTTTCCCTATGGTTCCATCGCAGGTGTATACGAGCGTAGAATAACAAAGAAGAAAAACGTGTTTGCAGAGGGAACAAGGGTGAATTACAGGATCCCTTTGCTTTCGCTGAACCACGTCTCGTTGCGATCGGCCGTTGTAATCGCGTGCTCGATGTGACGAAACGTGGTTTTCGGCTGATCTCAAGGTAGTCGATGGGATCACGTACCAGACGATGGGTTTATTATAAGGAACGAAAATCAAACACAACCACCGCTGCCAGGGGATCGGGTGGATTAAATCCGGAGTCGCTGTTAATCCCGACCGATGTCTAAATAATCGTTTCGAACGTCGAATAACAATACCTCTGTCGATGCCTCTCGCTGTATGTAATCCAAAGGATCTCTACTGCGTGAGAGTAAAAATCGAGATTACGAAATCGCACCGTATCAGTTCCCCAATAAGCAAATCGCAAAGTTTACTTTTCTTTTTCAAACATTTCTCTTTCCGGGTGGTATGGAAGTTTTATCAGCTTCGAAGGGGAGCGAGAGAGAGAGAGAATGAGAAGGAAAAAAAGGAAAGCAATTCTTCAAAGAAATTTGCTAGACGCACACTTCCATCTGTTCGAAAGTCCTCCAGCTCAGACGCGAAAGAGGCCGGAAGTCAGCTACTCCGTTATCGCAGCCGCGTTACTCCTCAAACTCCCCTTCGTCGGTCTCGATCGCGGAAACTTCTCGTTCAGGAGTGGTAAAACCGCGAGGAACAGTTCCTTCTTTCGCGAAACTTCAGATAAGACCGGTATATACAGGGCGCGGTCAGGAATCCGACGCGGAATTATACCTTCCGCGCGGAATAACCTCAGGATTCTGTTTTGATCCTTGCTCGTCCACTCGAATCACGATTTTGATTACCGATCGAGTCAAATAGATGTTTCTTCAGCTTTTACAAATAAAGGGTCATAATGAAATCATAATTCAGTGTAGGATGTGGAGCGCTGCGAAGGAGTCGTCGCCGGCCGTAGCGGAGGCGAAAAATGCCCCGCGACGCGTAACCGACGACAATTCGAAAACCGCCATCAGTCTACGATAAAGAGTCGTATAGTGTAGAGGAGAGGCGAGGAAGTACCGAGTTGCATGACCTGTAAAATTGTCAACATCCCTTACCATTAATTGTCATAAATTGTCCGTTTATTGTTCGTGTAGTCGAATTAATTTGCCTCGTTCGAAGTCGACGCAAATCCATCCGCGTTGACGACCAGATCCTACAACAGTTCGAGTAGAATTGTCCGTGGCAGAACGTAGGAAGCAGTAACTCATCCGGAACGTTTCACTTTCCAGTGAAAGCGTTGGGTCTAAGCTGTCGATTTTGCCGATGCCGCTGCAATTATCCGACCAAAAAGCTTTGTCGGTAGGAACGTTCTCCTTGGCCTCGTTAGCCGTTCGCCGATTCAATTTTCCGAGAAGAGGATCGCGCACGTGCGAAACCGTCGAAACTGTTTTTCGCCGGTTGACGTCTGCGGCGAGGGTGTCGTCCTCTAAATATAGCGAGGCCGGTCTCGTGGCCGTGACTTTTCGGTTTCTCTGCGCCACCGGTTATAGCATTATGTCACGTTAATAACGTCCAGCGAGCGGGGCTCTGTTTCTTGATCTTTCGGCTATCCGTGGCATTCGGGCGAGGGCGCCGCGGTAACGGCGACTTTGAAGCTTTAATTAATGACACGGGACGCTCGCGAGACACACACGGAGCCCGCAAAAGATGAGCACGCCCCGAAATTGCGTCGTCTGTGCTCTCATAGTCATTTGCGCCGGGCGCGCGAGCGAGCGAGTGTTATTTTATGATGTCAGTGGAATAGTGGAAGTATTTATTTAATAAAGTAATAAGCTTTATTTGGTCTACGTGTACATTGGTTGATGGTTGGATTACGTCTGTCTTACAATCTAGACGCATGTCATTGTGGCGTAATTATACAGATGTCGCTAATTGGTTGATATCTATGTTATCGACATGTTTGATGATAACTTGTAGTTATATCTCTAACACTTCCTCTTAACTGCAAGTTCTCATAGTTGTTACAAACAAATTTTCTTTGAAACAATAACATTATATCATATGTACCAAACTATTTTTACATTGTTCAAATTTTATATTACTTAGCGGTTTTGTTAATATGTCTGCGAGTTGTTTACTAGTAGAACAATATTCTAAGTTTATTATACCTTCGTTGTACTTTTCATTGATGAAATGAAATCTTACGTCTATGTGTTTACTTCTCTTGTGTATAATCCCGTTTTTAATTAAACTTAATGCGCTTTGATTATCAATAAGTAATTTAGCTTTTACTTTTTTATTAGTTAATGATTCTAATACTCCTTTTAAATATATTAACTCTCTACAACATTCGGCTGCGGCTATATACTCTGATTCTGTTGTGGATAGAGCTACAATCGGTTGCTTGCGTGAACACCAGCTGATCGGACCATTTCCATAAAATATGACATATCCTGTGGTGCTTTTTCTGGTTGCTGTATCTCCTGCAAAATCCGAATCACTGTATCCAATTAGCTCTTCCATTTGACCTGAGTTGTTTTTGGAGTATTGTATTCCAATGTTTCTGGTACTCTGTAGGTATCTAAGAATGCGTTTTATATTACATATATTTTGATTTGACGGTTTTTCTACAAATCTACTGACATAGTTAACTGCGAATGCAATGTCTGGTCGCGTTTTTGTAGTTAAATACTGTAAACTACCTACTAGTTCTCTGTAGGGAAAACTAATATTTGATTTTATGTCGTTAGATTCTGTATCTGTATTCATACTTACAATAGGCGTTGATACATTCTTTGCATTATCCATACCATAATCTTTTAACAGTTTTTCAATATAATTAGCTTGATCTAATTTTAATTTGTTGTTCTCTGTTGATATTCTTATACCTAAAAAACTTTCAAAAGAATTATAAAACTTTATTTCGAATTCTGTTGCTAATTTCTCTTTCATGAAATTTAGATCTTTCATATTATTGCAAAATATTATACCATCATCTACATATAATGCTAAAATTATAGATCCTGTTTCAGATTTAAATATGCAAGGATCTGATGGAATTGATTCAAGTTTGTTTTGTTTTACAAAAGATTTAAAATGCTGATTCCATTTTATTGAAGCTTGTTTAAGCCCGTAGATGGCCTTTTTTAGTTTGTATACTTTACTTGCATTTTCAAATCCTTCTGGGAGTTTTATATAAGTTTCTTCATCTAAATGTCCATATAGAAAAGCGGTTTTAATATCGAATTTTAATATATGAAAAACTTTTTGAATTGATAGAGCCATTAATAGTCTGAAAACATTTGAATTTAGCACAGGACTATATGTTTCATCGTAGTCTATGCCTTTTTCCTGTTCAAAGCCTCTAGCTACTAATCGCGCTTTATATTTTCCATCTTCCTTTACTTTGAAGATCCATTTTGTACTTAAGATTTTTTTGTTGTATATTTGATCAGTATCAGCTTCGATCCATGTTTCATTCTTCATGAGTGAATCTTTTTCTTCTTGAATGGCTGCTTTCCATTCTTCAGAATCTTCTCCATTAATTGCTTCTTTATATGTGAGATGTACATAATAATCTCCATATCTATCTGGCATATTCCTTTTTCTTGTTGATTTTCTTATTGGTTCTTCTAATGGTTCTTCTTGTGGTTCTTCTATTGGTTCTTCTATTGGTTCTTCTATCTCGTGTTCATTCGATGTATCGTTCTTTTTATTATATTCCGTCCTGATTGTTACTTTTGTTTTTACTTTGGTTTTATTTTCTTCTTCTTCAGTTTTACTTTCTTCCTTTTCAGTTTTATTTTCTTCCTCTTCAGTTTTACTTTCATTATCGAATATTACGTCTCTTGCAATTATTATTCTCTTTTTACTTTCATCCCATAACCGATATCCATGAGTTGAATATCCTACCATGGTATATTTTTTACTTCTGTCATCTAATTTTTTTAGATATCCAAGTTCCTTGGCATGAGCATTACAACCAAAAATTTGTAAATTCGTTAAGTTAGGTTTTTTATTTAGCCAATTTTCTGCTGGCGTTTTAACGTTTGGAGTTGTAGGACTTCTATTTAATAGATAGACTGCAGTACGAACTGCTTCACCCCACATTGTTTTATTCAACTTAGAATCTAATAACAGAGCTCTTACTTTTTCTAAGATAGTTCGATTTAGCCTCTCTGCTTTACCATTCAGCTGTGGTGAATACGGTACTGTAAAGTCTAAAATTGTTCCATTATTTTTACACCAATCCTGTAATTCTTTATTAGCATATTCTCTGCCATTATCACATCTTAGTTTTACTACTTTCTTTTCCCATTTTGCTTGACATTGTTTTAGATATGATTTTACTGTTTCTGTTACATCATATTTACCTCTTATTGGAAAAACAACAGCAAAATGAGTAAAGTCATCGATAAATGTTATAAAATATCTCATTCCGTCCCAAGTGGTGGGTTCTATTGGACCACATACGTCCGTATGAATTATTTCTAAAGGTTTTGATGCTTTAGTTCTCTCTCCATTAAACGGATTTCGAGTTTGCTTAGCTTTTACACATATTTCGCAAATTTCTGTATCAGTATTAAATTTAGATGATGAATTCATACCTTCGCTTATTTTCTTTAGTTTTTCCATGTTTGTGAAGCTCAGATGTCCTAGTCTTCGATGCCATTGTAGTGTGTCCTTGTTTGTTGTCAAGAGTGTTTCTAGTGTGTGTGGTTCCTTCATGTTTATTATATATAGACCGTTCTGACCTCGTGATCCTTCTAAGATCGTTGTTTCGCCTTTTCGAATTACGACTTTGTTTTTGGTGAATGTTACTTCGCCGTCGTTTTGCGTTATCGAATTCACTGATAAGAGATTTTTAGTTAGTTCTGGAACTAATATTACATTTTTTAAAATACAATTTTTAGTTATTACGTCACCTATACCTTTACTTTCCATTTTTACAGACTTTTTTGCGGTGGAAATTTCGGTATTGATGATTTTTACATTTGTTAGTAAATTAGTATCATTAATCATATGATTTGATGCTCCTGAGTCGACTACCCAGTTATCCTCTTTTGTATTATTATTAACAAAGAAACATACCTTTCCATCATTGTATCTACCTGATGAACCAGTTTTATTTTCTCTGAAGTAGCAGTCTTTTTCAGTGTGGTTGGTTTTCTTACATATATTGCATCTTTGATTATTCCTTGAATGATTCCATGTGTTTGATGTAAATCGTTCTTTATACCTGTCTTTGAATTGATTGTGTTCTGCTGATTCCTTTTTACAGTATTTGGCTATATGATTAAAGCCATTACATTTATAGCATTTTTTTGTTTTTAATGAAGATTTGAAGGCTACGTTTTCTTGTACAGTTTCCTCCATTTTTAACCTATTTTCTTCAAGCTGTAATCTGGCTATAAGATTAGTTAGTGTTCTTTCTGCTAAGGGCGTAGAATCCCAGGCACTAGCAAAATGTTTATATTCAGCAGGTAACGTGGATAGTATTTTTGTAATCAACATCATATCATCTATTGTTTGATCTAATCGCACACCTCTATCTAATGCGTTTAACCTATGAGACAAATTTTCAAGGGTACTCACATGTGTTGTTATGTCACTCTCTTTTGCGAACGAATAATTGTAAAATTCTTGTAGCAGTCCACACTTCTTTTGTTCGGTATCCTTCCCGTATATCGATGTTAATTTATCCAACATTTCACTTGAAGTTTTACAGTTGAGGAGATGCATTTGCATTTTTCTGTCAACGGATAATACTATTGCCTTTTGAACTTTTGCGTCGAGGAGTTCCCATTCTTTCTTCTTAGTTTCTGTCCAACTTGATTCAGGTACAATTTTTCCAGTTATTATATCGTACGCGTCGATGGATTTCACTAGGATAATTATTTGAAATTTCCAGAATTGAAAATTCGTTTCGTCTTTCAATTTCTCAATCTGATCTATTTCGCTTTTATGACCGTTACACGTCGCCATTTTTACTTGTCTTACGAGCACGTTTTCGCGAACCTTCTTACGAACAGTTTTATGTATAATTTTACTTGTTTTAGTTTTTACTTCACTTTATTTTTACTGTATTTTACTTCCACTAATTTTTTTTTGTGATCTGGGCACATAACCTGTTATTTTATGATGTCAGTGGAATAGTGGAAGTATTTATTTAATAAAGTAATAAGCTTTATTTGGTCTACGTGTACATTGGTTGATGGTTGGATTACGTCTGTCTTACAATCTAGACGCATGTCATTGTGGCGTAATTATACAGATGTCGCTAATTGGTTGATATCTATGTTATCGACATGTTTGATGATAACTTGTAGTTATATCTCTAACAGCGAGCGAGCGAACTGCCGCGATAAATAATTGTCAACGTCGGGCCGTAATCGTTATTGCGATCCACGGGATCCTACGCCGATTGAATCCTCCGTGATACGGCGACGCTCGACGGCATCCGTCACGCTCGCTATTCGGTTCGTCGGCTTTGTGATAGCGAACTACCAGCCAGCTTCATTTATAGCGAACTGCGGTCGGGATACTCCCACACCAGCAAATTCGAACGCACACTCATGCGCCAGCTACAAGCCGCACACTGGTTTTGCGAATTGTTCGCGATCCTCGTTCTTGAATATCGAAGCGCTCCCCTGTTTTGCTTTCGACTCGCTGCACGGCTATAGCGGACCACGTTTCGGAGACTAGATCTGCCGCACCGTTGACTAATATTGATCGTCACGGTGCACAGTCTACCCCCTTATAACACCGTTCTCTGAAAACACGGTCAGAAAACTTTGGAAAAATCTCCCACAACACACAATGCGCTTATACGAGGGCCGTTCGGAAAGTTCTCGGCCTGAAACAGGGACAGCATATTGCTATCTGATTATTTTAAAAAAATTTCAAATGGTTAATAGTTTTATTGCGGTGATCCAGTAAAGCAGACAGTTGGTGTCCTCCAATGAAATTGATAACTTTGAAGTTCGTGCTGTGATCAAGTACTTCGTTTCGAGTTAGACTCTACTTTAAAGGGATGTGCACCTTTCTTTCTACAAACCCTAAACAATGGCTAAGGGAATATCGCTTCAAATGAGGAGGTCAAAGCTGAGACAAACGTTTGTTTCGCAAACTTGGACGCATCGTATTATTCTGAAGGTATTAAAAAAATTAGAACATCGTTGGTCGAAATGTATCGATTTGCAAGGAGATTCTCTTTACCGGGCCGAGAGCTTTCCGAACGACCCTCGTACACACGATTTTTCTATTTCAAGACCAAAATTTTCCCATTTTACTTCTCTTAAATATTCTGGGACGACGATCAGGACCGGCTGGTTTTTTTCTGGACGCGGCGCGGCGATTCCAGCGTGTGCTCCTCATCTTGTTCCATTAGTTTCCACGTCGGTCGGGAAGTTCTCGAGTGCGCCGTTTATAAATAAGAAGCCGGTCGGTCGTCTTTCGCGAATTGCACGTGGCTGGTCCCGCGTCCCTCGCCGAACAACCGGCTCGTTGAACTCCTGAGAGGGCGGCACTCGAGCCTCCAAGAGGTCGATCACCGTCGATTATCGCGCCATGAATCTGGCTACACGCGAAATCCACTCGGTGTCCCACCGCGCCGGGCAGTGCGAAATAGATACACCCGCGCCGAGATCTGCACTCCTCTCGGATGCAACTGTGCCCACGGGACCGGAAACTCTTCGCGGTCTTGGCCTGTTAAACGGAGCCGACGAGTAGACACTATTTCCTGCGCGTCGTCTTTCTTTCGGAAAGAAGTGTGCGTCTGCAAATATTAGGTTGTCCTAAAAGTTTCTTTCACTACGTGCACATTCCGTATTGTTCATTCCATCTTCTGTTCGTTAATGCTTCATTATTCCTTAAGCTTCCCCTTTCTTAACCATGCCATTGGTTTCCTGACATTAATCGAGAACGAAACAAACTTTCGGGACAACCTAATGCCTTGTACAGACTTGCGCCGCGCGGCGAACGCGTGCATTGCGGCGTGCATTTCGGCGTGCATTTCGGCGCGCATTCGTGCGCGCCTTCGTTCCCAGAGCTGATGGATCCACCGCGCGCACGAATGCGCGCCGAAATGCGCACCGTTCGTCGAAATGATCGTCGAACCGTCATTTAATCTCGAATCTGAATCTTTAATGCTTCGTACAGACCTGAACATTTCACTTTGAAACTTTAATTCACTCAATAAACTGCCAACATTTTCTGTATTTCTTTGTGTAGTATACGCCGTTGTAGCTCCCATAGTTGTTTGCAAGAAATTCTGGAAATAGCACAAATCCGTTCCGTTTGCCATTCGGCGCGCCGAAATGTTCGTCGAAATGTTTGCCGAAATGCGGCGAACCGCGCGGCGCAAGTCTGTACGAGGCATAATATCTGACGGTGTAATCATGGAACAAAGATTTTCATTCGATCCCAGTACCTCGTGATCGATGCAGAGAATATTTCGCTCGCGATTGTTCAGCCGCCGCCACGTTCCACTAATTTTTCGTCGATCAGTTCCTCCGATTCTTTTGCCTCCCATAAAAATGTCTCCGGAGCAACGCATCGCCGGGAGGTGCAGCGCGCAGAGATTACTCGTCCGGAACAGATGCACGGATTTGCATACAGTGTAACAGCAGGTGTTCGGCAGGCATTTGAGCATGCACCGCGGCCGAGGGAACAGAGAACGACGCTCTAAGAACGGGGTCGATTAATGGCTTCGTGCCGCTCCGCACGCGATAAACCCGCAATATCGGATTGATATTAATTGGCCGCGAGGAAGCACCATAAAGACATTACGACGGTGCACCGCGAGCCTGCGGGTAATTATTGCCGGTTTAATGCCCCATCGACCAAGAGAGACAGAGGGAGCCCCGTAGAACTGCGACAACGCGAACGCCTCTGGGAGCTTGTTGTTGTTGTTGTTGTAGTCGTTGTTTCTTGTTGTTGTTCCACCCAACAGCACAGAGAACGAAACAATCGGCCGTGCTTCTGGGGAGCAACGACCGTACGCACGCAGGATTTACGATCGATTTTTATACACTTTTTATCTCCCACCAGACGATGGATTTATTTCGGCCGCGTTTTAATTACGACCACAACATAGTACGACGGAACAGTTTCATTCGCGATTCATGGTCCCGTATTTATGGCGCTGTTTTGTGGCCGAGCCGAACGAGCGGTCTCATAACCTGATCGTTTAGGGTTGTTGCCGCAAGCTTTAATACACAGATTAATCGAACCGGGTTTTGTTTTTAACGCAACCCGACAGCTGTGCCCTCGGCGAGGCAACCGGGAGAATCGTTTCGGTGCTTCCTCCTCTTGTTCCTAAAAGATTTCTGGCACTGTAACACGTGATACGAATCTTGGACTCACTGCACGACTTATCGAGCAAGAAATTTTAGAATCATTCCGGAAGATATTTCAGACTCTCCGCTGGAGTGCATCGTCTCATTAGGGAGACAGTGAACGTTAGCTGGCGGATATGTTTCCTTCCAACCCTTTGGAGAAGAGGACTTTTTAAAATATTCAGCGCATGTTCCGCAAAGGACCAGATCATGTATCAAAGTCTGAAATTATGAAGAAAGTAGAAAACACGATGTTTTGTAACGTGCATAATTAAGGTAGACTTCTAAATGTCGACAGACATGCAGCTCGAGGGTTCATTCGGTGGAGAGGCAACTCGGTTGGCAAAACAGTGTGAGCTGATCGGCTGAAGCACGGTAGCAGGAAAAATAAGTAAGACCGGAGAGAGCAAACCTTCCATTAGACTGCATCGGCCATGATATCCTGCTCCCGGTAAAATCACCGGGTTATGTCCCTGGTCTGGTCATCGATTCGCCAAACGATTTCCAGCGCTGCCAGCGAAATATCAATCCTCTCAGGCATAATTACATTTGCATCGAGCCGCGTCATACAAGTTTCACGCGGCCTGTTCCCCACCCGATGTCCCTTTCGCGAATCCACGGCCGGCCTTTTTATCATCGAGCCGGTAATTGTAACAGGCCCAGAGGGCAGTCCATTAGCCGTAATAATTCCATAAAATCCGGTTCGCCGTTCCGGCCGGTAAAACGTGCTCGTTTCGAGCTTTATCACCCACCTACCTGTCCCCCAAAGCGGCGAAAAATTCGCTTTTTACAACCGGTCGTCCGGCCGTTGTACCATACACGGCCCTTTCCGTGGCCATGTTTGACACCGGTGATGATCCGCCGCTCCCGGTGCTCGCCTGATCATTCCACCGCGAATCCCGTCGAAATGGAACGAATTTCCCGTGCCACCGTCGAACAAAATGCTAACGCGGCTCCGATTTTCATTGCGAGCCGCAAGGCGAGGGTCGATGAACTTTAACCCTTAACACTCGAATGATGACTCCGAGGCGACGCTAAAAATTGCTCTACCACAATTCAAAATACTGCTTACATTATTCAACATGTCGGTATTTAATCAATCACTAAACACTTTGGTATAGTATGAGCTATTATGCCAATTTGATATCTATACAATTTTTCAAATCATAGGGAATGGAATATTCTGCGTCGGAAGAAATGTTTAATTAATTTCCCGATATATAGGGCATAATGTTCGTATGTGTGTGCGTATATTATCAAATTTTTCGTTAACGTTTTCTGAAAATGTAGCAACGCGATCAGAATTATGAATGATGCAATCGATGTGCCCCGCTGTAACTTAGAGCTGATTAGATTTTGGTCCAATTTGGTCCAGCAGTTTTTTAGTTTTTTCGAAAGATGTTGATTCAACAATGCAATTTACACGAGAGGTCGGAAATTTTCCACCGATTAATTATATATATATATAATTAATCTATAATATTAATCTATATAATTAATCTATATATATATATATATATAATTACGTTTGTTTCTATATATAATATATATATATAATATATATCTAAATATACAGGGTGAGGCATTTATCCTGGCCACCTGGAATATCTCAAAAACTAAATCTCGGAGAAAAAAATATTTCAAATAAAAAGTTTAAGTCAAGGAGGGGCTGATGCAGCAGTCATATCCGTTTTAAATTTTCATCACGTTTTCGAGGTCATTCCATGGTCAACTTAATTTTTTCAAATGGAATGTCCTAGTTTTTATACCATAGATCGATAGAGTATCAAATTCTGAATATAAAAGTGTTGACCTTCATATGTCCTAAACCTAATAGTTAACGAGATATTATCCAAAGGAAAAAGAAAATTGTTTCGATATTAACTCGTCAACTATTAGATTTAGGATATATGGAGGTCAATACATTTTTACTGAGAATTCGATAGTCTATCGATTCATGATACAGAAAGTAGGTCTTTCCTTTTTAAAAAATCCAGGTGACCTTGAAATCTCCTCTATGCCTCCACCCACGCAGAAAATGTTAGTGTCACGATATGCCCCCCTCTATACCGTATAAGTTTCGTATATAACATTTTTTCATATTGGTACAAATAACGGCAATATTTAAAGTGGACATGGGACCCCACTCTGTATGCAATATATGGAGGTCAATACATTTTTACTCAGAATTCGATAGTCTATCGATTCATTATTGTGTCACAATATGCCCCCCTCTATACCGTGTAAGTTTTGCATACAGAGTGGGACAATAACTATGTCCACTTTAAATATTGCAAATATTATATATATATTATTATATAGTATTATTATAGTAATACTATCGGACTCTATTACCATGATGTAATAGATTATTTGAATGCCCTTTATAAATATAATAAGAAATATATATTTCACAGCGTACAATATCAAAACAATGCGTTTGATCGTGGAGCATTTTCAATTTATTTTGCAACATTACTCTGCTATAACAAGATATCAAACGAGCAACGACCATACGATGTTGGTTTAATGCGACGCCATATAGCAAACATTTTGATAAGTAGAAAACTGTTGAATTTCCCTGAAAACGTATAATCTTCTTAAAACGTACACTTAATAATGATAATAATATACTGCAACTAACGAACCGGGAAGTTCTTTGTGTGACTCTTGGAGAGTCACACACCAAATAAAAAACATTAATAGCTGTAGGCCCTACTAGCCATGCGTATCACTAACTCTCTCGCAAGAGCAGTCCTACTCGCGAGCGAGCGAAGCGAGCGATCAACAACAACCCTCTAGTTTTCAAGTTAAAATTGTTGCGAGTGCAAAGGGTTAATTCGTCGCTGCATTTTCAATGGTTAATTTTCCCAAGATTCCTACCGAATAATAAACCGATTTCTTACGGTGTCTCCGAATTTGTAGAATTTCGCGGTTCGGAAGCCAGATATTCTCCCTTTGGCTTGATAATATTGACCGCAGCGCTTGATGCTGTTTCACCAGCAGCCCCAGGGACGCGCCATTACTGGCTTGCTGCACCGTAATAATTTAATGCTGGGAACTGGGTCAATGCCGCAGAGACGAGTCGCTTTTGTGCCACTCCGGCTGACTGATTTGCATTCTGAGGAAAATGATTGGGAGACCCCGGGCGTTCGCCGATCTGCTCGCTCGATTGGTTCTTCGGCGTGCATCTCGAAACGGGCTGCGTCGCGGAATCGACACGGAATCGATGCGGTATGTAGGACGATATTAATTAAATTCGATGGTGCTCTGCAAATAAAGGGACAGTCCTCCTGATCGCCTGTTTCGTCGGTTTGCGATACTCCCGCGTCGTGTTTGGAACGGTATCGCTACTCTCGAAACGCCACTTTGGACATTCTGCATCTTTTAGCAGAGTGCACTCAAATGGTCACTTATGATTGTTTCGCGATTGTATTTTTGCAGACATCTTCCACCAACCCGTTTTAATAAACCATTAATAATTGAGAAGTCATCTGACAGGTACAAGGATCTTCAATTTATGTAATCAATTTTGGACAGGAGAAGTAAGCTTTTAAAATTAATCCACCTAATGCATACGAATGGCTGACGCGAACGAGTTAAAGCGTGCCAACAAGGGAACTTCAGTGAAAATAGTTGGAACGAAAATTTAATGGTATTTCATGCTACATATAAATGTGTAACTAAAATCGCTAAAAACTCAGCGCTGCGGTATATTCTCTCGAGTGATTTCAGTTTATTTGAAATGTTTTCACAAAATTTTGAAGGTTGTTAAGCATCGTGGTACTTTTATTTCAACACTTTATTTTGTGTGCGAAAAACGTACTCATTTTTAATGGGTGTTGCAACTTCAACTCTATGAAATCAGGGATCGATCTCTTTTCAATTGGAACACGGGAGAATTTTACAATTTCCTTCGAACAGAGCCCGGATCATCGCTTCCCGGATCGTTATTATTTCACGGAACGAACCCAGAACTATTTTTTCCACTTAATGAGGCTCTCGAACAACTTGAACGCCGGGGTCGAGCAGAAAATTACCGAACTCCAACAGAAAGTTTCCGCGCGAAGGTGGAGGAGAGATTAATTGAATTTTGATTAGACGTCGCGGTCAGATAGACCGAAAAGGAACGAGAACGTCGATTATTAGGCGTGGAAGCGGAGCAGCTACTTAGAATAATTTTCATCAGAAGTTCGGGAAGAATTTCAAGGCAGGAAACCCGACGTGGGTTCGCAAGAGAGAAAGAGTGCAAAGGAGAGGTAGAGAAGCGAGGGTGGGTTCGAGGGAAAGGGTGGAAGGGAGTCGGCATGATTATACCGGGGCAATATTGAATCGAGCACGGACACGCGAGGTCGGACATATTAAGATTATGAATCCATTAGCCAGAAACGACTAGATGAGGTTGAAATACATCTCGGTAGTATTGCTCTCTAATGGATCTCTATTTTTTATTGCCGCCCCTGGCCGACACGTTTCCGGTATAAAGTTCTCTGGGCCACTTAACCGCGGCTGAATAATTTCACCGAGCTAATCGTAAAGAACGATTGCAATTCTTGCACTTAGGGAACAATGCCAGGGAGCTGGGTGGTAATGGCGGTCGCTACGGAAATTGTTAGCGTGTAATAGGCTCGCTAAAAATCCGAAGAGCCTTCTTAATCCGGTGCTTTACTCTCCTTCGTGTCAATCAAGTGCAGTGCGCGTTCCTCGAATTCCTTCTTTTACGTCTCAGATTCACTTTACGATATTCTCCAGTCTTATCGGGTGGTTTACAATAAATTCTCGAAGAGCATTTGCATCGAGCATCGCCGTAAGAATTGAAACATCGATGAGAGACGTCGCGGGATTAGCCTAACGAGGGTCGCCATTTTTTCATAGACGGAGAACATACATAGCGCAGACGGAACATCTTTGTTAGCATTTTATGGGGCTCGAAGTACCAGTTAAGTCGAACCACCTCCCACGTGCGTAACTATAGGAACGAGTTCTGCGGGTACAGTTGTACACTGCTGCTAATGTGGCCAGGGGAACGCCTCCATTCGTTCCAGAAGTATTCGCGGTAGCCGGTTCCCGTAATTAAACCAACAAGTCGGATTTAAGCTGCCGCGCGCCTCGCAAAACGAACAACAAAAAAAAGAAAAAGAGAAAAGAGGGAACGAAGAAGAGAAGGCCCTTTTACGATCGACGACCAGTTCTTCCACTGTTTCGACCGATGCTCCGACGCCGTCTGTTACACCGCACCGCGCCGCTTTTATAATTACGCGGCGCAATTAAATCCCGCGAGCTGCCCGCGATAAATGCTCCCCCTACCCCCGCGCAATTAAACTGCCGCATTATGTTAATTAAAACGTTGATATTTATTGAAGGCGGTACGCGGCCAACGGGCGCGGCGATTTCTCAAAGCGGCGACCACGCAAACGCTTTCGGTTCTGCTTCGAAGGAGGTTCGAGAAACGAACGATTTCTCGAAGCTACAATCGATTACGAACGCGCGCGGAAACGAACATGTACTAAAACCATATATCGATAGTGCTAATTACACGGTGGTCCATCGCTCACCATCGCTCACCATTGCCGGCCGCTGCGCTGGTTCCGATCTCGAAACGATCTTCGAGCAACAATTCATCAGAGCGTACATCCTCGATTAGGCGTTCCGTTATCGGGCAACAACGTTTTTCGGTGATGCTGGGGGCATCAGGAACGCTTTCAAAGATATTGGATCGGGCGCTATCGGCTGCAAAGCTGAGCGGTTCCGCGTCCGTTTTGTCAGGTGTTGCGGCGAACCCTGGGCGCTTTTGGCAACGCGACGCTCGCAGGTAAACCGGCGCGCGATACGCGAAATGGAAAAGCCTGCGGCTCACTTTCGACCCGATAACGCCGTCATTGATAAATTATGCGGCCGTTCGGTGGCCCGCAACCGGACGCCGAATCGATACGCTGATAGAGGACCCCGTTTCTTGTCGCCTCGTTCCGCAATGGGATCGACGCTCAATCTTAGTTAGCGCTCCGCGTTTTTCTAATATCGCACAGTCGTAGATCATCGACCCTTCAACGTGAAGTACCGTTGAAAAACGCTACGATTGTATCTCCCGATCCTCAACCCTTTGAAGTACAAATGATCCCTTCTACTGCAGAACTGTCCGCGATGCGTTACCGCAGTAACGTCTGTGGAATGTTATTACGAAAGTTTTTCTAGCTCTAAACAGTGCACAACAATTTTATTTTAATTATCGCGAGGTCAAGTGCTGGGTCGGAGAGTCGTGGAAGCGATTCCGGCCGTTCAAGGTCGCCGAATCAGCAGCCCCGCCACTTTTCCGGGCGGAGTGGCCATGCTTTGGTCGTTTCGCGTGCGATTTACAGTTCACGCGATGCCGCAATCGCGGCATTGTCAAAGCGACGATAAATCCAGTCGATAAAGTCCGCGATGGTGGGCTGCGTCCCAGTCGAAAATTCCGCGACCCCGTTTTCGCCACTCGCCGGTTACACGTGCAAGCGCGCGCCCGCGCGTTTAGTGACAATTCACGCGAATATATTATTCGTCTAGGTGGTTTTTACTATCTGACCGGCGCAATCGGCCCTCCTCCAGCCGCAAAAACAAGCGAATAATAAAGCCAATTCACCCGAAGCGACGTTATCGCCGCCGGTTTCGTGTTTTTAGCGACGCGTCGGAACTCTCCAGGCCCCGATGGTATGCCGCAATGAAATGCAAATATGAGGACGAAGGATTCGTCGAGCTGGGACGATGTTTAACATGTTGACTGCCATACCGGTAGTGAATTATCGCTAGACTGCGGATCTCTATGATTTCATCCCTTAACGACTTTTTTACATTAAAAGCAACATTACAAAATTCTTGAATTCTTTAAAGCTTTTACTGTGTTTTATATTCGGCCTGACCAATTTCTTCATGAATGCATCAAGATCCGCAGTCTAATTATCACAAATAGATACACATACAGGGTGTTAGAAAAGTCTGGAAACGGTCGAGTATCTCAAAAATAGAGCATTTTAGAGAAAAATGTTTCAGACATGTATTTTATGGTTTCGCAAGGGCTATAAGATGTGTGCCATTGGTTTGACCTCGAAGAGTAATTTGAAGGTCACGCGAAGGTTACCTCAATTTTTTTAAATGGCACCCCCTATTTTTTATTAGATATTCTTGTAGCTGATCTCGAGAGCTTTCCAAAACGCTATAATCAAATGGTTTTTCATTAATTTTCATCCAGTCATTCATTACTTTTCGAGTTATAAGGCTTCAAGGATACAATATCGCCGGCATTAGCGTTAACCAAGATGTACATCTCTTGTGTGTGTTGCAGACTTTTCTAACGCCCTGTACATGAACCGCTTTCTAGTGTCAAAATCAGCCCCGAAAGCGTTTGCACAAACTTCCGCAAGGCCATTCATCAAAACCTCCGAGATTCCCATGGCTGTCGGCGTAGAACGGGTACCGCGTAAAAGTTTGAACACCATCAAACTCCCATAGAAAGACGCTACCGGCTCGGATCTCGTCCCGTTTGCAGAAGTCGGGAATGATTTCGCATAAAGCGAGCGGCGAGTGACGAGCGAAGCGTCGGAAGAGATATTCGGGCGTATAAACTTACGGAGACTCCAAGCTGACGGTTATCATCGCCTCGTAATAATGCTTTCATAAATACTTGGGATAGTTGAATGAAAGTCGTACCGCAGTGGCGTAAAGGCATAATTTTTCGGCGGTGCGGCGGGACAGATTACGGCGGCTGTGTTTTAACCCGGTGGCCGCAGGCATCGTTAGCCGGCGATAAACTGCCATAATGTGAAAAATATTTGTCTAAAGTATCTGACGCGGAATGGAGGGGCTCGGTAATTACGTAAAAAAAGTGGCTTTTAACTAAAACACATTACACGCCGCCGGTGCACTTTAACTCGTCCCGTTGCCGATGAATAACAACCGCCCGATTAACGCGTTACTCACCGGGCAGAACTTTTCGTTGCGAAGGAAATGAAATTAAAACGAAAGCGACAAGAGAGAGAGAGAGGGAGAAAGAAGGGGATAAATAAAGGAAAGAAAATATGAAGGAAGACAGAGTGGAACGACGGTATAATAACCCGGGGAAAGAAAACCGGTGCCCTTCGGGTCTTAATCCGCTCGTTTTACGGGCGCTTTAGACGGTTTTAAGCTTGCATCTTCTCGTTACTTATTGCTCCGGTATAATTTATTACCGACGCGTCATTTATGGCCCTCGTATATAGACTCGCTGCGATATGCGCGCGCGCCACGAACACGGGGGTGGCGAAACGTAAATCTTCATTTGGATCATCCTCGGAAACGATTCGAGATCTCCGTCGAGAATCGAACACCGGCGTTTTACGACGCCGAGGTGGATTACGCGACGCCACCCACCGGATTTCCGGCGCGTTTTCACCTGATTCGTCTTTATTTGACACCGTTCGAGGTCAAAGCTTTGATACTACTTGCGTGCTGCCGGTAAGCAAACACTCGTCGGATGCTCTTCGGTCCTTAGATCCTTTACATTAAAAACGGAACGAAATTGCATTAAATTCTGTGCATTAGAATCCTTAAAAAAGAAATTAATGGCTAGATTAGTGTACCAGCGACCTTGTAGATGGGATCTACAAATTGTGTAACTTTTGTTCTACACTTTTATTCAGGTTAACACACAAAGATCATCTACTGAGTTATTTTATTCGTCTACTTTATTGTCCAGATATTTATCTAGATACGTCTATGTACATAATTGCATGGTTGATTATTCTTACCAGAGAGCCGCTATCTGAATTACCGTAGAGATCGCAATCTACATGGCACCTGTAACCCACATTTCCCTCAAAGACGACGATATTCATTAAAGTTTTATTATACCACGGAATTAACCCTAGACACATCGACTAAATTATATCCTTAGTATCTGGGCCAACTTAATTTACGAAAGAAGATTAAGAGGAACGAGTTGAGAACAGTAATAACCACTGCATACGTTTATGCAAATTCGCTGTTTTATAGGTTGATTTGCAGAAACTCGTGCTCCACGTTCCCTTGTAATGACTGTCACCGCTGTCAAAGTAAATCCGAAGCGATTCGTATCAAATTTTATTGCTGTTTCTAATCCATAAAGATCCATAAAAAATTCCAGAAGAGTTCTATTTAGTATATGTATAATTGACTAATCGTTCTGGTAAATGTGTGTGTAAAATAACCAGAGCGCGAAATCGCTGGATTTTGCGTACGAGTCGGCCGCGTTAACAGAGTGACGTGCCGGGACGTTGAAAAGGGTGCGCGAGAGGGGTGCGACACGGAGGTTCGAGGGGGTGAGAAAAATCGTGTCGCGTTTTCGTTCAATTTACCTGAAGGCTGCGACGAAATATTAACAGCGACGTTAATTGAGATAAGCGAGATCGCGGGCGCGGTCACGTCAACGCTGTCGCAACGTGGTCGGGTGGGGGGATGACAAAATTTTATTCGTCGCCCTGACGGCTCCGACCTCGCGAGTGCGAAATGAATCGCTAATTTCGTTCATAGGAATATTTTTTTTCCCTCCCCGAGCAGCATGCCTCCGCTCCAGATTAGCATCGTCGCACACAACGAAAGGATATAATTCCCGCTTCGTGCCGGGCCCCGACTTCTATCCTGCTTTTTATCGACTTTTTACGAGAGCTCATTCTCGAAGTGGAATAATCGTGTAATTACAGTAGTTTCGCCGTACCAGCAGACTATAAAAATCTATCGAAACAAGAATCTCGGTACGAGAAGCGGGCGATCTTGCGTGTGCAAGTGCGGCGAGTATCTTGTGCAGTGAGACATCAAACTGCGGGAAAGCATCGAATTAACGTTTGACGGAGAGCTGCGCTACGAAGCCACTGTTAAAACGTCAAAGAGAATGTCGAAACTTTTGGAAAGTATATTCCATGTGCCATTTTAACTGTGATGGCCAAGGTGGTTCGGAACCCACCTTAAACTGTAGGTCCCGTCGCTTAATAACCATAGCAGTTGAAGAAGCGACGTAAAACAATCAAACAAAGAAACAAAGGAACTTTTAGAAAGTATTACACAGTAAAAATTGTCGATCTGCGAGGTCCGGACTATTTCGAAACGGCGCGGCCAGCGTCGACGGTGGGCTGGAAAATTTGCGGGCCATGGTGGGATCGAACAATTTACCCCTTTCGGACCACATCCTCCCCCATGGTCCCCTCTTCCGCCGAAAACTTTCCGCGGTTGTCACGGTTGTTATGATTTGCAGCGGGTGTCCGCGTCGCGGTTGATAAATCACGGACGACGTTCGCGGCGCGCGTGACGCGTGATGAACACGCGTGATGAACTCGCGGCGAGCTGAACCGAGCGGAGTGGAGCGGAGCGGAGAGAGGCGGAGAGAGGGCGAGCTGAAAGGGTGCGTGCGGTGCACGGCACAGTGTGCTTTCATGCTCGGAAATCAGGCGTCTAAATCTAAACGGCGCCGCGACACGACGCCTCTCGCCGCGCGTCGACTAATTACCGTTAACGCGACCCGCCTAATTAACGGCAACTTTAATGTTCCGCCGCAAAACCAACCCCTCCGACACCCGCGGTCCCGCACCGACGTATCGTTTTCTGATTTCCGCTGTAGCATGCTCCGGAACGATCGAGCAAGCAAAATTTGATTCGTTAATTACCAGGCTTGTGCGAGAACCCAAAATCTCGGGAAACCCGACGCTCGGTTCGGGTCGGGAATTCTCGGGCGAGAACTGTCGGGCTCCCGAACGTATGATACGCTTCGGTTTCCCGAAAGTATGCGGCTGCCTTCGCGCCGCGGCCGTCTCTTTTTGTTGATACCCGCTCTCCTTCCCGCGATCTCAATACGATCGTATACAGGGTGTCCCAAAATTCCTTCAACAGCCGGAAATGTGAGGTTCCTGAGATCATTTGAAGCGACATTTTCCTTTGCAAAAATGTTATCCGCGGCTTTGATCAGGAGTTATTAACGAAACACACGGACCAATCACAGCGCGACCTAGACGCGAGTTGGACAGTCAGCCAATAAACAGTTGGCGCGCCGGGCCGACTGTGCCAACTCGTGTCTAGGTCGCGCTGTGATTGGTCCGTGTTTTCGTTAATAACTCCTAAACAAAGCCTCGGATAACATTTTTGCAAAGGACAATGTTGCTTCAAATGACGTCAGGAACCTCCCATTTCCGGCTGTTGAAGGAATTTTGGGACACCCTGTATAGTCGGATAGCTTCGGCGTCCCGAAGAGACAGACAGCAGGATACTTTCGGGAACCCGAAGACAGCCGCATACTTTCAGGAAACCGAAGCGAATCATACGTTCGGGAGTCCGATAGTTCTCGCCCGAGAATTCCCGACCCGACCCGAACCCGACATTTCCGTTTCTCGCACACGCCTGTTAATTAAACACAAGCTACTTGAAAAACCAACATGAAACATCAGAAGTCGCGTGATTGAAGGAAACAATCAAGTTTGGATTCGTTGAATTGGAATCCCTGGAGCAAGCGCGCGGAACTCACCCGGTACAAAGAAAGTCGTTTCACGATTCCCAATCGCGAAATAAATCTCGCACGTGTGCCCCGGTAAATTCGCACCTCCTAAACTCGGTTCAGATCGATAAGATCGCTCGGAGGCAGCTGTCCATTTATAAATAATAGAATTAATCCACGCGCAAAAGGTCGAGATAAGAGACCATCGCGGAAGCCTCATGACTATGCATACGCGCTCCAATTACTCGTCGCGCGGCCCGCGAAATTAATCCACATTTAAAGGCTCGAGATAAGTCATCATCGGGCAGGTAGTACGGGGATCATGGTTATTCATGCGGTATACGATTGGCCTACATGCACTCGAAGTATCAAAGCAAGACGCCGGCTTTGGTGTCAAAAGCGTTGGTCTGCCGACGACATAGACGGAGTCCGACGGCAAAATGCACGTCGTATCGACGGACAGGAGTGAAAAACGAACAGATCGAACCTGGTCAGTGCCGGAAGAGCAGTCTCAGGAGTGGTCGTCTGCAAACTTTGATTACATCTGCCAGCGGTCCATCTAAGCGACGCCCGACGTCGCGGCGCAAATATAGACGCGCATCGGCGCCACCCTGCGGACGATGCTCATTTTTGCGAGGAGAAAATCGCACGGCTTCCGATGGAATTTGAGTGGCGCGACGGAACTTGTCGCATACTAAATCGGGAATCTCGGAGAACAAGGCAAAATTTATAATTCGACGTTTATTTAATGACGCGATCCATTGTCCTTTCTCTAAACTTTAGTCGACGGTCTTGCAGTGACGTCAGTCATAATTTCTCGGTGCCATGCTATCGATTGCACCTTTAATGACCGATCTCGCGGCTGTATCGATCGGCGAGTAATCGACGGCATTGATGGCTGCGATATATACATATACTGTGCAAACCGACGCGAAGCCAATCGTCATCGAAACTTTCGAAACTCCCCGACGTAGATTAATCAACAGCACCGAGTGACTCCATTTACACTGCTCACGTAACGCGAGACTCATGAGCACTTGATCGCTCAATTATTTAGACCAGAATCCGACCAATGGAAGGAGCTGTATGAAGCCCGGCAAATAAGCGTGGAACAATTTATTCCGCAATTATAGTATATACGCGTCTGGTCATTCGGGATCGCGGAACGGCAACTATTTACTCGTGACAGTAAACGATCGTCCAACGAGTCATTAAAATCTGCGTCCGCGGTGTCTATTACAACCACACGCGAACGATATTTCAAAGAATTCTGGGTTCGCGAGGCGGTATACGATGCTAACAAGATTCATCGGCGCGATGTGCGCTGGAAAACGAGCCTGTCCCCGTAGACAAAGCTACAAAGATCATGATGCAAGATGCGACCGAGTGTCGGCGCATACTCGCTGCGACCCATTATATGGTGCTCGTACATTATAGCGTCCGGGGTATTTCGACATCCGGTGGAATTTAATTAAGCTGTTCATTGGAATTGTTGTGGTAATTTCAAACTTAATTTTTTAATTATAGTGGGACGCACTCTTAATTTCATTATCAATAATCGTGCTGTACCAAAAGAAAGCAGAGAAATTTTCTTTTACATTGCAATCTTAAATGAGAGTATTAGATGACGTTATCGAGGGCGACTAGCTAGTTCACAATGAAAATGGCTGTTGAAGGTTTGTCGTGAACCATAGATTTTTCAAAACTATGCAATGATCACCGTTCGCTAAGTCTTGGATTCGTAAAAAAAAATTTCTCTGAAGCAAGAAAGAATTTCCGGTGACTTCTAAGCTTGTACCGAGTTCTCGCCACTATGTTCAGCCTCGACGGTGGTCAATAGATAAGACGAGGGAGGCGCGTGCTGGCGTAGATCGCGCGGCTCGAAATTGATCTTTCCTCTTCACCGTATCATAACATTCAGATTTTATTGCTCGACTGGGCCCGGTCGGCCGCGGTGTTTGCAATACCTTTCACCTGTCATCCGGGCGACGAAGACGCAGCTGCAACAAGGATACCGTGACTTCTGGAATGCCCGGGCACCGTGCACCGTTGCGAAACTAGCGTCTGAATTTATCGAGCTGGCGCGCCTCCAGATGGATGTTTCTTTTTCGCTCGTAACCGTCCGGTTGTTCTTCACTCCCTCTCGACTAGTCCCACCTCTCCCATGGAACCCTCTCTCGCCACCCACCCTCGACGCACGACGTCAGCCCAGTAAAATCAAATATTAACGATCCACGGACCGGGAATCGCGGGACCGGTGTTCCCAGCGTGTAACATGACGACACGCGCGAGGACACGGGCCGCGTGATGTATTATCCTTGCGTCACCGCCGTGAAAATAGCCCAGGACAGACACGGACGAAAACCGCCGAAAACGTGCCGACAGAAAAATATCACCCCTTTTACAACCATCCGTGGCTGTAACGTTGGTTAATTCAGCGAAATATGCTCGCGATTGGCCTCTTGCAACCCCCAATTGTTTGCAAAAGATGCCTGCAGACGATCGAAGGAATCATCCCCTCTCGAGAAGGTTCCTTGTAAAGGGTATTTTTTTAAGAAGCATAGAACTTTAAAATGAAATAGAACACTTAAAAATCATGGTCATGGCCATGGTACCGTAAAAGCTCCTTCGTTGTCCAAAGGCCGGGGGTTTGAGCGAACAACGACCGTGCCCGGACACTATTTTTGATTTATGACTGGGTCTTTAGTGAAACGGCTAGTTAAATGACAAAGAAAAGCATTCGCAGTCAAAAGCGGTCAACTGTCTGGCTTTAAAAAACTCCTTATTTCCTTGCCATATTCCTTTCCTATTGTTCTCCGTTCTGCGCGGGTCTAGGCAGTCCTGGGACACATCTGGCGACCAGATCCACGCAGGCCTAATCCTCTCGTTGACAGGCAGTGGAGTGGGTAGGCACTGGACAACGATCGTGCCCACGATTCAGGACAACGAAGGAGCGATTACTGTATTGGCTTTATTCAAAATATAATTTATGCCGTTAGTGTTTAAATGTGACGCGCAAAATCGAATGAAGCGCAATTTCGAAGTCCAATTTTCGACCACTTTTTCGAGCAGCTGTGAGACCGTATGTCGGCAATAACGCGGTTAACGTTGGCTTCCAAGTGGTCCAAAGTCTGTGGTTTATCAGCACAGACTAGCGAGTTTACATATCCCCACAGAAAATAATCCAGAGGTGTGATATCCCGCGATCGTGGAGGCTAATGCACAGGCCCGTTTCGCGAAATTATGGATAACTTGTTCGGATGGACGATTATGTCGACCGTAAAATGGACGTAGCGGACGGTAAGTTTCGCGAACTGAACCATGATGACAAGATGTATTGATGATCTCGGAGTAAACGTTCGATCGGAGATACAAATTAAAGCAATTTTGCTAGTTTGATTAAACTTTCTACGTTTCGATCCTAATATGGATCCTTTTCAAGAAAGAAGAAAAAACTGCGTCTGTAAATTTTAATAGAGATTTCAGTAATAAATTATTTATTACTGTGTCTTGAAGTTTGTATTTAATTCCGTTTCAGTGCATTAATACTGAAATCTCTATTAAAATTTACAGACGCAGTTTTTTCTTCTTTCAAAAAAACGTAGAAAGTTTAATCAAACTAGCAAAATTGCTTTAATTTGTATCTCCGATCGAACCTTTGCGCCGAGATCATCAATACATCTTGTTATTAACAACCTTACGATCGATAATCATAATACACGAACCATGATGTTCGAAGTTAAATGCACAATTTGCTAGCGTTGTTCCGGCGTAAGTCTATTCATGGTGAAATTGTCAAATTATTATTATTATTATTATTTATTATAGACGGACCGAGGTCCTTTTACATAAGTGTTTACAATAGAAAAGGATAAGGGACTACACGCATAATAACAAAGAATAACAAAGAAGGGACGTGCACAGAAAATAATGGTACAAACGATATGGTATTATCCTATAATCCTGCGTAATTGTTTTTTAAAATTGTGCAAAGACTCAGTAAAGAAATCAATACGATTATAGAGAGTGCTAGAGTCTGCTATGATGCGATTTATTGGATTAATTAATCCATAAGTAGATCTGGCTTTAAAGTGTTTGAAATCCTGCTCTAGTTCTCAATACACGTTCCAAATCATAGAAATTGATTTGCGCAAGTAGAGCTTTAAATATAAAGCTCTGGTCGGATACTCTTCTTCGAGCAGACAATGTTTCTAGGTTCATTGTGTTTAATATTGCGGAATAATCGTGATAAAAGAATGACATAGGATTTTTTAGCTTATATGAAAAAAACCGGAGAAATTTATGCTGAACTCTCTCGAGCATGATTTCGTAATTAGAGCTTCTCGGAGACCATATAATTGAAGCATATTCCAACAGGGGACGGACGAGGGTGATATATAACAATCCAAGTGTGTGGATTGAATGAAAATCAGTGGAAAAACGAAGTATGAAACCGAGTGTTCTTGAGGCGGAGTTTGTAATATAATAAAAATGGTTGGAAAAGTTCAAGGTAGAGGAGAAACGAAGTCCTAAGTCGTTTACCTCACTTATTGAGGAGAGAATACTGTCATTGAGACTGTCACTAGAAACAGTGTTGCCAATTTGAAAAGCAAACCTCTTTAAGAACACCCTGTACATCTCGATCCAAGGGTCACCAATAAACAAACGTTGCGCCCAACAGGGAAATTAGCGTACGGCAAACCACTCTCTGCCAACTTTCCGGACAGAACACTACTCTGAGGTAACTATCAACTCTCGGGGGCGACGGTGAAGTGGACACGCAGCGTAACCGACTTCGGCAACTGGTTCACAGGTCGGTCATGGAAACAGTGGCAAAGTTGCGAGAGAAATTGGTATATCGGTGACGGGGCTCGCATTGTCCGGAGGACTTGCTGGTCGGTGTCTGCTCGTCCAAGTCAAAATCGAATCATCGGAGCGACGACCGCGCGAAGCCGGTCCGACGATGATCGATCCGTTGGCCGGGTTTTACGCTCTTGGATCCTCCGTGGATCATCGGCCCGTTAACGTTCCCCAGGATTCAGGAGGATTGTCCCGTGGACACATATCCGAGGCGTTGTCCGCGACCATTGTCCCCGGCGACAGGCGATTCGTTAGGCGAAACCGTTTCACAAAGACAAATGCTCTTGCACGGTGTCGCGGATCCACGATCTACCATATATACAATACCGGCCAAAAGTTTCGACACACGGCGTAAATTCAGAGAAACAGGAGGTTTCCAAGGAGAACTGAATGCCTTTATCGCAACCAAGGAAGATGAACTTATCAAAAGAAACTTACGAGCAGGATGTTTTTCATTTCGTATTATTAAATTTTGATCAAGGAATGCGTATTTTTCTTCAAACTGCTCGTTCGTTAAAAAACCACCTTTATTTTTAATAACAGCCTGACAGATTTAGGGCATCTTCGAATTAGTTCTTCGAATGTTTCTAATTTGATATTCTTCCATGCTTCTTGTAGAAGTTGCCAAAGACGTCCCTTTAGAAAAGTGCATTCCGTGCTATTGGTACAAGATCGTTATGGACATTAGAAAATGCTGAAACCTGTTAGGAAATATTATTCGACTAGTTGATATTCGATATTACAACGTTGGATCATTTTTACAAAAATCAGCAAGTGATTTCAAGCTTTCAGCCGGTAGTGTATGTATTCCTCGTCGTCCGATATGCATACACGGTGTCCAATAAAAGACGAACGCACACTTCCGGCCGCATTACAGCACATCAGACTTTCAGATTCCAGATAAATGGCAAGCTCCCCGTTTCGCGAACAGCCTATCAGAAAATTGCACGTGTCGCGACCACGTTTTTGCACGCTCCCTTTCCACCGACCGCATATCCGGACCCTCCTCTTTGTTATTACGCTCTCACGACTTTTCCACGCCGTTTCTGGGCTAATTGTCGCGTTTACGTACTCTCCCCCTCTCTCTTTCTCTCCTCGCCTAAGCTAATCGCCGCTCTCATTGTCCCTCGACGATTGGCGGTTTCATTGTTCCCGCACCGGTGAGCCCGCTCTCGATTTATTTGACCAGCAACGTTCGCCTAGTCGCGATGACAGCTGCAACGCTCGGAATTGCTCCTGTTGCGTGTACCAGCCTCGCTCGATTGAGCTTTTTATGCGAGCTTTTTCCAGAGTCCGACTGGCTGTCCGGGAGTTCGCATTAATTTGACCCCGGTCCTTCTATTTGATCGACTGGCTTTTAATTCCGGACGCATGGGTCCGTTTGATTTAAATCTCGTTCCATACGATTCCTATCATTCATCATTTTTGGTCGGTTCATATATTTTATCCGTCAAACGTGTACATTCGTATCGCTTTTCAAAGACGTCACCGGTGCGAACTACAACGCCGTGTCGCGCGAGGCAGTAACGCGAAAAGGTACACGCCGGTGTTAACAGAACGTGAGAAGTATCCAAAGGAAAGAAGTGGCGGCGTTAAAGAACCGTGATCCCGGAATGGGTCCGAGCAGCTTATGGCTGGAACTTACAGTGGAACAATGAGTTTTTTATGAGCAATAAAGAGCAGCCTCCTTTTAGAGGGAACGCGTTATATTCCGCTAGCCTCAAAATGGCCACCGAAGAATAAATGTGCATATGCGACGCTTCTTGTATCCGGAGAACGCTTGCTAATCTTCGCACTTAAAATGCGATATGGATTACACGTGGATATAATTGCCAATAAATAAATTGCAGCGCGAATGTGCAAAAAGTGAAACGAAACACTGTGCTACGAGAGATAAAGGGGGATAAAGACGGTGGGAGGAGGGGGCACAGAACAGGTCGCGGGATCGATGGTTAACGCGATTCGAAAGGTACAATCAGCCGACAATGAACGGCGTCGTGTACCGGCTCTTTCTCAGGCGTCGTCGCTTCGCCGATCTTATCGTTGCCCCCTGTTTTTTCCTCTTAATCAACGCGTCGGGTTTCTGCGAATGTGTGCCGGTGGCGCGCCTCGTGCTGGGGTCACGATTCGATAAATGTTACGCGCGATTTGCATAGGGACCACATGCTCCGGTGCCTCGACGCCCACGCGTAGAATCCGAGAGTTCCCTCAGCGAAATGGCGTGTCGTAATAAAGCGAGCCTCGTATAAATTACCTATCGACGCGAACGTTTATGAATCTGTTACCTGGACGTCGCCGCGCCGCGCCGCGCCGCGCCGCTCCGTGCTGGAACTGTCCACTTAATATTAGATGGCCGGACGGCTCTTCCCGAGCAGTGTTCCGATATCGGGCATCTTTTCTCGTGCGAGGGATAGCCGCTGGTGGCGCTTTCAGCCTCGGTAAAGTAAGATTCTCGATAAAATGGGGTACCTTGAGCACCCCGCAGAATTTTAAAAAATTGGTATGATTTGAGTCTGAAAAATGAATGTATAACATGCTATTTCTGTATATTTTGTAACTCGTAGGACATGTCCTGGAGTCTTTTTGTCCGGAACAGATTGTTTCAGTACATTTCTGCCAATATAACTGCCTCAGGGCTCTGCTAACTAATCATTCTAATATAGATACGTTACTGTTTTGGCCGCGCATGCGCGAGAAAAGATGCCCCATATCGGAATACTGTTCCCGAGAACCATTGTCCGACAAATCTACTCATCTACTCGCGTGAGGAGTGCAACGGGTTAATAGACCGGTCAAAGATGACTGTCGAGTCTGGCAAAAAGATTATTAGAAGAATTCGCCGAAACAGAAGATAGAGCAGATCAGCTCGGTCAATTACAACGTCGTCCATCAATTCCGCGATGATCACAGTTCACAAAAGAAGACGGAAAGCGAAGAAACAGCAGCGGCTAAATAACTCGGAAGACGAGGCAGTAACGGAAGTCAAAAGTTTTCGCCGCGAGATGGACATTGCGAGGAAAATAATCGAGTTTCGGACGTATCGGAGGATCATACAGACGCAGAAGGAAGTAAAAGACGCGTGGCGAGAAACTGTAATGGAGCTATTAACTCCATGAACTTTATGAAGTGGGCAAAGTTCCTGGGACTCCGGCCGCTGGTAGACAGTATATATCTATCGATAATGCAGTATCGAGTACAAGCTTATGGCGCGCACGAACCGTTCTATAATTCTTGTTGGTGTTCGACGTAACAACTTTCACGTACAAATATCTCAATGATACGGCGATAATTCGATTCTAAAGGGGCACCGGTTATCGGCTATCCTATCATGGATCTTTAACTATCCGGGTACTTTGTTTTTTGCATAATAACTGGTTCATTACGTTCCGCTGTGAAATTCCACCGTGAGCACCGATATCCTTCTCTTTCGCTAATTACAACTACATTACGCCGTATCTTGTAACGAGCTTAGCGCAAACACCGTTTTTACTGTCGCTATCAAACCCTTCCACGTTCGAATGATTTTATCAGATTTATAGTTCGCTCATTTTCTTGCGGAACTCTGCTTCGTGGAATCGCTCTGATATTCTTGAATAATTTCTTTTACCACTCGTGCAGAAGTATATTTTGAGGTAGTTTACGGTCACTTGTGAAGTGCATCGCAGATAAAAGGACGAACACACCTTCCTCCTAGGAAACCATAAACCGTGCCAAATCAAGCTAATCTCCCAGAGCGTTCTCCCCGGATTACCGGCGGCGGAGGCTGCAATTTGGCAGCGTTAATCCGTGGCTCGTCACATCTCCGGGCCGGCCGCGTCGCAGGCCGAAACTTTGAGGAAGATAAAGAGACGTCTAGGCGAAAAGTAGTAAAAGTTTCTCTCGTCGAGGAACGGCGGTAGTTCCATTTGCCTTGTAACTCGCGAAACAGGGTGTGCAGAGTCGCTCGGCGTCGAAATGCAAATGGAATCTCTTGATTGAGTTTACCAGCCAGTCCACGTGTCTTCGGTACGGAAGAAAAAGGGTGGCTCCGAGTCGATTTGACGTATCGACGGCTTTCCACTCCGCTTGCTACTCACGAATAATCGCGACAGGAACGGGGAAGAATGCTAGTCCATTTTCGGCGTGTAGACGCGTCCCCCGGCGCGTTCTCTCGCAAATGGAGACAAATTTATACACCGAGGGGAAGAGAGAGAGAGAGAGAGAGAGAGAGGAAGAGAGAGAGAGGAAGAGAGATAGAGGGGGAACGAAAAACCCGGCCACTTTTGATAAATTGAATCGATCGATTGTTTTTTGCTCCCATCGAACGCGGCCGCCGACGCGCCAGACACTTTTCACGCATGAATTATTCGTTTTGCCGATGCGCGACGCGATCCGCTCGAGCGTTTTTTGGTAAACAAAGTGCTCAGCCTGTTCATGAACGACATCCTCCACGTCGACGGAGATTTAAACTGCTGCGAAGGCGTTTCCGATTGCGTGAGCTTCGGGAGAACTAAAATAACGGGGTAGTCGCGTGTAAACAGCGTATTGCTGCGTCTTCTCGCGGACTTTTTGCGAAAATATTGTTACACGTTTCGCACTCGTCTGAATTATTCCATGAAAAAATTGATCGTCCAAAAGTTGTCAAAGAACATTCACGGACCGTTGTAAAAATCCGGTTGCGGACGTCGCGACGGGGAGGATATAATAGCGAAAGGAATCCGGCAGTTAGGGTAACAGCGGCCGATAGCAATGATCGTTCGGGCGAGAAGATGGCGGGCCAGTTTAATTGAACACAGCAGCTCGGGACCGCTGCGGAAAGCCGCATTACCGTTCCTGGAAGCACAAATCTGTCGGGTGCAAACGAAATGGCCGTCCCTTCTGCTAGTTGATGGCCGGACACCGTGAACTCCTATATTTCATCGTGGACGATGCCATCGACGACTATGAATGGCGGCGTAACGATGGCCCCGCCGCGCCGACGATCGAGCTTGGCTCGGTCGTTCACTCTACCCGGAATCGGTCCCGTGTATCAGTTTTTAGGGATTGATAAATTTAACTGGGACTATCGGGCTATTCCTGGCCAACGGAGACGGACATGACCGGGTCATTAGCACTCGTACGATTTATGGGATCTGCGGCCCCGGACGGCCTTTGATTCACGGAACTTGACTGATGGACGCTGCAAACCCGTCTTCTGCGAACCTATTCGCCAACCTTCGATGTTATCCACCGATAAACAACCCAAATTTGCTTTCATTGGCTTGGTCGAAAATTTTTTGAAGTGAAACTTCTTTTGGCAGGGTGTAAGCCTAATTCGCGTCACGGAATTCGCGACATGAAAAAGCGAACGGTCAAAGGTACAACTAATACAAAAAAAAATAATGAAGCGACAGCAAGATAAGGAACAACTGATACAAACGATCAAAATTTGCGACGCAAAGAAGGAGAGCGTATGGGAAATGCTATGAACTTTGTCTCTTTCTTTCCCATACGCTCTCCTTCTTTGCGTCGTAAATTTTGATCGTTTGTATTAGTTGTTCCTTATCTCGTTGTCGCTTTATTATTTTTTTTTTGTATTAGTTGTTCCTGATCTTGTCGCTTCAATTAGGATTACTTACCATTTCCAATCTTGATTTACTTTTTGTATTAGTTTTTCTATGATTTTCTGTGATTCTATCATAGACTGCGGGAAGTTTCACTTCTGCCGCGCGTGGTTTTCGACGCGTATAGTTTTTTTGTCTGTATTAATTACAAGGTACAGAAACTATTGGGTTAATGTTAGTATGTATTCAAATTCAAGCGTGAAAGAAAGAGAGAAAGATAAGATAATTTTTGTATACAGACGGAGCCTTCATAAAATCAAAGAAAAAACAACAAGAGAAGCTACATAGACACGTATTTCTCATCTTAATAATTTTACAGCGTATTGAATTTTCAATCAGGGAACGATCGAAAGATATTAACCTTCCATTAATTATCGAGCAGTGTGGTCTTCGTTAACGCCTAATAAAGTCCAAACAGATTTTTAAAGAGCTTGTTACGAGTACCGCGGGAAAGTTCGAGCTTGTTAAAAAGTTCGGTCTTCAATGTTCAAGTTAGTTAACGCGGCCTGGTGTAAAAACTCTGACAGGAAAATTGAATTATTCTTTGCAGCGATAGGTCCGGCGACATTATAGAACTTTCTCTGTTCTAGCCCCTTTCTTCTCGTTTCGCCTTTATCAAATTTATCGAGCCGTAAAATTAACTACATGCTACAGAAATGATAGAAATGTACAATATAACATAGAGAATGCTCCAACGCAACGGTGAATCCTATAAGAATCGCTCGACAATTTCAGCTGACCTTTAACTGCTTAGGAAACGTGAGTGAGTTGGAGATGTAAGCGGGCACTTGACAAAATTAATTATTTTAGCGGCGACCGCACAGAGGGGCCGCGTGTATTTAATAATGTGAAGCGCAGCGGTAAAAGAATGTAATAAGACCGGTATCTCAGAAAATTTTCATTACCTTTCACAAAGTAGCGATTCCGCGCTACCAGAAAGAAGCGGCAGACCGTGGGGAGGTCTCAATGACATAAAAGAGCGCGAGAGAGAGAGAAGTAGCAGCAGCGGAACTGAAGTATGCAAAGGTTGAACTCGACCGCATTACAACTCCCATAACAGAATTAAAAAAGTTTGCTCGGTATATTAAAGAGAAATATGTGAAACACGATGTTATTAGACGCTGGCCCGATAGAAGGATGAAAGGACTCCGGCTAACGTCAGAGAACGTTTCGATGAAAGAAAAATGGGTCATCTTGTATAACGTTCCTCTGTATCGCGTTTTCCTTGCACGCAATGGAACTGCTCGGGAATATGTTCAATTTTAATCATCGACATCTTTTCGCGTGCACAGAGACCTCGGCAAAGATTTCATTTCTTTTAACTCAGTGAGTTTCTATTCGAACTCGAATAACATTTGCCAATGATACGAGAACTCGATTAACATTTTATAATATGTGGATTTTCTTGAATAATTTCGCGGACAAGGGGAGAATCTAATTACAACAGTCCCGTTCAGCCAACGTCATATTTTATATGACTTGGCAGCCGGCAACTTCAACCATAAGTTGCCTTTAACGGTGAATTAATTACCAGTCGAAACCGGCTGCAATAAGTAGATTAAACTTCGCAGTCATTACTTATTCCCCGCGAATGAACGTTACAATAGGATCATTCGGTGACAAGATAGCAAAAGACAAATTACTTGAACCCGACATCGCGGCAAGTTTTCCACTCACTATCGCGGTGAATTACGGTACAAGAGTGTAATACGATTTAATTAGTCTCAAGGAAGAATCAGACGTTCAATTAAATAAACCCTCGAGGAACAAATTTATTCCCAGCGATTTCTGCCTCGGCCGTATATATTTATCAAGTTCAGCAATGAATAATCCATTGTTCGTTTAATATAATGATAAAGTAATTGAAATTCGCATACTAATAGCCAGTCGAAAGTCTGAGGACCACGCTCGTGATTAACGGACCGCGATAATATTATTTTATGACGATACTATAAAACTTGCGGTGTCAGTGCGAATTATTTCTGTTCCATTGAACCTCCGTGGAATAATATTTTACTTCGCTGCTCGTGGTGGAATCTGATCTCGGACATTTGTAGAATATTGATGGTATAATTACTCGAAGGTGGCATCGACCAAAACTGAACATTCAATCAGCCATTTCGCGAACATTTTGCACCAGTGGCTGATTTATGCCGGCCGCAAGCGTTCTTTCGCGGAATCAATGAAACGCAGCGAGCGTTCCCTTCTATCGATACCGCGTGTACGTTTTCACCGTCAGGGAATCGCGGCTGGTCATTTATTGCATGGAAAAAGTTCGCGAGAGATCGGTCTGTATCGGAGAAAGATCGCGAGTGGCGATAGCTCGCGCGTGTTTTTCGATTAAACAAAAATTACGAAGTCGATGGGAAAAAATTCGGGGCCAGAGGCGCGGGCAGCTTTTTTTCGAGGGCGAAATTGGAAAACGTGCGGGAAAGTTTGCGTTGTCCTTTTCCGCGGCGATTTTCGCCCCCCGTGTCCACGGGGACGAGCGAAAAGTCACGCCAAGTAGTCGCGCGAAACAAGTGTTGATCGATGTCGCCAGTTCTCGCCGATTTTTCCTTCTCCCGATTTTTATTTTCACACCCTGGACCCTGTTTACCCACCGTCGAAACACGTTTTTTCATTTAGCGATTATCAAGAGGATTGCATTTTCAACACTCGCGTCCACCACTCTCGCTTTTCCTCTTTCGATCTCTCCCGTTTTTTTTTTCCGGTCACCGGAATCGAGTGTCTGTGATTTGATCTTTCGTTTACATACATTTCAATCTGGATTTCTGTTTTCCACGCTGTTTCTCTTGTCGAACCGAAGCTCGACTGAATAAAAGGTATTTTTTATCATTGGTTTGATACGGTCTCACCGATACGTTCACCGGTATAAGCGACATTTCGGACCCGATGTTTTCTTAGTAGATAGATCGCTGTATCGCGCGGGCAGAAAATGTGGTGGGGAACCCCTGAACGTTCGACGTCTGCAACAACATTTCTCTTCCACTTTCCCGAAGCGTGCTTCGGCGTTCCTGGTCGCGCAATTATTCCGCCAGGGACGGGAAAGCGCGGCGACAATGCCCGGCGCGGCGACGGAAAATAGAGGGTCGAAAAATAAAGGAAAACGAGAAAATGGATGTGGGGGGTAGAAAAAGGTAAAAAGAAGGAACGCGATCCGAAACGCGGCCGCCGCGGGTGAAATTAAAATCTCACGCAAGGCTTAAAAGAGCCGCTAAAAAACAGTTCGCCGTCTCGTTCCGTCGTTGAACCGGGGCGTGTCGGGCCCGCCGAAAACGAGGAAATAATTTACGTTCCGAGTTGCCCGTTGTCGCGTTCACGAAAAAGAAAATAGAGAGAACAGAAGTGAAAAGTAGAAGAGCGAGAGAGAGAGAGAGAGAGAGAGAGAGAGAAAATAGGAGGAGAGATGAGAAAAAGGGGGTGGAAACACTGCCGAAAGAATTCGTACGAGGCGAAGTTGACGAGTAGGCCTCGCTTCGCCTCGTTACTCGTTCTCCGCGTCTGCCGTCTTTTTGTCAGGTAAAAAACTTCCTGAAGGAAAAAGGAACCAATTTAATAAGGCCTTAATAACTTGGCTGGATGGGGGCGGCAGACGGCTGTGTTTGACGGCTCTACCCCCTTCACGTCCCCACTTCTCCATGGGAAGAATTCACGCTTCTTGGTTACTATGGCGCGCCACTCGCATAATGATACTCCACGATCATTCGTGAAAAGTGTCTCTGGCTTCTTCGACAATGAAATCTATTCATTTAAGAAAAAGAAATTGTTTTTGTTTCTCGTATTTTGACGACTCCAATGAACAACGCGGACTAGAAAAACTGGATTTGCATTCGGCGAGGCAAAATGATAAAAATATGAAACGCGAAACGATCCCGGCGAAGAAAAACGGACAACAAAGGAAACGAACTGTTCTAAAACGATGCCCGGCGATCGCCTCGAAATAGAATCGTCGGAATATAAAGCGACAAACCGTTCGATAAACCGTGGGCCGACCGAATACCGATTCACGGGCCGATGGACTCATTACGCAGTCACGGGGTTGGTTGTTCGGGGGTTTCGCTTTGACCGGGCGCGTAAACGGCGACAACGTTTCGAACGAGGGGGACGAGAGACGAAAAACCGAATAAATAAAACCAGAGGGAAAAAGAGGCTCGCGATAAAAATCCTCCGAAGGTTGGTCTTTGTGTCGGCGCGGCACGGCGACCGGACGGCTTCGCGAGACAAATATTTGCCGGACCGAGAAACAGAAATACTTATTCGCGTCAAATAAATACGAGGAACCGTGACCGGGCACGATCGAGAACTGGTCGAAATGGAATTAGTTCGGCGAGTCCTCTTGTTAGACGTGAAAACGCGCTGAACAACTTACCAGAAAGTGACAACTTGAACTACTAATTTTACTTCAATCTGAGACAAAGATTGTTGTTGTACGATCTCGCGTTACGAAATCGTCACCGCTTAAATATCGATCATTTCTCCAGTCACTGTATATCGGGTATTTCACCTAACTTGACCACCTTGAATATCTTTGTTGTTTTTAAAGATACGTGAAATGTCTCAAGGACAAAGTTGAATGGTAAAATGGGGCTCATACGATACCAAAAAAATTTTGTTTTTATGTCATTTTTTTAGAGATATGAAGGTCGCCTTCATTTTTTTAAATGGAATGAGGTATTTTTTAATACATCAATCGATGCAGCTGGACATTCGTTATAAAAATGTACTAACCTATGTATGTCGAAAAGTTAGTAGTTCGGGAGATATTTCAATTTAAATAACTCTAAAATACCATTGCGGTCGTAGTAAGACGTTACACAAATAAGTAAACGCTAACGTCTTAGAACCACAGTAATGGTGTTTTAAAGTTATTTAAATTGAAATATCTCCTGAACTACTAACTTATCGACATACATAGGTTAGTACCTTTTTATAACGCATGTCCAGCTGCATCGATTGATTCATTAAAAAATCCCTCATTCCATTTAAAAAAATGAAGGTGACCTTCATATCTCCAAAAAAAATTACATAAAAACAAAACGTTTTTTGGTGTCGTATGAGCCCCATTTTACCATTCAACTCTGTCCTTCAGACATTGGACGTATCTTTAACAACAACAAAGATATTCAAGGTGGTCAAGTTAGGTGAAATACCCTGTATATTCTGAGCATTTCATCGAGCAGATATTAATTTGTATTTCGTCTTTGTTCCAGGGAACTCCAAGGGAATAATATCTCGGTGATATTCAAGACGGACTTCGAGGACATGGCCACGCTCCGCGTCCTGTGAGTAGACGATCTGTTTCGTTGAGTAACCAAGCGAGTTAGGGCGGCTTTACTCGACCACGTTTGCGAATAGAATTCTACGTTGCCGCGACTCCCAGCCTTCTGGGAGCGAAATGTTAACGAGTTTGCGGGAAATTCGGGACGGGCTGTATTGTTTTAAGAAAATGGAAATTTAGTAGGGATGAAAATTTCATTGCTCGTAATTTTCGGGGTCTCGCGCTGTTTGATATGCTAGAGAAACGTACAGAGAAGTACTAATCTTTCTAGAGATAACTATTTACGATCGATAGTTTCGGAAAAAATAATAGTTGTAAAGTTCCTGCGTGCATTTTGGTTTATATTTCTTTTGCAGCTGGTTATCGAACAACCAGATTCACACCATCGAAAGGGGCGCCTTCCAGGATTTAGTAGGCGTCGAGAAGCTACGCCTTAATAATAACCAGCTACGTCACCTGCCCGATCTTCTATTCAGCAACATGATGAACTTAATTCGCCTGTAAGTATAATAGATTTTGATGAAATTATGCTTCCGCTTCCTCCGCGCTTCCACAATAATCGAATGGGACTTTGAGCGTGAAACGCTTGATTTTTCCTTCGGGTAGAAAATTTTCATTTTGTACAGAGATCGGCTGTCTTTATTAAAGTTGAAGTTTCGCCTCGACTACGCATCCTCGCTATTTGGGGGAGTTAGGCTTCTCTCGTTGCCAGGGCCATCGACTTATCCGCGGCGGATGAAGGATTATCAGGCGTCCGGATGCCCGTGAGAACCTGGCCGAACCTCGCAACATAATACGTCCTTTTGTAAGCTGGCTGATCCCGGCCTTATCATCAGCGACTGTAGGTTACGTGTCCGAGGGCAGAGAGTGCCGTCTTCTCCGGATGATAGATGGCCCATCTCCATTTCCCGCCTCTCGTTTCGTCTGGCTTTTGTTTCGCCTTCTCGTCCCCCACCTTCGAGTCGTCCTTGCCAGCGAGAAACGAAAGAAAAGATTTTTTGTTTTCGTTGGGATTTTGACTCGGTCGAGTGGCAGTCATCGACCTAAAACGCGGAAACCCCGCTCGTTATTTCCTCTCGATCGCGATAGAACCTCCCTTTTTTTCGACCCTCGTTCGTCCCCCGAACCACCGGTTGATTAAGATTCAGGATCGGAAAGAATGCCGAGGGAAAAAACGACCGACCTTCCAGTTAATCGGCGGATCGCATTCCTCTCAGCCGGTGCTCGATCTTCCTCGAAGAAGCCGCTTCTGATGTCGCGATCCGCTCATTTTCGTTTTCGAGGAAGACGGATGAAGTGTTGCGGCTTCTTTTGTGACTCCCCGGGATGATAGCCGGGTGTCCTATAGCTGGGGATATCGTGGAGGATGCTGGGTAACCGTTTGATTCCCGTGCGAAGCCTCCCTTTTTTATTCAGATACCTTGGCTTTTAAACGTTTCTCGCCTTTGTGTTCGCGAAACGCTGAAAATGAATTGTCAAGGCAAGCTTGTTGAACACGAGGACATTCTGTGCCGTCCCAACGGCCATCTTGCAGCGAAGAGAGGATCTCTCTGCGGCAATTCCCTCGAAATGAAACGGCGCACATAAATGCATAGCAAGTCGATGGTTTTTCAACGGCGCGGGTCGGTCACGATAATGGATCCTCCGCGGTTTATTTAAACAGATAGCGTTGCGTCTCGCGTTGCCGCATCCTCCAGGACCTGTTCCCGATGCACGAGTTAACCAGACGTTTGCGATGATAGGTTAGGGGTCTCGGTGCACGGTTCACCGTTGACCATCCATTGGCTCGGGACCCGTGGCCTGTAATTATGCTCGCCAGAGAGACCACGCGGTCGGAATATCTAGACGAGAATGAGAAACAAAAATAGGAAATAGTGGCCACGGAGACTGGCCGAGGGTGCACGCTATGAAAAAGAGGATGCCGAGATACAGTATACCGAAGATTGCGAGCTGCGAATTTATGCCGGATACTCGCCAGTCTTTAATTAACTCCACCCTCCTGCTGTATCCTTTGGATTGAGGGTTTCATCATTTTTTTCTCACGTAGAACATCGTGTTTCTTTAAAAAGAAACTTATTTCTGAAAGTTTGCGATCCCGAATAGATTTCTGGAGATCGAAGGATACTTTCAACGAAGCGCCGCGCAATGGAAAATAGAGCGAGGCAGAGGAAAAAAGAGGATCCCATCTGGACCGCGAGAGAAGGAAGAAATATCGCTGACACGGTATTCCAAAGCTGTGAGCCGTGAACGTGTAGCAAGAACTGGCAGATTTAGACTCTCTGCTTACCGGAGGCAATCCTGAAAGCAATTACCGAATTTCGACCACGTAGACAAGCCAGGAGCAAAAGGAAGACGAGGCTCTTAGCGCTGCCAGTTTCATTTGGAACTGCTGTTGCGGCTTGATCATGATAAGTTCCTAATTTGAACGGGCAATTTGGTACAACCACGAGCAGAATGTTTCTATTGATAGCGATGCAGGTATTGCGGGAGATTGAACCAACCGGCTCTTTCTTTTACAACGGTTGCCGCTCGGCATCTAAATTCTAAGCCCTTCATTCGCGAGCGAGATTCGGCGAGCTCCGCAAATTCTACTTATTTTCTTTCCTGTGTTTCGTGTAAATTCTCGAAACGTATAAATAAATAGTGAACAGAAATATAGTTCGTACTGGAGCACGACGAAACACCCGTATTCATTCAAAATTGCTTTTCTACATTATCGATTCTCTTCCACGTTTGTCCTGACTCTTCACGAGGGAAGAACGTTTTAAACACACAAATAAAACCCGGGATAAATCATTCATGTATTCAGATATTAAATCAACGCTGTAAGAAAATAAACGGATTCATAGTTCGAATATGTTGCATTCTGCATTTACGGTGCTTCTCTATTGCATTTGACCACTCCGCCGGATTTTTCAGCAAAGCGGCGGCGAAAGAAAAATTCTCTAAACACATAAATAAACCGGAGAATAAATTATTCACGTATTCAACTGAATAATACGGCAAGAAGCCACCTCAACAGGTATACAGCTCGAACAGGGAAAGAATGCGGCACTGTATTTATTCACAGGGCCTTTTTACAGATTTTATTCCAGCGGAGTCGCTTTAGACCGTCACGCGGCGGAATTTTATAAATGCGTGGCAACGGTGTGGGCTCAAAGTAATGACAAATGATGCGAGACGTTTTCATTCGCTCGGTCGCGTCGAAACCCGTTGCCCTGGGCGCGATGTTTTTCAGTCTGCCGGCTGGCAAGATCGCGGAAGAATGAATTTCTATTATTTTCCGTGGTAAAATTTCGCATCCAGCCGTTCTCTCTCTCTATCTATCTCTATCTCTCGCTTTCGTTAAATAAATTCGACGGTATTTCAATAATTTCGGAGCGCGTGAGACCGACAGATTAAACTCCCACCGCGCTCCAGCCAATCCAGAAAGCAATTACCGAATTTCGACGTAGCCGCTCCTTCACTGGAACTAACAAAAGGACCTTCTGGACCCTCGGCCCTCCTCCTCGTCGCAGCTCAATCCCGAATGTTGCTGCCACTGTGCTTTGTGTGAGCGCGATAAGAGCTCGGCTGAAACGAGAACGGATTGATAGCGTCCGGATCATAAGAGTCGCGATACTTTTCTTCCCTTATATGTATCGGACGTGTTAAATAGAATATTTCGAAAATATGATACTTAGTATTCAAACCCAGTCTTTACAACTTCCACAAATCAAGTGATACTAGAACCAGTCGCATTCAACGTCCGGTAGTACCAGCGTCGAACAACACGTCTGTAAAAGATAATTCGAAAAACTCCGAGTCCAGGTTACAACCAGTGACAAGAATCGTGGTCGGTCGACACACGAGTAGCACGAGTAGTTTGCTGGCAATGATTCCGGTCGGTGGAATGCCATAGATATCGTTTCACGGGTCACCGATCCTCGTCCGGTCGAAATCAGTCTGTCTTATTCGCGACGAAATGGTACGCGGCCGTAAATATTCGCGAACGATGCGTTCCTGCGGCTTAAATCAGCGCGTCGCGTCGCCGCTGTCAAAGCGACACGGTGGAACGTTTGTCCCGGTTATTATCGGCTTAAGTGTACAGCGAACAAATGTTATTGCGTCGTAAATACAAGCTTGTAGGTTGCCACGGAGAGCAGAGCCGGGGCACACAGCCGGGGTATCGCGTTTCAAACCGGCGCAATATGCTTACACGACGGAGTGATACTAATCAGCCCGAGTGTCCGCGCCCCTTTCCATTGTGTCAAACCATTTATTACCGGCGAGGAGTTTCATCCTCTTATACCACCTCGAAACTCCGCGGCTTTCTACGTACGAGCGATGGGTTAATCACACGTTTCGTCGAAGGGGACGGTCTATCCGCGGCGAGACGCGTCTGCGCAAAACCATCGGGAATCATTTCAATGATACGTCCTCGATGCATCGGCAATTCCAACAAACTGCGCCCACGCTCGATTGTTTCCGACGATTAACCTCCTCGTGTACGAATTAAGTGAAATTCGATTTTTCAGGTTCTCGCCGATAGTTTCCGAATGTTTGGGAATGTCTAGCAGCGAATTTGTCCAGAGTACGCTGCTCGTGAAAGTCTGCGGACTCTGTCTCGTCACTACAATACAGGACGGAGGTTATCGCATAAACTTTTCAGACGATGGCCTACATACCACCCACACGCGCGCATATATGTATACACACGCGGAAGTACGCGCGTTCGGTTCATGAAACCCGGCGCGCGCGTATCTTTTCCATTCAGTCTTGAATTTCTTTTCCGCGGGCAGCTCGTAAAGCTCTGTTTCGCCGAAAGAAAGAAAAAAGAGATCGAAGTTTCCTACGAGGGGATGGTTTTTGCACAGAGAATTAAATCCGAGAGCTCGGAGTTTTACGTGTTCCGGTTCCGTGTAAGCAGAAACTCGAGCAAAAATGGCACACGATAATTAATACCACGTTTATTCCGAGTCGAGTGGAAAGTTTTCTACGCTTGTTCGCGGTCTTTTCAATGGTGAAATATAATATATAAAATCGCTTTTCTTTCAACTGGTATTTTTTGTTCGCGTGTACAACTTAGTAGAACGAGTGCATTTTCACGAATGTCGTGATAAAAGTTGCACCGGACGGTTCTCCGCAAGAAAAAGGGGGTGGAAAAACCGTTCGTCAGTGGGTTAAAGGTAGCATGAATGAAACGTGGACGTGGGGCCGACGAAATTTCCACTGAATATTCATCGGGACAGTTCTCGGGCGGTTGGGAACCGGGGAAAACGGTGGAAACGAGGGAAACGGGTCTTCGGTTTCGCGGAAACAGAGCCGTCACGTGAGGTCCGTAGGAAATGGTCACTCGTTACCGGTGTAACGACCCCGTGAAACCTTAAAGAAATCCATAGTCCAGCCACGTGACCGGGGCACGTGTACACGGTCACACGTGAGCCGGCCGCAATTTCCCAGGGAGCCGCAGTCCCACTGCATCTGTAGGATCGCGGTGACACTCGGCAACTTTTTGAATAATTTACCGAGAATGTAGAGCGAACTCCACGCTGACTGGGACAAAGTACGCCAACACGTATCTCTCCTTCTCTTTCTCTCTCTCTCTCTCGATATTTCTCCTCCGATCTTCTCTCTCCGTGTGTAAGCTCGTCGAGAGGGAAGTTCGAAAGGTCGACGCACCGGCCATTACCATGCAACTTCGCCGAGTAATTGATCGATGCCCCGATGTCTTCGAGGGTTTCTTCGAGACTCGTTCTCGATTATGTAATCGACTCGCTTGTTGCCACGCGGCGCGCCGTCGACGAAGCGGAGATTGCTTTCCCCTTGTTGCGTCGAGAAAAATGTATAAACAATGTGCTTCTAACGGAAAGCTTCAATTCTAGACAATTTTTGACTAAACATTTTTACCAAACACTGCTTATTTCTCTGTTTCAGGGACCTCAGTAACAATCAAATTGCCGCTATCGGGCCGAAGACGCTCAGAGGAATTTCGTCCCTGAAATTCCTGTAAGTAAATCAATTTTTAGATTACAGTTTCATAAAAAGATATTTATTTGGATTATTTATTAAAATTTTCTAAAACTGACTGCGAACGTTTCTCTGGTCGCTGTTCAGCTTTATTGTTTAACAGTTTCTGCAGGAGCAACCGACGCGTTAAAAGTTGTTCTGGCGCGTTTAATGTATTTATAGGAGACCCGTCGCAATATTGAAAAACTTTTTCCTCGCTGTAATTAGAGGGTCGCTCGCGAGAAAAAGAGTTAAGCTAGTGGAATAGGTCAACGATATCACTCCCGGTTAAGTAGCGTATCCTGACCTGGTCGGACATGTCGATGCGAGACAAGCTAATTCCGCTTTAATTTAAAATTCTCCAGCGTTTCGCGCCGGCGTAAAAAGATAGTTCGAAGGAATATAAAATGGACATTTCGAAGCTCGTTCCCGTAGCACTCGGTTTTCTTGCTTTACTGTCTTCTTCGGGCCCGGTCGGTCCATAATTAATTACCGTTCTTGTTGCTGTACCGGCTTTTTATAGCGCGACGGTTTTTCCTCGAATCCGCCCATCGATTCTGCCATCATATTAAAAATATAAAAAGAGACCCGGCCCAGTCTCGCGAATCGGAGCCTCCGCGCCGTAACTTATTGATGCAAAATCGAACGTAAACTCGACGAAGATATAAAATTCCTGTTAAATTTCGAAACCGAGTGGGACTCGAGAGTCGCCGTCTCTCTCATGAATCATTCGCTTTTTCCAGGCTTCTTGACAACAACGTGCTGACCTGCATCGACGAAGCGTCGATACGAGAACTGAAGGATCTGGAAACACTGTAAGTGAACGAAATAATATACAAATTCTTTGTTCGGCTCGCCTGTAGATCGTGACGATGTCTTTTAACCGCTTGCCCTACAATACCGTGTCAGAGTCGTGTTGAAGATTCAGAACAGAGTTTAATAAATATATTAGCTGAAGTAAAAAGTTCTGAGCGTTTTTCGCTTTATTTCGTAAGAGAAAAACGCTCAGAACTTTTTACTTCACCTAATATATGTATGTTATTAATTTCCTTTAAACCGAGATGAAATTCCATTTTGGTTTTGTTAATGTATAGTTATTGTAGAACATGTACGTATACAATCGATATAAATTTTCTCCTTTTTTAGGAAATCGCGAACTACAAAAAAAGTTCGAATCACTGAAACCGTAAAATAAATCGTAGGGAAAGCGGATAATTTATGTAATTGAATTTGTGTATTCGTTATTCATGATTCACTATTTGTAGGATGCTGAATAATAACAAATTGACAACCCTGGGGAAGGAAATGCTGAACAGGCTGTCGCATTTACGAACGCTGAAGCTCGTTGACAACGCGCTCGCTTGCGACTGTCATTTGGCCTGGCTGGCACGTCATTTGAAGAAGTATCCTCGATTAGGCCAACACACACGGTGCGCCTCGCCGATTCAGCTGAAGAATCGAAGCATTGCCGATCTAGAGGTACGCACATTAAATTCACGTCCATAAACATTTTTTGTAAACTTTAGTACGTTGTCCACCTGAAATTGCGTCCTCGCTGCAACTTCTTCGATCCAATCTCGCGAACGACAAGCCCGTAAAGTAACCACAGCGTGAAAGTTTTAATTCGTCGTCAGAGTTGCCGAAAAAGTCGGCGAATCGTCGACCGGTACTTTATCAGCGGCCAATTAATTAAACACGGGGCTGCTATCTCGCTCGACGACGCACGTAACGTTACAGCTCCCTAACTTTTCCTCGAACGATCTCGGCAGCGGCGGCTGCTGCTGCTGCTGCATTATCACCTAGCCAGGAGTTTCAAACTGGCGTTCGTTCGTCTCTTTGACTAAAAATTCTTGCGTTTCCACAAAGGAGCACGAGTTCAAGTGTTCGGGTCCGGTTGAGCGCGCAGGATCCGAATGCACCGCGGAACCGCAGTGCCCGCATCCGTGCAGATGCGCTAATGGTATCGTCGACTGCAGGGAGAATTCTTTGACGAAAGTGCCCACCCACCTTCCCGAGGACACCATCGACCTGTTCGTAAACGAGATTCTCTCCTACCGTCGCCGCACAGTTGCCAAATCTCCCCTCCGTCGAGTTCGAAACGCGATATTGATGGAAACTTTGCAATTAATCGAGCCACTGTGGCGCGGCATTCTCCAGTTAACCGAGAACTCGACGTTGCAAACATTTACACCGGAAACAAGCTTTTCCAAATTGTTAATCTCTCGCCTTCGAAATCAGTATATTTTTAAAGATACCGATGTTCTCTACTAATTTTACTAATAGCCATATTGACAATGAGACAACATTTCGAGTATTTTCGCATCGATTCGCTGATCGCGACGCTCTCGAAAACGACAATAATAATCGGCTATCGGAACCGTTTGGCAACTGTTGCTCGGCGGAATCGAAACGGACGGCGCCGATCGACAATTTGTTAATTTATTTGTTCTCTGTTCGAATGGTTCACAGCCGATTGGAGCAGAACAGCATCACGGAGATCCCGCCGAAAGCTTTCTCCCCGTACCGAAAGCTGCGCAGCATGTGAGTGACGTTCGCAATTTATCCGATTCCGGCGTTGCATATTAAAATCGCGACCGGTGCGCGGCCCGATAACGTTTAAACGTTTGATATTCTTTCATTTATCCGTTCGCAGCGACCTCTGCAACAATCAGATCAAAAAAGTGGCGGCGGATGCGTTCCACGGGCTGAAATCCCTGAAATCACTGTACGTACGAAAACGCATACGCCGAGATAAAACGCATGACGTGTTCGCAATTGACGAGTTCACGTTTACAAAACCACGTTGATTTTTCAGCGTGCTCTACGGGAACAAGATCACCGAGCTGCCGAGCGGTTTGTTCCAGGGACTGACCAATCTGGAAGTGCTGTAAGTCAACAACGATTTCATTCAACAATTTCTTTTACGATCTTATTTGACGTCCGCAAACGTTCAATTAAACGCTGACCCTCGTTTCTCGGTGCATCCTCGTTTCTGTTTCGTGAAAATTCTAACACTGGCGAACAATGGGAAAAATCAGAGTTTCCCTTCGTATCGTACAGTGGCTCACGAAAGTATTCGAACGCCCTTTAAAACAGAATAACTTTTTTATAATTGTACCAAGCGACCTGATTTTTTATAAACAATTAGAAGCATTGGTTTACGAAATGATATGCAAAAAAGATTTTCCAAAAAAGTATAATTTACAAGGTTTAAAATTTTTTATTAGGGCCCTTAAAGAAAATTCAAAATATATGTTTTGTAGATCTATGTTAGTTATACACATGCTGAAAATTTCATCAAAATCGGTTGACGCAGCAAAAAACGACACGCATCGAAAGATATACGATTTTCTGGATTTTAAGCAGAAACTAATCAAAAGTCGTGTAAAACTACGATTTTCACACTTTTTAATCGCTTGTAGCTCGTGTGTATGTTAATCGATTTTGATGAAATTTTCAGCATGTGTATAACTAACATAGATCTACAAAACATATATATTTTTAATTTTCTTTAAGGGCCCTAATAAAAATGCCTATTTTATTTTTTCATGTAACCTTGTAAGTTATAATTTTTTGGAAAATCTTTTTTGGATATCATTCCATGAGCCCATGCTCCTAATCGATTATAAAAAATCAGGTTGTTTGGTACAATTATAAAAAAGTTATTCTGTTTCAAAGGGCGTCCGAATACTTTCGTGGACCACTGTGTATAGTAGAATACAATTATATACAAAACTCACGTTTCCAGGTTGCTGAACGCCAACGAGATATCCTGCATACGGACCGATCTGTTCCGAGATCTCACTAGCCTGACACTGTTGTCCCTGTACGATAACAACATCAGATCCCTGGCCAACGGAACTTTCGCCAATCTGCGAAGCATTAAAACGCTGTTTGTATCCCGCCATTGAACCGTTAATTTATACAAATTACCGTGGCTTTAGCGATCGGAGCGTGCGCGCACGCATCCACCCTTTACCCCGAATCGAATCGCGAATCCGTGTCACTGAACTTTTTGTTAATTGTCCGGGAGCTTCCTGGACGATCCCCTTGTTTACTCGATAACATCTCGGCGTTCTACGGAAGTGCCAAGCACGAAATCCTTTTTGTTTTTTCACTGTTTACATAGGATTCCTATATATGTTTATTGTTGCGGTGATTTAATACTGAAAAAATTGGACTGGGTCCGGAAAGTAACCCTTGTGCAGTTTAACGAGCATACATATACTTACAAGTAACACTACCCAACTGATACTCACTGGTTTCAATGAAATTTAACGTACTTATTAAACACCGAAAAATATTAAATACGAGTCTTTTTGTTTCGGCTAAAATCGCTTTTTTGGGGTAGAAAGCACCCCTCAACCTCTGGAGTTGGAAACGTTTGTGAAAAAATTGCAAGATCCAGAGTTGTACAGTTCAGAGTGATGCACTTGATGGCGTCCTTGAAATCGACCTTGAGGTCGATTTTAAAGGTAAATTAAATTTGGAAATACAGTAATCGCTCCTTCGTTGTCCTGAATCGTGGGCACGATCGTTGTCCAGTGCCTACCCACTCCACTGCCTGTCAACGAGAGGATTAGGCCTGCGTGGATCTGGTCGCCAGATGTGTCCCAGGACTGTCTAGACCCGCGCAGAACGGAGAACAATAGGAAAGGAATATGGCAAGGAAATAAAGAGTTTTTTAAAGCCAGACAGTTGACTGCTTTTGACTGCGAATGCTTTTCTTTGTCATTTAACTAGCCGTTTCACTAAAGACGCAGTCATAAATAAAAAATAGTGTCCGGGCACGGTCGTTGTCCGCTCAAACCCCCGGCCTTTGGACAACGAAGGAACTTTTACTGTAATAAGCCGGACTTGCCGGATTTAGCAGTTGCCGTACCTTGAGCGCATCCTGTATTTATAACCAGTAATTTTATGCGATAACTCTAAATCTGTCTTCAGAATTGATTTGTTGCGTTATTTTCCCAAAAAAGAAACAAATCAGACGTTATGGGAAAATAGGCTCAAATTTATAGAAGAAATATGAAGGAGAAAAAAGTTCTGTAAGCAACTTCAGGATAGAAGTAATGATAAGAAAACATAAAATGTCACTCCAATTGTAAATTGAACATTACATTCATGCTATATGTATCCTTTAAGAAATAATAATTAGCCACAAACGTTTCCATCTCCAGAGGTTGAGGGGTGCTTTTTACACCTAAAAAGCGTATTCAGTCGAAACAAAAAAAACACGTATTATTTAATATTTTTCGGTGTTTAATAAGTACGTTAAATTTCATTGTTATTTCAGTGTTACTTGTTAGTATCAAATAACAATTTGATCGCCTATTGAAACCTCTTTTAAAACGAGCCAGTGATAAGAAGCAGGACACATTTTCCAGTTTTCCGGAACGAAATGATTTGCTGGGGTGTCTAGTTTAAGTTAGGGGTGTCACGCTAAGCTGCAGAAGGGTTAACCGAATTTCCGTCAGCGCGAAAATTCCCGGAGAAATGTCGCGCGACGCTTGCACAGTCCTCGAGAGAAAACGAAAACGAGATCGTGTCCGAGCGGTGCGCAGCCGGGCGAGGTTACACTTGAAAGAAACGTTCCTCGATTTCTCGCAGACATTTGGCAATGAATCCGCTGATCTGCGATTGCAATCTGCGCTGGCTGAGCGCGTACCTGCACGCGCACCCGGTCGAGACCTCGGGGGTGGTGTGCAAATCTCCGAAGAGGGCGCATAACCTTCAGATCAAGTCGATGCCGGACGACGAGTTCAAATGTAAGGGTAAGCACGACTCGATTTTTCCGATATTTTATCTCGCCTGTACGCTTCGACGGAACACGGACACAGGTCGGTAACACGTCAACATGTTTTCACGTCATCCGCGAACCGCATCATCCAATCGCGAAATCAATACACAAGGTGCGCGAGCCGATCATTTGCAACGCGAACCTCTTTTCTATTCGTTGGACGCGTTCACCCTTAAATATACTCTAATAATGCAATCAGATTACATTTAATATTCATCTCCGTTGAACTAGTAAATAGAAACGTAATGAAATGTATACACTTTTAGATGTATAAATGCAGTGTATAAATTACTGTAAATGATCGCGTTCCGCCCACCTTGTATATCCTCGAAACGACTATATATGCTTTGCATTATCATCCACATGCTGTTCATAAATAGGACAGGGAATCAATTATTGCAACATTCTCGGATTAGATGAATTCAATGGGTTGTTCAGATTGAATGGGCATATTGAAGTACATTTCGATTCGACGACCGGCGCACTCGTCGCGTTACAAGTGCACCAAAATGGCCGCGGTAGAAAAGCCATTCTATGTTCTTCAATTAAGAGAAACGAGTTTGCAGCGCTGCCGCGCAACAAAAGTTTCGAGCACGCTTCGGGAAACCAGCGCCAATCAGAAAATCTATCCATGATTGGCATCAGAAATTTGTAAAAGTTCCGACTAACCCCTGTCTACAGCCGAGGGAACAAGTGGAGCTCGGTCGTAGCAATGAGAGAATTACAGAACCCAGAAAGTGAAGGGTGAACACACTGAACATCCGTAAATTGTAGAAAACTTTACGAGTGTCCGTGGGAGTCGGTCCAAAGTCGATATCTTCGACAGTTGTCTTCTCGCGAAAGAAATTGCTCGTCCGATTCGTTTTTAATAACTCGTCCAGATGAATGACTCGCAGTTTTCAAGCTAGTCGATTATAATAAATCGATACATAATACATGTACAATAATAATTCTTATAGCATAAAAAAATCAAGACAATTTAAGGAGCAACATTTAGTTCACCTGCAACGAAAGCGGCGTGGTCTATTAAAATTTAATGCTCATGTAACGTTGCAATTAAAATTCTGTAATCCAGCTTGAATCTAACCATTTTTAGTAGATTTTCAACTATTACTTCGATATTAATGGTGAATTATTGGTATCAGCAGCGATTAAGGATGTTCTGGAGGTACAATGGGAGACAAAAGTACAAGAAATTCGAAATCCATCAATATATGGGCAATGAAAGCCATTCATGAGTATATTTTGCATTAAACTTTTGCGAATACTGTACCCTCTGTAGCTACATTCAGTGGTCTAAACTTGTCGCGCTTCCATGCTAGTGAGAGACAACACGATAAATTTCACGTTTTGTAACAGTTTATAATTTTTTTGCTCCGTAACTGTTTAGTGAATCCTAATAAATTTTGAACATAATTAATTACATAATTTTTACTACATAGAAAAAAAACTGGAGTTTCTAGTTGCGTTTTTTCAAGGTTTAAATAAGGTTTGAAGTGGAATTTTGTGAATTCTCCATAAGAAGACGTGTTAAAATGCGAAAACTTTAAGTTGCTATAATTCTTAAACGGTGCAGTGAATCGAACCCAAACTTTGGTAGTTGCATTAATTTAGTAAGAATTATATCTTGTCAAATTTTCAAAAATTTTGTTGCGTTTTTATATTACCTCCAGAACATGCTTAATCAACCGTTTATCGTTTACCTTCAACAATTGGTACTGTAATTCTTAAAAATAATGTTGAGCGTCTCGATGAATCGCAATAATATTCGCACGAAACTGTCGTACCAACGATCTCGATTGTTTGGATGGAACGTTGGTTGCCACGGTCAACAAAGCAGGTGACCGGCGATCGTGACCGGCGCCGGACCACGAGGAAATGAAGCTCGCGGAGAAAGTGGCCACGCGACGCGCACCCGGTGTTATTAAACGGCGAACGCAAATTACCGATATAATTACGCGCGTGTACCGCGGCGGACAATTTGTAACGCGGCGTATAATGTGATGATAAATCACCTGCGCGCCCGTACACTCATACATAAACATATTCACCTCGCCGGAGCACATGACATTCAACACTCAATTAACGTGCAAGAGGGAGAGAGAGGGAGACAGAGTTAGTCTGCGTAGAGAGAGAGAGAGAGAGAGAGAGAGAGAGAGAGAGGGAGGGGGAGGGGAGAGGGTACGGTATCGCGCCGATGCTTAATTTAATGATATCGCCCCGCTACTACTGTTCATTATCAAAATTTATCGTCGCGACGTTAACATGGTATCCCGGCGCGCCTGACCACGCCGCTTCGACTTCGATTAATCAACCCCGGCTTTTTAGGAGGATCGAACCGCCAAGAATCGATCTTTGAGCTCCTCTATTTAACAGGATTCTCTCCAAATTCGATCCCCGCTTTTTAGAAACAGTTATAAGCGACCTAACATTTAATTCGCCTGCAACGAAAGCGGCGCGGGGTAATTAAAAGCGACAAATTCACCGCTGAAATTGATCTATTAAAATTTAATGCTCGTGTAACGTTGCAACGCTTCAAGACTGTTCTTGTAGTTCGTAGCTCGTAATCATGAGCAATTAAAATTCTGTAATCTAACTTGAATCCAACCATTTTTAGTAAGTCTTCAACCCTCCGGAATATTACTTCGATATTAATGGTAAATTATTGGTATCAGCAGCGATTAATCAACCGTTTATCGTGTAACTCGAACAAATTCAATGATTTAACGTTACATACGTGGCACGTTCGTCGCTGGTTAGAATTTCACCGTGGGAGGCCGGTGTCGCGCGTGCGTGACAATTGCATAATTCCACCATTAACATTAAAATGCAAACGAAGTTGCGTAGTCGTTGTGTCGGAGCAGTGTGTGCTACGCTGTCTTGAGACCGCTTATTGCGCTCTTTTGTAACACCCATGAATGCCTAATTAAGAAGATTTATTAGGCTGAATGGGAAGTCCGCCATCTAACCGGGTGTGCGAGATGATTTATAAATGTCGCGGCGAACAAATACTCGCCATTTTTTGCGCTCGTATCTGATGGCGGGAAGAATGGCATAATTTTGAGTTGCGCCTTCGACCAGTTCTTTTGCATTCAGAATTTAGACATGAAATTTCAAGGCATAAATCTTGGGGAGCACGCGCAAGTTTACGAAAATCTTTGTAAATCTCTGTACGCTTTGGAAATTGAATTTTGGAGGGGATTTCGCGAACGAGTATCGCAGTGTTTGACGAGCGCAAGGGTGTAAGCCGCGTGTGGCAATCTCGGGAACGCGCGTGTTCAAGAATAAGAACGAGCCAGCTCGTGTTTCTCCTTTTCACGGTTGTATATTTCCTCTAATTGCGCCCGGCCGCGCAGAATATAATCGCGTTCCCCTGTCGTGGCTGCTTCCGTGCGCACGCCAACTTCTGCGGAGTAAATGACACCGGAAAATAAACACTTCGCCGGCATGGCACGTATCATCTGTACAGGGTGGACCAAAATTCAAGGTGACTCGAAACAGCCGACGGAAACAGCACGGCTCGGAACGCGACGATAACCAAAACCAATCGGAATCTGTCGTCTGCTTGATATGTAAATTTTTGTTTAGAAAATGTCCGTTTATCAGCTCCAATGTTGATGGATACACGGCGGATCTTCATGGGAAATCGAAATTTTCCTTGCAAATTGCAACCAACCTGGCCGATTCTTATTTTTTGTTTGATTTTGAGCCAAGCTGTCTGCCTCGGTCGCGCCACGAATTTTGGCAGACGCTGTACGCGTGTTTCCTGGTAGCCAAGCATTATCGCAAACGAGAACTTACGCCACGGCGCCGGGTCGGGCCGCGTAAAACTTGCTGGAGAACTTTCTTCGCTTCCGGCCGGCGAAAGAAAAATTCCCGGCGAAACTCGGGCACGTTGTTCCCCGGAAAACTTTGCTGGGCCCGTGAACGATCCGTTCCGGTTGCTCTTTTGCTACGCCCACGCGATCAATTTCGAGCTTCTAACCGAGCGATATCCGCGGAACTGCGGGGGGAATTTCGATCCGAGTGCTCTTCTCAAAGCAACGCCTGCATTGTACCTCTTTCTCGAGAAAATTGTAGCCTGGCTTCTGGCGACTCTGTTCGTTTAAATCAGTAAAAGATACAAATATAGAAGATTCATATGATTTTATTCACATTTTCCCGATCGTCAGTTTCATCATTTATATTTTACGAACGCATGCATGCAATGCTAAATACAAGTCTACCCGAGAATCCATTCGCAAATGAGGTACATTTTAGCAGATATTTTATTTGGTGATTGGAATTGGTGCGTCAGTATTCATGCGGAAATTACGGGTGGTTCGTTGATAGTTAAAGGTCAGGTGTGCCGGGTCACTGATTAGAAGGCACACATAGCTGAATAGGTTCCATTTAATCGCTTTAATCATTGGCTCATCGAAAGAAATTGCGTTCCTGTGGTCGTAAGAAGGAAAGGCAGATCAGAGAGAGGAACCTTTGGAATGGAATACATCCGGTTCTATGTACTTAGGCGACGGGGAACTCTTAACGAAGAGGGCCGGCGAGTGCATCCTGCCGGGAGAGTGTCCCGCACCGTGCACCTGCAAACGCGCCACCGTCGATTGCTCCAACAAGAAGCTGACTTCGATACCAGAGAAGCTGCCTATCTACACATCCACTCTGTGAGTCGCCTATTCTACCTTCGGTATCGTGATAGTCACTGAACTGCAGATTTTCACGCGGAATAAATACTGTCTATAGAGGGTGGACGATTTATCTGAAGACATTGAAATATTTCGAGAACTATGCATCGGATCAAAACAAGTGGCTAATGAAAGTTGTTCGTCGCGAAGGGGGACATTCAGTGATACCAAACTCGACCCCCCACCGCCACCCTCTAGGGGTGGGGGTGGAGGAAGATAAAAAAACTTAAATGGGAACCCCCATTTTTCATTGCAGATGTGGATGCTCCAGAAAAAAATACACAAATTTGACCTAGAAGTTTTTGCATTTTAGTACACAGATGGCGCTGTAATGGACAAAAATCAAAATGGGTAAAAAATCGTTGAAAATTGGGGATATCTCGAGAAATACAGATATCAGAAAATCAGAAAAATAAAAGTAGACGTATTTGATATTTTTAAAAATGCTATTCAATAACACCCATACCCACCACCTAAGGGTGGGAGAGGGAATTATTTCAAAATCTTAAAGGGAAGCCCTTTTTTTATAGCAAATCTTGGTTCTCCATTGATTTGATATTATTGGTGTAATTTCTTTCACAGATGTAGCTGCAATCGAAAGCAGTAGGAAAAATTCATTGGTTTGTTTATCAATAAATCAAAAACTACTTTTAGCGTTACCCAGGAATAACGACGTGGACGTAGTATTTTTCTGTTTCCTTCGGGGTGCTTGTTTTAAGTGAGTCCCATTGCCTCTCACAAATCGGGGTGCTTGTTTTAAGTGAGTCCCCTTGCCTCGTGAAAGTTACACCAATACATAATATCAAATCAATGGAGAACCAAGATTTGCTATAAAAAAAGGGCTTCCCATTGAAGATTTTGAAATAATTTCCTCTCCCACCCTTAGGTGATGGGTATGGGTGTTATTGAATAGCATTTTTAAAAATATCAAATACGTCTACTTTTATTTTTCTGATCTGATGTGTATTTCTCGAGATATCCCCAATTTTCAACGATTTTTTACCCATTTTGATTTTTGTCCATTACAGCGCCATCTGTGAACCAAAATGCAAAAAATCCCCAGGGGGTGGCGGTGGGGGGTCGAGTTTGGTATCACTGGATGTCCCCCTTCGCGACGAACAACTTTCATTACCCACTTGTTTTGATCCGATGCATAGTTCTCGAGATATTTCAATGTCTTCAGATAAATCGTCCACCCTGTATTAATTACTAGACACTGAAAGGTGCATGTCAAGTACCTCACGTCATTTGTAATATTAAACAAACTCGCTGTTCGGAGTTTCAATTACATTAGACTACAACACCGATATATCAACGCACATTCCCAACGCATTCGATTCGATTCGATATCGACAACAACCCGATACAATACGATCAACACGGCCCGCCGCCAAATTGAAAACGCAACAATAAACGTCTGACATGATTCGCATGTTCCACTCGGAACGAGAGGATTGTTTACAAGAGCGGGAACAATGGGGCAGGATCGATCGATCCTCGTAACCGATCGAGACGAATCGTTGCGCTCCGGGCGCGAGAAAATGAATTCAATCGTCCGACAAGATAATTATCTGATTAAAAGCCGGGGGTGGCGGGAAGGGGAGAAATACGATTGAACGACGCCGAGCTATTATTCGAAACAAATTATTCGGACTCGTTTAATGGATCGACGCCCCGGCGTGCACGATTAATTGCTCCCGCTGTATCAGACGTTGGACACTAACTTTCTCGTCTCCGGGTTTTCTCTTTGTTCCTCGACGCGAGCAGACTGTTGGCCGACAACGAGCTCGAGAAGATCAAAGCGGATGGCCTATTCGAGAAGCTGCCCGAGCTGCAACATTTGGACCTCAGGAGGAATAAAATCTCACGCATCGAGGCGTCCGCCTTCTTCGGCTCGCACAAACTCGCCAACCTGTAAGTTCTTTCTGTATATGCATGCTAAAATATATATATATATTCTAGTAAGCGATATTTATCATAAAATAATCCCAGTCAGATCGAAATTTTCCAAAAATTAAAAAAAGAAGAACGTCCGTACTTTTCATAGGGATCAGCAACGTGTGCGCTCGCATGTTTCATTGAATAGTAGAATGAAACGTCAGGTACCGATTTAAAAATTGCATACACTTTTTCACCAGTAACACAGATCCGACATTTTTCCGCGGAGGTTGCAATAGGATCCCGCGGAATTCGGAATGAAGCACCATGCGCTTAATCAATTATTGCAGCAACGCAAAAGGGAATTTTGTACGATATTCTGTGGATGGATCCGTAAAATCTGGGACAGTCGAAAATGCGTAACGAAAATGCATAATGAAAAATCGCGGAATATAAAATCGGCTGGGATTAACAGCCGTTAAATAAATTCGCACAATTTTAGAACATTCGTTATGACGAAATTTCGATTTTTGAGGTTGCAAAATGGTCGTGCAGCGAACGAATGTCCACGAATATAATTGCGAAATCCGAGTCTAATTTTTCGTTGTTAACATTATACCGGAATTGTTGTTAATGAAATGCGCCCTGCTGAGAAAGTCCGGAATAACATCGGGCGTGTTCACTGCGTCGAGATTACTTGCGTTATTTGTGCCTAACTGGATCGGGACTTTGAAACGAGCTTTAACGAAGCAGAATAGGATTTAATTTTCAAAGGCAATTAACGGGACAATGGGTCGATTAATTAGATAGTCGGTGGGGCGGGATAGCGGCGGTGGTTCGCGCTTGTTTCGGCGCTGACGAGTGCAGGAACTGATCCAGAATATTGCATATCGTCGAGAAGAAAAACAAATTAGAGAGTGATATGCTCTGTCGAAACCGGTGTTCACAGTAAAAAAAGCTCCTTTGACGCTCGTCCAACGCTCCTATTGCCCCTTCGATATCACTGTACAATAAAAATCAACGAAAAGTCAGCCCCGCTATAATTTCACTCTGGTCAATTAACCAACTGTGCTTCGATACAAACGGTCCATATATCAGCTACTTGAATAAACTGCCGTTCTTTTGGTAAATAAAACTCGATTGGCAAATAAAAATGATCGAGACGAACGTGGATGCAATAAAATCCATTAAATCTGTTTACAGAAACAAAAATTAATTTATACAGTTATCGTTGAAATTTCGCGCGATGTACACGGAAACATTAATCATGTTCGATGTTGTACACGCGAGAAAATAAAAACATCGTTTCCCATTAAGAGGAACGCCGATAAATTACAACAGCGAGAGATCGAAGCAGATAAACGCAGTTAATCAATTTCGCGTATTAACAATTTTTATATCTGAATAGAATCCGATGCTGCTAAATGACGCGGACGTATCAACTGATCTAATAGTTCAACGTCAGCCCGAAACGCCGCCGAGCATTCATCTTCTCGCTCCTCGACAATTTTCGATATTCGATTTCGCTGCTGCTGCGATTTATCGAAAATTCGCCGCGCGCCGTACACGTTAATAACGAACGAGCCCGACTTAATCCGCCGCACGTATTTTTTTCCCCTTAGAATTATTCGGCTAGAATTGTTCGAAATAAATTTGGTCGTTCGAGGGATCGCTTTTCACTATGAATCTTTGCATCAGCAATTTCGTTGCTGTACCTATCGCTGTTGTCGAATATAGTTTTCACGGTATGCGTTTGTTACCATTGTCTGAAACAACGACTTCTCCCGCAGACTACTGTCGAAGAACATGCTGAGGGAAGTTCACAACAAGATGTTCACCGGCTTGACGAATCTTAAGACTCTGTGAGTAGAAAGTTTTACGGCCGTTCATAAAACGGTATCACTGGAGTACTATATCCCTCGAACTTCATTTTCCCAGGAACCTCCACGGAAATGCTATTACCTGCGTTATGCAGGGCGCGTTCGATGAACTGACACACATACGCACCATGTAAGTACCCGTTTTAACGATGACCTGACCATTTTATCCGCGGACACGACCAACTCGCATTTTAAACATTTTTACGATGAAAAAATTGGCTTTCCCTCCGGGGTTTATACTCATGAAACGTTACTGACAATTTTAGTTGACGCGCACACGTTAAAAAATACATACGCGGCCATTATTTTTTAAACATTTTTTCATCGTGTCAGTTGCATTGCGAAATAAAAACGTGAAAGCGAGCGAAATTTTTTTCGGCTGTTCAGAGAGGTAGTTGAAAATGGTCTGGCGAATGTTACACACGTCAGCTCCAGTGATTTCTAATCGATCGTTTCCGAATGATACATTTATGCAAACGCTTTTATTCGTAGTATCAAACTGATGACGGAAAAATGATTTTTAGTATGACCGATTTCATTTTTGGCGAATGAAACGTGTCACAGCTGGTATTACAACGTGACAAGATTTTACCACACAATGTAATATTATACCAGCTACAATGTTACAGAGTGAATATTTAATTCCGGTAATATTTCACGGAGACTGCATAGGATGAGCTTGGTTAATATTTATCATCGTGTTAATACACAAGTGCAGTAACTTTCCTAACACGCTCCGGTAAAATATTTCCGGCTTCCGTGCGCATAATTAATGGCAGTTTAATAAATTGCCCCCGCGTTTCCAGCAACATGCAAGGCAATCCTTTGTCGTGTAATTGTCATCTCGCGTGGTTCGCCGGATGGCTGAGGGAACGCGACATGCCTGGTGTGGTCGGCCACTGTCACGATCCGCCGCGATTGAAGGACGCCGTTGTCAAGGGTATTCCTGATCACGAGTTCAAATGCAACAGTGAGTTCATCTTATTAAATCTTTCTTAAACACATTCAGGAAGACTCGTTAGACTGTCGATTTTATCTGTGGAATTTATCGCGTTATCTTTACCTATGACTAGACTGCGGATCTTTATGCGAAATATAAATGTTCTGCATTGATTATGGGATGCAGGAATGAAATAAGCATTTATTTCATCCCTCAATGACTTGGTTGTTACATGGAAAACAACATTACGATATTCTTAAATTTTTCTAATCCCATACTGTTTCATATTTCCCTCAGCCAATTTCTTCGTAAATGCATAAACATCCGCAGTCTTTTACTTATGACTAGACTGCGGATTTTATGCATTTATGACAAAAATGGGCACGTACAATTTAAAGCAGTGGACACGTTAAAAATATATAAGGACATCAATGTACAGTAATCGCTCCTTCGTTGCCCTGAATCGTGGGCACGATCGTTGTCCAGTGCCTACCCACTCCACTGCCTGTCAACGAGAGGATTAGGCCTGCGTGGATCTGGTCGCCAGATGTGTCCCAGGACTGTCTAGAGTCTAGACTCTAGACCCGTACGCAGAACGGAGAACAATAGGAAAGGAATATGGCAAGAACAGAAGGAGTTTTTTAAAGCCAGACAATTGACTGCTTTTGACTGCGAATGCTTTTCTTTGTCATTTAACTAGCCGTTTCAGTAAAGACGCAGTCATAAATCAAAAATAGTGTCCGGGCACGGTCGTTGTCCGCTCAAACCCCCGGCCTTTGGACAACAAAGGAGCTTTTACTGTATTTGTTTCAGCTGAATAAGATAATTAACCCTTTGATTACCCTGGACGAGATATCTCGCGCCCCGATACTTCCCAATAAACTCCTTTGACGAGATATCTCGCGCCCCGATACTTCCCGATAAACGCTTTTGACGAGATATCTCGCGCCCCGATACTTCCCGATAAACGCTTTTGACGAGATATCTCGCGCCCCGATTCTTCCGGAAAACGCTTTTGACGAGATATCTCGCCACCTAGCACCAGTGGTTTGACACATTCTAGACGAAATATTTTCTATTCTATTCAGTCATTTAACCCGAGATAAAGAATTCATTCAATTCTTCCTTTTACAAATCAGAATATAGTTACGTATAGAAAATATTTGTCTATAGTGTGAAAATATAGGTGCTAGGTGGCGAGCTATCTCGTAAAAAGCGTTTATCCGGAAGTGTCGGAGCGCGAGATATCTCGTCAAAAGTGTTTATTGGGAAGTATCGGGGCGCGAGATATCTCGTCCAGGGTAACCAAAGGGTTAAAAGACGAATACAATTTTTATTGGGCTCCTGTGTCCTGCAATCAATGCGAACACTTTTTATTTTGCATAAAGATCCGCAGTCTACTTATGACATTCTACAAATGTGTCTCGGGGTCTCAGATTATCGCGTCCGAACTGTCGCGATGAATACCGTCGTTGCCAGAGGGACTTCCCGAAACGAGAAAAAACCTTTCCTTTGATCTTCCGAATCGATTCCGAGATTAACGATCCGCCGTCCGTTTTGCGAATCGCAGATGACAGCGTCGGTTGCCTGGGAGACGATTACTGTCCACCCCAGTGTAATTGCGCCGGGTCAGTGGTGAGGTGTTCGAGGTCTCAGCTTACGGAGATTCCGCGTGGGATTCCGCCGGAAACCACCGAACTGTATTTGGACGTGAACGACATCAAGACGATCCATCCGGAGCGGTTGAACCACCTGAGGATTCTCACTAGACTGTAAATAAAATACACGTGCCCACTTTACACCCCCGCACGATCCTCTAACCTCGCCCTTCTCCCTCGAGACAGGAACAAACCGTTTCAGACCTTATGTTTCTCTCGGTTTCAGGGACCTGAGCAACAATCAGATCGGAATGCTGTCGAACGACACCTTCAGGAATCTCACCAAGCTGTCTCACCTGTACGTTCGCATTCCTACGCGATTCTCTTAAGGCGTTGTTTCTCCGAGACGAATTTGGTTTGATGTTGGCAAGAGTCAATCTTTTCACATGAAATAATGTATTGCATTTTTATTTAACAGTATCATCAGCTACAACAAACTGCAGTGTGTCCAACGCAACGCCCTTGCTGGTCTGAAAAACTTAAGGATAATGTAAGTTTATACGAAACTATGAATCTGCATAATCGATTTCCTCTTTTAGAAAAGAGTCTTTCGAATCGTTCGACGCCGTCACGTAAAATTCCGATTTCCGCCAGGTCTCTGCACGGGAACGACATATCGGTGATCCCAGAGGGCGCGTTCGACGACCTGCAATCTATAACCCAGCTGTAAGTATCGTGAAACGTTTCCAGTGGAAATGTGGGTTGCCATATGACGCCCCTTACGTTTCCGTCCCTCGCCTAGATGCTGCCTCCGCTATCCCCACTCTTACCACTACCGCTGCCGCGACCGAGTGCTAGCATGAGAGCGGTAGCATGCTACCGACTCGGTCGCGCCAGCGGTAGTGCTAAGAGTGGGGATAGCGGAGGCACCATCTAGGGGAAGGACGGAGACGTAAGGGGCCTGGTGGGGCGTGCATATGGCAACCCTGGTTTCCACACCTGCCATACCTCCTCGGTATCGATAGTTCACCTGGCCGTGTTCTGTTTACAGCGCTCTCGGGGCCAACCCTCTCTACTGCGACTGCAGTATGCGCTGGTTGGCCGAGTGGGTGGTGAAGAAGGATTTCGTTGAAGCAGGTATCGCCAGGTGCAATGAGCCACCCTCGATGCGGAACAAGCTGCTGTTGACGACAGCCGCGATCGAGTTCCAATGCAAAAGTAAGTATTCCCTCGACTAACACCGTGGTCGGGGGCTACTGTGGCCGGCTCGGTTCATGGCAATCGATAGGAAATCGATAGAGGATACCTTGCACTCCGTTCTCCATCATTCGAAGCGAGTTGGCTAGCTTTGTCTGTGATCATTATGCAAAGAAGAATTATCTAATTGAAGAATTATCTAGTCTAATTTGTCTAATTAAAACTATCCAAATAGTCTAAGTTGTCATCATTGGCGATTTCGTATTACTATGAAGAATTGAACAACATCGGCGGCGGTTTAGTATAGTGACAACGCCTGCGGTGGTGGGTGTTAGGCGCGTAGGGTGAGGGGGGAGGAGGGTAATACGAAACCGAAAAAATTATTTTGCGGAAATGAACAGTTACCGAGATATTAGCAAAAAACGATAATTATTTTAAAAAAGGTACCCCTCCGATTTTAATGGCAATTTTGAAAAATACTTCAAATAAAAGTTGTAGGTCTCATCGAAATACACATTTTATGTTCTATTAATTTTTGTCATAAAGACAATAGTTTTTGAGAAAAACGATGTTAATGTGGACGTTTCCGCCCCCCACCACATAATCCTAACGAATTCTGATCTATCATTTTTCTCAGAAACTATTGCTTTTATGACAAAAATCAATAGGACATAAAATGTGTATTTTGATGAGGTCTACAACTTTTATGAGAAGTATTTTTCAAAATTCCCATTATTTACGGAAGTAAATAAGATATGGGCTTTTCGGAAGTGCATCTTAAAATAATAAATAAAATAACTGTGTAATACATAATTACGTAAAAGTAAATGCTTATTTGAGATTTGTGCAATCCAAAGATTTTTACTTCGCTCCTTATAATTATGAACATATCTTGTCCCGCGCGTTAAAGAGCGATCGTGAGGTCGCAAACGTTAAACTTTATATAGTGCTTCTAAAAGATGCAAAAAATAGAAATAACCCACACCTAACCCAGACCTAACCCAGACCTGAACTAGACCTATTTTTATTTTTATTTTCCGATCCATGCGCTGCCAGGGGCGTGCACCCATACGTTAGATCCCGATGCAGTAGCAGTTTTTGCGAATATCTCAGCAACCGTTCATTTCCGCAAAATAATTCTTTCGGTATCGTATTACCCCCTTCCCCCTCGCCATACGCGCCTAACACCCACCACCGCAGGCGTTGTTACTATACTAAACTTGTACCACAACATCTTCGAATGCGTACTTTTCAAATAGAAACTATGAACCGGCCGCAGTGGCTCGTCGACCTCGACTTGCCGCCGCTGCGCGCACATGTTTTTGATTTTCTCACTGGCCCGTGACGCAGTCTGTTTAGTTCATGGTTTTTTGGCCCGTCGTCACAATGGGGTACTAAAATTGCTCATTAATCGTAGACCTTTCTTCCGCGCAGCCAGCCAACAGCCCGCCGAAGTCCTGGCCAAGTGCGACCTGTGCTACACCTCGCCATGCCAGAACGCAGGATTTTGCGAGGCGCTCCCGGACCGGAAGTTCCGCTGCAAGTGCGCGCCAGGATATCATGGGGACCAGTGTGAACATAAAATTGACGCGTGCTATGGAAATCCTTGCAGGAACGCCGGAACTTGCAAAGTACTGGAAGAAGGAAGATTCAGGTACCAATCACGTCTCGACCAGCTAGCGTACAGTGGTGCACGGTTAAATGTACATATATCGGTTCAGAAGCCAGCATTCAATTCTCGCGAGCAGGACATTTGTCTTTTACAAGACTAAAGCGGCCCCTAGACGTTCAATAATATTGTCAATGTGGATAGACAATAATATTGAACACTGTGACGCATTCGTGACGACTAAACGACGCGACGCGGCGATTTTCAAATAGGAGTTTATTATTTAAAATGGTGTCGAATACAGATGTGGCATTTCTTGCAGTTTCTTTGGCTGTGTGCGAAATTAAAAATTGGCCGACGCACCTGACCGCTTCGCGTTCTCAATTAACTTAAAATCTTTATTAAAATTTGTCCTTAAAACGTTAATGCCATTTTGCCTGCACGTGATGCGATATGGTGCAAGATTTCTCGCGTATGCGCGGCGTTTTTTTTTTGCTTTATATATATTTAGTAAAGTAAGAAAATGGGGTACTTTGAGCACCCCTCAGAATTTTAAAAAATTGGTACGTTTTGATTCTGAAAAATGAATGTATGACATGTGTATTTCTGTATATTTTGTAACTCGTAGGACATATCCTGGAGTCTTTTTGTCCAGAACAGATTGTTTCGGTACATTCCTTCCAATATAATTGCCTCAAGGCTCTGCTACTTCGTCATCGTAATATAGATACATTAACTGTTTCGCTCGCGCATGCGCGAGAAATTTTGTACGATATCGCATTATTTTCTAGTGATATTGACGAAATATTGACAATAAACCTCCTAAACGTCAATGCGCGCATCAATATGGCTCCCGTCAATGCGCTTCAATCAAAATTTCTATCAATATGCTTCAATATATTGATCAATGCGTTTGAACCCCTTCTAAACGGCATATTGGCCGTCTAGGGGCCGCTTAACTCGTGAATTGATATAACGGTGAAGAGGAATGGGCTGACTCGTGTAAATTTAACCGTGGACTACTGTATTGGCCAGCTCGTTCGGGTCTGATATACAGTTGCTCGTTCAGTGGTGCCCGTAGTGACTTCCTCTGCGACAGTCTCTCCAAAATCCACATCTTCGTCCTGTCATTCGTCACTCGAAAAATTCCAACCAAACGCATCGAAATTGGAACCTTCGGCCACGAAACTGAATGAACACCTCCAAAAATGATCGAATGAACGTCTCCCAGACCCGTCGCAGAAGATCTCCAGTTTGCATTCACTGTAGAATCCCCCACGCGCGGGGACACAGTAGCTTTGGTCGATTATTGCGTAGACGTGCACGAGTAATGCAATCGAACTCCGTGTAATTGGACACCGAGACTGCGAGAACCGTAGGCGTTGCAATGTAAATCTGTCTTCAAGTGTAAACCGAACTCGATTGGCTATGCGAAAATAATCATTGTAGTTTGACACCGTGATTGCGTGAAGTATAATACCAGACTGTTGCACAGTGAACAGTTATGAGTAGATCATAGATCGTAGCATCAGTAGGTTTGAGTACTTTGAATGGAATTGATCACGGGACCCCTGCACGTGAGGCCCGAAGAGTAGCTGCTACACCTAACCGACTATCGACGAACGATCATCGATTCCAGGTCATCAATATTTCCCACAAAATTTCAATTCTTCGTTTCCTGTCAGTTGCGATTTTCTCGGAATCAGTTGGACTCGACGTTTAACGCGCTAGTCCTATCTCTTCAACGAATCTCGAGTGATTAGGTCCGCTTTCGCATTGCAAGAAAAGCAACTGTTGGGCGCGCAGTGGCCGAGTGGGTAGAGCGCTCGACTGCGGACTCCGTGGTCGCGGGTTCGATCCCCGACGCCGGCACCTCTGGAAATTCCATGTGCTATTTGAAACTGTGGTCTGCCCAAGGTGGTTCGCAACCCACCTTATAAAAACTGTAGGTCCCGTCGCGAAATAACTCCTGAATAGGAGTTCCAAAAGCGACGTGAAATAAGGAAAAAAAAAGCAACTGTTCGTTTCGGCGATGATCGTCGATAGATCGGTTACGTTTGGCGACCTTGACTGGCGGATACACCGCGACCAATGGTCATGGTCAATGTCTCGATTGACGATCAGTCGGTGTGTGACAGTTGCGACTGCGCCCCCGGGTACAAGGGACTTCGATGCGAGAACAACGTCGACGACTGCGAGGACAACAGGTGCGCAAATAACGCAACCTGCGTCGACCTCATCCAGGCCTACCGATGCGACTGCGCCCCAGGATACATGGGCGAGTACTGCGAGGACAAGATACCCTTTTGCACAAAAGGGCACGATCCCTGCGAGAACGGGGGCCGATGCGTCGACCTCGGGACCCACTATAGCTGCGAATGCCCAATCGGCTTCAGCGGCCTTAATTGCTCCACCAACCTGGATGACTGCGATGATCATATGTGCCAGGTACCGGAAATTCGTTCAGAACCATTTTTCGAAAATATTTCCACGGGTTGATAATATTTCTGTTCTTTTTTTTCAGAACGGTGCTACTTGCATCGACGGCATAAACAATTACGTGTGCAAGTGCGCGGCGGAGTACACAGGGAGATACTGCGAAGCAGCACCATCGACAGTCATGCTCTATCCACAGACCAGTCCTTGTGCCCATCATGATTGCCAGCATGGTGCATGCTTCCAGCCAGCTCCCGCATCCGCCGCGGACTATCTTTGCCAGTGCCACCCCGGCTACACCGGTAATTAAACAATTATTCATGTATTCCAAACGCTCAACTTCCTCCGTTCAATCGTGGAACAATGATTCGAATTGACGAGACTATTTTCGCAGGAAAACGATGCGAGTACCTGACGAGTTTGAGCTTCGTGGACAACAGCTCGCTGGTCGAGCTGGAGCCGCTACGCACGAGGCCCGAAGCGAACGTGACCATCGTGTTCACGACCATGCAGGAAAACGGGGTTCTCCTCTACAACGGGCAGAACAGCGACCATATCGCAGTGGAGCTGTTCAATGGCCGTGTACGTGTCTCGTACGACGTGGGCAACTACCCAACATCGACAATGTACAGTTACGAAATGGTGGCCGACGGTAAACCTCACGTGGCCGAGCTTCTCGCGATCAAGAAGAACTTCACGATGAGGGTGGACCGCGGTCCTGCTAGGAGCATCATCAACGAAGGTCCCAAGGAATATCTAAAGCTCACCACGCCGATGTACGTCGCAGGCGTCGCGCCGGAAGTCGCCAGCGTCGCGTTCACCGAATTCCACTTGAGAAACATAACGAGCTTCCAAGGTCAGTCTAATTTCCAATCGTCCTGTGTGCTCCGGAAGGAAGGGATGTATAATAGAGGACGTGTTGTTTCTGCGGTGACAGGCTGCATCTCCGAGATGTGGATCAATCATAAATTAGTGGACTTCAGTAACGCAGCGAAGATGCACCGGGTAACTCCCGGATGCATGTCGAACGAGGAGGAGGCTGACGAGGCGCGAGACATCGTCGAACCGGAAGGCATCATGAGCAACAGCGGCAGCAACGAGGAAGCTCTACCGGAAGACAACATGGCTCACGAACATTCCGGTATGTGTATACACTCATTTTATCGATCGCGGATGTGCATACAGTGGGTGTACAATAGGGTGGTCCTTATTTTTCGACCATGAAATTTTCGGCTCTCCCCTCCTCAATATTGTTCCTTTTCCTGAAAAAATGATATATCCAAAGTTTTAAAACATTCGGACGTCGGGAAGTCGTGCCTCATTAGGTTGGACCTCAACTATACAGGGTGAAATTGTTTTGCGAGATTTTTTTCACGACGACCCCTAAAATTGGGTAAGAAAACATGAAATTTTATAGGAATGGGATATTTCATGTTTTTCGCAACTTCAACGTCAATGAGGCACGTCTTCCCTTGTCCGATCAACTTCATCTTTTGGAATTATTTTCTTACCCAATGGCACAATTATAGGGGGCGTCGTGAAAAAAATTCACCCTGTATAGTTCAGGTCCACCCTAATGAGGCACGACTTCTCGACGTCCGATTGCTCTAAAACTTTGGATATATCATTTTTTCATGAAAGGGAACAATATTTGGAGGGGGGGGAGAAACGAAAATCTCGAAAAAAATTTCACCAGGTATAGCTAAGGACCACCCTAGTGTATGAAGTAATCGTACACTTTTTAAGAACTAATTGCTTTTTTATAATTCTACCAAACGACCTGATTTTTTATAATTTTTTATTTAAGAAAGATTTTCCAAAAATTATAATTTACATGGTTACATGCAAAAATAAAGAAGGGATTTTTTACAACCTTTTTATGTGGGCCCTCAACGAAAATTTAAAATTTATGTTTTGTAGATCTATGTTAGTCATACACATTCTGAACATTTCATCGAAATCGATTAACATACACACGAGCTACAAGCGGTTAAAAATGGTGAAAATCGTAGATTTACAAGACTTTTGATCAATTTATGCTTAAAATCCACAGAATCGTTCATCTTTCCATGCGTGTCGTTTTTTCCTGCATCAACCGATTTCGATGAAATTTTCAGCATGTGTATAACGAACATAGATCTACAAAACACATATTTTAAATTTTCTTTAAGGGCCCAAATAAAAAAGTTTTAAAAATGCCTTTTTTATTTTTGCATGTAACCTTGTAAATTATAATTTCTTGGAAAATCTTTTTGGCATATCATTTCGTAAACCAATGCTTCTAATTGATTACAAAAAATCAGGTCGTTTGGTACAATTATAAAAAAGTTATCAGTTTTTAAAAGGTGTACGAATACTTTCGTGAGCCACTGTACAATACAAAGGGAAACTCTGGTTTTTCCCATTGTTCGCCAGTGTTAGAATTTTCACGAAACAAAAACGAGGATGCACCGAAAAACTCTACTACGTTTAGAAATTGTTTCTCGTGAGAGGAAAGATCGAAGAAATATTAATACTTGATCATGTCGCGATTTTTCTAATTTACCCCTTTCTCAGCGATTCCATATTTAATAGAATTGAATTGAATTGAGTTGTTCAATTTCTGCCGGACGGTTTTAATCAAATGTTAAACTAGATCCTGCGAGGTAACTAGATAATTAAATATTGAAGCAATTAATTAATATAATAAAATAAATAATTAACCTCGCGTTATACATCGCTGACCGATACAGAAGTTAATCAAGTGGCTCGTTACTGTGGTACGAGATTCATTCAAGCGATTTCGATTGCAGACATCGTCATGACACTGCCCGGCTCGATCATTTCCGATCCCTGCGCAGGACACGAGTGCAGGAAGGGCTCGCAATGCGTGCCGTCGCCGAGTGGAAATGGTTACACGTGCCGTTGTCAGACTGGATGGCAAGGACCATACTGCGAGAAAGGTACAACCATCTCATTCATTCACAGATTGGTTTTATAATACATGAGAATATGAATAATAAAATGTTGGAAATCTATAAATTGCAGCACCGACGTGCCGCAAAGAGCATACTAAAGAGTTCTACAGCGAGAATGGATGTCGGAGTAGACGACCGGTGAAGCTTGCCAAGTGTTGGGGCAACTGCGGTAACTCCTGCTGCCTGCCACGGAAAACAAAACGACGCAAGGTGCGGTTACATTCATATTAAATGTAGATTACTGTTGATTAAAATTCTGAGCTGTCGAGTAGATTGCGAATGGTCGGTCTCGCAAATTAGTTTTTACTGTTAGTCTTGAGTTTTCCAGCTGCTTAAAAATCCCCAGATTATCAACGCGTAAAATGTTTCAGGTGCGACTGATCTGCGCGGACGGGATGCGTTACACAAAGGACGTGGACCTGGTGCGCAAGTGCACGTGCACCCGGAAATGCTACTAGCCAGGGCCGAGGGACAGCCACAGGTGTTCCATAAATATTCGTCGAAACGTATCGAGACAGAGAGCGAGAAATCGAGAGGAGTGAGAAAAAGAGAAAAGCGAGAAAAGAGAGCGAGATAGAGAGACCGAGAGGAAGAAACCCCGTATAACCGAGCAAAGTGACCCAATTCGGAACTTTCAACGGTAGACCACGAGTGATGTGCCGAGACTAGATCGTTGAACCGGATGCAACCCGAATGCAAGTGGTCCTCGACGCATCCTCGTGGCCGAAAGCATTGGGCCACGGCCGAAAAAGACCCACGATGGACACACACTCGCAAAAATCCACACTGACACACGTGTACACCTTCAGAAAAAGAACAAACCACGCCGCCCCGCAACATACACTCAACAAAAAGCAAACATACACATACACACACAGACACACGCACACACACACAGCCGGCTCAGTGTGATATATATATTGGAACGTGAAGAAAGAATAATTATTATTAATATAATCGTGCGTATGTGGACTTACTCGGTATTTGGAAACAGTTTCACCGCATACTAGGTATTATTAATCGTGTACGTTTCGCGAGACAGTAAGAAAGAAAGAGAGAAGAGGACACTGATTTTGCTAGCTCGGTGCGAAAACCTTTGGAAACCTCTCCGAATTTTTGGGGACACTGGATGATAATGTGCGGGGATACTCGATTGCGAAATCCTGTGCGAATCGTGACTAGCTTTCTAGAGGACGTTCCCAAATTATCGAGTACAATTTTACCAGCCGGCGCACTTTGTACTGCCACGGGCCGTAGTTGCGATTCGCCGACACGAGAACAGAATACGGAACTAGCGTTCAATTTTACAGGCTACTCAAGCTCATACTCGACGGACACTCGTAATCACTGGTGAAATAAAAGTCCACACGCTCTTCTGTGTTCCTTCAAACTTATCGGAAAAATTTCCTTTTACCGTCTTTCGAGATTTTTCTTGTTCATTGTTGCGACAACGAAAATCGTGTATCGATTCAAGCTCGTATTGCTGTCTAACGCTGGTAGGATTCAACCAAACGATTTCGGAACGTCCTGTACAGAGGAATTCGAATGAATCACATCACTCTTCTTTGAGCGTTCGACGCCGAATGATCCAGCTTGAAGAATCGATCGGAGAAACGCATTAGGAGCCATCATCGGGGTGTAGTTGACGCTTCGCTAGCAAGCCGAGCTTCGAGCGACGTTGTATCGCGGATGCGCGCGAAGAGTTTGCGGCTGTTCGTGTGAACATGTTTGCGACACGTTGCGTTCGAAGGCGAGAGTGAGAGAGAGAGAGAGAGAGAGGTACACTAAATCTGTTTTAACAATCCTAACGTTTAAGGAACGTTCCTTTCTATTTATCGAGCATTGACGTGGTTTCTTTAAACGTTGACGAGACACGTCAAATGACACGTATTTGCGAAAGCGTTTCGTTGCGGCGGTAGACTTCTGATTAATTGGTGATCAGTTAATCCTGGTACGACGATCTGGAGTTGCCGGTGGCACCATGCAATTTTTAGTTGATCTATAATTCAAGGGAGATGAAACTTAACCCTCATCCGTCCCTCATTTCGCGAACTGAATCTGTCCCTCGGTGTCAAATTGACACAGTGATACAAAAAATCGATAAAATAACAAGTTAAACAGTTACTTTTCGATGTTTTTTTCCTTGAAATTGAGGAGTTAACATTTTGCATTTTACGTTTTTGCAGTTATATGTTTCGCATTAAAAAAAATAAAAGTCACCAAATTTCGAACGAATTTACCTACAAATAACAGAACAGTGTAACTTATTTCGGGAAAACTGTGTCAAATTGACACGAGGGACGGATGAGGGTTAATTTAATGAAAATTGAAGCGATCTAACATGAAGTTTAAGTATGTAAAAGCAAGTATGGTTGGTTAGAAATGATTCCGGCTAAGAGGAAGTCTACTGGAAACGATTAGAGCTTGTATTAGAGGAATGCTTCAGCTTCTGTGGAGTCGTTGGATGGAAACGAGGCGTTCTCGATCGAAATTGGCCGATTTTTGAAAGGACTCCCCTCCCAGAGCCTCGAATCTTGTCATTCCACGGCCTAAGAACGTGTTACTGCGAATTGCATGCTGAGAGAAAGAGAAAAGAAAAGAAAAGTTAGGTTCTTACCTGGCGGAGAAACGAATTTGTAAGAGACGGCGGATAGGAGCGCGTAATTATTTTTGTATGAGCACATTATTTATACTAATCGAGCGTCGGCGATGATTTCTGCGATTGTTTTTCATCGGATAGGCATGATCATTCGTTCGGAACTACTTAAGTCCCTCTTCACGTTTCGCGTACCTATTTAGACGTGTACCTACTCTGCGGACATAACTGCGTTTTGCATCTTCCACTGCCAGTATTTAAGTCGTATTTATTCGTCACGATGACCGGAAACGAGAGACCGTTGCTCGGACGACTCGATCGTTAACAATCTTTCAATCACGATCGGGTCCTTCGCACTCGGTGCGAGTTTCACCATTTCTTTGCAAGTCTTTGTTGTTTACTCTCCAGTCTCGTTTCGAGTGCGAACGGTCGAGTCTGCAGCAGAAATACTCAATGTTAACAGTGTTCAGCATTTTCCAACCCTTCGGTACCAGCGGCTATCCGGAAAAGCTCCGATGAAATTGTCCTTCGTCACGAATACACAGAAAAACGGTAAAAGTGATCGCGATGAACGGTAAATGGAGTTTACCGTGTTCGCGCATTTCCGAATTTTGTCGGTGTTTCCAGTTTCCCTCGCATTCGATGATTTCGATGGAAGTTTGTCCAATTGATTCGAAATGAAGGTACATGCTAAACGGATATTTATAGACACGAAAGTATTCGTCGGAATGGTATACAACATATCCAGTTCCGACTTCCGTGCCGTAAGGGGACGAATTTTTCTTATTATACATTTTAGATTACGTTAGGCGACACAGCGGTTCGTATATTTTACGCACGAGAAACTGACACGGTTTTATTTCAACGTTATCCACTCTTGTCGTATTAGCATCATCCTCGATGGTAGGAGATTTTGTATCGAGCGTTCATAATTTCTTTTTATAGAATTCTTTCTAGTATAAATGTTACTTTTATGATATTTGTGTACTCGTTTCGTTTTTAGTTCATTAAGGTAATTCATTATTGTCGAGCAGCCGAATAGGGAAAAGGAACAGACGAATATGAGACGAAAGCATATAAGCGTAAGCACGTCGAATTCGCGTCACTCGTCGTTACTGATTTCTTTCCTTGTATGCCGTAGTGAACATAATAGGTGTACCATAGCGACGTATTTTACGGTTTCATAGTATTAATAGTAACGTAAGTTGCCCACACCGTTGCGTTCCCGAGACATTTCGTTGCTATCGATTCGAGTTTTCAGTTTTTCGCAGCCACGGATCATCGGACACTGTTGCACTATTGTTGAAACACTGTCTACCATTCTCAGAATCGCAAAAATGTAACTGAAGAATAACGTCGAACTTGGAACAATAAAAATCATGGTATCCGGAAGAAGTACCTTCAAAATTCAATGAAAATGAGGATGGTAAGCAGTGCGCCGAGCTGAATATCTGCCAATCAAACGGAGAAAAGCAGGAACAGGTCGAATGCTTTCAGAACTTTGGTATCAACATTTAAGTAAAGGAATTGTTAACTTTTTCAACGGAATTCTTCGTTAAAATGAATTCTAGAATTGTTTGATTCTGCTGTATCGACCGAACTAGCACTGTCTGCTAACGTCATCTACGGCAACCAAGCGATTCACGAAAGGCACGCTGGATAAAGTAGTTTCAAGTCGCTTCGATCCGGCAGTAGAACCGGTTACACAACTCGGATAGATGATTTGAATCAATAAACCAAGACAATGCTGATCCTTACGTAACACGAGAAATTTGTCATCATACTGGAGCCTGTTCTATGGTTGAATTTGTTAATTATACAATTAATGAAAGAACTGCGAAAGTGTACGCTATGAATTTTACTTTAAAAATGGAATACAAAAGTTAAGAATTGAAAATAAAATACCGAATCAATATTATAATTGTGTCCAATATTCATGTCCAACTTAGAATCAAATTTATCGCATCCCTCTATTCGTTGAAATTGTCGTGCGTAGAAAATTTAATTTTGATCAAATCGTTAAGTCGTTTTGTTGAGTTATTTTGGAGTAACTTCTCAGATAAAATGAAAGAGCATTCCTCCATCGTTCTGAATTCAGTCTCCGGTTAGAAGAATGCTTCCTACCAGTTAGCTGAACGAAAATCCAAAGTTCTGGGAGCAGATAGATCTCGTGAGAGCCAAGGACACGGAGATCAGGCGAAAACATCATGGAACCTGTGCGAACGCGGACGGTTGCGCGAAGGAAATTGCGAGGGCCGTGATCATTAATGAATTCCGCATTCGACCAAACATGTACGCGCGAATGATTCTCCTTCTAACGAGACCGACTTGGCGCGCGGGGCGTCTTTTTAAAGCGAGACGAACGGTGAGAACGAGAAGAGAACAGCGGAAAAAAACATAACAAGAGCGTAAGAGATAGAGAGAACGAGAGAAAGAATGATAGTGAGAGAGAATGTGAGTGAGCAAGAGAGATTTTCTACGAAGTTTAACGTCTGTATCGAGGACAATAATGAGGGGGCAGAGAGACGAGGGATTTGGTGAATAATGAAAGAAGAGCGTTCGAGACTTGTGATTGCTCGAAATTCCTACGAGTTATATTTGTACATTTACTTTAACGAGAAACATTTAATATATTTCACGGATCGGTGGACTAATAGCGCATGCGACTGAAGTATACCAGTTTTAAGAGTCTTACGCTTAAAGTATAGCAAATGCTAACCGTTCTCGGACCAGTTTCAACACTGGTTGATCATGTTCCCTTGGGAATGGAGGCTCGGCTTCATTTTCGGGGACCAGCAAAACAGCATTTGTTTCATCACGACTCAACCTACCTAAATAACTGTAAACTGCGTAATAAATATAATTATTATTGTTCCTTCTCGATACCCACGGCGTGGTCATTTCTCACTACCTTCAATTCCTGGCCCGAAAGCGCGCGAGAAACGCGTTCTCACGAGCTGATTGATCAGTGGACTGCGGACATAACATTTCCAAAATAATTATCAATTGTCATGTTAAGACATTTTTTGCGATTTGTCTCTTACCGTGGTCTTCTTTGCGGGATAGAATGGTCGGAATGAAATTTTGCAGTCTGTTGATCAGTTTTCTGGAAAAGACAGGTCTCATGAGTTCTTCGAAATTGTTAATCATCGATGGAAAGAAATTAGTAATCTGTGTACGGTGTCAGAGTTTAGGTTCTCTTTGCGGTATCGCATTGGATTATTGTTCGGTTCGCATTTCTGGTGTGTGATTTTGGAAGATGGACAGGTCGTTTGAACTCTCATAAGTGTAAAGCACACTGTACATTAACCACGAGCAAACGAAGGGAGAAGGAAGGAGGATGAAACACTGCATGATTAGAAATATTATAATTATACAAGCTTAGATACGTCGACCCTAGGTACTAGTGTAAAAACGAAATGTCTATGTTTATATAATGTAATAAATTCTCGGAGTATCGACGTTATTAAATAAATATACGCAAATTTTAAGAATGTGTTCTCGTACTTTCAATTTCTACTTCGTACTTTCAACAACGACGTTCAATAAATACACCGACGATTTTAGGAAAATGTGCTCGTGCGTTCGGAAATTTTTCCCAGCCATTCGAAAGCGTAATCGTTTATGTTAGCCGCAAGTATACTCACTTAGTTCAGCTAGCTGTTAACAGAAGCAGACGACTAATCGTCGACGAACCGCCATATTGAAGGGAACAGTTAGCGCGGGAAAACCAAAGATAACAGGAGAGTGGAGAAACGTGTTTAAACTCCGGAAATCGACTTGCTTGTGCTATCAATTTAATTTGAAATTTAAATTAAAATGTTTTATTTATGGAACAAATTGCACTTATAAGTTTTTCATTTTTACGGCCACAGTTTGCAACAACACAATCTGAAAAAATTCTCTAAATTGCACCTAGGGATCCAAAATATGTCACATTTTTCAGAATTTTAGAATGCATCAGAGACCGGAAAATGGATGGAAAAGCGTAAAATCTAATTTACCCTGTAACTACCCTCGCGTAGAAGCTAGAGGACTCGAATTTTACTCAGAGTGGATTTTCTTGGTCAGCTTTCGAATGGTTCGATGGTCATTGGAAAACCTGTAAGGGTAGTTTTGACCATCATAATCGGCTAGGCTCTTTAACGAAGATAGATGACAATGAATATTATTGTAAATCGCGTGCGGGGGAATAAAGACTAATTTATCGGTGTTTCCCTAATGAATGATATCCGATACACAGTATTTGTATCACCGCCGAAAATTGCTCTTTAATAGTTCACTGAACAATGCTATTATATAAACGCAATTGCATAATGCTGATAACGAGTGATGCTCATTAAGCAGAATTTGTTGACACGTTTAAGTAAAAAATCACACGCCACTGCTAATCGTACCCCGCAGATTATTGATCGTTAATTCCGACACGATATAACGTGCTTAGCGAACGTTTAATAAATGACGCGCGATCATTGCACGTTAATTACCGCTAAAACGTTTGACCTACATGCCGTTTGCATTTCATTTAGCGCGGACGCGTCAACTTCTTGTTTAGCTCGGGGTGTCGAAATTGTTTAACAATTACCGCGCCTAATTAGGCGTGTTTAACGATCGCTGTAAAAGCACGCGTGTCAAGTTCTGTTTTATACGTTCACGATATTATATACGTAGCTGTTTCTGTTCGAGCTGGAACGACACGATGCATTCGTTAGTGAATGTACTTTTAAATAGACGCTTCGTGGGCACAAGCAATTAACGAAAGCGAATTTTCAAAATAAACTCGACGTAGAAACAGCAGAATCACCGGCAAAATTCACTGCCAAGATAACAAACTTTGCAAGCCTCGGATGACTCCACCCGATGATTAAATTCGTCGGGAACTGAAAAGTCTAATCTTCAAAATTTTGCAATAAGTCATGAACCCGTTTAATTGAAAAAGAATAAATTGTTCAACGCCTAAATTCCGGAGGAATTACCACAGAAACTGATTTCACTGTCCAACACCAAATTTGTTCCCAATATACTGTTGGGTCCTTCTTATACAGGGTGTCCCAAAATTACCTTAGTTTAATGAAATGGGAGGTTCCCGAGATCATTTGAAGCGACATTTTCCTTTGCAAAAATGTTATCCGCGGCTTTGTTTAGGAGTTATTAACGAAAAACACGGACCAATGAGAGCGCGATCTAGGCGCGAGTTGGCACAGTCGGCCCGGCGCGCCAACTGTTTATTGGCCGACTGTGCCAACTCGCGTCTAGGTCGCGCTCTCATTGGTCCGTGTTTTTCGTTAATAACTCCTAAACAAAGCCGCGGATAACATTTTTGCAAAGGAAAATGTCGCTTGAAATGATCTCGGGAACCTCCCATTTCATTAAACTAAGGTAATTTTGGGACACCCTGTAGAGTTTTTTGCGCTGATTCCGAATCTGACCTTAATTTTTTTCCTATACTCTAAACTGTGCGTATAGGAAAAAAATTAAGGTCAGATTCGGAATCAGCGCAAAAAACTCTATAAGAAGGACCCAACAGTATATTAGGAACATAAGAAAAGTTGAAATTTGTTGGACAGTGTTTTCAGGATCGTGTCGTCGCGTGAAACTCGAATCTCGGTGGAATTTCCGGGCAATCTGATACGGTGGAAGTGTTTTTCCTCTAATTCAGCCAATTCCTCAAGTCCGCGAGGCGGGTCGAATTAAAACAATGGACACCGTGGATAATCGGCGATCAACGAAAATTGTTGGTGTCCAATTGTCCGCGGTCTCTCGCGAAGGAACTCGCGAGTTAAGCGGACACTTCCGAGACACCTTTACAGAACTAGACCTCGTGATAGTACCCTCAATTGATACGCGGTTGGCTGCGTGGGTGGAGGAAAAGCCCTCTGCCAGCAACGGCGGCTCGTAGAATGAGTTAATGTGTCAGTCGTAAGCGCGATCCCGACGCGACGCGCGCCTCATGACAACGGTGACTCAGTATCACCGTAGTTCAGGCCTTCTTCTTTTTCTCGTTTAAACAATATCGTGTCGACCACCGATCCGAAACTTCGACTAATCAAATTCCACCGAACAACAACGTTCGCGACGAACATTAAAAGCACATCTTATTCTTAACTGTGTGTTTAGTTGATTGATTAACTCTGTGTTCCAATAGATTTGTTCATTTTTCGGGCTGAGAAAAGATTGTTCAATCGTTGTTCTGTGTGAATATTTTTTGTGGACCTTTGTATCTGTGTTTGAATGGTTCCAGTGAACGAAATTGATTTTTTCCGGTACTAAAACGTAAATCAGTGTGTAAGTAAACGAAGATAATTTTGTACACTGTAGAAACCGAAGATCTCCGAGCATTTTGAAGTTCAATGATGTGCATTGCGCTTGTTTCGGCAACAAGTGTCGCCGACTTCCGGTGACGATTTATGGCCGCCTCCCGAAACTGTAAGTAACTACATTTTGATTAATCCGGCCTGTAAATGTCGGTAACGTATTTGATAAAATTGTGGAAAAGTATTTGTAATAAAGTGAAAGCATAAAATGTAATGAAATACGCAGCATAACCTGTTTAATGGGTTTGTTACAATACTCTGACGTTTTTGTTAGTTCGTAAGAGAGATAGTCACGATGTAGTAAATCGGTAAAACTGCAATAATTAAACTGAATATTTATACATGAAGTTGCTTTATTTTTAGAAGTGAAAGAGGTCTTGCCCTGGCGTGCAACAAGTATGGGGGAGAATGTTAGTGGCGCAAGGTTAAACAGAGTAATTTGCAACTGAGTATAATGAGTTTGCCTTTTTACAACAGAATTATAGAAGATCGTGAAATGAAATAAAAATTATGTGGATTCGCTTAGCAGTTCTGTTTAAACTGTTTTCATATGACATTAATCGTGCAATATAAGTTGAATACATAATTTTTGTGAAATCCAAGATTCTTGGATGTTTGTATTACATTTCGTTGTCCAGAAAAGGTGAAGAAGATCTGGCGAACATTTTTAATGCATGACGCACTCGGATGGCTCCGTGCACGGCAATTATTAACCGCATCAATTAGAAACTCGCCCTTAAAGAATCAATTCCGTTAATGGAATAAACCGGTCATTGAAGCTATGAAAAATCATCCGCTGCAAGCGTGATTTTTTTATAGGTTCAATATCCTCCGCAGTTCATCCATTGGCAAATTTTTTCACATCTAGAATGCAATGTAATTTACGCGGCCCATCGAGACAAGTTTCATTCGTAAAAGTTCATCAAACAAGCTTCATTCATCGATGAAATTGTGTGCAACTCCTGTGAAAGTGAGGAGCAAGGATTTCATCGTATGATTCACTAATTCATCTATTCGTTTAACATGCATATCCATCGTTCAGGTTGTAGGAGGCAAACTTCCTCTGTGGAGATTGTAAAGCGTCTCCCTTGAAGGGATAAGATCGATGTAGGCGCCCTACGTGATTTCCGGTCATGCGGCAATCTCTCTTCTGAAGATAAAACTCTCGCGCAGGGAGAAAGGCTATGAGTAACGGATTACTTTTCACTCGGGGAATCAAGATTCAAACGGTGTCCCCGGTTCTGGTAGCTGATGCTGTCCCTCCGTGACCTGGATAATGCATTTTCTTCTGTCCCTAATAATATACCACCCTTTTCAAATCGTCTAGAACCGTAGACAACAACTTTTCACCAGAAAGATCCACCACGTTGATTCTGCACAGCTCCTTTAATGCTTTTCTTCTGAAAGAAATTCTGCACTGTTTCATGTTATTCCATTACTCTACATCTGTATACTGATTTATGATAATGATATGACGTACAGTTCGATCGCTCATTAGATAAATGAGGGACCAGGTTTTCTCCTGTTCCCGTTCCTCTTTAAACGCCAGCTGCTACAATGACCCAGTCGCCTGGTTTGCTCGATATATCGATTTTCCGAGGACAACAGAAGGAGCGCCCATGGCGCGAGCTCCCGCTTCAAAATAAGGAACAAGTCTGCTGCGACTCCAGATAAAAATCATTTGAAATCTCTATATGATTTTCTGAAGCATCATGTTTATTTTATTGTTTAAATCTTTTCTGCTCTACGAACAAGCACTGTTTTCTGAGCTAACGATGGACAGTAGAAATGATGTGTGCCCTCCACTCGAATATTTTTAAAATAATTTTTTGTTCCAGGGTCACGAATAAATATGGAAATGAGGCTGCATGGAAAGGAAATGGGTGAAAGTAAGAATTGAAGGGGTTGCGCGAGAAAGCGTCGGTGGTGGCGGGATCGCAATGATAGTCAATAAACCGTGATGAGTAAGAGAGTAGCAGCAGAGTCGGAGTGGTACTAATAAATTAGTGTCTAGTTGCTATAAAGCAGCGGCAACAGTTGCATCGACAGTCACAGGAGACACTACACCGATAGGAGAGGAACGAAACGTATGGGACGAGACCGAAGGTGGAGATGATGGGGACGTTGATGGACAGTGATCAACATTCGATGCCCTTGAAATTGAAGAAAGTATGATTCCCACTTATTGTTAGAAGCGTTTTACCAATCATAGCGTTTAACCCCTCGAATCATATACTTTTCTCGTTACACAATTTCCTGCCCCGTTGAAAACAACGGTTTAGCCGCTTGGGACACCCGGTAGACTCAACTTACTACACAAACGCGTTTATACTTTTCGAAGTTTTCTAAGTAAAAATAATAATACGTCCCAGCTTCCTACGCCCTCTTGTTTACGTGGATGCACCGATGCACTTACGAGGTGCAATTGCACTTTACTCTTTAACCCCTTGCACTACGAATTCATTTACAGTGTCAATAATTAGAGCTTTTTCGTAATTTCCTAAAACAGGAAAAACTTCATATCCATTGTATGCCTATATGTTTTGCAATAGTTGTACATTAACAAAACCGAAGTAGACTTTTATTTCGGTTTGGAGGAAATTAATAACTAGATTGCGTAGCTTTATGCAAAATAAAAATTGTCTGCATCGTTTGCAAGAAATAAAAACCAAATGTTAATTCTTCCCTTAATGATTTTAATAGAGGAGAAATTATATGTTGGCATTTTCAATGTTTTAAATTTTCCAACAATTTTCGATTTCATCTACTCCATTTAGCTACAAACACATAAAGACCCGCAGTCTATTGATAACATACATATTTATTCGACTCTGTTCAGAATCTTCATCACGAGTCTGACGCGACATTGTAAGGCAAAGGGTTAATGCAGCCGAATCTTTTTGTTACTGTAGGGGAAGGGGTTACAGAAAATTTGAGTGTGTTGGCTGGTTGGTTCCCAGTGATTCGAATGATCTCGAGCCGGTCACGAGGATGACGAAGGTGGCGGCTTAAGGGGTCGTCGAGGACGGAGGAGAGAAGGTGGCGAAGAGGAGAACAAGGAGGAGAGCAGACGCTGATCGCGCGTGTCGTCCGTGTGGGATCCGATCCATCGTTGTCTATTCAGTCGCGTGTGTGTGCAACGGTCCTGTACGTGTGCCAGCGCGAAAGAAGACAATTGACTCGCAGCCTAGCCGCCGCCGTGCTTGCCGGGGGCCTTCTGACGTCACATCCTGTCCTCTGGCTAGTCGCGATCTCGTTTGGACCACGGCACATCAAGGTACGCAGATTCGTGCGTCCTCAATGTTTGGACGCAGATACGCCCGCTATCGCGTCTGATCTCGCCGCCTCTTCTCGGATCTCGACTTTTCTATTCTTTTTTTCCTCCACCGCGTTCTGGATCTCGATCGCTCTTCCTCCGAAGAGAATTTCCTCTCGCTTCCTGGGAGGGAGGACACCCGTGAGAATCGCGACGCTGATTTCCCAGCTTCGAAGAAATGATTGACACTTCGGGAATTGAGTTATGATACGCGTTGGGACCAGTGGTGCTTGGAATCGGTGACGAGAGCGAGCGTGATTGTGAAAATGGTTTTCTTGACTGGTTCGAGATGGTCCGAACAGCTTTCACGGCGGGAAATTGATCATGAAGATGATTATTCTATCATGTATCAATGGGGAAAATAGTATTCTTGATTTAACAGTTCTCTGAATCTCGATCGACAATTGTTTAAACTACAATTAATGTTATCGGCGCACTGGTTCGATCAATTGGAAAATAAGCAAATTTGCAAAAATATCACATGAAATTTTATTCAACGTTTCGGTCTCAATTTAGACCATTCTCAAGAATAGAAAATTTCAGTATTGCGTCTGCAAGAATTAATCAAAGACATTTTTAAATGGTTAGGCAAACATGTTTTCACACAAGCAGAAAGTAAAAAAAAAGGGGGGGGGTTTGAACTCAAAAAGTGTGTAAAGAAGTATTCTTGATTTACTTGGCGATTTCCGAGGGTTTGATGATGATCGAGATGACGAGAGGATTTTATTTTACTATTAGTGTAAAGAAGACATCTCTGCGTTTTCAGCGAAGCTACAGCAATGGCGGACAACATCAAACGGATCCTCGGGGTCCTCGTTTGGGCAATCGTGTTCACAACGATCCTGGCAGACCTGATGGACTCGTCGGAGAGCGACCAGTCCGACGAAATGGACGGGTTCACAACGACGAAGAGGACGTTCCCGGACAGGTGTCTCGTGAAAACTGAACAGGGACCTTGCAGGCAGTACGTACACAAGTGGTCGTTCAACAAGACTGAAGGGAAATGCAGGATGTTCCCTTACGGCGGCTGTATGGGAAACGAGAACCGTTTCAACTCCGAAGCCGAGTGCCTTCATTATTGCGTGCGTGGTCCCGAACGTAAGCGTTTCACTTGAATCTTCAATCGACGATCCTTTCGTTGGCAAACGTTTCGGCGATAAGCGAGAAGCAGCGAAATATTGCTTTATTTTTCTTTAAATTATTTGATCTCCTCGGGGTTACAAATCCATTTGCTCACTCTCCCTCTTCCGATATCGGTAACGCCGATTTCAACGGGACCTACAGTTCTATTAAGGTGGGTTCCGAACAGAGGTGGGCATTATTTGGCGGAAAAAATATTTAAAATACTATTTAATAGTTTGGATTTTATTTTGCTTAAAGGAAATAGTATTTTATTTGAACAATCTGAACCTCGAAATAATATATTTCTATTTGAACAACTGAACCTCGAAATAAAATACTTCTATTTATTTGAACAATCTGAACCTCAAAATAAAATATTTCTATTTTAACAATTTCATCCACAAAATAAAATATTTCTATTTTAATAATCTGAAATACAAAATATGATATTTTATTTTTTGCGTCGTTATACCTAATACATTCAGAAATCGCATTACTTATTTAATATTTCTTATTTTAGCAATAATTTAAAGAAGAAATGGTACTTTTTATAAGAAACAATATCATTTGCCACACTTTCGTTTTATTTTTTTGTTTGACTGCTGCTATTACTGCGTATATCCACTTCAGTTTACAGCATGTCCTTACTGAGGTTTGTTGATAAACATACAGTGTATCTTATCACCAGGAGACTATTTATACTCAGAAATCTTTTTTTTATTAAGCTTACCCAGGCCCCGAAATGGGGACTCAGAAATCTATTGAGTGCGAATCATTATTTTGAGCAATAATATTTAAAATTGAAATTGAAAATAAAGACGAACTCCAAATATTTTCAATATTCTTAAAATAAAATACAATACTATTTTCAAAAATTACTGCATCAAATAAAATATTTTATTTTCAAAGTTGTACAGACACTGTAAAATAAATTGGATTATTTACTATCTACTATTTCAAATACTATTTTCCCCAGCTCTGGTTCTGAACCACCTTGGGCACCACAGTGTTCTCAGGTATCGCATGAAAAATCTTTTCCAATGAGAAAATATGCGAAAATTCCTTAATTTATCAACATTTGGAAACTGTAGCATTATCGGGGATTAGGTTGATAAATCGAGCTTGGTAAGGGACGGAGAATGATGTGTTCTTTCAGATACCCTGCCACCATACTTGGTCACAAAGGGCAGCGTCTTTGTGACCAGCACTACGACGACTACAAGCACACTGCCCTCTACCACCGCCATTATTCCGCGACCGACGTTTTCACCACCCGCGCCAACCAGACCACCTGTACCGAGGTACAACAGGGGAAAGGTAATCTCGCTGAATTTGCATGTAGAACGGACTTTTCACAATCCCACGAGCCTGGAGGAAGTGAACGGTTCGTAAGATTAGATTCCGGGTTGTTGCCCTTTCGCAAAGCGAACACACCGATAAACATAAAAATGCCAGCCCCCGATAGAAAGAACACAAACTAACGAATCGTGAAAGTCTCGCGAGAAAAAGACTGCTTTTAATCGGGCTGATGGAGAATCGTGTTTATAGGAGCTGAGCTTCATGGAGTCGGGATACGAAAAGACCTTCATGTTCGCACAAAGTAACACGTTCATCCAGCTGGACGGGCCCGGCATCAAACTGTTCCAATTACGGTGAGAGCCTAGAGCAAACATCTCGAGTCAACAACGTGTGCCGCGTTAAACGTCCTCTCGTTTGTCGAGCCATTTTCGTCTCGATTTCCAGGCTGTGCCGCGAGATATCGTTCAAGTTTCGCACGAAACTACCCCACGGCCTTTTAGTCTACCACAGCGTTAAGGATCGGCCGGAAAGCTTGGATCCTTACGCATTGTACGTGATCGTGGAGAAGGGCCAGTTGAAAGTTGTTCATGTGTTTGGGAAGAGATCGACGAGCTTGACGGTCGGCGAAGGGTTGAACAGGGACGAATGGCATAGCGTTCTCGTGAGGATCGATGTACACGGAGCGAAACTGATCGCTAGAGTTGACGACAAACAGGAGGAGACCACGCTCAAGGTTCTGGAGCACGTGGTCAATTATGGCGTCTCGGAAGAGCTGGCTTCCGTCGTTCTGATTGGAGGTAGGGGAATGATTCTTTCTTCTGGTCAGCCCCCAGTTTGCATCCTCTTTTGTTTCGCGAGATTGTGTTTTATTCGTAGTCTCGTGTTTTATAGAAATTACGGGGGTAGGATACCTACGAATCTAACTAGAAAGGAACTAGAATCTTACTAGATTTTGGGTCGAAAACTAGTAAGATTTTAGTTCCTTTCTTGACACAATCGAGATTACTAGATGTTGGGTTTAAAAAATGGGTTTGCGGGCCGACGTTTTTTGTCCTTATTTTAGCAGATTTTGGGCTGGGTGTGGGCCCATTGTAAAGAGGAAGGTTCAATGCGGAGCGCTCTGGTTATTACAGCAGTCAAAAAAGTCTTTGGTGGCAGAAAAATACATTGGAATCCGCGGGTATTTTTTCTCGATTTTTCCTCTACTTGGCCCATCATATTATTAGATATAAACATAATCTCGTTAGCATGATGACCACAGCGCTCCGTATTGATCCTTCCTCTTTAGAATGAGCCATCACCCAGCCCAAAATCTGCTGAAATAAGGACAAAAAACATCGGCCCGCAAACCCATTTCTTCGACCCAAAATCTAGTAAGATTCTAGTTCCTTCTAGTTAGATTTCTAGGTACCCTACCGCCTTAATAATGCAAACTGAGGGTGCTTCGCCAGGTTTACGTCTTTGGAAGTAGATTGAACTGGATGATTTGAATTGTTTCGTCAGGATTGAGTTCCGAGGAGCGACTACACGGCGTGAAATACATAATCGAGTCCTTTGTCGGCTGTATAAGGGACATGGTCCTCAGTTCTGGCAAATCGGCGAGCGATTTGTTGCCGATTCAGCCACTGATTGCAACGAAACATGAAAACGTGCAAGAGGGTTGCATAGACATGTGAGGCACACGATCAATCAACTTGTTTACAGTATTTATTTGCTGGCTACATTTCAGAGCTCAAGGACATAATTATGCATTTTAGGTGTAGGACAAGAGAGAATCTCTGTTTCATCTCTATCCAGTGTGTGAATCACTACAACAGTTTGACTTGTGACTGCTTCGGGACCAAGTACGAGGGAGAACGTTGCGATGTGTACAGTATGTGATTTTATAATAATTATTATTATTACGATTTTAAGATAATTCATTGGATTTCTCCAGCGGCGACCATTTTAACGCTCAGAGGATCTTCGTATGTCTCGTTTCGGGTGTACGATTGGAAGGACAGGGTGCATTCGTCTGTGAACAGAATTAGTCTTGCGTTCAAGGTACCTGTTTACATAAATAACCAAGTTCAAATTAATCCTTTCTCCGATTAACGGTTTACTTTATGCAGACAAAATGGGACGATTCAGCATTGTTTTACGCATCCGGCGAGATCGACGGGACTCCTCACTATGTTGCTGCCTCGATCATGAACGGATCCGTGCACGTCGAGTTGGACTTCGGACACAATTCGAAGATTGCCACAGTGCTCGGCGATTATATCACTGCTAACCACTGGAACAATTTAACCATATTTCACAATGGATCTCTGGTTTTCGTCAGCCTGGACGACGAGACCAAAGTGCTCGAAGTCCCTGGGGAAAATTACAACATGATCATCGACCCGGAAATCTACATTGGCGGCGGGCCCGAATTGCACAAGAAAAAGGGTCTCCTCTCGCACAACAATTTCGCAGGTATGGAAATTTAAAATGAATTCTATGAATTTATGAACACTATTGTCACATTGTTTGCACGATATAAAAGAAACATTTTCAATCGTTCCCAGGTTCGCTGAAATACGTGTTCTTCAACGACAAGTCGATTATTTATGAATTGAAACGATCGAACCCAATGGTGCACTACATCGGTGTCTTGGAACCAGAGTACTACGAAGCCGACGTCGATGTAATTCCAATAACGTACCCATTCGCTGACAGCCATATTTGGTGGCCCATAGAGCGAACCGATTCTCTAAAATTGAATTTCGATTTCAAAAGCTCGAAACCGATAGCTGTGGTCGCGTCAGGGAACGTTAAGAGCAACGGGGATCTCGGATACTGGGAGGTGAGAATTTTCTTTTTCACATTTGAAGAACAAACGATTCGATTGAACAGTATAAATATTTGATATCGGCACAGCTTCGATTGGTGAACGACGAGATTCGTTTTAATCTGATCCCTGCGACCACCGAGAACATCACGGTCACCACTGCAGTCAAGTTTCCACCGTACAACACATCCTGGCACGCTGTCGAGCTCAACTATACCAAAGGAGAACTTACTATCTTGGTGGACTACAGGAACAAGCAAAGCAAACTGTTCTCCATGACCTTTGAACTCGGTGATAAAGTTATTATCGGAAGTGGAAAGGGCAATGCAGGTAATTATAAATACAGGGTGTCCCAAAATTCCATCGACAGCCGGAAATGGGAGGTTCCTGAGATCATTTGGAGCAACATTTTCCTTTGCAAAAATGTTATCCGCGCCTTTGTTTAGGAGTTATTGACGAAAAACACGGACCAATCAGAGCGCGACCTTGACGCGAGTTGGCACAGTCGGCCAATAGACAGTTGGCGCGCCGGGCCGACTTTTCCAACTCGCGTCTAGGTCGCGCTCTGATTGGTCCGTGTTTGTTCGTTAATAACTTCTAAACAAAGCCGCGGATAACATTTTTGCAAAGGAAAATGTTGCTTCAAATGATCTCAGGAACCTCCCATTTCCGGCTGTTGAAGGAATTTTGGGACACCCTGTAGAAAGGGAATATTTTAATATAAAATCAACATTTATTGCACTATGAATTCATTTATATATATACCCTAGAGTTAAACTAGTTATTATCCATTTTAAGATTTAATAAAATCATAATTACCTATAAATATACATACAAATATAAAAACATATAAATCTATTTATATATAAAATATTTATTAATAAATAGAATTATAAATAAAAGAGAAAGGCTAATATTCGTTTCTGCTGGAATCAGGATTGGTGGGGTGCATGAGAGAAATTCGAATAAACGACGAAAGGATCGAGCCCAGATACGTGGTCAACACGAAAAGAGTGATCGGCGAGGTAGCATTGGATAACTGTCAGTTCGTGGACCCTTGTACCAGACCGAACACCTGCGAGCATGGCGGAAAATGTTCCGTAAAAGAGGACAGAATCACCTGTGACTGCTCCGACACAGGTTACATCGGTAAAAATTGTCATTTCGGTAAGCAGAATCCCGAAACTTCAATACTCTTCTAAAATACTTGTAGAAACTTCATCTACAATTAATATAAACGTATTGGCATTAATTTCAGCACAATACAGAAAGACTTGCGAAGAACTGGCTCTGTTGGGCTTTACGCAAGACGACGTCTACAAAATCGACATTGACGGGAACGGCAGATTTCCACCTGCTCTTGTGAAATGCGAATTTCAATCTATCGAAGATTCGACGAAGACTATCGTCGAGCATAATCTACCTTCGCAGGTGGACGTGAGGTCCATCGCTGAAGACGATTTTTCCTTTAATATCAAATATAGAGAGTTTACCGGGGAGATGTTGCAGGAGTTGATCTCTCATTCGTTGTACTGCAGTCAGTATGTTAAGTATGATTGCTATAAGGCGCCACTAGAGCTGCATAGTGCTACGTGGTTCTTGAGCTCGAAAGGAACCACTGTGGACTACATAGGAAACGTGAATAGAGGATCCTGTCCATGCGGAAGTGAGTGCATTCCTCTTTTAAACAATACAATAATGTAGGATTTCAGGAAAAATGGGGGTACCGCCGCCAGCGGGATCCGAACTCGGGCCCCACTGGTCAGTGGCGGCTCTAGTCAAGTGGAGGCCCCAAGCGGTAAAAATTTTGGGGCCCTCAAACTCAAGTTAGAAATAGAAGTTGCAAGAAAACTCTCATAAATTTATTAACAAAAAAGAAAAGTAATGAAAAATATCATATCGTTACTCATTAAATAAAATTTAAAAATTTAAAATTCGGGGCCCTATGGTATCCCGGGGCCCCACGCGGCCGCTTAGTCCGCTTACCGTTAGATCCGCCACTGCCACTGGTGGTAGCCGATCGACTAACGCGCTCACCCACGGAACCCTCCCATTTTTCCCAATCTCCATACAATATATTTTGATCTGGGGGGTCCTGCTCCCCACAATAAATTAATGAATATTTTGTTGATTCAGTGAACAGGACCTGCGTCGACCAGAACCTGAGTTGCAACTGCGACGTCTTCGCCGCTAATGTGGGGAAATGGCTCTCCGACGAAGGTTACTATGAAACTCCGGACTCTCTAGGTATCACAGAGATGATCTTCCTTCAGCAAAGAGACCTTGAAGAGGATGCCCAAGGTCGCATTACCTTGGGCCCACTGGAATGCGTCGAAACGAGTGAGCGAACCAAAAAGAGAACCAATCGTTGCATCAATTTATTCTACAGTTTAATCAAAATTCACTCTCTATTCCAGATACTCAGAAATACGTAGTCACCTTCACAACCTCGCAATCTTACATCGAAGTGCCAGGCTGGCGAAAGGGAGACATAGCCTTCAGCTTCAGGACAACCGGAGAAAAAGCAATTCTACTGTACCAGCCTCCTATCAGGAGCAACTATCCGTCCTTCATGGTAGCTCTAACTTCAGACTACCAGCTAACTTTCAATTTCACCCTGAACACTGGAACGATCAGTGAGTTGGAGGTGACCAGCAGACGAAAACTGAACAACGGCGAGTGGCAGAAGATCTGGATCGATTACAATGATTATCACGTCAGGTTCATGATCAACACCGACTTCCAGATGGTTGATCTTCTGCCCGAGGAGGAGTTCGGGCCCTTCGAGGGATCTATGTTCATCGGCGGTGCCACTGCGTGAGTATTTCTCACCAGTTCGTTTGTACCCTTGTGCAGTCAACCAATCTGTGTATAGATTACACTGTCCAACAAATTTCAACTTTTTTTATGTTCCCAATATACTGTTGGGTCCTTCTTGTAGAGTTTTCTGCGCTGATTCCGAATCTGTCCTTAATTTTTCTCCTACGCGCACAGTTTTTGAGGAACATGGCTTTGAAAAAAAAACATATTTTTCGACTTTAAACAAATATTGTGATGTTATTATAAAAGATATTGAATTGTTCTTTCCAGCAAAACATTCTGTAGACTTTCCCGAATCCCCAGTGATATACAGGGTGTCCCAAAATTCCTTCAACAGCCGGAAATGAGAGGTTCCTGACGTCATTTGAAGCAATATTTTCCTTTGCAGAAATGTTATCCGCGGCTTTGTTTATGAGTTATTAACGAAAAACACGGACCAATCAGAGCGCGACCTAAACGCGAGTTGGCACAGTCAGCCAATAGACACTTGGCGCGCCGTGCCGCGCCGACTAGACTGTGTCAACTCGCGTCTAGGTCGCGCTCTGATTGGTCCGTGTTTTTCGTTGATAACTCCTAAACAAAGCCGCGGATAACATTTTTGCAAAGGAAAATGTTGCTTCAAATGATCTTAGGAACCTCCGATTTCCAGCTGTTAAAGGAATTTTGGGACACCCTGTATAATATTAATACATTATGATTGTTTAAACATGTTTAAAGACATAAATGTTGTAAATCTTCTGCTGTAAAGAACAATTCAATATCTTTTATAATAACATCACAATATTTGTTTAAAGTTGAAAAATATGTTTTTTTTCAAAGCCATGTTCCTCAAAAACTGTGCGTACAGGAGAAAAATTAAGGCCAGATTCGGAATCAGCGCAAAAAACTCTATAAGAAGGACCCAACATTATATTGGGAAAAAATTTGGTGTTGGACAGTGTTATTTAAAACCTTTCTGTATGTAACATGTGTTGCACAAATTCTCATTATGAGACTACTAATTAATAATATGTATTAGCGGGTAAAGAATGGACATTCAGGGAAATATTGTAATATTTTTTAGCGGAACATTAACAAATTGTTGAATGAAATACAGTAAACGGGTTGACTACACAAGAGTAAAAATTATTTTCTACGAGAAACGTTGTATGATTTTCTGAACGTGGTGATGCTTTCGTAGAGAACACCTGAGGACTTCATCAGTTCGGCAAGGTTTAATCGGCTGCTTCCGTGGTCTGGTCGTGAACGGCGAGATCCTGGACATCCACAGCTACATGTCCGTCCATCTGTCAGAGATTATAAAGGACTGCAAGCCCTCCTGTCAGCCGAACAAGTGTCAGAACGGCGCCAGGTGCGTCGAACTTTGGAGCAACTTCGAGTGCGTTTGCGAGAACAGATGGGCTCACCTCGGCACCTACTGCGAGAGGAGTAAGCTTCAGTAATTACCACTCTCTACGGCTGAACGATGTACCATCGTAAATAATCTTGTTCGTTAATAACCAGACATAAACGAGAAAGCCCTCACTTTCACGTCGCAAGCAGCTTTCTTGAAGAAGAATTACTTTGGCATGGACGAGGAGAACGAAGAGTCGTTGCAGCTGAAAAGTATACTGCTGCAGAATGTCCTGATCAATTTGAGAACTTATGACACCCATTCGTTGATCCTCTACGCTAATGATCACTTGAACAATTTCGCTCATTTGTACATATCGAACGAGTCGATCGTGTATTTGTTCAACTCTGGGAATGAGATCAAAAATATCACTGTGGAATATCCAGGTGAATTAACATTAGATTCGCAGTCTACTTATCAGTGAAGAATTTTGGATCTACATTTGAGGATGAACAATTTTCAGGAGCAAACACAGGGATCTCGGTGCAGGTAGCCATAATCCGAAACGACAAGTCGACGACGCTGCACGTGAACGAACACAACGTTACCCTAAACGCAACTCCGGTGCTTCTGCAGACCTACTCGAACAAACCATGGATCAATCCTGAAAAAGAGGTCCTGGCACCTCAAAGACCGCCAGCATCGCCCACCAACTACTTCCAGGTGAGATATCAGTCAGTTGACTCGAATCGAATGTACGCAATGATCAAGGATCTTACACAGGTGAATCTAGGAGGCTTCGACCCGGACGATTTGCTGAGAGTGGGCAAGGAGGGAGCCCTAATCAAAGGCTACGTGGGCTGCCTACGTGGGCTAATGATCGGGGAGTACCTGGTCGACCTGCCTAATCTCGCCAACGAAGCGAACCAAGAACGCAGCAAGGAAGTGCTGTCCAACTGTCAGATGAAGTGCGATGCTGTGCCTTGCAAGAATTTGGGAATTTGCACGGAGGATTTCGGCAGGCAGGAGTCCTCTTGCAATTGCGAGCTCACGTCGTATTTTGGGGAGCACTGTGCTGATGGTAATTGTTCTTAAGATGATTGTAGACAAACCCGTAAACGATCTTATCATAATTCCAATGCTCGGACCAATGTTTGTTAGAAAAGGGAGCAGACTTCAGCGGTGAGAGCGTCCTCCAACGTGAATTCGAGCTTGTTGGCCCAGTGAACCAAGTGAAGGTCCAATTAGCATTCTCCACGAATGAACTTCGCAAGCGTACCACAGCTTTGTTACTTCTGCAAACAGAGAACACGTAAGTTATCGATAATCCTTTCTGAAGTCGCTTTTCGAGCGTCGTGGATGTCCTTCGAAAACTTTCCTTTCCAGAAGAAGCTACTACTTGCTGGTCGCTCTGACATCCGAGGGTCAGCTTATATTCGCAGAGGACAGGGAGGGTGTGGAAGGGTTTCCTCATGGTGTTCGTCTGAACGACAGGAATTTCCTGAGTGGCGCGCGACATAGCGTTTATTACGTTCGGGACAACAACACCGCCACGCTTTTGGTACGTTTATCATCGGCAGACAGCAGATCTTTATGCAAAATAAAAATTCTCGATACACATTTGTTTTGTATTCTTCTAACGCCTCGTACAGACTTGAACATTTCGACGAACAGCGCGGCGAACCGCGCATTCCGGCGAACATTTCGGCGCGCCGAACGGCGAACGGTAAACGGATTTGTGCTATTTCCAGAATTTCTTGCGAACAACTATGGGAGCTGCAACGGCGTATATTACACAAAGAAATACAGAAAATGTTGGCAGTTTACTAAGTGAATTAAAGTTTCAAAGTGAAATGTTCAGGTCTGTACGAAGCATTAAAGACATCAGATTTGAGATTAAATGACTTGAATTTTTGGAGATGTTGCAACATGATGAATTTTCGTCTTTATATGATTCTACGATACATATTCTGAATAAAAACGGAAGGGTTAAGTTCCGAGAGCGCGTTCCGTAAACAACAACAAGGTTGGTCACACATCGAGCCCTTTTCGGTTTGGCTGAGCGTTCTAAGTTGTAAAAATCGCACACGGGTCATTCCATGCCGAATCGATCACTTTTTGCAGGCACCATCGCCGATTTTGTTCAAAATGAAATATGTTGTAGTCCATGTGAAATTAGGGGGGGTTTAAGTCATCATTTTGCCGGTTTCGAATTTTTTTAGAAATGGCAGGCCTTCAAAGTTTTCAATTTTTGCCCATTTCGGCGAAAATGGGCCTCACTTACGAATTTTTATCTCAAGAAATGTTTATTCGATTGAGCTAAATTTCTTTTTGTTTTATTCGGGAAAGATTGGGCTATTACAAAATAATTTTTTCAACCTCAACAATCAACTGTATAATGTCGAAAAATTTAAACAAATTCTTCTTTTGCGTTTTTTTCGGTGATGGGGTTCAGTGATTTAAATTTTGAAAAAAATATGGTTATATTCCTTGAAGTTTCCCCTTTAAAATGAGACCTTGAAAAAGATGGTATCATTAAAATTGGCGTCACAATGAGCTGGTAAAGGACGCCGTGCACCCCCGTTGCAAGTAGAGGCGAGTCGAGCGCGTCGCTATTATGGTCCGTTGTCTATACCGCTGATCTCGAGAAAATACCTGCAGACTGTGTACGACTAAATAACGCTATTTATACCTCGAGAACAATATTAGTAAAGATTATCCATTTATTACATAGCGAGAAAAGGTCATTAGTAAAAAAAAACTCTTTTCTAAGCAAACCAGCTGACACTAAGCGTTGGTTTTGGTTGCCTTTTGAAGAAGCGAACAAATGCAATGTTTTCATAGCAAGGGCCTCTTTAATAATTTGAGACAAATTATAAAGTAGAGATATAATTTTTTCAGATAATTGAAATCACCCATGTCTTTGTTTATAAATTTCTGTCTATTTCTTGACATTTTTTCTTTATATTATGAATATTTAGGATATGCTATCTATAGCAAACAGATTTGTAAGTGCTACCCGTTCGCGTTCGTGCGCCCCGACGTTCCCATAGCTGATGGGTACCGCGCGCACGAATGCGCGCCTTTGCGCCGTTCGGCGCAATGTTCGTCGAAATCTTAAAAAATTCATGTCATTTAATCTCGAATCTGATGTCTTTAATGCTTCGTACAGACCTGAACATTTCACTTTGAAACTTTAATTCACTGAGTAAACTGCCAACATTTTCTGTATTTCTTTGTGTAGTATACGCCGTTGCAGCTGCCATAGTTGTTCGTAAGAAATTCTGGAAATAGCACAAATCCGTTCCGTTTGCCGTTCGCCGTTCGGCGCGCCGAAATGTTCAAGTCTGTGCGAGGCATAATATTGTTACCGTTTTAAATAACACCTACTGCGCAGTCTAATGATAATAGATGAACGATCATTTTTCATACAGATCGATCGCGAACAAGTGCCAATATCGCCGCTGTACGAGCTGAACTTAGCTACTCTGGTTGGCAAAGACGGGAGCCCTGGGACGACAGAGATCCAGCTGGGTGGTTTGAACACAACCGATTCGAGATTCAACGCGTACAAAGGATACACCGGCTGTCTGAGCAGTGAGTGAGAGACGATTAAATGATTGACGATTTAAAGAAAAAAAGAATAAACCGGATAGTCCAGTTGTCCCCGAACGATCATCCGGAACGACGTGCGATGTCGCTGTTCTAACGGAATACTGTCTTTCTTATGTTAGACAAAACGATCGTCAGCCACTATGCGAATTCGAAATGACGGATACCCTCTTCTTGTAGACGTCGTGGTATCGATCAACGGAGGTCCTGGCATGAAGCCACTCGAGGAATATATGCTCTTTACGAAACAGGGAAGTGAAACTGTCAGGGCGACGATACCGGCCGGTGTACGCAGCGCGCAGTGCGCAGTCTTTCACGCGCAGCCACATGGTCCGGACCCGCCCAGAAATGACAGCGTGGTGAGAAACATTTTTCTCAGAATTTCTAAACGGTTGAAATTTTTCGCAGTATGTTTTTTCTTGACCATCTTATCCGTCTATACCCTTTCTATTTTCGCGCAGTCCTAGCACGGTAGTACTACGTAATCTTGTTGCAGGGTCGTGACAGGGCGTGGGTGGAGGACCCACCAGCAAAAAACCAGTACAAGTCCCAATATTCGGACGCTACTCAAGAAGAACAAGGTGCCGGTACTTACATCTTCATCGTGCTTTGCGGCGTGTTCGTCACGGCAGTGATCGGTTGCATTTACGAGGTCTGGCGAAGCGCCAGGAAGGACCGAAGACGCAGAAGGACATCGGTTGTCTCGGCCACGTCGACAGTACCAGCTTCCAGTTCCCAAAGATGGCAATCGCCACAGTATACGGACGCTTTGGCAAGCGGTGTGAAAACAGTAGGCTTCAAGAATGTCACCGAGGACGAGAAGAGACCGAACGGTACCCACATCAAGCCGCCATCGAGCAAAGAGTACAAACCGCTGTCCAACGCGGACTCTAAAGACTTAGTGAACGATAAAAGGGTTCATATTAAAGGTGCGTTCTCCATTATCCGGATATTTGCTTTGTAAATAATCATCGAACTTTCTCAAGTGTTTCTTCTTATTTGCAGCAGACGAAGAGTCAGAGAAGAAGGAGCTCCTAGGGGTAAATACAGGCATCATCACTAAACCTCCGAAACGAAATCCATTCGGAAAGGTTTTTTCCTTTTTTTTTTAAATTTAGATATTAAGCTCCACGCAGCTTTAGAATTGTATAAGATCAAAGAGGGGAATCCTTGCCAAAGCCGAGAGGCAAGGCGATGTAATAAATAATAATAATGAAAATACGAAATGCTTCGTTTGTAGTCGATGGAAGATCTGCGAGAGGAAGAGGAAGAGGAAGAAGTCGAAGAGGATGAAGAAGAAGAGAAGGAGGAAGACGACACGAAACCAACCAACCAAGACGCGATAGAGACGGATCAACCAAAAGTAGAGAGCACAGACGAGAACGATTTCGTGAAGTCGGTAAGGAAAACTCCGAGAAGTTACTCCTTGAATAGATAGATAACAGATAACCTTCTGGACCCGAAGATCCTCCGTGAAACTTAATCCGAAACTCGACCAACTCGTTGAAATAGAATTCGTCGAGTTTTCGAGGATCGAAAATGAAAGTATACAAGTTCTGGTAAAACGAACGACAGGATCTTCGTGGCAGAAGAGAATTTTTTCACAAAAACCGAACACGATCGCGTCGTCTAAACGAGAGAAAAGTTCAAGGACTGACTTTTTTTACTGTTAGAATAAATGTTCTCAAGACTGTCATGCGCAACATCGATATTATTCATCCTCCCTCCCATTGTCACCCATGTTTTTTTGTTTTTACTTTTACCCTCGCCGGCTTTGTATGTGTATTTTGACGTTTTTTTTCATTTTTCAAATAAATATGCAATATTGATTATGTTATGTGCGAACGACGAATAAAACCATTCCTTGATGAAAACGCTCCCACGAGATTCATTTGCTCACCACCGATAAAAGTAACGAGAGGGTTTGTGAAATTTTTGAAAGTTGGAAGGAGCGTAATAAAAAGAGACAATGTGCTACTTTCAGCCGGATAATTCGACTAGGATAAGTATCGAGGAGAACGTTGAGTCGTTAGACAGCAAACCCGAACATGAACAGAGCGACGCAAATGCGGAGAACCAATCTAGAGGTATCGCTATTATAGTCGGCGAAAGATCAATTGTCTGCTGAAGGCCAGTCGAAAATTCAGCTCCATCGAAAATCCCGAAAATTAATTAATAAATTGAGTGACTGGACGACCTTGAGCAACCAATTGCTTTTAATTTGGCTATAGCTCAAAGCTTGTTGCATTGTCTCAATTATCTGTGCTCTTTTCTTTCCTCGAAAGAATGTCCTCTAACAATAAAGAATCACGAAAATGTTGTACTAACTTTTCCCATTGTACTAATTGTGACTGCGCTAATCGTTTTATTGCGAACGAGAAACGAAGATTCGTTTCGATTCTAACGAATGCATCAATCAATATTGCATGAGACCAAAAACGAATGCATTGGGTTGCATGCACCGCTAGAAACTTTCTGTTTTAGGAAGCAAGTTAATTATAGTTTCGGCATCCATCCTATTATTCAGCTTTCATTCATTCGAATCACGGTAGAAACGTTCTGTGCTCGGTTTGTTTTAAACAGAATTTCTCGCCTTATTTAGGTGAACATGTGCAATGATATCAAACAACAATCGACTATCGAAAATCCGTCTTCAGGTCAGTAAATGATGTTTTTTCACCAAACTACATATTTCGCAAACGAATAGAATCTGTTTTTAAATTAATAGAAGTCACGGTTGTCTAGAAAATTCATTTTCCACCAGAAACTCTGTTCAAATGCTTTTCCACGCTTACCCTCAACAACAACATCACTTTGTAGATACTACGAAGCCTTTGTTTTACAAACTGCCACCTATGTTCCTGTCAGACAACCTGAGAACATTCGGAAGTCCGCTGAACTATCTGGGCGCCCCGAATTTTCATCCCAGAAGCCCAAGTTCCATAGAATCGGTGCTGTCCCTGGACTGATCATCTCGATCGCGTAGATCGTTCATCTTCTTCTCGCATGACCAATCGAAACGACGACAACGAAAAAGCAGATCGACGAAAGGAATTGCTCTTTCTTGAGAATTTCATGGAGAAGTATGTGTACGTTACTTATGACGCCGCAAAATTCCATTCTCGAAGAAACCTGTGGTACAATGTAATGGAGCTGTGTTACTTTTAGACTGCAGATATTATGCGGTTTTTACAGAAATCAGAAAATGAAATATAAAATGGAGATGGTATAGACTTGTACTGCTATCAAACGGCTAAAATTAATGAAAGAAAAAGCAGTTTTCTATTTAACTCCAAGGAGAATTTCGATTTCGCATAAACATCCGCAGTCTAATGCATACAGTGACTCCCACAAATATTCGGATACTCTTAAAAAGCCGATAACTTTTTTACAATCGGACTATACGATTCGAACTTTTTTGGGAAGCTAGAGCAATTAGTTTGCTACAGGATGTGAAAAGAAATTTTTACGGGAATTACATTTGGCCGGAGTTGTAGAGAAAATACTAAAAAAAATACTTTTTATGCGGGCCTATATTGAAATTTTAAAAAACATGTTTCGTAGATCTGTGTGGGTTATATGCATTGTGAAAGTTTCATCGAAATCGGTTAATGCGGGGAAAAATGACAGACACTGAAAGATGTAAGAGTTCTTAGATTTACTGCCGTTATAGGCCAAAAATCGTGAAAATCTGCTATTTTTACCATCTTTAAACGCTTGTAGCTCATTGCAACGTCGATCGATTTTGACGAAATGTTCAGGATATGTTTAATTCAAACAGATCTACAAAACGTATTTTTTAAATTTTCAATATAGGCCCACATAAAAAAGTTGTAAAATGCATCTTTTAGTATTTTCTCTACAATTCCGACCAATTGCAATTTTCGAAAAAATTTCTTTTCACATCTTGTAGTAAACTAATTGCTCTAGCTTCCCAGAAAAGTTCAAATCGTATAGTACAATATTTAAAAAGTTATCGCCTTTTTAAGTGTCCGAATATTTGTGGGAGTCACTGTATATTTCGTGTATATTTACAGTCGCTCATAAAAGTGTTTGGACAAATTTCTACAAAAAAAGAAAACAGATTCTTAAGATATAGTGAGAAATGCTTACAAATACAAAATAATATATTTTGAAACGAACATTTTTATATATTTATGGATGGTCGAAATACTTCCATGAACGACTGTGCCTTGCTAAAGAATATCCATTTGTGTCATACATGCTAACAGTATTGACAATTCAACATCGTTTCTAATCATCGTTCATTCGACACAACGATTGTACAATGAATGTGTTGAAATCGTTCCACGTAAATATAGAGACCACACGCGAGAACGAATATCTAGACGAAATATTTTATCATAGTTCGAGCATATGTGAAACAAGGTTCCGCAACTTATTTTAGGAATAGATGGTTCGTACGTTTTCAAACGTGAATTTAGATCGAATGCAACAAAACGTGATATTCCCGTCGCAATCATGTGTTGAGCGCGACAGATGTTTGTTCACATTTAATGAGAAAGAAATAAAATTATTTCTGATATACATGTGCTGTGTTCGAACATTCTTCTGAACATTCCATCCCTAAACTTTGTGCTTATGCGAACTGCCAGTGAAACTTATTCGCGTTGATATAAAGGTACCACTGTTCTATCATATTCCGGTCATATTAAATCGATATCCTGCAATTGGCACACTGCCATCGATCTCTGTCAACGTTAATTACGAACGCCAAATATCCTCGATTTATCTTACCAGATTGAGATATGCGATTCCAGTGGCAGCTAGGGTGGCGAGAATAAACGGCAGCTTTGTTTATAATTATCAAAAATATTATTACTGAAAATACATCGACTTACAAACAACACAAACGGAGGATCGCACGCTGGTGCTAAGCGGGCAGGTATCTACTTTCGAAATAACGACGATAATGTACAGCTCTAACGGTCACACAATAAATAGTATCACATTCTGAAGATCCGGTTGCCATTTCGAACCATCCGCGGGAGATCTCGTTACATTCGAAACTAAAATATAATAACAACGACATATCTACGACTTCGGTAATATTGGCACCATTCCATTGTCACTTCTCTCATACTGGGTGTCTGCCTCCAATTAACACCATACAATAATCTCCCAATCTAGGGAGGGTGTCCCAAAATTCCTTCAACAGCCGGAAATGGGAGGTTCCTAAGATCATTTAAAGCAACATTTTCCTTTACAAAAATGTTATCTGTGGCTTTGTTTAGGAGTTATTAACGAAAAATACGGACCAATCAGAGCGCGACCTAGACGCGAGTTGCCACTGTCGGCCCGGCGCGCCAACTGTCTATTGGCCGACTGTGCCAACTCGCGTCTAGGTCGCGCTCTGATTGGTCTGTATTTTTCGTTAATAACTCCTAAACAAAGCCACAGATAACATTTTTGTAAAGGAAAATGTTGCTTCAACTGATCTCAGGAACCTCCCACTTCCGGCTGTTGAAGGAATTTTGGGACACCCTGTATACATCGCTCAAAAGAGTATCTCGAATACAATGAAACAAAATTTCAGATTTATTTGTGTGATCACTAGACTGCGGATCTTTATGCATTTATGAAGAAATTAACTGAATGAAATATAAAACAGTGAAGAATATGAAAAATCTAAGAATATTGTTACGCTGTTCTCCACTTAAAGAGGCGAAATTAAATTTTATTTAACTACTGGTTCTCACAATCGATGCACAATATTTCTGTTTTGCGTAATGATCCGCAGTCTAGTGATCACTTTCAAGATTTCAAAGTGATTTTAATCTTTCACGTAATTTGCAGCACGTTCCGTGACGAATTCGCGAGAAACTAAATTACGCTGATCGATCGCTTCTTGGAATAATGTTTAGGAGACAATCGCGTGGCACGCTGTATAGTATGTACAGTTATTCTTTACAATGACTCCGTTTTCCATCGGTTATCGACGGATCACCAGGGATACCGTTGATATCCGTCGGAATAACCGTGTCTAAACGAACGATCGGGATCACGATGCGATTTTTGCTCGTGAAAAATACGTTTAATAAGGATCAGTCTTCTTGATGCTTGAAGCAGCCCGGGGCTAAGCCGCCGAATCACTCCGACAGAACTTTCAGAGTAAACTACAGCTCGTGATTCCTCGTCATTCGTCCGGATTAACGAGTTCCGCGGCTGACGTCACTCCACCGCGGAAAAACGCTCGAAAGTTTTCGACGACATCGAGAAGTCCTCCTGGCACGACGGACTGGCTTTAAACTGTCAAACAAGATCTAGGTACGTTATCATCCTCTTCATCGTTCAGTCGCTTGCCTTTCTGAACGACGCACAGTGATCGATTCCTCGATTCTAGGAGGACAAAATGGTAAATTTGATCAACTTCAGATATCTTCGCTGCCGTTCTATTTTGTTTACGAACTTATCGTTCGATATATATCGTAATATTTCGATTGCACGTGGTTATTACGACGTAATACGGCGTTAAAGTTTTGCCTGTGCGAAATACTATAAATAAGCTGATTCTTCTTCATCGTATAACTTGTTTGTTTGTTGTTTAAATTATTATCTAAAAAATGGAGCGTGTAAGCGAAGGTAAGTATGTGATTTTTACATATCGGTATAATTTTATTTTCCCGTGTGAATCATATAAAACAGGTTAACTAATAATACTATTTAAGAAGAGATCAAATTGTATAACTTCTTTTTCCGGACTCGGCCGGACTTCGTTCTTTGATAGCTTTGAAGAATACTTATTTCAAAGTAATGATACTAAATATCGCTTGCCCGTTTTTGCCCGTTCGTCATTTATATCATTTTTTAGTAAGAGGAAAATTACTAAAGAATGTTCTAAAGAATTAGCAGCAAAGGCAAAGAGTTTACTCAAATCACCTTAAAAAAGATTATAATTTAGAATAATTTAGAATATGCACCTTTGTCATGCACATTCCTTATTATAATTTTGTAATTTTATATTATATTTTTGTAGAACTTTATCTATATAATTTTTAAATATAAGTTAAGATTAATTCTTTCCATTTTGTGTATTGTTGATTCGCGTATTTAAACAAAAACTATAAAATATTTAATTTATGTTATTTTCACAAACGTTACAATTAATTGTTTTAATTGTCCATTTTAAAGAAATGATATACATAATTCTTTTAAGTTAATGTAGTTTTTATACACTTGTCAGGATTTCTGACAAATAAAGCGTCATTATTACTACAAGAGAACACAAAAATTTGAATTTTGTCCACCTAGAATTGAGGAATCGATCACTGTGCGACGCGACGTCTTCTATTTCGTCATTTTTTCATTTAAATCGTTATTCCTACACTCGCTACAAAACAAACACCAATCCTCTTCAAACTTCCTCACACTCAACCAGCGAACACCATCGAACGCCAACGGATCGCAGATCATTCATTCAAACTCGGAACACACCAGGACTTATGATACAAAAATGAAACAGGGATCTACGTCCATCACCATACTGGAAACATCGATCGTCCATCTATCCTCCATCTCACGCAGCCGAGAACCTGTGTTCAATTCTCTCGGGACTATCTAGATTAACCTAGGATAAACTATGCCAGCGTCCTCGCGCTTCAAACGGGTCTCTGCTCGTTCTCTTCACGCGCGTCCCGCATAGTCATCGAAAACTCCTCTTTGCGGAGCTCGGTGTTCTCCAGGATACGGTTTTCCGGGACAGCGTAGGTGGTCCTTCCGGCCAGCTTCAAGGATTTTAAACCAGGAAACCACTTTAACAACCGCCACCATTTCTTCCCGGATCCGTCCACGTTCGAGACCTTCACAGCGTATTTCGCTGGTGTTTGCCTGTTAGGTCCGCCGTTTCTCTGAAACCTCAACGATCCGTCGATTCGACGGTCCTCTTTTTCTAGGACCTCAAGACCCCTGACATCCCGAGTCCCGTTTTTAGCTTCGAAGTCGTCGCAGATGCTCTGAGAGTCCATCGCGACGCGTTCGATTAAAGATGTTGTCTGTTTGGGGCTGTCTTCTTTTACAGAGTTGCCCGAATACTCGGTGCTTTCGTGGACCACTGTACCCGTCCCAGCTGTGCCCACCGTCCTGGAACCATAAGCGCCTACGGCTCGCTGCTGAGATCTGGAGAGGCTTGAATAGGACCTCTGTTCGGTGCGCATTGCTAGACCTGGGATCCTGCAACTCTTTGATAGTGTTTCCTGCCAACAGAAAGAGACGAGAGGTTGGCGTTAGGATGGATGATTCGTGTATACTGAGACTACGAAATGTCATACTAGGACCTCGATCTACAGGGTGACCCAAAATTCCTTCAACAGCCGGAAGGTTCCTGAGATCATTTGAAGCAACATTTTCCTTTGCGAAAATGTTATCCGCGCCTTTGTTTAGGAGTTATTAACGAAAAACACGGACCAATCAGAGTTGGCACAGTCTAGTCGGCGCGCCAACTGTCTATTGGCTGACTGTGCCAGTTCACGTCTAGGTCGCGCTCTGATTGGTCCGTGTTTGTTCGTTAATAACTCCTAAACAAAGCCGCGGATAACATTTTTGCAAAGGAAAATGTTGCTTCAAATAACGTCGGGAACCTCCCATTTCCGGCTGTTGAAGGAATCTTGGGACACCCTGTATAACTTCGAACAATGATTTTCTTCTCTAATTCGTGATTGTGCTTATTTCTCAGGGTAGGTTTTTGGTTCTAGGTATTGCTTAACGGTTACGTCACTCACCATGAAAGCCGCGCGAAATTTGTTCGACATGATGTTGTACAGGATCGGGTTAATCGTCGTGGACATATAATAAAGAACACCGGACGTGTAGGTCATCAAAAGATAGAGGAACGCCATGCCCTTGCTGTTTGACGTTATGTGGTCCGGCTCGGTCCCATAAACAGCGATCAACCGCTGCACGTGAAACGGTGCCCAGCAGATGAAAAATGCTATGACAACCGCAACTGTAACAGATTTCGTACACAAGTTAATAAAAAATTGCCGCAACAAACCAATCATGTAACGGGTCTTCTAACCTCTATTGCGGTTCTGTTCTAACGCATATTCAGTTACATTTCTGCCACCATGGAACAAAGTCCGGCTATTTGTGACTCCTCAGTATTTGTTTAAAAATTCTGTTCTTTTTGTCACAGCAAGTATGTGGTTTTTAATTTGTTTTTCCGTTGGATTTACATGGCTGTGCTACATTCGTTTTTCAAATTACGTTATATTATACATACATTATTTTTCAGACGCAAAAAATGTCTCTTTGAGAATGATCCACATAGGGATCGAAACGTCGAGATGCATTTTTAAATAACTGCACATTTCCTGTGGTTTGAAACGATCGAACCTTGCGCCGAAATCACAAATTTATTATACAGGGTGTCCCAAAATGCCTTCAACAGCCGGAAATGGGAGGTTCCTGAGATCATTTGAAGCAACATTTTCCTTTGCAAAAATGTTATCCGCGGCTTTGTTTAGGAGTTATTAACGAAAAACACGGACCAATCAGAGCGCGATCTAGACGCGAGTTGGCACAATCGGTCCGGCGCGTCAACTGTCTATTGGCCGACTGTCCCAATTCGCGTCTAGGTCGCGCTCTCATTGGTCCGTGTTTTTCGTTAATAACTCCGAAACAAAGCCGCGGATAACATTTTTGCAAAGGAAAATGTTGCTTCAAATGATCTGAGGAACCTCCCATTTTCCGCTGTTGAAGGAATTTTGGGACACCCTGTATATTAAATTTCGTTCGAGAGAAGAATTTACCTTTAATAAAAAACGATCGATTTGATCAGCCCGCCAGCATTTCATCCAGACTATTTCTCCTATTAGTTTTTCCTTTCGTTCAAGATATCATCGAGAAACTAACGATTCAATTTTGCCGCGTGTAGGGTCAGCGTGCGAGCAGCAGTCGAGACAAGGGATAACGAGACGAAATACGCTATCGTAAATTCGTCGGTTGCCCTCATCATCTCTGCGAATTGTCAGCCGATGAAATTAAGACGGCTGTGCTCGAAAACGGTCTCGTAAAGAACGCGTTATCGCAGCGTCAATTGACAGTGATCGACCTCCAGAACGTCTCTCGATAAACTACAATTATAGACTTTCATTCGCGTCGATTATTAATCGCGCCTCCCACGGAGGGTAAATATCCTCGGACGAGAAAACGTTATGGTTTCTATTCAATTTCATTGATCGACCCACCAAATTTCTGTGGCAAACTCTAATTGAAAGTGGTCGAATTGAGAAATTGTTTCAAAGATTACATACAATCCACAATTTAAAATCGTGTTGCAGCTATTGGTTCTCCACGAAGTAGAAACGGACATATACAGACGCGTCAGCAATTTCCTCGCGTTCCACTAAACGTAACGAATCGACGCGACGGTTCAAAATTTCGACACGATAGTCATACTTCCACGTTCCCCATTCCCGGAACCGTTTATTTATCACTCCGACACAGCCGAATTGGAAGCCATTCGTCCGAAAAACGCCCCCTCCTCGTAACTTCTTCAAATCCCGTGGTAATTTGTACAAAGTAAGGGCGGAAGTTCTCGTTCCTCAATTTCAACGGAAGTTTACAGAAATGTACAATCATTTTTCAACGATGTAGCAGCTCTCGGCCCCGTGTTTGCGAGGGATTAAGGCGATAAAACAGTAGAAAAAAAGGAGACAACAGCTGTTCGGATAAGCGTTTCCGCTAAAGTGACACCATTCTGATTCCTAAAAAATATGCAGAGGAGGGAATTGATATGCTGGTTCGGTAGAGAGGGGCTGTTATTGCATTTACGCGTTGTGTATGATTATGTTTCCCTTGAATTATTCATTTTTCGATTTTCGGCTCGACTGCTGGCCCCAATGCCTCGCATTATTCGTTCCAGAGGCTTCCGATGTGTTTGGAAATTTAATGTAGGCTTTGCCGGGGCTGTTTACAATTTACAGGTTGGTCGAATTTTCTAAAAATTAATTTCATTGAACACCGAGTTATTTGGAAGATTTGTATGAATTTGTAATTTATTGTACTAACCAGGAGTTACCTGCACCCTCAAAGAAACACGTCGTTCTTAAAATACGTTTCCAGAAGGTTAATAAAATTGTCGGAATTGGTATTGAATGCTATCGATTTGAAAATAGCGCTGCAGCAATTGACACTGCGGTAGGAAAACTCCGCGATATTTAACCTGGAAAACATTCGAGGCGTTCGCTGCAAACATAATTTATCCGACCGCTCTCCCGAGGGAAAATCGTTTCCGCAGATCCATGAATTTATCAAGCCGACGTCGAACGTTCCTGCGGAATGTACACGAGTCACGTACAGCATTTTGCAAACAAGTCATCCGTCTTTGCCGCTGGTTCGAGAAAGAAACTGTGTGTCGGCTATCGGCAATCTTAGCTCGTTAACACACCGCTCGACTTTTGCCTAACTTCCGCGCTGCTTTTCCGCCGCGCCAACATCGGAGAAGTTTTCCCGGGAGTAAATATGATCTGCACGTCCCGAAACTTCGATTTACTATGCCGCCCGACGTTTTCGGAAGTTTAACTGCTTCCTGTGCTGTCGATACATCGGGAAAGAGGATTTCGTCAGTGGTACGAGACCTGAACTGGCAATCACTCGGATCGAGTTTGATGTTTTATTAGACTTACAAAAATTACTATAAACATATCAATCAACTTCTGACATCTGAAATTGATTCTGAAAGCTGGACTAGGTTTGAAATTAGGTCCCCAATATCGGAAACATTAGCAAACAGTGCAGTTTGATATTACGTCTGACATTTGCCGGTGTAATATCTTCTAGATGATCAAGCGTGTTATGCGAACGTACGTTCATTATTGATCTACGTTCGTAACCTGGTTGAGCGACTTTGATCAAACTATTTGAGACACGATGAAAGATACACGAACAAAAAGCAAGTCTAGGAAGTCCCGTTTTTAGAACCGCACCATTTGCACCGGAACTCGATAATGCAAATGCGCCAGAAGGAAAAAACCTGCCAGTGAAATGTTGCGTTTACGCAACGTCGAATCCTAATGCGTTAATTGTCGACGAAGTGCTCCATTGAAATATGCATACGTAAATACCGTAATCTTGCAATTTAATCTCGAATAAAAACGACGAAAGATCATGGACGGCGGATTCGTTTCCTCCTTTGATCCTAATGGCGATCGACTGCCGTGAATGTTAACGAGCGGGACAACTAATAACAAGTTTTTTAACAACCGAACGGTCTTCCCTTTGAAGCTTCGAGTTGTGAATTTGAATTTAAATCGCGGCGATCCGCGAGGAAAAACTTGATCTGAATTTATCGCCGAAGTGCTCGCACATTTTTTACTCCCCGTGAATCACTTCGACGTGAAAAACATTGTTCCGTCTATCGCGATTCTCGTAACGAACGCCATCGGCTCCGGCATTGTATCACTATAGTTAACAGGCTCCCGTTGACCTCGATCTACCATTTTTGTCATTTCTATCGATCCTTCTGTCTATTCGATATCCTTCGGACCGCAATGCTCGTCGATAAAACATCACCCAAAAGAAAAGATGTAATAACATCCAACAACGAATATTATCAATATTCATCAGCCGATGAGTGCACGACGAAGACCCGACGATTTTTTATTGGTTAATATTTTATGCATATTGCATGTGGCATCATTTGTCGTGGACTTGTAAACACTGTCTAATTACAGCGAGAAAAAATTCCGGTCGGTGAAAAGTCATTTATCATCTTCTTTAGGATGAAAAAACGGTCTGGAACAAACTATTCAATCTTTAATTGTGGGACAGCAATTTGTATATTTTAAGGCGGGGAGTCCAGATACACATAAACAAGTTAATGACAACCAGAGTAACCTATAGAAGAAAACTAAAGGAAATTAAACTAAAAACAAGTATAATTAATTACATCGAAAAATGCCAACGGATCCAATACGACGGATAAAACGCGAATAAAAAAGAGATGGGTTATACAGGGATTCTGTTATCAGCGCACACATGGTCGCAATTTCGAGCGGGCAGGAGGATCAAAGGCTTATCGTAGGCAGTTAATAATCGCTTCGAGGTCGAAGAATAATTTGTGCGCTTTCGCGGGGCTTAACTTCTCATAAATTGCATGTGGAATTTCGCGTTTCCTTCGGCCTTGACAACTTGCTTACTTGTTCCGCCACTGCTGCATCCGTAAACAATGGAACCTCCCTGTCCAGCCATTCGCTACGACGCTATACATCATGAAATATCTTGCTCGCACCACCGCACCGCCACGGCGCGATAATGATGTCCCTTTTCCTCGGCAAACTTCCAAGTTTTTACGCTAACCAAATTATACTCTCAATTGACTCGTTAACGCGAAGGTGGTTTGCTTAAACATTCATAATCCGTTCAGCGGAATTCCAAGAGCGACTGGTTTCCGTCGACCACTTTCGGCGCACCGGAAAAGTTCTCGAGGTGAACCGCCGCCATCTTTTAAATCTTAAATTAAATTTTTTAGTATCTATATATTCGGTTCGATGAAAATAAGAGAGATAAGAACGCACTTAAATTGTGGAAGGCTTTTATGAACTTTTGATGAAGTGTAGGTGGGAATAAAGAGTAGCTTAGTCCATATCTTAAGATAATAATTGCTCCCGGAGATATGGCGACTGTCTGTCCAGATGGAGACTTAGATATTGGAGAAAAGCGAAGAATGAAATTACTGTTTCAGATCGGACAGGACAGAATCTCCTACTGAACCTTTCATTCTTCGATATTGATTTCCGGTATTGGAGACATTCTCGTGCAATTACTATGATGATTCTCTAGAAAATTGCTTCGGGATGAGGTTCAAAGTTCTATTTAACAATCTGCAATATTTACAAATTGTGGAAAATGTCTCAAGTTAAAATAATTTCAACGGGGAGCTGAAAGATCGAAACATTTGCATAGAGCTGATACAATATTTGTTAATAAAATCTATTAAAGTCTTCCCCGATCGTTTTCGTACATAGGCAGCAGCCACGGGCCTTTCATCTTCGATATTGATTTCCGGTATTGGAGACATTCTCGTGCAATTACTATAATGATTCTCTAGAAAATTGCTTCGGGATGAGGTTCAAAGTTCTATTTAACAATCTGCAATATTTACAAATTGTGGAAAATGTCTCAAGTTAAAATAATTTCAACGGGGAGCTGAAAGATCGAAACATTTGCATAGAGCTGATACAATATTTGTTAATAAAATCTATTAAAGTCTTCCCCGATCGTTTTCGTACATAGGCAGCAGCCACGGGCCTTTCATCTTCGATATTGATTTCCGGTATTGGAGACATTCTCGTGCAATTACTATAATGATTCTCTAGAAAATTGCTTCGGGATGAGGTTCAAAGTTCTATTTAACAATCTGCAATATTTACAAATTGTGGAAAATGTCTCAAGTTAAAATAATTTCAACGGGGAGCTGAAAGATCGAAACATTTGCATAGAGCTGATACAATATTTGTTAATAAAATCTATTAAAGTCTTCCCCGATCGTTTTCGTACATAGGCAGCAGCCACGGGCCTTTCATCTTCGATATTGATTTCCGGTATTGGAGACATTCTCGTGCAATTACTATAATGATTCTCTAGAAAATTGCTTCGGGATGAGGTTCAAAGTTCTATTTAACAATCTGCAATATTTACAAATTGTGGAAAATGTCTCAAGTTAAAATAATTTCAACGGGGAGGTGAAAGATCGAAACATTTGCATAGAGCTGATACAAGATTTGTTAATAAATTCTATTAAAGTCTTCCCCGATCGTTTTCGAACATAGGCAGCAGCCACGGGCCTTTCATCTTCGATATTGATTTCCGGTATTGGAGACATTCTCGTGCAATTACTATAATGATTCTCTAGAAAATTGCTTCGGGATGAGGTTCAAAGTTCTATTTAACAATCTGCAATATTTACAAATTGTGGAAAATGTCTCAAGCTAAAATAATTTCAACGGGGAGCTGAAAGATCGAAACATTTGCATAGAGCTGATACAATATTTGTTAATAAATTTTATTAAAGTCTTCCCCGATCGTTTTCGTACATAGGCAGCAGCCACGGGCCTTTCATCTTCGATATTGATTTCCGGTATTGGAGACATTCTCGTGCAATTACTATGACGATTCTCTAGAAAATTGCTTCGGGATGAGGTTCAAAGTTCTATTTAACAATCTGCAATATTTACAAATTGTGGAAAATGTCTCAAGTTAAAATAATTTCAACGGGGAGCTGAAAGATCGAAACATTTGCATAGAGCTGATACAATATTTGTTAATAAATTCTATTAAAGTCTTCCCCGATCGTTTTCGTACATAAGCAGCAGCCACGGGCACCGTGATTTCCGACCGTAGTAGCTGAAGTATTAACCCAGACCTTCTTAATTGAATCTTGATTGCCGAAATCGGATTTCCTCAGGCCATGACTCGGAATGCTGATGAAGTGGAACCCTCGATCAAAAATTACCCAGCTCGGCTGATTGAACGACAGCTGGTCCATTAAAGAGGTGTCGGGTCTTGAGATATCGATGTAACCGTGCACCCTAAATGATTATGGTAAACTGTAAAGCAGCGCGCATCATTTGTCCGTTCGCGAACGAGCCTCGTTAACCTTGGTAATTATACGTGCTTGTACAAGCTCGTCGTTCGAATTTCACGAGACACGTTTGTGCGTCTGATCGTAGCGCTCGATCACAGTCGCATGTGGCGTCTATGGCGCATCAGCGTCGGATGATTAGGTTCGTCTAGATCCTACACTGTCCTATAATTTTAGACTTGATGGGATGTAATTGACTAGAGACAGTTCATTTATTCCAGCCATAGCGTGTAGGGTTAACGAATATAAATCTAGTGTATAATACTCTAGGCGTACATTGACAGCTAAACCACTGGCACGCATAAACGCAGTGACGTAGAATTAGGCGTGTCACAGACTTAAACGGAACGTCTACCGCGTCTGACTCTGATCAAGATAAATTATAGCCTGTAGGATTTAGCATGGATTACGCGCACATCAAATTTCTGATAGTTAGACTCCGGGACAAAAAGATAGCACACTTTAAAATTAACGTAATATTTATTTATTTAACATTACAACCAAGGTTTTGTTTTTACACATTCTTGCAAAATGTCTCTATAAACAGAGACAAATGAAATTGAATTGAATTTTGCCAGTCTATACAATTTTATTTAATAAAACAGAATTTTTAAGGAAATATCGTGTGACATATTGATAGCACATTTAACTTAAAATGATGTATAACAGTAAATCAACGAATGATAATTAATGCTTAATAATTTGTGGCTCCTCCTTTACATTTAATAACTGCCATCATTCTCTTTGGCAAAGATTTATAGAGTTTTTTAATGGTTTTTGCTCTAATTGCTCCCACTCATTTTGAATACATTTTTTTAATTCGGCAATATTTTCAAATTGTCTGCCATTTCTATATACAGCTCGGGCAAGATTTCCCCAACAATTCGAGAAAAGTACTCTTTTACTACTTTTGCAGTGTGTACTGCGGCATTATCCTGCTGAAAAGTATACTTCTCCCCAGCAATTCTGGTCGCGTACGTGTTTATTTGTTCCTTAGTCGTTTCCAAATACATTTTTCTATTCATTTTTCCTGTTATAAATTTGATTTCCATTTTACCATAGTACCCGATACCGCACCAAATCGTCACACCACCACCTCCCATTTGCCGATGACTCAAAAACAGTTCCTCTTCTCGCATATCGTGAAAATAGTAACTCAGACCATCAGGTCCATCTAAGTTAAACCTCTTTCCATCCTTAAATATTATTCTTCGCCATTTCTTTCGCATATGAATATTCTTTTCCGCAAAATGTAACCGATTGTTCTGATGTTGCACAGTTAACCAAGGCTTTTTCTTTCATTTTCTTCGTTGTATGTATTTGCATTTTTGTAAAACACGTCTCACATTCCTTATATTAGTGTCTACACCAGGCCTGGCCAACGCGCGGCCCGCCATGCGCCACGTTAAATTGTGCGGCCCGCCGGGCGATTTTATATTTCTATTGAAACTTTTGTTTAAAAAAAAATCAAATAAGTGAAAATATAATATTTATATTACATCCGAGAGATATTCCAACTTAAGATATTTTGCACAACGAGTTGTAGGTAAGTGCTTTTGGATCCACATATGTCTGTGAAACATTTTTTTCGAAGATGAAATGTACAAAGAGTTCATCACGTGCTTCATTAACTGATGCCAATTTAGAAAACCACCTAAGATATGCAACGTCGAACATGAATATACATAGATTTACAAAAATTAATTGAAAGAAGGGATAAACAAATAACTCATTAAGTAAGGCTCGAGAGTTAATTATATTGAATCAGAGTATAACAATGTCAACATAGTACATCAAGTTTTATTCATTTTGTATTTGTATTACATTTTTTAAAAGCATGTTTACCTAAAATGCGGCCCGCTGTAATGTTACGCGTCATCAAAGTGGCCCGTGAAACCATTTGGGTTGGCCAGGCCTGGTCTACACCAACACTTTGAGCAACTTGCCTTGCAGTCATCTTAGAATTGGATGCTGCTCTTAATATTGCACGACTTTCCCGGGCACTTAGACTTTGCGGACGTCCAGAACTCTTCTTTTTACTATAGTTTTCCGGATTTTTCAAGAAGTTCATTATTACTTTTTCACTTCTATTCATAATTTTTGCTATTTTTGTCACTGAATATTGTTCTTCTTCCAATTTTATTATAGTATTAATTTCACACGCGTTCAATCTCTTTCCGCGACCTATTTTTGATAATATTTTTCCTTTTTTAAACAAATATACAACGCGAGATAATATCACGGACTTTATTAACTATGTTCTGAGGTTGATGTTCGCAATTCGCGAGCTTCAGTATAACTGGAAAGCGTAGATTTACTACACGTGCTATCATTTTGTCCCACTTGCGAACCACAATATTTACGTTTTCATTTCTAGAATTCTGTTGAAGTAAATATTGTCGATGATATTCAGTACATTATACATAGAGGCATGTCAGAATATGTCGACATATTAAAATATTCATTTTCTTCAGTTTATTCTACCAAATGAGAAAGAATAGACGATGCTATCTTTTTGTCCGGAAGTGTATGAGGAATTGGTATCAAACCGGGTTTCGTGCTCAAATATAGCTCAAGTGTAGTTCTAATTGTAAGTTCTATTTATGCAAACTGTGGAGATCTGGCTTGAACTTAGGGTTAGAATATTCGTGTTGCATTTGTAAATGAAGCGTTTGCAAATGTTTTCGAAAGTCTTTTCTATCGAACAATTTCACGGTGAAATTTTGTATTTATCGGGGCGGAAGTGGTCTAGATCACTTCTAAATCAGTTTGCACTCGCAGCTTACTTCCGACTTATTAATACCCCGAGTGTGCGGGATTGCATGTGTGCGCAGACTCTCCCAAATAGTGTGTTTACAAACTCGGAATTTCACTTGGAAAAGAAATTCACAAATTAGAATTCCTATGTCGCATCAAACCAGAAACTGTATCTTGCTTGTTGACGACAACACTACTCATTGTTTTACGTACGACGCAACTTCTTCCGCTATCAACGTGATGTAAAAGTCGATTTAATATTCATCACCGTCTTTTCGCTGCAGGGAGCACCGTCATTTTTTATTTGGCACGACTGCATCTATTTTGTTCCCCAGATAGCAAAGCGTGACACCAATCTCAATATTTTCTCCGTGAGAACGCAACATTTCATTCCGTTTTTATTCCGCAGGAAGTAAAGTGATACCGGAGAGCTCCACTGCTGTGGAATGCCGATTACAATACCGTGCATGAATGTACTACGCAAAAATTCAATTCCTGAAAACCAGAGGTACGAACCAGAAACTTTTTCTCTGCAACCGTTGCTTTTAACAATTGCTATGAAAATTTTACCGTGGACGCTGATAAATCTCATTTTCATAAAGTATCTGTCGCGTTCGATGTTATTATTTTGGTGTCACGCCGATGCTCGTTGGAGTCGCACAACTTCAAATCATTGCATGGATTTCAATCTCATTCATTTGTGTCATAAATTAATGAAATTTGCAACGCGATCACGGTGGTGTTACGCAATCAGAAACGTAAACGGGTCAAACACGGTGGCAGAGTTACATACAGTACAAGTCAGAGTTGGGCATTAATCGATTAAAATTTTAATCATGATTGATTGATTAATGTGTACGATTAAAAAAAGAAATCGTCGAAAAATCGGCGATTGATTCAATCGATTGATGAAGTTAATCGTCAATCGTTGATTAAACGAAGAAATCGTCGAAAAATCGGCGATTGATTCAATCGATTGATTTGATCGTCAATCGTTGATTAAAAAAAGTAATCATCGAAAAATCGGAAACTGATTTCATCAATTGTTAAAGTTAATCGCCGCCACACGGTCTATCCATACATTGTAATAAGGAGGGAGAGAGAGACAGAGAGAGGGAGCAGAGAACGGATGGAGAATTGACAGAAATAATAATATATTTCAACAAAAACATGTTCATTTTCAATAGTTTTTTTTTAGGAAATCTCTTACGAGATTTAATACAACATATAGTACATTGCAGTAACTTTGTTTAATGTTAAATGCTACGATGGTCGTAGCTTTCCAGGAAAATAACTTCAAACATAAAAGCACGTAAACAGAGTTTGTATTATAGACCAAATGACAATACACCTAAACTCAGTTTACATTATTTTCAGTACTCATACAGTTTTGATTACGTATTTCATTTCGAAATTTCAGCAGTTAATCATTAATCAATTATCCGATTGACGATTAATAATCGCGTTAATCGCAATGAACGATTAATAAGTATTTAATCGTTAACCGCAATTAACGAGTAAACTAGGAGATTAATTGTTAATTGCGTCAATCGTTGCTTAATTTTTTGCCCAACTCTGGTACAAGTTTCAACAATGTACGCATTGGCAAAGGTTTTACAGTAACCATTCGCAATAATGAATTCTTCAACAGCGATTTTCATTAGTAAGTTTCCCCCGGAAATTTTAAATAGACCATTAATATTCTTTTCGAAGTGGCGCAGGCATTGAAAACATTTTACATACAATGTAAAACTCTGATTTTCAGAGCCGTGCACATAAATTCGCATGGGAGTATTCTGGTAATACCAGACCTGCGACAACATTCGACGCTCGATTGAAATCGCAACGGCGTGTACTCGGTGGTCGAATGTCGCTCAGCCATAAGCAATGAAGTCATTCCGGAAGTTGGTGAAAATAATACGAATTTATGTATCGCGAGCTGTCGATATCGCATATGACGCGCACATGGGTCAACGGTGTGTGTTTGCGAATTCGATTACGATTTCCATCCTGGCCGGCTAGACTGAATGGGGAACGACGACGACGAGGACCGTGGCGTCGGACAAATGTAATCAAATTCGAATAACATTCGCTCGCGCGGTTATTACTGCGAATTTGTCGATTGCTACATTACTGGCTGCGCGCACTGTAAACGATCGAACTTTATTCGCCAGCACGTTACACCTAAATAGAAGATGAGTTAGTGCAAATTAGGGGAGGCTTTCCACTGTACAAGTAAAAGAAAAACAAAAATACATTTTAATGTGTGCTCTTGACTTATTAATAGCAATTACACTGTCCAACACCAAATTTGATTTCAATATACTGTTTGGTCCTTCTTGTAGAGTTTTTTGCGCTGATTCCGAATCTGTCCTTAATTTTTCTCCAATGCGCACAGTTTTTGAAAAACATGGCTTTGAAAAAAAAACATATTTTTCAACTTTAAACGAATATTGTGATGTTATTATAAAAGATATTGAATTGTTCTTTACAGCAAAAGATTAACAACATTTATGTCTTTAAACATGTTTAAACGATCATAATGCATTAATATTATATACCACTGGATTCGGGAAAGTCTACAGAATCTTTTGCTGTAAAGAACAATTCAATATCTATTATAATAACATCACAATATTTGTTTCAATTTGAAAAATATGTTTTTTTTTCAAAGCCATGTTTTTCAAAGACTGTGCGTATAGGAGAAAAATTAAGGACAGATTCGGAATCAGCGCAAAAATCTCTATAAGGAGGACCCAACAGTATATTGAAATCATAAAAAAAGTTGAAATTTGTTGGACAGTGTTATTAATATCAAATTGAATGTTATTTATTCCCTTCTTTATTTCATCTTTTTCAACAACTTTGAATTTCGTCCACTCAATTTTGCTATAAACGCATAAAGATTCTATATTATATTAAATTGTTTAACAATATTCATACAATGAAATGTACTACTAATCAACTCTGCATTAGTACGAGTGCTTTTTCCGACTATATATCATTTTTTTCCAGCACCTTTTTTGTAAAGAATATTCATGACACGCTCGAAGGGTATATTTTATCGTAATGTGGTTAATTGAGAATGCTTGTAAGCACGTTCTGCAAGAAGCCCATCTGAATACACGGTTTAAAAATAATATTATCAAGCTACTACTGCTAACAAGAATGTATTCTAAACGTTGAATCGGATCGAGTCATAATTATTCAATCATAATTATCATATATCCCTCTCCCGGTTTATCCAACACTTATGGTTTCTGCGGAATATTTCGACGAAATTAGTGATAATGCGGGAAGAAAAGCGATTCCGACCCCTCGAATAAATAATAAAACGATTTATCACAACTCAGAAATCCTCCCCACATAAATCACGCGACAGGTGAGCACAACCTCGGACCAAGACAACACGAAATGGCTGTCAATGGGAATGAAATAGTGAAAGAAATTTCGAGGCAGCGATCGTCCAAAATGGAGGAAAACAATCTGCTGAAATAAGATAGCTTCAACCCTGAACTATGTACAGTGACTTCGACTAATATTCGGACACTCTTAAAAACACCATCACTTTTTTAATATTGGAATATACGACGTGAGATTTTCGGAGAAGTCGGAACAATTGGTTTGCTACAAAACGTGACAAAATTTTTTGAAAAAAACCGCAAGTTGTCGGAATTGCAGAGAAAATACTAAAAGTTGTATTTTTCAACTTTTTAATGTGGGCTCATATGGAAAATTTAGAAAACACGTTTCGCAGATTTGTATCAATTAAACATATTCTGAAAATTTCATCAAAATCGGTCGACGTTATAATGAGCTACAAACGTTTGAAGATGATAAAAATTGCAGTTTTTCACGATTTTCGGCCTCCAACTGCAGTAATTCTAAGGATTCTTACATCTTTCAATGCCTGTCGTTTTTTCCTGCATCAACCGATTTCTATGAAACTTTCACGGTGCATATAATTGACGCAGATCTACAAAACGTATTTTAAAAATTTTCAATATAGGCCCACATAAAAAAAATTGTAAAATGCAGTAAATTCAGTATTTTCTCTACAAACCCGACCAAATGCAATTTTTGAAAAAATTTCTTTTCACATCCTGTAGTAAACTAATTGCTCTAGCTTCCCAAAAGAGTTCACATCGCATAGTCCAATATTAAAAAAGTTGTGGTATTTTTACGAGTGTCCGAATATTAGTGGGAGTCACTGTATATTCGTTATAGAAATTATAGCAGGGAATCAGACTGAAATTATCGATCGCGATTATTGCTTCATAATTGTCGTCGTTAATCACGCGATCGATTTTCCCGTGGAAGTTCCTGCGACTCGCGTGCGTTACCAAAGGTCGCCAGGCTAATTATAATATGGCGAATGCATATAATCACTCCCTCCGACTGCGCACGATATGACGGGTTGTCTGTTAATTTCCTTCTTTCCGCGGGACGAGCGTCGCTGGCAAAACTGTTCGACATTCGTGTAACACCAGCCTCGCGATCATCCGCTTAACATAATCGCTTGAAAGATCTGCTCGCGCTCGCGGAAAAACATTTCAACAAAAACCAGATGCATCCGACGATACGAACGTTCCCACCGACTCGCGTTGAGTCGAGTTAACAAAACGAACGCTCGACGTAGTTTTCCACGTGCACGGAAGAATCGAATCGAATCGAATCGATACAAAAGTGCATCCGCTGTTGCAATATTTTCATTCTATTCGAGTCGGGAGCAAATGAATTTTTTACCGGCTCCTAATCGTCCGAGTGATTAGAACACTTTTGTCGAGTGATTTGCAAAAATCGACGGTATTAGAAACTGCAGCAAGAACTTGGACGACTTCCGCGCGATTTCAGGCTCCATTGTGAAACTGCATCAGATTCATCCTCGCATTTGAATGTTATCGAGGAAGAACGGAATGATCGATTTTTGTTCGTGTACTTTTTCAGGAAACATGCGCTGCACTTATCTCGCTATTAACATACCGACATCGACATAAACACGAATTTGAACGCCTTTCCGTGAGCAGATATATGAGTCATTCTATGTAATAGACTGTACTATAAATGGTACTACAATTACGTTAGTAGGCTGATTGTTTTGTACCGTTCGAAGAGAGGAAACATTTAAAAACATGCGGAAATGTTCAACTTCCAAACCGTCTCTACATTTTTGTAAAAATAGTGTAGAACACAAAAGTAAAAAAACGTTCGTGCATTTTCTCAGAAAAAATTCAGAAGATAATTCTGCGAAATTATTTGAAAAAATTATCCACTGTTGCAACAAAAAGTGTCGAACAAAAACAGCATGCAACTGATCCAACTCAATCATGCAGTCAGGTCGTACTGAACATGATGAAACAACATTTGAATAAATTTTCCACATGAATGTGAAGCATGCAAATGCAGCTGCAGATTTATTAATCGTTCCGATACGGTGAAATTTTATAAATCGTTATGCCTGAATGGAGCAATTGAAATGCAGTTTAATCATTCGCGTGGAATGCAGATTTCGAACGGAGATTAAAAATCATCGCGATGAAGAGCAGGGCTTCGGAGTCGGAGTCATGGAGTCGGAGTTTGGGAGTAATTGCTGATCACTGGAGTCGGGCCGGAGTCAGAAAAAGCTATGTATCGACTCTTGGAGTCGGAAAAAAATATATCGACTCCGACTCCAACTCTGGCTCTTTTGTTTATAAATCATTAATAGATTTATATATACATAAATAAATTGCTAATATTCGATCTGCAGTATTGACGTATTGTATATACAGGGTGTCCCTAAATTCCTTCAACAGCCTTAAATGGGAGGATCCTGACGTCATTTGAAGCAACATTTTCCTTTGCAAAAATGTTATCCGCGGCTTTGTTTAGGAGTTATTAACGAAAAACACGGACCAATCAGAGCACGATCTAGACGCGAGTTGACACAGCCGGCCAGGCGCGCCAACTGTCTATTGGCTGACTGTGTCAACTCGCGTCTAGATCGTGCTCTGATTGGTCCGTGTTTTTCGTTAATAAATCCTAAACAAAGACGCGGATAACATTTTTGCAAAGGAAAATGTTGCTTCAAATGATTTCAGGAACTTCCCATTTCCGGCTGTTGAAGGAATTTTGGGACACCCTGTATAATACATATTTATATACCTCGGCACTCGGCACTATGTAGAGGAGAAACAGTTAAAGTTATGGCAGTAGTATTTTCTAACTATTTCCTGAAAGTGAGAAAGTAACAGTCGTGTTGTGTTGTGTCAGAGTTATCTGTTCCATATTCTTAGACTTTAATACAATATTTCAACTATTTATTCAGTTTTATTACAACTCTTAATTATTTTGAGCACATATTTTTCCAATTTGGAGAGTCGGAGTTGGAATCGGTGTCGGAGTCGGAGTCGGATTCGGAGTCGGAGGTAAAAGAAAAGAGGAGTTGGAGTTAAGAATTTTGTCTACCGACTCCGAAGCCCTGATGAAGAGTGCATCATCGAAGATGCACTGTCGAAACGCTATGAATAACCGATTTATACTGGAACGTGTAATTGAAACGATCGCGCGCGAGCATCGAAAATGATCTCGGTTCAAGAACAAGTCGCGTTCTACTTCGAGAGGAAAAATCCGTGCATCTGTTGGCATACAGTCATTGGAATAATTATGAGCGTGCTGCGTGTGTTCCGAAGGTTAATAAAGTGGCATTACGCATTCGTGGGGCAACCCGCGACCTATTGTCTACTGTCAAAATTATTCACGGAACGGCGTGTTCATCAATCTTCAATCAAGCTGCCGTTGGTGTTTACCGGAACATGTAAATCTTCTGGAAATAAAATTTCAAAGCGATCCGCGATTCATGGCGAACAGCAGCCTCGGAATAGGAGAATAATAATACTCGGCATTCCATATTCTTCCATTGTCATTTAGAAATGTTCCTCGTACTCCCATTGACTAAAGTTTCCACGAAGTAATAAAATTATTCCGTATTCTGCGATGTATCGTCTTCGATCAAGGATAATTCTATCAAAAGTTTTACGATTCATTATCGAGAACGTTACGGCGCGGAACAGCAGAATCTCCAAAACAGATCCATCACAAATGAAGGAAGTAGCGTCTCGTTCCCACGCAATGCGAATTGTATGTTTCTAATTAGCTCGCCACGTGCCCCAACGCGCGTTACAACGGTTCGCTGCGCGATCTTCGCGCGACTTTCAAATTAATTGGAAACTTTTGTTCAGACGAAACTGCGAACCTTGCCTTGTGATTAATTACCGCCGCCGTCGAGTAAGAAATGTCCGACACGTGCAAGGCCGAACAATCGTGTACTGTTTTTCGTACGCACTGAGAAGAATCCCTCCAAATTGTTCATTTAACCAATATCTTGGAAATATTTGTTTGCGAAATACAAGGGAAATTCCTCTGTTCCGAAGTTCAGGGTTACGTTCGACCACTGACACAAATTCCGTTCACGACGGGACGCCACTCTGGAGCCGCGAACGTGTTCGGCGCGAGTCCGTTTGAATTTGTTTACCAAATAGGTGTCAGCGAGAGGATGCTATTATCCACGGTCCAGTGGACGATGATGCAACGTGGTGTGTATTCGATGATCTTTGTGTGTCGCGTGTCTTGTCGCGTGGAAGTAAATGAATGATGATGAATTGACGATGCGCCTGTGAGAATTTGCGTGGGATTGTTGTCAAGGCCTAACGAAACCTTTGACATGAAACGTCAACTGGGATGTAATCCTACAAATAAAATCAGATAACAATGAACTACGTCAAACAGATAAAAATACTTGAAATACTTTTTCGTATTTTCTTTGTTGGTAAAATTGAGGTTCAACCAACGGGGGACAGGATACTTTGATCCGGAGGCGTACATTTTAGGCAATCTAGGGAACCTACATAAATGAATAACATCAAGAGAAGTCGATCTTCTGGAAATAGCTATCTGAATGACGTTGGCGTCGACGCCCGCGCGAAGGAGCAGGTCAGTTAAAATTTGTATAGTTCAAAGGGGAAAATAATTCAAGGGTGGCTCTGGATCTCCCAAAAGTGTTCCATAGGTCTCAGAATGAATACCCCGGTCCGTTTAAATGGAAATGAACGTGTCTGTATAGTAGGATTATGGTATACTCACCGCCGAATCGAATTGTTATAGCTTTTCATGACTCGACGCTTCCGAAGGAACAGCATCGCTGAGATTTTACCGATTTCCTCGCGGAATAATTCAAAGCCCTTCAAATAAATTGATCGTTGAATATCCAGGGCCAATGGAAGTCGCAGCGTCATTCCTTTCTTATAAATAGCAGACTCGAGTTCGATTATTGTAATTTTCGCTATCGTAACACACGAGAGAGCCAACGAGAGAGAAATATTTTCCTACATAGGTAAGTATTTAACTCGGTACTTCGTCGAACAGCAAGTAGCAATTGTTGATTTTAATTAAACTTCGCATACGTGTATTGGAGAATAATTTATTCAATATTTTCTCAATAAGCTCTGTTAACACTAGGTTTACGGGAGCCGCCAAAATGACGGATTCTAATATTCTTAATTTTTTTTTTTTTATATTTTGAGCATTTCGGATCTCAACTGAGATCTATTTCTGCTGCACTGAAGTAAATTACAGTATATACATACATAGTTTACAGTTTTTCTAAGAAATTAAAAAACCCCCTCAGGAATTATTTACCAAATTTATTTCTTTCGGTGTATATTATTGGAAAAAAATGGCCAAAAATTTGGATAGATACATTCTACCTATGTAGTTATGTTTATAAAATAATGTGAAACGGTTATTCCTAGAGTTCCGTAAACCTAGTGTTAACAGCTCAGAAAGCTCGCCGCTCACCAAGCATCTTCAGCACCCTCCTGGACGACCTGCCAGGTTTATTCCTGCAGCTGCCACCCTCTCCGCTGCCACGACTCCTCTTCATCATGTTCGACTTCCTGAGCTTGAGCCCGATGAGAATATACAGCACGGTAATCAGACTCATGGGTACGATGAAGAACAAAAACGTGGACAGCTCGAACGAATGTTGCATGATGACCCTCTTCATAGTGCAGCTAACGATAGTAGGGTCCTTATCAAGCTGCACAACCCCAAACTGCAGAGCCATAGGCAGAGCGAAGCACAGAGCTACTAGCCATATAACAAGTATCAATTTAACCGCCCTAGTCAGCTTGGACATAGTGTGTGCTAAGAAAGGGTGGCATATGGCCACGTATCTTTCGACGGTGAAGGCTGTGATGGTCAACACCGAAGCATTAGCAGAAGTCTCTCCTGCCAGGCCTCTTAAAACACAGAATCCTTCGCCGAAGATGTAGGGGTACTTGCACCAGACCATGTAGATCTCCGGAGGTAGACCAGAGACCAGCAGCAACAGGTCTGACACGGCCAAGCTGAACAGGTAGTAGTTGGTCGCGGTGTGCATCAACTTGTTGCGTGCGATCACAATGCACGTGCTGATGTTGCCGATAGTCCCAGTCACGAAGATCGCCACATAGATCAGGATCACCGGGACCACTATGTACAGAGGGTCTCTTCTGGGCTGGTTGTTCAGCTGAACACCACTCGAGGAATCGTTGTCCTGTGTATCGTTGTACCACCAGCCGAGATCCTCCATCACGCTGCTAGAGGACGTCGCTGCCCCGTCCATCTCTCCTGATCATTCCACGTGGCTGCTAGACCCCATCAGTGGACGTCCTTCTTCGAAACGTCCATCTTCTTGCCCATAAATCGAATCTTCTTTTCCACAGACTCCTCCAATTGGTTACATCATTGACAACTGGCCCGATGGACAGCTGCAGAACTCGTTTAGGGGACCCGTCAGGATTTGCTCACCGTTCAAAGTGGATTGGTGGGGGAGGGTTGATATCGAAGAGGACGACCGTGAAACCGGGAATTGCGAAACGGTGAACCGGCACCGACGCCGCGCGATTCACGACTGCCGGCGAAACCGACGCGGACGACGCGACGCCGGTCACCGGCGCTTCTGCGCACCTGAAACCACCGGCAGCATCCTCCGGCAAGGCGTCCTAACAATGTCGACCTCTTTGTTGATGCTGGATTCTTGAAACGCGTTTGACCGGGCATCGTGTTTCGACGAAATTCAATTACTCGCCGATTATTGCATAACAAACGTGTCCAGCCATGGTCCAGCCCTTGCCTCGCAGGCCATTGACCCACGGTTCGGAACAGATTCTTGGCCTCGCAGCTGCGAATCGCCAGATTACACGTTCGAACGCAATCAGCGAATAAGATAAATAGAACTGGTACAGGGGATCGACGGTCTATTTTCATTTTCCGTCGACTGTATTGATTGCTGCCTCAAGTTCGATCGCGCCCAGTAATCCAACAGATTAAACGTTGCCCTGTGATGTCTCGATCTTGAAGCGAATCCTCCCGGGAGTCGAAGGATTAGAGAAATCGTTAAACTAGTAATCAAACGCAGCCAGACACGGAACCGGGTAGCTTTCGTTTCAAATTACAGTGCTCGCGTATCCTATGTTCCACTAGATTCTGAACATAAAGCGAATGATCAAGATGAACAATGGGCAACAATCGTACGTGTTGCTGATCACTCGATTGTGCACACCTGTAAACAATGTATAATTATGATGATCCAAATGTATGTGCTGGTTGAAACTCTCGATTGCATTTTAAACGATTCTTTTCAGAGAATCGCCGTTCCTCATTCACGGTTCACCGTTCGTCCCACTGACCCTGTACACGCGAACGGTATCCAGAAAAGAATCCCAACCCCCTTTCACCTCGGCTCATTTCCCGAAAATGAAAATAGCAAACCCCTCTAACCCTCCATCCTCAATTCCGTTCCTTCATCTTTCCAGCGAAGGAGAAGAGGAGGAAGCTTTCTGCAAGCTCCTGTTCAGAAGGGTCGAATTCAGTCCGCGTCGTTTCACATCTCGATGACGATGCAACTTCTCGGAAACTCCGGTCGCAGTTCCTCCTATCGTTCCCTTTGCCGAATCATTTGCCAACGATGTTCCTGCGTTCGAACAACCCGGCTACGCGACGGTACACTTTTTGATCCGCTGGCTAGCCTAACTTCCGGTTCCGGGACCCCTGAAAAATAAATTATCAGATTGTGCATGCTGGTATTATCGTGGAATTTATAATTTCGAACGAGGAATGTTTACTTGTCTGGGCGTTTGCTTGGATATTTTCACTCTTCCTCTCGGCCGATGCCAAGTCGATCAATTTTGGCGTTGTTTCATAAAGTAGCGGAGGGGCCGGCAACTTCCGCGAAATAAAAGGGGATCCTCCGGATGATGTTTCGATAAGTTTTTTGAGGGGACGATGACACGTCGCAACCAAGTATCCCGGTTTTCTTAGACTTTCTTGTTTATGCTCGGCGAGAGACGATGGACCTAGTAGAAGAAGTTTTTTGCCGGTCGAACAAACACAAAAGCCGTCTCCTGGTGGAATATATTCGATTAATATACCCTGTGATCGACAAAGTTGTTGCTTGAATTGTACGATGGAAGTTTTTTACAGTTCGGTTGCACACGCCCCTAATTGATCTGGTTTTCTCGAGGCTGAGATATTCATCGGTCGTTCGAGGACGTTCAATTACGGGTTCCGAGGTACCGATGCATGTAAACGACCGCTTTTTCGACAGAAACCGGATGTACGTTTAATTGGGCCTTCGTGAATGCATCCGCGACCACATTCCTTATGAGATGCGCTCCATGTTCGACTTCTGGTTTCAACTTACCAGGAGAAAAATTCCGGTCGGCCGTGAATTGCAATCGCTCGTTGTTATTCCGTGCTGGCCGGACTGGGTCGCCATAACTCCGACCAATAAATGTCTCCACATAATTATTCGGTTCGTATAAGCTGCTCGAAATTAACAGCAGATCTTATTGGACCGTCCCGTCGCATCGCTTCGTTTGTAATAAGTAGACTGCGGATCTTTTTATGCATTTATAATATTTATTTATTATTATTTATTATAGACGGACCGAAGTCCTCTTACATAAACGTTTACAATAGAAAAGGATAAAGGACTACACGTATAATAACAAAGAATAACAAAGAAGGGACATGCACAGAGACTAATGGTACAAACGATATTGTATTATCATATAATCCTGCGTAATCGTTTTTTAAAATTGTGCTAAGACTTAGTAAAGAAATCAATACGATTGTAGAGAGTGCTAGAGTCTGCTATAATGCGATTTATTGGATTAATTAATCCATAAGTAGATCTGGCTTTAAGTGTTTGAAATCCTGCTCTAGTTAATATGTCGAGATATGCAAAATACATATATGCAAAATATATGCAAGGTATATGTGAAATATATGCGAAATATATGTATGTACAGATCTGTAAAATAGTACCTAATTATTTTATTATTTTATTTATTATAATTTAAATTACAATATACAATAGTTTTTTCTATAGTGTCGACTGTAAATTGATGCCTCTTGTCTGTTAAAATTTATTTACACGCTGAAAAAGAGCGTTCTACATCACACGATGTTATAGGGGCATATTTAAATTTACCCCAATGATGTGCCAGAACTTCTCGTGGTACTTCAACGTGTTCACCCTGCAAAATCTTGCTTATTTTTAATAATACATTAAAGTGTACATTTCGTTTTAATACAGACTCCATTTAATGTGTAACCTTTTCTCCATAATCACAGGGTATAATTTTTAAATTTTCAATAACTGTAGTTACCAAATGTATACATTCCGTTAGAGGTGAACCTATTGTTTCCATTTTTTTCATGGCCTCGTAATCATAATAGCTACTGATTTACTTGATCAATGGAGATCAACTGCGGCGTGACTCCGTCTGTTTACACATCATACCATCGTCCTTGCTTTGTCTCTCATTGAATTTCAATACAGTACTTACCAACTCGAACTTAGAACACGTTGTGGATTCTGCTCATTCTTTTAAGCACATCTATCTTATTTATTCTGGCGTAGCATTAAATAGTCGAATATTTATGCAAAATTTATGCAAGAAATATGCACTTATGCAAAACATATGTAATATGCAAAATAAAAATTATATTTTTAAAATCCTCTAATGACAAAACTTTCTGTTTAGGTCTCAGCTTTCTATCTTTTTTCAATGAAAACATGCATCTGCATGAACATCCGCAGTCTAGTAATAATGGAAATGAATATGTTTGTGTTTCAATTATTCAATTTGTGCAGCACTCAACATCTTAAGCAAAGTCTCAAATATATTTTCATTCGAGGACAAAACGACTATTTAGGATTTCGTTGAATATTGCTGGTTCCGGAGGGAAAGAGTGCCGCAGCTTTCATACCGATTCAATCAATTTATTTAAAAATTGAACGTAGAAACAGGAAACTGTCGAGGTTGCGATCGTTTTCTATCGAGAGGATTAACATGGAGACGCTCCTCGGAATTGCTTTCGATCCAGAAAACTGCAGATGGAACGAATTTGATTAATTTTGAATAGCGAGACCTAGTTTCGTCTTCATCTGCGCGATGGAGTATTACAGTGATTGGCGGCGGTATTCGGTGCAGAAGCGGTACCATTAAATAAAAGAATAAATTGACAAAGATGAACCAAAAGAAAGTAAAGAAAAGAAAATGGGGTAACAAACAATCGCATTGAACATTATTCAACGAAGCTTTAATCCTGGCAAATTGCCGGTCCAATTGTACCAATTTCCAACCATCATCGTTACCATGAATCTGTTTGCTTTCGCTTTAATGGCGTCCGAGTATCCGCCAACGCTGAAAACTACGGTCATCTTCGCTCGTGCAAAATTTTGCGAAATGTCGAACAGCTCCAGTTTTTTTTGCTATGGAAATTTTTATTCCCCTCCGTGGACGATCAGTATGCAGAGCGACCGCGTCTGCGCGCACAAAACTGCCGCGAAATGATCAAATTTATGCGGACGAGCTCCACCACGCCGCGCCGGGCCAAACTTCCACCCATAAAATGGCACGTTACGATCCTCGGAGTCACCTTAAACTTGATTTAGATCGATCTTCAGGATGGGGATATCGGTTTCGAGATTTCCCGTGCCTGGAAATACTCCCCCATATTCTCTTTATAACCTGTTAACCGGCGGAGACGAATCATCTTGTCACTTTGTACGCCATTATGGCGCTCGCACATTTTTCATTTTATTATTCACATTTATTATCCTACAATCTGTGAATTAGAATATTAGGTCGTTAAGCATGAAACTTGACAAATGAAACAAAAACTTCAAACACATTTGTCCAGTTTCATACTTAACGACCTGATATAGTATTTTGCAGAAACGCTTAAAAATTGAGAATGAAGGTGCAGGAAGTAAATAGTGTTTTTATTGTAAAGGGTTTAATAGGTTACTATTTATTATTTTAACGTATAATCACAATTCTTGTGAACATATTTTTCGTGGAAAAAAAATACGCCATCGAATTCGATCGCTGGATCGAAAGTTACAAGGAGATCAATATACAACACTGTACAATAGATAGCCTGCGTGGTTCACACCCTTATTGTATGACCTTCGCGGCTGAATCAATCCTAATCCAGCAAGGAATTAAGCGTAAGCATTTAGCTTGGCTTTCAAACCGCCGCGGTTATTCGAAAAACCGTCGTCCGATATTACTCAGCTCGGGATTTACCACCTGGAAAGATTTGTATATGAAAATGAAACATCTTAACTGTACAGTGGAGTTTATGCTGTTACAAAGTTCGCAGAAAATTACTTTCCTCGCGTTGTTACTAAAGAACATTAGAAATGTAACAGTGGAAATACCTGCACAGAGGAAATGTTAGCACAGAGGACATTTAATCTCATCAACTAGCTATGTTCTCTAACGACGAACTTGTCTTGGATCGAAACGTCAAATGGTAGATCCGACAATTGAGTTTAAACCAAACGCAATTCTACCTAACATGTTACACACGTCTACGCAACGTATACTAAGCAGAACATTTCCATATGAATAGATTTATTACAGTAAATTCCATTCGCTCGGACCATTCAATTTTTCAAATAGAAACTTCACTTGAAATTGTATGTATAATAAGTATGTAAGTGACCTACAGTAGCGGAGAAAAGTTTAAGACCCCTCTAAAAAGGTTGATAACTATTTTAATATTGTACTATACGATTTGAACTTTTTTAAGAAGCTAGAGCAATTAGTTTATACTACAGGATGTGAAAAGAAATTTTTTCAAAAATTGCAATTGAACGGAATTGTTGAAAAAATGCTAAAAGTTGAATTTTTAACTTTTTTATGCGGGCCTATATTGAAAATTTAAAAAATACGTTTTCCAGATCTGTGTGAATTAAACATATTCTGAAAATTTCGTCAAAATCGGTCGACGTTGCAATGAGCCACAAATGTTTAAAGATGGTAAAAATTGGCCTCTAACTGCAATAAATCTAAGGATTCTTACATCTGTCAATGTCTGTCATTTTTCCCCGCATCAACCGATTTCGATGAAACTTTCACTGTGCATATACTTTACACAGATCTACAAAACATATTTTTAAAAATTTCAATATACGCCCACATAAAAAAGTTAAAAGTGCAACTTTTAGCATTTTTTCAACAATTCCGTTCAATTGCAATTTTAAAAAAAATTTCTTTTCACATCCTGTGGTAAACTAATTACTCTAGCTTCCCAAGAAAGTTCAAATCGTATAGTACAATGTTACAATAGTTATCGTATTTTGTAGAACGGTCTTAATCTTTTGTCCGCTGCTGTATATTATTTCTTCCAGAAATAATGTACGTCAGCAATCAGCATATTTCGTAGATCGTGTAGCAATAAATATTGATGTAACATCATTTTGGGAATGGAGATAGGGTGCAAGCAGCTTACGGAAGATTTTCAATTTACCTGGATATGGTTCGATACACCGTAGTATGGAAAGATGCCGCCGAGGATGTAGCGATAGTATCCGTTGTGCCTAATTCGATATTCACCCTGTTTGATGTCCTCCGGGACTTGCCACGTAATTGTCACCTGACTCGAGCCGAGAACTACCGACGTCCTCTTCCATTCGAATCTGTGTCGATGGCGTTAACATTTACTTAAATGAATCATCATTACTCCAAAAGGACAGATTTTTACATTACAACCAATATCAATTGCGAAAAACATTATTTTTGGTATTAGGCGCAAGGTTCGATCGTTTCGAACCACAGCAAATGTGCAGTTATTTAAAAATGCATCTCGACGTTCCGATCCCTATGTGGATCATTCTCAAAGAGACATTTTTTGCGTCTGAAAAATAATGTATGTATAATATAACGTAATTTGAAAAGTAGCACAGCCATGTAACTGGACAACTTTTAAAGATGTACATGCTTGTAACCATACTGTACAAGGTTTATTGCATACGAGGTGCTTGTACCGCAATTTTTCCTAATTCATATATTCCAGTTAATATATACCAGGTGAAAGATAGAGAGAACACTTTTGGTAGAATCTAAATTATATTGGAAATATCATCATAAATAAACATTACTGATTCAGTAATGTCGCGTAATAATCATGAATCTTAGGTGTTTCATACCTAAGATTAACGCTTTGTTGTTTAATCATATGAATTCAAATTACGTTATATTATACATACATTATTTTTCAGACGCAAAAAATGTCTCTTTGAGAATGATCCACATAGGGATCGAAACGTCGAGATGCATTTTTAAATAACTGCACATTTGCTGTGATTCGAAACGATCGAACCTTGCGCCGAAATCACAAATTTATTGTATATTATATTTCGATCGAGAGAAGAATTTACCTTTATTTTTGGTATTGATCGGATTTCGTCTATGACTAACCTGACTCTGTTCAAATATTTTTAGATGATTCTTTTCACTGTCGTAGAACGAATCCGTTTTGACATTTGCATGAACGCAGTCGGTCAGAGGATATCATGAATATAAATTGCATGATAAACGACGGAATTTACGTACCTGGTTTCCCAGTTGGCATCTGTTGCAACGGGCACCCACACTTCGTCGTTCGTCAGCCTCTCGACCGTCAGGAACGTGTTCTCCGTCATCAAATTGTTGCGCGGGTGACCGGAAATCTGCTCGAAACGGATGCGAATATTTACTCACTAAATAGACCAAAATAGAATATCGCTTTGCTATCCTTTTTTCCCTTCCGGCTCATTTGCATGGTCGAAACAGAAATTCGCATCGAGGCGAATCGAATCTCCCGATAACCGGAATTAGGCGAGTGGGTTTGCATAATAACGTGGGTCCCGAGTGTTCCGAGATAAAGGGAAAACCTATGTCGGTCGATACTCACGAAAACAGCTGTTACTGTGTCACCGGGTTTCGCTAGTTTCTGCGGCTGCTTGACACAATCGCCAAAATTCCGGCCCCATTTCGGCGTGTCGTAAAGAACGGGTGTCACGAACGTGAGCAGATTCTTCTTTCCTAAATCGGGGGGCGAGGGGCCGGCCTCCACATTCCTTTTCTGAGAAAGAACATGAACGAAAAGTTTAAGCATCGGATAAAAACGAAACCTGCAGGAATTGAAGAATTCAAGAATTATAAAATATGGTACTCACGAGAACAACAGCAGTCGCCAGCTCGGTGAATTGTTTCAAGTAGATGGTGAGAGTGTGCGGCCCATATATCGTGGAAGCACCCTCGTACCTCTGAATCTGGAAAATATTGTACACAATTGTAGAAAAATTGCAGCAACCAAGCACAAAAATGTTGCAGATATTCATAGCGATTTTACGGCCGGAATAAATCCGGAAATTTGAATGAAAAATCGTAGCGAGCACACGCAGTAATTTTGGAGAACTAGCTCGACAAGTTTCGAGTCGTGAAGAACCTGGAAATTTGAATTATACACCGAATAAAAATTCCAGCTAGGAAACACTAATTTAAAAAAAAATATATATATAAATTTCTAATCACAGCCCCGCGACCATAAATGTTTAACGCGCCTCTTCTTTTCTCTGTTTCAGTTCACAGTGCGTTAACCCCTAATCGGTCATACATAATACAAAGAAAATGGCTGAAATCCGGCGCGAGGGAAATAAAAAACGATTCTGTATTTTACTTGATATTCCTCCGGCGTGGTGATGTAATCGCTGTATGTATTACAGAGGCCGGCGACTATGACGGAGGTTTCGTCGTCGGACGCTTCGTTCATGACTGTTTTGATAGCCTCTCGCAATCTTCTTCCGGACATTGTTGTGAACTCTCCTGGCACACCGGCGATGACCACGCTACCGATCAGAGCGACCTGCGTCGCCACCACACTCGGCTGCCATTCATATGGTAGTGTCATCTGAAAAATGCCCCGGGAAGCCATCAATCAAAATGACTGGTTCAGGAGTTAGGAATTCGTCGAAAGAAAATTCTGCAAAAACATTAACTAAACTTCAACTAGGGGAATCTTCGCAGAGAAGAGGACAGGTATATCGTAGCAGATTTGAATAGATGATTTATTCCGAGTGCCCAAGGCTTTGGGACGAAGAGAAAACTTTTTCCACGGAACTTACGCGTCCAGTGGCTAGCAAAATCGGTTTCGCGCCATGACACTTGATATCCTCCCGCGTGGGGACCGCCAATAAGTTTCTAACCGCGTTCCACAGAGGATTGGCGGTGGTCGTGCCTTGCTCGAACGAGAACGATCCAGGTCCATCGATCGTTCCTGCCGCGAAACTGTATCCCATTGCGGGTAGACAGCCGTGGACCTGTGAGAGGAAAGAAGAAATCGATTGTACATGAATTCTAGACCCCTACGGAGAGACAATGGTGCCATTAACCCCTTGCCCTACGATTTATTTTACGGTGTTAGTGATGAGAACTTTTGTGTAGTTTGTAATTTCTTAAGAAAGGAGAAAATTTATATCTGTCGTATGCCTATTATATTCTCCAATAGCTGTACATTAACAGAACCAAAGTGGAATTTTATTTCGGTTTAAAGGAAATTAATAGCACACATGTTTATTAGACTCTGTTCGGAATCTTTAACACGAGTCAGACACGATATTGCAGGGCAAAGGGTCAACGTGTTTGGAAAAATTTCGTGTCTCACCTCTTCGACCCTGGTGGTGGTCTCGTTGTAGAATTCAGCGGTCTGTTCCGGCATGTTGACATATCGATGCACCACTCGGACAGGCCCGATCACTTCCTTAGCGTTCCCGGAGAGCCACAGCCTCTGCAACCACCGGACAACGGAACATGAATATGGAATGAAGACGAGAGGAGATGCAAGACAACAACGGGCACACGCGGTCCCGCGTATACAAAACAACCCGGCCAGGCACGAAACGCGTCCGCCTCGGCTGTTTCTCTTCATGCGGCTGCATTATCATGCTAATGGTCTACTCTCGAAACTGTCGGCGGCTTCGCTGACCGCGTCACGGTTAAAGAGCACATGCTGATCACGCCAGGGAGCTCGTTCCACCGAACTGGGAAAGTCAATTGCGCGAGATAAATCCCGTTCCTTACTAAACTTCGTTCCTCACGCGAATAATCTAGATACTATTATTCGAATTTATCGCTTGTAAACAGCGAGAGTGCTCCTTCTCTCTCACTCTTCGAATGTAGTCGTCGTTCGTTCGTTCTTCTTCAGCTACTTCCGGCACCGAACGCTCACGTTCGTCGATAAAGGGGATGAAGATTAATGTATTGACCCTCGTTACAAAGGAATTCGGTGGACCCCGAACCCTCCCCCGGGACACGGCACCGATAAAACGGATTCCTGCGGGACGCTTTCCCTGGTTTCTTCGGCGGCTTTTAATTTACACGTTCCTACGGCTGAATTAGGGAACTATGGGAAGCTTCCTGTTTGTTGATCGCGGGAAGAACGCGCCAATCAAGCTGGCAGAGGACCCGAGTGCGATATGCGTGATCGATGAACTACGGATGCTTATGCTAATCTCGTGTTCCCATTACGGAGCATTTTCAAGCCGGTGTGAAATAAAATTCCTTTCGGGGTGTGTATTGTTATGCTGGTTTAATGGTTACAGTATTCTGCACGTCGCTTTATTTGAATCCATTCCAATTTTGTATTTTAATACTACGATCAGATGACATGTGTACGGATCAGCACGAATTTTACAAACAGCCATCGAACCCCAAAGGAACAGGGTATCCGTAAGATTTCCAATAACATTAAAGCAGCACCCTCTTCCGTTAAAGAAACCTTCGAAGCTCCCCTTTTTAGGGAGCGATACGGCCGATCGGTCTGCTCTCGTAGATCGCAATCGGGATCACAATCGGACGAGGCGTCCCTTGACATTAATCGTCGTCCATTTCCTCGGGAATCCGGCAACCGTCGCGTCGTTCGCTGACGTAAATCTTCGCTATTAATAAGCTTGGTTGGCCCCTCGGCGTTCTTGACCGCGCGCGATTGCAGCGCTCGCTCGAGCGATCAAGCCTGCTCGCGAAGATACACTGCCATACACGAGGGAAAGTGGCAGGAAGGTAATGTTGCGTGTGCATGGAGTCGAGATCCGCGGATACGACACTGGGAGACGGAGATACGGCGGGATCGAGGGCGATCGAACGAACGTCAATCGAAATGGGGTTTAAAAGTGACACGCACCCCAAATTCTTGTAAAAAGAATCTGTGAATTTCCTATGCGAAATACTGAAAATGATTAATGAATTTAAAGATACACTGTTCTCTTTCTTGTCAAAATTATTAAGACAGGAAATAAACGTGTATGGGATTCGCGTATCTCGCAACGAATGCAGACAATTTTTAATTTGCATAAAAATTCGCGGTATCGTTATAAGATTTCCGATCCCTGGGTGAAAGGGAAGCCAGTTTGCTGTGCCTCAGAGCAAAATGGGGTTGAAAGGAGAGTGACACTGCTGAAGGACTGGGGCCGACGCAGTAGTATAGCCTCGTATTGTGCGGACAGTGACATGACGTATCGGTTCAGGATCGATTTCCTAGGGAATCCTGTGTTGATGAATTTTTTCTGCTTTTCCTGTGAGCTAGTCTCTTTTTATTTAGTGCACAGATTATTTCCTTTTTTACTTCGCCCAGTGTCTGGTTTTATATTTTACATATAAATCTACCTTTCTCTTTAACATACAAATTCATTTTTCTATTTTACATATAGATCAATTTCTCTATTTTACATACCGCTCTGCTTCTACACGCGTAGACGAAAATTATCAACCTGACGCGTCTTTCTATCGCGTAAAATGTAGAATTAACTTTCCCCAGAAATACTCGATTCGAACACGCTCTCCACAATGTTTTTAATTTGCAACGTTTCCCACGCTTCGCTGACAATTAAAATCAATTCGTTCCGTTGAAAAGGGAAGCCTGTCAGTTAATAAACATCAGCGAGCGTTGAAACATCAATAATCGATCGAGAACCGTCGCAAGCACCATTTAGCGGAGACGAGATTTGTTTGAGCCCACCAAGAAGCAATATAATTACGTCACTATTTCCGTATCCAGAAGAATGATTAATTAGGTGGCGAAAACATTTCGATAATTAGCTGGAAGCATTAGTCGTTCCGCAGCTTCAAATATCCATTCGAATAGAGCTATACTCTCACTGCATAATCGAATAACTACGATTAATCCAATAATGCAATTTAAAATCAATTCACTGCGCAGCAAAAGAAGCGTGCCCCTCTTTCCATAGACACCACCTAGCACTTTCTAATTAAGATAATCCCGCGTTGATAGACAATTTAAATTATCCCCAGCAGTATTCAATCTCGTTACCCTATGCATCACAAGTTGCATGCATCATCCAGACAGTGCACGTCAGAACACATTCTTCTCTACCTCGTCCTATAAAGCGAAAAATGAAGATAAAAGAAAGTCCCATATGTCCTTCAAATATTTACCGTTATTAGAAATCAATCTTGTTCCTGTAAAACAGTCGCCTCCACTGCAAATAAATTTTTAATCGAACTTTCTGACCCTAGCTATAAACGTTGCATTCCACTTTTCCTTTTTCGAGCTTCGCTCGCACTCTCCTCGCAAAAGGAGGCACGAGCCGAATAAGCTTTCGTCACGAGCCCTCCGTTAATTATGCAGAAACGTTTCTGCACGCAGAATCGCATCCGTAATGAACTGGGAGCTAGCGAGTTCTTCTGTTCACACGAGTCCCAGCAATTACCTCGAAGTGACTTAAACCTTCCTGCGATCGGCATTGAACCGTTCATCGTTTTTCATTGCAACGATTAGAACAGTCATCGTTCGAGGAAGGAGGTCGTTTGTTGTTCGATCGAGGACCCGGTGGACCGTTTCCTTCTCGAAGCTTTCTCGGATCACTTAAAAAACCGCCTGGCAAACTTATTAAAGGAAAACAGACTCGTTGTTTGCTGCTGTCAACAACTCTCCGCAAATTATTGGGAGTACAAATTACTTCGGTCCGTTTTTTTGTGGTCAAAAATGCATTTATTTCAGAACAAACTGAATGAACAGATTAATCAAATTATTGTCTATCGCTGACTACTATTTTTTCCCACCTCTCAGGCAATTCTCGAATTCCATCTCGAAAAAATGTCTCGTCTTTTGAGGCGATCCAAGTTAGGAGCCACTTTTCGATTTCTGCGAAAGAAATGAACCGGTGATCTGCTAAATCGTGCTGCATCCGTCGGAACAACCAGTAATCCGAAGAAGCAATGTCCGGCGAATACGGCGGGTGCGGCAAAATATCCCACTTGAGCGTTTCCAAATATTTTTTTACGACTTTTGCGACATGAGGCCGAGCGTTATCATGCAGAAAAATAACTTTGTCGGCCGTTTTTCTCGTAATTCACAAACGAATTAATTGTAGCCTATACCGATGGTAACTCCCAATGATTCTGCAAGCTCCTCTTGCGTTTGACTCGGATCTTCATCGTGTAATGCCTCCAATTCTGTGTCTTCGAATTTTTTTGGCTGTCCAGAGCGAGGCTTGTCTTCAACGCTGAAATCACCATTCTTGAAACGTCGAAACCTACTACATGATTTATCAGTTGGAGCATTGTCACCATAAACATTTACAAGCACTCGATGCGCTTCAGCTGCACTTTTCTTCCAATTAAAGCAGAAAACTAAAACCTCCCGCAAATGCTGCTTCGTTAACACGAAATTTGACATATTCAACATAGTAAAAAACAAAAGTTTTGTATCAAACTCAAAGCGATATAAACTGAATATTATTGGTAGATGTCTAACCTCTCTGAGACCACCGAAATCAGCTGTCACTATGAAACATTCATAACAACCAAAGCCATCTTTTGAAAACGGACCGAATTAATTTGTACTGCCAATATGAATACTTTAGTTGGGAACTGCGCTCTGATCCTCGGTTCGAAGAATGTCTGTGAAGAATCTGTGACAGAGGTACTGTCGAGAGCGACTAGAAAATCTCCAGCAGCGATTCACAGTGTACCGCGTTCAATTTCGTGAAAATTGCGACGTCGCGACGGGGAGCGAACCGCTTAACGCCGTTCGTTCCCGCGAGACGTGTGAAAACGTGATTCACGCGAAAAAATCCATCCGGCGGCACAGAGAGACGGGTTCTCGCTCGAGGAAGGAACGATGTCGTCCTTGCGAGCTAGTCGCATGAGTCGCATGAGTCGTGTCTGTGCTAGGCTGCGCAGGGTGTGGCATTTTCTGGGAATCAGCCTGGAAGCAGCAGCCTCGTTCGTTCGGCTGCACTTTCCCAGCCGCACTCGATCGACCGGATCGCACCACGTCCGCGATGTTTCCAGCGGACGTTTCGCGTGATGTCGTGGAGAACGACAAGCTCGCGAGCCTTTCGTGGCTTCGGAACTTTTCTGACATTTAGAGCCATGCGAGCTGCCGATTCGTTGTTGCTCGGAGCGTGACTACTGATTCAGCAGTGCACCTCGAACAAAATAAACACTCGCGGTGTGATTAGTGGCATCAATCGACTATAAATATCAATTACATCCGACCTAGACCCAGACTCGATTCTTTCGCTCTCCCTATGCCTAAAAACTCAACTACAGAACATGGAATTGCGCAAGAATCAAACAGCTTATAAAAGATATTTTTCTCCGAGTTATAACTCAACAGCAATCGGGATCCTTCATCTCGATTTCAATCCCGAAACGGAACATCGATGTTCACCGTCCCCCGGCAAAGACAATCGGCGGGCCTCTTTTATATCTGTTCCCGCAGCGTATCATCTGATCCCGTTCGTCGGGATACTAATTCATAACAAAACGGCCGTAACACGGGCCGTGCATACACGTCGCGTCCAACAGATTTTCATGCGCGGAAGCAGAATCGTGTCTCGCGAGATTTCAGATAAAGCCAGTATAATGAGGCGAGATAGTACACGATTGCAAAGTCCTGCTTCAACAGACGTGGGAACAGGAACGTGTAAACACGTGGATCACCGTGGCTGGTTGGGCTCGTTCCATTTTTTCCCCGTTTTACTGCCCCTTCTTCTTTTCTCTATCTCTATCTATCTCTCTTCTGAAATGTTTGTCCTCGTGTCTTCTTTCCCTCTCTCTTCCCTCTACATCATTTTTCGCCATCGACAACGATCGAGCAGTAATCGAACCTTGCACAAGTTCCAGACCGGCTCGTGGGACTAAATTCATTGCGGCAATTAGAAACAATCCATGGGGGAATTGGCAGAAGCGATCCGCTGATGGAAATGACCGTTCCAGGTGCTAATTGCGGCGTCGCGTCGGGGAGGGTAACTGATAGTAGAGGCAAATGGATTTTCGATGCGACTGAAAGTCCTGCATGTTCAAGGATTTTATGTAACGGCGGATTTCTTTTGGTTCTGTGCCCAGACACATTTACAAGCAGAAACGGCACGCACAAAATTTTCCTCCATCCCCAGGTTTTACGAACTAATTGTATGGCATCATGCAGCTGAATATCGCAAAACCATTGCTCGGAAACGTAAAAGAACGACTTTTGAGGCAAACAGCGTCATAGATTGATCTTTCATCTAGCGGTTTTAACTACTAAAAACCCCCGTCTTTGCATTACCGAGAAATAAGAAGTCGAGAACCGGACCCTTGCATCCTCGCGTACGTATACGTGGTCTAGCGGCGTGTGAGTGTGGAACTGTCAAGCGTCGTCTGTTGGAAAAGACTCCCTTAAGGACGCGTGGGACCGAACATATACCACCATCGGCGAACAGGTGAACTAAAAACAAAGACAGAGAGGGAGATATGTTTCTCGCAGGAGAGACACTGACAGAGAATACGAAAGCTTGATTTTTCGATGAACTCTCTCCCATTTCCTGAAGCGAAGAAGCAATATTTTTGGATGCTCTTTGCGTTGAAATATTCTCCGTGTTATTTCGGATCGTAGTAAAGAGCCCTTTTTTGCAATTTGTCTCTTGAAACTTTATAAACAATAATAGCGTGTTTTTATAGAAGAAAATTTTTCAGTACACTTTTTCCAAAAAAGGGCTCTTTACTACGATCCGAAATAACACGCAGAACATTTCAACGCAAAGAGCATCCAAAAATATTGCTTCTTCGCTTCAGGAAACGGGAGAGAGTTCATCGAAAAATCAAGCTTTCGTATTCTCTGTCAGTGTCTCTCCTGCGAGAAACATATCTCCCTCTCTGTCTTTGTTTTTAGTTCACCTGTTCGCCGATGGTGGTATATGTTCGGTCCCGCGCGGTCTTAAAAGATGGTAGTTTGCATAAAAAATTCGCAATCCACTCACAGCAGCCACAAAGTGGAACTACGGAGTGGCTAATTTCACGTCGGTCGAGCACGGGAATCCTCGTCCACCCCTCATTAACCCCGGGCTTGCAACACTCGAACTCGAGAGATGCTCTCGCATAATCCAAGCGGAAGTTGCGCGGACTCGAGTGGGCCACAAAATCGCTCGTAAATTTCGGCCTGTTGTAACAGGTTCGTTTTTATCGCGTACTCGCCGATTTGCGCAACTCTGGTCCCCTTTCGCCACCGTGCGTCACCTTGCGTAATCATTCAATTATCTTTTAATTAGATGCGAGAGGAGAGCGTGCGTAACAATTGTCCACTTTCCAGAACGCGCGTTCGATGTCACCTTCTAGATATCAAGTGAGGGAAATAGTGGGATCTTGCAGATTCTCTGTAAAAGTGCTAGATAAAAGATCAATCTAGGCCGCGATCGCACTCAAAAGTCTTATTATATGTTATTGTACGTGTACGGGATCAGCACGAATTTTACAAACAGATATTGGCACCCTTGCAATCCTGGATACGAGTCTGCCCCGTTAAGCGAGCACTACTGTATTCCGGCAACGGGAAACCGTAGAAGGAAAAACGGCAGCTTCCTTCTGAGTTACGACACGGTTATTCAACCGATGAAGTTTCACTCTCGTCTGGCTCGGAACGCCGCGCCGCGTGTGCGTGAAATCCAAATGCGACCAACTATTCCCCAGCTATTCGGTTATGTGCTCCCAGGTTTGACCAGCACGGAATGACAAGCGCATCTGTTCCCAGTTGTCTCGGTTCTCTCTGGCCACCTTCGATGGACGCTTCGTTTCCCCCGGCCTTTGCGAAACACCCGACAGAAACGCAACAAAGTAAACGTCGCCGCCTAATCGCTTCGCCGATCTTATCCTTTCGTTCGTGTACCATTGAACGCTTCTCGACGATGCTGACGCCGGTGTGGAAAGTCCCGGGCAACTGCTTCTGGTCCGGTGACCCAGGAAAAGAGGGTTGATACGGCTTACCCCGAGATCAGGGCTGCACTATCCTCCTCAAGGCCCTAGTTGCTTCTCTTATTTTTTCGTATCTTTTCAGATTGCGTTTTAGATTGCATTTGCTAATTTCTCGCATAAATGTATGAAATCCGCAGTATCTCTGATATTTCTTGGTATGCACTCTCTAGGAAAACGTCCTTTAATCTTCCCTGTTAAAGATCTTCAATTTCTCGCATCACCACTGAACTGAAATTTCGAAAATTGCAAGATGACGATGATTGATTGCCTAGGTCGGTTCATCGTTGCGTGTCTGTTGGATAAATGTTTCGCCGGGCAGTCCTTGCCGGGAGAAAATCGAGAGCAAATCGTCGCCAAAAGCGGCCTCACTCTGGCAAGGCCCACGACGTTCGCAAATGGTGTTCATGTATCGGGGTGTGCCAAGGATACGCCAAGACATTTCTTCCCCACGTTTTGCCAGCCGGAGTTCTCACACGATTGTATTGAAATGCCGCTCGTAAACAATGAGTTGCATCACGGCTGTATCCGATTGACAGAGGCGTGACAGGAGGAGAGCAACCGAAAGAAAGAGAAGAAGTTATGATTAGGAGAACAGATACGGCGCGGCGGTGAGGCTAAAAACTGCAGGCTATTACAGCGCGTGGGTCAATTGCGACCCGTGATTAGATCACCTCACGCTTCGCAGTTATCCGTTCTCCATTGGTTAATTAAATCTCTCATTAAATTATCAATACCCGAGTATATCGAATTCTAATTGGAACGTCATTTTGAATGGACGCATTAAATAATTAATTAATCTCGAGCGAGCAAATTCGATTCCAATTCCTGTAATCCACTTCGCAGAAGCTTCTTCCACCAGTTAAACAGATTTTGCGCTTCAAAAGTGGTTCTATCAAATTGAAAAGTTATTTTCGAACTAATTTTCGCGAACTTGTCAGCGCCTAATAAGGAAACTGCGACCTGGGTGGCGACACAGTGTTGCGAACCGGAAATTGGCGACGCCGAACAGATGTGCCCTAGCGTGGGAGTGTGTAATCCTTTTTCCGCGAGTGTTCCCGCTGCCATTTCGAGTGCAGTCGCCATATTAAACAGCGTCGCGACGACGCATAGTGAACGTAAGCCCGGCGCGGCGCGGCGTTTGAGCATTTAGCATGGTATCCGTCCGCTTCTGCATTACGGTCACGAGCCAACCTTTCACGGTTTCACGGCTGTTAGAATCGTAACAGAGACAAGTCCTGGGCCTCTTCCAGGTTCGACGCGGCGCGTGCTCCGAGTTGTTAGTGTTTCTTTTAACCGGCGGAAGGGAAATTACTTTCACTTGTTCCTCTTTTTATTATTTTCAACGCTGTCTTCAGCGGATCGCGTTTCAGATATTACAATAAACCCGGTCACGGAGGTCCTCCGCTTTTCTAATTACATTTTTCAAAGTAAATTTCACCAAATGCTGAAATAATAGGTCATCTTCCCGAATTCAGTACGAACAAATTTGTATTTTACACTGTGTTCAATAATTCTAATCGTTGCACAGTTTCCAGGATCGCCAACGAAGAACGTACTCGTCAGCTAATCAAGATCTACAGCTTTCCTCCGAGAAAGTAAATTGTCTTAAACGCCGCTGGAAATGATTTTCGCCCGGATCCATTAATTGGCCAATTTCGGTAACGCTAATGTTCCGATCGTATTTGTTTCACGGATTGCTCAGCGCGATGAATTTCCCTGGATTTTCCATGCAAATTTTCTGCCGCGCTCCGCAGTAATTTCCTTAATTGGTGCTGACGCAATCAACATTGAACGGCAATTGCTTCGGCAAACATTAATACCGACGTGCGACTGATCGAGCCCGAGTTATAAATTGCACATTGCTCGATCTGATTAATGGAAGCCGATCCTCGCTCGTGAATCAAAGGCTCAAGGATCGGTTCCTGAGCGAGCGTCGCAAATGCGATAAATATTTAAGAAATATTTAGAAAATTCTTAGTCTTAGGTAATAGTTCCTTGTATTTTTAACAACTTCCATAGAAGGGAATACATTGTAAGATTGCATTCGAGGATGAGAATTGAAAATAGCAAAAGGCATCACTGCGTTTTGAGAACGACTCCGTGGATCTCGAAGACGCCACGATCGCGGAATGGCTCGAGTAACAGGTACTCTTCTCCTTAATGATCCTTTCACGCCACCTGACCATGGACATTATCTACTTAAACTGGCCGTAAAGCACGTTCTCGCCTCGGCAAGGTCCTCCTTCAGGATCGAGCGACTTCCAGGCGTTCCGGCTCAGTAAGAAGCGAAAGAAAAAGGTCTTCCGCCCCTCACGCCGCCTCTTTGAATGATCGTTTCCGTTAAATGGATTAGACCAAGGTTTGGCAACAACCTATTATTCCTCACGAGCCAAGGATTCCTTTCGTAACGTGTTCGCCTCGTGGAAAACGGCGACGTTTCATTTTTTGTAAATGTTTGTTAACGACCAAGTAAACGCTAGTTAAGCATTTCAAACTGCGACGAAGACCCCTGACCTACGAACGGGGTCGGGATCACTATCTTTATGTCATGGACAAGGAAGAATGCAACGATCGATACCGATCTACGTTGCAATTTCGCGGAATTTTTTCTCTACGTCGTTTCTACAACGAGACTGAATACAAAGCCAGCAAGCATCCTGCATTTTATCTGAGGAATTATATCTGAGATATAATTATATTTAGCGAGCAGCGAGAGGGAATTCCTGGCGCCATGGAATTCAAGTTTTATATAATTAGGTACGAGGTGTATTTTAAATAAATTTTGCTGAATGTATGGTCAGATTAACGCGAACGCGCTCGATTCTTGCAACAGCTCTTACGTCGATCAAAAACCACTTTCGAAATGGTCCACGCTTCTTCGAAATAGGACCAGAGAAACCACTGTGCAGTAAAGAATTTCGTGCAAAGGTGATTATGACAATCCCGAGCAAAGAAACGGCTGCGTAACGCGTGTCGCAAACGAGTTGACTCGTCGTTCATACTCGCCAGAAATGGTCCACTTTCTTCTGAACCCGACAAATAATTGAGAGAAACATATTTCTAATTGCCTTGAAGGTCCTCTTTGTGATTGGAAAGCCACTTAGCTACGAAGTTAATAATAATCCTTCGATCAATGGTTCCGAGAGAACGTGGAATCATCTCGCCTTTTTTTCGATGTTAGTTATGTAAACAGCAGAGAGACCGGCGTGGTTAATTAATTGGAAAAGAGTTCGGAAAAGGAAGCGACCGTCACGGGGAGAAAAGGGGACGCGAAAAGAGGTCCGTTTTCCCATATGGTCCGCTCTTGACCGACATTCTGGCGGCAACCACTCGAGCGAAATCTTCGTCTTTTTTAACGTCGCCTTTGCATAACAATCGCATAACGTCGAGGCGGCTTAATGCGCCGGTGGAACACCGCCATTCGTTCTGCTAGACAAGCGAGCATTGTTGCATCATTTTAAGGGAATCTTAGCATAGACCACGCCCTTTACTAGGAAATTCTCCGAACGATTTTCGTTCAGCGAAATTCACACAGGGCACTCGTCTTTTTCCAATTTTCTATAAAGACTTCGACGGTGTCGATAACATAATAATCTTTGTAGGTTCCAATTTGCTATTGGATACAACCAACCCCGACAAAACCTTATGGCAAGTGTCAAGAATCGAACGAGAACGTGATCAACCCCACGTTCGGCATCGATGTTTTGAAAACACTTAGTGTCCGACATCCCCCAGGAACAGAAACCTTGAGAAAACACCGTACGATATATGGGATTGTCGTTCGATTTCTTTTCTGGCAGCCTCCGTTTAATTTCGCTCTCCCGAATCTTTTAACCTGCGTACGAATTTTTCATCGTTTACCCTAGACTAAATACGATTTATGCGTTGATTATATCGATCGTATATTGTTGTTAAGAACTAAATTTTAAATGCTTTCGACGCACTGGTTCGATCAAGTATGCTACATACACTATTTGCAAATTTTCGCCAAATCTCTATTTCAACGTTTCGATCTTTCTTTAGATCATTCTCAAGAAATTTTAAGAAATGCGTCTATAAAATAATAATAAAGGTTGTATTTTTTAATTATATTAACTATGTGATTTAAATTCAATTTAGGACAGATGCTACTTACTTTCTTAGTGCAATATAAAATAATATATTTCATGTTATGAATTTTGATGAGACACGTGTTGACGCTATGGCACTATGATAGGTAATGGTAAACCGTGAAGACACATAGAGGCACATTATGTTTGGTTTGAATTCAGCGCCAAATATCGATCGTTAACCATACGATCATCATCCATTCATCAAAATTCATATCATGAAATATTATTTGATATTGCACTAAGCAAGTAAGTAGCATCTGTCCTAAATTGAATTTAAGTCACATAGTTAATATAATTAAAAAATACAACCTTTATTATTATTTTATAGACGCATTTCTTAAAATTTCTTGAGAATGATCTAAAGAAAGATCGAAACGTTGAAATAGAGATTTGGTGAAAATTTGCAAATAGTGTATGTAGCATACTTGATCGAACCAGTGCGCCGAAAGCATTTAAAATTTAGTTCTTAAATACGATTTGACATGTTCCCGAAGTGATCGCGGTTCGAGCAGCGGTTCGACGAAAAGAATGGCGTTTCTCTGTCCCTATTTCACACGTGTTCAAAGACGGCCGGGAAAAAGGGTCTGGCGTCATTAACGCCGAGGGAATTATTTAGCCCGCGATTGCATCGGGTGCAAGATCGCTGCGCCATACAAAAGGCGTATTACCTACGGAGAGGCACAAACAGGCGAGCTTTGTTCCAACTCTCCTAAACATTGCGACACTTCCCAACGTAACGGAGACAGCCACGCCTCTCGCAGCGCGTTCATGTTCTTGCCGAATTAATTTCTTCCATGGCTACCAGTCCCCGAGAATCGCAGTTCGATTAATCTTTCACCTAAACCGAGAGAAGATTTTTCCTACAGTCAGCTAGAAAAGCACTCGATGAAAGTGTTTTATAAAACTTTTGAGATGCCAAACGGAGCACTTCTGTTTCATACAACTGACCTCAAACCCAAGTTCGAAATAGAAGTTGCAAGAAAACTCGCATAAACCTATTCACAAAAAAGAAAAGTAGTGAAAAATATACCAGGATCCCACGTTAAATCCGTCACTGCAACTGATTCAGACAATTTTTATCGCGCATATCCACAGTCTAGTTACGACAATTGACAGAAAACTGTCTTAAATAAAAGCGACCAGCTTCCAGGGGAGAAGTTCCTCGAACCGGAAGTCGTTGTGGATGTAGAACGAGCGTCGCTCGGTGTCTAGGAGGAAAAAGAACGGGCACGTGGACAGAACGGTCGGCGATCTATGTGGCCGTGTTCTGCGGGTGATAGTAAAAGAAGAAGAAGAAGCAGAAAAAGGAAAAAAGGAATGAAAAAACGTGGAGTTGTGGAAACCGCAGGTGGGGGTGGCGCGGTGGCTGGCTTGGGGAACGGACGCAAGTAGGAGGACGAGGGCTTTTGCCCGGAACGGAATAGTCGCCGGGTGGGAGATAGATATAAGGCGATCGTCCCGGAATAACGACTATCAGTGTGTACCGCGCGGCGTTTTCGCATATACCAGTGAAACGGGACACCCCTCGAAGTCGAGCAACGATGTTGAAGGTACGAATCGTCGGGGGCGGCGGGGAGGACACGTGGTGTGCGCGAGCGCGCGATTTTCATCCCCTTCCTCGGAGGACACCGAAGTTAAGGTTTTTGCTGTGCTCCGGACAGATTCCTCGTCGATGGAGAGAGATTTTTCAGAACTTTCCCTAATCACAGCCCCGGTTATCGAGCTATTGTCAATCGTTCGCGAGGTTTTTCGTCGGGGAACTTTTTTTACTGGGGAGAGAGTGGAATTTTCGACGGGGTTCGGTCTTTCGGAGTTAACTTACCCCTGAGCAAAAGTAGTCGGATAGTCGTCTTATAAGATTTGTTTTGACATTGTTTACTTGAAAAATATTCTTCTACGAGGATTCCATGAACATCTTTATCGTTAGAATTGTTATTGAAGAAACTAGGCTGAAGATGTGATTTTTGATCACTGATAGTTGGCTCTTCGGAGTCGTTTCAATGCCTGACCAAATTAATTTCGCAGATTTATATTATCGTGTTCTCGAGGATTAGGGTCGCCGATAGAGGTTCCATCTGAATGACAATTTACGGAGTCTGTTAGCTCGGGAATAACATTTTCGCTTCATTCTTGAGACTAGCTTCTTATATAGAAAGTAATAGAGGAAGGTGTAGTAGTTATATTTTCCAAAAAACCACAAAATTATATAGCCTCTAATGATACTCAAGGTCTAACAATAGAGTACTAATGAATCACGTCGCTCTAAAAATGTTGGTATCTCCTAGATTGAGATTAAACAGCCGGTTTGTTTAAACAAAAAAAAGGTTGTGTTCGAAGACAAAGAGGCGGTTTAATTAGACAGAACGAAGGAACAACGAACCCGGTGAAAGATCTGTTCCCAGCGATGCTAAGAAGCACCGGAAACTCGTTTTGCCGGATAGACGATAGATTCTATAGGAGATAGGAACTATACTCGCAGACGATACCCGGTGTTTCGTTTCGTTTGCGGTTTATCGCTTGGCATCCACACAACGCGGGTAAATTAATGGCGGGCTACGACCACTTCCGCGGATTCGTATTAGTTTACGGGGCAAGGTCGAGAAAGTGAAAAGGGACACTTTTATTGGAAGACGACACAACCAGTAACACGAGAAACTTTCTCGACGCGTGCGGCGACTTTCCTCGCTTTCCGTTCGTCGAACTCTTCCCGAGGTTGCCAAAAAATGTTTGTTATAATGGCACGTGAGTGGACTTAACTCTCTGATGGAAACCATCTAGTACCCTATACCTATCTCGTAATCGTTGGAACATCGGCTTCGATCACGTTTCGAAGCAATTACAGAAATTAGGACAGCTCAAGTAAAATCTTTAGCCTGAATGGAATGTAATTACGCATTTTAAAAAAATCTGGGTGAAAATCTGAATCGAATCTCGGTTCCCACAGTCCGAAATTGCACCCGAATTAGTATGAACAAAGATCCAGATAAGCGGCATCCAGGTTACACTTCAATTAAGATGCAATAAAGATTCATAGATTCATCTGTGGAATATGGAAATGCTAAACGCGTCACAGCTCGCGGTATATCTGCGCTCATTCGGGGATGGCTGAGCTGAAATACCAACTCTACTTAAAGCTTGATCACTGGATCATTTGTCTTAACAGTTTTCACATTTTCCCGGAAAGCTTCCGTTAATGCATATACCGTATCATTTCGCTCGTAAACCATCGAGGACCTTTATTATTAAAGAAGTTGCGTTTATATTGCTTGTACTAGCCAGTGAAATGATCTCGCCATAATCTCGTTTGCGTTATGGCTCTTTCATGCTTCTGATATACTGCCACCTCGTGGGCGACGTTCTCGAGAAAAAAATCTCGTGATTCGATATGAAAAATCTCGATTAACAGGATATCGATCCTTGAAGAGGCTCGGACATGTTACTTCTAGCTTTATTAGTCTCCGAGGATCGATAGTAGTATACTTCTCTGAGAAAGAATATCTTGCAAATTAATTAATGAAATTCCAGGTACTGTGCTTGATGTGTGCAACGCTCGCGTACAGCAGCGGCGTGGTTCTGAGCGGCTACAACGGAGGCCATGGGATCTCATACACTGATTACGAGGCCCTCGAAGGATACGCAGCAGGATCCGCTGACTACGAAGGACACGCGGTACTGCCGACGGTGGCGGTCCCGGTGCACGCGGTTTCCGCTGCACCGGTGCACGTCAGTGCATCGCTCGATCACGTTGCCGCCGCTCACGCTTATGAACACCACGCCGATCATGAGCACGATTACTACGTGAGTATCCGACAACATTAATCATCCTCCTCGCAACCTCTTCGGGAATAGTGTCACACGCGTGCACGTTTAATCTTGACTGCATGTTTCCCCGTGATAGTCGCTTATGCTGACGTTTAACTGTGCTAATAGCACTGTCCAACAAATTTCAACATTTTTTATGATTTCAATATACTGTTGAGTCCTTCTTATAGAGTTTCTCGCGCTGATTCCGAATCTGTCCTTAATTTTTCTCCTGTACGCACAGTTTTTGAAAGACATGGCTTTGAAAAAAAAAACATATTTTTCAACTTTAAACGAATATTGTGATGTTATTATAAAAGATACTGAATTGCTCTTTACGGCAAAAGATTCTGTAGACTTTCCCGAATCCAGTGATATATAATATTAACACATTATGATTGATTAAACATGTTTAAATAATCATTAAAGACGGAGAGACACCACTTTTGCACCAATTTTTGAGGATATTTTTTGATTTATTTAAAAAAATAAGGGTCCATCGGAAAATCGAACTATACCACGCGATAGGGCAGACTTTTATCTTGAAAACCCCCCCCGTGGAAGTTTGCAGTATCGACGTTTTTACTGGACCAGAAAGAAAAATATCTTCGCCCGACATGCGTTGACGCCAGTTTAAACATGTTTAAACAATCATAATGCATTAATATTATATATCACTGGATTCGGGGAAGTCTACAGAATCTTTTGCCGCAAAGGACAATTCAATACCTTTTATAATAACATCATAATATTTGTTTAAAGTTGAAAAATATGTTTTTTTTTTCAAAGCCATGTTTTCCAAAAACTGTGCGCATAGGAGAAAAATTAAGGACAGATTCGGAATCAGCGCAAAAAACTCTATAAGAAGTACTCAACAGTATATTGAAATCAAATTTTGTGTTGGACAGTGTAGTCACTCAGAAATGTCAGTAGTCCGTCTTATTTGATGCAAGTGAATTCTTGTGAAATGGCTTTAACAGCGTGCAACAAGAGCAAGATAAATCACTTATTCAGAGGATGCAGACGATTTCTTGTTAATATTTTCTAACTTTTTAAATTTAATCTTCTGTCTATAATCGTTCCATAATTTCTCAATCTCCTTTCTCCAATATTTATTCAATATAATTGTGCATTTAAATATTATCGTATAAAATAGCTACATTTAATCAAATCAAGCTGGAAACAGGAATGAAAATCTGTACCGCCACTTTGAGGAAAGAAATTGCCTGTTTGCGGGTCAAAACTGGATCAGATAAGCGTCCAATCAGATCGAGCGGGCCGAGACGGTTGTTCCTCGGTAGTTCGGTTCCCATAAAAATTTCGTAACCATCTATCCGCGTAACAGATATCCGGCCAACGGTGTTAAGGCGATTCTTAACGAGCAGACGACGCGAGAAAGCGTCGCGGAAACGGCTGCGACAATGAGACACGTCGCGGAAGCAGCTCTTACGGAGAGCACTACTTTTCACAGTCAAGAATTTCAATTAACATACACGTGACCGTCGTTCCACACGTTCCAGTCTGTAGAGACTGTAGAAAATGTCCACGCGAGATCTCGAATGCAAATGCTCGTCTCGTATTTCCCGGTCACGATCGCTACAGACAATCGTTCCGTAATTTGCTCTAATTCAACGACGCATCGATTGCTATTTAATTCTAATGCCCACAGAAGCGAGCACGTTCCCCGTGTATTTTGCCGGGATGGATCGCGGTTGTTTATGCAAATCAACAATTTTCGAGAGTGATGTGCGAACAAGCGAGTTGATGAGACTGCATTTTCTGCCCCGGGGCTGTTATTATGCTTAGTGTATCGTGTACCGAATGTTAATCTGTTGAGCAATCTTTGTGTCAATTGTGTTGAAGGTTGATCCGGTTAGGGGATGCTATAACTGCATTCTCTCTGTTTAGAATTGATGTTTCATCTCTTTGATTTCACGTGATTAAATAATGTCAGCGCAAAATGCCAGATTCGGTGCGCGAGTTTTCGAAAACCGAATTCGTGCTATTGCCAATTAATTTAGCGAACGTGTGCGCGGAATTTAGTTCGAAGTTGATTCTAATTGCAATCCAGCTGCAGCCGATGCAGTGTTAAACAACAACTCGAACTGTAACGACGTTATTAGTGGAATCTGCGAGCTCGTTTATAGTGATTCGACAGAGTCGATATTCGGTCGGAACATTTTACAACCATTTATGACCATTGAGTAATTTCCATGTTCCAGGCGCACCCCAAGTACACCTTCAACTATGGTGTGCACGACCCCCATACAGGCGACGTGAAGACCCAGCACGAAGTTCGCGATGGCGACGTTGTCCACGGATCTTACAGCGTCAACGAGCCTGACGGCAGTGTCAGGATCGTCGAATACACAGCCGACGATCACAACGGTTTCAACGCAGTTGTGAAGAAAGTAGGACCTGCAGTTCACCCTAAGCCGATTCCTGTCGCGAAATACGTCTCTCCAGCGTACTTCAACAGCTACGACGAGTATGACAAGCACTATTAACCCTGAAATGGTATCCTGATTCATCAAACTATCGAATGTCACTCTGGGATCTTCCCAACAAAAATCCGACAAAATGCATAGCATATCTCCAATGCTGGTATATTCGAGTGTTCGGAAGAGATTAGAGAAATTCTGTATTTATAATAATTTTTCGCATTACCGTCAGGAAATTTGACCAGGGTCGTGAGAGACCCCAGGATACCTTTGCAGGGTTAGAATTGTCGCGATCGATCCGCTGTGAGATCAACTATCAAATGTCACTCTGGGATTTTCCCAACAAAAATCCGAAAAAATGCATAGCATATCTCCAATGCTGGTATATTCGAGTGTTCGGAAGAGATTAGAGAAATTCTGTATTTATAATAATTTTTCGCATTACCGTCAGGAAATTTGACCAGGGTCGTGAGAGACCCCAGGATACCTTTGCAGGGTTAGAATTGTCGCGATCGATCCGCTATGAGATAAAAGACGGGGTCACCAAGCTCGTGGACACTTTGGGAATCGAAGGAGGAGATCAGCGTTGGATATCGCAACCAGATATCGCAGTCGGGCTGATCCTCGAGTGATGTTAGGGTCTCCAGTGACTATCTTAAGAACCGATCGTCCAACGATCACCGTCGCCGTCGAAACGTCTTGTGTTCAATTTATCAATAACAGGGTGTCCAACGAAATTCCCCGCTTCTGTTTCCGTCGCTTTTCTCCAGCTGTAGCTGTCTGCTCGGGTAACGGGTGGTTCGATTCGAGTCCCGAAACACTATTCGCTTTGAAAACATTTCTTTCATTCGGATTGTCCACGATTTTAAGTATAATATAATATGACCTCCACGTGATCTTGGCGGATCTTGATTGAACCACCCTGTCGAGCACTTTCGACCAGCGTTACCATATTTTTATCCCTCTATCCCTCCCGGCCCCGCCTCTCGCCCAGTTTCGCAGCGTAGCTCGTCTTTGCACTCTTCCCACTAACGCTGGCGACAGTGGCGACGCTGCGAAACTGGGCGAGAGGCGGAAGGGATAGAGGGATAAAAATATGGTAACGCTGCTTTCGACCCAGGTAGCTTGCCCGTGCCAATGAACGAGAGGAACGCGATGAATTATTGTTTAGATCGTTAATTAACGGCCGTTGGTAATTGACGGACCAATAAAAGCGCTTCTTCTATACTTTCGAGGCTCGAAAAACCGCGCTCGAAAGAGAGAAACTCCAGTTCGGGGAACTAATCTGCATGCGAGCATGAGCGGTCGGAGTTATGATCGTCCGAGGTCGAGACGATTGCGAGGCGGATACACATATGTAAACGAGTTGCTGTTCGTTAAGTGGTAGAAAGCGGTACGCGGTTTGCTTCGGGTTCGCTGAAAGGCCAGATCGCGGTTTTTACGGTGTTTTTCTCGGCTGGGAAATGTGAGTTATGGGGTTTTCCTCTGCTGACTTTGTACCGAGGAATTTTACCGCGTGGCACAAGTCCGTCAGAAAATGTGTGAAATACAAAAACTAGGAAAAGAATCGAATAGAAAGAATCTGGAAAATGCTAATCCGAGTGTGAGCGCACGAATCTGTCAAAATAATTTGTAGCTGCGCCGCTTTCCGTTCTCCACTGGAGAAACAGAAACATTAACATTCCGCTGCGAAATCGCATCTCGAACAAAACAGTGCTCGAACCTATATTTTTCAAATTGTAAAATACACGTAGAATATTTTGTAAATAAGAACGAAACCTGTACTCAATAAAGGAGATTGTACAACAAAGCCACAGGTGAGGCTGTTCCGAGGAAAACGCTTTTCCTCGAAATGATTCTCCCGATGCAATTAATGACGAATCCGAGATGGAGTCTGAAAAGAAAGAAAAAAAGAAACTGGCGTCCACGGGGCAATCAAGCGAACTGCATTTATTCATCGAGGGTAACAATGCTCGGTTACAATGATTCGTTAGCGGCTGATCACGTCGAGAGAACGTCTTAATGAGCTGAAGAAAGCATCCCTTGTCTTTGGTCATGATTTCCTCGGAAACGATTCAACGATATGGGAATGAAAACAATCGAAAACATCTGCGTTTGCTCTTTCTGTTTAATTTCTGTTTCCTCCAAGCTCGATACAAATGGGAAAGTGTGTTGAGAAAGACGTCGACAAGATTCACAATCAAAAATGATCTGAAACGTTTATATCCATATTTAGTGACTGATCTCAGACATCATCTCGGAGCGCGATTATGTTTTCCTTATTGCGAGACTTTATTATCGGAAAAGAGACTGGAAAGAGTAAAAAAAGCGGTCTAGGCGTGCACACGATCAACGTCGGAGATGTTTGCCAGGAATGTTTATTCCATTGTAAATTGAACAAGTATTCATGAGGTAGATTACGGTCTGCCGAGTGCGTAGTGCATTTATTTTACTCCGTCGATCGTTATCTCCCGCTCCTCGTGCCCGTGATTTCGTTCGAGGCTTCACGAACCCGTGCGTTTTTCCTTTTTCTACGCTGCAACAACAACACTCGTTAACCAACAGAGTGTGTTCTAATCGCTGTGTTTTCCGGCGAGGGAAGCGCGCGAAACGATTTAACGCAATCGTCGATCGCTGCGCGTAGATCCATCGTCAGGATAAATAACGTAAAGATAAGTTCGGTGAAAAATCATCAGCGTGCGTGATGGTTCGCGTCTTTTGTTTGTCGTGTCCCTATTGTAGATTTGACCGTCCCCATCATAATGGGAAAGATCTTGAATGGAGCTGCGAAACAGTCCCTGAGAAATTCGACGCGTTCGTCGCGGCCTCGGCACCTCGGTGGAAATTCAATGGCTGCGGGAAAACAGAGTCTCCCCCTGATGAAAATCAATTAACAGGCTGACGGAGAACGGCCGGAGTAAATGATACCATGAGGGAAAATGTCCTCCTCGCCCGTAGACTTAATGTCGGCTTCTTGCGATCCACGAATTTATCACGGATTTCGCGGAAACGATTTTTCACCGTCGATCTTGAAATTAATGGCTGCGGTGGATATCCCCCTGGGTCTTCAGACATCAAATTACTCTCGCGTTTGGATCTCGAATTACTATCACGGTCAGGTCTCAAATTGCTCTCACGTTTTAAAAGGCAGAAATAGTTGAATTTATAATTTTAATAATCTTCTTGTGCTGTACTGTGCGTGAAGGTATTACAGATTTAAGACTGAGTCAATGGTATTATGGATATTAGAGATTAATTGGGTAACTGTCGGACACCCGGTACGCTCGAGCTCCGAGTTTCATTATTGCCTGTAAAACGGTTCGTGCCACCGACTAATTGCATCGCAATTTTCCCAAAAGAGAAGATATATACAGTCAATATTCAGCACCCTCGGTTAGCAATAGTATTATTCCATTAGGACGGCATTGTTGGCCTAATGCCTGCCTCGTTTGCTTCGAAAGGATAAATTGAGTCGAGTTAAAGCTTGAATGGAATTCGCTGCTACGTAGAAATTGTTTAAAAACTAGTGTGTAGAGAGGAACTTGAATACTATTTTCAATTCCACAATTATTATTTGATCATAGGTGACTAAAAATCATTGGTACACTAGACATAAATCTTATTATTATTCGCAGAACGATAAATGAATCTTTACAGTAATTTCTTCCATGCTGAGAATCAATTTAGATTGACCTGTGGATCGAATAAGAAAATAATTGTACAAAATGACTCACCCACGACTCTTTGAAGATCTTATTGGCAATGATGCTGGTGCTTTCGTACATGTCCCTTCCTGGTCCAGAGGCGAAGCACATCTCCTTTTTCCCAGAACAAGTGTACTGTTCCGAACAGTTTTTCCCGGAGAACTCGCATTTTGGACCACACGTGTTCGGTGAAACGTCGCCCAAATTAGTGGAGGCGAACGCAGCCACGAAGGAACCCTAATTTCCAAGGTGATTCGCTTGTTAGCTTCAATTACAATAGAAGAAATTCCGTGAGGCCTCACCTTGCCAACCAAAGAGTCCTTATTCATCGCCTTCTCGAACAGAATCGACGCGTAGCCAACATTATCGCTGGACACCAAATGATTAGTGTTGTTCATGCTAGTGGGATGAACCGGGAACCAATTGATGACACCCAGCTGCTTGTTGTCTGCGCCGATGAACTGCATTTGCGTCAGAGTCTTGTCCACATCGTACTTGTACCTGCACAAAGTTAAATTCAACTAACAAGTTTCGCCGATACAGACACCACGCGCGAGGTAAGATTAAATTAATTTCCGCCGATGAAGTAATAGACTTGAGATTTTTATGGATCATAAAAGTTGATTGATTACATTGAAGAGAAGCCAAACAGAAGTTTCTTTCTTGCTTGAGCAACTTTTATAAGCTTCCAAGGGCTCTAAATTGCGTCTGCGCATTTTAATTAGAAACTAGCTGCTTGCAACCCCCCGGGCGGGTTGCGCCCGACCACTGGCGGTATACCTGGAAAAGTTGTTACAGCAGACAAAAAACGCGCACGGATCAGCTCCGAACCGGCCGATTATGTACAATGTATAACCACCGCGGTCCGACAACTTCAACACCGACAGATGGACGACACACGCGACAGTCCCACCGAATCAGATCGATGGGATCATACATACATACACACATACTTTTCTATTTTATATACAGGGTGGGGAACTACAGGGTGTCCCAAAATTCCTTCAACAGCCGGAAATTGGAGGTTCCTGACGTCATTTGAAGCAACATTTTCCTTTGCAAAAATGTTATCCGCGGCTTTGTTTAGGAGTTATTAATGAAAAACACGGACCAATCAGAGCGCGACCTAGACGCGAGTGGCACAATCGGCCAATAAACAGTTGGCGCGCCGGGCCGACTGTGCCAACTCGCGTCTAGGTCGCGTTCTGATTGGTTCGTGTTTTTCGTTAATAACTCCTAAACAAAGCCGCGGTTAACATTTTTGCAAAGGAAAATGTTGCTTCAAATGATCTCAGAAACCTCCCATTTCCGACTGTTGAAGGAATTTTGGGATACCCTGTATAAACAGATCACCTGAATAACTCGCGTGCTTTTGAAGATAGAAGAAAATGCATCAGACCAAACTTACTTGATATCGAGGCGCTCGTAATCTGATGTCATTAATTTTTTTATAGGAGGAGACGTCAAGGAGATATGAAGGTCAGCTTCATTTTTTTAAATGGAATGAGGTATTTTTTAATACATCAATCGATGCAGCTGGACATTCGTTATAAAAAAGTACGAAAAGTTAGTAGTTCAGGAGATATTGCAATTTAAATAATTGGAAAATACCATTACTGTCGTACTAAGACGTTAGCGTTTACCTACTAGTGTAACGTTTTAGTACCAGAGGTGGGCATTATTTGAACAAACAAATATTTCAAATACTATTGAATATTTTAGATTTTATTTTGCTAAAAGTAAATAGTATTTTAAATAAGATATACAATTTCGAAAATAAAATATTTCTATTTTAACAATCTAAACCTCAAAATAAAATATTTCTATTTCAACAATTTGATCAACAAAATAAAATATTTCGAATAATAATCTTTATATTAGTTATAATGCTCTGAGAAATCGCCCATAAATATACAGTCAATCTTATCGTTAAGAAACGATTTACACCCATGAATGTTTTTTATTCGAACCATTATCTTCAGCAATAATATTTAAAATTGAAATTGAAAATAAAGACAAAATACAAATATTTTCATTATTCTTCAAATAAATTATTTTATTTTCGAAAATTACTGCATCAAATAAAATATTTTCTTTTTAAAAATTACTGCATCAAATAAAATATTTTATTTTTAACGTTGTACACATACTTTAAAATAAATAGGATTACTTACTATTTACTATTTAAAATACCATTTTCCCCAGCTCTGCTTAGTACGACAGTAATGGTGTTCTAGAGTTATTTAAATTGAAATATCTCCTGAACTACTAACTTTTCGTACTTTTTTATAACGAATGTCCAGCTGCGTCGATTGATGTATTAAAAAAATACCTCATTCCATTTAAAAAAATGAAGTTGACCTTCATATCTTCTTGACGTCTCCACCAATAAAAAAATTAATGACATCAGATTACGAGCGCCTCGATACCAAGTAAGTTTGGTGTGATGCATTTTCTTCTCTCTTCAAAAGCAAGCGAGTTATTCAGATGACCTGTTGTTAGTGCCCCACCCTGTATATACAATATACATAGACAGAGGAAGAATACAGAAGATAGAAGAAGAAGAAGAAGAAGATTCATAAAATCCGTAGTCTGGTAATATTCATCTTATGTGATCATGATCAACTGTCACCTGTCTCTTTCCTGTTTAGGATTATTCATGTACGCGGAAGGACTCCGGTTGATGTTGGCGCCCAGGACCTCACCCTGCGTGATGAAGATGCGACCTGGCACCACAGAGTTGTGGGCTCGCTCGATGCTCTGCAATATTTGCGCTCGTGTTAATAAAAATCAGTTCTGGAAGGGATTTATATCGACGTGTCAGGAAAACTGATCCACCGGCAGTTTAATAAAATGAATTCTTTCGGCGTGAAAATCGGCCATCGAATAAAAATTCTTTGTGTAAAAATGACGTTTGTCTGAACAATGAACGAACGAACATAGATAAAAGTGAGTGCACACGATAAAAAGGTGCGTTGTTATCCATGATAATTAAGATCAGATAAGACACAGTGACCAAACCAGCTAACCAGCTAATGAGTCAAGAATGAACCGATAAAACGTGGATGAAAAATGCATTTGTTGAGTTTCGTCATTGCAGATAACGTTTTGGGTGGGTCAGGTGTCTACAGTAAGGAAATAGCACGAGATATTTACCCTTGCTATACCAGCGACCATAGCGTCGAACGTTTCCTTAACGAACCCGAACGCCGTGATGTCGAATAACATGTCCTGCATGAATCCACCCGGCGTCGAATGCGAGTGCGTTCCACTAATCATCACATTCTTCTCGGTATACATGTTGCCAAACTGCGTCTGTAGTTTCTGCAGCACCTGTGTCGATAGAGAATAGATTATTTACGATGGCGCAAAAATTATTTGCAGAATCAAAGATACTACAAAATGAAGAAAAGTTTACCGCTTGGCGAACGCCATTTCCCATCATCGCGCTATCCACGCTGACGAAAACGAACCTCTCCTCGCCATCGTCTATGATGAACGCTCGGGAGAATGTTCGTAGATGGAGTCCTGATCCCTTCTGATCGATTTTCGCATAGCCCATCTGGAAAACAAACAATCCTTTCGAGATGTTTATCTTTGACGTTTCCGTTTCGACGTTTCCCAGAAATTAATCTAACAGTGTCAACGAATCCTGTGGAAACAGAATTCCATCAAACTAGGACCTGTCTGGCAACATGAAACGTTCAAAAATCTTTCAATTCTGTTTACTTCTATTGATTTTAATTTTATTTCTACTCTTGATTCGAAACTGTTTCCAATTGACACGAGTAACGGATGAGGGTTAAGGAAATTTTCAATTTTACCCTTAGCACTCGAGTGGCGACTCAGAGTCATCGCTAGACTTTATGCATTTATAACAAAAATGAGTAAGTTCAATTTAAAAAGAAGTTTCACTTCAAAAAGATTATAGGCGAAAAGAATTTAGAAACATCAATGTATTATTTTCAACCCACTACAATTATTAAAGAAGGAAAGGACGCATTCCTTGGCGTGTGTTTTTTAAAATTGATGCAGAAAATTCTTATTTTGCATAAGGACACGCAGTCTAGTCACCACTATGCGTGGTATGCGTGCACGTCCCTGGCAGCGCATGGGTCGGAAAATAAAAATAACTAGAGGGATATTGTTGCTCGCTCGCGAGTGGGGTTATTGTTGCTCACTCGCTTCGCGGGTACGACTGCTCTTGCGAGAGGGTTATTGGTACTCATGGCTAGTAGGGTCTACAGCTATTAATGTTTTATATTTGGTGTGTGACTCTTGGAGAGTCACACAAAGAACTTCCCGATTCGTTAGTTGCAGTATATTATTTATTATCATTATTTAGTGTACATTTTAAGAAGATTATACGTTTTCAGGGAAGTTCAATAGTTTTCTACTTATCAAAATGTTTGCTATATGACGTCGCATTAAACCAACATCGTATGCTCGTTGCACGCTTGGTCCCCTGTTATAGCATAGTAATGTTGCACAATAAATCGCAAATGCTCCACAATCAAACGCATTGTTTTGATATTGTACTCTGTGAAATATATACTTCTTCTTATATTTATAAAGGGCATTCAAATAATCTATTACATCATGATTCAAATGATTAGCATTAAAACTATCATAAATGTGTACATTTCCGTTACCATCAGATCTTGTGCAAATCCAATATCCTACTACCTTTTTTCCAATTTCACCAGTGTATATTATCTGAATATTCGTCTCATATTCTGGGATCTCTTGTAAATTACTCAAAAAAGCTCGAACGTAACCAGTATCTTGAGAAAAGTTGTATATTCCACGCTCGTTTAGATTTCTGTTCATAATTTCGTGAAATAAATTAATATGTTTATCTTGTAAATAACAATCAGGTTTTATGACTTCTTTACATTCGGCTGTTTCTAAAGCATAGTTTAATACATCAATCGATGCAGCTGGACAGCCGTTATAAAAAAGTACAAACCTATGTACGTCGAAAAGTTAGTAGTTGAGGAGATATTTCAATTTAAATAATGCTGAAACACCGTTACTATCGTACTAAGACATTACAATATTAAGTAAACGTTAATGTCTGTCAACGGTGCGTCCTACCGATGAAACGACGGACGTAGTCTGTTGAATAAAAATTGCAGGTAACCATTTGTTTTGAATAGATTGTATTATCAAAGATTGTAATATAAATTAGTTTGCACACTCATTAATATTCTTTGAAAAGGTATTGTCGGCAGTAGCGATGATTAACCCACTCTTGCATTGAAATAACTTTCGATTGTTCCAAGCGGTAACATTATCATCAGTTAAAAAAAAATTTTTTTTTTAAATTAAAAATAAAAAATTAAGAAAAAAATTTTTTTTATAATTGCGTTCGTTTCTTTGGTGGAAAATTTCCGTCCTCCCTTATAAATTGAATTGTAGAATCAACTCCTTTCGAAAAAAACTAAAAATCTAAAAAACTACTTGACCAATATGGACCAAAATCTAATCAGCTCTAAGTTACGGCGGGGCACATCGATTGCATCATTCATCATTCTGATCGCGTTGTTACTTTTTCAGAAAACGTTAACGAAAAATTTGATAACATACAAACATACATACGCACACACACATACACACACACACACACGAACATTTTGCGGAAAATAGTCTAAAATGACTGCAATGACCATAAAACGTGAAGATCTGCTAAAAACTCGATTTTCGATTTTCGGGGTAATTACAGTAACTTCCCTATAAAATCGGGAAGTTAAAAATAGGTCTAATTCAGATCTGGGTTAGGTGTGGGTTACTTCTATTTTTTTCATTTTTTAGAAGCACTATATAAAGTTTAACGTTTGCGACCTCACGATCGCTCTTTAACGCGCGGGACACGAAGAGCTTTGATCTATATTATATCATCTAAGCTACATACGATATGTACATAATTATAAGGAGCGAAGTAGAAATCTTTGGATTGCACAAATCTCAAATAAACATTTATTTTGACGTAATTATGTATTACACAGTTATTTTATTTATTATTTATTATTTTATTTTATTTATTATTTTAGGGTGCACTTCCGAAAAGCCCATACCTCCGATCTTTTTTATACTCTGGATTCTTACGTATTTTGATGTGCTGATTACGAATATGATAGTAAAAATTGGCGCAAATAAAAATTATAGTTTTTTTATTTACTTCCGTAAATAATGGGAATTTTGAAAAATACTTATGATAAAAGTTGTAGACCTCATCAAAATACACATTTTATGTCCTATTGATTTTTGTCATAAAGGCAATAGTTTCTGAGAAAAATGATAGATCAGAATTAGTTAGGATTATGTGGTGGGGGGCGGAAACGTCCACATTAATATCGTTTTTCTCAAAAACTATTGGCTTCATGACAAAAATTAATAGGACATAAAATGTGTATTTCGATGAGACCTACAACTTTTATTTGAAGTATTTTTCAAAATAGCCATTAAAATCGGAGGGGTACCTTTTTTAAAATAGTTATCGTTTTTTGCTAATATCTCGGTAACTGTTCATTTCCGCAAAATAATTTTTTCGGTTTCGTATTACCCTCCTCCCCCCTCACCATACGCGCCTAACATCCACCACCGCAGGCGTTGCCACTATACTAAACCGCCGCCGAGGAGGTGTTATGTATATCAATTTCATAACTATAAAATGAAAAAAAATGATATGGAATGGAATTATTCTACGTAGGAAGAAGTGTTTAATTTTCTAGTTAAAATCTGGATAAATGACTCACAAAAACGACTTCCGCCGTGGGCCCAGTCGTGTCAGCCCGGCCTACCCCGATGCTGTAGGATGCGGTTGCACCGGGCAATGCAAGATGGTTCAGCAGCCATAGCGAGACCAGTCCAAGGATCTGCAGGCGTCTTGTAATGACCTGTGTCTCCATTCAGCTTTCTGAGCCACCCAACCTGTTCGCGCTGAAATCAAAAGATCAACTGTGTCAGGCATGCCCGGTTCCCACGGTTATATGTATTATCATTCGTCGATCAGTGTACACAAGGAATCGGACATTCTGTCGCCGATGTGTTTCTCTCCCCCAACGGCATACTTCTACGTCGATAACACGGCGAACTTGAACGACCATTGCTCGAACGCGTCCAATGTTTACGATCGCTTGTTTGATAAGCTGCGTGACTTATCGATTCGCGAACACGCTGTGCCGCAGCTGCGTATTGTTTATAATTAGACCCGGCGAGCAACAGCCGCAACGAAGATCCCGATCGCAAGCAGATCGGTCGATTGAACGCCTCCGGCATCCGATTATGTAATTTCGCACTCGTTGAACAGCTGGTTCGATGACTCCTTCGAACTTATTTGCGCGAATCGGAGTGCACAGTGATTTATCGGTGGTTTTGTGAAATATTGCAGCAGAACCTCCGCACCTATTCTACTTTCAAATGCAGCGTCGTAAACAATACTGCTCCCTTTACGTGCATTCCCATACCGCACTATACTACTCTCCTTCACATCAAATCCACTCGAACATTAACCAAAGCAACTCTAATTCGAAGACCACAAGACCTCGATAGTACAACAATTGAAAATTTGATAACCGAAAAGAACGTCCTCGGAGATGCAAACCGGCTCGGCTGGTGCGCGAGCCATCTCACAATAATAAGAATCATCGCTCCAGGTGCTAAAAGCATATTCGTGTTGCATAATCTCGGCTCTCGGTCCTCGAGATAAGCGAAATTCGCCAAGGACGCATCCGTGCAGCAAGTTTCCTCGCTTCGGGGACAAACTTTCCCAACGCTTTTGAAAATTCCGATACGGCAATCCGAAGGTTATCTATCGCACTTTCGACAGGTATTACGAGCAGTCGGAATGCACCAGAGCAAGAATCTATAGCGAAGGTTTTGTGAACGCATTCCACGCTTTGTCTCGCCCGCAACAAGTCATCCTGGTATATTAAGAACTGTAAAACACGAGGTCGAGAACAGTCGTTTGCGAAATCGATGTAGCTTTTTGCGACATCGTTTTTGAATAAATAATATTCGGGTTGGCCACGGAATATTATTTCGCTTCTTTTCTCTATGATGTTAATGTCATTAAAATGATTACATCAAATGAACTATAAATTTTATAAATTTCTCGCGGATACTATGCTTTTCTTAAGGAAAGGAAATGTACAACTTCTTTTCTTCGACCAATTACATAGTTCGAGAGATTAGTTCGAGATAATATTACTCACAGTATTTCGAAGGAGCCGCCGCGCCGCACTATGGGCCAAACCGACGAAATCTGTGTCAAAATCAAAGAACTTTCGATAGAAACGAGATAGAGCGATGAAATTTTTTAAAAATTAAAGCTGAAACTTTGCAGAATACGAAATAATTATGGAGATTGTGGGTACGAACGTTTTTTATCCTTGAGAAAATTTGTTAAACTTGCACAATTTCAAGAAAATTGTGGTGTTTCCAATACCACGCGCGGAAAAAATTTTTTTTTAACATGCGACACATCATTTCCTGTAGATTTTTTCACGCTGATTTCAAATCTTGTCTCAAAATTTGTCTACGATCTCAGGATTTTGCGAAACATCGATTTTTGTGAACAAAACTAATGTAATCATTTTTTTGTTGAAATGATTTGGTAACCCACTAGTTTGAAGGAATATTGTATTCTCATATATAAAACACATTAAAAATAATCATAATGAAGTATTTGAATCACTTGACGAACGATCACTTGACGTATCGCTACGATTGTCGCTGATATACGATTGGCGTGATATACGTTAAGTAAACGTTCAAATACTTCATTATGATTATTTTAAATGTGTTTTATATATGAGAATACAATATTCCTTCAAACTAGTGGGTTACCAAATCATTTCAACGAAAAAATGATTACATTAGTTTTGTTCACAAAAATCGATGTTTCGCAAAATCCTGAGGTCGTAGACAAATTTTGAGACAAGATTTGAAATCAGCGTGAAAAAATCTACAGGAAATGATGTGTCGCATGTTAAAAAAAAATTTTTTCCGCGCGTGGTATTGGAGAAACCACAATTTTCTTGAAATTGTGCAAGTTTAACGAATTTTCTCATGGTTAGAAAACGTTCGTACCACAATCTCCATAATTATTTCACATTCTGCAAAGTTTCAGCTTTAATTTTAAAAAAATTTCATCGCTCCATCTCATTTCTATCGAAAGTTCTTTGATTTCGACACAGATTTCGTCGGTTTGGCCCATAGTGCGCCGCGGCTCAGCAGAAAGTATACGATTTTCTTCTTTAACGCTCGCTGATGCGAAACAAGGCCAGACATTGTTCTAATGAACGCGACCGTTCGTAACACTTTCCGCCGTAACTGTACTAGAAGACGAGAAAACGAACGGGTCAAAATTTCTGTGACGTTTGCTCCGGAATCATTTTGCGTAAGCAGACCCTGGCAGACCGTAACGTGATCGGATTACGTGTCGACGCCCGTTCACGTGACTACACCTGCAGCTCGTTTGACAGTGTCATTTGTCCGGCGGAATGCTCATTGTTCGAAATGACTGTGTGTGCTCTTCACGGTATTCGCATGCTTCCGTCACGCTCACTGCGCTTCGCAGTTCGTACTTGTAAAAATGTTTCATACATTCAATTGCTAGACTAGGAATTTATTGTTCATTTGAATTTATGCAGGTACGCGCCACATTCTAATAATAACTCGTTTATTGGTACGAACAAAATTGAATTATTCTCATAGAAAGAATTCTTCAAAGGGTACAGCGGGATAAGATGAAAATTCAACAGATCAGATGCTTCTCAAAATGAAACCAAGGTGGGATCGAAATGTCACAAAACGGAAAACACTCACGGAACCAAATTGCAGTAGCGTCCAATTTGCGCGTCGCTTTCTAACTCGTCCTGTTATCGTGGTCGATTATGGCTAATCTCGACCCACAACTATCCAGAAACCTCGCAGCGCTTCCTTCGGTCTGATTCATCGTTTTAACATCGTTCTAACGAATTCGCAGCCGCATCCGGCGGCGGTTTAGCGCGACTTCGCGCGGTCAATACAAATCGAACCGGCACAGCCGAGAGTGCAGCATCCAGCCGCTTTCACCCGATATTTCTCGAAGACGCAGCCGACCTGCGTTTACCTTGAGCTTCGACTGACGCCGATCTCGCTGACACACTGCACCTTTTACAGCAGTGAGTCAGGCAACTAACGATCTCATTTCGAGCACGTGGGACGCCTTCTAACCGACGCGAGGAAATCGAAAGTCGATAGATCTGGTCTCGTATTCACGTTTCCGAGAAGAAGCGATTTATTGGGAGTTGGAGATGATTTACATATTGCCTGGCGGTGATTTGCGTGACGCTTTTTTTATTGGGATATTTGGCAAGATTTCAAGGACTACAGTGATGAATGTTAGTGGAGGGCTAATAAATTGAGCGATGCGAATCGCATAGAATCACGCTTTAATTTTCAGCGATTTTAAATTTACCGATTGCGAGCCAACCATTAGTTTCTTAAATACTTATTTAGACAGATAGTTCTCCAAATAGCTCAAATCTTCTGCAAATAGAAAGCTGTAGCGATTGCATGGTGATTTAGCTTGAACGCAGTCTTTAAAGAAATGAAAAGGTAATCGTCAAGCAATTTTAGGAACAATTTCAGTCCACTTTGTTCTTAAAATTGAGGGTAAGTATTTCTGAAATTTTTAATACCGCGAATTAAAGGAAGGAACAACTATAATCTTTTATCATCTTCGTCAGAAGACTGTCGCGTGCCAACGATCGAAACACTGACAGCCCACTCTAGCAATCGTCCGATCTATTGCCGGCAATTAACCACAATATTAAACCATACATTAATGCCGACATAGCAATCTCCGATCAAGGAAAAAAATCCTACGCAGCCTTCTGTTCACTAAATCGAAAACACCTGTTCCGATACAGCACACGAAATCGCGAACGAATGCAGTGAAACACTTGTTGCTCAAATATTAGCGGACCTCGCACTGTGTATTCAGTATCACTCTTGAAAATGAAGCAAATACAATTTATAATAATAGCGCATACGTAACAATTGCATCAACAACGAACAGATTATCCAATCAGTCGAATGACGTTTCAGAGAAAAAATTCCTCGCACAAGAGTTTCCATTTCTTTTCTGAGAAACCAGATTTCACTGAAGCAGGTGGCTCGGATCACCATCTTTGGTGGATCAGGATACACTATACTTTCGGCCAGGGGCCCAACCTGTTGGCTGACATAAGACACAATCGTTGCACTGCTGAGCGATGGGGAAACTAGTTCCTCATGCACTCGGAGTTGAAAGTGGTAGAATTTCAGACGGAACAGATTTTTTTACAGAATCAGTTCACGAAGAATTCAATTCTCATTCTGTCAACTCGTAACAATCACGCCACTGAATCTCGAGCAATCATCCATTCAAAAAATTCTATAGAGTGATGTTGGTGTGAACGTGTATCAATTAATTATTGTACAAAGTGTCGTAGAAGGGCGACAATTCGTGCAAGTAATGAAATTGAAATCTAGCTGGCAATAAATCCAACGCCGTCGCGAAATAACTCCTGAATAGGAGTTCCAAAAGCGACGTAAAATAAGGAAAAAAAAAATAAATAAATCCAACGAGACAACCACGCGGTCAGAAAATTCTGTAGAGTCTCGTGTGAATAACAAGCTACTTAAATTTGTTATCGTTTAAACGTAATGGCTCGTGAAAATAATAAGAGGAGAAACAGATAAGCGAGAGGAGATGGGGTGATACGAGAAGTTAAGAGTACTCACGCTGGTCAGAGCTCCGAACTCATGATCGCCAGAGTCGCGGGATGAATGATCGAGAGGGAACGTTGTTGGATCGCAGCGTGGACAGAATCGATCGAGAACCAGAGAGAGAGAGGACACAAAGCTGCGTGAACAGCTGGTCAGCACCGGCTGCCAGGCCCTTACCGAGCAAGACAGCTCGGTCGGAGCATCAAATACGCTCGGACTGACGCGTCACGAGAAGGGGAAACGGAAACGATCCTCTACGGCTATTCTTATATGTATGTACATACATCACTGTGTACACTGTCTCGCTCTACCGACGTCGCGCCGTCGCTTTTCTCTCTTCTGCTTCTTCTTTAACCCCCTTTTGCTCTCTCGCTCTCTCTCCCCATTCTTGCGCTCGTTGGGCATTCATAGAGTCGAACTGTGACTCCTCGGATCCACGCTGGTCCCGCACCGACGCTTACTGGTTCGGAACCGGAGCGACGAACTTTTTTAAAATTTTAGGAAAATCACATGAAATTGTTTCTAAATACGTACTCTGAGATATTCAGTCTCCTCTCATTCGTGTTGCGCAAGTTAACACAAACTTTCAATAGATATTGGACCCGGATCATTCGCCTCGCTATTTCTAATGGCTGAAACAGATAACTTGCATACAATAAATTTCATCCTATCAGCAAAACCATTACTATTCGCAATAATTTTCAACATCCCAGCAAAAACCCGCATAATAAACGACCAACGTTTCATAATAACTAATCTCCATAAACTATGCAACTCTCTTTATACAAGAGAAATCTTGAAAAAGAGACGAGGATAAACGGGGACAAGTCGCAAATAGGGTAGGACTAGAACAACAGCAATCGAGGATCAACCAGTTCACCTTGACTCGAATACAGCCTCCTGCATCGGTCCACTGCATCTCCAAAATGATCTACAGTATTATAATAGCATCGCTCAAAATTTGTCAGAATTAACGTTCGCAACGTGTGTAATGTGCAAATTAAGATAAACATTTTTCAATTGGCACATCTTTTAGGGTCAGCCCAGCAAGATGGATCTAATTCTACACTCTAAAAGCAAAAGCCAGCCGTTCCCTCGAGCAAGGGGAAAGTTCCAGGAACGAGGCGCGACATTTTGAAAATATAGTACCCAGGAGAATATTCCGAATCATTGAGACTTCGCGCGTTAATCACTCACCGAGGTCATTAGAGGCCGCGTTGCGAAAACGCTTCGGGTGTCCGCCGCGCCGCGCCGCGCCGGCACGTTCTCAGATTGTTCCCGCACTGGGAGACCGGTTCTCGTATCGCGGCCACTTTCCACGCGAGTATTCGCGACACTTTCTTCCACGTAATCCAGTCATTTCGCGGTGGCGGCTATCGGTGGATCGCTAGACTGAGGATCCTTCTGCAAATTCCCGTTTTGAACGGTTATTTAACTTGTCAACTGCAATGGTCACGAGCTGACTCGAACATGTTCGCTTTCGCTTTTTCTATCGCCTCTCATTTTTCTACTTGACATTTCAACAAACGATGACTAGTCGTGCGTTGCGTACATTTATTGCAAGATAAAATGGGATGCGTTTCTTCCAAGATAAAACGAAAAATCTTCACTTCAATGATTAAATCGTGTTTGAAAAATTCCGTGTGCCGTAAACGCGTAAAGATCCGCAGCCTATTGATCACGGAATCGAATAAACGAGACAGTTTCAGGCGGAGCAACGTTCCCAAGGCATCACCGTCGTGATTTATCATTCCTCGATGACAAAGGAGGCGTTTCTTCTCGTTCCTCGATCGATCCTGACCCTTTCGCAGGCTCGTGACAGTCTCGGATGATTTTACGATGTCGCCTCGTAACCTCTGTAAGGTTACAGCAAAAAACACTTGGCAGCCTCTCTGCCGGCAGCGGTCCGATAGCCTTCGTAGTTTCCTGTTTCTAGGTCACGTTTCATTAACATCGCACAAGTACCGGCGGAACAACGAGGCCGGTTCGAAGAGCAAAAGCGACAAGATTTTTAATTCTGATCTTTTTCCGTTTGTTTCGATCGGGTAAAAAACAATCGGAGAATCGGAACTGAAAGAAAGAACACGACACACCGGTGTCCTAGGAGAACCTGGTTTAGGTAACGTTAGAACACTGACTGTCACTTTCATCGATTGCCGGCCGTGCCAGCACTTGCAGGAGAAAGTACAGGGAACTGGGTTGCGCAATGATCCGCGTTACAGCCGCTGAAATCATTTCTACGTAATAAAGAGAGCCACGGTCGACGATTGTTTATTTGCACCTTGAGACTGGTGGCATTGAACAGGGTTGATTGGCGATTAGATAAGTCTCGCTTCTGAGAAACCGGGATATGCTAATTCGTTGGGAAATCTGAGCGAGATTGACCAGTTTTATATCTAGGCAAAATATCTACACTCCCATTGATATTCGGACATCCTTGGAAAGACGACTTTTTAGTATTGAAGCATACAACATGGATTGTTTTGATAGGTTAGAGAAATTAGAATACTGCAAATAATTATTGCTTGACGATGAACTACAGCCATTAGAGTGTTTGTACAGGGTGTGTAAAAAGTAATGGTTATCCGTCCTTGGGGTGAATCTACACTAGGGCTGTTACTTTCCTTCGAAGGTCGAAGATTTCGAAGCTGCGAAGCTGCGAATTTCGATGCTTCGATTTCAGAAACTTCGAAGATGATCAGAATCGAAGTTTCGAAGTTTCGAAGCTTCGAAGCTTCGAAATTTGTTTGCCAACCCAATAGAAAACAAAAAAGAAACGAACCGACGCGATGCACATAAACCGGCCGCTATAAAAAAATGCGTGTCAAATATTTTTGTGAGTTTTATATCATACCAAAATTTCATTAAAATCGGCGTCTTACGGTTGGGTAACTTCCCTTGTAAGTACATTCCTGATATGATCCCGAAATTTATTAATAGAATGCAATTTTTTAAATTTAGTTTAATTGCGGAAAGTCCAAACGGAAAGTTCAGTGTCAATACCGGTGACTGACATGGCGCTTAACGTGTTCATATTTTTATTTATCAAAAATCGTGACATGGTAATAAACTCATAAGTTACAACTTCATGCGTTTCGAAGACTGAAATTTCGTGCAATTTCGAAGCTTCGAAACTTCGATACTTCGAAACTACGAAGTTCCCTTCGTTCCTTCGAATCTTCGAAGAGTCGAAGCTTTGAAAAAGTAACAGCCCTAATCTACACCTCTGGATCGGTGGACATTTGTAAGAGAAACTTGCCGCAAAATGTAATTTATAACGAAGAAAATTGTTGTTAAAGTTTTTTTTACATCAACTCATCGAGTTTTTCAAAATTTGATTGTGTGGAATTATACGTATAGACAAAAGCCAACTATGTACTAAAGTCCACACGTCCGTGTCGATGAGACAGAACATGATCGTGTGCGTGGCTCGAGGGAAACGAAATTTAAAGGGACATTCGTCGCTAGGCCCGAACCGAGTCATCGTCTCCCTGCCCATTTTGATCATCAATTTGAAGTTGAGAATTTCAAGTTAAGACTACTAATTCTGCATTATTAAATACTAACGTAAAGTTTACTTACACATTTTTCAGGGTCTTCTATTCCTTCGGCGGATCCACAGCACACTACCATTTACGCGAATTGCCTGTCTTCTTGGTTCAATGTGGGCACCACCCATGTCCAAACACAGTTGTAATCGTTCTTTAAAGTTCCTCCACACTTTCACACAATTACTAAACACTACGTAGCACACTTTTCGAATTCGTAATGTAGGGAATGAGAAGAAACTACTCCGACGCGGAAAGAGTTCAGTGCTCTTCGCGATTTCCGCGCGAAACTGTGCTCTCCCAGCAAACAATGGATTTGGTCAAGGCCGATCGTTTGAAACAAATGAAATCGTTGCCAAGGGGATATTGATTTTTCGAGAATCATCTGAAAATATAGAATTTTCGAGATTCAAATTGGTGATCAGAGTGGGCAGGGGAGACGATGACATGGTACGGGCCTAGCGACGATTGTCCCTTTAAATTTCGTTTGCCTTCGAGGCACGCACACGATCATGTTCTGTCTCATCGACACGGACGTGTGGACTGTGGTACAGTAAAAGCTCCTTCGTTGTCCAAAGGCCGGGGGTTTGAGCGGACAACGACCGTGCCCGGACACTATTTTTTATTTATGACTGCGTCTTTAGTGAAACGGCTAGTTAAATGGCAAAGAAAAGCATTCGCAGTCAACTGTCTGGCTTTAAAAAACTCCTTATTTCCTTGCCACATTCCTTTCCTATTGTTCTCCGTTCTGCGCGGGTCTAGACAATCCTGGGACACGTCTGGCGACCAGATCCACGCAGGCCTAATCCTCTCGTTGACAGGCAGTGGAGTGGGTAGGCACTGGACAACGATCGTGCCCACGATTCAGGACCAGGGAAGCCAGACGGTGCGGCTCAACGGCTCAAGTGGCCCCTTACTAGAGATCCCCGTTTCACGGGTATGTAAATACACGTGGCCCGTGAACCGTGTAGTACGACTTTAAGGATCCGTGTACACGGATCTGCGACACGGATCCGTGTACACTGTACACGGATCTGCGACCACGAATCCGTGTACACGGATCTGCGAAAACGGATCCGTTCGGTACGGATCCGATCGGAAAACAATAACGCCTCAGTTGTCGGACTCGGACGTACCGAACGGATCCGTTTTCGCAGATCCGTGTACACGGATTCGTGGTCGCAGATCCGTGTACACGGATTCGTGGTCGCAGATCCGTGTACACGGATCCGTGTCGCAGATCCGTGTACACGGATCCGCATTCACGGATCCTTAAAGTCGTACTACACGGTTCACGGGCCACGTGTACACGTGTATTTTAGTACCCGTCCAAAACCGCGATCTCTACCCCTTACGTCTCCGTCCCTCGCCAAGATGCATGCCTCCGCTATCCCCACTCTTACCACTACCGCTGGCGCGAACGAGTGCTAGAATGAGAGCGGTAGCATGCTACCGACTCGGTCGCGCCAGCGGTAGTGGTAAGAGTGGGGATCTAGGCGAGGGACGGAGACGTAAGGGGCCTGGCGAGACTCGCAGCCGCGAGACTCGCATCTGGCATCCCTGTTCAGGACCAGTGTAGCCAGACGCCGCGGCTCAACGGCTCAAGTTTCCCCTTACGTCTCCGTCCCTCGCCTAGATGCTCCCCACTCTTCCGCCTGTGGGAGTAGTAGGGAAAATAACGGGTGTTCTTGTTCCACGCTACACCACGGACGGCTTGGCTTGGGTGAGGTTAGCTTGTGAATTCTGCGACACTGGGTAGCATGCTGCCGAGTCTGCGCGGCAGCGGTAGTGGGTAAGAGTGGGGAGCATCTAGGCGAGGGACGGAGACGTAAGGGGAAACTTGAGCCGTTGAGCCGCGGCGTCTGGCTACACTGTTCAGGACAACGAAGGAGCGATTACTGTAGTAGGCTTTTGTCTATACGTATAATTCCACACAATCTGAAAAACTTTAACAGCTTATATCTCAATAACTATTTGTTTGCGACATATGGCTCCTCTCAAACGTTTTCTTTTCTCAATGAGTTGCTGTAAAAAAAACTTTAACAACAATTTTTTTGTTATAAACCATTTTGCGGCAAGTTTCTCTTACAAATGTCCACCGATCCAGAGGTGTAGATGCACCCCTAGGACGGATGACCATTACTTTTTATACACCCTGTACGTGTGCTCACAAGTGCAAACTGCGCTGTCATCGAGCAGAATTCTTTTATTGACGAATATGCGCAGGCCGAGCGCATTCTTCCGTGCGTATACGCAACAATTAGCAACCCCCACTCCCCGGCCCGCGACACAGGGGATCGTATTACGCTCGAAATGTGGCGGAAATAACAGGCGAGTTTCCAGGTGTTGGACCCTTTTGTAGAAAAGTATGCGCAGCGTTTTAATTTGCGTGTAAGCACTTTGTGAAAGGGGGAGTTTCACAATAAATAAAACCCAGTAAAATCGCAGTGCGTCATGCGTCATCAAGAAAAATAATAAAATCAATATTTATTTGCTAGCGCACAATGTTTCCAATCTGTTCCACCGCCTCTTCCGTATTCCGCGTTTATAAATAATTACATCTCCCCCCGGAAATCCGAGAAATATCAATTTTAAGAAAGTATGTAAAGTGTAAATAGTAAATATTAATTAATTGGAGCAGAAATTGAAAAATCAGGCGCTTGAAGGGTTGAAGGGATGAACGCGCCCCTTTTCGCGTAATCTGAGCTCGCGCGCGAACGCACCCGTTTTCGCCTAACCGTGCATGTTCGGCAGATTTGGGCAAAAAATTAATCAACGATTGACGACTAAATGTTTACTTCAATCGTTAATCGCAATTAACAATTAATCTCCTAGTTTACTCGTTAATTGCGGTTAACGATTAAATACTTATTAATCGTTAATTGCGATGAACGCGATTATTAATCGTCAATCGGATAATTGATTAATGATTAACTGCTGAAATTTCGAAATGAAATACGTAATCAAAACTGTATGAGTACTGAAAAAAAATGTAAACTGAGTTTAGGTGTATTGTCATTTGGTCAATAATACAAACTCTGTTTTCGTGCTTTTATGTTTGAAGTTATTATTCCTGGAAAGCTACGACCATCGTAGCATTTAACATTAAACAAAGTTACTGCAATGTACTATATGTTGTATTAAATCTCATAAGAGATTTCCTAAAAAAAAAAAACTATTGAAAATAAACATGTTTTTGTTGAAATATATTATTATTTCTGTCAATTCTCCATCCGTTCTCTGCTCCCTCTCTCTGTCTCTCTCTCTCCCTCATTATTACAATGTATGGATAGACCGTGTGGCGGCGATTAACTTTAACAATTGATTAAATCAGTCTCCGATTTTTCGATGATTTCTTTTTTTAATCAACGATTGACGATTAACTTCATCAATCGATTGAATCAATCGCCGATTTTTCGACGATTTCTTTTTTTAATCGTACACATTAATCAATCAATCATGATTAAAATTTTAATCGATTAATGCCCAACTCTGATGTTCGGTGCATCGGTCATTCACACTTCGTCGATGATGATGAAATTTCTGTGCATGGATTTTCGACGATATTGCTGACGCTTCGGACGCAAGCCAACGACTCGTTCTATCGGGTCCTCGGCGGTTATTTCGCGGCGGCAACACGAAGTGCACGGTTCATTGGCGAGGACAAGTTTTCCGGGAAACGTTTCCGAGGTTGTTCCCCGAGCGACGGGTATCTACGGCTCATCGAATGGAAACGACTCTATCGAGCAGGGTGCTTTAGTAGCTTGCAAACGTGAGTATGTACTCCCTTCCGCGTTATTGCTCGAGGATCCAACGTACCGGAAAAGGAATCGCGGACGACGCGCAAAACTCCTCTTACCGTTTTTGTCAAAAGGAACCACTCGGAGCGCACGTTGCTGCACTGTCGGCGAAAAGTTTAAAATCGCGCGAGAACTCCGGGGAAGTTCCACCTCGTTATTAAACGTCTGGTTCGCGAGCGGATTGCGAGTCTTTATGAAAAAACTTTCTGGAGAACTTTCTCTCTTCTAATAATTATATTTCTCTTGAGGCAGAAACGATGATAAATCGGTGGACTAATTCAATCTTGTTATTGCGGTTAGTGTAATGTCTGTTATCTGTATTATGCTGATGTTTTCGTTATCGGAAGAATGTACCATTCTTTACGTTTCATTGAAAAATCGTAACGATGCGACGTCTCGTCGCGAGCCAGACACTATAAAAAGCCCCAAGACATCATAAAATTTTCATTGCACACGACGACGGTGTCATATTCGAGAGTATTATGTTCGTGGTACATTTTTGTCACCTCGTCACGTCTGTCTCTCGCCCCGTTTCAGATTTAACACCGATCTTTCAACCATGGCCACCGAATACAAGATCATGCCTTCCAAGTTGGAAAATCTGCCGAGGATTGACGGCCAGTGTTGCGTTAATTTGACAGCATTGCGAAATGGTATTTTCTTCGTTCCTCTATAGCGATTCCAAAAAGTATTCACAGGGAGGGCTCTAACGACCGATCTTGTTCCTCGTTTCTGATCCATAAAACTGGTAGAAATAATCGTAGATCGAGTTTCAAGGGGTCTGCGTGAAGGGGAAGCTTCAAACTTCAAATCCGTGGTAGATTGAATCAGGAAAAAGATTTCTGTACGTTTTCAGAGACGTTTCAAATCGTTGTATTTTCTAGAGGAAATTATGGGGGATGATGTTCGAATATTTTCTGGAATCACTTTTATTGCGATTTTATGAATTAGTATTGTTAATGCGGTGGTTATTCATATTCAGTTCCAACAACATCGACTGCGTATCCGAAATGCTGTCAGAATGCGAGTGGTCGTGCGAAAGGGTCATTCTTCAAGTCCTGGAAATTAGTGTATTTGAGTGAAATACTGCTCACCGTGTTCATTCTGAGCTTCGCAGCTGCCCTAATTTACGTAACGATTGCACTAGGTACGTTAAAATTATGATACCTCCACTTTTGAACTTCAAAAAGCGACTTAATAGTCGGTGGTCGAAAGAAAAACCCAGTGAAGTAATACATAATTGGATCGTGAAATTTTTACTACAATCTCTTACGCAATAAGATGATCAACTGATAAATTTGAGTTTCTGAAAGTTATTTGCTGAAATTGTTTTTTAAAATCCGTCGCGTGGGTCCTTATCGATTATGCCACCTGCACGATTAACATAATCTACTTGGAATCAGCGGAGCGTACTAGATAAATATTGAAACTTGATCTTCTCGAAAACAAGATCGTATGCTAATATTGACGGCACACTTTCCACGACCAGTAAAATAATCATTTTAAGAGACACCCTGTTTAATAAAGAAGTTTCCAAAAGCCTTGAATTTGCACCAAGCTTCATTGAAATCAAACGACCCAATTTCAAACAATCCCCGAAACCTCAACAATAGTTCCTAACAACCTCCAACAGGTTACTTCCAGCAACCATCGACAAAGGTCGACGAGGTAGTTCAGCCAGTGACATCGGTGATCAAGAATTCTGTGGAAAACGAGGCACTAGACGTAGATTGGCGAAGCCTGTACCAGCTGATCTACAACGAGGACCTGGAAGCTCTCGCTCCGGAAATAGACAAGCTGCTCAACGTTAAGCAAAATCGTTTTAAACGAGACGCGGAAATTCCTTGCAAAAAGGACCAGGAGCACTGCAAGGCAGTGATAGAATCGATGAGGGAGATCGTGAACATAGTGAACAACAGTATGCCATATCTCCAATCATTGTTAACGAAAGGGAGCGAATCAAAGTCTCAGTTGATCGAGCTGGTCAACTGTTTGGAGTGCAAGAACGACTCGACCACTTCCATTGACGAAGCCGGCCCTGAAAGTGTCCCTGAGGACTACGGAGGCGTCAATCATCGCTCGGGCCAGGCCCAGATGGAGCACAACGTAGACGTTGTGACAAACTTGTTGAGTGACAAGTACCCCAATCCTGTTCCGGTTTCGATTCTTGATGTAGGCGATGGTGACACAGCAATGAAATCGCTGATGGGTCCAGAAAGTGCTAAACTTGAAGTAGTGAAACCGGTACAGGAAACGGAGACGAAACAAGACGCAACGACCATTCGGATGAACGGAATCGATAATGTGGAGCAGACCGTGGACGTGACCGACGCCTCAGACTTCGGAAACGTGATGGAAATCGAGAATGAGCTGGTGCATCCTTCGGTGCATCCTTCGGACCAAGGTCGCGCGGAACTGAACAACAGGCAGGAAGCTGGACACGGTAGCTGCATTATTTATTACTGGCGAAAGTCTCTCGACCTCTGGTACCATTTTAGCGATGGTTGTACACGCGAACTTATTTGAACCCTTCAGATCTAACACAGCTACCCTCTGTTTCAGAACCAAAAGGTCCTCGAGGATTGAACAAGGCCAGGATCGTCTCCGACATATTCCCAGGGAAAGGTAACCAGGACTTTCCCCCAGGTATCATCCCCACAGCAGAGACAATGAAATCCTCGCAGCAATTACAATTGACACCAACAATGACGTGGATGCCCTACCCGGTGTGCATGTACGGGCCGCCACCCAATGGTGGACCTAGAAAACCGTCCTCTGATCAAATGATGTTCCCAGTAACATCCCCAGGGAATTCTTACCCGATGACTATGCCACAGCAACGAATGGGACCCCAGAATTCTGGCCAGGCGCCGAATTTCGTGCAGGTACAAGCGCAATCGGTGCAGTTCATGCAACCAGGGAATCAGAGAATGGGACCCACTGGACCTGCTATGCCGAATTTCCCGATGTTCCCTGGTCAGGTGATACCTAGTGCTACAGCTAGAGGGGCTGACAAAACTCCGTATTATTGCACCTACATCCCTGCACCCACTTACCAGTTCCCCACGATTCCTGATGTCTTCGAGTACCAGAGGTCCTCTGATGCTTATGGGAAGAAGGTTAAGGGGATGGGGAAGAATAAGGATGTCGATGGACAGAGATCGCTGATGCCTGGTGAGAGTGATTTTGTACCTATTCTTTCTTAATCTGAAGAATTTCAAGTTCAAGTTGATTTTGTAGGTAGGGGTTGGGGCCAATTGGTGATTTGGAATTTTTCGGTGGCAGGTTACTCTACGATGTGTCCATCTGATACCCTCCGGTGCAACGACGGAAAAAGATGCATCTTGAGGTCGGAATGGTGCGACGGACGTGTGGATTGCAATGATGCCAGTGATGAGATTTCATGTTCCTGCAGATCTCGGATTTCTAAGGAGAGGTTCTGCGACGGGTACTTCGATTGTCCCCATGGAGAGGATGAATTGGGATGCTTGGGTGAGTACACAATATTTAAGATACTCGATTCTCACTAATATTCCTGTTTCACGAGTTACGTCTCCATTCGGGTAGAGTCGATATTTCAGATCGTGCGACTCCACGTCGCTCGAAGTTGCTCGCGGTTTATGAAAGATGGCACCAGTCACTGCTCTTCCCGTCCTTGTCGAGAGCTTTCTTATCTACCGAACAGTTGCCAATTAAAATTATTTGTATTTCATTAGTTATTATTTATTTTCCAGGTTGCCCGAAAACATCCTTCAGCTGCAACGATTGGAGGACGCAGTACAACCCGGCCAATTGCGTCCCTCTTCATCAACGTTGCGATGGTATTAAGCAATGCCCTAATGGCAAGGATGAAGTCGACTGTAACATCCTCACACCCTCATTCACAGAAGGGAAAAGTGTAATTGCACCTATTTGAAAAATGACCAAAGGGTAAACTCGAATTATTACTAACTTCATGATCAATTATTAGATGTTCACAATTGGCTACACCGAAGGATATCTTCACAAGAATTATATGGGACAATGGTACCCTGTCTGCGCACCCAAAGATTCTTGGACGAAGGATGCTTGCAGTTCCGAAATTGGATCGGACGTGAAGTATGCTCTTTTTCAATTATTCAAAAGCGTAAATGTTTAAAAATATATCGATCAATGTTTCCTTGCAGCGAAACGCCGCAAATACAGATGAAATCCATACAGGCAAACGCGTATCAAGGACCATACGTTGCCGAAGTGAACGGCGAAATAAAATTGATTTCATCGTGTATGAACAAGGCACCTTACGTTCGTTGTCCACAGTTCCCCTGTGGTACTACAGTCTTTTCGAATCAGGATATATCACCACAGATTCTGGTCAACGAGGACCGAAGCATTTTGCAACCGTTTGACAATATCATAGACAGATATATTAGTCGTTCCAAGGCTCCAGTCGAACTGGATGAGAACGATGATGCAAACAAGATGTTGGGTTCACAATTGCGCATTGTTGGTGGACGAGCGAGCCACCCTAAAGCGTGGCCATTTTTGGTGGCCATTTACAAGGATGGCCATTTTTACTGCGGTGGTGTGATTTTGAATAAACTTTGGATCCTCACTGCCGCTCATTGCCTTGACGGGTGAGCACTCCAGAAAGGACCATTTCTTTTCAGATGTTCTGGAATTTGCTGTTCGACTTTTTCTTTTTAATTTTGTGATTATTTTTATGCAGATATGTCGGACACTATTTCGAGATTCAAGCAGGCCTGCTCCGTCAATTCTCGTTCGCTCCAATGGCACAATCGAGGAAAGCTACGCACATCATCATGCACCCGCAGTATAATGATCAAACTATGAGAAACGACGTCGGCATGATCAAACTGGACGACCCTCTGAGGTTCAATCGATGGGTGAGACCTATCTGTTTACCCGATGCCGATCTGTTGGGCGCCATGTGGAGACGGAAACCGGAAGTCAATACAACTTGCATCGCAATCGGTTGGGGAGCTATCGAGGAAAATGGACCGGACCGTGAGCTGATTTTTTACTTGATTTCTGACTTTTATCGTCCGAGAAGGATTGTCAGACTAATTAAATTTCACAGCCGACCATTTGAGAGAAGTCGAGGTGCCCATAATGAAGAGTTGCAAATACGATATTGACCTGAATGAAAATGTGATTTGCGCTGGGTATCCTCAAGGAGGACGCGACGCCTGCCAAGGAGACAGTGGAGGTCCTTTAATGTGCAAGTGAGAATTTTTATTAGCATTCATAAATGTCGAATCTCCATATGAAATATTTTTAAAAATTTCTGAATAACTGCACCAGTGAATGAACATTTAAGAAATTGTTCAGGAAGATATTTTATTTAATAAAAAAATATGTGAATTAAAGGAATCTCATATATGCGAAATGGCTCCCTATACTTCATTTGTCAAAAATAAATGAACACAAATAAAATGAAATTATTATTATTTTTCTTTATTAAACGTTAAATAAAAAATATAAAAAATACCAGTCAATGAACACTACATTCTTAGTCTTAGGCTTAAAATTTGTTGAAATATACAAAAGCGTTCATTCACTGGTGCAGTTACCCTAGTCTGATTTCTGATTCCTGATTCCTGATTTCTGATTTCTTTATAGGGTGATTCATATTCATGTATTTTCAGAAATCCGTACATGGAATCGCAGTGGTACGTGGCAGGCATAGTCAGTCATGGTGAAGGCTGTGCTCAACCAGACGAGCCAGGCGTTTACACTAGAGTTAGCCACTACCGGGACTGGATCCGAGAAATTTCTAGTGGGTCATCGAAAGCTTAATTTCTTCATTTCAAAAACAATCAGAAAATATATGGCGAGTGCACTGTTCTTTTTCTTCATTTCAGGTGATCAAGGTTTACCACCTTTAGCGCGGTCGATTCTAGCCAAATGTCCAGGATTCAGTTGTAATGGAGGTCTAGGTAGATGTTTGCCTATAGAGGCACGCTGCAATGGTCTGGTGGATTGCATAGACGGCGACGATGAGCAATTATGTCGCGAGACAGTGGAGTATCCTTCGCATGGACAGCTAAATGAACCTGAAGAGGAGAATCAATTTGATGAGCATGCGAAAGCTGTCCCCGCCACTTCTGAAATGAGTACTATTTCCGAGAGGACCGCTACTTCTGAAAGGACCACCACTTCTGAAACAACCACTGTTTCCTCAACAATTGGTAAGAAAACATTATAAATCTAGACATTCATAAATTCATTATCGGAACGTCCAAAAAAATTACTATTTCTGTTGTAGATTCTCGAGTTACCGACGCAACCATTCAAACATCCACCGAGGACCAAACGACCGTTCCTGAACCTTCAACATCAACGACAGAATATTTCAATCATGCCAATACCGAATCAAGCACAATTTCTGCAGCAACCCCAACAATTTTTACATGCTCGAAGTAAGGATCGCTCAACAGAATCGAATTGAAAAATGCTTGTATGCAATTTTTAATACTGTGCTTTCTTTCGTGGATCGTTAGGTTGCTTCAAACGATTCCGATCGGCAAAAGATGCGACAGAGTAGTGGATTGCGAGGACACTACTGACGAAGTAGATTGCACTTGCAAAGATTTTCTGGCGAACGTGAAACCGTCCGCCATTTGCGATGGCTATGTTGACTGTGACGACAAAAGTGACGAGAAGAATTGTGGTAAGTGCGAATTAATCAATTCATTTAACATTGACTGACTGACTGAACCCTAACAAATAATTTTCGTTTCACAGAAATCTGTTCGCAAGATGAATTCTACTGCAGAGTGACCAAAAAGTGCATAAGCGGTGCTAAAGAATGCGACGGAAACTTCGATTGTGAATTTATGGAGGACGAGCAAGACTGCTGTAAGTACTGAAAAACAGTTTCATTGTGAAAGTGGATCCGCAATCTCATTTGACGAATTGGTAAATGTGATAAAAGATCGATAAAATAAAATTTCCTGTTCGGTTTTGTTCGTAGTCACACTGTCTAATGGACGAAGCATGTATTTGGACGCGGACGAGCGGCCATCTTTACTGATGCAGGGGATTTTGACCCGGAATGTTAATGGGAAATGGAGACCTGTGTGCCATGTCCCTAGAATGTTTCACAATCAATCCACTGTTATGCTTATCGCTCGAAACATAAGCCAGTACTTCGGGTTCGCGTACGTAATCGTTGTTTTCACTTGACAACGACATCCTGCCGTTTGATAAACATTTATTATTCTTCTGGACGGTTCTTGTCTACCTCGTTTAGTTATCTGGAGTCAGCGGCGGCAGTGAGCGTGAGGGATTCCGAGCTGGAAACAATAAGCTGGAACAAGAAGAACTATGCTTCTCCAGAGAGTCTATCAGCGGCCTCTCTGAGCGACGACGGCAAAACCTGTCCGGGGATTAAAATGCGCTGCAGACCGGTTCTGAACGCCAGCGAGAACAGATACCTGATCCCCGATGCGGGAACCGGAAGTCGTGGCTACCTGTGGCCGTGGATCGCCGCCATCTTTGTCGACGGAAGCTACCGTTGCTCTGCCATCTTATTGGACGACAGCTGGCTGCTGTCTGCCTCGAAATGCATCGAAAATGTCAGGCAAGTGGAACTATTCTCAACTATTTATGCATCTACTGGTTCGGAAAATTTTCGACAAAATGCTGCAGTCGAAAATTTAGCAGAATTTAATATGATTTTTATTTATTTCTGCCCGTCAAACGCGACTACCTCTGTAAATAAGATTTCATTCGATTCCACTGTCTTGAAATTCTACTAAAATTCCAAATTGCATAAACGTTCGCCTTTAATTTCAGATTGGACGTCAATTATACGACTGCAGTGCTCGGTTATGGTCCACTCTTCCGCCATGTGGACGGTCCACATCAACAGGTGACGATTATCGACGAGCTGCAACATGTGAACGATTCAGTATCAGTGTTACTGCACTTGAAACGTCCTATCCATTTCAATCGTTACGTTCAGCCACTGTTCGTTGAGAAAACGTAGGTATACTGTGTTTCATAGACGACGTAAAATGTGTGATATGATTAATTTATGAATTTGTAAAAATTTGTAAAAATATAAAATTAATAAAAATTAATAAAAATGAATTTGCAGGATATACCTGCCTGGATCGAACGATGCTTGCGTGGCAATTGGAACAAACAAGGATCACGAGACAAAATCAATTTCTTTGCGACCAGTGCTGAAGAATTGCCAAAATTGTCAGCGATGCTTCGTTAATTCATCCATCGCCCGATGCTCGGTAATCCTTCTATTGTTTGATCAATCTTTTAAAGAGAAGTCGTGTACTTATTTCTGTGGCTCTTTTTAAGGAAAATGGAACTTCCGAATGGAGTGGAACCATCTTCTGTCAAGGGAAAAAGGGGTGGTATCCGGCAGCAGCTTTCGAAGACGATAAGGGCCTCTGCGACTTTCGGAACATGCAGACATTCACGAGTATCGATCATATAAATCCCTATCTGACGGAAGCTTTGGGTAACATTTCTAAAAATTGGAAAACTAATTAATTCAAAATAATTGTACACTTCTGAATATCATAACAATTGTTGTAGATAAGACTAGGTTGTCGACCGAAGCCTCCTGCGATGGTTTCCGGTGCAATTTTGGCCAATGCATTTCCGAGCGCCGAGTTTGCGATGGAATTCCGGACTGTAGAGATCAAGCTGACGAAGATCCGGAATATTGTGGACAAATTCGTGAAAATTGCGATAACAACATAGATGGTTGCCGTGAGTAATTTCATAATTTACAAGTAACTGCATTGATTTCGGAGTATTAAACGATTCTAATGAATAAAATTCGGGTATAGATTGCTTGAAGTCCGAGCTGCGCTGCAGAAACGGCAAATGCGTCGACAAAAGTGCATTCTGCGATGGAATCATGGACTGCGAAGACAGATCAGACGAACCTGACATTTGCACATGTGCAGAGTACCTGAGATTAACCGAACCTGAAAGACTATGCGACGGTGTTCGCCATTGTCTGGATAAAACTGATGAATTACCAGAAATATGCCCTTGCACAAATAGTAGCTTCCAGTGCATGACGTGAGAAACTGAAAAATGCATATCTATCGAAGAATGATTAATTACTTGTATCAAGCGTATATTAATGTTAGAATTCTTTGATTGTAGATCAAGTGGCAGCGATACTTGCATCCCCCAGGACTTTGTCTGCGATGGTGATTCGGATTGCATCAATGGCGAGGACGAATCAGCCTGCAGGAAGTTAAAAACGTCTCCAAGCAACAGGTACATACAGGGTGTCCCAAAACTCCTTCAAGTCCGGGAAATGGGAGGTTCCTTAGGTCATTTGAAGCGACATTTTCCTTTGCAAAAATTACCGCCGCAGCTTTCTTTAGGAGTTATTAACGAAAAACACGGACCAATGAGAGCGCGAGTTGGCACAGTCGGCCAATAGACAGTTGGCGCGCCGGGCCGACAGTGCCAGCTCGCTCTGATTTGGTGAGATTGGTCTGTGTTTTTCGCTAATAACTCCTAAACAAAGCCGCTGCGGCCATTTGTGCAAAGGAAAATGTCGCTTCAAATGACCTAAGGAACCTCCCATTTCCCGGACTTGAAGGAGTTTTGGGACACCCTGTATATTCCTAAACATTTTTGCTTGCAAACCACAATCCCAAAAATTTAGATTCCAATTGGTTTTTATTATAATAAGAACACGAGTGAATCGATTGATTCAGTAATTATTCAGTTCTTGACTATCGGACAATTTTTCCGTTCCAGCATCGATTCCGGCGAAATAATTCATCGAACCTACGGTGTCTGGCACACAGCGTGTTTCGAGGATCGAGTCGCATCGCACGAGGAGGCAAACGATATATGCAAAAGCTTAGGCCACTCGTACGGAGACATTAAAAACGACACTACGGCAACCGACAAACCCATGATTCCTCACCGAGACAACTTCTACATGGTAAAACTGAACGATATCACGTGGATGACTTTGAGAGAGGACAGACCATTGGTCAGTTTAGTCGAAGCTGACGAAAATTGCCATCGTGCTTTCGTTACCTGTGTCTGAAATCAGACATTTAAAAATTAAAAACTTCAATTTAGCTGTACTCATTAAAATCGCGAACGAATCTAATTTATGTGTATATTATGTACTATTTATTGCAGATAAATGTACGGTGGATATAAACGAATAAATATCCCCTAAAAATTCTCATAAATCTTTCTTGGCTGGCATTATAAACCATGACAACACATAATAACTACAGTAATCGCTCCTTCGTTGTCCTGAATCGTGGGCACGATCGTTGTCCAGTGCCTACCCACTCCACTGCCTGTCAACGAGAGGATTAGGCCTGCGTGGATCTGGTCGCCAGATGTGTCCCACGACTGTCTAGACCCGCGTAGAACGGAGAATAATAGGAAAGGAATATGGTAAGGAAATAAGGAGTTTTTTAAAGCCAGACAGTTGACTGCTTTTAACTGCGGATGCTTTTCTTTGTCATTTAACTAGCCGTTTCACTAAAGACGCAGTCATAAATCAAAAATAGTGTCCGGGCACGGTCGTTGTCCGCTCAAACCCCCGGCCTTTGGACAACGAAGGAGCTTTTACTGTATTCAGAATTTCGAACATTTCAGTGGCAGGAACGTTTTAATTGATTCGTTATCATAGTCAAGGAATTCTCGGTGATCGTTACCGGCGATGATAGCCTGAATGTCCCTTTCCTTAGTATTCCGATCGGTCGGATTAGTCACACGGAGAATGTGAATGGGCAAGCGTTTTCCGTCAATCCGTCCGAAGGCAGCTCGCCAGGAGGAGCAGGGCGCAGTCGTTTACCTTCAACGGCTGCGACCCCATTTGTTACATTCTTCTGCCCCACCTCCAATAAGCCCCCACGACTTCTACGCTCCTCTCGAAAGTGTCCCGCAGCCATACGCTCATGCTACTTTTGCTTCCACGCAACGTTCCACCGATCTACCTGTCTCTTCCTTTTTTATTGGCTTGTCGAAGACACGCGCTGTGCCATACTGTTGCGCAACCGGAGCCACGTTTTCGTTTCGAGCCGTTCGACGTCCCACCTCGAAGAATCAAAGGGTTACTCTTCTTACCCGTCTACACAGTTTCTCGTTTTCTTCTCCTGCATATTTATGGTCGCCTGAAAACGAAACGCGCGAGATCGAGATAGCAGAGAGGCCGTTTACCCTAACTTTCATCCAGTCTAGAAATAATGTATCTCCTCGTTGTTTTAATAAATTGATTGAAAGCAGCGTAGTTCGAAAAAGCAAGAGAAGAACGGAGGCAACGGCCTCGGATAATTTTACTTGCTCGGCAGGGAAAGTCTGGATTGCTTGCATCTGTCGTTTTTCGATAAAAGACATTGTAAAAAGTGATAATACGCACGTGGATAATAGTAGTCAGTGTCGAAGAAAGTCTAGCGGAATGAACTACGTCATTTCCCGAAAAATGGGAATTGCTCCGGACAAGTTTCTCCGGACCGAAGAAAATCTGTAATCAATTCTTTTGTAGATCATAATTTCCTAAAATAGGAGAAAATTCATATCTTTTGTTTGCCTATAGGTTCTCCAATAGCTGTACATTAACAAAACCAAAATAAAATTTTACTTCGAGATGTGAAGGAAATTATTAACGTACATTTTTATCAGAATCTGTTCAGAATCTGCATCACGAATTAGTCACGATATTGTAAGGCAAGGGGTTAAAGTCGGACAAAACTTGGGCTCAGGCGGCAGGAAGATTTTCCGTCTGGAAGAATGCTTACTAATTATTGTCTTTACTTTTCTCCCATGACTTCCCCATGGATCTAAAGAGAGAGAGAGAGAGAGAGAGAGACCCTCGCTGTCGTTTCAGGGACGCTGCGGAAGACAGCGAAGTACCTTAGGTGGTGAAGCGTACAGTCAACGGTACTTCTCGGAACGAAATTACACGTACTCATAGTACGCCGCGTTGATTGCATAATCGGCGTGTTGCACGAAGCCATCGGAAGAAAAAGAAGAAGAAGAAGAAGAAAGGTTCTGTACCGATGATCGTTTCGCCGGCGATGGCCGGCGGCCATCTTCGCGGTTAGGGTCGTGGATGTGTCCGATGGGCTTTTTTTACTATGTCGGACGTCGCGTCGTTTTCGCGTAATCGCCGCTCGGCGAGCATGTAATGCGATTCGAGATCACTGCACTCCGGATTATTTCTCTCGCCGCAGTTCCCAGTTCGGTAACGCGCGTGAATTAAATTTAACTTTGCAATCTAGATTTGAAGTTATCCCGCAATAGTTCTCTCGGTAAATGAATCAGCGCCAGATGTAATTTAGATGACTTTTACATTGATTTAATCCGCGGAATTCTGTTGTTTCCCACCTAATTATGTATAAAGTTCCGCAATCGATTAACTCTAGTCAACGAGACAAATTAGAATTGTTGCAACGAGACAACTTTCTTCCACGTGGATTTATTGCTCAACCGTGTGCCTCGCCTCGCTTTGGTCGTGTAATTTCGTTTTCTATGGGAAACGAACGTTGTTGAAGAAATAGTTGTCGCTTTGCGCGTTCGACACAGTGGACATTTTATATTTTCTTTATTAAAACGAAGCGTAGACTGTAATCGAATGTAAATCTTGCCGAAGGAAGTCAACAAATGAATCCTCAGCCGTAAGTGTAGCCATCATGATCGAAGTGTGCCGTTCTAGGAAGGTTCATTAGCGGTTCACGATCAAGATCGTGAACTCCTGCGATCCATATGAAGTCAGCCGCGTCAAGAATTCCACGGACGATGGTCAAGCATGCATCGAGCATTCGTGATCCGTCCGGTCGATGAGATTACGGTATACCTCGGCCGTGGGTCGTGTCCGAGCGAGCGAGCGAGTCGGCGCGCACAACTCGCGAGTAGGTGACAATGACGATACCGAAAAGCCACTATAAGTATGCAGAAAAGAGGCGAACAGCGTGCCCGATAGAGGCCGTCGTATACTCCGACACCGGCGCGGCGCGCGACGGCAGGAAGCTGCCAAGTGTAACGGTATCGGAGCCCGCGACCACTCGCAGCCAATGCGCCGGAGCCTTCACGCATCGTGAACGATTTCACGTTCGCTGATGAATATAGGTAATACACCTTTGCACGGCAGCTTTTTTACACCTCTCCAAGAAAGCCGATCGCTCGTGCGAGCTTGCGACACCCTATTCCAGCGGGAACTTCAAACTCGCCGCGCCGCCACACTGCACTGTTCCAAAACGCTGCACAGTGATCGATTCCTCGATGCTAGGTGGACAAAATGATAAATTTGATCAACTTCAGATATCTTCGCTGCCGTTCTATTTTGTTTACAGGCTGAGTCACCAAACGTTTGTACCTCAAATATCTTTGTTGTTTCTAAAGATACATAAAATATGGTAAGGACAATGTTGAATGGTATAATGGGGCTGACACGATGCCAAAAAAAATTTTGTTTTTATGTCATTTTTTTAGAGATATCAAGGTCACCTTCATTTTTTTAAATGGAATGAGGTATTTTTGAATACATCAATCGACGCAGCTGGACATTCGTTATAAAAATGTACTAACCTATGTATGTCGAAAAGTTAGTAGTTCAGGAGATATTTCAATTTAAATAACTCTAAAATACCATTGCGGTCGTACTAAGACGTTACACAAGTAAGTAAACGCTAACGTCTTAGTAGGACTGCAATGGTATTTTAGAGTTATTTAAATTGAAATATCTCCTGAACTACTAACTTTTCGACATACATAGGTTAGTACTTTTTTATAACGAATGTCCAGCTGCGTCGATTGATGTATTAAAAAATACCTCATTCCATTTAAAAAAATGAAGGTGACATTGATATCTCTAAAAAAATGACATAAAAACGAAACTATTTTTGGCATCGTGTCAGCCCCATTGTGCCATTTAACTTTGTCCTTACCATATTTTACGTATCTTTCCCGGACTCGGCCGGACTTCGTTCTTTGATAGTTTTGAAGAATACTTATTTCGAAGTAATGATACTAAATATCGCTTGCCCGTTTTTGCCCGTTCGTCATTTATATCATTTTTTAGTAAGAGGAAAATTACTAAAAAATGTTCTAAAGAATTAGCAGCAGAGGCAAAGAGTTTACTCAAATCACCTTAAAAAAGATTATAATTTAGAATAATTTAGAATATGCACCTTTGTCATGCACATTCCTTATTATAATCTTGTAATTTTATACTATATTTTTGTAGAACTTTATCTAATTTTTAAATATAAGTTAAGATTAATTCTTTCCATTTTGTGTATTGTTTATTCACGTATTTAAACAAAAACTATAAAATATTTAATTTATGTTATTTTATTATTAATATATGTATAATATATATATATAAATATTTATTTTATGTTATGTCCATTTTAAAGAAATGATATACATAATTCTTTAAAGTTCATGTAGTTTTTATACACTTGTTTTCAAACATTAATTATTACTACAAGAGAACACAAATTTTGTATTTTGTCCACCTAGAATTGAGGAATCGATCACTGTGCGCTGAAAAGCTGGCCATAGGATCATTTTTCGAAGTAAAGATATCGTGTGGTAATAGTTCAAACTACAAGGAACTATAAAAATTAGCTTCAAAAATTAATGTTAACAGTGCTAAATTATATCTTTAGTTCAGTTTTCCTTCATTCAAATACTGTGAAATGTTATGCTTATTTCTTCATATTGTGTTACATCTGTACACTTTAAAGAATAATTTTGTAATTAAAAATTGTTCCTTGATGACAAAATAATGAAATCGTGATAGTAGGACAGTGATGCCATATGGGTACCAATCGGTACCCAAATTCTCGGAAATACACTCCTCCTTTTCCCCTTCCACTATTCACCTTCCCTATTCCACCGACACATTGTGTATGCCCCGTCGCGCTCTGGTCATCAGAGAGGGGGTACATCATATATCTTTGATTTCTCCCCATCTGGTAACACTGTAGTAGGAATACTTTCGTAATCGTGGATGAGCAGGTATAGAGTTTAAAATATGTATGTGGTTTCATAGAGAAAAATCATGTTGTTCGACTTTCATCTCAAATAAAACAAAAAAAAACACCGAGAAACATGCAAGTTTTGCATGGACAGTATATGTGGATGTGTGTACAACAATGTCCCGAAAGCCAAATTTCAATTTACAAAAGTTATAGTAAAATTTCACCATACTTCTCGAGCCAGCCTACTGTAGAGCCAGATTGAGACTTGTCTCCCACCTTCCCCTTCCACGACGCTGTTCCCCCACTCCTGCGCCTCGATCCGCGGCAGGTCCGTGGCACTAGGCACGGTTCCGCTATTTGCGCAGGGGTCAAAATGTCCCATTCAGAGTGGATTTCGGCCGATTTCGGTATTGCTAAATCGATCGTTATCGCGCGAGCATATTTATTTAACGGTTCATTTTACAAGATTTTTGAAACACAGTTCTCTTTACAAGACCTTGATTCTTGAAAAAGTAGAGCCCAAAAATTGTTAATCCTTTAGAAAAAAAAACACATTTTTCGCTAATGTTCATTGATAAAATATAGTAAAACCACACCACAAAAAGACACAGCTTGTCCAGATCTACAGGTTCTGCCTAACATATTAACGCAGATGTTCACTCGAATAATAATGTCGACTCCTTTCCAAACTGTTTGCACCGACTGCAAACTAATTAGTAATTACGATTGCTGGAGGAAATCTCGTCGAGCATTCGCTACGCAGGAATAAAGTATCCGCGTGACGTCAGCCGGCTCAGGAACAAGGTGTAATCACTATAATTCGTAAGCTAACGCCCGCTAGGCGATGGTATGCGAAGTTTTACTTTTCTCGAAACGCGTGCCTCTAGGTTAAACTCTAGAGACTCGATCATCAAAATTCTCTATACGCGAAAAACATGTTTCGATTTCGTTTAATTTTTTGGAAAGTTTCTGGAGAAGATAAAGAATAAATTTTCAATATTTCACAATAAAATGGATACGAGGGACGCCACCTGTTGGACCCGGCAATGTAAACCGATTAAAAGTCAGATCAGTGAAAATTCCACGAGTGAAATGACGGAAAAAGGTTCGGATTTCATTCGTTCGGCATTCCACGAGCAGAAAGAGTCGCTCATGTGCCCGGGAATAAAGAGGTCAACGTAAATGCCCCGACGTTAATTTGCCAGGAGTTTTGTAGGACACGGACGCAAGGTGAGACGGCGGAAGAGACAGTTGGAGAGGAGCGGCTCTCCCATACAACCTTGTTGTATACACACCGACGTATACACCGAGGTAGTAACCACGTTACACCACGACAGGTACACCTGTGCGCCGGAGAACAAGCGTCGAACGGTTTCTCGCGCGGGTCGACGTCCTGCCAAAACTGCCTAATCGTGTCGCTCCACACTCCACAGAGACCTAACGCCGCTCACGAATTTCGTGACTCGTCCTCGAACCTACCTCCTGGCTCAACTGGACCCAATCATTACTAGACTGCGGATGTCTATGCAATTTTCAATTTTTCTAGATGAATTTGAAGACAGCGGAATAAAATAGAATCTTATTTTCCGTGGTAGTAGTCTTTTTAGATCTGAAATAAATCAAAATCGTAATAAACTCTGTCACATTTTATATCCTAGGATTTTTCGACAATTTCCGAAAGTTATAATTGCATAAGGATCCGCAGTCTAATCATTACACTGTTTTCAATCAAAACGAACAATGCGCTCGATTCAGCCGAGAGAAACCATCCTCTACGTTTATTTCTATTTATTAATTATTCTTTCTCGATTTATTTCTAGTTATTCATGATTCTGAAATTCCCCTCGAGAATTTTAGGTTTTTTCTAGATTCTTATAGTGGTCAAGTGGTCCAATTTTTCAGTATCGTTCAGCGTGAAACTAGATACAGTCTTATATTTATATAGCAAAGCGTAACTGTTCATTAAAACTTTCAGCTACAGTGTAATTGGGTCAAGCCTAAACAAGTTAATTAGATTGAGAATCTCACAGCCGGCACAGACTTATTTTATTTTCAGCACAGTTGGATTCTAATGAACGAGTGAATGCTAAACAATTCCGAACACTTGAACGAGTCGCACAAACTTACAGACATTGACACAGCTGTGTATAAATAAAAATAAAAAAAGTGCAGCATCTTTTAATCTTTTAAAAAAAATGTTGAGAAATATAAATATAGTATAATAAGGTATAATAATTGTGATTCTACGCTGAATTAGATCTTAAATGGAGCCGGCATCCTCCAGCAGGTCAATGTCCCCAAAAATTACTGATTGTAACTCATTACGTCTTCTAACCTCGCCTTTCTCGCCTAACGCTCCTAATATAACGCCAGACGTAGCAATGAATTATTAATGCCGCTATAATGAAACACAATTACTAGGAAAAAAAGGCACTTGTTGCGAATAAAGTACCGAAGGAAAACGCAACTAGCCCGGAAAATACATATATCGTTGGAAATATTATAACAGAAACTACATATTTCATAATTTTTTATTCTCTTTCATTTTCTTATTCCTCCGCAGACCTGTTAATGTCCATTCACAGAAAAATACTTTACTCACAAACGTCCACTAAAAATGAACAGTCTTCCAATCGATCGAAAAAATGCGAATATTCGTCGTGGGAAGGTTCTGCATTCGCGACTGAAAATGTCCATCGGAATCGCAACACTTTCTAAAGCTGTCGGAAGACTTGCACCACCGATTTGCACGGTTTTTAGGAAACGCTCGGCGAAATCCTGGCGCACGTCCCGAAGCGACGATAATTACGTTTGTCCCGTACGTAGCGAAACGTTCAATGATTTAGAAAGTGTAACGAGATTTGTCTTCAATTACCGGGGGAATAGAAATCACAGAAAAGGCGAACGGCTTTTTCTAATTACCATAAGCGCTTCGTGATACAGTTGCCAACGACCAGATTTTCCCTCTGGGGAATCGGCCGATTCGGCTGAAAGTTCTGGTCAGGTGTTTGAAAAACCGCTATGAAAATGGCGGAACCGGTCGACGACCCGGCAAAAGTACTTCGCGTTGACCTTGGAACACCGGTCAGCTGTCACAGCTAATCATTTTCACGATCGTTCAGTTTTCTAGACACGTGCAACACTCGCCGTGAAGTTTCTGATAACTGTGACGGAACTACAAATTGTGTTTCGTTCGATTGCGTTGCCGAATGGTAGAACTGAATACATATATTCTGAAGAAAACAGGTGAGTTTGGTGTCTTCATTTAGGTCACCCGGTATATACTAATGGATAGAAAGATGAAGTTCGTCTGTGTTCGTGTGGTACGCTTTCAAGTTATCCGAATAGGAAACGGATTGTTTCCGCCTCTGTAGTTGATAATTATGCGCGAGCGTTGAAATTAGAGGTGAGCAAATACCTTGATAACTGTTACGACTCGCTTCTTTATCCGTTTACTTCATACCGGATGTCTTGATCATGGCGTCGAACAGCCGGAGAAAAGGATGGCACGTGAGTCATGAAGCTTTCATGGGCTCTTCTGGAACGTGACGTAATGGAAACGAGCTGTGATAATTTTCTGGCAGCATCCCTGCTCTGCAATTATTTTTTCAAAATAGTGTTGGGTTGTCCGAGAACCGCACATTCATATTTATTTATGCGATACAACCTTTCCTCGAGCGGGATAAAAAGGTTCCGCATCGATAGAAGAACAAGTAACAATTTCTATCGAGATTAATTCGCAGGAAGATCTTTCGATTCCTCTTTTATGTAACGATAGACTTCCGGTAAGCTGAATATCATTGCATAATTATAATGGATAGAAAGGGATGAAAGGAAATCAGGTGCATTGAATTCTTAATGAATTTTAGAATTGGACGGTTTGGTTCGGTTGTTGCGTATCGATAATCGCAACGGGGCGGCGCGGCGCGCGGCGCCATCAATACCGGTGAAGAAAGTCGGGAAAGTGGAGAACTGACGCATGCAGGGGTACTTTGCTAGCCGGATGAACGCAGTGATGCAAAACGAGAGCTCTTTTCAAATTGCAAGCGGTGCTCCTTTCCGGAAATGAAAATCCTGAGCGACAACTTTTCCTGTCGGAAGGAAGCTACGCTTTCCATAAACACTCGTTATCAGAACGATACTGTCCGCTCTTCTATTTCATGCATGGCTGTTGTTGAGTCCTGTCTCATTCTCAAGATTTTGAAAGTTGTTTAACCGTACGCTGTTCCATTTAGCGGATAGGTGTTGTTGGGTCACGTTGTATCGAGCATTAAGGAAGTTGGACAATTCTGCGACAGAATGGCCGGCTGCAAAGTGCATTCCGTTAGCAGCTTATCGGGTCTGTTGCACTCGGAGGCGTTCAACCCGGCAACTCGTTGCACGCACGCGAGCCAGACGAATCTCGGGGCTGTTTATAAATAAAACGGAGCACCTCGTTCGCCTGCCTTGAAAACGTGGAAATTGAATCGTGTTCCCTTTTTCAAGAGTTTTCGTCTCTCGTTTTCACTTCGCCGACATTTCCGCTCGAACACCTGTCCGCAAACGACCCTTCTGCACCACCAGAAGGGTGACGTACGTACAGGCAACATACAGAGGTAAATATTTTAGAATTTATGTAACAAAGACTTCATGGAACTGTTCTGGAAGGTCTATTAAGCTTCGTTGTTAGTTGTTACTTATGAATGTAATTACTTCTCGTTCTCATATCGATTCCTAATAAATTTGTATTGCTTCCTAAATGTCCAGCAACATCGAAGCTGAAAAAATTAATGTTTGTCCACAAAAACTATAGTTAATATAAATTCACAAAGATAGACATTTGGGATGCAGTATTTTTCAGCCAAAAATTGCTTCTTTTCGTCGAGGTGTCCTGATTACTCTATTTAATATTTCTTCTGCCTCTTTTGTGTAAATGAAAAACAGTCTTTTGGGGTAACAATTAACGCTGTTAGTAGAGGATGTTTGCGCGCAATGTATTAAAAATTAATAATTAATGAAATTAATAAAATCTATATACTTTCTTAGAATTTGCAAGGTATATCTTTTAATGGACCTAATTGGACCTCTTCGGAGAAATTAGATCATTTCCATTAGACCTTCCTCTACATATCCCCACAAAAATCATATCCGGACTCATCCGTTTAAACAAGTTATGATTGTTTAAAGTTACCGGGTCGTGTCACCTGACGTATATCAACTCACATATAGTAATACGTAAGTAATTAAATACCATCCAAATATGAATATTTTTGCAGTTGCATTAAAAGTTCATACCTACCTAAAACAAGTATGTAATTTTTAACAATAATGTAATTAATCTATTAATTTTATTGTTAGAAATATAATGAACGATAATAATATAACATGACTAAGAGTTTTTAAGTTTTTCTTAGTGAGTATCACTGTTTTTGGGTAAGTTTATCTGTGATTGAATAATATTAACAATTGAGAGACCCTTCTAGCGAACTGTTTATAGATTATCGAGACGCGAGATGTTTATGCAACTTCATCTATGCAGATAAAGAGGTATGTTAATTAGATTAAATTTTATATCTGACATTATTTGTTGAATATAATCATTTTAATCTCAGTTTTTATGCCTGCAGATATCCAGAAGCTGCAGATTAATTAAACTAAACAAATTCACCAAAAGTTTACCTGTTAGCATCAATTTATAAACGTTTTGGTTAGATTAATTTTCTTACCTTTTATATTTGTTATATTTTTGTTCATATTTTTATCTTTAATATTAAATAATACGAAATAACAAAGGTCGTAATATATAGAATGGACATGATTTTAAAACAATTAAATTGAAAAAATTATTTGTAATTAATACAAATTATTATAAAAAATATCTTTTGACACACTTGTAAGGCGTTTTTACCTCCTCGGTACATTTTGTATGCGTTGATTATAAAAAGATTTCTCGAATTTATATTTTACGTATTTCATAAAACATCACATGTATGAAATGTAAATATAAAATACATATTTAGTAAGTAACAAATAGTTTGGAAGATTAAACTTAAACAATTTTATTTTAATAAAAAAAATCAATGAAAATTAATTAAAAATTATTGTTAAACAAAAAATTTAAAAAAATTTGATTTGTCTACAGTTAAAATTGACTATTGTTTTAATGAATTTTAGTGCCATCCCAATATCTCTTATGGTTCAAGAGTTATAACGAAATGTCACTAAATTTCACGATCCAGCCCACTGTGCGCCAGCCAGGCAACTTTAACCCGACCGATTAATTTCTGACCTAACTGGATACCTGGCGGCTGTTACTATTCGAATATCCCGAGATCCCAGAGATACACCTAGGCCACGACTAATTGCATAACGGGTGGAGCGGTTTTTTCAGAGCGAATAATCGATGTTACGCGGTGCTTGCCGCTGACTATGCCACGCGACCATGCTTGTTACCCTGCCTCTCTTTGTGTGTAACCGTGTGTCACACTTTCGCGATCGAAGATTAGTCTGGTTCTTTGTTTCTCGAACGGTTTTTGCACGTTCTAGATCGATCAGGAATTTTCTAACTATTTTTAACGATATTCGATTCCGATTATATTTAATTCCTGGTCCAAGATGATTGCGAAACTTCTGATTCGAAGATAAAACAGAAAAATAATATCGACAACGGAGCAATTAGTAGAAAGCGAGTCTTGAAAAATTCTTGAACACAGTTACGTAACAATAATTAAATAGAAAACGTCGTTACGCAATCGTAGCAACAAAGAATAAGACAGACAATTAAATAGATTAACTGTCATTAGTAGACCGCGGATCTTCGTGGAAAATAAAAGTTGTGCAGTTGTAGGAAACAGAAGTTGAACATAAGTGTGCTTATGTTAGATAAAATCATAATTGATTAGAAAATATATGAAGGAACAGAGTAAAACTGGTTTAACACGTGTTAAGGAAAATTCTTCGCCGAGTTCGAGCAAGTATGCAGCTACAGTGCACTCCCGGCGATGCACCCCGCGGGGATCGCGATTCGCATGATCGGGGGCACTGGCGAAACTATAACGCAGCCGTGGAACGCCGCTCGATCGCAACTTTCATTCAGGTTCCGCGGAAAAAAAATCAGATCCGGTGTTAATCGCGCGCAGCCCGCTCGGCGACCTTTCTTATGCGTGCGTCGATGTCTCCGACGAACTGGGCGAACTACAGCGAACTATAGCGCTCGCAGCCGGCTTGCGGAGCCGCCCAGATAATGCCGCGTTAATATTTTATTGGAATTCCGGCGTGCCTCGGCTTTGCACGGCTGGTTTGCTACGGGAAACGTTCGACATAGTTCGATTTTCACTTAGGCTTAGGAGGAATTCTAGCCGGAGCTACGTCTGAACCAGATATGGGAGCAGTACACATAGTTGAAACGAGAATAAGTATGTTGCGATCACCGGATGTTTGCGATATAGCGTGTCCGGTTGCTTGAAGTCAGTGGAGCAAAGGTTTATGAAGGATTGACACGACTCTTCGCAATGTTGTGTAATTTTAGAATTGTACATTTAGTAATTGCATTGTTCGGATCTAATTTGATTCCAACATCCCAACAGATCTCCAAAGTCCAAACCGAAACGCGTGCCGATCATCGTCCAAGATTAGCAACATTCCTGAAATGACCAGCACGGCTGAACTCCATAAAAAAGCCAATCAATTAACTGCGAAGACAGGCAACATTGCTATACCTAGAAGCGATTCTTGGGGTCTAGTAGAATCGAAGAAGCGTTATCAGGCTGCTTAGCAGTTTCCCCTGCTCTTTCTCCACGGATCGAAGAATGTAGCCAACCAGAGTCCATCGGAGAAAATGCATAGCGGCCTGCAACATGCTCGATGCAACTCTGTCGGAGCAGGACGGCGCGCGATAAACAAACAAGGAGTCAAGTGAGCTCGGCCGTCTTCGTTGACGTCCCCGACGGTGGCCGATCCTTCTCCTCCACCTTCTCCAAGCTCACGGATCGCCTACGTTCACGTCTGCCTCCTTTTCTCTCTTTCCTCCTCCTACCTTCGCGGAAGGTAGCGACTCGGGTAACTCAGGTAACTCGCGCCGTTCACCTGGAGAGAGAGAGAACCGGGTCTTCAGTCTCGAACCGGTGGGCCGGAGGGAAGGAGCTCCGTGACCCTGAATAGATCTGTTTTACAATCGTTCATCTTGTCGCCACACGTCTCTCTGCGTTCGTTCGTTCGACCCCTATCGTCGACTCGATCCGGGATCTACCGCCGTGGATCTTGCCGAATCTCGGTGTGGTTGTTGAAGAGTACCGGGATCGGTTCGTTTGTGCAGTGAATTGTCGTCGAATCGCGAAGAACTTCTGTGGTGTACATGTACCCGGGACAAGGATCACGACGCGGAACGTAGGAGCAACAAACAGAGTAAGTCTAATCTGAGATACGAGGCTTTCGCGGCCCGGAATTCAGGCCCCAGGGTGTGGACCGTGTCGTGCTGGAATCATTATAGTTTCGCGACGCTCTTCAAGCTAGCTTCATCAGGGGTTTGAAGATGTGTTGATGAAACACGGTCGAACGAACCACTTCCGGAAGAAAGAAACACCTGCGTGCCTCCTGATTAGAGATCAATTCGCTACCTGGCTAGCGAAAGTTTTAATTGGTTTTCGGATTTGTGGTACTTGGAGAATTGGGAAACCACTTCCGGCTAACCATAAGCTCGGAAACTCTTCTGAAACAGCTGCCTAACTCTTGATTAGCCTCTTGATCAGAATTCAGTTTGGGAGCAGGAGGTTCGGAATGAGAATTGAATTTGTGTGGTATTGTGTGTTCGAGTTGGCAGAGGTGGAGAATTGGGAAAAATGGGCTGTCGTGAAAGGTTGCCGGCAGAGAGAGGGATAGGTGGTTGTATAGTGAGTGTACAGACCCGAAGTCACCTTAGTAACCTGGAGAAGCGAGCCTGTTAGGCTTCAAATGCTAATTGGATTTTCTGTACTATGGTGATTGTTAATATTCATAAACTGTGAGACAATAGGTTGTTGAAGGATGTGTGGAAACTTGTGGATGTCGATTTGAATCGAGAGGCTGGTTTCTTGTATTTATTAGCTGAAAAAAGCATCTGTTACCGTAAAAAGCTGCGGTAATTTTTTATTGAACTAAAAAACCAAGTACATATACAGTCGCAATTACCGAGTATAGTTATCATTTCCTTTCGTACTATTCCGAGCGATGCTAAACGGTACTTTGTTCCCTTCGGCTTCTTCTGGCCGCAGAATTTATGCGATTTTCGTTCTGCTCACTGAGCTGTCGCATACATTCACGCATGCAACGCGTAACAGTGATTCCAGTCTAAGAAACTCAACTGGAGAACACGAAACGCAGTTCAGCTCTATTAAATGCTTGCAAAAGTTCCTGCCTTGAAAACAACATACAACCGGTTACATTTCTAGCCGACTCAGTGAAATTTTTCCAACGATGCAATTCTTTTAATTTTTTACAGTCGAAGAATAGTTTTCCGGATGGAGCTATACTTTCGCTTTTGACCGGCGAAGCTTCGAGGTGCTTTTATTACGATAGAGACACCGTGAAACCCGCGACACGGGGCATGTAAGAATGGCGGCGCAGAATTTATGGAAGAGAAAGCTCGTTCCGCGAATAACGAAATCCACGGTGCCCACGGCGATCTGCGTTCCGTGGCCACGTGAACCGGTAATGGGCTATGAAAAGCCGAGAAAATTGCACACGCCGATCGCGAAAACCGTCCCGTACATTGTTCCATTTACGTGCCAATTTATTATTTCCTCGGAGTCGCGGTTACTTTTCTGTTCAACACGAAATAATCATTTCCAAATTGAATTTTATTCCTGACATAAACGAAACGAATACTTCCAACTACCAACAAAGTTCCAAGCAGCAGAATATGAATAATTTACAACCGAGCGAGAGCGTGTAAATTATTTATCAAAGGATCTAATAATAGAACGAGGTTCGTAACCCCGTCGCGTCGTCGTCGAAGAAATTAGCCTTGGAGATTCAAGGGGACGTTAAAAGCTCGAACGAAATCATAATAAATGGGATCAAGACCTTCGCAGCGCTTCTTCGTACAAGCTCGCATCACTGGTCCACCTACACACTGCAGTTCTCTCTCCCTCTCTCTCTCTCTATCTATCTGGTTCCCTGTCTGCCTACCTACATCAACCTAACCTAAAACCTGCATAATCTTATCTTTCTTGTTACTGGTTGCCCGTAATGGTACCCCGTTGCCCACGTCTGACCCGAGTAAACCAGAACTATGGTTTGTTGTATCGGCTCGTGGAATTGCGGGCAATTTGCGAGACCGATTTTCACTGGCCTCGGTCCTGTCGGTCCATTTTCCACGAAAAATTTGGTCATTCAACTTTTATTCTCGAAAGACGATCTTCATTTTTATTTATACACGCATACAGAAGCATTTCTCACAGAATGATCAATGTTCGCCCACGTATGTACCTCGCATTACGTGACCAGCAGGAATGTTTGCAAACAGTATAGCGGTGATTCGGCGACCGATATTTCGCTCGAATCATTTTCCCGTCCGCGACCGTTCGATTTCCGTGCCGTTCCGGTTTTCACGGTAAAAAATCGCCGGATGATTAGATATCGTAGAACCGCGAGGGGATCGTGACTTAACAACGGACTCGAGCGCGCGAGTCAAGGCGTAAACTTGATTCGAGTACCGTTAGTCGGTGACGAGTCCTAAAGAAATTCCGATCGCGTAACAAATTTCGTTGGCCGCGTTCGTTCCACCGTTGCCCAGGCTGATTTCTTACGTTGAACGGTGACTCGCTGCCATAAATGTGGATCATCGTGAGCTATTTTACGGTCTTTACCATAGTCTACTATTTCGCGGAGCAAATACCGGAGACGAGAATTCGTGCGAGCCGATTACAATTACGGTCTCGACGTTTCTCGCCCGTAGGGAAAATAGCTGTTCCATGGAACCGTGGCCACACCCTGAACGCTACCGAGGAGATATTCATGCTATTTATCAGATACGGCCACGATTCTGGTATCTGGGAACCTTTGGTGCATGGCAGACTGTTATTGAATCTGTCAAATCATTTTTGTGCAGCGAGTACTGGCGTTGATTGTTTTAACCCTGGGTCAGCAACGGATTTGGAATTAGTATTATTGCGAGGAGCTTTGGATAGTTGCATGAACCTTGTTTAAGGGGGTAGGATACCTAGAAATCTAACTAGAAGGAACTAGAATCTTACTAGATTTTGAATTCAAACGTGGATTTACGCGCCTCGGTTTTTCGTCCTTATTTGAGCAGATTTTGGGCTGGGCGAAGGCTCATTCTAAAGAGGAAGGTTAAATACGGCGCGCTCAACTTATTATTTAACGAGATTTGGTTTATATCTAATATTATGAGTGCCCAAAGTAGAGGAAAAATCGAGAAAAACCACCGCAGATTTCAATGTATTTTTCTGTCTCATAGAGACTTTTTTGACTGAAATGATGAGTTGAGCGCGCCGTGATGAACCTTCCTCTATCAAATGAACCTTCGTGCAGCTCAAAATATGCTCGTATAAGGACAAAAAACCGAGGCGCGTGATTTCACCCACATAGCAGAGATTTCCCCATGTTACATTCATGATGACAGAGGTCCTCTCTGATACGGAGCAAGTTCAGAGCCAATTTTAGTTCAGCTAGTTTAGACGAGATGGCGCCTAGTCAGGAGGACTGTCAACCAGTGCTGCGATATGTTGCAACATTTCACGCGCATGCGCTGTTGTCAACTTGGAATCATAGCAAAACTGACACAGACGAGGTATTCTCGTCGGTGGCACTAATATTAGTGCGACCTGCCCTGTATAAACGGCATTCGCAACGAGCTGAATAGAATATGGAAATAGCAAGCAACTCCATCTTGTGTTCATTAGACAGTTGCGTGTTTATCAATGTTACCAAATTGTTTTTCTGCACAGAGGTTCATAGCACTGATTTTCTAGTTAGATTCGTAGGTATCCTACCCCCTTAATTGGTTGCGCGGCGCTGAGTGATTTCAATGCGTGGCGAAGACGGTGCTCGGTGACCTCAACACGTGGCGATAGTGTCGCGTCAATTCACTCACTGAGCTTGTCACTAAATCGATAGTTTGAGGGGGTAGGATACCTAGAAATCCAACTAGAAAATCAGTGTTACGAACCTCTGTGCAGAAAAACAATTTGGTAACACTCATAAACACGCAACTGTCTAATGAACACAAGATGGAGTTGCTTGCTATTTCCATATTCTATTCAGCTCGTTGCGAATGCTGTTTATACAGGGCAGGTCGCACTAATATTAGTGCCACCGACGAGAATACCTCGTCTGTGTCAGTTTTACTATGATTCCACGTTGACACCAGCGCATGCGCGTGAAATGTTGCAACATATCGCAGCACTGGTTGATAGTCCTCCTGACTAGGCGCCATCTCGTCTAAACTAGCTGAACTAAAATTGGCTCTAGACTGGCTCTGCATCAGAGAGGACCTCTGTCATCATGAATGTAATATGGGGAAATCTCTGCTATGTGGATGAAATCACGCGCCTCGGTTTTTTGTCCTTATACGAGCATATTTTGAGCTGCACGAAGGTTCATTTGATAGAGGAATGTTCATCACGGCGCGCAAAACTCATCATATCAGTCAAAAAAGTCTCTGTGAGACAGACAAAAAATACGTTGAAGTCTCCAGTTGTTTTTCTCGATTTTTCCTCTACTTTGGGCACTCATAATATTAGATATAAACCTAATCTCGTTAAATAATGAGTTGAGCGCGCTGTATTTAACCTTCCTCTTTAGAATGAGCCTTCGCCCAACCCAAAATCTGCTGAAATAAGGAAGAAAAACCGAGGCACGCAAACCCACGTTTCGACCCAAAATCTAGTAAGATTCTAGTTCCTTCTAGTTAGATTTCTAGGTAATACCTTATCCATTCTTAGAAATACATTGAAATAATTATTCGAACAAAATTTGATTGAATACAAATTTAACCAAGATCAAAGGAGGCCCGTCGAGAAACGGCGCGGAAAGTAAATAAAAACCGTGAATGCCTCTGCAGTTACGAAATAGACGCACCGAGATAAAAGTGCAATGCGGTCGGACCGCATCGCGACGCAATCCGGACACACCCTGTGCAATATGCACGGCATTCGCCTAGTCTACACTGGCTCGACTCGCTCCTCTCGTGTTTTCTGCGTCCCGTTGTCCTCCGCGACGCGACGCCGACGGCTTTCTTCGACATCCACGTGGCCGCCGTGCCAGCCGCTGGTTTATCGGTCGACGAACCACGAGAAATGTGAAACTCGATGGGCCGCGGATACCACGTTGTCGTAAAAGTGTCCGGGAAACGCGAAGCTGTCGCTGCAGAAGCGCGGAACGTTGCAACGGGTCGCCGATCCTGATGAATTACACACTCGAATGCATTCTCGTCTCGAACCTCTAACCGTGGATCGATTTGGCCTCGCTTGACCCGCTCGCCGACTGATTTTTCCGCGATCTGCGAACCTTTGGAGGAAACTATTTCATTAACTGTTGTCACGTCCGGTGGTTCGACCATCGATAATAATTGATTATATCAATTATCGGTCGAACCACCGGACGTGACACTGTGCAACCTTCGTTTTTCACGCATAAAAAGATTCAGAAGAAAGTAGTGAGAATTGAAAGGAAGATGTTCCTCGTTGGAGAGGATGATGAACTTTCCTTCAGCCGTTATTGACGACACGTGGCAATCAATGTGCCAAACGCGTGTCATTTTCAGAGAAGTAGGGCGGTTCGCGAGAGGAAATATGAGCAGAGTGGCAGGGAAAAATATGATATTTTTCCGCAGTGATCGTGGGAAACCGGTAGCGTGGCGAATGGACGGGTCACCGTATGGGAACGAGTGACACGCGTTTCAAACCTCGACCCTGAATTTCTTCTCTAGCTGCTATCTGTTCAACGTTCATGGTCGTACGAGAAGTTCTTCTTGAAAATCGTCCCGACGTGCAAACGAAAAGCAAGTTAACTTTCGTTGGCAACGTCGCGTAGTTCAAGCTCCGATAATTACTCGCTGGTATCCAGCGAGAATTTATCTGTCACATCGCTCCGTAATTACCTAATTAACTCGGCTAGTATGAGCGCTATTAAGCGGCGAGATGCGTGCGCATTCGCGACCGTAGAACTATCTCGTTACCACCTTCTAATTGTTACTCGTCGCTGTGTAAAACCTGATCGATCCGATTCGCTATTGACGGAGAGACTGATTCAGAACTCGCTTGCGTAATTTCTACGACTGCTCTAACGACAAAAGAATTTAGGAATGTTTGCTTTTAATTGCTAATTGTTTCCGCTCGGCTTTAATGCTATTCAGCGGGTAGTAATTAAGAAGTTAACCGACAAAGTAAATGCAGCACTTTTTCATTGTTTAGTTTGATAGATTTGTTGTAGAAACAGGTAATTCGAGTCTCGTAAAATTGAACTAGTTTCTTGTACGAAGCAGAAACGAGATCAGGAGTGTGTACGATATTAATATTTTGAATTTATTATTGCCACGAAGAGTCTAGTTACATTCTTATTTAAAGAATACACTTGCTCCTAGCGTTGCCATTATGGTGGCAAATAATTCCTGCTCGACGAGGAAGTTTCCAGCAACTGGAGGTTTACTTTGTGCGCACGACCCCAAACTGGAATTAAATGCACGCGAGTCGTGAAGGCTGGGTGCGTTATCGTATGCAAGCTGTTGTCGGCAGCGTCGCGATGCACCGAGGAGTGCGCTTCATAAATCAAGTTTCATAATTTTTTGAATTTCCGGATTAAGGGCTAGAAAAGCAATCAACCGATCGCCGGTTGCTCCAGAGACCCACAGAGAGCAGATCGATGATCTCGCAAGGATCGATCGCCTCGAAAAAATGTCTCGTACTGGTTCGAGCGGAAACGGGTAACTGCGTTTCCACGTGGTCCCATAAACCTTGCGATCGGCATTCTAATCGAGGCACCGATGCTCTCGCGCAAGCGTGTCATTAACGCGGCCACGTTTTTGCAAAGGATAATCCGAGGTGGCGCGGCGCGGCGTCCCGTTAGCCGGACAAGAACACGTCAAACGAACCGATCGGCTACGGATCGATGATAACCGGAAATTAGATCACCTCGTATGACGTAGGGGAGGCCACTTACGAGGATCCGCGAACTCGTTACGCGGTATTACGGTAACACCGTACGGTAATTAGGCCAGGTCGTCCTCCCATTCATGGAAAGAAGCGCGGATCTCCACAATGAGCCATTCAAATGATCCAGTAGATCTTCAATTTGCATGTCACGTGGTAATATCGGGGTTACAAACACTGCAATCCCATGGTCGCACGGTAATTATCTTCCTGGATCAAATGATACTGTTCTAATGTCAACATCGTTCGTGGATCACGTGGCGAAATTAGTCACTCGCTTTTCGAATTCAATTTCTTCGCGCTGGCAAAATTACTTGCCGGAGGGATTTGCTTCTCGTGGGACAGTTTCTTAGACCGCGCGTTCTATTGTTCGCATAGTGATTATAGTGAATCTTCTGAATTGCACGCATTTTGATGGCTAACAATTAGAGGATTCATTTGTTACCGTTCTTATAAAGGTTCTAAAGGAAACGTGTTTAATTTTTCCCGTAAAATGGCGAGGCGAGGAATAAATAGTTCGCGAGCGAAACAATGTACGCACCTGGCGTCACGTTACACCGCGCAAGATCGAATACGGTTATTTTTGCGGCGAACTGCGAAATCGATCCGCAGACGGATGTGTGCGACGATCGTGTTCGCCGATATCCGCAACGAAAGTGAAGGAAACGTCTTCCTTTTGTCGGTTGTTCATTCAACCGTGGGAGAATGAAATTAAGATCCATTCACGGTTGTGCAACTTGTCTCTAAGTGGCCGCATCTTGTGGCTAAAGTGGTTTACAGTAATTAGGAGACCAGAATGAGAGAATTGCCGGGCTTCGATTCGCGCGAATGTCAAATTTGGTCCACCTTGATCCAGACGAGAATTCCGTAAAAGTTTACTTTGTTAGTGTTGCGACAGAATATGGTGCAGTTCGTTTAATGATTTAATTGAGAACATGCCAGTGCAGGTCGACGCCCGTAAGAAGTTACATAGCCGCGACTCCGTGCCTCGAATCACTATAACCAGCTCCGAGCGATCATTGTGTATCGATTACCAATTTCGTCTAGAAGCGGAAGCCACGGGCGTCCATCTATGGCACCGGAAACCGTCAGCGGACAATACTAACCGGTACAACGTTCCGCGACAACCGTATCCGTCCAAGTTCGACGACATTTCAGTGTCACGCAGGCTCGAAGACGATCCAGAAGAACCGGGGGCATTTTCCAAACATTTATTCCGAGAAGCGAGAAGTTTTTCGAATAAAATTTTTCTCACCGCGCATTTTCTTCGAAATAAAATCGCAAAGTTCTCTAAGCGCCGTGCATTGCAGAATCGTTCGCGAATAATTGCCGGCCTGATTCAGGAGCTGCGTCCGAAGAAAACAGTGGGAACCGCGATGCATTCCTGCAGATATCCTCGGTCGTGTTTTTCTAAACAGCAGGATACCGTGCAGCTCGCGTTTATCGATTCAACGCAGCTCGCAGCGTATCGTATCTGCATCCTGCGGGCAAATTTATCTTCGCTAGACGCTGCACTGTGCCAAATAACGGTCCCAACGCAACCAGGAAGTGCCGGTAAAACGGTAATTACGATGATACTGGAAACATACTTTCCAACTAGGATCCCCGGGCGATATAATTTTAAACAGCTGTTGCATCGACGTAGCTCGGTGGTATCACCGAGATTACACCCTATTAGACGCTCCGGAAAAATAATTAACGTCCTCGTTTCCTCGATACCGGAAACCGTGTTCGAACGAGTTTTTCCTCGGGTCGGAATACACGGGACAACATCGTATCCGGATGATCATCCCACCCAATTGTGAAAGTGTAACGATCGAATAACTTAATCAGATTAATTGCTGGCACTAAGGGTCCCTCTTCGGTTGCACACTTTCCCCCCATTATGCTCTTTCTTTATTACCATCGACGCCATCGGGTTTCACTATCTTCCGTCACGAAACACCGGAAGCGTTTGCGTACGCATCACGCCCTGAGACGCTAATCTCGAATTTTCTCTTCTCGGAGAAAGAAACCCAATTTCTGATTGCTGCAAAATGCAATTACAGTAGCACCATTAATCGCAGCCGGTCGTAAAGATTGGACAATCCACTGACAGCTTTTCTTCAGTCCCATTAAGCGCGATCCACGGGTGTTTTCTGTGTTTTCGCCGTGTTTCTTACAGACGTTCGTACGAATCGTTTCCGCGAATCCGATGAAGCAACAATCGCCTGCAATTCGGTGCGTTTTCACGGCGGCCATGTTGAATCGCTGGGAGTCGTTGGTCGGTTTTTGCGCGGCTCGTTTCGTGCCGACGCGCGACGAGGCGGCCAGGAAATCCGAATACTTTCTAGTACTGACCTACAGCTCGCGATTTCCTTCCACGTGTCTTCCTCGCGAATAAAACACCATCGTCGTGGCCCATTAAGGGATTACGTTCGAACGTCTTGCTAAATCAGAAAAAGATCAATCGTCTTCATGCAAATCGTCGAGGATGGAAAGAGTGTGCTGCCCCGTAGCAACAGACTTAATTTGACATACTCTAATTACCGGTCGGCGCGTGATTACCGCGTTCCACTATGCCTTTCTAGCCCAAAAACAAACGTATGTTTGCTCCGTTTTTCTTCTCTCCCATTTGCTGATATTGTCAAAATTGGAGAAAATTCATTTATTAGGAAATCTCTTATGATACTTATTACAACATAATCTACATTACAGCGTGTTAGGTTACAAGTATTACAAGTACTAAGCAAACTATGTCAAGCGGCAATTGAAATCCTGCTTTAGGAAGGTTCTGAATAAATTTAATTGGAGAAATGGCTACGTTGTTTTCTCATATTTCCGAGATCGATCGACAGAGTAGCATAATCCCAGACCGAGATCAAGAACAGAAGTGTCGAGGCGTTGAAGAATCGGCGATTAAAAGTGCGATTAAGATGCGTGTCGCGTGCGGATCGTCGATCAGCGACTTTTAAGACGCTGCGGAACGAGTTGTTGCGCAAGCTGCGCCAGCGGCCGGTCCCGATCGAGAAATCCTGGAGAATCCACGATCGGTGTACGCGTGTACGCACGTTTGCGACTCACGGCTAATTACCGGGGAGCGAGATACAGGTGACGCAACTCCGCATCTCCTTGTGCATCGGACGAGCGAACTCGTGGGAAATGCATCATCGTGCACCCACGAGTCGCATGAGCTGCGTCCCCGACGCGACGCACGATCGCGAAAGTTGTATTTGTACTTCGCGACAAGGAGAGTTCATCGCCGTTATGCGCTCGTCTTTATGCAACGCTCCATTGTTCTGCATATGCCTCGCATGGCTGCGCCGTGGAACGCCTAATCGGCCATTTTGCCCCGAAAGACCTGTTGAAAACTTTTGCACTCCGAACACCTTTTATTCTTGACCGTCGCGTCCAGGGCCGTAGCAGGAGTAGCAAATGCTACGGGCCCCGCGCCATACAAACAAGGGCCGATACATGAGCGCCTGTCTATGCCAGGGGGCACATATAGTTTTCCTAAAAAAGAGCTCATTCATTGCGGTTGCCGCAAAGCTGCGCTACATTTACACACGAGCGGCCCTGATGCAAAGCCTTGGGCCCCGCCATCACATTTGCTACGGGCCTCGCGCTTGCTTAATCCGGCACTGGTCGCGTCGTTGAAAAGCAGAAGTTTGCGAAAGTTTCGAGACCGAATTTCACGTGTGAATTCTCGAGATATCGGTAGATCGATCCAACTGTCAGAATCGCGACGAAATAATTGCAGAAAGTGAAATCTTCCGAACGACAGTTTCGCATTCGCCGCGAGAGCGTTACGCGAGCGCACCAATGAATGAATAATAATACGCGACCGGGGCTATATCGCGGTGGTTGTTATCCACGCGTAAGAATCGAGAGAGAGAGGCTGTTTTTCGTTAGAGAGATGAAAAAGCACGCGGAAGGTAACGTTCTAGTGTGTATAGAGGGTACACACCGGTTCCCATAAAATTCCTTACGGTTTCTGCGGCTGAATTGTGGCACACCGGCTGCATACCTTGCCGCGTAACCGAGAACCGTGATAAATCTCCGTAGACAGCGAGTTATTATTTAATGATGTTGCGCCGCGCCACGCAGCGCTTCGTCGATAAAACGGGGTTAATCTCTCCGATCCTGCCACAAGTAATCCTAATTTCCTTCGGCAAACAACCCGAATCGCGACCTTAATCTACACCGTATTTTTTATTCGATTTTATTCTCTTGTCGTTCGGTGTAACAGACGATTTTAGCTGGGAAATTAAACGTTTCTTCCGATCAAGAATATTTCCGTTTTCAATGATAATAATAATGGTACGAGTGCTAGGGGTTAAAAACGAAGTGTCCAAAAAATGTACTCCCGTGCATAAGTGTGTACGTAAAAGTGATTCGTCACCGCCACCCTTGAGCAGCGCGATCGAAACTACCGTTCCGAATGTTATCGAAATAAACGCAGCGGAAGGACAATGACTTCTGTTCGGTGCCTCGATCGAGACCGCCTATAAACAGCGAAGCGTACGAACGATCCAGGCAAAGAGGAGGATCGTTGGAAGGAGATCCCCGTGGGGAACCGTTATGCCAGCTCCGTTCGATTATCGACAGTCACCTGGCGAAGGTGGTGGCGCGTATCTGGCCTGAACTCGGCCAGGCACAGTAGGTGTGTAGCGCTCACTCAAATTTCCTAAATATTTTTCTAAATTTCTTTATTTATACAGGTCGGTAAATATTTGTGGATTTTAGAGATAGGATAACGTGGCTGATCTTCTCATCAATATCGAGGCGTTCAATTTGAGAAGAGGGAGCAGTAAATTTCAGTGAATCCGTAACAATTAAATTTCCATCAAGTGTCCCCACTCTCTTCCCCCGCCACTCGCCGCTTCGAGCATAGCGGAGCCTTTCGAATTTGAATCCATTACTGAAAGAGAAACGCTGCCCTGTAACGCAAGAATTTAATGGTTAATGGTTTATTCTTTTCCCCGTGTAGGATACAGAGATGGCGTTGGAGAGCCGAAGCTCTATTTGCCCAAAGCAAGCTTGTCAATACATTTACTTCTTACAAAAAGTTTTTCTTACTTACTATGATTTACATATTTTTAGTACTTATCTTGTTTCTATTGATTGGGTTAACTCGTGACTAGTTTCTTAATTAAATCACAATTACATTGGTTTACATTACATTGGTTTGCAACTTATTATTAGGGATACTATAACGCCAGAATTTGACTTCCGAACTTCGCAAAATCGAAGCGAGCGCTACTGTAAGCATTCACAAGCATAATCTCGGTGTGGCCAGCTTAGACGATGCAAACTTCCTGTCGATTGCAGCTAACGGGTCTTCCGGACCCGGTCGAGCGATCGTCACGTATAGTCGTTCGTTGAATGACTATGTATTAGTATCTACACGCACCCGTTCGATGCTACTATGCACGTTGCTCCTATGCTCGAGGATCGACGAATCCACCAGCCGAATCGACGGATAGAAGAATGACCTAATTGCACGTCTTGTACGAGGATCGACTGGTACCGTTACACATTAACGAGCACTCGACACATTCGTCGCTTTCGATTTGCGCTGGCGAACAGTCCATTAGCTACGCGACTAATTCGCCATAACGTTTTGAACATGTTAGCCTGGGATAACGAGCTATTACGTTGTTATGCGAATCGGTTCGGTTGGGGACAGGACGTGTCCGAGTCTTGAAAAAGGAAGCTTCCGATCATTTTTATGGAAGATGTAACTGGACTCGTTTACAAATCGACTAGTATAGATGTAATAAAAATACAATGAAAACGTTGCTTGATAATCTGTTAAAACGGTGTTTTCCTTTCTGTTGCAGTAATATGCTGATAAGAGAATTGGCGACCGCGTTGGTCGCCGTCCTCTTGTGCCATCTTCAGCTAACGGAGTCTCAGGTGAGCGTTCGTTCGATTATGATCCCGCCATACTGATCGCATCGCGGACGGTCGCGTGAGGACCGCGACTCTAACTCGATCATTTCACGGTGGTTTCACTTCGCGGTTTGATATACATACCACTCTAATTTTTACTTAACCGATCACCTCCTGCAATTCCGCTGGGAGTTCGCGCCGTACTTTCTGAAGCTTATGGCGGAAGAGAATTCTGACGGCCTTGTGCAACACGCTTGCTTACGCGACTGCTGAAACATTTCAATGCTGAATACTTTTTCAATCGGAGGCTGTGGAAATTGAAACATTCTTCTTTATACTGTTTTATTATTAAGTGCCATTGCGGGCATCGCATTTCAATCATTCATAATCTATGCAATTCCCTCAAGCCCAACAACATAAATCTCGATTAAATTCTTACGCTCGGAATCCGCTCAATACAAACTCGAATTAGCATGTTTATTAGCATAGCAAACTTATCATATTCAGCGCCAATTACAAAGTCCAGAGAACAATTCCGCGGAACAAGTGCTGTAGATCGATTCTGCATCCTCAGTTTCCTAGATCGTGACCATTTCATATATCCAAGAAATTTTCACTTGAACTTTGCCAGCGAGCCTTTCGCCGCGCCGCGTGTCGAACGTTTCCTATACACTAAATGTTGCAACTGTGCACACACATAACATTGTCCGCGCGTATCGTCGCAGAGAACACGCGTGCACCGCGCAGAAATTCACTTTCACCTCGCGCAAACTGCATCGCGCTGCACCGGGCGTTGCATTGCGCTGCAACGCGCTGTTTGCTGACTTTGCCAGTAGCAACTCCTTCGCGGGGACTACGTGCCAATTACTTCATAATCCTCAGTTCAATTTCTCAAGAATTCTAGGCAGAGCTGTTATCTCGATTCCGCGAGAATTCCCGATGCAGTTTATTGCATTCGCGATCCGCTCGCAATTGCCGTTGCGTGATGCACCGCGCGCTCGCACGATGCAACCAGTCGCTGTTTAAGCGAGTTTCTTTCTCGTTCGGGCTAACAGTATCGAAGCGCTTGCTGGCATCGTTTGTTAATAAAAATCACGAGTTAAGAACTAAATTTTAAATGCTTTCGGCGCACTGGTTCGATCAAGTATACTATATAAACACTATTTGCAAATTTTCACAAAATCTTTATTTCAACGTTTCGATCTTTTTTTAGATCATTCTCAAGAAATTTCTAAGAATTGCGTCTGTAAAATAAGATTTAATTTGGTTAGATTTAATTTAAGATTTAATAAGATCTTATTTTACAGACGCAATTCTTAGAAATTTCTTGAGAATGATCTAAAAAAAGATCGAAACGTTGAAATAAAGATTTTGTGAAGATTTGCAAATAGTTTTAAAATAAGATTTACAGACGCAATTCTTAGAAATTTCTTGAGAATGATCTAGAAAAAGATCGAAACGTTGAAATAAAGATTTTGTGAAAATTTGCAAATAGTGTTTATATAGTATACTTGATCGAACCAGTGCGCCGAAAGCATTTAAAATTTAGTTCTTAACAACAATATACGATCGATATAATCAAAACAAAAATCACGAGTTATGCGAAATAATTGTATAAGACGATCTATTAGGTCGTTGCATATGAAATGTCCGATTTTGAGCTGTAACGTTAAACAACCGCAACTATTTCTTATTGATCAAAGAATCACACGTTTCTTCATTGTATTATGGTAGACATTGAATGTTTCGGTCACTCGCGTGCTTCATTTACAAGATTGTCATCTCTACTTTGTAGTTCCTTTTACTATCAACAAGTGACTGGAGCCACATAAATAGTTTATTCTTACTTTAATCATTTTAACAAGCTAAGAAAAATACATAGATTAACATTCTTAAATCATTGCAACCTTTCGTACCGTTTGAAATTGCACCCACTCATTTTTGCCATAAATGCATAAAATCCGCAGTCTACAAAAGAGCACGCGACAATCGCATTGATTGATGTTGAAATCAAATCTATTGAGAAGGAAATTTATATGTGTAAATTCAAATTGAAGATTATCGTAAGCTTTGTACTTGAAAGTGACATACAATGAACCTGTCAACGGTATGTACATAGTATTTCTCGATCAAAAAGCATTGCAACAGTTGCGTTCTAAAGTCGGACATTTCATATGCAACAACCTAATATTTAATCAGACGAGTTTGGAGAATTGATGTATGCTAGTTTATACAATACTCGTACCGTAACATAACGCAATACAGTTTCATTTACTGCAAGCCGAGCTGAAGTAGTCAGCCGAAGGTCTCACCGTATTATTTTCACCAGTCACACGAGATTAAGTTAAGCGCGAGACGTGTGGATTACTTACGCAACAGCCTGCTGTTAATTAACGCCTTGTGTGTAATATCACTAATGATATAATAGATTTTATAATTAGAGAGAATTCTCTATTCGATTTTCATCAGAAGCAAAGATATTTCTTCTGTCCAAGTCGAAATTTTCACAATTAAATGGCAGGAAGGAGGAACACGAGGAGCGCGCGAAGGTTGCGGATAAGCGTATCTGGAATTGTCGCAGGTTCACCGGTGAACAGTGAACACCGTTGCCGGTGCCAGCAGGCGCTCGTCGCGTCGGGTACTCGCACCTCCCTCAGGAATGCAGTCACCGTTATGTCACTGATATTCCGGTACTCGTACCCGCGGACACGGGTGAAAAGGAGTCGAGAACCCGTCGCAGGTTTCCACGTATGAATCGCGCGAGCCGCTTTCCGTCGAAGATGGGCGCAAAACCGAGATCCGCCGGCAGATTGCCGGCCTTCTTCACTTTCTCCGCCCCGGGAGGAATAAACAATGCGCGGACGTTCGGCCTCCCGACGCCATACTGCTCCGCAAAACGACCTTCCGTATCAAAACTCATCGTTCAACTTGAATCTCAATAAAATTTTAAACAAAACGCATAAAATCGTAGAGCAGCATTGGGAATAAAATGATTCAGAGCACAGAGGATTGAGCAAGTTGTTTTTAAAACGAGCCAACCTAACCCAGAACCTCCATTGAAACGCTCTCATTAATTTTCCAGAAAAAAGACACAGACTCTACTTTCTTTTTCGCAGCTCGCTACTATTCGAACGCGTCCTCCGTTTACGTAATATTCCACAGCAGCCATAACACGCCGGCTCGCCGGTTTCCCGCGATCCTTCCGGCTACAGTTTCATCTAACTTCCCACGCGATTATGTCACCGTGCAGGATTTCGACGTTTCGTCACCGACTAATTGCGAGCCCGGACTAATTGCTCGGAGCCGCGTGGAAATCGTCGCGATTTAGGGGAGAAATCGGTGCCGCGAATCGGCACGCGAGGTTCTCGCGGTCTCATGCGCGAAACGGGTCTCGTGAACTCGCCTAATTATGCTGGGATGGAGTGGCAAGTGGCGCACGTACCGGCCGATTTATGTGTAATCACGATCCATCCACGCCGTAAATTCGTTTTCTAAAAGAAAATGTCTCGGGTCCAGTTTCTCTGGTAGGATTTCTGGATTTTGTTAGAAAGTTGGTGCATTAAGGGTACATGAAACAGGAAGAAATTAAATTGATCTGGGTTTGGCTAAATCAATAACTTGCTGTTGTCTTCAAATCCCGTCAATATTTCAAAATGAACCGGACGCAATTTAATGGTTGTTCTCTTTGTCGCAGGTTCCTGCCACGAATGTCTTCACCTGTCCGAACGGTGAGTAACGTCGACAATCTCCCTGATTTTGTATATATAGTAACCGGACCAGGTACCAGCTCAGGTGAACATTCGGTTGCCTTGAAAAGGTCGCAGCCGGTGGTCCTATAGGTGGCCAGGTAGACGGGCGGAGATGTGGACCGAGGTCAGGCTCTCGGCTTAAGCCTGCTTCATAAAAGGTCCATCTGCTCCTCGAGAAAACACGAAAAAGATGCAGTAACTTCAGGAAGAAAATTCTTAGAACTGTACAGCAGGAAAAACCATTGAAATTGTATATTCTCATTTGCTATTGCTTTTCTATGGCTTCCGTGCGCACGGGGATCTCTGAATGATTAATAGCCGACTTCCGCCACAGTTATGAATTAAGCGTTCGCATCATCGCTGTATAGTACTCTCGAGGCGAGACACGTACGGCAAATAAATCACGCGAGGGACAATGAGGATAAGAGTTCGGCCATTCGTAACGTTGCTCCACTTTTCCTCGTTACGGCCAGTGCAATTAAGTAGGCTGCACGTATCAGAATGAAGCTCCTCGATTCTCAACCGTGTTCTGCATTCAAGACTATTCGAGTTCGATCAGTAGAAAGAAAACAAAGAGGGGGAAGGACTGATTGCAGAATTATTATATTGTTCTTTTTACACCGGCGCGGCGCGGCAGACGAAAACAACTTTGAATCGGCTGCTTTTGGTCGCGCAGGCCTTGGCGATGTTTTCTTTCGCTTTTAATCTGCGAAGGTCTCAGCAACGGAGATGTAGAAAGCATAATGATATTGTGAACCCGTTTAATTTGCCGTATCGGCGCGTGATTCTTGCGGAATCGTGTTATTAAAGCCGACTCAGTTTCGCGGCTACAATGATGATTGATGTTGATTGTTTAGGAAAGTGTACCCTGTGTTAGGGTATTCCAAGCTTGAAATTTCATACACCCAGTATAGACAATAAAATATCCCAAGCGGTACATTAACGCGCGTTCGGTTCTCCGAACGGTACTTTAACACACGCGTTGAAATCTCCTCGATACTTCGTCGCGCATTAAAATCCCCGAAGCGTTTCTTCACTACGCATCGAAATCTCCGCGAGCAAGCTCAGTTTATATTATTAACCCCTCGCGCACGGCAACCTTTTACCATACACTGCGGAATATCCTACTCTAACGAGCTGGCGAGTGCAAGACTCGAATATTCAGAATGGTAGACGTTTTATCTTCTTATACCAATATATTCTGGTATATTGTTTATAGTTCGTAGTTTCAATTCTACGCATAGAATCTCTGTTGTTAAGCCTCGTTTATTTAAAAATTAACGTCTACAATTATCTCCGGAGTACTTCTTCACCGCACCTTCCTCATCAACGATTCAAGATCAAGATTCCACACAACATCTAACTTTTTGCCAAGGCTTTTCCCAGCCGTGCAACATCTGGCTCTAGAAAGTAGCCTCCGAGTGTGAAATCCATTTGCTACGGTTGTCTATTAGCGGCGTAGGATCTAGGATTTATTTGTCTCTGGCAGGATGTGTCGGCCCTCACCGTGCCGATGTTCTCCACCCCCGAAAACCCATCTGCCCCCGCGTAAATTGTGAACGATGGACCGACCGGTCAGGTGAACGCAGCCCGAAAATTCTCGATCTGCTGCACAATAATGGCATACCGATGCCAAGAGATCACGCAGGTAGGTTGCACCAAGAGGAAAAGGGGAGGAGAGGAAGGCCAAGAAACGAGACGGCATTCCTAAACCGTGAATCCTTCTCCTTCTCCCTCGCATCTTGGTCGTTGTGCTGCATCGCATCAGAGACGTCCTACAGGAGAACGATTCTTAAAAATAAACCTCGCGAATTCGCGTCACGGTTGGCCACCTTGCACGGGGGAATCGCGATCGTGCATCGCCGTGCAATAGTTTCGGTAAGCGAGCGCTGCTCGAAGTCCCATTAAGTCTGCATCACGCGAAATGGCGGACTCCAGTTGTGAATGGGAGCTGTTAATTAGCGGCGTTAGTAGACTGCGAAGTCTTGCTGTCAGGGTAGAATTTCTGCGGGAGAGTTCAATTTGACAATTTATAACTACAGTGACTCCCACAAATATTCGGACACTCTTAAAAAGGCGATAACTTTTTAAATATTGTACTATACGATTTGAACTTTTTTGGGAAGCTAGAGCAATTAGTTTACTACAGGATGTGAAAAAAATTTGTCCAACAATTGCAATTGATCGGAATTGTAAAAAAAAATACTAAAAGTTGCATTTTACAACTTTTTTATGCGGCCATATATCGAAAATTTAAAAAATACGTTTTGCAGATCTGTGTCAATTAAACATATCCTGAAAATTTCGTTAAAATCGGTCGACGTTACAATGAATTCCAAACGTCTGAAGACGGTAAAAATGGCAGATTTTCACGATTTTCGGCCTATATCTAAGAATTCTTACATCTTACCATTTCAATGCCTGTCGCTTTTTTCCGCATCAACCGATTTCGATGAAACTTTCATATCGCCTAGAATTGACACAGATCTACGAAACGTATTTTTTAAATTTTCAATATAGGCCCACATTAAAAAGTTGTAAAACACAACTTTTAGTACTTTGTATACAATTCCGACCAATTGCAATTTTCAAAAAAATTTCTTTTCACATCCTGTTGTAAACTAATTGCTCTGGCTTCCCCAAAAAAGTTCGAATGGTATAGTCCAATTGTGAAACAGTTATCGGCTTTTTAAGAGTGTCCGAATATTTGTGAGAATTACTGTATTTCATAGTTGAACTTTGCCAATTTTTATATCCAGGTACTCGCACGACCAATTCCCATATACATATGTCAGTCAATGGAATGATAAATTATAAGATCGACGCGAGCAATAACTTGAGACATTCGCATAGAAAGTATAACCGGTTTCTGTAAAGTTTATTTCGTAAACTCGACCTTTCGCGAGCCCGCGGAATGTCATAGATTCCGGAATTTCTGGTGGTGGAAGGTGACCGAGGAAATTTGATAAAACTTCGTTAAAAAAGTGCACCGCTAAAACTCGCAATATACGGGAACGTCTGTACAGTATTTTTGACCTGTATACCCAAACTTTTGAACGGTACCGCGCGCATTTACATATGTACATACTTTGCTGGAACGGGATTCCAAAAAGTGGAGCATACGGAACGTTCTCGCGACAGATCGTCCGCTGTGCCGTATCCGAGATCCTGTCAGCTTGTTTGCGTTGGATGTTAATACTGTGCCGATACAGGGTGCTCCTAAAGCATACGAACAGACCTTGGAGATAATTATTCAGATTTTTTCAAATTAAAGCTAGCGATCGTCAAACGTGTTACGTCGTCGGCACAGAATATTCCGCGTTCTTCTCGGGCAGGAAAGTGCTGATAAACGCGAGACGAACAGCGTGCGTGGTACCAACATGGCCGTTTGACCTTTTAAAAGAAAGGAAGGCCGCCGAGGTCTTTCGCGGTGAGGCCAACAGAAATTACATTGAGAAGTCATTGAGTAATCCTACATTAATTCACCTGATCGTTCCTACACCGTGTTCGAAGAAACGCTCAACTGTTGACTTCAGTGAAATATTCTGCAAAATCGTTTTTTTAACGTACAAGAACGAATCGCTGTAACCTACTGAACGCGTAAACAGCAATCCAGTCGATCTACCGCAAAAAGAATCACGGTTATCCGCGGCACTTTTGATTTCCGAGGCGTCATCCTCTTGAGGAGTCGCCGAACAAGTAGGATAGCCGACGATCTCTCATGACACCAATCGATTTCTCGGTAGACAGGCTCAAGTACCAGTTTCCTAGATACCCGTGTGTCACATAGACTGCTGTCCCCATTTTTCAAAATCTTACCGACCAACTCCAGCTTCCAGTTTTACTAGCTTCCAGCTCTCTTGAACGGAGTCTCCAAAAATCTAGGTAACTTAAAAGCGAAGCAGGCACTTTCATTCGAAGCACACGTCGAGTGTGCTCAGAAAGTTCCCCGTTCGGAATGCAAAAATTCTATTTGCGCCGTCGAACCAGTCCCTGACTTCTCAATTCGAACGGTCAACAAAGCGAGCACGCGAGGACGTTTCACTCGGCGGCGGATTCTCTTTTACAATGTTACCCGTTTACCCACCGACCTACCTTTGACTCGCATACGGTGCGTCGCGCGTCGCACTAAAAACGATCGAGGTCGTTCTGTTCGTCACTGTCTGTACAGGTCACCGGTTAACCGCGTTTCCTGCCACCTCGAAGGCTTCGCCCGTTGCGAATTGATCTACCACGCCACGTAACTGGTTCCTCATGAAGGCGACCGTCCCGTCCCCATCGAGTCTCTGCAACTTCGAGAACAAACCCCAGAAACCCTGTATCTCCCATATACAAATCCGGTAATCGTGCCGCGATGATTAAGAAAAAGTTTCGTGTACAAAAAATGCTTTCGAAAAGGGAACCTTTCTCTTCGCAAGGACTATTTAAAAATTAAAACAACACTTTCCACTAGAAAACGCTGGCAAATGAGAATATTCAATTTTTCGACGTTGATGGATAAACTTGCCTCGCCGTTGAGCATCGCAACTTTATTCAGTGACGAGCCACTCTATTTTATATGCAACACCGTCGGCACGCAATAGAAACTAAATGAGGCGATTCGTTGTTGCGCAGGATGGGAACTGAGGGGCATACATTGTTACAAATTCTTCAACATCAGGCATTCATGGGAAAAAGCGGCGGAGCTATGCAGAAGGTAAGTGGTCCAATCGTCTATAGTAATTAACAGTAAAGTTCGTGTTACAATTTTTCGCTTCGTTGGAAGTATCTACAAATTGTTCGCGCACACTTTCCATCACCCTTCAATCTTCAACGTGAGAAGTGTTGTTTTCAACGTTGTAATAAGTAGCGCGAAATAATCGCTTGGAGAAAAATTAAGAAATTTTATTTGAAATGTTTCGAGCGAGCTTTTCGTTTTACCGAAAACTGGTGTTTCGCGAAGAGAAAAGCAGAGGCAAAGGGAATAAGAGATGCACTTTGGCAGCCGTGTTATTACACGCTAGAATGGAGCAAAAGATCGACGGATTCATGTACAATTGCAGGTACGGCAGCGAATTGATGGTAGTGGAGTCGTACAGCGAGAACAACATGTCCGCGAGCATGATCGGCCGGCATTTGGATCGTTACTGGCTGGGTTTGGCCTCCCTCGACGATTTACGGACCAACACGCTCGAATCGGCTGCAGGAATGCTCGTCTCCCAATACGCCGGTTTGTAAAATCATGTTTCCTTCGGCTCATTGCCTGGAAAGATTCACGATCGAACTGTTGCGTTATTCTGAACTGAACAGGGAAAGCTTACCACAATTGATGCATAAATTTTAGAGGAACTCGGCTGAATGCTGAATCTGTCTGAAATGTTGCCCTAAATTCTAGTTCACCTGACACAGTAAAATTGATATAGGCACCCAGTCCGGGTACCGCGTACTGTTTCATACGTTCGGAGGTACAACACAAGTCTAATTAGCAATTAGAAAACTGTTCGGTCGGCGCGGCGGATTAATGGACACCTTTTCCTATGATAAAACTCGTCCGTGCACGTGTGTTCACCGGCCGGTTTTCATCGGGGTCACGGAAACGCGGAACTGCTCGGTGTATACGGCACGAAGACATACTTTTCCCACAACAATGCGCAGATACCGTCTCGCTTTTACGTCTGCGCCGGCACGAGTTGCAATTTACTCGTCTGGCGAGGCACACGCGCGTTTGAATAGCCTGCGCTATGACTTTTGACAGATCCGAACCAGATCTATTATTTTCAATCAGCCAGGTTCCATTAATCCAGAATGCGTTTAAAAAATAAGCTTCTGACCGTTCTGACACGTTTGATATATGTCTGGGGGTTGGATGAACGTGGACAGAAGGCGGTAACAGTTATGGTATTCAGGTTTCTGGGCGTCGAGGCAGCCGAATCCGCAATCAGGTGAATGCGTGGACGTCGCGTTGACGGACGACCGGCAAACGTGGGAGTTAACCACGTGTGAATCATTGCTTCCGTTCATGTGCCGCGCCAACGCCTGCCCCGCAGGTAAATCATAGCACGCACGTGACCCAGGTTTAATCACCTGTTCCCGCGATGTTGACTCGCATGATCTCCGTTTCGTAGGCTCGTTCCACTGTTCGAACGGGAAATGCGTGAACGCGGCGTTCAGGTGTGACAAACAAGACGACTGCGGCGATTTCTCTGACGAAATCGACTGCCCGGCTAATTGTCAGTTTTACATGGCCAGCAGCGGGGACGTTGTCGAGAGTCCTAATTACCCGCACAAGTATGCACCGCTGAGCAACTGCAAGTGGACCTTGGAGGGGCCCCAAGGCCACAACATCCTTCTGCAGGTACGCTGCGCGAGAATTAATTATATTTTATTCCGCATATCGTAAGATTACGTTGCATGTTCACATTCTTATGCCGGTAATTCGATCAATTCTAAGCTTTGACCGTTACTATCTTTTAACACGAGCTAACATCTGGCGAAACTGTCTAGTTCCAAGAGTTCGAGACGGAGAAGAGCTTCGACATAGTACAGATCCTAGTCGGCGGCCGGACGGAGGAGAAGTCCGTCAACCTGGCGACTCTCTCCGGCAAGCAGGAGCTGAGCAACAAGTTGTTCGTATCAGCCTCGAATTTTATGATTATTAAATTCAGCACGGACTCTTCCGTGGAGAGGAAAGGTTTCCGTGCTTCTTGGAAGACTGAACCGCAGACTTGCGGCGGTATTCTCCGAGCGACGCCTCAAGGACAAGTGCTCACTTCACCGGGATATCCGCAGAATTATCCGGGTGGTTTGGAATGTCTCTACATCCTGCAAGCGCAGCCTGGTCGTATCATGTCTCTGGAGGTTAGTGTATGCGCGAATGCAAACGCACGTGTGTATTGCGACGAGAATCTGAAATCGATCGAGACAACGCAACAAGATCTTCTTCCTATTTGTTCGCGTTTCCCCCAGATCGAGGACTTGGATCTCGAAACGAACCGTGACTACATCCTCATCCGAGACGGTGACTCACCGATGAGTAGGCCTATCGCAAGATTGACAGGGAAGTCCGAGGATAACCCGACGGTGATCATGTCTACCGGGAACAGCCTGTATCTCTACTTGAAGACGAGTCTCGGCGATTCGAGACGCGGATTTAGCATTCGATACACTCAGGGCTGCAAGGCCACGATCATCGCGAGGAACGGGACCGTTCAGTCGCCATCTTTCGGCCTGAACGACTACCCTAACAACCAAGAGTGCTTGTACAGGGTCAAGAACCCTCAGGGAGGACCGCTGTCTCTCAAATTCGTTAGCTTTAACGTTCACAAGACTGATTTTGTACAGGTACCCTCGTCCTTTCGTTCAAACTCCTTCTTGGAATGCGTTCCTTTAATGTTGCTAAATAAATACATAAAATGCGATAATCTTTACGTTAATGTTTTAGAACTTCCTAACATGAATTTGTCAACCTAATTTTTATTTAGCAACATTGGAGAAACACATTCCGAAAGAAACTTTTCGGACAACCTAATATTATAACTTTGATCGACAGATCTACGACGGTTCCAACACCAACGGACTAAGACTGCATCCTGCGAACGGCTTCACGTCTAACACTCGACCAAAAATCACGCTCACTGCCGAAAGTGGAGAGATGCTAGTCCGGTTCACTTCTGATGCGTTGCACAGCAGCCCTGGCTGGCAAGCTGAGTTCTCAGCAGGTACGTATATCATTGAATCGAATGTTTAATATCATCTTAATAATACTTTAATGTTTGTTTACAGACTGTCCGTACCTCCAATCCGGCGAAGGAGCCCTCGCCTCGAGCAGAGACACTGCCTTCGGCACACCTGTCACATTCTCGTGTCCCCTGGGCCAGGAATTCGCAACTGGCAAGCCAAAACTGACCACGGAGTGTCTTCCAGGTGGAAACTGGTCTGTCACCTACATCCCCAACTGCCAAGAGGTTTACTGTGGCCCTGTGCCTCAAATTGACAACGGATTTTCTATTGGATCGTCCAACGTCACTTATAAAGGCTTAGCTACCTATCAATGCTACGCTGGCTTCGCGTTCCCATCTGGTAGACCTACTGAGAAGATTTCTTGCATGGCTGATGGGAGATGGGAGAAGAAACCTTCCTGTCTGGGTAAGTGTCGAAAAACAAGCTTTCCTCATATGTATCGTAAAATTGTTTAGAGAATCTTGCAAAAATTGCTACTTTCCCGCAGCCTCTCAGTGTTCGCCACTTCCCGAAGCTCCCCACTCGAACATCACGATCCTGAACGGAGGTGGTCGTAGCTACGGAACCATAGTTAGGTTCGAATGCGAGCCGGGATACGTCAGAAGCGGGCATCCGGTTATTCTCTGCATGAGCAACGGCACCTGGTCCGACGAAGTGCCAACGTGTTCCAGTAAGTATTGAAAAGTTCGCAATACTGGTTGCAAAACGACAATTGACAATGGTTTGCGTAGGAGCTAAGTGTCCATTGCTGCCCACGATCAAGAACGGTTTCGTGGTCGACATGTCCAGGGACTACTTTTATGGAGACGATGCCAGGGTTCAGTGCAACAGAGGCTACAAACTATCTGGGTCCAATATCATACAATGTGGACCCACTCAGCATTTCGACAATGTGCCTACTTGCGAAGGTGAGATTTTCATCTTGCGGAAACATCCGCGGTCATTTCTTCATTCATCATATTCATTTTGCTTTTCAGATATCAACGAGTGTGCATCGAGCCAGTGCGATCTGGCTTCCACCGAATGCATAAACAATCCAGGTGCATTCACCTGCAAATGCAAGTCCGGATTCGCTCCCACCATGGAGTGCAGACCAATTGGTGATCTTGGACTTATTAATGGAGGCATCCCTGACGAGTCCATCACTGTCTCGAGCTCCGAGAACGGATACACGAAAACGGTGAGTGTTCGCAATCAACAGACAGTTAGTAATCAATAGACAGTGTAATTGAAAACAGTAATGACTGAACAATCGTGATGCTCCTTTTCAGGGCATTCGTCTGAACAATGGCGACGGTTGGTGCGGCAACAACATCGAACCAGGCACAAACTGGGTGATGATCGACATGAAAGCTCCCACTATCATCCGCGGATTCCGAACTCAAGTCGTTGCTAGGGTAGACGGCAACATAGCGTACACATCAGCAGTTCGAATTCAGTATACCGACGACCTAACAGACATCTTCAAGGATTACACGAATCCTGATGGCACTCCAGTGGAGTTTAGAATCTTGGAGCCAACTCTTTCTGTCCTGAACCTCCCAGTACCAATCGAGGCTAGGTACATCAGGTTCAGAGTGCAAGATTACATCGGTGCGCCTTGCATGAAGCTAGAAATCATGGGATGCACTCGTCTCGAATGCACTGACATCAATGAATGCGCTGTGAACAACGGTGGCTGTCATCAGAAATGTATCAACAGTCCTGGCAGCTATGCTTGCATGTGTAACACTGGATACGAGTTGTACAAGGGCAACGGCACTGCTGGATTTTATATTGAGAAGTACGAGACTGGCGACAGGGATGGAGACTTGTATCAGAAGAACAAGACTTGCGTCGCTGTTATGTGTCCTCCACTCTCTGCGCCGGAAAATGGCAAGACCTTGTCGACCAAGGTGAGTACTTGACACATTACCGACCGGTGATTATTGCATTATTTTGAAAAATCTATGGTACACGGCTGAACACTTTTTAGTAGAACCTTCAATAGCAACAGCAATTTTCATTGTGAACTAACAAGTCACCCTCAATAACGCGTGTAATGTAAAAGAAAATTTCTATGCTCTCTTTTGGTACATCACAATTACTGAAAATCCTATTAATACGCTGTCGATAGGCAAAGTGTTAATATGACATGCATTTTTTAAAATAGTACCTTCAGAATCCTCATTTTGATGTTTCCTTACAGCAACAGCATCACTTTGGTGATCTAGTGAAGTTCCAATGCAACTTTGGTTACGTACTATCCGGTTCTTCAGCTGTGATCTGCACGTCCAGTGGAGTTTGGAATGGCACTACTCCTGAGTGTCAATGTGAGTATCGAATGAATGTCTATCAATCTCTAAACTCTAAACGATTACTATCCTTCCGCAGACGCAAAGTGTGTGTCCTTGCCGGACGACAAAAACGAGGGACTTTCGGTGCTCCGCAGCGACGAAGCAAGTGTGCTGGTACCCTTCAAACAGAACGTCACTCTAAAGTGCGGCAGCAATGGTCGCTACCTTCGCAACACAGCCACTTCCGGTTTCCGGCAATGCGCCTACGACCCGAAACCAGGGCTACCAGACTATTGGCTATCAGGAGCCCAACCAGCCTGTCCCAGAGCAGACTGTGGAAAGCCTCTACCAACACCTGGAGCCGAATATGGTCAATATTTAGACACCAAATACCAATCGTCCTTCTTCTTCGGCTGCCAGGACACGTTCAAGCTCGCAGGACAGACTAATCGCCATGACAACGTTGTCAGGTGTCAAGCTAACAGCATCTGGGACTTTGGGAATCTTCGATGCGAAGGTCCAGTTTGCGAGGATCCTGGCAGACCTAGCGATGGCTTCCAGATTGCCAGAAGCTACGAGCAAGGATCAGAAGTGCAATTCGGTTGCAGCAGGCCAGGGTACATCCTCATCAATCCTAGACCCATCGTCTGCGTCAGGGAACCAGAATGTAAAGTGGTGAAGCCTCTTGGATTAGCTTCCGGTCGCATTCCTGACTCAGCCATCAATGGAACCACAGAGAAGCCTAACTACGAAGCTAAGAACGTTCGCCTTAACTCTGTGACTGGTTGGTGTGGCAAGAAAGAAGCCTTCACTTACGTCACCGTTGATCTAGGCCAGGTGTTCCGCGTGAAGGCGATTTTGGTAAAAGGTGTGGTCACTAATGACATTGTTGGCAGACCTACAGAGATCAGGTTCTTCTACAAGCAAGCCGAGAATGAGAACTACGTTGTCTACTTCCCCAACTTCAACCTAACCATGAGGGATCCTGGAAATTATGGCGAGCTAGCTATGATCACCTTGCCTAAGTATGTCCAGGCGAGGTTCGTTATCTTGGGTATTGTCAGCTACATGGACAACGCATGCTTGAAGTTTGAGTTGATGGGCTGCGAGGAGCCTGCTGCCGAACCATTGTTGGGTTACGATTATGGTTTCTCCCCTTGCGTGGATAACGAGCCCCCGGTGTTCCAGAATTGTCCTCAGCAGCCGATTGTTGTGCAGAAGGGTGCTGATGGTGGACTACTGCCTGTCAACTTCACCGAACCTACTGCTATCGATAATAGTGGCAGTATAGCAAGGCTCGAAGTCAAACCTCATAGTTTCAGAACGCCTTTGAGGGTGTTCGAAGACACTGTGGTCAAATATGTGGCGTTCGACTACGACGGGAATGTTGCTATCTGTGAGATTAACATCACTGTGCCAGGTTGGTGTTGATGTCTCCTTTTTTGCAATCTGTTCGATTAACCAATATAATTAATGTTCGCGTGATTGTTTGCAGATTTGACGCCACCTAGGCTCAGCTGTCCCCAGAGCTACGTGATCGAGTTGATCGATAAACAAGAAAGTTATAGCGTTAACTTTAACGAAACTAGAGTGAGGATTAACGCTACGGACGCCTCGGGACCTGTGAAGATCACTTTCGCTCCTGAGAGAGCAGTGATACCGATTGGCAGCTTTGAGAATGTGACAGTTTATGCGACTGACTCTAGTGGTAATAGAGCGTCTTGTCATTTCCAAGTCTCGGTGCAAGCTACACCCTGTGTGGATTGGGAATTGAAGCCACCCGCTCATGGGGGATTAAAATGTGTCCCTGGGGATAAGGGTTTGCAGTGTATCGCCACTTGCAAGAATGGCTACAGATTCACCGATGGTGCTCCTGTGAAGACGTTCTCTTGCGATGTTAATAAACACTGGTCCCCTGCCTCGGTTGTTCCCGATTGCGTCTCTGAAAGTGAGTTTCATTCAGTTTCTTTTCGTCACGTTTATCTTTCTTCGTGTAAACAATTCATAATTGCTTTTTACAGACACGCAACAGGCCAATTACCACGTGGTAGCAGCTGTGACTTATCGTGCCAACGGTGCAGTTTCGAGATCTTGCCTACCGCAATATCAGGACTTGATGTCTCAGTACTACATGAACCTAAACAACATATTAACTCAACGTTGCTCCGCTGTCAACGTAAACATGAACGTATCATTCGTGAGATCTGTGCCCTATTTACTGGAAGAAAACGTCCTGAAGGTACGCGCAGCAACGTTACAATCATTGTTAGTGTAATTATGTTGTTATTCTAGATTTTACTGACAATTTTTCGATGCATTCTAGATGGACTTCATTCTGGTAATCGTTCCCGCCATTCGCCAGCCTCAATTGTACGATCTCTGCGGATCCACGTTGAACCTGATCTTCGACCTTTCTGTTCCTTCGACCAGTGCTGTTATAGAACCTCTGTTGAACGTTTCTGCGATTGGCAATCAGTGTCCTCCTCTCAGAGCCTTGAAATCATCTATTACTAGAGGCTTCACGTGCAGTATTGGAGAAGTTCTGAACATGGATACTAACGACGTGCCACGATGCTGTAAGTATTGTCACTCCCACAGTATAGTCATTCGACTGCGGATCTTCATGCACTTATAGCAAAATTGAGTAGATAAAATTCAAAATTGTTGGAAGAAATAATATTCAAATCAGTTTCTATTTCTTGCAATTGATGCAGACAATTTTTACTTTGCATAAAGATCTACAAAACGTATTTTTAAAATTTTCGATATAGGCCCACATAAAGATGTTGTGAAATGCAACTTTTAATATTTTTTTCTACAATTCGTAGAAAAATCTTCTGTAGTAAAGTAATCGCTCTAGCTTCCAAAAAAAGTTTAAATCGTATAGTACAATATTAAAAAAAGTTATCATCGTCTTTGTTAGAGCGTCCGAATATTAATTCGAGTCACTGTATAATTATCTAATTGTAAGTAATCATAAATTACCTTGAATTACAGTGCACTGTCCCGCTGGCACATTCGCCGGCGAGAAGCAGAAGCAATGTACATCTTGTGCCAAGGGTTCTTACCAGAACAGTGACCGCCAAGGTTCATGTTTGCGTTGTCCCTTCGGTACATACACCAGAGAGGAAGGTTCCAAGAGCATAGACGACTGCATCCCAGTCTGTGGATACGGCACATACTCTCCCACGGGACTAGTACCTTGTCTAGAATGTCCCAGGAACAGCTACACAGGTGAACCCCCAATTGGTGGGTACAAGGACTGCCAGACTTGTCCAGCAGGAACCTTCACCTACCAGCCAGCTGCACCAGGTCGAGATCGATGCAGAGCAAAATGTGCACCTGGCATGTACTCCGACACTGGCCTAGCTCCTTGTGCTCAATGTCCCAAGGACTTCTTCCAACCTCAACACGGAGCAACGACTTGCGTCGAATGTCCTTCGAATATGTACACTGACGGTCCAGGTGCAGTCGGTAGAGAGGAATGCAAGCCCGTGCAATGCACCGACAGCGTCTGTCAACATGGTGGTCTATGTGTGCCCATGGGACACGGTGTTCAATGTCTTTGCCCCGCTGGGTTCTCCGGAAGACGATGCGAGATCGATATCGACGAGTGCGCTTCTCAGCCGTGCTATAATGGAGCTACTTGTATTGATTTGCCACAGGGTTATAGGTGTCAGTGTGCTAATGGGTACTCTGGTATTAATTGTCAAGAGGAGAAGTCGGACTGTAGCAATGATACTTGTCCTGAGAGAGCTATGTGCAAGGATGAACCAGGATTTAATAATTACACGTGCCTGTGCCGGTCTGGGTATACTGGAGTCGACTGCGATATCACGGTAAGTTTCTTTGTTTAAGGGGCTAGCTTGAAAAACCTCACCTTTGCATTATTGAGAAATGAGCAATCCTGGAAACGAGGGTCTATCCTCTTAAGTATAGACTGAGTTTTCTATTTGAATAACCAATTATCCCTCGTTAATCCCCATTCAACAATTACAGATAAACCCTTGCACAGCAAGTGGCAACCCCTGCAACAACGGCGCCACCTGCGTAGCTCTACAACAAGGTCGCTATAAATGCGATTGTGTAGCAGGCTGGGAAGGTCAGAGCTGTGAAATCAACACGGACGACTGCGCAGAAAAGCCTTGCCTTCTGGGAGCTAATTGTACCGACCTAATCGCGGACTTCAGCTGCGACTGTCCACCAGGATTCACTGGTAAACGGTGTCACGAGAAGATTGACTTGTGTTCAGGAAATCCTTGTTTGAATGGCATTTGCGTGGACAATTTATTCAGCCATGAGTGCATCTGCCATCCTGGATGGACAGGCTCGGCTTGCGAGACCAACATCAACGAATGCGCCAGTAAACCTTGTCACAACAATGGTCAATGCATCGACCAGATAGACGGCTACACTTGTACTTGCGAACCTGGGTACACAGGCAAACAATGTCAACACACCATTGATGATTGTTCATCTGAACCCTGTCAGAACGGAGGAAGTTGTTTGGATCAATTAGAAGGATTCGTTTGCAAGTGCAGACCAGGTTTCGTGGGTCTCCAATGCGAGGCAGAGCTGGACGAGTGTCTCAGCGATCCTTGTAGCCCAGTTGGAACTGATCGTTGCGTTGACCTTGACAACACCTTTGTCTGTCATTGTCGGGAAGGCTATACCGGCGCTGCTTGTGAAGTTAACATCGATGACTGTTCCTCTGGGCCGTGCTTGAACGGTGCTACTTGCAGAGATGAAGTTGGAGGATTCAAGTGCATGTGCCCTGAGGGATGGACAGGTTTGCATTGCCAGATTGACGTGGGAATGTGCCAGAACCATCCTTGCCAGAACGATGCTGCTTGCGTTGACTTGTTCCTGGATTATTTCTGTGTGTAAGTACCATTGACTTATTCTTTTCCTTTTGCATAAAGATCCGCAATCTACTCATGATGTTGTGGGTTCACAGGTGTCCCTCGGGAACTGATGGGAAACAGTGCGAAACCGCTCCGGAACGTTGCATCGGTAACCCATGCATGCACAATGGACGCTGCCAAGATTTCGGGTCCGGACTGAACTGTACTTGTCCTGATGACTACACTGGTATTGGATGTCAGTATGAATATGATGCTTGCCAGGCTGGGGCCTGCAAGAATGGCGCTACTTGCATCGACGATGGTCCTGGCTTCACTTGCGTTTGCCCACCAGGATACACAGGTAATTGGAGAGAATGTATTAAATGTATGAAAAAGTTTTGGTCCTTTTCAATCATTCTATTATTCCTACTGTCATTTTTTAGGCAAAACGTGCGAGGATGACATAATCGACTGCAAGGAGAACTCCTGTCCTCCATCAGCGACCTGCATCGATCTCACTGGCAAATTCTTCTGCCAGTGTCCGTTCAATTTAACTGGAGATGATTGCAGAAAATGTAAGTGTTTGTAATACCAAATTACAAATTGTATTACTAAATTACAATCGCTAAACATTGATCACGTTTCACAGCGATCCAAGTGGATTACGACTTATACTTCAGCGACCCGGCTCGAAGCAGCGCGGCCCAAGTGATTCCATTCTTCACCAGCGGAAGTAAGAGCTTAACTGTGGCTATGTGGGTGCAGTACACCCAAAAGGATGAGGCTGGAATCTTCTTCACCCTCTACGGTGTTAGGTAAGTCTTCACCAAGTTACCTAGTCTCAATCCCTGAACAAGCCCATAATTTCTGCATTTCTGCTACAGCTCACCGCACGTTCCGGTAAACCGAAGACTGATGATCCAAGCGCACAGTAATGGTGTTCAGGTGTCTCTGTTCCATGATTTGCAAGATGTCTATCTTCCATTCAGAGAGTATGCTACAATTAATGACGGCCAGTGGCATCACGTTGCCGTGGTTTGGAATGGCGACAACGGTGGTGAACTGATCCTGATCACAGAGGGACTTATCGCTAGCAAAACTGAGGGCTATGGCAGTGGAAGATCCCTGCCAGCATAGTGAGTTCATTTTGTCGAATGATAGAACGCAATTGTTACTGACTTAAAAAAAGAAACTAAACACGAAATGTCTTCTTCAGCGCCTGGGCAGTCCTCGGAAAGCCTCAAAGCGAGAACGCGAAGGGCTATACGGAATCTGGCTTCCAAGGTCACCTGACCAAGGTCCAGATTTGGAGCAGAGCGCTTCACGTGACCAACGAGATCCAGAAACAGGTCCGGGACTGTCGCACCGAACCAGTCCTCTATCAAGGTCTAGTACTAACTTGGGCTGGCTACGACGAAACAATTGGTGGTGTTGAGAGAGTGGTGCCATCTCATTGCGGACAAAGAGTGTGTCCACCTGGCTATGGTGGCAGCAAGTGTCACCAACTGGAATCTGATAAGATCCCACCCAAGGTTGACCACTGTCCCGGTGATCTCTGGGTGATTGCAAAGAACGGTTCATCCATAGTCACCTGGGACGAGCCACGGTTTATCGATAACGTTGGAATTGTGAGGATTCAGGAGAAGAATGGACACAAATCCGGCCAGACATTAATGTGGGGAACTTATGACATCAGCTACGTTGCCTACGATCAGGCTGGCAACTCTGCTAGCTGTAACTTCAAGGTTTACGTGCTGTGTAAGTTAATGTTGAAATACTTTGCATTTGGATGGGCTATGAATTATTGAAGATTGCCGATCATCTTGTGGTTTGTCAATTAGCTGACTTCTGTCCTGAACTGGCTGACCCAATTGGAGGCGCTCAACAGTGCAAAGACTGGGGCTCGGGTGGACAATTCAAGGTCTGCGAAATCTCCTGCAACTCTGGACTTAGATTCTCCCAGGAAGTTCCTAAATTCTACACCTGCGGAGCTGAAGGCTTCTGGAGGCCTACGAACGACCCGTCTCTTCCTTTGATCTACCCTGCTTGCACAAGTAACCTACCCTTCAACTTCACTTTCCCGGAATTTCAAGGACCTTCTTCAATTTCGAAAATCTTGTTCCAGGCGCTACACCAGCCCAGCGTGTGTTTAGGATCAAAATGAACTTCCCAACATCAGTCCTCTGTAACGAAGCTGGCCAGGGCGTGCTGAAGAAGAAGGTTAGGGACGCAGTGAACTCCCTGAACAGGGATTGGAACTTCTGCTCGTATTCCTTCGAAGGTAAGTAATTTCTCTTCAATTTAGTGTTTCACCTTGAAAAACCATCCTCTAATCTCCCGGTCTTCAGGAACTCGGGAGTGCAAGGACCTGAACATCGACGTGCAATGCGACCATCGTGCACGCACGACCCGGGAAACTAACGAAGAAGATGGCGGCACATATATCATTTCCGCTGTAGTTCCAGCAGAGTCGTAAGTGTACTATTTTGAATAAAAATGATTGCGCTTCTATTGATTTCCCGATCACGAACGTTTGAGTAGCCGCAGACATGTTTCGATCCGCGCACAGGATCATTGAATCAGTTTACTGAGCAATATGTTACTTGTGTTGCATCGTAGAACGAGACAGGCGCGGCAAGGCAGTGACACCTACGAGGTGGAGATCTCGTTCCCGGCGATAAAGTAAGGACACCTCGATTTACGCCACGTGCGAAATCCATCATTGTACATGTGTTCTCGTCATCGCGGGGCTCGGTGTTACCCCACATCACACCTTTCATTCTTATCAATCCATTTGTGATCATCTACCACTACCTAGATGCATGAGGTGCGCACGGAGAAAAGACGGAGAAATTTAAAATATAAAAATTTTGTACATTAATTGGAAGCTGTACGATCTGCATTCCTCGTTGAGACATGCCTCTATCTTTGGATGAAATCATTTTTCTCAGTTTTTGATCAATTAACACGTTAAGCTCCATGTCAGTCACCGGTGACTGACAGTCTACTTTTCGCGTGCCGCGTTAGTTAATAAATTTGTCTATTGATAAATTTCGGGATCATATCACGAATGTACCTAAAAAATAATACATTAAATTATCGGTGAAATCGGATATCGCGGACTGAACGGAAAGAAAGACAAGACAAGGTTTGGCGCTTAACGTGTTAAGAGTTAAGAGGTAACAAGACATTTTCTCCGTGTGAGCACCGCTCAAAGACGTTGACCGTAAAAGTCAATCTTAATACGATGTCGCTTCATCGATGGAAAGATGAGCGAGGCCTGGCTACGATTAATTGTACGATTATCTGACAACTGATAAGTCGATCCTAACTGACTGGTATGCACGTTGTTACTAACTGTTCACACGTGACTGTGTAAATGGGACGCGATCGTGAGGGTACTTAATCAGGTACCGACGACGGAATAGTAAAATAACAATGTAACGCGGACTTGTATAACGCCTGCATAAAACCGAGCTTTTTGGTGGATAAAATCCTTTTTACAGTCGAGTACCAAACAGCTCTGTTCTTGAATGTAACAGAACATCAAGCCAGGGATCGAAAAAGCACTTTTTAAAATTTTTCATGAAAATTTATTATTTCGTGAATATTTCGATCCCTGTGTGACGCAATGATAAAACGATATTTGGTATTAGACATGTTATACATACATTAGCATTCCAGGATGTCTCGAACATTGTCACATAGGTTACATGAATTAATAGGTGTCGATAAGGTCTTACTGAGGATCCAATGGAAAGGCTGCCTGGTTACCTTCGCCTAAAGATAACGGCTGTACATAATTGCGCATACTCTTTTTCATCTATCGCTGCCATAGATGACCCAGTAATGAGCGATTTACTAATGATCTTCTATTGTTTATAGCGATCCGATTTTGAACGCGAACTCCAACGAGAGAGCGACAGTTCAGACCTTGTTGGAGAGACTGATCCTTGAAGAAGACCAGTTCGACGTCCATGATATTCTTCCTAACACTGTTCCTGATCCAGCATCGTTGACTTTGGAGTCTGATTATGACTGTCCTATTGGACAGGTGGTCATGGCACCGGATTGTGGTAAGTATAAATCTCACATTACGAATTGATACTTGTAATCAACCAATTCGTCATCTCAATTCTTCAATTTCAGTGCCCTGCGCCGTGGGAACCTACTACGACGAGGACTCGAAGCAGTGTCTATCCTGCCCAGTGGGTAGCTACCAAAGCGAGTCAGGCCAACTAAAATGCAGTTCCTGTCCAGTGATCGCAGGACGTCCTAGCGTGACAGTTGGTCCAGGTGCTAGAAGTGCAGCAGACTGCAAGGAACGTTGTCCGGCTGGAAAGTACTATGACGACATCGCCGGTTTATGTCGGAACTGTGGTCATGGATTCTATCAGCCTAACGAGGGTAGCTTTTCTTGTTTACTCTGTGGACTCGGGAAGACTACTAGGACAGCAGAAGCTGTATCCCGCGAGGAATGCAGAGACGAATGTGGATCTGGCCAGCAATTGGCTGTGGAAGGCAAATGCGAGCCTTGTCCTCGAGGAAGTTATCGAACTCAAGGAGTCCAAGCTGCTTGCCAGGCTTGTCCCTTGGGCAGGACGACGCCTAACATGGGATCAGCGTCGGTAGAAGAGTGCTCTCTTCCCGTCTGTGATCCTGGTACTTACTTGAACGGGACACTGAACGAGTGCATGCAGTGCAAGAAGGGCATGTACCAGTCTGAGCCTCAGCAGACCTTCTGCATACCCTGTCCGCCGAATACCAGCACCAAGGGACCAGCTGCGGTAAGTTTTAACGCGACACATCTGTGCTGAACTAGAAGATCATGATTTAGCTGATACTCTTTTGGTTCTCCAGACCAGCAAAGCGGACTGCACGAATCCCTGCGAAACCAGCGACGCAGAGATGCACTGCGATGCGAACGCATACTGTCTGCTGATTCCTGAGACCAGCGATTTCAAGTGCGAGTGCAAGCCAGGCTACAACGGAACTGGCACCGAGTGCACTGACGTCTGCATGGGCTACTGTGACAACGAAGGAGTCTGTTTGAAGGATTCGAGAGGACAACCATCTTGTAGATGCAGCGGCAGTTTCACTGGGAAACGCTGCACGGAGAAGTCTGAATTTTTCTATATCACCGGAGGCATCGCTGGTGGTGTGATCCTTATCATTTTCGTCGTCCTTCTTGTATGGATGATCTGTGTCAGGTTGGTGTATTTTATTCTTCTTCGACTGGGTTGCTGGATTGTTGTTTTGGAGATAGGTCTGTATCGTTGATGTTGTTTCCGCAGAGCTTCGCGCAAGAAGGAGCCCAAGAAAATGCTGACGCCAGCCACCGATCAGAACGGTTCGCAGGTGAACTTCTATTATGGCGCGCCCACACCGTACGCGGAGTCTATTGCACCGTCGCATCATAGCACTTACGCTCATTATTATGACGACGAGGAGGACGGTTGGGAAATGCCCAACTTCTATAACGAGACTTACATGAAAGGTGAGGCCCTGAGCATGATTGCTTAAGACAACCTGTCTACATATTAACTTTTTAATTGATGCACAATCTTTTTCTTTTTGCAGAGAGTTTGCACAATGGCAAAATGAACAGTCTCGCTCGTTCGAACGCCAGTATTTACGGCACGAAAGACGACCTGTACGACAGACTGAAGCGTCACGCGTACCCCGGCAAGAAAGATGGCGACGTGACCTTGAGCGACTAAAGATCAGAAGTGTGACATCGATAAACAATTTGTTGAGCGACGACGTTCTACCAGCGTAGAATAATGAAAAATTCATAGAAATTAAACAACGTGGCCCTCGATGTACCAACTGCGTGTGGGAGGGGGGCTCGTTGCTCAATCGTCGAATCATAATTATTTATTGTTTCTTCCGGGGAACGAGGACGACGCACGGTTGTTGTGCCGGTTGCACGTTTTCAGGAGATCGCGACGGTTCCACGATAATCGAATATCGAGAACGTCGACATATGTATGTGTATCTCGGAAGCTTGTGACTTCGAGCTTGTACAACGGGTTAATCGATGGTTAACCAACCGAGACCTGGAACGACGATCCATGGATCGTCGATTCGGCATCAGTCGGTCGATTAATCGCGAGAATTCGAATGGGGAACGCGCGTCACACGCTCCCACACTCACACATGATCACACTCATACACAAATAAATACCATACACTATAACACAGATGAAAAAAAAGGAAACAAGAAGAAAGAAAGACTATGTGCGAGGTTGTAATTTTTTGTAATTTAATACCGTGTCTAGCCGTTAAGGACTTTATTATATTAATTAACTCCTACGATTAACGGTGCGAACGAGAGAGACGTGTGTGCATGTATGTTAATACACCTATACATATAAGTGGATTTATATTTTGTTACGTATAGAAGATGCTCGTATCGCACGCTGTAAAATAATATGTTCGACGGGCGCGCCACGCTCCCGCGAACAAAAGGTAACGCGCAAAGTTATGCGAACGTGGGCGGGACACGTTCGAGTATTGGATTATTTCGGGTGTACAAAACGGTACGAGACTGTCCCTAAAAACACTGTCCGAACTGGTCCCGGGTCATAGTTAATCGGCGATCGTCTATTTAACACGAGTGAGTGGCAGCCGGCCGCGGCCATGGAGGAAGCGACCTCGAGCGGCCAATTAACTTTGACTCGACTGACTCGACTATAGTTAGAACTTCGGGGAAAATCAAAATCAACGACCATTCGAGAACAACGCGAACATAATTGTACATTCGACAGACCGAGCCTGCAATGCTGTTTCTCACCTTTTTACTGTAAAAACTTTAACAAACGGTTGTTTTCTTTTTTTTTTTTTATTAATAAAATGTATTTCGATAATATTCTGTCTATTGTATTGTTTCATTCAGGTATCATTTCCCAAGTTTATTTTTGGTTTGGCGCTGCACTCGAGCGATACACTGCTTATGATATTTGTTACTTGGGTTTGTTAATTTAGGTGTTAATTTACGTGTTAATTTAGGTGTTGATTTCGGTATTTCGTCTAGCTTCATCGGGATAACTCTGTAGATCTTATTGTCGAACAGAATATCATCGTGAGTATCATTTTCGATATTGAACGTTACGTATTTTTTCGTTTCGTCGATGCCTTCGAAGAATTTGTTTAAGTAAAAGCTGTGGTTATAATCATTGTCGTCGGTTTTTATTGATTTCGTATCTGAATAAGTATCATCCTCTTTATCTGTTTCGCTCTCCGTTTCTGATTGGTCGCTGCTATCAAGGAATTCCGAGTCCTCGGAGTAGTTATCATCTCCTATCGAAATTTTTGTATTAACATTTAATAGCCGACGATTTTAAAGTAACGTATACAAAATACCTTCCACAGGCTCTTTCGTCATCATGTTCAGCAGCATCTACAAAAAAAATCCGTTATTTGATATACATCGGCATCCGTCGCAATTACTATCACTATTGCGTTACCTCGATGCGATCTTCCAACTCCATCTTTTTTATCCATCGGCAGCTATTGTATGCGATTATGTCCGGTTTCTGTTTAATCAGCCTGCCATGTTTAATTGGCTTTTTGTTTATGTAACCGCGAGCCCAGTCATTTTGTATCTTTCCAGCAAACTCAAATTACCAATGTCGTTCCGGTGAAAGTTCACGGCGATTATTTCGATCTCAATCTCTCGACGCGGACTTCACTAAATGCCGAATCGCAACAATCGTTCCCCTTTCTCTCTCGCTCTCTCTCTCTACTGCATAAATAAATTTTCTAATAAGCTTCCAACACGCATCTACAGGGTGTCCCAGCTATCTTGACCACCTTGAATATCTTTGTTGTTTTTAAAGATACGTCAAATGTCTGAAGGACAAAGTTGAATGGTAAAATAGGGCTCATACGATACCAAAAAAATTTTTGTTTTTATGTAAATTTTTTTAGAGATATGAAGGTCACCTTCATCTTTTTAAATGGAATGTCCTATTTTTTAATACATCAATCGATGAAGCTGGAGATTCGTTATAAAAAAGTACTAACCTATGTATATCGAAAAGTTAGTAGTTCAAGAGATATTTCAGTCCATTACTGTCGTATTAAGTAAGACGTTAGCGTTTACTTACTTGTGTAACGTCTTAGTTTAATGGTAATCAATGTAAAATCAATACAATATAATCAATTATTTTATTACTTTCAATCTTTAAATAATAATTTATCTCTCCATGTTGTAAATAGCAAAATAAAAATAAAAAATAAATAACTGCTAAAAAACAAAATAATACTATTAAAAATATTACCTATATATACTCTATTCATATTATTAAACCAATTAATAATATAACTTCACCAACTAAATATAATGATACAGGAGCTGGCATATTATAAATACACATTAAAAATCATATTATTCTTATCTTAGGTATAAAATTTATTATCCCCTTATTAATTATTATTAAACGCCTATTAGTCTCTTGATAACTAATATTAACCAAAAATTCGATTACTTTACAGTACGATTAAAGTACATCAAGTCGATTAATGTATTAAAAAATACCTCATTCCATTTAAAGAAATGAAGGTGACCATCATATCTCTAAAAAAATTGACATAAAAACAAAAATTTTTTTGGTATCGTATGAGCCCCATTTTACCATTCAACTTTGTCCGTCAGACATTTGACGTATCTTTAAAAACAACAAAGATATTTAAGGTGGTCAAGTTAGATGTGAAATACCCGGTATAACAAGTACCTTTACAAATGAAGAAATTTTTCAAATTGTGCTACAGATGGACGTAGCTCAATGAATTTTCAAAAATGATATACCAACACATGTGCATCTTATCTCTCGACGCGCACTTCACGTGCGGAATTCTGAAATATCATCTTCCCTGATTTCGCAATAAGCTCAAACGCAGCCGAGCGGGTCTTATGTAATTCTCAAATTACGTTCGCTTATAGGATGGTCGCCGAAACCGACTTATCGGCGAAATCTCCATTACGCATTCGAAAAGTCTGACGCAAGAATTTTGCAGCATTAGAATCGTGCGTGATCCGAACCGTACATATGTATATGTATGTATATGCAGAGCGCGGAGTGGAACTCTGGCGCCATCTGGGCCGTCGCGAAACACCCCGGAAAAATCGATGCGGCGAACCAACGTGCAAAACATTCTTGCTAAATTACGCATCGCATTCCCGGCTAATCGTTTGGCGGTCACGTAATCCACCGTTGTGCGATGTCCTTGCGCGGATCAATTCGCCAATCCTCGAGCCTGCGGGGATGTGCAGTGACATTTCGTGTCGCTGGGGTTCATGCTTGATAGGGTCTTTCGCGCGGGCGAATCAGGAATGTCGAAATAAAACAGACACGATAAAAAAGAGCGCGAGTTTCAGGATGCGTGATCCAAAAAGAGTAGAAAATCCCGAAAAATGAAACGAAGAGAGAAAACGACTATCCGTCTGCGACGTGCGGGGTCTGACGTGTCCGTTCTACCTACGCGTTGCAACGATTGGCCGCCGATGAGCTCACTGCTCGGCGATTGGCCAAAAATGTCGTGCTCGCGAAGTTACTGTAGACCTGCGACGAGGGAGTCCCGTGACGTGGTTTAATCCGGCACCGTCGGCGCTCCAGATCGCATTCCGCGCAGAAGATTCGCAGAGACACGACAGTGCGGACCGTCGCGTCGGCTTTCTCGTAAATAAGTGACGCGAGCTATACACCGAACAGAGGTAGCCTAAACGAGTCGAATAAACATAGTGGATCAATCGTACGCGCCAGAAAACTCGGCTCTCGCAACCCAGGTGGAACCTACTACCACAGTGATTATTCCGTGGAGGGTGAGTAAAGGGTTTTTCCCATCCCGGAGTTCGTTTTCGCGCGTTATTTTGCGTTGTCTGATGATTATATAACGGCGAATCGGGTTTAATTCCGCCGCTGGCAATCGTTCGGAAATCACACTGCGCATCGTAGCCCACCGGATCGATTGAACGTGGCCGAGAAAAACAGAACGTCAGAACCGTAAATATAGTGTTCCAGAAAGGTCGTTGTTTGTATAGCGCGGAGGTGCGACGCGACGGTGCGTCAGCCGTTTTTTTCTTTCTACGACTAACCGACGGTTCCTGCGCAAATTTTCCGATTGATCGGCGAAACAAGGTACCGAACCGGCGCGGCGCGCCGCGACGACATCATCGGCGAGCATAAGCGTTATGTAACGAGGTTAGATAGCGACGTAAAACTAACGTTATTTTTTAATGGGGCGTGTGGTAACGATAAAAAAATAACCACGTCAGGAAACGAAGCGATATATCTGTCAGGACTATCGATGTGGAATTGTGGGCGGTTCATGAAACGTTCGATTAGGGTATCTAGCGAAGCATGTCCCGTTCTGGGTACACATGACTGCCGAATCGGGTAGAATTTAAATCTCGTGAATGCTGAGCACTGTTCGCTCGACGGTATAGGAACTGATAAGACTTATCGCGGCGATTACTCTTTCAACCTTGCTTGAGACCAACGGGTATCGCTTCGAAAAGTCCGAATAAGTGTAATTCAGTCACTTGCGAGCGATACGGCAGTGTGCGAGTCCGGGAATCTGTCTCCGAACTGAGTGAAAAAGAACAACGTTGTTTCGCGGAGTTGAAAACCGCGGCAGTTTGGACAAGAAACGCGGATCGGTGTTTGTTAACGGCGCTGGTTGCTGTTGGCGCTGATACAGGTACAATAAACAGTTTTTTGAGGTCGGCTCGTGGATACGGGCACGGTAAACGAATTTCTGGTATCGATCTACAAATACGTGTACCACGAAAGAATGTTTAACGTCGACTCGGAAATACACGCACGGAAAATGAATTTAAAAAATTTGAAATTTTGAAGTATCACGAGTTCGGGCGCACACTGTAGAAATATTAATTTTTAGATTGTTTCTAGCAAATGTGTTATAAGTGTGGAATAAAGTTTAAGAGTCGAGTATTAATAACAGAATGATACAAATAAATAACTAAAAACGTTTCCCAGACACAGTTTTCACGAACTACTCGAGTGACTCGAATTATCAGATTTATCTATATCTTGTTTTCCCAGCGAATATATAATCTATTAATTAAATCCACGATAAAAAAAAGTTTCACCATGTGGTAGTACGTTAGTAGCATCATCGTACAATACGATCTTATCAGTTTCCGAGAAGTATCAAACCTTGTTATCGTGATAAATTAACACGCCGTTATTTTATATCGAATTTAAGAGGGCTGAATTAGGTACTGATACTGCTTATCGGCGCTCGCGGTTTATTGCCAGTGTATATCAAAAAAAGTAAATAAAATCTGAACTAACTGTTAACGATAAGGATTAATTGTTATCGCACACGCGTGGACCTCGTCGCTAATTGAATGTTGCGCGAATCGCCTGCTTCGGTAGACGATAGACGGTAGATAAAGCGGTGTGTTGTATATGTGACGATTTTTCTTACAGGTATCCAAAATCCCTCCTATTAACGAACGCCCAACGGCCAGCAACATTTCATTTGAGAAGGGAGGCGTGTATAACGTGTGTATCGTTTTAGATCTTGAACTAAACTACCGTATGTGGCGTTGGCGAAAATTTTTTTAAGGAGAACATTCATTCTAGGTATCCAAGCCATGCAACCATCAGCTGCGGCTGTCATCTGTTTCTCGTGGCGTGAGATTGGAGCCACAGGTGGAAGAGTCTTCAAAAATGGACACAGTCCCCTTATTAACCCCAACTATGGAGACGGAATTATTAAAAGATCCGTGGACATTTCCACAGTCCAAGGCGGACCAAATAAAAGAGGAGGAGAAACCAGCGTCCTCTATATGGGAGGAAAACTTCCAGGATTTAAGCGGCTGGTGCATGGAGACGTTCCAGGCTCATTGCGATTTTCCTGCAGGTGAATCACCTGCCTTTAAACTGTCAGGTCAGTAGAAATTTGCTTAACGGAGTAGACTCGTTTTTCCAGGATTGCAATCCTCGATAATACAAAGATGGGGGTTTTCGGTAGTCAAATACGCTAGATAAAACATCAATCTAGGCCGCGATCGCCCACAAAAGTCCTGTTTACGTTTACCAGGCGTGATTTGAATATTTGGAAATTGGAGGGCCTATTTTTTCTTTTGAGAGCGATCGCGGCGTGGATTGATCTTTTATCTTGCGCGTTTAACTACTGAAAAGCCCCATCGTTTGCATTATCGAGAAATGAGAAGGCGCATCCCGCACCGTTGCAATCCCAGAAACGAGTCTACCACTTTAACAGTAAAAGTCTTGCCAAGGATCGTATCTATAATTTTCCGGGGGTGTTTTTCAGGTACGAAATACGAGGGTAACAGTGCTTTGTCTTCAGAAGAGGGGGTATTGAAAGATTTGATAGGTGTAGCGGATGAGGAGAGGTGGAACGCGAAAATGGATAGTGCTGAGACAACCAATTATTTCACCAGCGATTGTCGCAGCTTACAAACCACACCAAAAGTAACAAGTAGCAAATGCGCGGAGAAGGATAGTACCGCAGATTCAACAACAACATCGAACTGGCTGAAGTTACCGAGAGGTGCAACGGCGTCCAGTACAAGTACAAGTACAAGTACAAGTACAAGTACAAGTACAAGTGCAAGTCTATGGAACAAGCAGAATACACCACCATTCCAACCGAGATATCAAGTGGAAGAGATCGATCTGGATGATGCTTGTCCGACTTCGATCGACTCGGAGACACAACGCGGAACGTGGGACGTGCTGCGTACAGTTGAAACCACTGGCTCCGACGCGTTCGACTTGTTGTCATATCTATGTGATGTGAGTCAACACCGAATGGGTTTAACTATGCCTTTCGAACACAGACCAGATGGAAGATGGCTGAACTGATTCTGAGAACCGCCGCAGATTGTTGTTGATGGCGCGTACTATAGATTTGAAATTGGACGAATTCCCGCCAGCGGGAGCAGCCCGCATCTTGTCTGTATGGCGAAAGCATCTATTTTTGAACTGTTTTTAAGTAGTACATATCGTCTATAGGTCGCTTTAATTCGTTAAGATTTGTCCACCCATGTTTTTACGAAAGTTGTTTGGTATTAGAGCCGCGATCTAACGAACAAATGCCTACTTTTCAGGATGAAATGCGATCGCCAGAGGGTAGCGTATCCACCGATTCGTCGGTGGTGTCGAAACCATGGTCGACCGCGGACTCGTCGCAGGGTATTCCTCAGTCTTACGGCCGAGGAGAAGCAGAAAATACAAAACCAGTGGTCGAGGAGTGTAGCAGCAGTCGAGCAGCATCAACAGCGACATCGTCGTCTACGGAAACAATCGTCGTATCATCCCGGAAGTCGGAGAGACTGAGGTCGTCGGCGGAGAAGACGTACCACAAAGTCGAGAAGAGCTACAACAGGATAGCGAGGCGGGAGAAGCCTCCGAAAAGGCGTTGCACCGATTCATCGGAGGATCGACCGTTCACAGTGCATTATCGCGAGTCCAGGGAGAAGAACAACGAGGCTTCGAGGAAGTCGAGGATGAACAAGAAGGCGAAGGAATGCGAGATGTCGACGAAAGCGATCGAACTGGAACGGGACAATAGGATATTGAAGATGAAGGTCGAGGAACTCGAGAAACTCGTCACGTCGATGCGCAGCGCATTGCTAAGATCTGCTATGAAGAAGGAATTCTAAACAGACCTCTGTTTTTTTTCCGTTTTCTTCGAATTCGTCCGAATCATCTATGTACTGCTGTACTTCCGTTCTACACACATGTATTCTGTTTTCTTCTCGTTTGTTCCGACGTGTTTTGCTTTTGCGGTACCGAGACAGAACCGAACTCGAAGACGCCGGGTCTTCGTAATCATTATACAACGATTTTATTAACGCCGAACTCATTTACTTAATTGTTCATTGCTTAATTAATCGTATCACATTTCGTTCGAGATTATTTTCTCATCACATTTGTTTCTAACTACGCGTAGAGCATTATTCACGAGGGGATATTATGGAGTATTTGTTATACTATTTGTTACGATCCTTTGAAAAAGTTTTCAAGTGTTGCATCCCATCAGACACGATGAATGTTTTTGTATCGTTTCGTTTATTCAATTATTTTTTTTTTGTAACGCTACGACGAAATATTTTATTGTACGCTGTCAAGTGGAACACTATGTAAAGCTATACAAAGGCAAAAAAAATAATAATAATACTTGATAACGGGTAATGTTAAAGTTATATCACTCAGAGGTTTATCGAAAGAGAGAACAAGGGATTACATAATCGTATATTGTTCGGCCTTGTATTGTACCTGATATAATGAGAAAAAGAGATCGTATATAGAGGTTGATACAAGATAAACTATGATTCGTGAACAGAAATATTTTTTACTGGCGTGGGCACAACAAGTGGCATGATGTACAACAATATTCAAATAAAGAAATTGCTTCAAAATTTACCTTACACTAGAGGAGGTTATTTTTGTAGTGCACTCGTGGTGTGTGCGTGTCCTTCAAACACCATACATAATATATATATATATATACACTATACTTCGAACAGTCGCATTTATCTAAATTTAATGATTCTCGTCTGAGCACCTTTATTTTTAAACTATTCTCGGTCGTGTCGCTATCTCTGGATAGGCATAATCGAACAATAATAACAGAACACAACATAGCAACTATAGACACGGAGAACAGTAAACCACAGTAAATCACTATCATCTTGAACATAGTACTTTTACTTTAATACAGTTACAAACATCAAGCCGATGGTAAGTTTCTTAATAATAATTAAGTATCAATCTTGGTAAAATCATGAAATAATAAATGTCCATATTTTATGTACAAGTTGAATGCTAACCATTAGCGTGACGTATACGTATAAAAGAATGTCATGTTTTACTTCTTTACGCCCATATATTTTTATACTTTATTTGCTTATTCAGCTGTGAAAAAGTATGCCTTTCGTGTGTATTCAATATTGCTAGTTCATCAAACGTGTACTATAGACTCTATAAATGTAATCAAGTGATTAATAAATGTAATTGTATCCTTTAGAAAACAACAATTGGACGTAATTATTCGTACCCGTTTCAGTGGAATGTGTTCGAGTAGGTATAGTTAGCGATTCGCATGAAAATGGCGGAGATGTAGTTTCGAATTTTCAAATATCCCGCCATTGAGAACTGGTTACTGCACACTATATTCAGACCGTATACTGTATACAAATGTAGATTTTATTGATAAGAAATATATATATGAGTTTATTCTTGACTTTGTTATTATTAAATTAAGTTCGTAGAAGTAACTGTGGATATATATAGAATCGAATATCTAAATTCTGCATTCAGTGTTCAAATTGACCCGCCATTTTATCTTAACCCTCCACGGCGTTCACGTCCCACTCCTAACCAATCACACTTTTTCTAATCGTTCATACATGCAATATTTCAGGTAAGAATCAACCCCTTGCCCTACGATTTATTTTACGGTTTCAATGATTAGAACTTTCTTTGTGTATTAGTTCGTAATTTCCTAAAACAGAGGAAATTTATATATCTATTGTATGTTTTCCAATAACTATACATCAACGAAACCAAAATAGAATTTCAATGCAAAATAAAAAATGTTTCCGTTGCTTGCAAGACACAGCACTAAAAAATGTTTTCACATCATTTAATTATCTTATTAAATTGAAACTAATACACTGACCTCCTTAATCTTTTTAATATAACCGCTGTTTTAAATAGTTCGTAGTCGTTTTTATCATAAATGCATAAATCTGCGCTCTATTAATAACATACATATTTGTTAGACTCTGTTACAAATCTTCATCACGAGTCTGACATGATACTGTAGGGCACGGGGTTAAAGAGGTAATTGTACTCACAATTATTCAGGACGAAGAAACCTCTTGAAATCGGCGTTCATTTCAGAGAAAAGCGATACACATTCTGCACACGTGTAAATACACACATCCATACCGCACAGAAAATTTACATTACCCTATCAACAATTCTCTACCAATCCCGTACTACTAACTACAGAAATATTAAAAAAAAAAACTCCAGCAAACCTTAAAAACGCATGCATACAAGCCAATCGTAAAGAAACGCCGGCAAGGCAACGTCTCTCAACTATCGAATCACGCAACCGCAAGCTTTAATCACTTTCATACACTGCTATCACAATTATCCAATCACACTATTAATCATACACCAGTCGCGCAAACAATAACCCGCGAAATCCGGAGGAACGCGAGTACGAAAGCATACAAGGCACAACGAGGCATCGCGAGGTTACAATTTCAAACGAGAGGCAGCCATGTTGTGTAATGTGTCGAGAAGTTGCCCGCGCATCTTGCTGTCGTCGTGGCGCATGCGCCGGCTTAATTCGCTGGTAACAGGTGGTCCCCGTTGATTGGTCGAGGAATGGAAGTAGAATTAGTCCGCTTGTGCAGCACGTGCCGGCGCGCTGTTCGCATTTACGCGTAGGACGTGAACGCGCGCGTATCCTTCCGTCTAGCGTCTGTTGCTCTGCGGGAAGTCAACTTTACCGATCGAAGGTCACTCGAACATCGAGACAGAGCTTGCATAGAAGCTCTAGCTCCCCTATTAGTGGCCCGATACGTTCGTAGGCGCACGGGTGTTGGCTTATCGATCCCGCTGTCCCGATTCCCTGCATGTTCATTGGCGGCTCGGTTGCTAACAGTGCGTCGTATGGTACAGTGCGGGCTCCGGTTCGATCAGTGCTGTTGTGGCCTTACGAGATATTTGTGCAACAGTTTTCTTTTTCCCTCCCCGGGGCTCGTTCGGGGTGATTGTTCGTTGCGTCAGTACGATCCGGAACCGTGCACCGTGAACCCTCGCTGGTAAGCATCACGACAACATACCCCTTTTTTCTGTTATTATTTATCCGGGTTTAACCATTTCGAATTTCGATAATGCGGCAGGTAGCGTACCGCGACCGAGTGCACGTGCACGCGACTGCAACTAACAAGTCGGTCACATTGAGCCGGTGCGCCGTTCCATCTGGTGCGTCTCCATTCCACGTGATGGATTTAATATCGGCGTTAGGACCGACTCGTTTCGCGGTCCACCGAAAAATAAAACTCGCCGATTACGGATCGATGCTTTTTCCGGCTGTTTGATTATGCGTAACGGCATACGCCTGGCGCGACCACTTGTCGCGTCTCCTGCCGCGCCGCGCCGGGACCGTCTGCTAGCGTCTGCTCACGGGGTGACGAGTATACTCGTCGGCTTCAGTCAATTTCATCTTCCGTTCGTTCTGGATTCCTTATCCATTCGGCTAGGAATTTTTCTATCGCGTTAAATCGTGAAATAAAGAAGAGATTCAGAGAATTTGGAGACTTCTATTTTTAACTTTCCAGAATTATTGAAGAAAGAACCATTTACTTTGCTCCTATTTCCATAGTTGTTACTTGTTCTATTTAATTGGAAGAATTTTCAGTATACGGGTCTCGAAGTGTTGCATACACTCAACCCTCATCATAATTCCTCCAGTGATAATTGAGCTATTCTGAATTGTTTGAGATATTTCTGTCTGAATGACAGTTTGGCAGTTTGGCTACTCGGTGTCATCACTAAAAATTGCTGCGCCATTATCAAAAATGTAAACATCTATGTACGAGGTGATATTACAATTTCATTTTCACGAAAAGATAAAAATCGCGTAAAATGGAATTATTCTAGGATGGAAGAAATGTTTCATTTGTTTCCAGTTAAAATAGCTCCGGCTGCGAAGGGTTAAACTGGTTGCCTGCGAATCCAAATACCGTGGCAAGATTTCTTCTCGGATGATTCGTAGTCGCGTTCACAGTCACCGTTTCTGTTGTGAAAGTTCGATGGGTATTCTTGTAGACGGGATGGGAATGCTTTCCGAGTTGAGTCACGCTGTATATCGCGTAGGCTTTTAACGCGAATGTGAAACCGGCGTTGACGATGATACCGGCTGTGTTATGTCGAGGCCGAATGCGGGTAGGCAAACGTGCTGCATATGTGTTTCGTATTTAAGGGCGGTTCACGCGACCGGAATCAGGGCAGATAAACGCTCGACGATAGCGGCCGATGTTTGAATTCTCTTAACCAGCACACGTTTTCCAGCCGTTCATTTTTTCCCCTTTGAATATTCTCGGCTAGGTGTTTTGTGGATGCTCTCTAATGGTGGATAAATATTGGAGCAACGATAATCGCTTCCGAGCACTTGGCCAAATATAACCGTTCGATCGGTTTTCGAAACTTCGAGTCTGACTGGGTGGATCATTTCCGAAAAATTTTAATCCAGCACGATGATAAAGAAAAGAAAGTAACTGTGTTACTTCTACAGTCTCCTGATAAAATGTCTGCAATCTTCTAATAGAAGTAAAATTTGTACCTCCTTTCACATACTTGAATGCAGATTTTAACGCTTTCACACTTTCCACTTGGAAAGGTTGATAAGAAGCAATGTAAAATAAAGGACATCGTTCGCGAGCGAATAAAATTGTTTTCGGAGTCGCAAAGATCGTCTCAAAAATAATGTTTGGGGAAGTACGAGGGGCAAAGGGGTTCGTCAGTTCACTGTCCAATATTTGCACGCTCGGTTTGCGCAATTTAGTCGACTTATCAGCAGCTGCGGGTATCAGCCTCGTCTGTTTCCCGTGCGGAGAGTGCGTGCGCCGAAATGTCGTTCGCTTCGAACGGTCCTCGGCCGGATTATTCATCGCCTGTCGCTTTCATGCAAATTAATGGCTCGTCCGACCTTTCGCTCGGCCGAAGATTCCGTTGGATACCGCGATTGAAACCGGTATCTCAAGGAAAATCGACCGCGGGAAATTCAAAATCTTTCGGGACGCGATAGCTTGTACGAAAAAATCCGCAATCTGTCAATCAGAATCGTTTAAAGTCACGGTGATGCACACGAGATACTGTAAACGTCGACTATCGCTCGGTGAAAGCATTTCACAAACAGCCGTCCGAAAGTCGGCATTTGTTCGCGGCAGATAACGGGGATCGCATCACGTGATCGCGATAAAACAACTGGGTAATATTTTTGAAATTAATCTGGCCAAGGTGGAAAGTAAACACGATGCGATTACGCAAAGGTAACTCGGTGGCATGGCGGCTGCAGCGAAAGAATGCAGCGGGTCTTCTAACGGAACGATTACTTTCTCGGACTGATGACTCGATCGCTTAGCAATTGCGCTAAGCGAAGAGGATATTATGCCTGGGATAGGTGTTCCGTTGAATTATGATTGTTAGTCGCGATTGCGCTGCACTGGCAATCAGAAAACCGCCGATACGGCTGTTTGATCGCGTTCGTAAAAATCTGATCGTTTCAATTAATTTCTGACCTTGAGACGACGCGTGCATGCGACGCGTACGCTTTAGCCACCCGGTACGTGACCGATAGCGTACTTAACCCATAGAGACAGGTCCATTGATCTCGTTAGAGTGCGCGGCAGCCTGCAATGCAGTCGTGCATCGTGTTGCAATGTAGAACAACAGAAGGTATTAAATGCCAAACCGTGCCCGCTCATAACGCGACGCAATTTACATTCGTCCATTTGTCGGGCAGTCGTACACCGACGCGACGTCGGAACTCGTGTCTATCGGCATATCCGCCGATCCTCGAACACGTTCAACGGAAACGGCATCCTTCCCTTCGCAACTCGTCTAATCAAAGCCATCGGAACCTCTTGAAATGTTTCATTTCCAACCATCGGAGACGGTTGTGTATCTCCGGCGAGACTAATTATCGCGTTTGCTCAAGATTTGCTTATTTAACTACGTAATCTGCTCCTCGGAACGCCCTCCCGATTTCGGAGAAATTAGCGAGACGTGAAATTTACGTTTCAATTTCGCGAGTAAATCGTCCCGTGTAGAACGAGAGACGAATAGAGGGGAGAGAAGACAAAATGGTGGCGAAACGTGTCAAGTAAAAGTTTGCGGACCGCTTTTTCCTGAAGGAACATTCCATTTTCAGAACGTATCCGTGATCGACAATGGATACCCGAGGAGAGATCGTACCCGTGCTCCTCTGATGATCTCTATCCTCCATGGGCAGATACTACGATTCAACGACTGGCAGCAGAACCATTAGGAACGATCGAGCTAGCTTAGGATCATGGAATTCTACGACGTGGGAACCAGCGACCTTAGGGAACTGTGGGAGTCTTACCTCGCCGAGCCGGTGAGTTCAAACTTTCAGACCCTTGTTCTCTCCGAATCCACCTGAACTTTCGACATATCCGACTTGCTCAGACGCGTCCCTGTCCATGTCCAGAACACACCTGTTCAAACCGTTCGTATCTACTTTAATCGGCTCTATTAGTTTTTCCGAAATTTCCATAGAACCAGAGTTCGCTAATGACGCACAGTTCGCTGCAGCTGTATACTTTACCGAATTACAAAACGTTTCGTTCCACATATTTGTACAAATGGGCGTGTTGCCCCAGTGAGAGGTTCTTTGCCAGGGCTCCATACCTGTGAATCCACCTGTAGCACACAATAGCCACTCCTTTTCTTCTCACGTGTTCTATTCTTGCCGAGAAAGTGCTCGTTTTCGATCACGAACGAAAGGAAACTAGGCGCAGGAAAAATGGGTATTTCGTGTTCCGTGCCCGTACCCTTTCCTGTTTCCAAGAGAAACAGGAGGCGTTTGCATTGTCAAAGGTCGTTAACATATAATTAGTTATGCCTTGCGAGGATCGCTTTCGCGATTGCTATCGGCTCTATTCCTGTTCTTGGATCATAGAGACCTGCAACCGGACTCATAAAAAGTTGACCCAGAGCCTAGGATTTCCAAGTAAAACCATGCCGGTCTTCTTCGCGTAATTTTCGAACTGTAAGCTACTGTTTCGCATACGAAACTGTTTCTTCTGGGAATTGCCCGAGTTCACTCGAGCCTCTATCTGTCAGATAAAGCTCGTGGATTTCGTAATCCCCTTAATTAAATAACAGAGCATTTTCCTGGTTGATCGGTGACGCAATTTTAGCGGATCGCGCGCTATTTCGTGAAGTAAGTTTACGCTCGGTCGTGTGACTATACGTACAGCTCTCTGTTCCATTACGGTTCAGTTACGGCTGGCAAACATAATGAAAGGAATATTCTTGAAGTGTGTATGTAACGATATACCGTTGTACGTGTTCCGAGAGAAGTTGAGCGTTTCGAGCGTGTTTCAGGTGACCGCGGTATTAGTGCCAGTTTATTCACCTGTATAAATAAGTTGTCGTCTACGAGGAACATGCCTATACACACGCGCACCTGTTCTTCGCGAATACGTGTGTTCCAGCACGTGGTTTACACGCGATCACAGATACTCGAACGTCGTAACACGAACGTCGTAGCACCGTCCTGATATACATATTGTGGGTGATGCAATATTTGATATTCAATATTAATTATATTCGTTCTGTTCGTGATCGAAAACGGGTAAAATGAACTATTGTTCACGGGATCCAAACAGTATGCACATGTAGCTAGCTCGCTAAGTTCATCCTATTCATCTGTCGCCTCGTTTACGTGTCGCGTCCACGGGTCTATTAGTCACTCGCCGCTTTTACTGCGCCCCTTTAAGTCGATAATCGCATTAACGTTTACTAATTACTATGTAGCGACCGCGACGTAATTCTCCTATCGAATATTCATCGTACAATTTCCTCGCCTCCTGACCTGTCGCCCCGTTTTATGGTCATTCATAACGAGCATGTTTTTTCAAGTACGAAATTACCGCACGCCCGAAACAGTTATCTCTATTCATAGCTTCGAAGATTAGGTCACGGGATACCGAAATTCGCGGGGAGATTGCTACGCTGCTTGAAAACAAAAATACACACCGATGCATTTGCCACCACGACAATGAAGTCCTCAAAGATAGGTTTTATCTCGTTCTTCGGAGGTGAATTGAAAAATGTACTCTTCTGTTTTATGGAGAAACGTGACCGACAGTCTCGCCTATGAAAATTGATTGACCAGGAGGTCGGGCTGTTTCCCCGCAACGTCGCTATTATTCGTAATAACAGCCTGGTCATCCGAGCCGCGTAATCTTTCGCAGACATCGGCAGTTGCATGTGTGACCGCAGAAACAAAAACGCCCTCGCCGCGTCGTCCACGGAACTGCAAAATTACGCAACTACGCGAAAATAGAAAAAGGAAGTACAAACAGGGAGCTCAGGAAATGGGGGCGTGGCTGTTCCTTATCTAGATTAGGAAGATTGTTGACAACGATTGCAATTTGTAACCGAGTCCGACGCACAGTACGGTAAGAAAAAAGGTGATGTTTCGAGAAAATTTAGGCGATCAGCGCGAGGTGAAGCGACGAGGATCGCGGTTGCAAATCTGTTCGTGATAGAAACTGAAAGGCAATCTGCTGTGCAGATCTATCCGGATGGCTCCGTCATATTTGGGGGAGGGGGTCAATCCCCTTTTACTCGGTTACGTCACCTCTCAGACGTGTACAGGCGAGTATAGTTACTTTCCAGCGAGCAGAGTCGTTAAACTTAACGGTGGTTGCCGCTGGAAAAGGCCTGCTGGGGATCGTTGTTCCGCGAACACGTGGGCCCTGCGAATGGGTCTAGTCGCCGTAATGGCGGACGTTAGCCCCGAGGAATTGCTGAGACTCCGTTCTGTCCGCATTCTGTTCTACCCGATCGCTTATGATCGCAAAACCATTTCGTGTGCGATTTTGTTTCGCTTCGGGACCGTTCCTATACATAAGTTAGACCTTTGCGAACAATCTTTTCATTCTAAATGTGAAGATCTTTTAACGAGGGGTGAAATAATCAAGGTAAGAGTAATCCAACGATTCTTGCCTCCGAGGTATTTTAATGAACTCGAAAGGAGCAGAAGAGAAGAAGAAAATTCTGTTCTCCATTTCAGTCGGCACCATTTTTGGTAGCAATTAATCTGCGCTACATAAAGGTCTTCCAAGTACTCGAGACTAAACGCAGCTACCGAGAACTAGAGTATCATGCTGGAAATAATCTATAGTCATCTCCGAATCCGGTGTGAAATAACCTCGGCGACTTGTTATTCGATCTGATACGTTAATCACTTTTTGTAGTTACGATTTGCCTCGGAACGAATGGTTACACCGGTTTCAATTCTACGTTGACCACCGTGCGAAATCTTTCTCGTAAAAAAGAACAATGGGCGCCGAACGAGAAAAAAGATATTTGATATTGATGGTTTCTGAACTTGCTATTTTTAGCAGGGTTGTGCAAGCGACGTCTCCGGCGATTTAAAACGATGTGGGACGTATCGCACGTACCAAATTGCAGTAAAACTGGGGTACGAGCCGCCAAGGACTTGGACTGCAGAGATTAAGCTAGTAGAGCAACAAAATCACGTGGCTTTAGCGACCTCGAGTGAACTTGCTGCACTACGCAGTATATAAAGCACAATCTGCGAGGAATAGAAATCAAAATAAAAACGGAAACCGTGTTTCATAACATCGAAAATTTATTACCATCTCTATTTGCTACTTTTACTCTTATCTGAACGACATGGTAAAGGAGGATGTGGTATCGCGAGCAGGAAATGAAGTATCCACTTCCAATGACTTATCACTTATCAGGCAATTCTGCTCTTCGTGAAGTTTCAACAGCAGCACTTAACAATTTGTAATTCATCCAAAAATTAGAACATTGATGACGGATCTCAAGGATCAATTTTTAATCATCGTGTACGTACATACAAGCGTGTAATTACCGAAATGAAATCCGAAGCGGTTACTTTACGATTAATTTATTCGCATCTCGTTCGAGAGCGCGGTGTCATATAAATTTAGTAATTGTCGATTAAGTATCTAATCTAATTAGGCTAGGCGATAACACCGTTCGCCGCTGTCGTGCACCGACGGCCACATCGTGTTCTAGGAGGAACGTCGTGGTTGGCTGGTTTTCGGTGCAAAAGCCGGAAGTGCCCGTATACGCCGGGTTCACGACTGGAAACGTAGACCAGGAAGAACCGAGACCGCGAAACTATCCTTCTTTCCTTGTGCCGTCCGAAAAACGCTACAAATTATCTGTCCCATTAATAGCGACAGTATCGAACTGATAAAACCGCGTTGCAGAAACTGATAAGAAGTTCCCGTGTATTGACGACGCTTACGTAACAACGGCGACCGCCGAGTCTACTCGATTCGTTCGTTCGCTGCAGTGCTTATGCGATTCGGAAAATTGCTTCATGAGAAAAATACGCACGCGCTTCGTGTCGGATCATTGCAAAATGAACTTGAGCAGTTGGGAATGGTTCGGAACACAACTCGGTTTCTTTTCTAATCTCGACTAGCATTTCTTGCGAAGTTCTTCAAGCTTATTGGGAGCTGTTTACGGGAGAATTAAGCACCGGTGTCCCACGAATTCCTCGAGCGAGAAATGAACAGGGTTACCGATGAATGGGAGAGGTCCCACGTGTCGGTCAGTGCTACCGGGTTCATTCAAGCCACATTGTTGTCGTCGTCGTTATCCCGCGTTCTTCTTCACGCTAGTCTCGCTTCCCCGTGGCCGCTGTCACGCGTCAGTACAGCCCGTGGCAACAAATTGGGAAGCATGAAGGTTGCTCGCAAGGAGTTCAGTGTACCGTGGCCCGTAATGCTGGCTGCCAGGATCTAGAATCGCTGGGGATCTGTGGTAGATGCGGGGACTGACTTTTCACTGTGCGCGAAAGTCGAACGTATGCAGACAACATAACTGTTTCGACCAGCTCGCTTTGATCTTACGTCCTACATTCTGCAGAATTTTGTATTACAATGAAATGTAAATTGCGGACTCTATATACACGCGTGTACGAAAAGTTAATTAACTGACAAAGAAACAAGGCTGTGTTGCAAGTCCATTATCCTATTGCGCACGGTAGAAACACTTGCAACACTGCCGGTCGCAATAGTCATTTCTAGATTACGAATGCATGCGTTTATGACAAAATTGAATGGATCGAATGAATAACTTTTACCATCGAAGAACAGTGTTTTAGACTGATTGCAATTATGTTAAAAGAAAGAACTCGTTTTTACAGAGTATACTTGAAACAGTGTTTATCTCGCTCGAAGGTTCGCGGACTAGTCATTAGTGTAGACGTACATATAATATGTACATCGTTATCGCCATTGTCCTTGTCGAAGCGATCGTGACATCGTGTCAATAAGCTTGGCCATTTTTACATGGAACTTTCCGAATGAAACACTCGACCCGCCAGACCGATACGATAATCGTGTATATTTCGTAAATATTCTATACGATCGAACGATTTCATAAATCATTATACGTATGTATTTCGGAATGTTCGATCGAATTGCGACCGGTTCTGGTCGCCTCGAAACCCAAGCATTATTGCGCTTCGCTACGAGTCCTCTATTCTGTTTGCACTCTATCGCAGCCGGTCTGCCAATATTTACCATGAAATCTTTTGATGCCCGCGATAAAACCAGAAAGACGTTCCTCCTCCGCTCGTGGAAACAATGTTTGATGCAATCATTAATGAAAATATCATTGCGCGATAAGCTCCACTTTCTCGGTTTTCACTCGCGCGAAATTACCGTGCTGAATCCGGCGATTCGCGAGTTGAAACATCGCCCTTGCAATCATTAACCCTTTGGTTACCCTGATAAACGCTTTTGACGAGATATCTCGCCACCTAGCACCAATATTTTGACACTATAGACAAATATACAGGGTGTCCCAAAACTCCTTCAAGTCCGGGAAATGGGAGGTTCCTTAGGTCATTTGAAGCGATATTTTCCTTTGCAAAAATTACCGCCGCGGCTTTGTTTAGGAGTTATTAACGAAAAACACGGACCAATCACAGCGCGACTTGGCACAGTCGGCCAATAGACAGCTGGCGCGCCGGGCCGACAGTGCCGCTCGCGTCTAGGTCGCGCTCTGATTGGTCTGTGTTTTTCGCTAATAACTCCTAAACAAAGCCGCTGCGGCTATTTTTGCAAAGGAAAATGTCGCTTCAAATGACCTAAGGAACCTCCCATTTCCCGGACTTGAAGGAGTTTTAGGACACCCTGTATTCTATACACTAACTATATTCTGATTTGTAAAAGGAAGAAATGAATGAAATCTTTATCTCGGGTGAAATGACCGAATAAAACAGAAAATATTTCGTCTTGAATGTCAAACCACTGGTGCTAGGTGGCGAGATATCTCGTCAAAAGCGTTTATTGGGAAGTATCGGGCGCGAGATATCTCGTCCAGGGTAACCAAAGGGTTAATGAAACTGTTTGGCGTAGTCGTTAATGTAAACGAACCGCCGGAATCTCACGGTCCTTCGATTCTCGAGTAAACTATCATTACCGATTCATCGTGGTAATTTCGCGCAAGTGAAAACCGAGAAAGTGGAGTTTATCACTCGGTTTAGTGCACTGTTCGTTTCACTCTGTGAACGTCTCCGGACCGTTTTCACGCTTCCACGTTGCAGCTTGCAACAACCGGTGAACCGTTGATTAGGCCACTCCGTGAAACCAGCCAATAATAGGTAATTCTGCTGGTAATTTTTACGAGGCGTAACCGTGATTGGCCCTCGCCGCATGGTCAATGGAAATTGATCTACGAGCTCTCTAGAGAACCGGTGATTGCTTTATCTGCTTCCTTCGATAGTGCTCGCAGAATGGCTGATAAAAGCTAATGACGAACTCGTTTGATTCGATTGTCGTCGAGAAATTTCGAGGATGCGAACCATAAATAGAAAATTTGATGACTAGACTGCGGATCTTTATGGAAAATAAAGAATGATTGTATTCATTGCAAGACACAGGAGCCAAATACATAACAATTTCATTCTTCTTTTAATTATCTTATTAAGGTGAAACTAATACACTGGTGGCCTGAAATCTTTTTAATACCTCCACACTTTTAAATTGTACGTAACCATTTTTGTCATAAATGCATAAAATCCGCAGTCTATTGATGACTGTGAACCGCTCGATGATTAAATGTGAAACAATTTGATTAGAACGTCGCGCGTCCGGAGGAAAACAAATCGAACATGTTTGAACGATGATGCAAAGTTGAAAGCATGTGACCGATAATGCACAGAGGATCATTGTTCCGGCGAGGCGTGAACGAATACCCGTGCGCACACCTGTCAACAGGTGTCGACGAACAAAATTAACAGCATGTTCGTTACAAGGTTCGTCACGGAAGTCGTTCGTTGATAGAAGAATCGTACAGCCCGTGGAACCATTGCGATTTCACTCGATTTCGCACACCTTCTCGCTGAAACTCGACCGTGCCTTCCGCTACTGTTTACGAAATAATAGTAACTGGAGTCGTCGTCACGGTCGACTAATTTCCTTCGATTTCCGTAACAGTGTAGTGTTTAGGTCGTTTATATACATCGTACGGCTAATTACTAGTACATATTTAGTGCGAGGTAGTTTACGATCTGAAGGTTGTGAATCATGCGAGTGCAACGTACAGTTCTGCTCATTAATATTTCGTTCACATTTTTGGTTATAAAGAAGTAAATTATTTTTAACAAGTATTAATAAATCTGAGACAGCTGTTTCAATGAATAAAATCCATTTCATTGACTTCGTTCTTCGAGCCGAAACAATCAAAGGAAGATACGCTTAATTGCCGCTTGTAATTTATTTATAACGAACTAATCTTCAATGGATGTAACACCAACAGACAAATGGTGTGCTGTAACGAGTGCACACTGCGTGTTTAATTTATGGAACATGCAAATGATGACCTTTCTTATCAATGAATGAAAATGTATTCGAGTTGTACGACGACAATTGCCGACAACTTTTATTTATGAAACTGTAATAGCAAAATTGCGGTGTTATAAAATGCAGTGAAGAAAAAAAAAAGTCATACATTATATCGTCCGCCTAATCAACGAGTGACTACGATGACAGTTGCTGGTAGATATTTCGAACTTTCGTATGTTACATATTGCCTCACAATATTGAGATACTTATTCCGTAATCGCAGATACAGGCGATAAAATATCAGGTATCGATGGAGAGAGGGACAGAGGCAGGATAACGCGATAAAATTACTAAATAATTCTGCACGTGCACAGAAATTTCGAGCGTAACTATCTCTTACATTTAGCCAATTTTCTATTTCGTCCAACAATCAAACTCCTCCCTGGACAGTAAAATAAGGAATTTACTTTGCACAGTGTAAATCTTAATCTGCATTACCTACCGGAAGCCTATTAATAGGATTTTCAATAATTGTGCTGTACCAAAAGAAAGTGTATTTTTCTTTTACATTGCAATCTTCAATGAAACTATTAGATGACGTTATCGAGGGTGACTTGTTAGTTCACAATGAAAATTGCTGTTGCTATTGAAGGTTCCATTAAACAGTGTTTAGCCATGTACCATAGATTTTTCAAAATTATGCAATAATCACCTTTCGGTAAGGTGTTAAATATCTGCGGAAAGGTGTAACACGTCGCCCCACCAAAGACTCGGCCATTTTGCTTGCTGGGCTTCGAATCGCGCGCAAAATGGCGCGTGTATTCAATGGCCCATTTATTTCCTCCTTCGAGAAGGGACATTCGTATTTATCGGTCGTGTAAAACTGTTCGTGAGCAATGAACGCCGGCAGGTACATGATAAAACGCAGGCACGCGATAAAGCGAAGACCGTGGACGGTCCAACCTGAAATTACGTACTCGTGTGTGTGTGCACGCATGCTGATAACGACTTATCTATCCATGGTCTCCATCGAGCTGCCCAAGTTTTCCGTTTTCCTTTCCATTAACCCTTTATTCGACCAACGCAAGTCGTTCGTTCTTCTCGATCCTGTTTATTTTCCGGAATGATTTATTAACGCTTTCGTGCGTTACACAGTTGTTTATAAATTCGCACGCGTACGTCAAACGATCGAAGATGCAGAACCATAAATTGATATCAGGCATGAAACTAATAATGTGAATAATGTGTCAAGGTTCGGCCGATTACAAACGCACAAATCAGCTGCCGGCCATTTCTATTTTCCCAGGTCCGTGCACGACAACTTTGTTCGCAGGTTGGAATAATGTGGGACGGGAACGGAAACTCGACACGGTTTTGTAAATCTGTTCCACGATGAATAGATTAATACAACCGTGGTCCGTGAAACTTCCGCTTCCACGAACTTCGCCGATCCGGTATCTCGCGTATCTGATTTTTCTAATCGTTGTCTCGCGGCTAGATAATAATTTTAGCAATTACGCGGTCGGACGTACATACAAAAATAACAGTCGCTTAGAATTCTATGAACTACCAGCACGCGGTGTTTTTTCCCCACCGCCGTGACGTTTGCAGAGTCGACGCGACGCATCCAGCAAATCGACTAATCGACTATCTGCATTGTTAAAAGATTGAGCAAGAATATCCACCGAGGAGTACGGGCTCACACGGTCGAAGCGTTGTTAGACGTTATTGTGGAACCGTAGGTAACGGACGAAATTATTTATGCTCGAACACGTCCGTCAATAATTCGCGAACTGAAAAATTATCTGACACCACGTGGGTGTGTTGTTTCAGTCGGCGTCGTTTCGTAGATAAGGCGGAGTGAAGCCTTTCGAAGCGTTAAACGACGCACTATTCTTTCGTCGTTAAATATCCTGTTCGAAATTGTAAAACGTTACACAATATTCCTTTGCAACACAGATATTGTATTCCGTTACTTACAATTAGTATTAAATCACGGTAAAGCAGAATGGAGGGGAATGGTTATAAATTCCGAGCACCCTATTCCCATAGAATGGTCTAACCGAGGGCTCCCGTAGGGCAGGTACCGTGATTCCCACCGAAAAAATGTTCGAGTCATGGGACGAACAGGTTGATCGTCCCTGGAATTCAGTCGAGTTCTCACGTACCTTTGGGAAATGTTCACGCGTCGATTTCCTCCCAACAACACCTTTCCCGGCACAAGTTCAGAAGACGTAAACCGATTCAACAGGTAGTCGACGCGTTCTCAGGCTCATCGTTGCATTACGGCTTCGTGAACAATTTTCCTTTTTTATGAATCCACCCTGAAACTTATTTTATTAGGTTGGAGAGATAGTTAAGCAGGTAATTTTGCTTGTAAATGAAAAACGCAAGTTGTTACGAATAATGGGAATTATTCAAACTGATCTAAATGTTTTCTTTAAAATGCGACAGAACTTTCCCTCGGACCGGATATAAAGAAGATTCCAAAATCGCGAGGAGAACGAAGAACTTGACAATTTCGAACACGTGAAAGCTTTGAAAATTTTTTCCACGTTTACTGCCCGAAAAAATTACGCTTCATTCGACTGTGCTGAGGCGTCTACGCTCGCACGTAGTTCCGGTAGCAATGGCAGGCTGCGAAGTGGATATTTTCCACGGTTTCAAGGTTTCCAGAGTTTCTCGACTTTCCTGGTGACGACCGGCAACGAGCCAGTGGTACCTGTTGGGAAGGGATCAGGTTTTGAAACGAGTCGCGGCTGGCAAGGACCTGTCGTCGTCGTCTTCATCGTCGTCGTCGCAGTCCGTTTGATCGTGGAGAGAGGGGAGCAGAAGTGACGGGAGTCTCTTTCGATGGGAGTCGAGGACGTTCACCTTTTTTCGTGACTTCGTCGAGCCTGGTACACGCTGGTAAAAGTGTCTTCTGCCGGTTAGAATCCTGTAGGTGTAGGTCAACTACTCCTCGTTCCCCTTATCGCCACGAATCTCCAGGAAAAAATCGGGAATTTCCGGTTGCGTAAGACTAGTTCAAACCTTGGAAAAACTTGCTGGGAAATCTTCACATTTTTTGACCTGACCATATTTTGGACCACTTTTGTAAATCTACTTTTATTATCCGCCAACGAATAGTCGATTCCGGTTTGGCCGGAATGCGAATGCCAAGGAGTCGAAGAATTTATGTAACACCGCATATATTCGATCGTGAGTCGCCTAACAATGTGCATCTCTCGTCGGGCATGGCCTGGCGACGAACCGGAGAACATGATCGGCAACGAGAGCTATCCGAACACGCCGAATCGATACATTTAACGGCATGAGACCGCGCGATCCTGTCCCGTGGCCTCTCGGTACGATGTAACGGGGTCAGTGTTCCGTCGAACGCGATCAAAGCACATCGAAAAACGAGAAGAAAGCTCGATGAATTATTAATTTCGCACGAAGGCCGCGACGCGGCGTGTTCCATCGATGGATCTTTTCGCAGCCGTTACGTTTATTGGCCGTGACTTTGTTTCTTTGCGTACACGGTTGCGCAGTCATTGCACCGCACCGCACCGGTGCGATTTCTGTTTATCGGCCGATTTGCCACGGGTCAGTTCGCTCGAATTTTAACTCGAAAATTGAACATTTCTTCCGATCTAGAAAGATTCCACTCTATATATAATAATTTGTTTGTTTTCATGAAGTGAAATATTTAATAATTGATTAGATAGCCGCGCCGCGCCGGCACCTCTGGAAATTCCATGTGCTATTTAAACTGTGGTGCCCAAGGTGGTTCGGAACCCACCTTATAAAAACTGTAGGTCCCGTCGCGAAATAACTCCTGAATAGGAGTTCCAAAAGCGACGTAAAATAAGCAAAAAAAATGGATTAGATAGCGATATATTTAATAATCTAAACAATATTTTGAATAACGGTATAGCAATTTTTAGTGGCGACTTTGAGACACCATCCGAGTGCAAAGGGTTAATTTGGAAGTCTCTAAGGTACTTGTATTTATGACACTAATAATTTTCCAAGAAAACAGTTTTCCTCGGAATTCCCGACGGCATCCTATCTTTGATCGAATCTGTTTGTGTCTGTTTTTTTGACGCGTTGCCTCTGGCGTCGCGGAGTGATTAATTTACGAGTTGCAGGGAGTATATTGATTATTTGATGGTTGAACTGAACTTGAACGTACCTATAACTCTCGAAGGTAGTTTCCAAACGATTCCCCGAAGACCCTGAGATAAAGTAAGACCTGGGGACTATTAAGTTAGGCAGTTAGAGCATCTCTACGTCCGGAAATCATTGAACAGAAATGTATAACGATAAATGATCGCGGTGTATGTAAAATATCGAGAAATAATCGTCGGGATAAGCTAATTGAGGAAACCTGCCAGTCTTCTTCAAAGCCGCTCGTAGCATAAGAACATTCAAGGAGAAACTCCTTTACTGTGAAGTGTACTCTTGTTCGAAGAGTATAAAAACCTACTTCAATCATCCACGTTAAGCAGCTTCCGCAGGGATCAACGATGCGATGGGAGTACGGCGGGTGTCATTAAGTATACTTTCCATCTAAATTAATCTTTGGTACTTTTCTCGGCCACTCTTGTCTGGCGAATTAATGGCGGGCAACTTGTCTGACCTTAGAACGGCTTTTACTAATTTCTGCTGGAAGAAAACATGTGTTCCGTTCACCTGTAGTCGGTCGAGGATATTTATTATTTTCAAGGTAGAATTATTTGCTGACCTCTCGAGTTTCTACAAATTCGAAATAAAATTGTAAGTTAGACGCAGTACGTAGTCCGTCGACCACGCAGCTAATTTGTCGGCGATATGCGACGCTGAAAGCTGGGTCAGGAAATATAATATATTCCACCGTGTGGCGTGTTTGCATAGCCTCTGGCTGCAAATAATTTAATATCATGCGCCACCAAGTGCGAATCAATGCAACGTCAGCGGTTCTATCTATCGCAGCCCTACATATACAGCGTTGCCTACGAGAAGCGTAGTCTTCCTTTTCAATTATAACTGGTGTTTCGACTGCAGCCTAGCTCTGTCGTTGATTTCCCGTCTATCCGCTATGTATAGAGAACCGGTTTCGGACTTTTTGACTATCCGACGAATACCGGCGACTATCGAGTGTCCACATGCCTCGGCGATTATGGCCTCGCCTCGTCTAACTTTGGTAAAAGCGGCGTTCAATTGAAATATTTTATGCGCGGCAAATAGACTGCGGATCTTTACGCATTTATACCGAAATCGTGTAGATGAAATTCAAAATTGTTGAAAAATTTAAAGCATTGAATTGATCAAGACAACTTTTACTTTGCATAAAGATCCGCAGTCTAATGGTAAATTTACGAGGTTTAACAAGTCTCCGGTTGTTCGTTATTTTTAGAAGACTCAGGTTGTTGACAGGCAGACAAGATGCAAATGCAGAATGAGCATAATGTATTTTTTTTCTGTTGGCGACGATAATTTATGAAGGAAGCGTTCGTGCACATTGTGCCGTTGGTTTGACTAAGCAGTTTTCGTCGGATGCTTTGTCCGAGGAGGCATCAATTTCCACAGAGGTTTCGTTGCAGTTTCAATGCGCGACGATTCTGTTCTGTTGCGAAAGAATGAGTTTTGCCGCGAAACACTGTTTGCAGCAACACCGAAACGGAAATTGCCAGTTACCAACCGTAGAGATCTATGGTTTTGCTAAGGCATTGACATGGACGAGCTGAGCCAGCGAAATAACTGCCGGAGAAAATTGCTGAGCAGGGAGACCGTCGGCTCTTGCACTTCCTGTATGGCTTCGCAGCAAATTAATATCGATGGTGAAATTGTCGATTACTTTCTAGAATTGAATCCCGCGAATACCCTCCTCCCTCAAATAACTGCGAGTTGGCAGTGCAAAATTAAATAACATTGGATCTTGTCGGAACATGTCGGAGTAATTGTTCGGCGCAGGATCGTTTAGTTTTCCAGTAATAAATTGTTTACGTTTCCGCGAATAAAGGCTAAGAAAATAGTTCCTCGAGGCATAACAATCAACGAGCAACGCGGAAGCGAGAAATTCTGAGGGAAACGTTGGTATAGCCTTATCTCCGGGATGCTACGGAAGAAGACGATCCGCTGTCGGCCATTTCCGGCGGAAGTTGAAGGTGGAAGGCTCGAGATAAGTGGCGATGCTGGGACCGGAGCGTAACGGAAAACCAGAGGCGTGTGGAAACACCGAAGAGAAAGAGGAAGCGGCCGGTGGAAGATACAGGCGAAAGAGAAGAGGAAGACTCTGGTCTGGTGTCGCGACCTTGGCCACCAGTTCCGCATTGCAGAGGAGCGACAGATCCCTCGGATCCGGTTGTTTTCTGGACGGTTTCGAATCGACCGGTTCAACGTGAACTTTTTCATTCATTTCCCAACCGACAATTGATTGTCTACAATGTCTGCCTGCAACCTCCCGGTAGATCACCGTTAGATAGGTACTGCATTTCTCAGTGTCTCTGTGAATCTAACTTGATAGTACATATTGAACTTGAACCGTCTACAGCATACAGGGTGTACCCGTTAAGTTGTGTCACCATTTTTTAGGCATTTCCGGTAGTGCAATTAAAAAATGTTTCAGACAAAAGTTTGTCAGTACAGTAATCGCTCCTTCGTTGTCCTGAATCGTGGGCACGATCGTTGTCCAGTGCCTACCCACTCCACTGCCTGTCAACGAGAGGATTAGGCCTGCGTGGATCTGGTCGCCAGATGTGTCCCAGGACTGTCTAGACCCGCGCAGAACGGAGAACAATGGGAAAGGAATCTGGCAAGGAAATAAGGAGCTTTTTAAAGCCAGACAGTTGACTGCTTTTGACTGCGAATGCTTTTTTTGTCATTTAACTAGCCGTTTCACTAAAGACGCAGTCATAAATCAAAAATAGTGTCCGGGCACGGTCGTTGTCCGCTCAAACCCCCGGCCTTTGGACAACGAAGGAGCTTTTACTGTACCTGGTGAGCTACATGTTCGCATATTCTTAAATCTGAAAAAATGCTTTCTACGTAAAAGAGTAAGGGTCACCTTGACTATTTTCAATGGCACCATATGTTTCGGGCGTCATAGGATTGTTGCTGACGTCGAAACGAATTCAACAGTGTATTACACTATGACCTTGAAATGACCTCAAACTCAAAAATTTGGTGCGAACGTAACTTTAATGAAAAATTATTTCTCACAAAACAAACCAAGTTACGTTAGATGTTCGAACTGCGATCCGCATCTTCTACGATACAGAGATCCGCTCTTTGTATTAGACTTTTCGTTGTCGCCATAATTAGGGCGTCTCGGTCTATGTTATTACATGCAGTTGTTATGCAATTCCGAAGTTCTTGAACATCATCGATTGTTGTGTCGTATACAACAGATTGCAGATATCCCCAAAGATAAAAATCCAACGGAGACACATCCGGAGAACGTGGTGGCCAACCATACGTTCCTATCCAACGATTTCTAAACTTTTTATTAAGATATCCCCTAATTATAATAGCATTGTGGGCAGAACACCCGTCTTGTTGAAGGTACATATCGTTCCTAATGTTCAGTGAAATGTCTTGCAATAAGTGTGGAAGTTTTTCTTCCAAAAAGCTAAAATATCGAGCAGCTGTCAAATTTTCTCCGAAGAAATATGGTCCGATTCAGTGACCATTTAAAATACCACACCAAACAAAATTTTTGAGTTCGAGGTCATTTCAAGGTCATAGTGTAATACACCGTTGAATTCGTTTCGACGTCAGCAGTAATCCTATGACGTCCAAAACATATGGTGCCATTTAAAAAAGTCAAGGTGACCTTTACTTTTTTACGTAAAAAGCATTATTTTAGATCTAAGAATATGCGAACATGCAGCTCACCAAGTATGTACTGACAAACTTTTGTCTGAAACATTTTTTAATTGCACTACCGGAAATGCCTAAAAAATGGTGACATAACTTAACGGGTACACCCTGTATAGGTGCCGGCACCTAAAAACAATTTTTTATGGAACTACAAAATTCTGAATACTTTTCAGAGCCACTGTATTTCATTGTTATGGCCGCCGAGTCTGGAACAGGGAGCACGCAATACATACACCATAATGCTGGCAACGCGGTCCCAGTTTGTTGGCAGCTAATTGTCTAGGGAAAAATAATTGCCTGTTTCTAAAAAATTACCAAGTCTCTGTGGCGAAACGGACCGTGACGAAGAAGCACGGCGACAGAAGTCGCTTTTAGAACTACAAATACGGGATTCTCTTTTACCGAGAACAGTTCCAAGACTTCCGGGTGCGAATCACGTTCGTCCTGGAAAAATTTATTCACAATTTATTCCGAACCTTCAGTCACGATCGTGGGCTGCTCGGTACAAGTAGTTCGTAATAAATTGTCTCTGAAAGCTTCGTAGACAACCTTCTGCTTTTATCGATGCAGGTGGCATTTAATCGATCTTCCGCAACCTTTGGCAATCTCTTATGCTTGCGCGAGAAGTTCGATAGGAATGGCGAACTTTTATGGAATCTGTATACTGTTTAAAATATTTAAATATATCAAGTGGTGACTCAGAGTCGCTATTAAAACCTACATTAGTACATACGTTGGTATCTAATCAACAGTGCCGTAACGAGGGTATGAAGCGCCTGTGGCAAGTGTCTAACTTGCGCCTGCCCGTAACCCAATAATGACAAAAAAATTAAAAATTTTAATGTAACAAGTTAAATTTTACTAAATGCAATATATTGAATATTATTAACCTCATCAAAATGAGTTGCCTGTATACATATACAATAATGTATTTGTCAAGGTATTTGTATGAATAAATAATCTATAACCTAAATCAGAACAAATTTTTATTCATATTCAATGACGACCAAATAAAAGAAATACAAAACATACATACGTAACAAGTTAAATTTTACTAAATGCAATATATTAAATACTATTAACCTCATCAAAATGAGTTGCCTGTATACATATACAATAATGTATTTGTCAAGGTGTTTGTATAAATAAATAATCTATAACCTAAATCAGAACAAATTTTTATTCATATTCAATGACGACAAAATAAAAGAAATACAAAACATAGGTATATGTTAAAATAATATAATAAAAGCATGAAACAGTTCAACATATTTTATAAAGTAATTTTTCTCGCTTTTTCATACATCATGTCATACATTAATGTTTTCGCAAAATCTTTTTCAATTGATATTATAGACATGTTTATTAATCGCTCTTGTCCAACAGAAAAGCTAAGGTGCAATTTTACAATTTTTAATTTGCTAAACGAACGTTTACAGGAAGCTGTTGTTACGGGTACTGTTATGAAAATCCTTAATGATATGTCTAGATTTGGATACGCGGTTTGTAATGAGAGTTCGTAATTTTTTTGCAAGCTTTGGAAAGCGTCCAAGCGACCCTCAACCGGGTCGGTATCATTTGTTTTGCGCCCCAAACCCAGTTGCAACGCCCTCGTTACGGCACTGCTAATCAATTATTAAACATTTAAGTATTGTACGAGGTATTGTATCAATTTCATATCCATAAATTGAGAAAAAATCATATAGAATGAAACTATTCTAGCTAGGAAGAAATGTTTAATTTTCGAGTTGAAATAGCTCCGAGTGCAAAGCGTTGAACATGGGGTATAAACGATTTAAAAACATTCCGCAACGCTGAGCGATGATGGAAAGGTGTCCCGGTGATCCGAAGAGGATGCTCGCCCTGAGGAGATCTGGTCGACCGAGATCCCGGATAGAAATGATCCTCCGTTCGATGATTAGAAAGGTTTGTGAGCTGGCTCGGTAGCCGACCAGTTGCCAAGGAGCTACTGGCTTGGCAAATCAATGGACGACGTTGGGAGAGCAACGTTCGAGGCTGTCAATGGCGGCTGCCAGTTGTCTCGGGCGAAGGTGTCAAGGACCCCGCTTCTAAAATTGTACGAGAACGAACGAGCGAGCTCGTCGAACGGTCACGGCGCGCTGCCTCGGACGAGGCAGAAGGAGAAGGGCGAGCAGCTCGTCGAGCGGTCAAGTTGAAGGCCGAGCAGTGCGGGAAAGTCACTGGCCAGCTTCGAACGGGCCCCATCTCGCCCTTATTCCACTTGGGGGCCCGACGAGCCCCCTTCTTCTTCTTCTTCTCGTCCTTCTTCTTCGTCTTGAAGCCCTTGAGAACCTTCGCTCGCGCGCAATGCGGAACTACGAGCCAAGGTCAAGCTGAAAGGCTTCTTCCACTTTTTCCGACTCCTCGACCGAGTCCAAGTGCTGCTCGTCGGACACTGCCTTTTCCTTACCTCTTCGCCACGGCACCCTGGATACAAGCAGCGCCATTTTTGCAGCTCACGGTGCGGTTAGAACTGATAGACCCGGCTTCAGATGACACGCCGCGTTCCAAGATTACTTCATCTACCAGATGGTGGATGTGGACAAAGTGCTATAGTCTGTTGAGAAGTCGCGGTGCCACCCTTAGACCATATATACCTATAGACAGGGCACAGATAATTTTCTCCTCGGCAAAGATAAAGTACACTGTGACGTCACATTTTCAAAAGATGTATAAGCTATGCTCATCGACAGTGCCTATGCTTGGTTTATAGGGGGGGATCAGCGGGTGCGCCATGTACACATATAGTATACGGAAAGAATGGACAGGATAATTTCAAAGAATTTGGCATTGTATCATAAAATAATCAATTACAAACTGTATTTGAGATACAGATATTTATTCTATATGTTGTATTAAGGTATTACAATGAAGAATAAAGTAATAATAGTATTATGTATTAACTATTTTAGGAATCGATATTTGATTCTGAAGATTAACAACTTTCGCATATTATGCAGGTTACAAAATGTTTTTTACATGTAAATCGATCACATTTACAACATTTTAAGGTAGTACTGCCAGTTTTACATAATTTACATTTACCTCGCTTGTGATTAGTTATATTATTAGACTGCGGATCTTTATGCATTTACAAAAAAAATTGAGTAGATGAAATTCAAAATTGTTGAAAAATTTTAAAAATTGAAAATGTCAATACATGATTTCTGCTCTATTACAATCATTCATGGAAGAAATAACATTCAATTTAGTTTCTATTTCTTGCAATAGTAGTAGTGTTTGGCGTCGGTTGCCGTGTCAGCCATTTTAAAATTATTTTAAGACTTATCTTTTGACGTCACAGTGTACCTTATCTTTGCGAAATGAACTCTCGGTTTTCCTATACACATACTATACCTATGCCGGGTCTATTAGTGTACTATATGATCTAAGGGTGCCACGAAACTAAAGTATACCTAGAGGGGAACGGGGAATCGTCGCCGTATCTCATTCCGTATAAATATTTATGGAGAAACTCTAATATATATTTTATTTTATTTTATTACTCGGTCATTTTTATTTTACAGTAAAGAAAAAGTTAAATTTTAATGTAGATGTTGATAATATGAAATCTGGATAATGTAACAAGCTTGCACCATTTTTCTAAATGTTTACGAAATAATGCATAAATATTAGGGGTGTGCGAGATTCCCGCAAATGTTCGGGATTCCCGTAAAATATCTGGGATTCCCGAGTATATACGAGATTCCCGAGAATTTTCGGGATTCCCGGCAATGTACGAGATATATGTAGAATATTTGGGATTCCCGAAAGTGTCGTTATTCGCAATTACTTTTCTACAATATTACTAACACAAACATTCCCGACTAATACGATATGTAATCTTCGAGAACACAATGGCTTTCGGATTCTTGTAATTATTGGAAGTATGGAGAAACTTCAAAATGTCGGGAATCACAGATATTTTCGGGAATCCCGAAAATTCTCGGGATTCCGTCCCGATCGCGGTTTCGCACACCCCTAATAAATATACCTGGCTTTTATGTCGCTATCCACCATTTTGAAATATTTTGAGACGTGACTTGTGGGCACCAGATATTCCGTCAGATACACCTATGCCGCGTCTAGAAGTATATTTGGTCTAAGGTTTAGACCAAACGAAAGAATGTTCGATCTCGGCCGTATATACAGGGTGATTCACTTTACTCGGAGACCTTGAGTCGCTCGCGAACCGTCGGACGCACAGCGAAGTTGTTTGCACAATAGTTGTCCGGTATCAACGGGCACACGGTAATCAGTCGTCCATGAGTTCGTCGTTCCTCGAACGGCTCGGCGAGCGTGGAACTTGAAGGCATAACTCGCAACGACTGTATACAGCATGGTACAGTGTATATTTCGAATTCAAGCCTCGAATCTTCCTCATTAGGATTCTTCGACATTGACCGAGCTGTTACTTGCTGGCATTGTACTTCTGAACGAGGGTTACGCAACTGAAATTTGTCAGAACCTATTTCGTTAAAACTAAATGTCCGCTACAGGTGCTGTTGAAATTTTCAAAAAATGCTAGAATACAAAATTCGGCAGAGTTTAGTACGATTTTTATTTACCATGTAAATAATGTAAATATGTAAATATGAAACCGGAATTTTTGTATAGAAAATACACGTTTATTGTATGACAATGATACAAAATATTTTATTCGAAGTATTGCCCATCGCTAGCTACACATTTCTCCCATCTCTCTGACAATTTGTGGATGCCACGCCAAAAAAACTGTTCCTCTTTTGAGGCAAACCAGTCATCGAGCCATTTTCGTACATTTTCGTAAGATGTGAAGCGCTGCTCAGCAAGCGCGTGTCCCATCGATGCAAATAAGTAATAATCGGATGGAGCCAAGCCTGGCGAGTAAGCCGCATGCGAAAGTATTTCCCAACTAAACGCCTCAATCGTTTCCTTTACCGGTTTTACTGTGTGTGATGGTGCATAATCATGAAGCAAAATCACTTTGTGTTGCCTTTTTTGATATTCCGGTCGTTTTGCACGCAAAGCTTGATTCAAATCGATCATTTGTTGTCGGTAGCGTTCAGTATTAACGGTTTCGCCAGGTTTTAGCAGCTCATAATAGATCATACCCTTTTGATCCCACCAAACACAGAGCATTGTCTTCCGTCCATAGCGATTTGGCCTTGCAGTCGATGTCGATGGTTCGCCTGGAGTTACCCATGATCTCTTACGCTTAGGATTCTCGAAATATATCCACTTCTCATCGCCAGTCACAATTCGATGGAGAAATGACTTTCTTTTGTACCTGGCGAGCAGCATTTCACAAGTGGTTTTTCGGTTTTCCTGCTGTCTTTCATTCAGTTCATGTGGAACCCATTTTCCCATCTTTTGAATCTTTCCCATGGCTTTCAAACGTATGGAGACGGCTTCTCGTGTCACATTTAATTGATCCGCGAGTTGTTGTTGCGTTTGAGCGTCATCCTCATCCAACAATGCTTGCAAATCGCTGTCTTCAAATTTTTTCGGTGGTCTTCCACGTTCTTCGTTTGTCACATCAAAATCGCTATTTTTGAATTTTTTAAACCACTCAAAGCACTGTGATTTACCAAGAGCATGCTCACCGTAAGCTTCGACAAGCATTCGATGCGATTCTGCAGCAGTTTTCTTCAAATGGAAACAGAAAATCAATGCTGTCCGCATGTCGTAGTTTCCAGGCACAAAATTCGACATGTTCAACGTTATTAAAAACTATGCTGTTGTATGAAACTTGTATGGTTGTGAGTTGAAAATCTTTACCAGATGTCAAAATAAGAAAATGGCGCCAATGACGCGGTTTGACGGTAACTACATTGACAGCTAGAACCACCTGTGAGCAAATTCCGGTTTCATATTTACATACCTGGTATTTCATATCTATAAGACAAAGGCTACCACCACTGAAAACAAGATTTCATTTGATTCCACTTTCTTCAAATTCGTCTCCAAACACTCGAATATGCATAAAAATTCGCGCAGTCTAATCATGTTACTGGACAGTGAATAAAATATAATTTTATTCGAGTTCGATACAACAGTGAAAATTCTTGTTTAATTTCCGTTCCCGTAGCTCGCTGTATAAAAACGTCGCGTCGTCTTCCGTGAACGTCCACGGGCGACTGATCAATATTCCGAGTAGAATTGGTGGACCGTACGGTGAACGTGTTATCTTTTCTTTTGCAGGTCCTCGGCCAGGACGTTTTGCTGGGAAGCAAGGAGGAGGAATGGGGCAACGTGCTCAGCGTCCGAGACAAATCTTCGCTGGGAGTGGTGCTGAGGGACCGTTTGATGACGGACGCGGCTCTCGGTGGTCCAAGACTGATCAAATCGGAGCACAGTTATAGCCTGTTGGCTTCGAGCCCTCCTCCAAGTCCAGCGACCCCAGGTGCAAACCCACACACGCCGAATTCCGGATCGTCCGCCGACACGGTCGCCGCATCCCTCTCGAATACCAGTTCCTCCATAGATCCCAGCAATCTGGATCACCATAAATCGCTGGACATTCGCGGTAGAATGGACGGTACGGATGGAGCTAGATTTTCAATGTCATTCTATCCTCCTAGTGTAATTACGTTTTTTACATCGTTCGGCGACGTTGACTAAAAAACCGTTAACGAGCGTTAATTTGATTCTCATCCTCGAAAAAACTGCCGCGTCAGAATATTCGATCACGCGGCGCACGGTAGTACAGAATCCAAGAGAAAGATAATGCACCAACGGACTGTATTTTTACTATAATCGCGGGCTAATTTATTGCAGCCAGACGTGGTTGATCCATTAAGCACCGAAGACGACACCGTGCCGTTTGAATCGCGGCGTATCAGAGACACATAATGATTGGATCTGATTACCGTCGTCTCGTGATTTCCTTGACGAGAGCTCTAAAGGACGTTCGAATAAAAAGACTCTTCTCTTGACTCATTCCCAGCAGTGTGAACGATTCTTAAGACAATTTATAAACACGTGCAATTATCATCGACTTCATTTTTCTATAGACATGTGTTATGAAACAATTATGGAGATAATCAGAGAATCATTTTATCACAGACATGGAGGAGGAGTGTTTCCCGGTAATCACGATGAACACCAGCACAGGACGCGACGAGTTGTCGTCGTCGTCGTCTTCGTCGACGCTGCCAGTGTCGTCTACCTCAACCATAATCCTAAAGAGAACCAGCAACCTAGTACCTGAAGATATGGAATGCGTTGAGATCAAAGGGGAACCGCTCAGCGCGCCCAGTAGTCCCTCGGAATCCTGTCAGACGACGATAGTCGACGACAAGAGCACTATAACCATGGTGTTCCCCCCGAGTCTTCATTTCTCCAAGAACCACATGTCGCAGACCAGTGACAGCGAAGAGGACGACGAAGAATACTATCAGGTAATCGTCAAGTCTCTTTCATCGAATCAACCTGCTCGCAATAAGAAATGTTCAATTGTCAGAATGGAAAACCTTCCACAGTAAAGATACAGTCGTCGGAAAATTCTCACGGTTAACCATTTGCACTCGGAGCTATTCTAACATTTCTTCTGACCTGGAATATTTCCATAGCCTCGGTGATTTCTTGGTGGATACGAAATTGATATAATACCTTCACCGTTTAGCAAACATATTTAGTAAGTGCTAAAGGGTTAAGAAGTGCTCAGGCAATACTGAAATCTCAGCATCCCGAGATTCTACGAAAGACTACTATTCTTAGCGCTCTAGTAGCCGGCTGAAATATACAAGTTACAACCACGTGAACTCTTTACAGTCAACAAACAGCGCTGTAAAAAAGCTGGACTAGGGACTGTTTAGATTCGCTGTTTAAACACGACCGAACTTTTGATCTATCTTCGGTACGCTCGGACCGAAAGTTCGAACAGTACAAACAAATTTCCGTGGAATATCTAGATCGCGGATGTTTATGCGAATCACTGAAATAGATAGAGCTTCTACATTGGACCATGAAGAATGAACGTCTTTCAATTTTCCCAGACAGAAACCATAAAATTGAATCTCGTCTATCGTTGATCTTTCCAGAGCATGGAGGTGGAGGACTACAGCACCGAGGCATGCGACGTTAAAGAGGTGAATTCCCGCTCGTCGAGGCAGGGTTTGCCGCCCACGCCGCCCAGCAGTGCAAGCTCCGACAGCGAGGGCACTGCTTCCGCTTCCTGCTCGCCGGAACGCCGAGATTCCCAGAGCTCCACGCACGCACAGAATCTCAGGGGCTTGCTGACGCCCAGGCTGTACGTGACGAACGCTACGCACCCCACCAGACAGCCGATCCATACACCCCTGATTTCCTCTCAGCCGGTGAGCAAAACAACACAGCTATGCGTATACAGGGTGTCCCAAAGCTCCTTCAAGTCCGGGAATTGGGAGGTTCCTTAGGTCATTTGAAGCGACATTTTCCTTTGCAAAAATTACCGCCGCGGCTTTGCCTAGGAGTTATTAACGAAAAACACGGACCAATGAGAGCGCGACTTGGCCCAGTCGACCAATAGACAGTTGGCGCGCCGGGTCGACAGTGCCGCTCGCGTCTAGGTCGCGCTCTGATTGGTCTGTATTTTTCGCTAATAACTCCTAAACAAAGCCGCTGCGGTCATTTTTGCAAAGGAAAATGTCGCTTCAAATGACCTAGGGAACCTCCCATTTCCGGACTTGAAGGAGTTTTGGGACACCCTGTATACGTCATCGTACAAAATCCAATCTTTCCCTTCTTTTTTCTGGCGCTAACGTAACGCGGAATCGATTTTACAGAAAGGCTCGACGGGAGTTCTCACGCTGACCGAGGAGGAGAAGAGGACCCTAATCGCCGAGGGATACCCTGTGCCTACTAAATTGCCCCTGACCAAGCAGGAGGAGAAATCGCTGAAGAAGGTGCGGAGGAAAATCAAGAATAAGGTATGTTCGCCAACAATTTTTATTTTATCCGCTATCTAATCACCGGCTTAAGAGGGTAGACTCGTTTTTTCCAGGATTGCTTTCACCGCCTTAACAATGTCCTCTTGTTTTCCTATTTCAGATATCCGCACAAGAGTCTCGTCGGAAGAAAAAAGAATACATGGACGGCCTAGAACGACGAGTGACGATGCTGACGAACGAGAACTCTTCGTACAGGGATCGTTTGAACGCGTTGGAGGACACGAATCGCGAGCTGCTGAAGGAGCTGCAACGCCTGCAGTCTTTGCTGCAGATGCAGAACTCCTAAACGCTGTTCCCGCGTGCAGTAAAGAAATGATCGTGTAAAACGATGACTTCGGGGCTCGTCGGGAGTCCTGTAACTTGAAGACTGGCGACCAAGTAGTCCCCCCAGCAGTGTTCCTGATCGACCGTCGAGTTAGGTGATCGTCGAACCTTGTCGGTGCAATTTTCATTCGACGGTCCCTCGAGGAAAAAGGGAAATTTAGGTTCTAAGTCAATGAGAGGTTGGGAGCCTGTTTCTAGGGAGCTCGTGCAATCCCTTTACATTCCTGTGAGAAGTCTTCCTTGCGAGGAGATATACGAGAGGCGGGTCGAGCATTTCGGATCGATGTCCAACGACCAGTTTTTAATTAACCTAAGAATTAGAGTCTTCCCGGTTCTGTCGCGGGGAATTGAACAGTCCATTGACCGGGAGTGCCTTCTGTAGATGGTTTCTTTGGCGGCGGTTTCTTTGTACTGCGGGAACGCGTGAACAAAGACCGCACCCATGAAGCGCCAATTCTTCTGGCGAACGTGATTTCGCACGCGACGCTCGGGCAGGCGGGATAGATAAATGAGAAAAAGAAATAATCAAAAACCCAAGGGACACGTTCGACCGCTTCAAATCAAATCACGAGGACGAAATAGATAAAGCGCGGAGAGAGTTTATGCTGTTATATTAATCGTCCAAGTATTTATGACCGTTGGATTTCGTCCAGAAGTCCGTGTGGTTTCTTCTGACGGTTCGCGCAACATCCGGAAGCATGTTCGAGTTCCGGAGAAGCTATTGTTTAGATATAACTCGCACCAACCACCGAAAATTTGTACATTGTATTTTTGGAAGACGACCGTTCGTTGTTTTCCGCGTCTTCGAACTATTTCCATTAAGGTTAGAACGATAGCGTGCAATCTACTATCACTGGACTGCGGATGCTTATGCGATTCTCAATTCAACCAGTACTTTGCTCGATCGAAAATAAATAAAGAAATCATCAATTGAACTTCCAACCAATTTTTCGAAGCCATTACGCGTAAAGGTCCGTAGTCTGTCACCTTTCTTTCTTCTCTTATTTTAGTAGGATTACTTATTTTTTAATCGCGATTTTCTAAAACGGAGTACGCGGCGTAATTCACTCTGAAGAATTAGGTACACCGACACGGTACAGTGTCCTCTTGTTCGTTCGCAATCTTGTCAGACGCGCTCCTAATTTCTAGAGTCAAATTTCTCGTGAACGAAGCGCATTGCGACAAAATTATTCTTCCACGAAGTCGACTCGGTTTTCGCCGAAGAATCAGTTTCTCGAATTACGCTTCGTCTCGTACTGCGATCGAACTTTCGGCGTTCCGCCGATCGATACCAGAACACCTGAAAGTCGTGGATCGCGATCCATTCGAGTTAGAGTTTAAGACGCATCGACGAAACATTTGAGGAAGAGGCTGTCTCGAATAGACGCTTATCTGGCGCTGAGCGAATCGCCGGAAACGAATCGTGGTGAGAATTATTTTTGTCGAACGTGGGATTTCTTTTCCGGAAACCGCAGGGACCAGTTAGCGGAATCGCGTTTTCCGCGCCTCCCATTCCGTCGTTAACCCTGATGTAGCCAAACAAAATCTATAGATCATTTAAAACCATTTGTATTTAACGTATTTGCCCGAATTCTCATTTTAAAGAATGGACATTCGGAGAAACTTGGTAATATTTTTAGAGGAACATTAACAAGTTGTTGACAAAAATGCAGTGAAGTTCCCGGTTGGCTACACAGGGGTTAATCCTCGAAACGTGCGGCGATCGCAGTGGCGGATTTAACGGTAAGCGGATCGAGGATATTTTTCTTCAACTTCTATTTCTAACTCGAGTTTGAGGGCCCCAAAATTTTTACCGCTTGCCTCTCGGGGCCTCCGTTCGACTTGAGCCGCCACTGGGCGATCGTCGACTCGATGATGTCGGATAGCCCGATGATGTCCCGGGTACGGATATCACGAGCGAAGCTCTTCGTACGACCCGTGTCACGTGTTCGGTCGCTGTCGGGGCGTGATTCCCGGCGGAAAATTTTCCTTCTGGCTTCTCGCTGATCCCTCGATCGCCGTTGCCGCTGCAATTGGATTGGGGTGGTCTCGATTGGACGGTTCAATCGAGTTATCGGACGCTGCTGATCGCAGGGTCGTGAAACTTGTGGGCCGATTGTGGTCGCGGCTGATCTAATTACAAAGTTATTATTCGAAAATTTATACAATCGCTCCGGGACGCTGGAGGAACGCAAACAGAACTGGATGATGCTCGTCTTGAGTCCGTGCGACCACTCGTTTCGGAGACAGGTGATTTGCAGACAGATCTTTATGCGAAATAAAAATATTCTAGCTGAATCGCAACAATTTCGAGTGAAATAGAAATTTATCTCCTCAAATCTGCCTGAAGAAATATTTAAACAATTTAACAAGAGAATACTTGAATATCTTGCACCGCGTTTAATACGAATTGTGTTCATTCACTGGGAGGCGTTCCATTCACAGGTTACTTTATTCAGTTTTGACGAGATGTAAATTGCGCCGACCATGCCTCGCTGTGTCGTTTATAGTAGGTACACGCGCGCACGGAGTGTACTCGCGAGCAAGTTAGGGCAACATGAGCGGGACGGAAAATACTGAATCAGTATTTGGTTGTACCGTCGCGACTGTACACGAGGACTGACGACACTTCCTCGAATCCTGTGCTCCAAGTACCATTAAAGCGGAGGTGGCGGAGTAGGTATTGTTACGCAGACGAGCTTAAAGGGGATGGAGTCGGTTGGCATAATCGGTGGTTGACCCCGTCGGTTGCTGTCAATAGCACGGTTTAATTGGGCGAATATTAAAGGTGTCTGTAATTTTTATCTTATGAAAATTTTAAATCGATAGGAAAATTCGCCCGAAGAAGCTTCGCTCGTCCTTGATCGCCTAATGCAATCGGAGGATCGTATTTCTGTACAAAAATGCCAATCTACGCAATTTCACCGAGAACAGTGTAAACGTACGAAAAAGAGAGCAAAAGAGAGAGAGAGAGAGAGAGAGAGAGTTTAATATATTCTATTAATAAAGCTTTATATAAATGGTTATATATATATAAAGAGAGAAAGAGAGATAAATATATATACATATACATACATATGTATACATAAGATGTTTCTATATAAACAGATAATATATGTATACACCGAAGAAGAACAGTGACACGATAGGAACGTTCGCGTGCGTGTGTGTGACTTCGTTTTAATCGCGGCGAAAGGAAGACGGGACTGAAATGATCATTCGAAAAACCCATTCTTTCTTATGTTCGTTCCCGCAACAGTCTTTTTTCTGTGTATTCAGTATACGTGTTTGTAGCTGTGCGACGGTCTATCCTATTATCTCCTACGAGTAAGTGTCTACGCCTACGCGATGGCAGAGGCCACGTGGCCGGCCTCGCACGTGGTTCGAACGTTGTATGTCGAGGAATAAACGCATGTGACTTGAATTCTCCTCCCACGTTTACTCCATTTTATTCATCGCAGCGTCCCCGAGACGTTTCTGTTTCATCAAATTACTTGTTCCCTTAAAATCTACTTCAATTTTCAGTTCTTCCGTGACCTGGGATAATAAAGCCAAAATGATTTGGAAGTTTCGAGACTTTCCCCGATTTAATTGGCTTCATCGCAAGGCCAATTTTCTGTTGGAAGGAGTAACCATTAATTATTTGATACCTGGGAAGTTATTTTCGAACGTCGATAGATTTAACGCGGAAAATTGCCCATTGTTTTAGCCAATACTTGTCAGGCTATCTGTGTTCGTATCGAATTTCCTGGCCGTCCGGGTCGATCTGATAGCCCACGGAGATGGAGTCGATGCGAACGGAGAGAAGATTCACGGTTTAATTACGCGAAGAACCTATTAAAGAGCCAGCGAGCATCCTGAACGACGTCCTTCTGGCCCCTTGTCATTTCCCAAGCCCCGTTTGATACTTTAGGACCTATCAATTTCAGTTCTCACAATGCCGTCGTCTTAACTGTACTGTGTTTCACGAGTAACGTGCTTTCGAAAGATCCGATGAATACCTTGTTCCATTCGACCTTTATATTCTTCCGTTACAATCACCGTCAAAACGATTATGCAAGTTTCATTGATCTATTAGGAACATATTTATTAAGATGTTTCTGAAAACACCGTTTACAACACAGGTTGAACAACATGTTGTAATGTCGAGCATGTATTTCATTTTCTCTGTGAAATGTTTAACATTGAATTGTTGAATTTCTCACTGATCGATGTCGAGATCCACTTCCTCGATGCCGTCCTCAACTTTATCCTTCAGGGTAGACATGCTGAGAGGTGAATTCATGTCCAGCACTTCCGCTTCCTCTTTCCGTTTTCTCTTCGACCTGTACAAAGGATTTTCGAATCGTCCGCCGGACGTTTCCTCGGCTCCCTCCGCTTCATTTCCGGCTGTTTGCACGCTGCCACCGGCCACATCAGCGATTCGCACGTTGCCGTCAGAAATATTCTCGAAACGAGCGAAACTGAACGGTTTGCTACCCTCGGCGGACTTGTCCGCTCGAATTCCGTCACGGATCGAGGAGAAGATCTCGCCGCAGCTTCCGATTATGCTGGAAAAATGTAATTTATATAATACATATAATAATATCGTCAAAAGTTGGTGCGAAAGTGGTGTCTCTCCGTCTTTAACGATCCCGGAAAGTCTAAGGAATCTTTTGCTGTAAAGAACAATTCAATATCTTCTCTAATAACATCACAATATTTGTTCAAATTTGAAAAATATGTCTTTTTTTTAAACTCCATTTTCTCAAAAACTGTACGTACAGGGGAAAAATTAAGGACAGATTCGGAATCAGCGCGAAAAACTCTATAAGAATCGCATAGTGGGAATCGAAATACAAAAAAAAGGTTGAAATTTGTTGGACAGCGTTATTTACAACCACCGCGCTCCGACAACTTCAACCCCGACAGATGGACAACAAACACGTGCGACAGTCCCACCAAATCAGATCGATGGGATCATGTATAATACATACATACACACATACTTTCCTATTTTATATACATATGTACTAGCTTTCCGCCGCCATGCGTTTTGCTGTGGCTCAGTATTTTTTAAAAGCATATTTTTACCTGTCACAGATGTGACATTTATATCACACTTCACTCATAGTGCCGATGAGAACATGCCGGCTCAAACTATAATCATCAGCTGGATTGTACCGGAATGCAAGACGAGAAGAAACTTAATAATTTAAAAATACTAACCACAAATATTTCAATTCAAACACAGATCAATCTAGTCAGGTGAATTCCAATGCAAGGAGACACTTACAGAACAAATCACTCCGAATAGGTCAATCTTTTTGTTTATATATATATATATTTAATAATTATTAATATATTATATTATAATTATTAATATATTAATATATTATCTTATAATTAATAATATATATTATATTATAATTATTAATATATTAATATATTATATTATAATTATTAATATATATAATATATAATAATAATTAAAAAATTATTTAATAATTATATACAAGGTGAGTCTCGTAACGCGACGATCTCAAATAACTCTTAAGTTATTGTGTTGTACAAAAAAATGTTCAGTAGAATGTTGCATGGTTCCTAGGGGGAGATACAGTGCTGCCATTTGATTTTTGTTACTTCGATTTTTTTATCATATGAATATTTTTTCTCGAACTCGGATGAAGCACAAAATTCTGCGTAAAAATGTATTTTGATCTTCATATATCATAAATCTAATGACACCGTGCACAAAATTGCATAAAAATAGTCGCGTAGTATGCAGCGTCTGATGCCATTCAACTTTTTCTTATAACATTTTCCTCTATTCACAACCGTTTAGGAGGTGAGCCTGTTCCAGTTGCGTGGGCCACCCTGTATAATAGATATAGATTATTTTATTGAAAAGCGAAAACGATTAATCATTCGGGAATTTAGTGGTTCTTTCAGAGTTCCCCGCGGAAAATCGCGAATTTCGCGAGCGAGATAATAAACTGCGCGAGTTGATTGGCCAGGTCAGGTCAATTAAACGCTGCCGGCAGCGAACGAAAGGGTTGCTGGGTAACGTAATGCCGAAGAAACTGCCGCGTGTAAACTGGCGAATAGTAAATGGGGCCGCGTTCACTGGATACCAGGCTATCGCATCGCCACCGGTGTTTCGCAAATTGAATCATTTTCTTGTCTCGAAACTCGCTAATTAGTACCACCATATTTTCATCTTGTTTATTCGATCTTCTAAAATGGTCATGTTTTCGGAATATCTTGCACACTGATTTCAAAGTGAAAGTGATCGCTACGGCACTGTATTTTCCGCTGTATGTATCTCTGCCCCATTCGATCTGAACCTGTTGCTTCAAACTTTATTTTTTTCTCGCGTTCGATGAGAGTGTTTTTTTATTCCGTTTTTCATTTTCCTCGTGTAACGCGTGTATCGGTATCCAACTTTGCACTTTCAACCCTTTATCCCGACAGACACACACACACACGCACACAAACCTTCCGTGTCAGAGGCAAATGGCCGGAAAAGGAACTTTCTGCAGTTCGACGTTACACAGTTCGCCCCTTGGCCAATATCAGTGCATTTCAGCGCAACTGCAATGCCGTTTACCGTGCGTAATCACCGACCAGCTTCCCGGAATCCGAAACAACCGTACTGCTCGCGAAAGCCAGTACCACATGTGTCGTTTCATTATCCGAATTCGGGAAAGCTTCAGCTCGAAGAAATTTAATAATTACATCGAACTACATTGTACAGAAAATCTGTGAATTATTCAGAATATTGAAGTTAGAAGTGGAATGAATTGGCGATTAACGGGAAAAATCGGAGTTTTCGCACAAGTTCGAATACTGTCATTCTAATATCGAATTTTCATATAGTTGTCGATGGTCATTCGGCGGGGACGGAAATAGATAGAGACGGAAAAATGAGGCCACTATGGGAAAAAAGTAATCACACGGAATATGAAACACGGAGCGCAGTTTGCAAGCAGTTTTCTCCCTCTCCGTTTGGGTACCCTTACGTCCAACAGGCCGGAAACCTGTGAAATTAACTTCTCGCCCGAGGATTCTCAGCGTTACATTTCCTCCGGGCTTGTTAATCTTCCGATCATGTCTCGTATTTATTGTTCGGAACATGTACAAATGTTGTACGATGCAGATAACAACAAATTAATCAATGAATAATTGTACTCACTATCCGTAAGAGTATCCGACATAAACGGAGGCAACGAAGAACAGTATCAGCACGATCAATGGCGTCAAGAAAATCGGTATAAGCGTCGCAGCCACTCGATAATCTCGCAAAGGAACGCCCGACACTTCAGTAGCCAGCACCTTAATGTTCATACCTGTTTCAGAAACAAACTTATTTTCTGTAAGGATGACTCGCAAATGAATGTATGCATTGAGGATAACTTGGAAGGAGTTACGTAAATTGATGATTATTATGTTAATGTTAAAGTATCAGATCGCATAACGTCTGAGCTGCAAAGGATTAACTTGTTGAACGAGGTTCATGTTGAGATGTTCGCAAATAATTCCATTACGCTTGTGTACAGCGAATTCTTTCTCCATAAACAATCTCTTTAAAACGATATCGAGAGCTCGGCAACCTCTTCCGGCTTCTTTGATCAACTCTTCCAGTTGACTTTGTTTCGAGAAATAAAGAGATTGTTTATGGAGAAGGAATTTCTTTTACTTAGCAAAGTCTTCTCCATGTTGTTCACCGCAAGCAAAGTATCGATTCGGAAATAGTCGCCCTTTTCCTTTATCAGAACGTCGATAACACCGCCCGAACCACGTCTGATATGCCATGCAACCTTTTCAGAGTATTCTTCGAGAGCCTCGCTCGCAGCTGCTCGCACCAATGGCAAAGAAGTCTCGCCAGACAAAGCCAAACGTCCGCCACAGTATCGGCAACAGTGTCCGTCTATCTGAAACATTTGTAAAAACGAATCCCAATTTTATTTTACCACGTTTTCATTAGCTCGCTTTCTTGTCTGTCTGTCTGTTCGGTACTAATTTTGCAATTGATTTTAAACTAACTTCCCGATGAGCTAGAGACTTGAAATTTTAAACATAGCTTAGAACTGGATGACAATGCAATATTTAAAAAAAATTTTTTTAAAGCCTATGCGTTTAGGAGATATAAACTATTACATTTAACCGTTACACCACCCCGCGCGACGCTCGATAATACGTGATCGCGTTCAGCGATCCCCACTCCGCGCGACAGCGCTCCCTACTCTAACTCATCCCCACTCCACTGACCGGCTTCGCACCAGAGGAGATCAGTGTGCGTTCGAGCTCCGTGCGGTGTTTACAAAGTTACTACGTATTATTATACTATAATGTTTGTTTACCAAGCGAAAGAACAGTTGCACCGAGATTCTCCGTCGAACCTTTATCTTTGACATTTTACCACGGCGTTTGTTTTCGATAGGACGCGGTCGCAATACCGTCTGAAATTTACTACATGTCTCTGTTATAATCTCATCAAAATGTTTAAAATCGATTGAAAAATTTCACACACACAAGACTAAAAAGCAGAAAATAGTTATTTAAATAAAAATAAATTTTTTAAAACGGTCTAAAAAGTATAAAATAATTTTTCCGAGCCCCATACAGATAGTCCTGAAAATTTGTGATTGTGAATTTTTAATAGCTATGAAAATACTTGTAAGATATAGAATGAAAAACGTGGGGCGCATGCAATAGATAATTGATGCATGAATAGTTCATCCAAGTCACTAACAATTTTATTGCACTGCAAATGATATGTGAGTTTCCTCAACGGCGTATGATAGTAGGGTTAGATTTTGTTATATGTATAAATGAGTAGGTTATTTATTCGGATCATTGTCAATCAATTTAAAATGATACACTTACTCTCAATGGAAATTCGCATTGAGTGAACCCACACTTAGGCCTCTCAATCGCGCAAACCTCTTCCAAATAGTATCCGTTCGGATCATCCTGGCACGGACACTTCTCGCAACTATAATCCGCGTATCTGAATACAATGAAATAATTTTTGTTTCTATTCAATTCAGCAATCGAACGTTTCTAATTTCAAGAACAGTAATTACGCCACAGTGAATATTCCTTTAGCGAACTCCCTCCTGTTCTCCATCTCCATCCACTTCCATGCTCCCAGCGAATAATTCTCGCCTGCCAATTTGATTGATCTCACCTGGATCTTCTTCATTGGCAACACAATGCTGAAAGTCCGCTGACGACTTGGCAGAATTATGTCGTCTTGACGGCAAGGGACTTGTTCGAGATGAGGAGCAGCTTCCGAACTGCCCTTCCAGTTTGTAGGGTCTGCCCAGAAGAGGTTGCCCTCTTTCGACCATTCACTCACCTTTTTCGGAGGTGTGCCTGCATCCATTAACTGCAACGATAAACGGTTCGTTACGAAATAAATGAATTTATGCACAAATATGTACACGTGTTATTATGGAATCGTAATATCGTGCGAAACACAATTTCACGTGAATTTCGAGCATAGTGGGCAGAAGGAGATGACGTGTCCATGGTACTGGCGTCATGGCGCGTTGACGTCAGTAGTTTTGGATGGTAGCCACTCCAGAGAGAAACCCATGGATCGATAACGTTATTTTATAATATTCCCTTCTAACAAATTACAAATTCATTGTCCACGACGACCGAAGACTTCGAACAGTTCGATTTTCGTACATTTATCAAGTTGAACATATTTCTCATCGTCTCGAGAAATTCATTGGAAAGATGTCTAGAGAGGAAACTTTTAATTTCTCTCTGTATCGTATCACGTTCCCCCCATGGCTAAATAATTCAAGTTCTTCCAATACCAGAGTACCAGATTCACGACTGCGTTTCTGATTGCATCTCGCACATTCCTAGTAACGGCATACACCTACAGAATGTTAATTCAATCTTCGGAGTAATCTGTCGCCAGTTGCAAAAGCATCGCGACAACGTCCATCTTTTCTCGTTTTGTCGCGGACGAAAATGAAAAACTAATCCTCGTTGAAGCTAATCCTGGACGATTTACAACGGAGACTGACATTTTACATTTTTAGCTGAACGTGAAAAAATGCTGCGGAACGTATGAAAATGTCAATCTCATTCCGAAAATGGAAAAACAATTTTCAAGCGCGCGTTGCCATTGATTAAATATCGGAATGCTTTTGCGCGAGACGATTTGTCCACGTTATTTTGCAAATTAGATAAAATGCCCCAGAAAAGAATTGCATATTGTGCGTTACAAAAATTGTGTGAGTATTAAATTAACATTGTTCTAAATACTACGATTGTGATATTTTTTTATTAAAATAGAAATATACATACATGAAGTTTGCCGTCCCTAGGCAGAACCAAAGATCCAGATCTAGCCAAATCGATCCCAGCAAGATCTACGTCACCAGATTTTGACATTCCTACAGCGTGTCTCGTCTCCAACGGGAAGGTCACGTGACTGCCAACTTCCGGTATCTTATTTTCCATCCAATTCTTCGCAGTTTGCCATTCCAAGTCCGGCAACCATATTTTTTCCACCCCGAAACTTACTTTTATCAGATATACGAGCACTATCAATATTTCTTGGGTTCTCATTTTTAATAAAAATTTCTTGAAGCGAGCCAATTCAAACGTCTTCACAGGAAAATCTTCATCTTAAAAGTGAAACTTTTTGCTGGTCAGTCTACTCGAGTTGTTACTAATTGTACACTGAAGATTTTAGAAATTTCTTCTTCAACTTTAGCCGCACAAGTTTCCCTCAAGAATCTTTCCCCGAGTTTTCTCTAAAAAGAGAAATTTTTTCATTGAGTTTCATACATTTTCCTTTAATAAATCCCTTTACCTTTGAACTTCTTTTTCGATAAAAGTTACAACACGCTATTGTTGTATACCCGATAGCGGAAATTCCACAGAATTTATTAATTTAGAAAATGTTAACACAAAATTCCAGGCTGTCGAGAAAAATTGGTTGTCTAGAAAATCCGAAACGTGCAATTTCAAATTTCACTTGTCGAGGCTGCTGGTCCTTGATTTTACTTCAGCTACGAATTCAGAGTTTCACGCAAGCGAGCAGTTCGGGAATAGATCGGAGACTAAGCAGTAATCAAAATCGAAAGGGGGCGTATCCGATTGAGAATGTTCTGCTGCCATTTATCGTCTCATTTTCAGTGATTCGCTTTCGGTACATGAAAAATAACACTTCAAAATCTTCGCAGGGGTTCAAATGAATTCTCCCCTATCTACATATTTTTTTGAAGAACATTTATTTGATAAAGTGTCAAACATAAGTTCAACATGGTTCTATAAAGAGGCTTATAAGACAGAAACGCAGAGAAAATTCTGCACTCGCTCACAGTTAGACGTAACGCTTAACGAATCTTAAACAATCAACGGGTAGGAGACGAAATGATTCTTGGATCTTCGAACGACGATTCGATCATTCTCATTGGGGATCGAGTAGGATGATTCTCGATTGTACATTGACATTGCAGGTTAATCCTTAGCGTTAGCTGCGTCGTGAATAAATAGATGTTGCGATTTTTGCAGAACTGGACAGGTCCAGAGTGATTCGTTCGTTCAAAGAGATTTTTTAAAAGTCATAAGTCATCCGGACTCTTATCCAAATTTGGTTGCAGACGATTTTTTACTAATCACTTACTAATTTCTTCTAATGTAAATCAAATCTGACCAAAATATCCCATATTTTCTAAATCTTAATTATTCTTCTTATATTTTCTAATTTTTAAAAATCAAGTGGAATAATTGTTTTCCAATTTGGCTTCTAGAACTGTCCATAATCATCTCACAATTTCTCAATCTCTTTTGTCCAACATTAATGGATCATAAAACAATCAAATCAAGCTGGAAGCTTGTATTCTTTAATTACCATTTTGCTGAAGATAGGTAAGTGTCCGGTGATTTATGGTCAGGAGTGTACGCTCTTATCATTAATAGTAATTCTTGATTTTTGTCCAGGCCTGCGGGAACAGCGCACAAGGAAGCAGGGAAATTCTATATCGAAGCTATCTTGGTCAAAGCACACTCTCAACGCGTCAAACGGAAAAGCTTTCTAAAATCGTTTAACCCTGAAAAACGGTACCCGCAGAACGGAGCGTTGCAGAATTATTGCAAAATCTCTACGGGCACGGGAAACTTTGATAATCGTGAGTGTTCTAATTTTGGCTGGGGGCTGTACATTCATTAATTCTGCCAAAAATGGCATAAGAACAATTGTATTATCTGTGTACTAGGTTAGCGAAAGGCGCAAGGACAAAGGAAAATCGACGAAAACGAGGGGATGAAATTTGACTCGCTCGAGGCGGCTTGACCGATTTGTTCGATCGATTGTTTGATCGAATCCTCGGGCGAGAAGGAACAGAACAGAACAGAACAGAACAGATCGGGAGGAGGCGTTTCGAACTTCAAAACGTGTCTTTATTGTTGCGTGATCGTTATATTTGTGAGAACAAAACTTTGCGACATCGAAATAGAGCTACGTCGTGTGCGCGGGCTACTTCGCCGGGTCCCCGCTCAAACGATCCCCGGCGAAGCCAGTTCGACGAGGTCCTATTCCATCGAGTCCTCATCGTCTTCGGACACCCTTTTTCCGAGTCCGAAGTGATATCTCTGGCTGAAGAGGTCCCCGGGCCTGGTACCTTTGCCGGAAGCCTCGCCGGACGATCGAACCGCCCTTTTCCCCAAACCGAAACTGTAAGGTTGAATGGCTCGTTTTCCCTCGAACACATCGTCCAGGTTCTCCTGCGAGTGGAATGCTGCTGATTCGACAGGTATGTAGTCCAAGTTCATCCGGAGAGGGTAGTCCTGGTTCTCGTTGCGCTTGCCCAAACCGAAGCTGTACTGCCTTGTGCGTTTTCCCAGGCCGAACGAGTACTGGCGACCTCTCTGCAAGTACGAAAAGCGCGAAATCTTATTTACCCTGTAACTACCCTCGCGAGCAAGCGAGAGGGCTAACATTTTACTCGGAGGGGCTTTGCTTGGTCAGCTTTCGAATGGTTCGATAGCTATTGAAAAACCTACAATGGCAGTTTTGATCATCTTAATCGACTATATGCTTCATTAATAATTTTAATGTGGTGAAGATACAGTATTTTATCGATAAATGTCCCAAACAGTGATGCCAGAATCGTGGGACGTGGTATTTTTCCCCTCCGTTCGCTCAGCCGACTCGGCCCCCCACTCTGATGTACCATCGGCTCCTTACGTTGCTTCTGCTGCGCACGCGCTACACACAAGCATACCAAGTCGAATAGGCAGCTTACACGGACAGACTAGAGGTACGCTTGTGTGTAGCGCGTGCGCAGTAGAAGCAACGTAAGGAGCCGATGGTACGTCAGAGTGGGGGGTCGAGTCGGCTGAGCGAGCGAAGGGGAAAAATACCACGTTCCACGATTCTGGCATCACTGGTCCCAAATGTCTGGCCGATAAATGTCCCAGAACTATCCCCACTACTGCGGGGTGTGCCGCCTTGAGGGGCCACGAAACTCGAGAGGCCTCGGTCGCGGAGAAGCATGACTCATATGGCTCGGGTATATCGGTGAGACTACACTAATTCGAATGTCACAACTTCTTTATTTTCCATTATTTTTTTATGGAACTTTCACCAACATATTCGTGGCATTTTTCTAATGCAAAATGATACCAAACACGATATAATTTCCACTGTATTTAGTGGTTTAATTGACGATGAGAGTTACGACGATGAGAAGAACGGCGCATGGGATAGAAAGAGACGCGGAGACTCGCAACGCGCCGGCACACTTCAAAGGCTCGCGCGTCCTCACAATGTATTACACCAAGGAAAAACTTTTTTATTATTAGTTATTTTTTTATGGGACTTTCACCGGTATATTTGTGACAGTTTTCTGATTAAAATGATACCAAACACGATATAATTCGGATCAAATACAGGTGTATGGTCATATAAGTCCATGCGCCGTTCTTCCGTGTAGCCGTAACTCTCATCGTCAATTAAACCACTAAATACTGTGGGAATTATATCGTGTTTGGTATCATTTTGCATTAGAAAAATGCCAGGAATATGTTGGTGAAAGCTCCATAAAAAAATAATGGAAAATACAGAAGTTTGTCATCGGATTAGTTATGTTTACATTTCTCGGCGACCGAGGCCTCTCGAGCTCTTGCTGTCCATCTCTACGTTCGGCAAAACTCAAAGAATAGTTTCCCTGGCGTATAAATGACCCTCGACAGACCCGTGCTGGGGACATTTATCGATAAAATACTGTAATACAGTAAATTCTCTATAGCCGCAAACGCCTCGGGGGGATTTGTTTGCATCTATCGATCTTGGTCCTACTTTTTTCGAGCTTCAAAGGCCGAGCCGAACGTAGAGAAGGAACCAAAGGCCGAGCCGAACGTAGAGAAGGACAGCGCGTGTAAAGAGACACCACGGCAGCCGTCGATGCGACGGCACCTGTCCGCGTCTCTTTCTTTCATATACGCTGTCCTTCCTTGCGTTCGAAACTCTCATCGTCAATTAAACCACTAAATTCAGTTCAAATTATATCGTGTTTGGTATCATTTTGCATTAGAAAAATGCCAGAAATATGTTGGTGAAAGTCCCATGAGAAAATAATGGAAAATAAAGAAGATAGAATTTTGGTATAACGTTATGATGACTCACGGGCGTTTGAACTGTGCCGACGACTGCGACTCTCCGCGTCGCGTTAGTAGTGGTTCACACCGATATACCGAGCCGAGATCAGTGTATTGAGTTGGAGGGGATATTTTATTTGCGACTATCGTACACGCCCTGTTTGCGCGAATATAGAGAATTTACTGTATATACTCTTGAATACTCTTGAAGTCTTTTAATATGTTCACTGTTTTGGATTGTGCGCTTACTCATTTCTGTAATATATGCATCAAATCCGAAATCTAATAAATACAAATAAGTTGTATACAAAGATTGTCAATTTTCGCAGTCAAAGATTTTATAATGAACTGGATATATGTATATAAATATGAATATTGAATACAATCGATCTCGTTTGTGTTATGATCCAATAAGAGGATTGCGTTGCTGCAGTTATCAATTACGCGAATGGAGACTCGCACACTAGCATCATAACATTAGAGTTTCAGGGTGGAGTTGTAAAAATCGATTTCGAACGTCCGTAACTCACCTTATCGTCGCTGTTATCACTCCAACGTTTCCCGATGCCGAAGTTGTACACCGGTAGCCTCTTGTACTCGGAGACGTAAGTGTACGCTCTCTTCGCCGGCAGAGAATCGTCGTAACCAAGGGAGTCCAGTGAATTATAGTGTTGCAAATTCAACGAGGATGCTGGCGTTTCGTCCATCGCCGTGGCTGGTTTGCTGACGACGCTCACGACGCAGACGAAAGCGACGCTGGACGTCAACAGGCCAGTTCTAGACTTCATCTTGAACATTCACGATCGATCTAGACAGAAAAAATATCCTTTTCTTTAACGTCACTTCAAACACGATCACTAAACTAGCCTATATATTTTTATTTTGATCTTTCTCCCGCTTCCATTGTATTTGGTTGTTGCATATAAACTGTCCGACATCCGGATGCAAATGTTATGAAGCGTTTCATCCGGAAATACTATTACAATTTGTAGGTTCATTTATACATCATTTTAAGGTACAGTGATTAAATTATTAGACAGCGGATTTTATGCATTTATGGCAAAAATTAATAGGTGTAGTTTAAACAGTAAAAATATTAGAAAAACTTTAAAATATGAAGAAAGGAAATAAACTTCTATTTCTCTCGAATTTGTTGTAATTCCCTTATTTGGCATAAAGATCCGTTGTCTAATGATTATCGTCGATATCGGCTTTTACTTTTTAATAATTATTTCAATGCTAATCAATGCGATTGCCGAGCATTCTTTGTATGAGTCTTAAAGAAGCATAGCGTTAAAGAAGACTAAAAAATTGAGATGACAATCTCGCAATTGAAGAACGTGAACGACCGAAGAATTTAATTCCAAAAAAAAAGTCAAGAGACTCGTAATTAAGAGAATATTTATAATTATATGTATTATAATTGATTTAGAAAACAGTTTTCCTTTCTTCTTCTTTGTTTCTTGGCATTTTGACGAAAGTTTCGCCACAGTGCGATGCTTACTATTATCGGACCGACATACGAAGCGACAGAGACTCCTAAGGGACGCTATCAAAATGGCGGCGATCTCTTTCCCAGCTGCGAATGCAGTTCCGAAGTTCAGGACGAAATAATGAACAGACAGCGACGCTGGAAAATTGCTTTCCCTTCTGTCCCTAAAGTGACGCGACGGAACTTTGTCTTGCTCCTCTGTCTCTCTGCCAGTTCCCGTCGACTTCGGGAACTGTCAAAGTCGCGAGAAATGAAATGGTAAAAAATTCTGTATCGCAACGCCGGGATTTAATATAAAAGTTCTTGCTCTCGTGTAATCCTGGACTCTGGAAAATCCGTTGTCTCGAAAACTCGCCCTCCGATTCATTCGAGGAGAAAGTTCCTAATGAGTCGTAAGAAGTGTAGTATGATAGAGAAAGGCTGCTTTCAATATTTCCTTTAATCGCCTGGGGACCCGGACATTTCGTCGAAAATCGAATTCGGACATTTCGTCGAAGTCATTTGGTCGAATGGACATTTCGTCGAATGGACATTTCGTCGAAAGGACAGTTGGTCGAATGGACATTTGGTCGAATGGACATTTCGTCCAATTTCTTGACCCAAGTTTTTGTTTTGTTTTTGGTTTTGGTTTTGGTTTTGGTTTTGGTTTACTTGGGTCAAGAAATTGGACGAAATGTATTTTCGACGAAATGTCCCATCGACGAAATGTCACTTCGACGAAATGTCACTTCGACGAAATGTCACTTCGACGAAATGTCCATTCGACGAAATGTCTTCGACGAAATGTCTTTCGACGAAGTGCCCTAGATCCATCGCCTGTATTTTTGTATTGACTTGAACGGAGATGAATAATGCAAATTAAATTCATTGTGGAATGTTGACGAGCCTGAATCCCTGTTGCAAGGTTAATGCAGGCCGCATTCGATGTATAGACGTTTAAATAATAATTAATTCGTGGGAGACGACCGTAATTTGGAATTGCACGGCTATCCGAATGAATGCGAATTACCATAACTATTCGATGCGCAAGAGATACAAGCTTCGGTGTACAAAGAGGAGCGTTGGTATGCGATTAAACGCTCATCTGCAGAGGTATCAGTGAAAACCGTGGTCGATCGCCGTTGAATATTTGATGGGAACGGGAACCACGATCCTTGTTCGTTCTCTGATCGGTTACTGGTTCGGATGCTATCTGCTCGGAATCAGGTGTCGCGTGGGTATGGCCCGATGAAATTCACTTGGACTCAGTTTAAATGTCACCGATCGAAAAAATCGCCCTCCCCTAGAACGTCCACTACTAGCATTCGCTTCCGCAACAGCGTCCACAGGCTTTTCTATCGGATTTTATCAGCTTCCATTACAAAAACATTTTTGGAAATTTTTTGAAACGTGTCAACCCTTTAGCAGTGAGCGAATTTATTTAAAAATTTCCATCTTCGGTGGAATGAGTGAAGGTTAAAAATTAAAAGAAGCGTAAAAATATTTCGTTGGAATAAGGGAAAAGGAAATTCCATCATTCACACGAATCCATTGTTAAATTAAAAAACTGATTTGACCGTGGAGTGGCAGAACAAATTGTTAATGCTGAATTGTTCCAGGTTATCCCATTGTTGTTCTAAAATTTACACAAACTAAATTGGCAGCGTCCGCGTGGACATTTTCATTCTGCCGGACGTGTTTCCTGGGACAATACAGCATCAACGTCTAAAACGTTTCCGCACCCTTTCAGGAACATCGACTAAATCCCATGGGCCCATTACAAAAACGAGTGAAATTCCCAGTGGCAACATTTTCTGGGGCGTTTCATTTCTCGGTAGATGTCTGCCAGATTAAATCATCCCGGATTTAAAGTGGTAATTCCACCGGAGAGAGAGACGGCCAGTACGGGAACGCTCGGGACGCACTTTCTCGTTTCGTTTAATTTTCGGATGTTGCGATCGCTCGGTTAAATCCCGAAACATCCTCGGGCATACCTTAACAATTTTTCAGTATACTCCTGTTATAATTTTTCACGGAAAATCACAATTTTATGAATTTTATAAAGCAGGCCTTCTCAATTCACGAAAAACTGCAAATAATCGAGAACACTGTGGTGTTCCGAAGATAGGGATGAGATTGACAAAGCCCATGAATTTTTATGAGAATTTCACAAAGTGTACAAGCTCTTTCATTGAAAATTGTTTCCTTTCAACACTCCCACACAAAGAGCAAGCAAAAATAAAACGATAAAGAATAGAACAAAGGTGAAAGCGATTCCTGAGTGGTGTAGTGACGATAAAAGAGGTTCTTTCAGAGGAAGTCCGTGAAATTCGCGAACCATAACGTTTTGAAAAAAGAGAAGAGAGACGCTTCGACGGGAATCGAGCGTCGCAACAGGTGCCCGGGACGCGGAGCGTCGCGCAGCGCCGCGCCGGCACGCGGCATCGATAATTTATTCTTTAATTCAGCGAGTAGCCTCTCGTATTTTTATTTCGAAGCCAATATCAATCCGCGTTAATCCGTGTAAATTCAAGTTTGCGACCGGTTCTATCCTCGTTCTCTCACCATTTTCCTTCTTGTATGTTCTTCTCATAAAACGTTGAGCGACAGGAAACGTTAGGGGATGAAAAAATTCATGAAATTCATGAAATTTCAAATTTGTGTTGCCGAAAGCCGCCGAAGCTGCCATTGAACGTTTCACACTGCTTTTCAGAGCTTCCGCTGTCGATTCGGAGTCAGCGAACCGAAAGATGTCGCGGAATATTGAAAAGAGCTGCCGGAACGATCGACGGAATCGATCACTGCGAGTTTCGATAAATCATCGATCTATTGGGTTGGCAAGAAAGTAATTTCGGTATTTTAAGGTGAAATGAAAACCGAATTTCTTTATTCAAGCGGTGAACTTCGATCAATAAAATATTTTCTTATTTATTCTTTTTGGGAAAAGATCATCGAACAAAAGGGGAAATCTCTTATTCATTAAAGTTTATTTCTTGAATAACAAAATTGGGCTCGCTAGTTCGCCTTACAATACCGAAATTACATTCTTGCCAACCCAATAGAAATTGAAATATTCATGCGCCAGTGAAAACTAGAAGTAAAAATAAAATAGTTCAGAAGCCGGGACGAAATTAATTTGCAACAGCCGGGAAAAATTCATTTGCAGCAGCCAGAGGGTTATTTTTTGAAGAAGAAATCGCCACGGTCCCGTTAGCATGTATCATAAGGTGAGAAAGAAGGCATTTTTGCATGATGGCGTCATCCGCGGGCTTAAGACAAGATTAAGGGAAGCACTCTCTTCCAGTGCTTAAGACTCGCGAAGGATTAAACAAGTTTCTTCCGTGGGTGTTCTTCACGGAAAATTACAACATCCTTCACGAGGAATCCGAGACTAAAGTGGTTGGCTTTGGCCGGTATTTTAGAACGGTATTAAAACGGTAGGAAGAAGAATGATAGAATTTTAGGATCAACGAAGAATCGGCTGAGGGACACGCGCCCCCCTCATGGATATCAAACATTCTTTCAACCGGGAAGCGTACTTTCTCAGATGGATCCACAATATTCTATTCTGGTCGGTGAACTAAGTCCTCGTTTCATGTTTGATCACGCGTTTACATAATCCGCGCTATAGTTAATCAATCAATCAATCATTCGCGGCTAGAGGTTTCGAGAGCTTGTGGGGCATCGCGTCGCGGCGTGAACACTGTTTCGAAACAGCTTCCGGTCCGGTCAATGGAACTATAGTCTTCCGTCATTCTTCCCAGATGCGCGACAACAATTTTCGGTGTTCAAAAATTATGAAAAAATTATGAAATCGTAAAAAAGAACGGAATTAGGAAGACTGAGAATTCACAAAAAAAGTGTTTAAATCCGATCCGCGGGAGCAACGTTAAAACACCGATTTTTAGAGGACAAACGGGGGAAAAAACTGCAGATTTACAGGACACGAGCGAAATTTAAAACGCAGCAGATTTACCGGCGACAAACGAAAAAGCTATATACGGATTCGCAGAACAAGAAAATTGGAAACTGCGGAAACACAGAAAAAAGAATGAAACACCGTAGATTCGAAAGAGAAGAATTTGAAAAAACTGTGGTTCCGCCAAAAAGTTATTTAAAAATTTGTATCTCCTCTGAACTTGTTCAATCGAAATTGCGCAATTGCGAAGATGTGAGAAATTATAATTGAGTGATCAGCCACGAAATTAATTAAGGCCGTTTTCGCTGTAGAAAGTGTTACATGTTTCCAGTTCTGCAAACCCTTTTTGACCGAACGGATGTCTTTGAACAATTTCCACGACCATTCGCACGACAAATGGCCGCACTTCTGACAGAGACATCCACGATATCCCCCGTAACGAAGAGGATTATTACCGGTGTATGCAGACGTATGCAAACAAGCGACAACGCGGGCCAGAACAGCGGATCGATACTGAAGAATTACAAAATATCGAAGCTACATAGTAACGAGGTTAATTCAATTATAGCCCGAAAATATTCGCTCGCAGACAAAAATCTGTGATCCCGTTCCACGAGTTCGTAATTCCCATTCCGAAATAAATTCGACAGGGACTTCTGGCTCGTTGTTGCAAATACCAACGAAATAAATTTCGACCAAAAACGTTCCACTTTATTTTTCTACATTTTCTGTACTCGCTCGTGTTCTTATCAATCATAATAATAAAATGTAATTCTCCAAGTCCCAAGAAACGATTAAAAATTTGCATTCTTGTTCCAGATAAATAAGTCTGTAATAAATAAGGAAACGGGGGTACGAAGCACTTAAAACAATTCTTTTCCGTCCGAGAATAATATCGGGATTCGCGTTTCGCGGCCAAGGCGAATAAAATTTCAGCTTTTATTCGAGCAAGAAATCAAGTTTATTCGATCGACGGTGTCACACCATAAAACTAAGGGGTTTTTTTACACGTGCCGCCTACGGTTCTCCGTCGGCTCGCGTTTCCGTTTCGTTCGACCGTGCAAATGTCTGCCACGCAGCGATTCCGGTTCGAATTTATTGGCCCGTGTTTCTGAATGAGGAGCAAGAAATAAAATCGAATAATCAATACCACATCGCCTCTGTTCGGGCGGTTGTTAATAATTAAATGGCGCGACGCATCGCAGTATGAATTTGATGATTGACCTCGCGTCGCCGCTACTTCTCCGCGAATTCATGCATTTCGCAATTCCAGTCCCGTCTCCATAGCCGGAATAAATCGAGTTTGATTCAGTTCAGAAATCCAGCGACAGAGTTGTTGGAAATTTGCTTAACTCGGTATGAATATTTTTCTTCGTTTAAATACATTATTCTTAATACATTGTTTTCTGGTTGATTATACATTGCTGGATGAAATTGGCGCCACGGAGGTTATTCCGCGCAGAAAAACTGATCGAAAATGTGTGGAATGTGGAATAATATTTTTTCGAGCAATTTCTCGTTTCGCGGATAATCGAATTTGGACATTCGTCAAATGCCCACTGTGTTGCGCGCGAAGCTAAACTTCGAACTCGATTATCTCCGAAACGAAGAACGGGTTGGCAAAATGTTATCCTTCGTTTTCGATTTGGTTCTCCCCGTGAAAAATAACGGCCCATCGGATTTTCTCGTCGCTCGTTGGAAATCTAGTATTTTTCAAAATGAAACTACCGTACGATCGATCAACTATTTATCGTTCGAAAGGCCACTGAACGGTAAAAAGTACATACAGTGAGGAGTGTACAAAGTATTCGTACACCTTTTAAAAACTAATAACCTTTTTATAACTGTACACCAACCGACCTGATTTTGTATAATCAGTTAGAAGCATTGGTTTTCGAAATGATGTGCAAAACTTGTTTATTAGGACCCTTAATGAAAATTTAAAATATATGTTTTGTAGATCTACGTTAGTTATACACATATTGAAAATTTCATCAAAATCGATTAACATACCCAAGAGCTACAAGTGATTAAATGTGCTGAGAATCATAGTTTTTCGCGACTTTCGGTCAGTTTCTGCTTAAAATCCACAGAATCGTTCGTCTCTCGATGCGTGTCGCTTTTTCCTGCGTCAACCGATCCCGATGAAATGTTCAGCATGTGTATAACTAACATAGATCTACAAAACATATATTTTAAATTTTCATTAAGGGCCCAAATAAAAAAGTTTTAAAAAACGCCTTTTTCATTTTTGCACGTAACCTTGTAAATTGTAATTTCTGAAAAATCTTTTTCGCATATCATTTCGTAAACCAATGCTTCTAATTGATTATAAAAAATCAGGTTGTTTGGTAGAATTATAAAAAAGTTATTAGTTTTTAAAAGGTGTACGAATACTTTGTACACTCACTGTAAAACGAAGATCGGGTCGCTCAACCTGCGAGTACATTATCAGAGAAGGTTTGAACATATTTCCCTTATCTACGAAGTGTGTACTCTTTTCATTTTGAATATACTCGAGTGAAGGACCGTCAACTTGAAAAATAAAAGCATTATTATCGTCCGGGCACACTTTGGAAATTACCCGGCTGGTTTGTCGGACGCAGGTGTTATATGGTAGTACACCGAGTAGAAAGAGAAGAGAAACGATAAAAAGGATTAAAAGGACGAGTCCGGCCACCGCAGGATGTCGAGTTTCGCGAGTATCGCCTCCACTTGTGTATGATTCACTGCGTGGCCGGAAATGGGATTAACGCACCTCTCGAACCCAGCACGCGGCTCTCGCTCGGGGCTAGGCCATCGGCTATTCGCTAATTAAATTTTCAGCTGTCTCTTACTTTCCCCTACCACCCTTGTTAACAGGCTCCCGCTTGTCTTCTGTCTCCGACTAATGAGATCGGAGCTTTTCCCAGGGAACGTGAGGACCTCGTGTTTTCGAAATACGTCTGACGTCGAGTAGTTCAAACAGCGACAATTAGCACACGTGAAGGGATTCAGGGGAAATTAAAAAAGATATTAGCCAAAGCCGAAAGGGAAAGCAGGATCGAAAGTGTGAATCGGAGAGGGAGAGAGAGAGAAAGGATGAGAGTGTGAGAGACAAAGAAAAGAATGGAGAGAAAGAATTGTAAAGGGAACGGGATCCCTTTGTAACCCGTAAGGGAACAAAAATAAATCAACTTGCATCTCCATATGTCGAGTTGTAATTCAATGAACGAACATTGGCAAATTATAAAGGGTGTTTTTTTGGGTTCCATGGACATCACCGACACAGATTTCCCGACACGGTTTTCACCGACTCCAGATTTGACCGACGCCGCCTTTGACCGACAACGACTTGAGACGACCACACTAATAACCAACCCTGTGCTATCTCATCGATTATGTACAGGGTGTATAAAAAGTAATGGTCATCCGTCCTAGGGGTGAATCTACACCTCTGGATCGGTGGACATTTGTAGGAGAAACTTGCCGCAAAATTGTTTATAACAAAGAAAATTGTTGTTAAAGTTTTTTTTTACATCAACACCTTCTACTCATCGAGGAGAGAAAAAGTTTGAAAGGAGCCATATGTCGCAAACAAATAGTTATTGAGATATAAGCTGTTAAAGTTTTTCAAAATTTGATTGTGTGCACCGTGATCAATGAGCTTTTGTTTGAAAATATGGATGACATTGATCCGGACGAGATGTGGTTTCAACAAGATAGCGCTACGTGCCGTACGGCGACGGCAACCATCGACTTATTGAAATCAAAATTGGCCAATAAGTTGATTTCGAGAAATGGACCTGTCAATTGGCCTCCAAGGTCGAGCGATTTTACACCTCTCGATTATTTCCTGTGGGACCACGCGAAGTCACTGGTTCATGCTGATAAACCAGCAACAATTGACGCCTTGAAGGTCAACATTATTCGTGTTATTTGTGACATACGGTCAGCAGTGCTCGAAACAGTGGCCCAAAATTGGACGTCCAGAATGCGCTTCGTCAAGAACAGCCGCGATGGCCGTATGCCCGAAATCATTTTCAAATGTTAATGCCATGTATTGATCTTTCGAATGAATAAAACAATTTGATTTAAATTAAATTTTTTGTCTTATTTTTTACAATTTCAAGTTCTATCGAGCTTTAAAAAACACCCTTTACAATATAAGGAAAGATGAGATGACGATCTATCAGAAAGAATAGAAGGAACTTCGAGAAAACAAACAGAAGAAACAAAAAATCGATCGGATAATACGTGTTAAGAGGTTTCCGGTTTCCCTAAGAGCAAGACGAGCAAGACAATGCTGAAAGGGCTGGTTTGATAAACTAGGCTCGGTCACGACCCTACCGAAAGGGCTGGTATGACGTTACCGTTGTTACCATCGATCTTATCAGCGCGGCAGGCAGTGTGTCAGCGAACAGGTAGCTGCACTCCGTAGCCCGGAAATGAGATCAACGTCGCTTCTCGATATTCATCCCCAGGGAGAATGGAAACCTGCCCCCCGGTATGAAATTAAACCTCGTTAGGCCACCGTAGCCCTGACACGTAAGTGCTACTTACGAAGTTCTCGTAACTTTCGTCGCAAGTTGGTCCTTCACTCGATTGGCTTCCTATCCTGCCGATTTTTCGATAACTTCTCGCGACAAATCCCAGTAGCTGCTACTAATCAAATCAGGATTAATTAAACTATTCAATTTGTGAATTTGAAGCGTAAGTTCAGGGAAAAAGTGGCTCTGAAATAGGTTTGGTACTTGTTCGTCAATAGAATCTCGCGAATCGTTCTTGAAATAAATAGAATAGGAAGTATCGACACAGTAACGAGATTGGCGTCGTTCTCGTCCAGATATAAGACGACCCGATTATTGGAAATGTCCCATGGTGCGTGAAATTCGTCGATTGACGTTCCATGCACGAGTAACCGACGATGCAGCACCAGGACATTGCCATTTTTATGAGTCATCACGGTCCAAGTATTGTCGTTCGCCGACGCGATGTCTTGCTCTTATTATCGGCGTAAAAATTTAATACCGATATCTAAAATCATCGATCCGTCGCCTGTCGTCGCCTCTAAAAGCGATCTTTTCATTTATGCCGAACAGTTACAGTTTTATTTGAACCGATCGCGCACGAGACATCTGGTCGATTTTCGGAAAATTCCAATTTTTCTTCCGGCCTGAAATATTAGGTTGGAGGGAAAGTTCTGTCGTATTTTAAATCAGCAGGTATAATTTCGCTTGTAAATCGAAAGCACATGTTGCTAGCGAGTCATTGGGAAAAACAACAACTATTTTGATAAATTGATTCAAATGTTTTCTTTAAAATACGATAAAATCTTCCCTCGAACCTAATATTTCCATTTTATACGATGTTCTTCATTTTATCGATACAGTACGTAGGGTAACTGCACCAGTGAATGAACATTTAAGAAATTGTTCAGGAAGATATTTTATTTTTTAAAAAACATGTGAATTAAAGGAATCTCATATATGCCAAATGGCTCCCTATACTTCATTTGTCAAAAATAAATGAACACAAATAAAATGAAACTATTATTATTTTTCTTTATTAAACGTTAAATAAAACATATAAAAAATACCAGTTAATGAACACTACATTCTTAGTCTCAGGCTTCAAATTTGTTGAAATATACATAAGCGTTCATTTACTGGTGCCCGTTTATTCACTGGTGAAGTTACCCTACCTCGTACAGTACTTTCAGTAGTTTATCCAAATATTAAATACGATTCATAATGCAGCAAATGTTATTAGTGGCGCCTTCGAGCAAACTGGTTTCGCTACGGAAAGAGTACAAAAGCAAGCATCGGAGGTAAAAATATAGGAATTTTTCGCGATCTCGTGCGATCCACGGATTATTTAGATCGCAGCTGCAGCCGGCTGATTAGCCGGGGTTCAGAATTAATTCGGGCGAAATAACGCGGCAGGCGCGCGGTAATGGACCGTGTTGTGTTATGCGATTCCGGGCTTATGACCGCAACAAGTGTGGTAATAACAGCAGAGCGTCGTAATAACCTCGCCTGATCCGCCATGTTCCCCTCTTTTCTTCTTCCCTATTTTTCTTTGTATTTCCCTCTTCGCTTCTGACTTTTCGGTCACGATGCTGGACGGGCCCGACCGGTCACACTCTCAACCCCTGGCCATCACGCGCTCCTTGTCGCCTCTTCCCTGGCAATTTCACAACCCCAATTTGCTCTACACGTGACTCGAATTGCACGGCGACACTCCGGTTATGGATCCTCGCGTTTATCGCCGGCGCTTAGGCGAGCTGCTCTCTATCGCGTCGGATCGTAAGTAATTAGGATGGCGCTTCGTTCCGTGGATAGCTGACATCAACGAGCGTTTAGCACCTTTAGCTAACAGCGTCTTGTGTTAGTATTCAATTATTATGATTTTATAAACGCAGAAAACTGTGTTGTAAGCGGATTTTAATTCTTTTGGAAAGAAGACTGTGAATTAACTTGCCTCGTATATCCTGTCTGATTCGTGATGAACATTCTGAACAGATTCTAATAAAAATGTATGTCAATAATTTCCTACAACCGAAATGAAATTCTATTTTGGTCTGGTTAATGTACAGCTATTGGAGAAGAACACATAGGTATACAATAGATATGAGTTTTCTCCTGTTTTAAGAATTTACGATCTACAAAAAAGATCTGATCATTGAAACCGTGAAATAATTCGTAAGGCAAGGGGTTAAAATAATATTGTGGTCTATGGCTGATCACGTATCGACCAATTTCACTTGCTACGATCATTGACTCATACTACTGCGAAGCAGAGGTGGAGCATTATTTGGCGAAACAAATATTTCAAATACTATTTAATATTTTAGATTTTATTTTGCTTAAAGAAAATAGTATTTTAAATAAGATATACAATTTCGAAAATAAAGTGTTTCTATTTTAACAATCTGAACCTCAAAATAAAATATTTCTATTTCAACAATTTGATCCGCAAAATAAAATATTTCTATTTCAACAATTTGATCCCCACAATAAAATATTTCTATTTTAACAATCAGAAACACGAAATAAAATATTTCACTTTTTGCATTGTTATAATACTCTGAGAAACCGCATAAACATACAGACTATCTTATCTTTAAGAAACGATTTACAATTCAGCAATAATATTTAAAATTCTAATTAAAAGTAAAGACAAAATACAAATATTTTCAATATTCTTCAAATAAAATACTATTTTCAAAAAAATTACTGCCTCAAAAATAAAATATTTTATTTTCAAAGTTGTACGCATACTTTAAAATAAATAGGATTATTTACTATCTACTATTTCAAATACTATTTTCCCCAGCTCTGCTGCGAAGCCGACTGTTCTTACGCCTCTTCTCAGACAGGATGTACAATCTCGACGTTCAACAATTTAATCGAGTAACAACGATCGAACGACGCATGCTGCGTTCGCCAAAGGCCAAGGGCAATTGTTCTAACGAACGATCAGGGTGGTTCGGAACAACTCGGCAATTCAACTTTATAATTCAGTTTCTACGTAATTGCGGATTTCGCCGCTTTTGGACGACCAAGATTTCAAAGCTGTTCATTAATTCCCCGTGTAAGAAGAGAATCTCGTACTATTAATTAACCAGATTAATGGCTTGAACAGGAAGCCGGCATGTAGTCGGACAAAATTTATTCAGAGCTATGGGAATTTCAAATTACAGGGGCCAGAGGCTTTCATAACATAAAAGTATAGCGTGCAAGGGTGGAATCATAATCAGACTGAATAACCATTGAGTTGGTTGAAGTTGGGTCTGCAGGCTGTAAATTTACTTTCAGGCGATCTCTGTTATTGACTTGTTCAAATTTTGAAATTACTGAATTTCTTCTTCGTGACAACGTTGTGTCAAAAGGGAACTTTACAGGTTCCTTCGTGTAAGAAAGATGATTAAGAAATTTCTCCATGTCAAAAACGAGCTTGATAATTTGGTTTATGTCAGAACAGAAGTATAACAGAAGTTTATTATTTTCCTCGTGTAGTACCAGGAGAAATTATTAATTAATTGCTAGACTGCGAGGTTTATTAGGAAAATCGGTGGGCGATTTCGCGAAACAGCGATTACAGCTGGAATTAATACTAATTAATTAGCGAGGCCGGCTGGCGGTTTTTTCTTCGCGAGAATCTGAATGCAATCACCTGTTGCGTAAAGAAGTAAATGGCAAACGATGAGAAAAGCGAATGTCTCGCGAGAAATTAGCAATTGTGCAAGAATATCAAATGTGACAGCACAAGTGGTTAAAAGCGTTCGCAAAATCCAAACACTTGTACACCCACCTTCGTTAGTTAATAGTTCAGGCAATTGAAATTTCGTTGAAAATTTAAACAACCCTTTGCACGTAATGTCCGACAAACAGAATTATCTATTGCGTCCATGCTTAGGCAAGTCCTCGAAGTTTCGTTGGGAGCCGGTCGAACTGGCCGACACAATTGAACAATTATTCGCCGCTGTCAAATATCAAACATTGGAGAAACCGCGGCGTTGAATAAACAAAGCGTTCGCCAGCAGCCCCGTGCACGTGTTCCGTTTTCCAGGGTTATTCAGAAATGAGATTCTCCGATTGTTTCACGCTGCACGAAGATATTACCATTCAACCGCAAACTTAACGCCCGAAACAATGACGTTGTTCCATTAAAATCTTCCAACATTCCTCGAATCGAATCGCCAATATCGAACTTGGCCGCGGACAATCGACAAAATAGTCGCGGATGGTATTCTCGAAATGAAAATACTATTCGACAGACGAACATTGATCGAGATGACGTACACTTATTTTATTTTCGGAATTTTCTGAACCTGCAAAATTCGACTTTTTATAATCCGATTTAACTATTGTATTTAATTCTAGTAAAAATGTGTAATAGAACCGGAAACGCACTGTTCGGGCACGATCCTAATCCTTGCGACTCGTAACAGATGGAACATTCGTTTCGTTTTTCATTCAACTCTTTAATAATGAAATAAAAAATTCAAAATGATTGGATTACATTTTTCAACCACCGCGGCGTTCTACCAATTTTTTAGAAGCATACAGGCTTTGTAACATTTCCAAAAATAAAGTATTTCGATTCCATATGTTTCATCAAACCCAAAATGAACAAACACTTCCGACTCCGACCCACCAGAAATTTGTATAAAAATTCTAAAAATTGCTGGGAAACGTCGAATACGATCCAGAGATTCCAGCTACCATAAAATCGCACATTTCCACATCGTACTTTTTAAAAATTCCAACTCATCGAGGGTCCTACAAAAAGAATTTCCGGAGCCGAATAAATCCGTAGAGAAATTCTAAAAATTACCAGAAAAGGTAAAACAAAATCCCCACCGTAGATCTAGCAAAAAATCGCACATTTCCATACCCTACAGGCCCTCGAAAATCTAAACACAATCACTTCTCACTGCGAACGGCCTGTAAAATCGCTCGGGAGGCTATAATTTCGTTGAAACATGGAATCGCGGGATGACATCCGCGGTGTGGAACGTGTGGGCCGTCGTTCAACCGCGAAAACTCGTTTCACGACGAATTGCGATCGAATTGTTCTCGGAAACCGGGTGAAATCGGCGTTTGCGGAACGGTTCCGTGAGCAGATCCGGCGTTTTTCGCGAACGGAGTCGGCTCACCTGTTGCTGGGAAAGCGACGGGTAGCGTTTCGTTGCTCCCCGGGGAATTGAAATACAGAAGTTGTCCTGAACGGCTCCAAAAGGCTCCGAAGAGGTACCCAAAGGTTCCCGAAAGTCTCTCGAAAGGTTCCCGAAAGGTTTCCGGAAGGAAGGCTCCCTTTTCGAGGTCCTCTTGCTCTCACGTGGATCTGAACGAGTTAGGGTTGACTGCTCGACGACGCCGGGCACCACGACTTTGCGTCTACGCGGGAATGGCGATCAGGGCATCGCGACGCCACCCTTTATACGTGTGTGGCCCGCTGGTGTTTGCGGAGAGGATGCCTGTGTGAGTGCGCACCACGCACCCCTCTCTCAGCAAGTTTCTATAGTCTTCTCCGTTGCACCAACCAGCTTGGCCACACTCTTCTGCCGGGGATACATCGGTCTCTTTTCCTCTCGACAGACAAGCTTGCCACCCTTTTGCGCATACGCGCGTTCCACGATGGGCATTCAATTCTCTTTCTCGCCTGAGAGCCGTCACGGTGTGACCAGATCTGGACAAAGTCGCTACATGGCCGTCAAAACCATAGCAACCTTTCGGTTCCATCATTCTTTTACCATCAATCACATTTTTCTATACGGCGGAACCTTTATATTCTCTCGTCGATTCGTTCCTGAAGAAATCGCTCTATCAAAATACGATTTCAGCTTTTTCGGGAAGCTGGGGCAATTAGTTCGCTCCAGGATGTGAAAAGAAATGTTTTTAAACTAAACTAAAAGTTACTTTGAACGTTAAACTAACTGAAAGTTGCGTTCTGCGACATTTTTATGTGGGACTATATTGAAAATTTAAAAAATACGTTCTCGCTTGGATCTGTGTGAATTATATGCATTGTGAAAGTTTCATCGAAATCGGTTGATGCGGGAAGAAACGCGACTATGGTCCAATATTGAAAAAGTTATCGTCGTTGCAAGAGTGTCCGCATTAATATTCGGCCCACTAATGCGGGAGTCGCTGAATTTGCATCTATGCAGCTTTCGATTAAAACACCCTATGATATTCGCAATTACCGTGCCAGCTCCGAAATATCCAATCTCCCGCAACATGCGGAACGCTTGCAACAGGCAAGTCCCATATCCTTTTTCAAGGACCAGCGGACACGCGCATATGCATTTTTGTGGATCGTTCTTCTTCACTCGTTTCGTTTCTTTTTCCACGGTAACATACCACCCACGCGTGACCCACATTTTTCCCTGTAGATATCTTCATTTCCCGGCTTTTCGCCGGAACAGGCAACAGGTCGATTCGTTTCGCCATCCTACTCCATTTTGTCCTTCGCGCAACGAAACTTCGTAATATACTCGAAATAACCATAAATATTGCTGTTTATAGTCGAGGCTCGCGAAAAATCATTTCCGACCGACACCATATTTTAAACTTTGCGTTAACAAATTACGGTAACACTAAACCTACCGACCATTACAAGCGACTGATGCGTACAGTACATTATTATAAAAATAACAAAATTATATATTTTCTGCGATTTTTACTATAACATACGTATTGAGAACTAGAGCAGGATTTCAAACACTTAAAGCCAGATCTACTTATGGATTAATTAATCCAATAAATCGCATTATAGCAGACTCTAGCACTCTCTATAATCGTATTGATTTCTTTACTGAGTCTTTGCACAATTTTGAAAAACAATTGCGCAGGATTATAGGATAATACCATATCGTTTGTACCATTATTTTCTTTGCACGTCCCTTCTTTATTATTCTTTGTTATTATGCGTGTAGTCCCTTATCCTTTTCTATTGTAAACACTTATGTAAAAGGACCTCGGTCCGTCTATAATAATAATAAATAATAATAATAACATACATATACTGGAGTCAAAAAATATTATATCGTATATTCAATAAATTCCCACTAAAATTAGTGTCAAGAAAAAGCACATTCGCATTTGCACAAATCTCGAAAAATCGTAATCGACGCTGCGATTCAAGGTTCCAACAAAAAATTCCATTTCCACGGTGCTTAATTATTGTTTTCCCTCGAGCCAAGGATCGCAATGAAGGATTGCATCTCGTCGCCGGAAGTGCAGGCAGAAGTGCAGCAGCGCAAAGAGGGTGTTCCAATTTCCGATGCACGTATGGTGCAGAGTTTGCCGGAGCGTAAAGGTAAACGGGAAAGAAGATTGGAAAAAGACCGAGAAAACGTTGTTTCCCGCGGTCGTTCGCGAATGCACGTCCACGTCTCCACTTCCGGTGAATGCGAGCGCGGAGCTGCATAAGCACGCAAATCGTTGATCGCACGGATTTTCGCTCGACACGAGGTGGCATGGCGGGTCCCTTTTCCGGGGCTTTCCGCGACCAGGCATTTACGACTTTCCGCGTTTACGAGCGGTCGGGAAAATCTCGTGGCCCCGGAACACGTGGCTTTTCCGGAAGAGATGTTCCATGAACGAACGGTCGATCGCGCTGCAAGCTTTTCAACCCTGACCGTCCTCGCTACTAGACGGCTAATTCTTCTTGTAAATGGGACTTGCGCTTTTCCCAACACTGTATCAAATTTACGTATTCTCCGAAGCACGAATAAATTAATTTTCTATGATTTTAGTATTGAATCTTTGGTTCGTATCGTTTATGATCTCTGTTTAAATAATTAAGAGGCGAAATATACTTCCAACATACTCCCACTGCTCGCAACCAATGCTAATTATAATATAATGCACGCAAACTGTTAAACCCTCGCACGTTGAAAATCCACCCACTCTCTATTCCCAGCTACTGTGAAATGTTTACTCGTCTCTGATGGCGTTAGAAATTAACGTGTAAAACTATGGAATACATATACAATAATAAAACATTGAAGATCTTACAGGCCACGAGTTACGAGAATTTTATAAGAAATCAGGTGTCACGTCCACTGGTTTAGCCAATAATAATAATTGATGATAAAATCAAACATAACATACATTTTCTTAATATCTTTTTATACAGGGTGTCCCAAAATTCCTTCAACAGCCGTAAATAGAAGGTTCCTGAGATCATTTGAAGCAACATTTTCCTTTGCAAAAATGTTATCCGCGGCTTTGTTTAGGAGTTATTAACGAAAAACACGGACCAATCAGAGTGCGACCTAGACGCGAGTTGGCACAGTCGGCCAATAGACAGTTGGCGCGCCGAGACGACTTTGCCAACTCGGGTCTAGGTCGCGCTCTGATTGGTCCGTGTTTTTCGTTAATAATTCCTAAACAAAGCCGCGGATAACATTTTTGCAAAGGAAAATGTTGCTTCAAGTGATCTCAGGAACCTCCCATTTCCGGCTGTTGAAGGAATTTTGGGACACCCTGTATACTTGCTTTAATAATGTTGTACGAGAAATAAAATATCAAATATTAAAATTAATGTCAAACTATCGTATATTTTATACCACACTGCGTGCGATGGAATTAGGAAAACTCATTCTTCATTTGAATCTTTATTGAACGAAATATATGTGTAGCGAAATATACTTCATTAAATGATTGAGTCATTTCCAAATATAAATCGTGAGCTAATATCCGCTGAAGACTGTCCATCACTAAAGACTACGTAGAAATTTAGAAGAATCGACGAGCAACAAATTGCTCATCGAGCTACGAGATAAACAAATGTGATATGATCTGATTTATCCCACCGCTGTCACCAAATTTATATAATGTTACGTCCTAAGGTGGACGTATGTTATAGATTTAAAAGATTAAATTGATGGATTTTAAATTGAGAATAAAACGCAGTTTTGAACCTACCTGCATTCGCCGGCTTCGGTTCGGGTAATTGAGGGTTTGTTAAATACTAAGTGACTTTGATCTTGGAATTGGAACGAAGAAATCGAAGTTGGGTAAACTTTTTTAAAAATGATTTGAAATCTTGATTTTGTATAAAAATTGACAATATATTCTATTGAACAAATTTAGGGTACATTGACAATTTTATCATCAATTATTATTATTGGCTAAACCACTGGACGTGACACAGGAAACAATCCAGCTGAAAATCATTCCAAGAAGTCGCGTCGCACAGTGGGGTATTTGGCCTGAAAAAGTGGAATAAACTATTGTAGCGTTATTTATAGGCTCAAGGTTATAATATTATATATCGTTGGATTCGTCTTCAGATCAGCTACAACATTATGAAATCCAAAATACATTTCAGCTTTTAAAAAATCAAATTCACCTCAATTTTTTGTAAAAAACAATTTTTTTACAACTTTCATATATTGAAATTTGTAGACGTTCGAATACTGTTCCTCTTTTGTTGGAAACATTTTTTCCTCAGATTATCGAGCACCCATGAAAAAGCGTGGCGATAGTGAAATATTTGCACTATAACTTGAAAAATATTTAAGAAAAAAATATTTTATTATAGTGTTTTGGAAAGCTCTCAAAACAAGCTACAAGAATATGCAATAAAAAATAGGGGTTTCTATTTAAGAAATTGAAGATGACCTTCACGTGATTTTCAAACGACTATCCAAGGCCAAATCAATGACACCATTTTATGTCCCCCGTGAAACCATACAACTTTTGTCTGAAACATTTTTCTCCAAAATGCTTCATTTTCGAGATATACGTCTCAGATAATGTTTCTTCTTCGTTTGAGGGCAAGCGTAGCCGAACGTACAGGCGTACGCAAAACGCTGTTAAACGCTTAATACTAAATAGGCTATAAAATTTGAATTCGGACATATTCGGATTTAAACTTTGTTGGCTTATAATCACGAATCTTTACCGAATGTAATGACACCAAAAAGAGCACTTAATATCGCTTTATACTATAACAAAATTGTCAATAAAGTTTTGTAATTTTTAAAAAGCTTACAGAATGATTGGTAATATTCAAATATTAATAACTATACTAATTTAGATGATAACAAAATAAAATCTATGCGAAAGTGCTCTGTATACCTACCCGAACAACTTTCGTAATACAAGAATTTACAGAATTTTCCTTCAAACACTTGAAAATCGCCAATGAACAGACGCTGTCTTAGAGACTGTTTAAGAACGCCAAGCGTGCCTTAGAATCTCTCGACTTTCGATGAAGTTTACTACTTCACGGATGTACAAATAGAAAAAGTAATATTGCAGCCTTATTCTTCAGACCTTTAACTACAACGAACAACAAAAATTTTATGCCATACGCAAAAATTTAGAAATAGAATTTTTTGCGTCGCGTCGCCGCGTGCGCGACAATCTCCCTAACACATCCCACAGAAATCCCAACCATAATACCGGAAGCTTAACGCCAGCAATCTCAATTAGAAGACTTCTAATTGTCCTCTAACCGGCAGCTTCCGGGTAACAGTTGCGAAACGCTCGATGGCAATTATCGATAAGAACTTCAGCATCTCTTACAAATTAGTAAATATTCGTATCGGAAATCTCGCGATCGCTTCTCGGATCAGAATGCGACGCGACGATGACGTTTTGCTCGTGTTTCCCACCGAATGTGGCGCGCCGGAAGACTTCTAATCCTCCGGAGTGGGAATCCTCGGCTAGCCCCGGCCAGCTTATCGAAAAAGTTTTCCTTTCCGCGGGCCGACGTAAGGATACACTTCGAAGTGCATTAATGTGTACGAGGTTTTAATGCATGAGGCGGCCGGCCATTACGCGGTTTCCCGCTTGCGATTCAAAATCGATAGCGCCCACTTTCCGCGCGCGGAGCGTCGCCGCCTTCTTCTCGAATAAATCAGCTTCCGGCGCACGGAATAAATCTCTGTTGAACTTGCGACCTTCTAATATCGTCCGACGCAAAAATCGGACTCCGCGGTGCCAGCATAAAAGAGAAACGATCGAAACCAGGCAAGAGAAATAATATTAAGCTTAAAAATCCTATGTCATTCTTTGATCATGATTATTCCGCAATATTAAACACAATGAACCTAGAAACATTGTCTGCTCGAAGAAGAGTTTCCGACCAGAGCTTTATATTTAATTTAATTAATAATCATATTGATTGTTCCTCTCTACTTGCGCAAATCAATTTCTATGTACCGGAACGTGTATTGAGAACCAGAGCAGGATTTCAAACACTTAAAGCCAGATCTACTTACGGATTAATTAATCCAATAAATCGCATCATAGCAGACTTTAGTATTCTCTATAATCGTATTGATTACTTTACTGAGTCTTTGCACAATTTTAAAAAACAATTACGCAGGATTATAGGATAATACCATATCGTTTGTACCATTATTTTCTGTGCACGTCCCTTCTTTGTTATTCTTTGTTATTATGCGTGTAGTCCCTTATCCTTTTCTATTGTAAACATTTATGTAAAAGGACCTCGGTCCGTCTATAATAAATAATAATAATATTTTTTTTCACTCTTTCTAATTTTCCTGACTCTTTCAGGATCGATCCTCCAGCTGCTGATTAATTTCCTGGGTGTTACATAATAATCATTGAACATGTTCTAGCTTAACGTGCTCTAGTATTTATTTCATACTCTCCTCGGCAGAATTATTTCGGATAAAAACTGGGGTAGACGGTGAAAAATTGCGCTTGATCAAATTATCGATCCCGGGCGATAAACATGTGTGTATCTGCATTAACGGTAATTTTTGACGAAATCCTCGTTCGTGTCAGAACGAAGCGCGCTGTACAACAACTCATGCTCCATTATACTTCCTCTCCCTGCTAAAATGTTCAAGCGAATCGCAACGCGAGTTTCATGCACGCACTCTGACATCTCGTGCGCGTACAGTGTACAGTCGGCATAAAAAATAGGGAAAATTTGGGAAACTGTGGATTCAAACCTCGAAAAAAAAGGAAGATTCTATTAATAAAGAACGCTTAATCGATGCTCAATTAATAGCACGATCGCTTCTGGGAAACTATCACGCACAATTACCTTCGGGGTTTATTACTTCTTCATCGAGATTTTACGATGCTCCATATTACCCACCAACTGTTTCATCTCGGTAGTAATTACCTGTGAGATAGCCTCGCAGACGATATAATAGTTATAGAGAAATTATAATAGCTGTTCGTATACTGCATATTATTTTTCAAGGAGACTGTAGTCGCTGTCACCCGAATGAAAAACGAACGTGTCTCGTGGTGCCCGCTGTAGTTCCGCGAGTGCCATCTTGAAATTGTGTTTCCGTAGCCGCCGGTCAATTAAGCCGGAAAAATCGCGACGCGCGCTGTTCCTCTTCTCCTTTCCCACGTTTTCCCATCTGGAAAAGGACGCGTCACGGCTCGTGTAACGCCGCGTCCGTCCGACGAAAGGAAAAACCGATAATTCCGCGGCCCTTTCTCTCCCTGGCTCGCCTGTCGCGAATCATTCGCAGAGAACAACGCCGAAATATTCACCGGGAAAACGATCTTCGGGGAAGCGAGCGCGCTTTTCCACGAGAAGCGGAAAATTGAAAGTATCGGGGCGTCCTCGCTTCTCGACCGGACCCTCAGTCCCTTTGCCGCAGATTTTTCTCCGGACCGAAAGTAAACGCGCGCTGTGATAAACTGCGAATCTTTATGCAAAATGTGTCGCGTTTTAAACAAGCAGGTAATTTTGCTTGTCAATGGAAAACACACTAATCGACAGGTTATCCGAAAGATGGCAACAAGTTGTTACGAATAATGGAAATTATATCACTGAATAATATTGAACATATACATATTTTTATATGTATCGCAGATTGATTCAAATGTATTTCTTCAAAATACGACAGAACTTTCCCTCCAGCCTAATAACAATTTGAAAGCTCTTTGGGGAGAATGTAAAGAATACTCTTAAATCGTTCCGACGTCATTAGCCAAGCAAACAAAGCGGTGTGTTTGTGGTCGAGAAAAAGTTGGCAGAATTTTCGACAAGGGCACGCTATCGCCGGATCTTGCAGGGAACGGGTTAGGTCTGCGGTTAGGATAGCGCAAGGTGAATTCCATCAGAGAGGAGCATGTCGGGACAGGGTGAGGAATTTCGCAAATCCGGCGGGCGAAAATGGACACACGTCCCGCGATCATCGCTTGATAATATTTCCAGCGGCACGCGAGGGGAACATTCGGTCATTTCTCTGACAAAATTCTACAACTTTTCATAGAATCAAGCCTCACAATTGTTCCTAATTTTTCTGTCATTCTGCAACGATTCAGCTTGAGCTTGGAAAAAGTTTCATCCCCTTACCTTGATTCTATCAAAAGATCTACGATTCTGTCACCGAAGAGTGTCCGAATGTTGCCATTGCGCGTCGTTGTCGGTCGACGATGAAGTATTCTTTTTCTCACTCTCGATATTCTCCCGCCGTTTCGTCTCTATACGATACAAGTTGCACGACCCACATGTATTTCTCGCGAAATTGAGTTTCCTTCCTATTGGTCTTCCCACGATGTACTGTAGTCTCTCGCGGTGCTTCCTACGACATTGCGTTTCTGATTGAACCCCCGCATCAGGGTAAGCGGTTCCAATGATGTGTCTGTCCCCTCATTGTTCTTACGAGCTACCTAATTTGGTAGAAATTATCTGATACTTACGTTATACCGGATATTTCACCTAACTTGACCACCTTGAATATCTTTGTTGTTTTTAAAGATACGTCAAATGTGTGAAGGACAAAGTTGAATGGTCAAATGGGGCTCATACGATACCAAAAAAATTTTTGTTTTTATGTAATTCTTTTTAGAGATATGAAGACTTTCATTTTTTTGAATGGAATGAGGTATTTTTTAATACATCAATCGATGCAGCAGGAAATAAGTAAACGCTAACGTCTTAGTACGACAGCAATGGTGTTTCAGAGTTATTTAAATTGAAATATCTCCTGAACTATTCGACGTACATAGGTTAGTACTTTTTTATAACTAATGTCCAGCTGCATCGATTGATGTATTAAAAAATACCTCACTCCATTTAAAAAAATGAAGGTGACCTTCAGGGAAATTTCGGTCCTTCATAACAGTTATTCAGAACATCGGCCTTCATAACTGTTTCGATCAAGCCCGAAATGAAACAGTTTCAAACAGGTATCTCCGGGACGGTTTCAAGCCCTGCTTACAATTAGTAATACAGTAATCGCTCCTTCGTTGTCCTGAATCGTGGGCACGATCGTTGTCCAGTGCCTACCCACTCCACTGCCTGTCAACGAGAGGATTAGGCCTGCGTGGATCTGGTCGCCAGATGTGTCCCACGACTGTCTTGACCCGCGCAGAACGGAGAACAATAGGAAAGGAATATGGCAAGGAAATAAGGAGTTTTTTAAAGCCAGACAGTTGACTGCTTTTGACTGCGAATGCTTTTCTTTGTCATTTAACTAGCCGTTTCACTAAAGACGCAGTCATAAATCAAAAATAGTGTCCGGGCACGGTCGTTGTCCGCTCAAACCCCCGGCCTTTGGACAACGAAGGAGCTTTTACTGTAGTACTTACGTTGCAGTTCTTCTTACTCGCATTGAGTAGATTCAGCCGTCGAGAGTCAGACGCAGCAACTGGGCAGACGTTCAGCATTCAACTAGAATTTTCATTGGACAATTTCCAACCTGTCTTTCTACCAAGAATCAATTTGTTCGTATAGAGTTATCCGGAAATCATGTATTTCGTTCATAGGGAAACAGCAGGACAATTTGGGAACGAACATCTCTATCGATTTATTTAACGTCGTCATTTTTATTGAATATACGGGACAGTATCAATAAATGTTACAACGTGTTTTAATTAAATCTAACGTTGATGCGCGTTTACATCAGCGCCGTGTGAATTGTAAATTGAAATTATGTTCACCAGTGATTAACGCGCAAAGAGATGCAAGTTGTCGATTGTGATAATGATGCTTCATCAGCCGCGGTAATTACTGTGTGCTTACCGTCAATCCATTCATTCGTAATCAATGCAACAAAATAGGCAGAATGAATAGAAGGCAGTTCATTTAATACAGTAAATTTCTATGAAACACTATTGTATGTTGTGTTACAAAGAATCTAATAAAGCTTCAACGTTGATATGGTCCGCGATAACGTGATCAAACACACGATCCCCCAAAAACTTATCGTTATCAAACCGACGATGAACCGAGTTACATGGGTTTTCAATTTCGCCGACGTCACTGGCCCGAGAAAACCAAATATCGAAATCATATTAAGTAGATGACGACTACGGTGTGGTATCGTAGATATCGTAATTCCGTCGCAGATCCGCCGAAACTAGATTCGTTTGTTTAGGAACTCACGGTGGCGCACCGGTCAATCAAATCTTCTATTGACCTTTTACGTCATTGCCTACTTACTACGGGGTGTCCCGAAACTCCTTCAACTCCCGGAAATGGGAGGTTGCTTAGGTCATTTGAAGCGAAATTTTGCAAAAATTTAAACATGTTTAAACAATCATAATGTATTAATATTGTACATCACTGGATTCGGGAAAGTCTACAGAATCTTTTGCTGTAAAGAACAATGCAATATCTTTTATGATAACATCACAATATTCGTTTAAAGTTGAAAAATATGTTTTTTTTTCAAAGCCATGTTTCTCAAAAACTGTGCGTATAGGAGGATAATTAAGGTCAGATTCGGAATCAGCGCAAAAAACTCTATAAGGAGGACCCAACAGTATATTGGGAACATGAAAAAAGTTGAAATTTGTTGGACAATGATAATCCAGCAAGTTTATCCTGTCTTTGAGCATTAGATCTGTTGACCGTAGCGACCAAACGTTCGAAATCCCGTCACCTGTTCCCGTTCCACCCCCGAGTTCGCCCACGCGGCACGCGTGACGCTTGTGCGGTTACAATCGTTTCAGATAATCGAGGCGTGCGAATCGCCGCGCCGCGCCGCGCCGCGGCGAGATATCGATAGAAAGCTATCAACAAGAGAGGGGTTTTGTCGGCGGCTATCGTTGTCGCTCTTTTATTGGCATGTGGGTCATCAGGAAGGCACGCGTCCACCGCGCAACGGTACGATACGTGATCGGAGCTCGACCGGTGCGACGACGAAACCGGTGCCGGTGTTCGCACGGAGCTCATCGGGACGCGATCTCGGAAAAGCAACTAATGACCAGCAATATCCGCGCGTCATTAGCTCCGCTCTGCCGGTGGCGTAAATCATCCGGAGCCGCCCGCGACTTTTATCTTTAGTACGAAGAAGGCACCGATTGTAAATCACCTGTCGCTGGCACCCGCGACCCTGTAATCGTTCACGGGATTCCGAACTGATTGCCTAATAACCTAACCGATCGATAGGGGCCGGACTACAGGTAGATTGGGATGCGAACCGCACACACTCGTTTCAAACCCTTGCCTCGCGATTAAGGGGGTAGTCTCGTCTCCAGGATTGATTTAATAGCCAAAAGCGCTAGACAAAAGGTCAATCTAGGCCGCAGTCGCCGTCGAAAGTCCTATTTCTACGTTCACGAGGTGTAATTTCCATTACTCGACAACTCTAGAAGCCAAATTGGAAAACAATTACCTCACTTACATTTAAAAAATTCGAAGATATAAGATATTTCGTTCAGACTTGATTGACATGTTGTCCATGTTAAAATAAATTAGTGAGTATCATATTTATTTCATAATATACCGGTTGGTCCTTTGAAAAACTGAGAACACCCTCTGAAATGTGCAAATCACTTCGGTGCGTTTTATTCAACCGATCATAGACTACGGAAGTTTATGCAAATTTAAATGTCAAAATATTCAAAATATATGCAAATTTAATTCATAATTTATGTAACATGTATGCAAAAAATATGTGAAATGGTTGCCTTGAATAATTGTATTAGTGTCGAATGAAACAGTCGAATATAGTATAATATGATATAGAATAGTTGTATAATATTTATTACTGCTTGTAATTGGCGTTACAATATGTGACGATAACTTTTTCTATATTTTCAACAGTCATTTGGTGCCTTTTATCAGATGAAATTAATTTATATGCTGAAAATGTCCTTTCAATATCACAAGATGTGATGGGGGCATATTTATACTTTTTCCAGTATCATGCTTTTATTTCCTTCGATATTTGAAATCCTAGATTTTTCTGGAAAACATATTTACATTTTGCTCTCACTTTTTCTCCACAGCCAATAGGTACATTGTCTAGAATTTGAGCAAAATCTGTAACTAAAAGAAAGCGAGCTAATAAAAATGTAGTAATTTAATTGAATCTTTTAATGCTAACGTATTCGATCCTAATTAATAACTGGCAAAGTGGGAAAATTAGCTTCAATAAATGCTAAATCGTCAATAAGATCTTCATTTTTTATGATTTCTCTTGGGCAGTCTCAATACATGCTGAGTACACTTTATACTTTAAAGGATTTAACAATCTGGAAATAAAGGAGAACTTGACTATTTTGCACAAAATTAATAATTCAATTAGTCTTTGGGACCTTCAATATGTATCATCAAATATATTTACTTCCTTCCCTAATAGCATACACATGTTTTGTGTAAAACATCGCCGTTTCTATCCACGTTCCCAATTGTGTTACGACCGCTTCTGATGGTAAAGGAACATCTGGCAGCTTTTCTTTGTAAATTTCTATTCCACGTGGAGCTTTCAAGAATATTTGTTTCACAGAAACTATTAATTTATTGACCAAAGGAAAGTGCATTCGTATTTCCTCCGCTATCCTGTGCCATCCATGTGGTACACATGTTATATGTACCATATTGGGATAAAATAATAATTGTTATTAGCAATATAACAATATTATTAACTGTTCCTTAGGCTGTGTTCATACAAAGAGCGGCAAGCGGTAGAGTAATTTATTTTTGATTATTATTACAAGAGAAAACTGCAAAAAATATGCAAAATAAAAAATATATTTTTGGAATCATCTAATCGTGACATAAATTTCTGTCCAGGTCCCATTTGTCTACCCATTTTCTAAAAAAATATGCATTTGCATAAACATCCGCAGTCCAATCATTACTCCCATGCAGCTTCTATGCACCCGAAATGCACAGAGGATGCTGAAAGATAAAACAAAAAATTGTCCCTAAGCACAGTTCCTCCAGCAATTTGACGTAAGCAGGCTGCAAGCGAACGCTGTCTTTTTAAGGCGTTCTTCCGTCGCCGATGCGGATCTTCCTGGGTGCAGTTCCCTGCAGACGGCCATTTTTTACAAGCCCACGCGTTCGTTCTCATAAAGGGAACGGCGCAAGCAAGCAGGTGGTCAGGCCTTGGACCTTAACGAATGAATTTCACCAGCTGAATCGCGGCGTATGTCTGTCAGCCAGGGTTAATGAAATTGGGTTTCGCAGTGGACGCACCCCGCTTCCCACCGCAGTCGGAAAACTCACCCTGTTTACGGTTCGAGAGTTCCGTTTAATGTAACAAACAACAACACCCGCAACTCGTTTTCTGATGTGCCTCTAAAAAACAGTTTCGCCTTATCCTCTTGTCGATAGTTTCTATCGCGATTCCTCTCGAGCCAATTCCACTTTTATAACTCGGTTTCGAGGTATAAAAGTGGATAGAAGCTTCGCAACACTGTAGACGGCCATTTTGTATCCACTATGCCATCTTAGGTTCGATCCAATTTACAGAGACGCCAGAACTTTTCTCCGACGAGAGCGTCGCTTGTCAGTGTTTAACAACTGTTCAATATTTATTTTACAGAGACTATTTAACAACTGTAACTACGGTACAACAATTGTAAATATAATAATTGTCAACAACGCTCGCAATTCGTAACATCCTCTTCGCTATGACTCAATATTTGGGTGTTCAATAGTTACAAAAATTAATTTCTTAATTATTAAATAACTACAGTAATCGCTCCTTCGTTGTCCTGAATCGTGGGCACGATCGTTGTCCAGTGCCTACCCACTCCACTGCCTGTCAACGAGAGGATTAGGCCTGCGTGGATCTGGTCGCCAGATGTGTCCCACGACTGTCTTGACCCGCGCAGAACGGAGAATAATAGGAAAGGAATATGGCAAGGAAATAAGGAGTTTTTTAAAGCCAGACAATTGACTGCGGATGCTTTTCTTTGTCATTTAACTAGCCGTTTCACTAAAGACGCAGTCATCAATCAAAAATAGTGTCCGGGCACGGTCGTTGTCCGCTCAAACCCCCGGCCTTTGGACAACGAAGGAGTTTTTACTGTACTACGTATAAATAATAAATAAAACCGTGGAGAAGTTAATGAGATTTTTCACCACCTTTGCCATTTCCATCGTCGCCGCTGCTATACGCCCTATTTTTCTTAGCGTCATGGCTAACCTTCTCCCCATAGGCGGCCTCGCGACTATGGTAATCATCCTGGCCTTCATCTTCCTTGTGCCCCTTCGTCAATTCGAACTCCTTACCTTTCTCGAACATCGTTTCCTTGCCATACTTCTCTTCATCATCCCCGAAATCGTGGTGACTGTTCTTATGGCTACCTCCCTTCTTCATTTCGTGATCGCGATGGAACTCAGCGTCCTCTTCTTCTTCTCCATCCTCGTGGAAGTCGTCGAAGAACTCGGTGTGCTTCTCAAATTCATCCTGTGGCAAACACTCGAGTTTCACTTTTCACCATTTTCACCAATCTTTAGAAAACTTCTCCAAACAAGCTGAGATCGGGGTTACCATGAATCGAACATGACTAATTGGTACATGGAAAACCCACCTTCTTGTGCACAGTATGTTGTCCCTTTGTGCTGTGGCCCTTCTGGTGTTCACCCTTCTCGTCGTATTCGGACTCCTTCTGCCCTTTCTCGCCCTGTTGTCGCTCTTCATGGTACCCACCCTCGTCGTCGTGTTTCTTTTCCTTACCGTCCTTCTCGTCGTAATAATTAGTTCGCGTCTCCTTGTCGTGGTGGCCCTTATTGGCTTTCTCGTGCTCGTGCCGGCTCTTGTAACCCTTCCGAAAACACACGGAAAAAATTCGTTAATTCTATTGTACATCGGCAATCGTCGCTTTATTGCCACCGAAATACCAAATCAACCAACCAACAAAAGCTCTAGTACGATTTTACCGGTACCCCAATCAGCCCATCGCGATTAACAAAACTACGTAATCTCTTTTTAATTAAGTGAAACGAGGGTTCTACCTTCTCCCCCTTTTCACCCTCCTCTTCCTTCTGCTCCTGCAACCGTTCTTCGTCCCCGCCCTTCTCGAACTTGCCACCGGCTCCACTACCGGTAGCACCTGCGTCATTATCATGTCCTGCGTCCCCTTTCTCATCTGGATGACGTTCGTCCTTGTGCAAAGACACGTGGGTGCCTGCGCCATGAATATCATCCTTCTCTTCGCTGCTGTCCGAATTCAATTCTTCGCTATACCCTTTGCTTCCACCATCGTCCGACTGCCTCTGATAACGATCCTCTTGCTGATCCTTACTCTCTACTTCCCCTGATTTCACCTCTGTGCTGCCAAAACTGGTGGCATCGGCAACCCCGTCAACCCCTCTATACTTTACCGTAGCAGTCCAGGGGCTAGGAGTGCTAACTTGATAATCTTTAACAGAACCAGCTGTGGAGGTCTGCAGCGTATAGAGCACAGAGTTGCTAGAGTAAGGAGCCGGAGAAGCGAAGGGCGAAATAGTAGAAGTGAAACTGCTAGAATGCACAGTGACAACCGGAGACTCGATATTCGGATAGCCATCCAGGCCAGAAGGAGTCACCGACAAGGTCCTCGCAGCTTCCACAGGAGCATGATCGAACTGAACAGGTCTAACACTCGACTCCTCCCGAGCAACAGGCCTAGAAGTCGTGTAGGTAACAGGTGTATCGACCTTGAAGCTGTGGAACTCGACAGGTCCCGTTCTTTCAGTAACAACCGGAGGATCGCTGCTGATCACCTGAACGCTGGGATGCTGCTTCTTGCTCTTCCTCTCGTACAGTCTCTTGTTCAAGGTTATGGGACTCTTGGAAGGTTCAGTGTCCTCTGAGAGGCTGTTAGGCTCTCCTTTCAACGAAGTCCAATGGTTTCTATTGTTAGCCCTCCTAGTCAAGGCCGCACCTCCGTCCACAGACCTATCCAAACTACCTTCCCTGCTCGCTCTAACTGTCGTTGACCTAGCTGACTGCCTCTGCGCACTGTCAGGCTTCGCTGCCAACCGTCTAGCTTTGCGTCTGCTTTCGTTTCTGATCGTGCCGATTGTTTTCGTAGGGTCGACGACCGGGTAATTGCCGATCTCGTCATTCGGAGACGTTTCCGATCGACTCGAGGCTCTGTCCACTGGTTGTCTAACCTTTGACCGGCCTTTTCCACGTCTTGATGTTAAGGTGGAAGGTACATTGTGCGTAGGAGGTGTACTAAGTTCAGGTGTTGCGAAAGGTCGTGGTCTCGGTGATTCGGATGGAGAGAATGATCTACGTTGACCTAGGACCTTTGGGATCACCGGAGTTTCTGATCTCGCTTCTTCTGGTGGTGTGGGGATTAGAGATTGGTACTTGGAGAACCTTTGTTTGGTCTGTCTGATGGGTAATATTGGGTAGACGTATTCTAGGTCGGTAGTGTTCAGCTTTTGGACACTCTCGAAGCTGGCTTTCGAAGGATACTGTGGAGTTATTATGGTTTTCTTCGTTTTTGGCACTTCGTAGTAGAGGAGGTCCACTTCGGGGGATGCCGTGAGCGTTGCATGGCTGCTGGACACCTGCGAGTCTGGAACAGATCAGGTGTCAACGAAACTGGTTCTTACAAGAGCGTTAAGTATTGCAAGAATGTCGATCAAGAAGTATAGTATAAAATACAGAGATGACTTTGCGTTGTTTCATTGGTTTTTAATTATGTTTCCGGAATATATTCACCAGAGTAAGTCTCGGATCTTCTCTTCTTCTTCGTGTTCACCTTCTGCGGCTCGTATCCGATCACAGCAATCGCGTCCTTCATGTCTTCGAGGCCTTTTAAGTCGTCCATGTTTACCATCAATTCCGATTGATCTACCTGTAGATCGAGGACTACTGGAACGATGCTCCTCCTTTCGACTTCTTTCGGATTGTCTGTCGTCAGCAAAGTTTTATTGTAACATTTTCTAATTCGTTGTTAAATTACAATAATAGTACCGTTTACCATTGTTCTCTTTCGGGGCAGTCCGCTGGGACGATGATGGCTCCGATCTTCTCCATTTGATGGTTCTACCGTTCGCTCTACCTAAATCTGTAGTCTGTAACGATAATTTAAAAATAATTACGAGCAGACAGGTGAAATTTAAACAGGATTTTCCATTTCACTCCAATCTGTAGCAGTTCAGGTAGACAATTTTTATTTTACATAAAGGGAAACGCGAACACTTTACACCGTCCCTGAGGGTTTACATCTCACTTTTCAGATCACAATTACAATTGAAAATTTTCTGTAAAAGCTTTACTCGTGTCACATTATCACCGCAACTACAAAAATTCGAAAAATAAGAACACTTGTCATTTAGATAATAATTGAATTGACAGCTGTCTCAGGGTAAATTGGTTAGGACTAGAATATTGTTTAACAGTTAACGTTACCAGGTAAATAACAAGAAGCAACAGGGTTGCCACCGATGATCCACGGGTTTGCATGACTCGCCGAGGACACGACGAAGACTGAACTATACCGATCGGTGCAGGCAATTATATCGGGTGGTTTCTCGTCTTGGACAACCACTCGCGAATGATATGACAATTTCACAGCGATTAGGAGACTCGATCTCGATCCAAGTCGCTCAAGTTGATTCAGCGTCGATCGGTATGATCCAGGACCTGCTTCCTCCTTTCTCCATTGGTTGCACAAGATCGCCGCTCGGCCTGATCGGTCGCCGAATCACAAAGCATCCCGAAATCACCTCACGATGGTGATCATTGCGCAAATCCATTTTTTCGCGATCGGTTTTGCAACAGACAATGGCTCGATTGAATTACTTTACATATTTTTTAATTGACACGAAGTAATGATTTGAACTGCAGACCGAAGAATGTGGGTCGAATATTTGCAATTCTGGGTCAAAATGCGAATCCCTCCATCCAATGGTTGACGATTACATTTTCATTCCTTTATCGTACGACTTTAATTAAAATCGCGACCACATTAACGTGGATGGAACGATCAATATAAAATGAAATTCCACTGCAAATCGCAGGGAAAGATCGTCCATTCGAAAAGTAAACATAATTTGAATCTTTGCAAAGATGTTCGCAAATGAAAACTAGAATTTTGTTATTCCTCCTTTCGCTAACGGTTTCGCGCGTCCAGAGTTGTGTAGAATTACAATTGAATTACGTTGTAATTCAATTATATTGTAATTTATTTTTCAGATCTCAATTCAATTAAATTACGATGTACTTCGTAATTACAATGAAGTACAATTATAAAATACATTGTAATTCAGTTATATTGTAATTTATAATTCAGATCTTCATTCAATTAAATTACAATGTAATTCGTAATTGTAATTACAGTACAATTATAAAATACTTTGTAATTAAATTACATTAATTACGAATCACGATGTAAATAAATTAAAATTAAAAATTAAAGAATGATAAAGTAATAGGTAGGAAGAGGTTGAAAAATCCATGTGTAGGTTTCAAACAGAAGGAATTTATTATTTATAAACTTATAATATCTGAAATACAGAAATAACTTCTGCGTTACACATTTTTTAAATTTGAACCATAAACATGAAATAGCGTTACGTATTATGAACGAGGACCAGGAATAGAAACTACGCCGCACAGACAGCAAACAAGTATGTGAAAGAAAAACATATGATCAATTATATATTGTATTTCAATTATACTGTATTTGAATTATATTGTTTTTCAATTATACTGTATGTCAATTATACTGTATTTCAATTATATTGTATTTCAATTATACTGTATTTCAATTATACTGTATTTCAATTATACTGTATTTCAATTATACTGTTTTTCAATTATATTGTTTTTCAATTATATTGTATTTCAATTATATTGTATTTCAATTATACTGTATTTCAATGGTACACATCTGATTAAAATACCTGCTAATTGAATTAATTGCAAGGTTTGAATTATGTAATTCAGTTACAACGTAGTTGAATTACTATATAATTGAAATACAATGTAATTCAATTACGGAATTGAATTACAATATAATCGAATTAACACAACTCTGCACGCGTCAGCTTTGTAACAAAGCAATTATTATCGGCGACTTTATTGGAGATTAATCTCTGACTTCAAAACAACAAAAAAAACCGTCGGATATATCGCGTCGAGGCGAACCTTGTTAGCGACCTCGCCATTTCCGTTGTCGGCGAATAAACTTTTTAATAGGAACATCCGGCAGCTTTCATTAGTTACGTGAAAAAATATCTCAGTTTTGCAACAAGTCGCGGGAAAAAAAATATGGAGCGTGCATTTGCAGCGTACAATCCGTCGGGCGCATAATCCGGCGTGGAACACGGGAAATCTAGTTTTACGATTGTAGATCTTGCGCAACACCGTTCTCGTCTTTTCGCGCGTGAAATCGCGAAACGAGGAACGACATGTCGGATCGATCCTTTTACCGATCGCAACGTGCGGTTTCGACGACGAAAGAACTCGTCGTCGGCGCAACGAGATCCGACGGTTCTCGAGAAAATCGAATTGCCGAAAAACTTGAGAACCGTGCGACCAGACTTTCTAGCCTGTTAGAATAGGCGAATTCACCAGCTCGTAATTAAAACAGCGGCCGAGCGAGCTAACTAGCCGCAAGACGCAGACAAGAACCATCAAGAAGGTATTCGGTTCTTGTCGGAATTCAATGTATCACAATGTTTTCTCGGGCTTCCAGAGCGAACGGTTTACGTAACACATTTCACCAGCAAGAAAATATGGGGATTTTGTTGGCGAAGGAAATTTTTACAAAGTTCGAATATGTGGCGTTTTTTCGAGATTATTTTTGTTCCGCAGGAAAGATCCACGTGTTAGTGTTACATTACGATGCTATTTTGTCTCGCTGCATTTTTCCAGCTTGATCGTCGCAGTGTTATTAGTTGGAAGCAACGCAAAGAAAGCTTTTGCAACCGGAGCATGGTGATTACGCCCGATTACGCTCGCGGCAAATGATTCTTCCACTTCGGACTTCGTTCTCATACCCGGTCTCTCTGTTGGAGTTTTACAATGTTAACGTGACAATATTAATTCCGATTAACACCGTGGCTCTCTCGTCCACGTGCCGCATACGACAGACGGCACGACAAATAATCTCGCCTGATTCCGAATTATTAATGAATTCCATCCGCGATTGTAATCACACGATCGGCGTTACGGTCGGCCCGTTGTTTTTGTTTGCGCGTGTACACGATTACAGGCATCAATTATTTGCAAATTCGAATGGAACATTGATACACTGCGCGGAGGATTCTGTGGGATAAAAGCAATCCGGCCGAGCGATAAAATGAAATAAATTACTGGCACCTAACAAAGTGATCTTGATTATTACCTTTCAACTGAGAAGTTGATTTTATTTTTCCACCATCGGATCCTGATTTATTACATGCATTGTTTTGTTGTTCGGCGATGGAAGCGTTTAAAAAGTCTGCTGTTTGGATTCTAATTCAGTGATCTGCGGAACTTTATGCAAAATAAAAATATTCTGCACTCATTCTGGGCAGCAGGAATAACATAAATATTGATTTCATCCCTTCACGACTTTTTTATATTAACAGCATCGATACATCGGCGTTTGGATTTGTAAATCCATTACGGCTTTATATATCACCCAACCAATTTCTTCATAAACGCATAAAGATCCGCAGTCTAGGGATCATTAGTGATTGGACCGATACCGATACTATTGACGATATTCAATCAATTCGATACCAAAGTACTCAATGGGAAGTATCGATACGTACTTCATGAGTTGATACCCGTTTGATACTTCTACAAAAGTATCGATACCCGTTTGATACTTCTACGAAAGTATTGATACCGGTTTGATACTTTACGAATGTTTCGATACCTGTTTGATACTTTAATCCTCGCGTACGTATACGTGGTCTAGCGGTGTGCGAGTGTACCCTAGCGGTGAGTGAGTGTGGAAATGTCGAGCGTCGTTTGTTGGAAAAGACCCCCGGTAATCGATACTTTCGTAAAGTATCAAATATGTATATTGAAGTATCAAACAGGTATCGAAACATTCGTAAAGTATCAAACTGGTATCGATACTTTCGTAGAAGTATCAAATGGGTATCAATGTTTTTGATACTTTACTTTTGATACCTATTTGATACGGTATCAATAGATCAATGGATTGGTATCGATAGTATCAATTTGGTATCGGTCCGATCACTAGGGATCATCATAGAAAACATGTGGAGAAATGCTTCAGAGAAATCGTTTCGAAATGTTGGAACTTTTCTAGCTGTATCGAAGAGCAATAAACATCGGCAAATAACGCGCTAAACCGAACAGAAAGATGAAAGGCGATTTCCACTGGCCGACAAGTTTTGAACCACCTGTAGCGTGTCAAGACCGGAGATCAAAAGGCTTGGAACGCTTCAAACGGCGGGGATGGACGGGCAAATTGCCGTTGTTTGGCCGTGTAGCGAACCGAAATCGATTCGAAATTGTGGAATGCGAGGTGGTTCGTGGGGCGTGGGCGGTAACGAAGAACGCGTGGGTGATTCAACGTAAGAGTAAAAGAGGACGCGTGCTCGGATTAGTTGAACCGATTAATTTGTCGACACAGGGAAGTAGATTCGCCACGGCTCGCGTCACGAAAAAAACCCTTCCGACATTTTTCCTCCTACGTCCTACGGGAAGCGCTATTACCCCTGCGAACGGGCTACGTTAACTATCTCTCGGCGCAATCTTCGGCTCATCCTAGACATTTTATTCGGTTCATGGCTGCACGGCCTTGTGCACCTGGTTCCCTCGAACTTATCCTTAAATTATTCATGAATGAAATTTTTAGCAGCAAATTGGACAATTTTTTCAACTCTCTAATTAGTAGACAGCGGATCTCTATGCAATATAAAAAAATGTTTGCATTGATTGCAGGACACAGGAGCCAAATAAAAATTGTATTTTTCTTTTAATGATCTTATTAAGCCTAAACTAATACAATATTTTTAACACGTCCACTGTTTTCAATTGTACGTACCCATTTTTGTCATAAATCCATAAAATCCGCAGTCTAGTAATTACTATTTCAAAATATTCTGGAAAATAAAATTCTACAGAATTGAATACGATTTTGATTTATTTCAGATCTACCGGGTGTCCCAGACCATCAGTACCACCCATTTATAATCTAGAAAATAGGTTATTTTCAAAAAGTCTATATTTTTAACTTCCGGTTTCGGCTGGAAATAGGTGTTTGAAACCGGAAGTTACATTTTGCAAATGGAACATGGTATTTTTCATTTCGGATTCGGATTCTATGCGAAAAAACAAGAAACTTTTGTCTGAAACATTTTTTTCAAAAACTGTCATTTTATGTCCTTTAAGTAACGTTCAAAATGAGTCTTGGCGAAATAATGTTTCATTCATATTAATATTTCAATAATGTTTCATTCATAATATACATATTAATATTGGATATCACTGTATTCAGGAAAGTCTACAGAATCTTTTGCTGCAAAGAACAATCCAATATCTTTTATAATAACATCACAATATTTGTTTAAAGTTGAAAAATATGTATTTTTTTCAAAATCAAATTCCTTAAAAACTGTGCGTCTAGGGGAAAAATGAATGGCGGATTCGGAATCAGCGCAAAGAACTCTACGGGAATCATCCAACAGTAATCGTTGAACAAATGTGTTGTTGGACAGTGCAAATCGAATCGGAAACTTTCTTCCAGCTGTTCTATTTAATCGGAAACTTTCTTGCGTGTAACATTTTGTTTATTTTCTCGTTTCTTTGTTATGATAAATGGAAGCTTATATTATTTTGTTGTTTTTCATTCCTCAGTAAGCCCCTTTTCATTTCCCATCAGTTTTAACCCCATAAAGTAATATCTTATACTTCTAAATTGCGAATGTTTTCTCTAAAATCCGTATCAATGCCTCCGATCGGAAGATAACACTTTATTTGTTCCCACTTTCTTGTAATCTGCCTGCAGTTGTCTAGTATAGTCTAATAATTACTGACACAACTCGGAGGTGTCAATGATCGTTCCTCCCACGTTTTAAGGACAATACACGGAAGTCGGCGAACACCTCGGAGAAGTTTGGCAATGTCGTGCTACCTTGCGAAACGAGTGGCGATCACATCGAGTGATCAAGCGCGAAGTCGTTTTCGTCGCGCTGTCGCTTCGAGAGGTTGTCTATGCGCCGTGAAAAGTGAAAATGTTGGCGTCAAATTGGCTACGGTCCGCTAGGCGTCCCATTGTCGCGATCTCTCGATGCTCCGCGAATAGCGCGAATATCGACTCGCGAAATTGCGAGTCTTCGCGCGGGAGGAAGCCAGACGTCGTCGTCGCGTCGTATCGCGAACTTCCTTTGCACACAGAGCTTCGCGGAGGAGAGAATTAATTACTTTCATATTTATATATCGAGTCGTTTTTCTCCTCGAACCAGTTCAATGGAAACTGGAGTTTGTCTAAGTCGTCTCTGAAGTCAGAATCACTAAAAAGTAGTCCTGCTGTAAAAATAAATCGATATTTCGGTTTTGCAAGGTGCAGCACTTTCAATTTAATTGTTCGCGCCGCGCGACGTCGAGAGCGAGATTGATCGACGTTCTTGCGAGGATCCGCAAATGTTTTTCCCGTTAACAGTGACACAATTTTACTCGATAGTAAGCTACTTCCAACAATAGATTAACGTGTCTGAAATACCTCAATGCAATTATGCTGGGAGATTATAGAGCTCGGAGGTTTGATGAAAATGCACTTGATACGACCTATTTAATTGAAGACCCAAACGCCGACCACTGTAATCAAAGGTTACGGCCACTTTCGAACTTTAAAAACACTTTCGACGCTCGAATCACTGTTTAAGTGAAGAAACTATTCCAATTTGCCGGACAACCAATCAATATTATGAACAGCGAATACATTAATCCGTGAATTATTAATATTTACAACTTTTACCACGTGGAAAATGAAAAATGGCTACACTTGGAATTTCACGGAGTGACTTATCAGCACAATGTCGTCATTATTCCTAGAAATAGTCGTCAGCCGCGGTTCGAACACGTTCTTTTCGCGCTTTGTAACGCGATTCCCTTGTCGGGAATCAGAGTGTTGTAATTACATCGGTGTAACATTCAACGTGAACATTTTAAATAATGATAGAACCGACTGCAAAGGACCCCCGCCTCCTCTTCCAGCGCACGAAATTACACGTGCCGGAACGGGAAAGTAAGTTTTTCGTTTCGTTTCGTTTCGTTTCGACGAAGGAACGCGATACATCTCGAATCAAGTAATTATGTATTCGATCCTTGCCGGCGCGACGCGGCGCGGCGATTTAATAGAAGATTGATTGTTTAATCGGGAAACCGAGTCACTGGAATTAGTTAGAGCCCTAGTAGCATTTATGGTTGGCGTTTTGTTGGGCCTCCGTTGGCGGTATCCGTTGGACAACCGTTGGAAATGTCGCTCTTTTTTGCAATTGGGCCAACGATCACACCCAACCTAGAGCCAACGTTGCTACAAGTCGAATCCACAGAGCCCACATTCTGATTTTCTCTTTTTATGGTATGTCATGAATAATACACATATTAAAAATGTATTTTCACGGTAAAATTTCACGGGGAAAAAGGAAAAAACTAAAATAATAACCTTCCCACGTCGGACTTGAACCCGGACCCACTTTCGTAGTAAGTACCGCTGAGAGCTCACAAGATGATCCCTGGCAGGATTGCGGTGACGTAGGCAAGAATGCGCGCCCGATTGGTTAGCTTGGAAGGAGCGCGCCTTCCATTGGCCGAAGCGGTTACACACACACTACTACTTTTTTTTTTATTAAGCATTTCAGATCTCAACTGAGAACACACTACTACTGTCATGCAAAACAATAGACCCCTGTTGCCTCTGTGCCCCCTCGGGGATCATCTTGTGAGCTCTCAGCGGTACCCTATTGCTGAACCTACAGATGATTCTTGTTCATAGATGCTATGGATTAGGACTACTAGATACGTCAACAAATTAAAATTAAAGTATCTAAAAAAGGAAGACCCATTTTGAAGAAATCCAGAAGGGTCTTTTTATACTACACGAACGCCCCCCTTGCCTTTCCCTTGGAAAATGGAAAAATTAAAGAAATGAAAAAATTCCAAGGCTGCTCACAATAAAACTTTAGTGGATCAACCATCGCGCAAAAATTACAAATTTTAGGTATATTTAGAAATACGAAAAAAAATCAATTTGGAATATAACTTATTTTTAGTTGCAGCAACACTACTGGTGTCTGTTAGACGATATATATGTAAATGTTGGAAGATTTTCGTTGGACCAATGTAGGATAATCGTTGTAAATTTCACGTTACTTAACCGACTATAATATCTGTAGGCCCAACGTTGGGCATTCGTCGGCAAATTTACATAATTTTTCGTCGTTGGCCCTACGTTGGGGATCTGTCGGCAAACTACTAACCATTCCCCAACGAAGTCCCAACCGTTGGCCACCGTTGGCTAACCGTAAATGCTACTAGGGAGGACGATACATGTATGTCACGAAAAATACATCTAGAAGTCACAGAATATTCGTTAATGAATTTATTGATAAACTTATTGACGAATCGCGAGTTAAAGAGTAAGAAGAAACTTCTCTTGTCCCTGAATTGTTTAAAAAACGTTTAATGCCCGTTGCTAGCAAACCATTTCTTCCCCGATTGATGCCCTCCTGTGTTGCCAAACTTCTTCTGATGACGATGACGACTGTCATGGCCTTCGGCGAGCTTGCGACCCTTCTGTGTCCGATGATGATGACCACCTTGGTGCTTCTTCTTCTTGCCGTGATGATGCTGGAAGATTTGTTCCATTTGAACCATTTCAAGAGAGGAATCATGAAAATTATCGTTTCCCTTGACAAACCTCCTTATGTCCAGAATCCACATGTCCCATTTTCTGATGACCGCCTTTCTTCCCCTCGTGTTCGTGATGAAATCCTCCGTGCTTCTCGTTCTCGCCGTCCTCGTGGTACTCGTCGTAAAAATCGTGCTTCTTCTCGTACTCGTCCTGCGACCGCGGGGATAAAGGGTTTCGATTAGCCGTGTAATCCTTAATTACGATATTAATTACCGGCGACTCTGATCGTTCGATACTGGGAAAATTAACTAGCCGGGTTCCCGTAAGTTTTACGCGAGCTCGAAACTCTTACTCTGTTGACAGATTCGATAAGGTCGCGGGCGAGACGAAGCGGGCGCCCGGCGGTGTCCACGATAATTGAACGACGTCGTAATTAATTAGTTCGCGGATTAATCCGGTCGTTCGTGCGCGAGATGCATCGTAACTCTCGCTGACCGGAGAAGAATGTTTGAAAATCAGTCGAAAGGTTATTACCAAACTGCGGAAACTCGCGGATCTAAAATAAATGAAACTCGTGCCGAGTTCAAAGCACATGCAAAAAGTTACTGAAAACATTGATAATCATTCATAGGTTCGTCGACAACCCATTTCACCGACACTGTTTTCATCGACACTATGTTTTCGTCGACACGGTCAAATGGTCGACAAATGTCTTCACCGACACTATGTTTTCATCGACACGGTCAAATCGTAGACATATGTCTTCATCGACAGCCAGTGTTTAACGACACGTTTGAATTCATTATCATATCGCTTTAATTTCATTATTTGATATTTGTATAATTATTGTACAATTTTGTTATGTTTTGTAGTCTATATACATATATATATACATATACATATAATAAATTTTATGATTTCGGCGTAAGGTTCGATCGTTTTTAGTATTAATAAATACCTATTAATAACCTATTAATAAATACCTATTAATAACCTATTAATAAAGTAAAAATACCTATTAATAAAGTTTGTTTATTTGAACAAATTCTGATTAATGAAGTATCAATAAAAAGTTTGATCTAAATAACAATGCTTTGTAATTCTCTTTATTATTTATTATACAAGCAACTAAATGCGTCGAGAACATAACAGTGATAATAACGATTAATCTACATTAGCAAATACGCGAATTTGGTGTCAGTGGAAATGAATGAACTCGAACTTGTCGCTAAAGATGAACTGTCTATGAAAGCATATGTCTACGATTTGACCGTGTCGAAGAAAACATAGTGTCGACGAAAGTTACTGTCGATGAAAACAGTGTCGGTGAAATGGATTGTCGACGAATCAAGGGTAACCCTATAGCATTATCGTCAACGAACCTTTTTCGAAATACTATGCTCTCCCTTGGTGCTATATCCTTTTTGATGCTTCCCCTCTTCGTCGAATTTCGCAGCTTTCTCGCCCTTCTCGCCGTGATGACTTTCATCGTAATGATCGGCCTCTTCATGTTTCTCCTCCTCCTCCCCCACCTTCTCGTCGTATTGTTTTTTATGATTCTCTTTGTCGTGGTGACCCTTCTCGCCCTTATCGAACTCGTGGAAGACCTTATAACCCTGTACCGAAAGAAATGCCATCTGTCAAATAATTAAACGAATAACTCGTTTTCAACATTCCACTGTAGAAAACTGGCCTCTCGCGTGTTTAAATCTCCCAAAAATTAAATTTTTATTTGCTCTTCACTCTTCACCCACATAGAAAAACATGGAAAAATCACAGTTCATTCGTCGCGGATTTCCATATCAGCATGAAATAATCGTCGGGAGTCTGTATATCCTGCTTCAAAGAATCCACCGGTTCGCTAATGATTTCGCGAGGATCGCGAATCGTAAAACCTACCCTTTACTACGGGGGTGGGGGCATTCCATGAAAATATTGGAGGACTGCGCAATTTCAAAGCTAACTCGTCGGTCGAATAACGAGTTCGCAAACGAATTAATTGCACCGGTCAAGCCTCTCCACCCCCCCCCCCCCCTTCCCTCTATCCCTCGGAATAAAAGTGAAAAGCAATATGTGGAGTTTGTATGGTGTAGCAGAGAACGGAAAACGACGGGGCACCGTGTCGTTACAAAGAATATGTCCCCGGCCGAAGAAAGAAATGTCGTTCGCAAGCTGCAAGCATGTCGTTCGCGGAGAACGACCGTATAATAAATAATCCCGGGCAGCCGTGGACACTAATATTACGGCCGGTAAAAAGGCGAGGAGTCGTCGAGGATCTTGACAATGACGAGCACGTGGACGAATCTAGGAATCTTGTATTTTATAGCTTATACCCTTCGAAGATGGCCACGGTCTCTGGTTATACTTCACCTAATATTTTCGGCGCAACAATTATATCAGAGTTGCGCTAATTTAACACATTACCGACCGGTGATTAACAACAGTTTTTAATGGAACCTTCGATAGCAACAGCAATTTTCATTGTGAGCTAACAAGTCACCCTCAATAAAGTCATCTAATAGTTTCATTTGAGATTGCAATGTAAAAGAAAATTTCTATAATTTCTTTTGGTACAGCACAATTATTGAAGATTCTATTAATAGGCTTCCGGTGGGTAAAATGTTACAATCCATCGTTAGACTGCGAATGTTCATGCAATTTTCAATTTTTGTAGACAAATTTGAAGTGGGACCGAATCAAATCCTATCTTCGTCGACATAGTCCAGTCGCCAGGTACTTTTACCTGGAAAGTATTCCGAACTCAATGAAATTTTGACACGTCATTTAGGGGTACTCTGGGGTGTCGAATCTGAGTTTATGACCTCGAGGACCCTGTGCTAACTTGGGGAGGGGGTAAAAACCACGATTTTTGTTACCTTGTCTTGGTTTTTTCGCCTATTACTCAAAAACTATGGGTCCCTTAAGAACTTTCTTTTTTCATTTTTGGAAAGAGCATTAAATTTCCTTCAAATTTCACTGAATTTCAAACTTGCAATTTCCTGTTAAATGTTACAATGCGTGGCCCAAAATTTCATTTTGAGAAACATTTCCTAACTTCGAACGCCTGTCTCTCGGTGGCTATAGGGTCAAACAATACGTTTGAATAGTGAAATTTGAAGGAAATTTAGTGCTCTTTCCAAAAATGAAAGAAGAAAATTCTTAGGATCCATAGTTTTTGAGCAATTGACGAACAACCAAAAAAAGGTAACAAAAATCGTGGCTTCTACCCCCTCCCCAAGTTAGCACAGGGTCCTCGAGGTCGAAAACTCAGATTCCACACCCCAGAGTACCCCTAAACGACATGTCAAAATTTCATTAAGTTCGGAATACTTTTCAGGTAGACGCCCTTTTTTCGACCTGGCGACTGGACTAACAAGAGCATTTGTAGATCCGTAATAAATAAAAATCTGTTGATATATGACGTCATGATACAGAAATGAATACTGTTCTGAGAACTATTGTTTCAAAAATTCCAGGGACCATATCTGCGGGTCCTGTTATTTACATTAAACTTCGTGACATGTTTATGTTTAATAATATAAACGTGGTAAAATAAGAGATAGAGCGGCGGCCCTTTGCGTCCGCATGCCGACACGACTCACGTTTCTGGTATAAAAATCAATTGCAAAATTTATACCGAACAGACAAACAGACAGACAAGAAAGCGAGCTAATAAAAACGTGGTAAAATGTATCGGCGAGCTCCGGACCACATTCAGTCTAATTTGGAAGAGAGAGCATCTATATAAATATCGTCTAAAAGATATCTGCCTGTTTTCTTTATTACAAAATTACCTTGCTTCCCAAAAACCAACAAAATCATACTAAATCCCGTCCAATTTGATACTCCAGCATTTTCTAAATGCGAATAATACCATGTTCATCACTGATGATACTAATCTCTTTCTTTAATTACACTGTACTTTGTAATTGTACTTCAATTGTAAAACCGAATTACATTGTCATTTAATTGAGTAAGAGACCAGGATTACAAGTTAATGTAATCGAATTATATACTTTGTAATTATAATTTGTGAAGCAATTCGATTATAATTCAACGCAACTCTGAATTACACAATTATACCTTATCGCCCTTCTCTTCCTTCACGTCTTCATGGTCCTCGTGTAGTTCCATGCCACCGCCTTTCTCTTCGTGCTTGCCGCCACCTGTTTCAATGAATTACAGATAAAACCACGCACCTCCAATCACAAATCATTTAACGGTGTTTCAATCAGAAACCAGGTGAATTTTTTGATTCGCGAGCTTGCGTTTCAATACCTGCGTGCTCGTTCGCAGCAACCTCGCTGTCCTTCGTCAACCGGAAGTCATCCTGTATCCTCTCCACCCTCTCAGCAACCGAGTTACCGTACAAAATCGACAGAAGAAGAAACGAAGCAGCAATATCGAACAACGCCATACCGACTGACTGAAGCGTACACTGGAATTTCAGGAACTCCGAGATAACCGGAAGTTCGCAGAAGACGCGACACTTGGCACTGAACGCCGCGTAGGGTCGCAGCGGAGATTTATCGGCTTCGCAGTTCCTTTTCTTTCCGCTCCGTGTCCGATGATCACGTTTTTCCTTTGTCCCGAAGAAAGTTTCCGCTTCCGACCGATCAGAAGAAGAGCGGAAAAGGACATTTCTTTGCGTTCCAGCTGTCACGGACGCTTCCACTTTCACTCGATCCGCTCTTTGCTCGGGCAATATTAATATTTACTCAACCAAACACGTCTTCTTCTCGTGGATTTGAACTTGCACCTTTTTTCTGCTCGGCGAAGCGTCGTTTCCAAATGTTCCTTTCAGAGGGTCTAGATCAGGCCTGGCCAACCCGCGGCCCGCCGGGCGATTTTATATTTCTATTGAAACTTTTGTTTCTTATTGTATGTATACAAAAAATATTAAATAAATGAAGTGTCATTGTTATAATATAATCGATTTATAATTATAATATAATCAAGTTGCAGTGCAACAATGAAGTGAAACAATATTTTGCGTCCATATCAAAAATTAATATTTACAATACTTATATTAGTAAGTGCTTTTGGATCCATATACAGGGTGGGGCAATAACTATTAGCACCTCAGATATCTTCGAAACTACAAGTTTCACAGAAATATTTTCTGATATAAAATTGCACAGTACGAAGGGGGCCATCCGGTGGCGATAATAGTTTTTTTGCAGGTGGAGGTACTTCGGACATTTGAAGGTCACTTTCATTTTTTTAAATGGAAAGAGGTATTTTTTAATGCATCAATCGATGCAGCTGGACATTCGTTATAAAAAAGTACTAACCTATGTATGTCGAAAAGTTAGTAGTTCAGGAGATATTTCAATTTAAATAATGCTAAAACACCATTACTGTTAAACGTGTTTAAACGTGTTTAACAATCATAATGTATTACTATTGCACATCACTGGATTCGGGAAAGTCTATAGAATCTTTTTATGTAAAGAACAATACAATATCTTTTATAATAACATCACAATCTTTGTTCAAAGTCGAAAAATATGTTTTTTTTCAAACCCAAATTTCTCAAAAACTATGCGTCTAGGAGAAAAATTAAGGCCAGATTCGGAATCAGCGCGAAAAACTCTATAAGAATCGCATAGTGAGAATCGAAAGGATTTTTGGCTGTTGAACCATGTTATCAGAGGAAAGTGTAAAACTAAAAGTAATAGATAGAGAGGTGGAAGTTTAAAGTTTAAAGTAATGTTTGATTGGTTACGCGTGAACGAAGAATAATGTTTCCTCTGTTAATCGGACATCTTGTGTAACTTTAATCGTGTCTGTTGGCTTTCCAACATTTCTATCCGCTCGTGCGGTCGGTTTTCAAAGTTTTCTTCGTCTTTGACGCTTCTTCCTCCGTGTTGTTTCTACGGTGATGGTGGTATATTTCTTTCGTCGAGGTTGAATAAATATTCTTCAAGATTGCAACGCAGTCATTTAATATAAAAAGTTATCAGCGCTCCGCAGCCAACAATAAAATCCAAGCCCCTTGCCTAATTCCGCTGTAATGATGTTCCGGAAAGAGCCAGTCAGTCCATCGTCGAAGAAACCGCGCAACGTCTTCGCGGCAAAGGCCTCAAAGCGGTCAAACAGTATTAAGGCCGATTAACAACGGCGTGGATACCGCGGGGAGCTACTGCTGTGAAATTCATTAAACTGGCCCCGCATTAAAATGTTCTCAGTCAGGGCTTAAACTGTTTCGTCGGACGGGGTGGAATCGGTTCAAGGGAGCTAGTGTGGAAAGAACAAAAAAAAAGGCGAGAGCCCAGCTGTTTGCTCCGCGGCTTCATCCTCTCTCCCATTCCGCTCGAGCTCTCGATGTTTACTTACCGACCGCATCGCCGACGGAGATTACGGAACGACCTGTAAAATGAAATACGATCGGACACAAATGTTATTTATATTTGATTTAAATGGTATTTCAAAAAATCACCATTTAAATTATACTGTACGCGATTCCAGTAGAAAGTCACTCCAATTGGCTGCCAGCTGCCACATATACATACATATGTGCCCGTGATTATGAAAGTGCTCGAAGTCATGTATTTCTTCTTTTTTACGACATATATACAGGGTGTCCAAAACCACCCGTCCAGGGGTGTTTTTAACTTCTCAGATAAGCATTTTCGGTAAAAATGTTTGCAATAAAAGTTGCAGGGATTAATGGAGGACAAATTTCCATGACCTTGTATTTGACCTTCGGATCCATTCTCAAGGTTATCTCCAGGTCGGTACGTATTTTTTATGGCCTCTAGCAGTCATTTTAATCTAGGACGTAAGTACATATCCGAGCTCTTTCAGAAACCGTAGTCAAAAGTAGGGGTTCCCATTTAAAAAATACGTACTGACCTCCAAATAACCTTAAAAAAGGTTCCGAAGGTCAAATACAAGGTCATGGAAATTTGTCCTCGATTAATCCCTGCAACTTTTATTCCAAACATTTCTACCGAATATGCTTATCTGAGAAGTTAACACCCCTGGACGGGTGGTTTTGAACACCCTGTATAATATTTATATAGATAAAGATCCCTTATGCCAAGTATCAATTGTATAAATCAAATATCAATTAAAATTTAGTGAGTAATCTGAATGAGTAATTCCTCGATGTGGTTACGTTCGTTCAGCGAGGGTGAGAAAATTCGGAATTGCTCGTGCAAACAGGATCATAACGTTTAGGGTCTACTATAGGGTGAAATCGCGTCAAAGTACACGAGACGCGGTGATACGGCTACGACCCTCGCTACAACGCGTCTGAGATTTCGCATCTACCATCGGTAATATTAACAATAATAATATCCCTAGTTTACGGGCTTGGCGCGACCTTGAGAGTACGCCCTACCGTCTCCGAAGAAGGTCAACGACGTCGCACAGTGGGTCCGGATCGAAGAATTTAGGGACATTTAACCAAAAAGTTGAAAATGAAGAAATTAATGAAATTGAATAAATATTTTAGTTACTACATATATGATCATTTGAAATTGAGCGTTGTGAAAGTAGCATAATTTCACCAGGCAAAATTGCTTAAGTTCTTTGCGATGTCCTCATCATTTCGTCCCATATTTTCTCTTAGTTAGTTTTTTTTGTGTGATATAGAGCATCCCTTCCCAATAAGAAATCATATATTTTTTTAGTAATAACTAATAATAATATATTTAAAAAATAATGCTGAATGATACATGACAGATTAAAAAAATTTTGTATATTTGTCAAAGGATATCTTTTTTCCCCAAAACTTCCCAGGCTCTAACAAAGAGGAATATTTTCGGTACAACTTCCTTTAAATAACCGTACAAGAATCATTTCCTACTTCGTGTCACTTTACAATTTATAGTTGCTTAAAGCTGATAATGTTGCGACGAGTATGGACGCCGCGCGTTGGTCGTTGTGAAGCGCGAAGCAATCCGAGAACTCTTTCTTAAGAGTTCTTAATTCTAGAGAATCTTAATTCTAAACATCTGAAATGCGTAAGTTTACATTATGCCTTTCCCCAATGTCATAAATTATTAATTCATGGAAACAGCACGCATTTCCGATTGGCCAATTATCTGAAGAGGCTCAAGGAACAAGACATAAAGATTCTTAAAAAATTAAGACCAAAAATACTTGGAAAATTTTTAAAATCGCTACAAATGAAGAAACATCTCACAAAATGTTATTAACATCGGACCCACATATTTCATTCACGAGAATAAGATCTTACAAGAAGAAAATCAAACAATTAACTCCAGAGAGGCTGCAGAATTATTAAAAAAATAAAGAAAACAAAAGCCGCTTGTACCTACTTCTTCAACAACAAAATGGTACGATTAATTAGTATACTTCTTATTTTATCAAGTAAATAAAATATTAATATTACTTTTGCTCGCAATATATATTTGTAACGTTAGATACCTTACTTAATAACTTATATACCTGTACATTTTATCAAAAATTCTAATAACATAATTACATTATATATAAAAAAAACTATAAGATTTGAATTTCCAATTATTATACAATGGTTTTAATAAGGAAAGCAACTGACTCAATAACTACATAAAAATTTATAAAAATAACTAACTAACAAATTAAACAAAAAATATATTCTAACATGTATTATTCGAAAACGATTATTTTACATTATTTTTTAGTTCAAGCCTCATTTCAATATCTCAAACGGTTCAAAAGTTATACACAAATGTCCCTAAATTCTTCGATCCAGACCACTGTGCGTCGTTATCCTCCACAAATACGAAAACCGATCGATTTTCAAACAACCGGTTATCATTTTTCCATACTGTTGCCAGTTCGATTCTCAACCCTTTCGTTTCGACTACTAATGTCTACCCTAACCGACCATAAGGACACAGGGAAAACGACCTGAACCACTCTGAGGCTGTTGTCCCAGCCTCACCCGTCGCGTCGCGTCGCGTCGCGTGGCTAACGAGATATCGATAAGCAAATTAGTCCGCGTGTGGACAGCGCCTTAAACGAGCGGGCAAATAAACAGGGTCTCGGTTAATGCCCGTAATTCGATTTCCATCATCCGCTATATAAGCGCGGCCGGTGGCCGAGTCTCGTTTAGCTGGCAAGTCTGCGTCGTCTGTGGTCGCTCGATCACCATTCTCATCCCCTTTAGCAGAATTCCTCAACGATTTCCACGACTCTCGGCACGCTGACAACGAAGACCGGAATCTGCGAAGTTGATCTGTGTTCCGGTTCGCGTGACAAGCCAAAGGAAATAACCGGAGACCGCCGCCGCCGCGCCGATAATGGTTCTCCTGTGATCGCAGCTCCGTTGCTCTTCGAGCTCCAAGAACGTTAGAACTCGAGTCAGCTGATCGGTTGTGTGTCTGCGTGTATCTAACGACAGTGTTACCGTGAACGAGACATACTGACAAGAACTTCGAAAATCTGTCTACCCCTGTCGCTTCTTCGAAACACCAGCAAACTAGAATCGAATTCATGCTCCAAAATGGGTTGCCAGAAATCCGAGAAGGAGGAAGAGGCTGGCTCCAACCAGGGAGAATCATATGTCCTCAATCTCCCCAGGCCTTTAAATCTTGAAGAGAAGAAGTATCTTCTAGCTGTGGAAAGAGGAGACCTGGCCAATGTGAAGAGATTCGTCCAGGCTGGTCATCGAGGCGGTGTCAATGTGAGTCTCAATGTTCCAAAATCATTTGAAAGGGTCTAGGAATAGTGTCGCGACCGATAAGATGATTTCCGTCCGTGGTGAATAGAAAATGAGCAATTCGATTTGCAGGGAAAACCGCTGGACATAAACTGTCTGGACAGCCTGGGTCGAGGAGCGCTGTCACTTTCGATCGAGGCGGAGAATCTGGAAATGGTCGAGCTACTCGTGGTGATGGGTGTTGAGACGAAGGACGCGCTGCTTCACGCGATCGATCAGGAGTTCGTGGAAGCTGTCGAGTTGCTGTTAGAGCACGAGGAACTTCTGAATGCCGAGGCGGCGAACAAGAGTACGTATTCGCCGCGGGTCCCCAGAGCGAACAGAAAAATGCGGATGATCAAATCTCACGTCTCGAATTGCCTTGAAAACCCAGACTCGAGAAATGATTTCGCTATCTTCGCCTAATAGACGATGAGATCAAGCACAGTTGGCAGAAGATCGATCCAGCGTCGGCAAGGTATCCGCCAGAAATAACACCGTTGATCCTGGCAGCGCAACGAAACAACTACGAGATCCTGAAGCTTCTTCTGGATCGCGGAGCCACTTTGCCAATGCCCCACGACATCAGATGCGGGTGTGCTGATTGTTTAAAATCGACTACAGGTTGGACTTCCTTAGAATTTAATTTAAAAATCTCTTTTATCGACTGTTTGATCACTTTTCGTTAGGCGATCCTCTAAGATTATCGTCCACCAGAATTTCGGAGTACAAAGCCCTGGCTAGCCCAAGTCTCATAGCTCTGAGCTCGCCAGATCCATTGTTGACAGCTTTCCAACTGAGTTGGGAGCTTCGAGACCTGGTCATCGCAGAACCGGAAAGCAGAACAGAGTATTTGAAGCTCAGACGACAGGTGGAAAGGTATTTAACACGATCAGTTGATTAAAAATTAGCGAAGTAGCTGTTTATTCGTGAGCAAGCCAGTCCCTCGCAACCAGCTTGCCTTCCATAATCTAGGTCTTATCCTTCCAAACAAATCAATTTAACATACTAACGTCTAACAAGATAACTGTTAATCAGATTTGCTGTTGACCTGCTGCAACAAGTGCGCACCACAACCGAGTTGAACACGATCCTGAACTACGACCCCGACGACGAAAACAACCTGTCCAATAAGCAGCTCGCCAGATTGGAGCTGGCTATACAGTACAAGCAGAAAACTTTCGTCGCTCATTCCCACGTGCAGCAACTCTTGGCTGCGATCTGGTGAGTTCGTTACAGACTCGTTCCAACTTCCCGCTGTTCCATTCAATGGAACTGCTTCGCGGAAGCGCCTTTGTTTCAATTCGGGAGTATACCCATTTGTGGGTATTATCGTCCGAAGAGATTGGGTACACGATCCAGTGAAATCGATGAAACAGCGACTTTAATTCTGTTCTTCGAAATAGGTACGACGGTCTCCCCGGTTTCCGACGAATGACTATGGGACAAAGGTGCGGAATCCTCGCGAAAACAGCCATAATGTTCCCGTACTACTGCATTATGTACCTGCTGGCTCCCGAATCGAAAAACGGCCGACTTGTCCGCAAGCCCTTCGTCAAGTTCCTCACCCACGCCTCGTCCTACTTGTTCTTTCTATGTGAGTCTTCAAGTTTTATTATAAAATGACTACCTTGATGCAAAATAAATACTTGCTATGCTTGAAACCAGAGCTTGAAAACAGTTATGATATCGGGTTCAGTCCTTGAAACAGTTATGAAGGACCGATATTCTGAATAGCTGTTATGAAGGACCGAAATTTTAGTTGATATCGGTTTCGATTACGGTCCTTCGTACACGGATATCGGTCCTAGGATAACGGTCTAGGACCGTTATTTTTTCGGTCCTATATCGGTCCTCATATCGGTTCCGAATTCTAAGTTTCAAGTTATAGCAATCAGGGCTTGAAACGGGTCCGAAAATAACTACTAAAATTAAAAACTGTTATACAGGGTGTCCCAAAATTCCTTCAACAGGCGGAAATGGGAGGTTCCTAAGATCATTTGAAGCAACATTTTCCTTTACAAAAATGTTATCCGCGGCTTTGTTTAGGAGTTATTAACGAAAAATACGGACCAATCAGAGCGCGACCTAGACGCGAGTTGGCACAGTCGGCCAATAGACAGTTGGTGCACCGGGCCGACAGTGCCAACTCGCGTCTAGGTCGCGCTCTGATTGGTCTGTAGTTTTCGTTAATAACTCCTAAAGAAAGACGCGGATAACATTTTTGTAAAGGAAAATGTTGCTTCGAATGATCTTAGGAACCTCCCATTTTCGCCTGTTGAAGGAATTTTGGGACACCCTGTAATTTGTTCGTAATTAAAAGTTGTTTTATTATAACAATAGGTACGAATATGTATACATTATTAGACTGCGGATCTTTATGCAAAATAAAAAATGTTTGCATTGATTGCAACTATTGCAAGACACAGGAGCCAAATAAAAATTCTTCTTTTAATTATCTCATTAACGTGAAACTTATACACTGGTGGCCTTAAATCTTTTTAATACCTCCACTGTTTTAAATTGCACACACCCGTTTTTGTCATAAATGCATAAAATCCGCAGTCTATACATTATTCACTATTTTTACATATTCTTTTTTAGTATAATTTTAATTTTCATTATGTAGCTTAGGCATGTTTAAACGAATTAATAATACATCATCTATAATAATTTTAAGGATAATTTAATATAAAATAATTATTTTATTAAAAAATTATAGTAAAATTTAAATTAATATTTGATGACAAACTCGATCGATGTGGAGATAAATTGAATTTTAGTGCGGAAAATAATCTTTCCACATTAGCCTGAGTTGGCGGAAGAGCCAAAATTACACAGGCCACCTTACATAATTTAGGTAGATTATTTTTCTTACCTTCCCAATACTGGATAATATCCATCGTACTCTGCACTCGAGGTTCTGGACAATACTCATTAACTTCAATTTCGATTGTTAAACATTGCAACGTGTTGATCGATACTCGTCTCGCTGCCGCATAGATGGTGTGTGTAGTACTACAAACGAAAGTTACCACCACTACAAAAGTTGCTCAGCTTCTCTCTAGGTTTTCGCTTGCAGTGTGGTGAGTCTTGTGTTCAAGAGGATGTGTTTTGATTTACCAGAAATCATTCTGATGGTATCCCCGCAAAAGCGTCACCGACGACGTCGAGTCAACGGTCGCGTCGGCAGTCGACAATAAGGTGCCGGTCTCTTTGCCACCGATTCCAAAGCATCGGCCGACCCTTAGAAATCGCCGTGCCCAAAGCATCGGCGCAGCGACAAAGTATTAGAACTTAGAACCGATATGAGGACCGATATCAACTAAAATTTCGGTCCTTCGTAACAGTTATTCAGAATATCGGTCCTTCATAACTGTTTCGATCAAGCCAAAATGAAACAGTTTCAACCAGTTATTTCCGGGACCGTTCCAAGCCCTGATTAGAACCGATATGATCGAGAACCGATGCAGGACCGAACAAATAACGGTCCTAGACCGTTATCCTAGGACCGATATCCGTGTACGAAAGACCGTGATTGAAACCGATATCAACCAAAATTTCGGTCCTTCATAACTGTTTCGATCAAACCAAAATGAAACAGTTTCAAACTGTTATTTCCAGGACCGTTTCAAGCCCTGCTTGAAACACTAAATCTCAAGTTTTCAGATTGTAAATATTGTTGTATTGTACTATACGCGAGTAAGGAAAGGTAAGAGACTGCGAGATTATTAAGTGATCATTGCAGTTATCCTAATGTTGGTGTCGCAACGCGCCGAGGTGGAAGTCGTTCGACTGTTTAGCAGCGAAGCGACGAAGAGGAACCTCGAAGCCGAGCTATCCAAGCAAAGAGGCGCAGCCCCGACGTTTCTAGAGGGTATCGTAATCTTGTACGTTCTTGGATTTATTTGGCAGGAGATGAGAGAGGTACTGGTAACCTTCGCTTTTTAACAATATCGGAAAACGTAGCATTGTAGCCTGTTGAATTTTCAAGGCCTACGTGGACGGCTTGAACGCGTACCTTCGCGACTTGTGGAACTTCATCGACTTCACCAGGAACTTCCTCTACATCACGACTGCCGTGCTCCGGATCGCTGCGTACGTTCAACAGAGTGCTGAGATCAGGCAGGATTCCATGGCTGCTGTGATCCCCAGAGAAAATTGGAGCGATTTCGATCCTCAGCTGATCGCCGAGGGACTTTTCGCAGCTGCTAACGTCTTCAGCGCTTTGAAGTTGATCCATTTGTTCAGTATCAATCCTCATCTGGGTCCCCTTCAGGTACGTTCAATAATTTAATAGAAAAAGTCTCGTTGCAAAATTGATCATTCTTCTTGCAGATATCTTTAGGTAGAATGGTGATCGACATCATCAAGTTCTTCTTCATCTACACGCTGGTGCTATTCGCTTTCGCTTGCGGATTGAACCAACTGCTGTGGTACTTTGCCGAATTGGAAAGACGAAAATGCTACATCGGCTTCGGAGATCCTTCCTGGGACGCTGCCAGTGAACCTTGCTTGAGATGGAGAAGGTAGAACGATTTCTTTCAGAAAGCTTCGACATATTTGTCATATTAGATATCATCTACCAAAATCTCAACGAAATCTGCAGGTTCAGCAATCTATTCGAATCCTGCCAGAGTCTGTTCTGGGCCAGTTTCGGTGGAATTGGGATAGAAAGCTTTGAACTTACAGGTAAGACCTCTTAATGATGTTCGTAAAGGATTTTTCAGTAAAGGTCATTTAATTATAGGGATCAAGACCTACACTCGATTTTGGGGCTTGTTGATGTTCGGCTCGTACTCCGTGATCAACGTGATCGTTCTTCTGAATCTCTTGATTGCTATGATGAGCAACAGCTACGCCATGATTGAGGCGAGTGGGCTGTCAATGCTATTTTCCTGAAAATTTACCTGAAAATACTGAACGTTTTCCTCGAATATTCCGTGCAGGAACGAGCAGACACCGAGTGGAAATTCGCGAGAACGAAGCTGTGGATGAGCTACTTCGAAGAAGGTGGCACGCTTCCTCCACCGTTCAACATACTTCCGCCGCCGAAATTACTTTTGCGACTTTGCGGTGTCCAGAAGAAGAAGATCAGCCGGGAGAACAGCGATCGCATGCGTGCGAACGATTCCAACAAGTAATGGCATATTTCCGAACACGTTTTATGGCGTCCAGGACGGTCCGGCGACCTCTGGAGCCCCGGGTTTAACGATGTCCTTTATAGTGAGCTTGTTTGTCTGTTGGCGATAGATATAGCGCTGTGATGAGAGCACTGATATGGCGGTACGTGGTTCACGCTCACTCCGAACATGAAATGGACCCGGTCACCGAGGACGACGTGCACGAACTCAAATCGGACTTGTCCTCTTGGAGGTGCGAATTGCTGGAGATACTCGGGAAGAATGGCATGGACATTGCTGGCGCTGATACCAAAGAAAGAAGTGAGTAGACTTGACAATTTATGTGGGAAAGGGCCTGGCCGATTAATATGGTATAAGTTTGTTAAAACGGTTTTTCAATGACTATCGAACCATTCGCGTGTATCAAATCAACCAACTGTGTATCTGAATGTAACTGACAGTGAATTGTGTATCACAATTATGTGAGCCAGCTGTTCTAGGAAAGAGGATGAAGGTCTGGGAAAGACGGCTGATGAAGGATTTCCATGTGACACCGCAGGTGCAAGGATCTATCGACATCGAAGACGAAGAGAAACTTCAGCCGCCGATAGAAAGCGAGGATAACGTCGCAAGGTGGAAGAGGATTGCCAAACAGGTCGTGCAGCAAACGCCTAATAACCGCTGGTCCCAGGTAAACTATCGATATAAAGAAAGCATTTAGTCTTTATCTATTTAGCGAATGAATTTCATTGTAGGTGGTAAATAGCGCCCTAAGGAGCTCGCAGATCGGGAAAAGCAACAGCAAAGCGTCGTTCCAGAGTCAGAAGAACTTGAAGATCGCAATAGAAGAGGCACAGAGGCTATCTAGCAAGAGTCCTTTGCCACCTGTATCGCCTATCGAACTGCCTGAGAGCACTGCTTCCACGATCCTGCATGTCCTTCAGGACATTGTAGAGACCGACGAAACTCCGAAGGATCCGCATCCTAAGCCTCCGAAAATTACGCTTCAGCCGGACCTGGCTGCGTTGAATGTTAAGGTAAAATTTGGAGAACGTTCTACTCGAAGATGTGAGTTGTTTAGCATGCTTATTAATCCTTTAACGAAACCTTCAATAAACGCTGGATATTTTTTAAGAAGTCGCTGGCCTGTTAGCACTTTCGCGAGTATTCTCTTTCACAGCCGAAGCCCGCGGCATCGATGGACTATGTCGATGAGAAACCCATTAAATTTGCACCTGCTGTACCGCAACGCACGCCGACGCACGCCGTCAAAAGGAAGTCCGCGAAGTCCCAAACGACAGGCAGCCAACAATCGACTGGTAATTTGATGTTCTATTTTTGTAGGGACGGAAATGTTAAATCAATTTCCCGGAACGCTTGTCTATGTATTTTCCACCTCCAGAAGAATCAGTTAAAAAACACCTGCGGAATAGTTCCATAATTATTTCACAACAGAGATGCAATAAATTTGTTTTAATCGGACAGAAACTTAACACTTTTTTTAAGAAGAATCGTTATCGAGTAACGTAGACGAATTGGGTTGCAAATATGAATCAATGAATTACAATTACTTGAAAATGATTCTACGGTTTACAATGAAAATTGTCGTTATCATTAAGAAATGCGTTTCTGTTCGCAGATGCATCAACAATGCCGTCTTCTCGATCTACAGAAGAGACCAACATTATCGCAGACTGTGCATTACCAGCATCGGACTGTAAACTAAATAAATCACGATTGAAGACAAGTTTAAGTCCCAACAGACACGTCACGTCGCAAGATAAAGAAAGACTCGTGAACACTGAGTCGAAATCGCCCCAATCTTCGAAAGCTATATCACCTCGAAAAGGCGGCTGGTTGTGAAGCATGGAATCGCGTAATTATTCTTCAACCCTTCAGTGGACCATGCATCTCTAATAATTATTACACATGTATTAATATAAGTTAAAATTTATAAACTCACTGCGAGTAAAAATTGATCTCGAATTCGGTAAAGTCCACTTATGGGTTAAACAGACGAAACATGTCTCGAACATCGTGTCGAAACCGTGTTAACTTTTCTACGGCCGGAAATTCGATTTAGAATTAGAAATGACGGACACCGAGCTCCGAAACATCTTTGTCTTACGCTAATGAATGAGCATGTAAAGGGCAGTAGTGTGTTCGTTCTTTATTTCTTAAAAAATATGTACCAAATAAACCAGTTTCGATCAAACGAAATCCTGACTTACAGCTAAAAGTATCGTGTATGTATATTTTTCTCCGCTGGTAGATACTGAATGTGTGTATCGTCGCTCGACGGTGCAGACGGTACAGAAAGAAACAAACAACAACGGCGCTGAAACTGAATACGGGCGCGGGCGTGTACGTTTTGTATAAAACATGCTTCAGCGTCTAATTAAGAAGAATCGAAATGGTGAAATTGACAAAGAGACAAAAGGGGAAGGAGAGAGAGAAAGAGATAGACCGCCGACATTTGCGATACTGAAAAGTCCAATTGTGGTTTCTTCCGTAATAATTCGAATACTGTGGATCGACGAGTTCGATTAAAAAGACTACGTGCTTTAAGCAGCTTGCACGACCTTGCTCTGCGGTCCCTTTTGCGTGGAATTGATTTTATCCCCTAACGATAACGCCATTCCTTGGCTCTTCGCTCTGATGCGAATATGGCCGACCACAGGAGCGTCTGGCTTGTTCAGTGGTTTCTCGATGGACATGTTCGCTAATGCGTCCTCGCCGAATATCGACTTCGCGTACATGTTCGCAGCCATGAAACCGCACTGACCAGAAAGTGCCTGAAACATTCAAACATTGCAGTTGCACACATATCACATAAACCAGATACAGTACCTTTTCCGGGGTGAGACAACGCATGTTCGTCGACTTCAGTAGATGGGCAAGATACTCTCTCAGGTCCGACAACGTGGTATTTACAGACACCTTGTTCTCCCACTCGAACTCCGCCCACATTTGCCGGAACTCTGCATCGGTGCACGTTGCCGGGACTATGTAATCCATGATGTCGATATGTATGTCGTTCAGAACTACCACGCTCCTGTCGGATCCAGCGCCGGACACGTCGTAAACTGGAAATAAATTTGTTGAATAACTCCTCATGAATGCGTCTTCACAATTTCAATAATCTTAACACTAGGTTTACGGAACTCTAGAAATAACTATTTCACATTATTTTATAAACATAACAAGAATGTGTCTATCCAAATTTTTGGCCATTTTTCCAATACAGGTCCGGTAAACCTAGTGTTAAAAGACACTATGAAGACAAGTGAAGGCACCTATATTTCCAAAAATGATTCCGTTCTCCGTGGAGGCCACCTTCACGTTGGCCTTGATGCTAGCAAAGTCCCTCGGCGCGAGCACGATGGGCTGCGGCCTCTCGACAAGTTTCAAATCGCCCAACGTCGCCAGCTCCAGAGTGCAGTTCTGAAGAGTGTCCTCGGTCTGGTTCACGATTAATACATCCAGCACGATGTCGTACTGATTAACGTGGACCAGGGCTTCCGCGTAAACTGGATCCGAGAAGCCGGTTAACTGGGTGACCTTGCTTAAAGCACTGGGAGCTGGTGCATCTCCGCTAGCGCCAGGTCTTCCGGCAACAGCAGCGCTGAGACTCTGCTCGAACATGTCTCCAGCTCCACCGGTTAGATCTGATCCACGGCTCAGCTGCAGGAACTGTATGGCGTCGTCCACCTGGACTGTGCTGCCTGGCTTCTCTTTAGCCTGCGGAAATCGGAAAGTGAATTGGTTGAACGCTTTATTAATTCCATGAGGTTGCTGCATCGAATACCTTCTGATTCTGCGAGTCCTCCTCCGCTTTAGCCGTCAACATTCTGCCGAGAGCTTCGCGACAGCCCTCGGTAAACACCTTTTGAACAAGCGGCGTGGGACAGGCTAGAGATCTCAAGCACAGAGACAACCGTTCAGCGTCGTCGTGTGTCATTGCCTTCGTGGGCAAACCTGAGCGACCTAATTGCAACACGCTGGTCATTATCAACATCGACTCGGCTTGCATGCGGTTGCTCTTTTGGACATCGTTCTCGAGGCCCTTGTAGCGAAGCGCTAGCTTGGCTAAGGTCGTGGCTAAGGACGCGCCGATGAAGAAGTCGCCGTCCATCATGTACTGAACCAGTGCTGGACGTTTCTCTTCTTTGTTGCCTGTAAACCAAATGTAAAAATCCGCGGTCTAATGCAAACTGCAAAGAGTTTGAGAAGGTACGTACTGGTAGATGCAGCGCTGAATGCACTCTGGGTCGCGTAAGTTCCGTCTGACGTGACCAACTGTGCTGGAGCAGTTGGAGTGTTTCCATCTTCGGACTTCTCTCCAGCTTGACGCTTGTTCTCTGTCTCTAGTAATGGTAATTCGCCTAGGGCAGCTCTTATGCGACTCATGAAGGCTTCAATGTCTTCCTTTGTTGTTGCGTACTCGCCCAAAATCCATAGAGCCGCTCTGTGAACCTTGACCGATCTGATATGTGGGAATACCTGCACGGGAAAATATTTCCTAGCGTTATCCTAATCTGTTCAAATATTTTGAATACCGAAGCCGAGATACTTACTTCGAGTAGCTTCTCGACGATGAGCGGTCTGAGATTCTCGAATCTCTGAATAGCTTCACGGACGAACACCAGAACATCCGTCGCCGCGGCTTCGTTGTTCTCCGACAGGAAGTCTGTCAGCACAGGAATCACTGTAGCCGCTACGTCCGAGAATTTAATGGAGCAGGCGTGCAACGTTCGCACGAGGAGCTGCCTGTATCTGCCGGCGTCTTCGTGTTCCCCGCCAACAGTTCTTAATACTTCCTTCTTCAGGAGCTGCACCATCTCCTCTATCGTGCGGGTGGTTACCAAGTCCATGGCCAGAGCTAACGTTTTAGTTCTGACTTCTAAAGCTGGCGAACCTGAAGCGATAATACTTTTAGCGCTGCTGCAACTATTGCAACACAGTTCTTTTATCTTGTCGACATATACCTAGAACTCTAAGCACGTCCATAACTAGATCTTGAAGAACCCTTTCGTAAATAGGGCTCTCCTTCATCGCGATCAGACGATCCAGCACGATCAGCTTAACGTTGTTGTCGCTCTCTTTCACAACCAGCTCGATGTAACAGGAAGCTGCAGCTTTGATCGCTGTCGGAGCGTTAGACAGTGTCACCAATGTTCCGGCTGCTTCGTAACGCACAGCAGCGCTCGGAGAGTTTAGTAAACTATAAATGCATCTAATGAAACGTGCTCTTTCCGATGGATTCGCTAGACACACCTGTAAATACAAACATGTTCGTTCAAACCAGGTAAAAAAACATTCTAAAGCGTACACATACCTTGTAGATTAATTCAACGATAACCAGCTGCAATATATCACCGAAACTGGGCACTTGGTCCAAACAAGCGGCTAGATAAGCCAGCGCCTTATTTTGATCAGCATGCAGCAGCATCAGAAATGCGTTTCTCCTACACGACATGTCTTGTTCTCCTTCTAAATATTTGGCTATTAGTTCCGGGGCATCGGGAATAAGGAACTCAAAGTTCCTGTAGATTGTGAAAATAGCCAGCACAGCATTGCGTCTGACGTAGGAGTGTCTGTGCTCCAAGCAAGTGATAATCGCAGGCATCAGTGGCTCCAAAAGCTCTGGCTCTTTCAATTTACAAAGGAATCTGAAAGATACCAAACTCTTACGCTTGCTCGTACTTGATCCGTGTACTGGATCAATACCTGAGTGTCGATCCCCTGACGAATTCATTTGGATGCTGCAAGTCCTTCCTATAAGCATCGCAGACTAAAATCATCTCCTGAAGGAGCTTGCCATCGGAAGAGGTTTTCGGAACGATCTCCCAGAATATTAATAGAAGCTTCTTGATTGTGTGATCCTGTAAAGGCAGGACGAATCTGATGATAGTCATCAGGAGTCCCGGCAGACGTTCTCCGCTCAGGATCATGTGAATCGTCTTCTTGAGAGCATCGATCTTCGTGTGGACATCACCCTTCTCCAGGTCCTGCTTCAACTGGAGCTCGTTCAGTGGCTCCGTGTCCGTTGGAATGTTGATCAGTGTGTAACATGGTTGCTCTGCAACTGTGCTCATGTTTGCTACCACTGTACAATCTGCCGGGGAAGTATTCTCCTACGAACTGTAAAATTAAAACGTCAATTAAGAAAAGTAGAATTGTTCGACGTACAGCTCTCTGTTCAACAGCGAGAAATGCAATAATGTGACTGTTTTATTTATGAAATTGATGGAGATTGAGGTTATGTTGACCTCGGGTGTGTGTTTTGTATGTCACTTGTAATAATGGTAGTTCGATAGGAGTTGATCGAATTCAACATACCTGATCACGATAAAGTCGTGTAAAAATGAAAGACAACGATATCTTCCCAGTGGTTAACTGACATTTATACAAATCCGGAAATAAGGGAAGAGCATACGTGTCAAACCCCTACATCAGGGCACTACTGACTCACTGAGCTACGTATAGGTAGCGCCACTGTTCGCATCTTCCACGTAGAATACTTCGAAATTGTCGCGTAGTTTGTTTTATAAAATTTCCATTAATTAATATCGATTAGCCAATTTTATTGTTCCTACCTCCCTTATTGTCGTCACACTCTAATAATACGATTTTAAAGTTAGGGGTGATCACGGTTTCAGTAAGAATTTCGTGTTTTATTAGAACAAAATACATATAAATAGTATTCTGTGACGAAGATATTACATATAATTATGTACATACATCGTGTTCAAACGAAACAAATATTGCTGAGAAATGTAGATGTACGGAGCTGTGAGAAAGCATTGTTTGCCACAATTGCAACAAATTGCAACAGACAAGTATTAATGGAATACTTTAACCGAAGCGCCACTGACCCAGAAAACAAACTGAACGGAATAGACCTTAACTGCGGTAACTACTATGAAGAAACGAATAACTTCGTCTGTGAATTCCTGCCCGTGGAAATCGTTAGAAAAGTCTAGATTTTTCACATCGAATTATTCATCGAAACCGAACACGTCCGCGAAAACTTTTCCTCGTTGCTAGGCAAAATGCTTTGATTTTTCCTCGCAGCTAACTATCATCGCCGCGATAAACTCTAATCTATTCGAATAAACTATGAAGACCACTTACAGTTAACATGTGCATTTTTTGCGGCTCGGTTAATGAGTAACATGATTTGTTTACGCGGAACTTTGACCCGGCGGAAAGATTCTCCGATGGGTCATTGATGACCCGCGATACGATACATGCTTTGCACACTTGGAGGCAAACACTTCGAGGAAGTGGAATGTGATTTTCTAGGTCATTGGCAAATCAAGATGCAATACGTTTGTTGCACGCGGTACTTGCGTTTCGCAACGTTCAATAAATAATTCAGACAATTTTGATTGGCTGAAGGTCCGTGGACTGACAATAATATGATTATGCGGATTTCATGGATTTATGGCAAAAATGAGTGGGTGTGTAATTTAAAACGGTAAAAACATTAGACGAGTCTAAAAACACAACAATAAAAATGAATTCCTATTTCGCTTCAGTTTATTGCAATTCAGGTAGAACATTTTATTCAAAGTATTTATGGCTTATAAAAATCTTGAAAAAAGAATAGAATATAAAATTCGACAAAATTTTTTACAACTTTTATTTGCTTTTGATCTACAAAGACTGTTTCCATTGAAAACAGAATTTCATTTCATTTCACTTTCTTAATTTGTCTTGAAAAATTGGAAAAGTCTAAACCATGATTAAGAATAGAACGGATAATTCGCGACGGATCCCTCGATGAAATAATTGAAAATGATAATTTGCCGCACCCTAACCCATTACGTCAGACGAAATTAGCGACTAGACCATCATCGGTGCCCTCGTGTGTGACGGACGGCTAATTGCAAGCGTCTCGACGCGACGCCGGAGCCAATCTTCAATTGTTTCTCGTCTCTCTCTTGCCTACTTTTTTCGATTAACTTCTATTGCACCGGGCATTGCATCGTGTCTGCACACAAAGGGGGTCACACACGCGTTCTCAACTCGCCGATGCTTCTCCTCTCCCGTCCTCGCTCTCTTCTCTGTCCCCGTCGTTGCACGGAGGTTTCTTGGAGTTAAGATAATGATCGGAATCATCGTTATTGAGCCAAAGTGTTTCGCGCTTGTCACGTTGACCGGCGGCTCCTTGTGCCTTGTGCAGGGTACAGGCCGTCGTCGTCTCGCTTAATCGCCCGTTGAATCACAGATGAAATTTTCATGTACCCTGGACAGCTTTTAATTTCACGCCCCCGCTCTTCCACTCGCAATCAGAGTTTTAAGACGCGACGGTCCACGCTGTGATTTATTTCCAATTACCCGCTGCTTTCGCCGGCATACGATTCTCAGAATCGTTCTCAAAAGAAAAGCTATCAATGGCTCTGTTAATTACAAGATGTATCCCGAAATTATTTCAATATTTTTCATATCTAGGTGCACGGCAGTGCACCAGCCAAGTTCCCGCACTACCCGCACAAAACACTTAGCCGTTTTTTAGAGGCTTATAACTCGGCACTGGAGGCAGACGGAGAGATGTAATTTCGTACACTTGTTAAATGCTATCATGTCTCAATATTGACAAAACATTAATCTTCCAACATTAGTAGGTTCCGAGATATAGGACCCCAAAAATCGCTAAATTTGTCACTGTCTGAATGACTGACAGATCATCAGAACCTTTTGGGTACTTCCCATTGACCTACAAGTAGGGATGGGATCAAGTATCTCGCAAACAGATTCGAACCCTCGATTGATGGAATTCGAACTCTCTATAAGTACTTCGAAAAAAAATAGTACTCCCAAGTATACTCGAACCTTTGCCAGATAGTTCTGAACCATTTACAAGTACTGTGGTAAACGTAAATAATGCTTGTAAGTATACTCGAATCTTGGTCGAACAGTTTCGAAACTTTTATGAATATCGTACCGGAAATTCTCTGATTTTTCTAATCATTATTTTTTCATCGTCTGCTGTGTTAGAAGTGGAGAATTATCTGAAATCACAATATTTAGAACGCAATGAAGACCCGTTATTATTTTGGCGTGAAAATTCAATGGAGTACCTCATTTTATCAAAAATTGCACGTTATTATCTTTGTAGAATGGCCACTTCTGTACCTTCAGAAAGAGTGTTTTCAAAAGCAGGAGATATCATGGATAAAAAAGAGATAGCATAAAACCAAGTATTGTAAATGAAATATTATTCTTAAATAGTTACGAATTTAATAAAGAGGGTGCTTAAAACCGTCTATGTATATGCAGTTCTGATTTCCAAGATTCGAGTACTATTTGTGAAAGTTTCGATTACTTTCAACATCGAAGTACTTATTCAATTCATTAAGTAAATTATTCAAACTTGGCCGCTACCTAACATCTTTTATGGCCATTGGTTTAAAAAGTAACGGCCAAGTTTGAATAATTTAGCCCTCCATGTAACTTTGAAAATTAAATAACGTTCTTTTAAACTAATTTTTACAAACGCTTTTTTCAGTATTGTAAGAGGTACTTCTAAGCTAACGAACTTGGCCGTATTTTGTTTGATCTCACAACTTTTTACGGCCATAGGAACTTGGCTCCTGTTTACAGGATGTTTTTGTTGGGTTCTTTATTATATTCAACAACAAATTCTTTGGCCGATCACACAAAGAATTTCATTACCGCGCGGACTGAAGAATTTTTACGTCATTCGCAAACAATCGAGCGATCCGCTGAGTAGAATATTTCTTGACATGTATGTCGTAATCAACGTACGTACGAAAGTATGCCGAATTGACGCAGAAGAAAGATAAAAATGTGCATTCTACATATAGGTATACCTGAGTAACACTTGATTCATTTCTTCTTAAATCAATTATCTTTTTAAACGAGTACAATTTTAATCATACTAATCCAGGCAGAATATGATTTCCAGCTAGGCAAAAAGGAAAAATTCACTCTGACCTAACACAGTTGAGCCAGACCTACGATACTTAACCCAGACCTAGGATACTTGACTCTGACCTCACATATTTAAATCGAACCTAACTTTCAGCTATACATATGTATCTCTCGATGTGTCTTCATAATTTCAATATCGAGCCCAAGATAGAAGAAACTTCGCATAATTGATACACACGAGGCAGTCCAATGAATTCAGCCTACAAACTTGACATCAATCTAGCGTACCATAAATTGGAGAAATATTACCGTAGCCCTGAATCATGCGAACATAGTGGACAGCAGATTTTATGCATTGATATTTGATCCATTAGAACTCGAGAATGACGAAATATACAAATATTGGGCAAGTCCTAATGAGTTAATACGAGCTCCTTTTAATTTGCCTTAACGATATTTTAACGATGTATCGTTAAACATCAATAAGTTGTCGGTGACACATCGGTGACGCGTTTTAGATCAGAGCTGGGCCAAAATTTAATCAACGATTGACGACTAAATTTCTACTTCAATCGTTAATCGCAATTAACAATGAATCTCCTAGTTTAGTCGTTAATCGCGGTTAACGATTAAATACTTATTAATCGTTAATTGCGGTTAACGATTAAATGTCTCCTTTAGTTGTTAATTGCGATTAACGATTATTAATCCTCAATCGGATAATTGATTAATGATTAACTGCTGAAATTTCGAAATGAAATACGGAATCAAAACTGTATCAATTCTGAACAAAATGTAAACTGAATTTAGGTGTATTGTCATTTGGTCTATATATAATCAGTGTTAAGCAGAAATAAATTTATTTAAATAAAGATTTAAATAAAAAGTTATTTGAGCAAGTTTAAATGAATTATTTGAAATAATGAAAATTAATTGTTATTTACAAATACAATTTCAATTATTATTTGTATTGACAACTGGCGGTATACCTGAAAAGGTTGCTATAGCAAACAAAAAATGCGCACGTGTTCGTTGTATATACAAAATACAAAAAAATAAGAGAAGACCAAAAACTATTTATTCGATTTCCACCTCAATCCGAATAATAAATAATCTTTTATTTGCAAATAAGAAATAACAAATAGATCACTTTTGGAATTATTTAAATTGCTTTTATTTAATAAAAAGTTTAGTTATTATTTGCAATTAAAATCACACGTTTATTTATTATTCAATTATTTAGTATTCAAAATAAAATTTGCCCAACACTGTAATATAATACAAACTCTGTTTACGTGCTTTTATGTTTATTTCTCGATGATTTCTTTTCTTAATCAACGATTGACGATTAACTTCATCAATGGATTGATCCAATCGTCGACTTTACGATGGTTTCTTCTTTTAATCAACGATTGACGATTAACTTCATCAATCGATTGATCCAATCGTCGACTTTACGATGGTTTCTTCTTTTAATCTTCTTTTAATTGACGATTAACTTCATCAATCGATTGAATCAATCGTCAATTTTTTGACGATTTCTTTTTTCAGTCGTAAACATTAATCAATCAATCATGATTAAAATTTTAATCGATTAATGCCCAACTCTGTTTTAGATGATTTACCGATAGTCCCGCCAATTAGCATCCTGGATTTATTATTCGTTGGGTAGGCCTTTCCAACATTTTATTGGGTAGCTCGATTATAATTTTTTCAGCAGTTCCAAGAGGGGCACTAATTATCATAGATAATTTTGTATCTTCCTTTGTGTATAAATTCTGTATAAACTATAAACGTATACCCGAAGACCTTCTTGGAACAGCTGAGAAATATTAGAATCGAAGCTACCCAATAATAAAATGTTGGAAAGGCCTGCCTAACGATTAATAAATCCTGGAAACCGTAATCGTCGGCAAAAGCTTAGGTTTATGATTATTGCAGCAGCTGCTCGGCAGAAAATTGTACAGTTTCGAGTCTCTTTCGGTACGCTTGCCATTGTTCAAACTGGAAAGGTTCTTCCATGTTTATTACCTAACAATAAGCTACAGTTAAATTACCTGTGCGCTAAGGCCGGACTCGGCCTCGGCGTACCTGAACAAGCTCTACCTCTCTACCTTGAGACTCCCGGGCGGTCACTCGTACCATCCCCGTACCGTAGATTTTAGAATAACCAATTAGAAATGACCTCGGGTTCCTTCACCGTTTTCATCGAAATAGCTGCTAACGAATCAGCACACTTCCGACAAAAAATACACGCCCACCCTCGACATTTTAAAAGTCGACACGCTTTCTCTCAGTCATTCGTTCTCGTTCTGATCGGCTCGCTAGATCTTCCGGAAGCAGACCTGTCCAGTATTTAAAATCTCATCGTACCATTTCGTTCAGCCGAAATTCCGTACGTGCACGCGCGTTCGCTCGATCACGTCAGAAAAACGGTTGACGAACAGCTTCGTTCCACCTGCTAGCGGTGTTCGAACCCCGGCAGAATTTGCTTGTTGACGATAACGAAACGATAGGAAACCCGTGCGGAACGTGACGTCCGCGTAAACAGATCCGATTGCAGAAACGTGTCAGTAACACGTCCCGACGGGATTAAAAACTGCGAAGGACCAGTCGGCGACTCGAGTTCCCCAAGGACTAGCAGATCGGCGATCTTCTCGTGTAAACAGCAATTAACCTCCTTTAGTTAAAGCAGCCGCGTTTACGATGCGTCGTCCGCTGCAAATCATCCGCGTCGCTCTTTTCGTCGTTGCGATGCACGCCGCGCTCCAAGCTCACGCCGCCCCGGATCGAATGTTGACGCAAACAGACTCCAGACTACCCTTATCCTGCAAAAACATCGCCAGGGACGTGATCATGAACAGCTGCAAAGGACCGAGGGCCAGGAGATCTATCCACAAGCTGGATCTTCAAGATCTGGAGAAACAATCGAAGATCGGTAAGTCTGTTATTCAATGTACAGATTTTTCGTCTAAATTTTACACTTTGATTCAGTATTCGTGAAATTTAACCCCTTGCCGCGTAGCATTTTCTTTGGAGGTTACAGTGATTAGAACGTGTTTAACCCCTTACCGATCTAGAATATTTCCCTAGAATATTCTCTATGATCTTTGAAATTTGATGGATATGAAATTGGTGTAATATAATACCTATGTAACTCGTACAATACCTAAATTTTTCGTCGTGTCTCTGAGGGGACAACCGAGTGCAAAGGGTTACATTTACATTCTTCATATGGCTACGTTTATTTGAATGCTTAAACATAAATTACAAACGAATCGAATTTTATTTCATTTGAAAAGAAAGGCGTAACATTTATACAATGACTCCCAGAAATATTCGGACACTCTTAAAAAGCCGACAACTGTTTTACAATTGGACTATACCATTCGAACGTTTTTGGAAAGCTAGAGCAATTAGTTAACTACAGGATGCGAAAAAAAAATTTTTTGTCGGGAGTCAAAGTACTAAAAGTTGCGTTTCACAACTTTTTAATGTGGGCCTATATTGAAAATTTATAAAATACGTTTTGTAGATTTGTGTGAATTATGTGCACTGTGAAAGTTTCATCGAAGTCGGTTGATGCGGAAAAAAGCGACAGGCATTGAAGGATGTAAGAATCTGCAGTTATAGGCCAGAAATCGTGAAAATCTGCGATTTTTACCATCTTTAAACGTTTGTAGCTCATTGCAACGTCGACCGATTTTGACGAAACTTTCAGAATATATTTAATACACAAACATCTACAAAACGTATTTTATTAATTTTCAATATACAGGGTGCGACGCAAATTAGTCCCCACGATTTTTCAGACCCTTCGGATGGTCGGACAGAAAAATGTTTCTTACCAAAGTTAATCAGTATTTAAAAGCTCATACGATACCACAGAAAATGTTGTTTTTGTGTATTTTTTTTAGAGATATGAAGGTCACCTTCAGTTTTATAAATGGAATGAGGTATTTTTTAATATATCAATCGATGCAGCTGGACATTCGTTATAAAAAAGTACTACCTATGTATGTGGAAAAGTTAGTAGTTCAGGAGATATTTCAATTTAAATAACTCTAAAACACCATTACTGTCGTAATACGAAAAAAACAAAAATTTTTTGGTATCGTACGAGCTTTTAAATACTGATTAACTTTGGTAAGAAACATTTTCCTGTCCGACCACCCGAAGGGGCTGAAAAATCGCGGGGACTAATTTGCCCGCACCCTGTATGCCCGAATAAAAAAGTTGTAAAATGCAACTTTTAGTATTTTTTCTACAATTCCGATCAATTGCAATTTTTGGAAAAATTTCTTCTCACATCCTGTAGTAAACCAATTGCTCTGGCTTCCCAAAAAAGTTCAAATCGTATAGTGCAATATTTAAAAAGTTATCGCGTTTTTAGGAGTGTCCGAATATTTGTGGGAGTCACTGTATGTATTTGTTAGACTTCGTTTAAATTCTTCACGATTGGTGTGACTCATTAAAATACTCGTGCAATATTCAAATATTTAGTCACTTATGTGACATAAAATAATGTAATAATAGCAAATTGTTACTATAATTTACACAATTACTTTTACAGTAATTTATAAAAAGTAGAAAAATTTCCAAAATTAATTATCTCCGCACGATGGTGCTTCGGGTCACTGACTAAACCGACAACGTGATCACAAAAATTCTGAAATTTCACCGTATCGAGTTTCACCAACTATTAATATCGGAAAATGATTTTTGCAAGCATCGTACAATCGACCACACGTCAATGGTTTCCGTTTTCTTATCACTGGTGTAAGTCGATAGCTGATTCCGGGCCGTCTGCTAACTGCAACGTCCAAAGAATTCAGTACGCAACGATTTTCTACGGATATATTTATTCTTTCTGCAATGTTCGCAAAAGAATGCAGAGATAGTTCGTGAATAAGAACTGATTTGTCTTTTAGATGAGTCAGAAGTGCCAACGGAAGAGATACACGTGTCACAGCAGAAACGGCAATGGGGTGGAGGAGGATTCTCTGGTTATGGACCATACTCTGGCTTTGGACAATATCCTGGCATGGGCGTCGATGTTGCGAACAACTATCACAACACAGATATTGAAACTCCGTTCTTCGATATTCAAGACAATCGAGGAAGCCAAATGTTCCAGGAACAATATGGCGATGGCTATATGCCGATGCCTTATGGCCCTGTGGGAATGTTCCCGATGAGAAGATCTGCTGTAAGTATTAACACACTCGCTTTTATGCGAGTAAGAAATGGGAAATCAATGTGTTTATTAATTAAAAACTGTGATTTTTTTCAGGACATCTCTGACAAACTTCTGGGCTACGAGCTGTCTCCAGAGGAACTGGAAGAGCTGCACGAAGAGGTCGGAGAACGATTGGCCAGGAATTCGAAAGATGTGAATAAGAAGATCTTCATGAACGTGGCCGCGAAATGTTGTCCGAACGCGAAGTTATGTTATGAAAATCCAAGTCTGATACCTTGCATGGGATATTGATATTCGATGCTGTTGGATACTCCGAAATATCACTGCCGAAAACTGCCGTTTTTAACTGCCAATTAGCAATTGAATGTACTTACTTTATACCAAGTTGTTTGTCCAACTATTTCCAAGAATAAAAAGATAACTGCTCAGTTTTGGTTTTCGAAGAAAATGTCTAGTTTTCATTCGACCACAACGAAATCCCAAAAATTAGAATTAGATTCTAAGGCGCCACTAAAACTTGCTGTATCATTACTCAAAATATTGTTCAGATCAGGGATGAGCAACCCGCGGCTCGCCACAATTCCTCGTGCGGCCCTTCAAAGATTTTACATTTCGACTTTTAAAAATTCCTACAGTGTCCCGATGTTCTATACAAAAGACACATATTATATATCTTTCGCCGTTTTTCTAATAGTATTTCTATTAATGAGTGTTTTATTTCTGTAATTTTTGATACCAGGTTTATTGCGTTAATAAGGAGATAATTTGATTTCATCATTCAGTGTTTGTGTTATCATATAAAATATTAAATTTAATTTTAATTTAAGTTAAATATTTTTTTAATAATTTACATCTCCTAAACGCATAGGCTTTTTTAAAATTAAAAAAAAATTTGTTTTAAATATTGCATTGTCATCCAGTTCTGAGCTATGTTTAAAATTTCAAGTCTCTAGCTCATCGGGAAGTTAGTTTAAGATCAATTGCAAAATTTATACCGAACGGGCAAGAAAGCAAGCCAATAAAAACGTAGTAAAATAGCGTTTCCGGTTGAAGGAAAGCAGCGTGGTTGAAGCGTGAGTATCATCTGCCAATCCAGCAGGCATTATCTTAAGCAGAAACTGCACTCGTACGAAGAATCGCGAGAGACGATGGTCCCGTAGTGGGTTTGCTACTATCATCCAATTTACAAGCGAACCGTGTGCAGCGGTTAATGGCTGTCAAAGTAATGGGCTGTTCGTAAGGGAGTGATGGGATCGAAACGTGCTGGCTGGAGTCCAACGAAACGTTGTCCCAGAAATAGAGATCGGATAATATTGTATAGTAACAAAATATAAATTCGCATTTTCGTGAATTATTTTACAGAGATTAGAACGACGAAAAAAATATACAGGATACATAGTTGTACAGGATGCATCGAATTTCTTAAGCGAGAAGATAAATTGCAGATGAATGCATGCAGCAGTCTATCAACGAACAATTGCTTACGGGCTTACATTATGCTTCTCACGTCGAAGAAGTCATCCTTATTTGCATAATTATAGAAATCATTGTCCTTGGGAAGATGCTTCAAGTGGAAAATATATCGCTGCATTGTTATAACTGTGCTAAAATATTCATGAATGCATAGATACGACACTAAGGTCTTGATTTGTGACTATTACTTTATAATCACCCTGAAGATTGAGCGAACTATGAATAAGATTTGCATTTTCTGGAATGCTCGCGAGGTTTAATGAGGCATTCGATTAGGATCGTTGATAGGAGTAGCAATTTCGGAACACTGGTCACGGAATTCTTTAATAAAGGCCGAGTTCTCCTAGATCTAACGTGTCTTTTTCTACTGATTGCCGGCTGAAAAGGCGAAGATTCCATCATTGTCCCTCGTGGACGGCTATAGTCCGACACGTTCATGCCAACGTGACCGGCTGATAATTCAATCTGCAGAAGATGCACCGTTCAGGAACCCGCAACGCCCGAAGAAACTTGAAAAATCCTTGTAAGAAACGGAATAAATCATTTAGAAACATGGAAGAAAGCTTCCTAGTTCTGAAACTAGAAAAATCTGGCAACACCAGAATTCTGAAAGATCAATTAATAAAATGAGATTCCTCGCATCATTAAATAAACTTGATAACACACAAATGATAAAAAGTGTTACTGCATCAATTTGTTTTTGTATGAAATACTGGCTCGTTTTCCAGGAAGCCGGGGCTACCTATAAATATCAGTGACTAACGTTCGTGCAACGTCGCTAGAAACATTCGAATATAAATAAGTAAACAAGATTTTCCCAGTAGAAAGCAAAGATGAGAGTCATTGGTATACGTATAATGAAAAAAATGTTGTACGTATATTGAAAAACATAAACAAGTTACACGCGAGACGTGCAGCTCCGCTGGAAAGCGCATAACAGATCTCGTAAGCAATTTATAATTGTATTACCGAGTTTCAGAGGCGATTGTTTGTCGCGCGTTGCCACAGATGTATATTTTTACGCGTTCCAATGCCCGGTAAAGATAAACAGTTTAATTATACCGTTTTTTATCGCACGGACTCGTTACTGAATACGCGAACGAACGAAAAAATACTGACTGTCCGAACAGGACAATATTCCACATTGATAGTTTGCTAGCAGAACAATTCTGTCTCTATCAGCTAAATCTATCTACGCTAACTCAATCAGCCAAGTCTCCCTACCCCGACTCGAACACCGTCAGCTAAATCTTGATATTTTCTGACCTCCAACCCATTCTAAAAGCCATAAATATTTAAAAAACCACCTTCGATTAATTGCCTGCTAATAACCGCGTGTTCGATCTCTCTTAATCGATAGCGTTTCGTAGAAAATTTATAAAGGATCTTTCAGCGACGCGACAAGATGGCCGCTAAGATTGCAAGCGCCATGACACCGCTTCCTCCACGTGAACGTAATCGGTCTATTCCGTCAACTGGTTCAAGATCCAAGCTTGAATGCGATTCCAACTAGAAGAATAACCGTTCAGAATCGTTGATCCCAACTAGCGGCGCGTTACGCAAGACGATTCTGCAAAACGCCACGTGTCTCCGGTGCGAATCGTCATTACGGTCGTTCTCTAATCGCTGGGACGGGAGGGAACAACAAGAGAACACCAAGGCAGCAGTTCGATCGGTATAAATACTCACTTTATCGTTTAAAAGACGTGGAATACAGGCTACAGCGAATGTGTTCCGAAAGCGTTCGCGGGTTAAAAAAAAAATATATACAATCTGTACAAAACCATGGGCTCGCGTGAAATTATCTATCGTATAACAATATATTTACAGAAAGACAAACTATATGATGATTTTTTCGCTCGACGCCTCTCGACCATCGTCCTTAGTGACTAGTTCGTTCAGCGATTACATTTACAAAAAATAGAATCCGTTCGGTTTTTAATACTAGTGAGATCATTTATCATTTATTTTTTTTTCTCGACGAAGGAGCTAAAAGTCACCGGCAACCGGAAGAGAGAGAGAGAGAGAGAGAGAGAGAGAGAGAGAGCTCGAGTTTTCTTGAACAGGTCCTCTCGCTCTTTTCAAATCTATCTATCTATCTATTTATTTATCTATCTAGCTAGCTATATACACAGAATTATGTACAAATAAAAAATTAGTAAAAGAAACAAAAAATATATATACATATACATATATGTATACATATGTATATGTATAACACTTGTTTAAGTCTTTCTCTAAGAGATCGCGCGACTAATATCAGGCCGGGATCGTTCGAATTTCATTCTAGCGATCTCGGATCCCATCGCGAAAAACACGACGCAAACGGAGCTCGTGCGGTTTCGTCCGATAAAAAAATATACAGAACGAAAAAAAAACAATTAGTTAAGAGACTTAGCGTCTCTGCCGCCTGGCAGCGACGATCTAGCATTGAAAATTGTCCTAAATTTCTTCGCTCTTCTTCCGAAGAAGGATATATTGTTCGTCTTCTTCTTGTTCTTCTTCTTTTTGTTCTTCTGCTTCTTCATCTGCAATCTTGTGTCTCTGTCCCGTGGATTCGAGGAGACCTCGAGCAGCTCAAGGCTGCTCGTCTAACCGTTAATACAACGACCAATTATAATCACTGTTTCATGGGACTAGACGTCTTATTGATTGATTGCTTGCTCGCTTGCTTGCTAGCTCGCATCCACTTCCGACTCTCTTGATCTTGACCGCCATTCCTCCGACGCTTCCTCCTGCCTCCTCGATCGTTTCTTCTCCAGCTGATTTTTCTTGTTGATCCGAGGAGCGTTGTTGCCAAGGAGATAGCCGAAGAACGTTCGCAAACGACGATGACACTCCGTGACGCAACGGGAACGTGCCCTGGCTCGCTCGGTTCTTTAGTTTTAGTTAAACCCATGTGCCCTCGAAGATCTATCGGCCAATGCTGCTTCCGATGGCTGAAACGATAAAGGAGAGGTCGAGTTCAATATCAGTTTGACGTCAGATACGCATAGGTGATTATGACGGAAGCATTTGACGCTGAGTCAGGGATCGAGGAGATCAATAGAAACACAGATGCAACCGGATCAGCTTGCTCGGATTAAAGTTGACCGAAGATCGAGCACTTTCTTTCGGTTAATGGCGAAAGGGTGGCGTGATTTACGATCATCGGCGATTGCGGATCAGGGTAGAGGTACCAGTTACCGGATATTTTCAGTTACCGAAACGTTAATTTTACAATATTCTTCGGAATAAAGTAATACTGGATAGTGGATACCTGCTTCGTGTTATTTTTATTAGTTTCTAGAAAGTTTGTTTCCCGTTTGTTTTCTCCGATAAAAGATAAAACCAGGTGGGACACGGTAACTGGTATTACCCCGGTTACCTTATACAGAGATAGTACTGTTGGGAGAATGATTATTATTGTTTATGTTTATAAAGATAATTACCTTGCCATGACGACGATGCTTCTGTCGTCGAGGCCGGCACCCACGATGTCTTCTCACCGAGTTTCTTCCATCGCAGCCGACGGCATCGTCGCGGTCCGAGTGCGTTCCCTTTTTCCGTGCCCCCTTCAGCCCGTGGGTCTTATACTTTACCGTGCCGGCGACGTAATCGATATCGGACCTTGATCTCTCCTCCGACGACGTTCCCGGCCTCACGGAGGGATCCACTGAATTTACTATCCAGGCCGAATTCCTCCTGAAAAATCGCAACGCAGAAATTCAGCAAAACGCCAATTTTATAACCGGTTCTTGGGAGGAACGGGGTTAGCGCACTCTAGTTCACCTGGACCCCATTGTCAACGACATCGGAACCTCAATAATGTTCAATATAGCATTCTCGGAGACTACACCAGCAAGAATAGTTAACGTTTAATACACCTCCGAGAGGATACTTTTCGATCGCAATCGCAAATAATCACGATCCTCCAACGATCATTACGACATACAAGACTTCGCTAATGCGTTTATTATTGCTGGCTATCGTCACTCGAAATCACAACGATCCTGCAACGACTTACTGCGAATCTACCGCCTTATCGATTATATAATTTGTTACGTAAACAAATGGCTGATTACCCGCGAAAGGCGACAGGCTCTCGCGAAATCGCACGCTCTCGGTTGCAAAGGTTGCGTTCTAATCCGCACACGATTGGACGAGGTTCAATGAAAATAGCAATTCTCCACTTTCTAGCTTTCAAAGTTCTGCTGTGTGCAGGACGCGTTATGTCAGCTCCAAGGGGGGACGACTATTAAAAATGATTATTGCACGGTCGAGCGCAAACAATAAGAATCTACCCGATTCGGAATATCGAATTTGAAGCAGCCTGTACAATGTCCGACGATGATTTTTCCTAGTTAATAGCCACTTGACAGCCTCTACTTACAAACTCAATGAAATAATTAGCTCGGAATAACTGCTTCATCAATTTCCTCATCGAATCCAACGAACTGTGCTCAAAATACCAATTTGCTGTTCCGAAGCGGCCTGTATAATAAACGAGAGCGAAAGCTCCCATCCAAAATCCACTTCGAAGCCCAATCCCGGATTTTGCACTCGGACGGCGACTCTGATGCGAGTATCATTAATTGAAACAGTTCTTAAATCATTCAATTCTTCTGTATTCTGCAAATTGCTATAAACTGGAATGTCGTGTGAGAGAACAGGTTCAATTTCACGCGCACAGTGTAAAAAAGACTACATCGAATAAAAATCTACGAGGTTGAAAGATACGTCGTGATTTCAGAATTAACGGAAAATTATGCATTTCTTCCGATCTAGAATATTTCCATTCCCTATGATTTTTTAAATTTGATGGATATAAAACTACCGATATATTTAATAATGCAAACAATATTCTGGACAATGGTGCAGCAATTTTTAGTGGCGCCTCAGACAACCGACAACCGAGTGTAAAGGGTTGAAATTGCTTCGAGTCCAAAGGGAAACACGAAAACCTGTCGCGGGCAAGAGAGCGTCAAAGATGAGAGAGCAGCGAGAATCGCCGAAGAAAGCAGCTCGACCTCTTATTTATCGTGTGGTTGTTGTTGTTCTCTCCGAAACAACAAATCGGAATAACAAATGTTTGGGCCTGATTCACGTGTTGCCGCCGCGTCGCGCCGGTATCGTCGGTAAACAACCCGCGAGCGGGCCGATACGGCTCGACCGCGGCCTCGCGAAACCGTCTCGTCAACTCGACGACGCGACGCGAGAAAGAAACGGCGCGACGCGGCGTCGATTCGCACACGCGCGAATCGCTGTAACGCGAACGAAAGGAGGATAGAAAGGAGAAAAAAAAAGAATCGAGGCGGTCGAAGAGATAGCTGGGGCAACGGGTGTACTCGTCCTAGTACTTCGGATTAACCTTCCTGCTGAGGCCAGTCCGCGCAACCGTGAACTTTAGGAAAAGTGACAAAGATTATCGTCCCGGCGCCCGATAAAGCTCGCTGTCTCGAGAGTCGGAGTCGCTCGATTCTCTCTCGTACCGTTTCTCATCGTTCTACACGCTCCCGTACACGTTGTTTCACTTTTTCTCGGGTTTTCGAAGTCGCGACAACAGCCCTGTGCAGTGTAATTAAAACGTTCGACGGCCGTCGCGTCGTCGAACAATATACACTCTCTGGTGTAAACCACCTACTATCGACGAGGTAAAAGTCCACTTCTCCGCGGCCACGATTCCCTTCTATCGAGGAGAACGAAAGAATAACAACTTGTTGATTGCAGGGATCAACTGATCGGCCACGGCTCCGGCGAGAAATCGCCGCGCAAATAGGTGGTTTCGGCGAGGCTGCCGCGTGATCGCCTGGACAAAGGTGTCCAAAGAATTGACGGGATGGGCAACCCTTCTGGAAGGGAGTCGCGATATTCATCATATTGATCTCGAATACTGAAAACTTTCAGCCCTCTACCGTATATGCTCTATCAAATCCGACGCGTATAAAATCATCAGCTAACCCTCCGATTACCCTAGACAATGCGAACTTTCGTTCGAGTGGTCAAACCCCAAACGGAAAGCTGAGCGAGAACATTGAGTTCGAAGACGAAAGCGAACGATCGGATCCCCGGCACTATCTCCGTCACCTCACACGAGCCCCCGTTATGCAACTTTTCGTGATCCCTTTTCCAACGAATACGATTGGTGGTAGTTGCAGATGTAATTTACGATGGAAAAAACCCCGGAACAATCGTGAACGCGAACTTTGCGTAATCGGAAGCTCGATCGGACGTCCACGCTGTTGGTCTAGCGGGTGTCCGTGAACCAACGCGATCGAGAAGAAAACATTTGAAAGAGAGTGGCACGAGGCGAACGGCGAATCACCGCACCTGCACCGTGATCCTATCGAGGCGAGGTTAAACTGGCCCACTGGTTTTATCCAATCGATATTCGCGGTGACCAGAGGCGGCGACAGGGTTGGTTTCAGGTGGAGAAATAAAACGATAGAAAAAAAGGAGAAACTAACATCCACTCACACGGCGTCCGCGGGACTGGATTTGTTCGGCTTGCAGTACTGTTCCAGCTGTGTGTAGGAGCACATGCGGTAGCAACATTCCTCCGCTAGTCCAGGTCCTTCAGGATCTTGCGGATCGTCTTCGGCGCTGTAGGAGAACGGTTCGTTGTATCCTCTTCCCTTGCAAGCCAGGTACAGAGCGTCGCTGAGGTTTTTCGAGCACAACCTCAGCAACGATCTCTTGTACGGAATACCGATCACAGAATCTAACAGCGTGAGGAGGACCAGTCCAAACAGGACCATCCTCTTCGATCTGCCTCGTCTAACGGTAGCGTAGCTTCTCGTCATCTCGACGTCGTTTCTCGAACCGACACAACCGACAAAACACAACGTGTACTTTCCGACAAGTTAGCCAGCCCTTCTCCGACACCGGTCCCCTTCGCACTAGATTCTGCTTCGCCGAACTGTTCACTTCTGTGCTCGCCTCTGCAGCATTCTCTGCAGCTGACCGCCACGTGTCCTCCGTGTTCCCGCGGTTTCTCCACCGAGTTTCCAGGTCCACGGTAGCCAGCAATGCTACCCCGCAACGCTGTGTTCCCTTCCAGATGATCAGACGATCTGAGATTATCCTGTCACTTCGGGGTCTCTAGTCCCTCGATCCTCTTCGTTGACCAGGTGGTTCGCCGAACAGTGAAGACCGTTGGTTGAAGAGACCTCCGCTGGTACCGAGTCCCTCGGTGCCACTGGTACCGGCTTGCCTCGCCACGCGGTTCTTGTTCCAGATTTCACGGATTAGAGGAGAGGAACGATAAGGAGACAGATCGGTAGAGGGGAAGAGACGAATGGAGGAGTAGGCGGTGGAGGAAGAAGAGAAGAGACAAGAACGAGTCAAGGAGGGGCGAACGGAGAGAGAGAGAGTGAGGGGGAGAGAGAGAGGTCAACTGACTGGCTGCTGGTGGTAGACGACGAGCTCTCGCGTGGTGATCCAACGAACCACCGGGCTGAGAGAAGGGGAAAGATCGAGCGAGATCTCTTTCTCGTTTTCTCGATACAGGAGAACCAAACAGCTCGTCGCGCCGTCGCGTCGGCGTCGTCGACGTTGTCTGCCTATCGAAAAACCCGACGATCCGAATTTCTCTCTTTTCTAGTAGTTGTTCTTGATTTCGAGCCTCACCCGAAGAGATCACGCGAGCAGATCATCGATCGCCGGGAAGCAAAACGCCGCGCCGCTATCGGACCCCGTTGATTAATCGCAGTGACTATCCGGTCTCGACTCGATACATATATTCCGCGTATTTTTCAACAGATACCGTTGGAAGGAGACGATCCGCCGACCTCCTACCCTCGTTTCTTTCCCAGATCCCACCAATTCCCATATCGGACGCACAAGTCGCCCGCTTCTTTCTTTCCGTCTTTCCCTTACTTCGCATTTTTCACTTTCGTTGATGTTCCGTTCACGTTTCCGGAAGGTTAAACGACCCCGGTGACACGCCGCGAGGAATACGCGAATTTCGTTCAGAGCTTTGGTCTACGTTGAAGCCTGTGCAGGGAATGCGGATCGCTTTCCGATGAGTCAAGACAATGCTGATGTGCAGTGATAGATGTTTCCATGAACGGATCGGATCGGTTTACCTCCTGTCAGCGCGAGGATCGATTTTCACGGGGCGCGCGATTGTGGATCGTTTCAGATCGGTTGTACGCTTTCAAGCCCGTTGTTCGTACAGCACTTCGTCACGTTTAATAATTTATTGGACCTCTTACATTATTACTAGACCGAGGGTCTTTCTGCGAAATCGAAATTTTACTCTCGCCCTCTACAGTGTCTTCACCCCCGAACGGCTCGTTTCAGATCGGTTGTATGCTTTTCGTACAATGTAACGACTGATCTTTAGGGTCCTTGCCCACTAGACCGTAACCTCGGCGCGGCGGAGCGCCGTTTTGGATTGCCTCCTGTGTATTTCAATGAGAAAGCGCCCACTGTACCTGACCAGGTATAGTGGGCGCACTCCCATTGAAATACACTGGAGGCAATCCAAAACAGCGCTCCGCCGCGCCGAGGGTACGGTCTAGTGGGCCCTTATGCGTTTATAGCAAATTCAGTGGATGAAATTCAAAATTGTTGACAAATTTCACGAATCCATGATGTCAATATATGATTTCTCTTCTATTAAAATCATCAACGGAAGAAATAACATTTGATTTCTATTTCTTACAATCGATGCAGACAATTTTTATTTCGCATAAAGTTCCGCAGTCTAGTAATGACATTTAATAAATTATCTGCAAAATAAAAATTATACTTCCGTCGACACTGTCAAAAATCGTCGACGACACGTTTCGTAACGTGCAATATATTTAGAAGAAGGATGTTTGGCTCGTCCAAGCCACGCTGCAACGACAAATATTTGATTTCGAGATGCGAACGAAACGGACAACTTGCAGCAGTTTCCTCGTACGGTCTCGTTATCGTTGGTAGACATGCGCGAATAAGAGGCATCGACGAACCACGTGCGTCCGTCGCGTCGGGTCGACGGCGAGCAACGGCGAGCGTCACGTTCGGCCGTCAACGGATCCGCCACGCGTGGATCGATATACTAGATCCGCGGCACGTGATCACGATCCAGGAAGGACATTCCCCGGACTTTTCACGAGGCGAAGGAACGCGCGCGCGTCACGTGTGTCATTTAATAGAGCGAATTTCCCGCGAATTGCGATCGCGTGCGTCGCGCGAGCATTCGCGTGATTCTATGCAGTATCAGGTGCGGTGACGGTCGTTCGCGTAATTTGCGATGCACCGAAGAATCCATTCCTTATCCGACGATTGCTTGTCGGGGACAACGTCCTTCCTGGAACGTCTGCAATTGCGTCAATCTCTTCGGGCACGTCGATTGCCCAGCGAAATTCGCAGGGATCTGTGAAATTACTGGTTTCCAACGATACTCTCCCGTGCACATCGATATCCAATCGCTAGCGAACACGACAGCCTCGGATCGCTAAGTCACGCTACGTTGTCCACAAATAGCTAGTTGCATGTCCAGAGCATTTTTTAACCGACTTCGAAAAAGGAGGAGGTTACTCAATTCGATCTGTATGTGCCTTTTTTTCGCTTTTTTTTCTATGTATGATCACCCATTACGCCGAGGTGGATGGACCAATCGGAACGAAACCTTTTGTATCTTGTAGAGTATGCCCCCCGGGGTGGTCCCGTGGAAACAAAATTTTGCATTTTTTTATTCCTTACGATTTTATTTGAGAAAAATGAATTATTTCACGGAGTACTCTCCGAGATGGATGGACGAATCAGGACGAAACCTTCTGCATTTTGTAGGGTATGTCTCCCGATTGGTCCCTTGAAAACAAATTTTGCATTTTTTCTTTCTTTGCGGTTTTTATTGCAAATGTCCAATAAGACCGAAAAATCATGCTACGGTGTTCTACAAATTCTGCTCGTTCCACTAAAAAGTGTGAAATAAAAAATTTTATAAAAAAAAATTAAACCGACTTCGAAAAAACGCAGTAAAAAAATGCACTAAAAAGTATGAAATAATTTCCATTTAATTTATGTGAATACACACGAACTTAAATGCAATACAATCTTTTCGGAGGCGGCGCAAAATTGAAAATTTTCGACACTGGAAATTACGAAAATCCTTAAATTCTTCTACATGCTTTCACATATTAATGTATCTTCTCTTCCCACCGACTGATTTCCAAGTTCACCATATTCCAATGAAATCATAATCAGCAACATCTGTCATTTGGAATATTTTCAATTTTGCGCCGCATCCGAAAAGATTGTATAGTATTTTCATACTTTTTAGTGCATTTTTTTAGTGCGTTTTTCGGAAGTCGGTTTAATTTTTTTTTTAAGTAAAACTTCTTTTGGCAGGGTGTAAGCTTAACTCGCGACACGAAAATGCGTAACGGAAGTGGTGGGGATGGATAGCCGAGCTAGTCTTAAATAGAAAATGGCTGTATCCCGGGAACGGTGCGTCCTACCGCAAAAATAACGATATTTTCAAAAGGCTCAACCCGAAAGCATATGGGGGCATGCCCCACCGCATGACGTATGTAGTCTTTTGAATTAAAAAAAAAAAAGAACGCGTGGAAAACCACGCGCGGCAGAAGTGAAACTTCTTTCAGTCTAGTAATGTTTAGAAGTAAATTAAGATTGTAAATGGTAAATAATCCTAATGAAACGACAACAAGATCAGGAACAACTCTCGATGCAGTATTTGCAAGATATTTAGACAAAACTGAATCAAGAATATTTATATCATATTTTAGCTATCACAAGCCAATTGTTTCAATGAGAGAATCATAGAAAATCATAGAAAAAATAATGAACGATCAAAATTTGCGACGCAAAGAAGAAGAGCGTATGGGAAAGAAAGAGAGATATAGTTCATAACATTTCCCATACGCTCTCCTTCTTTGCGTCGCAAATTTTGATCGTTCATTATTTTTTCTATGATTTTCTATGATTCTCTCATTGAAACAATTGGCTTGTGATAGCTAAAATATGATATAAATATTCTTGATTCAGTTTTGTCTAAATATCTTGCAAATACTGCATCGAGAGTTGTTCCTGATCTTGTTGTCGTTTCATTAGGATTATTTACCATTTCCAATCTTAATTTACTTCTAAACATTACTAGACTGCAAGAAGTTTCACCTCTGCCGCGCGTGGTTTCCCACGCGTATGTTCTTTTTTTTAGATGCATTTGTTCGTTTATTTACGAGAAGACTGCGGATCTTAATGCAAAATAAAAATCGTTTGTATTAACCCCTTGCCCTACAATTTATTTCACAGTTTCAGTGGTTGGAACTTTCTTAATTTCCTGAAACAGGAGAAAATTTATATGTGTATGTTCTCCAATAGCTGCAAATTAACACTTTACCTACCGAAAGCCTATTAACAGGATTTTCAATAATTGTGCTGTACCAAAAGAAAGCATGGAAATTTTCTTTTACATTGCAATCTTAAATGGAACTGTTAGATGATACTATTGAGGGTAACTTGTTAGTTCACAATGCGAAAATTGCTGTTGCTAATGAAGGTTCCATTAAAAAGTGTTTAGCCAAGTACCATAGATTTTTCAAAATTATGCAATAATCACTGGTCGGTAATGTGTTAACAAAACCAAAAAGGAATTATATTTCGGTTCAAGGGAAATTATTATAATAGCATACGTATTTACTAGACTCTGTTCAGAATCTTCGTCACGAGTCTGACAACGGTATTGTAGGGCAAGGGGTTAATTGCAAGTCATAGGGACCAAATAGGAATTTGTTTCTGTTTTTAGTGGTTTCACTAAGTTGCAAGAAATATTATATATTCATACTCTGAAAATATTGCAATGTTTTCATGCAATATTTGAAATTACACCGATCCATTTTTCCCGTAAGTGCCATAGACTCCGCAGTCTATTTATGAGACCGGAAGAAGCATAGAAGAACGGGGGACACAAAGAGAACATGGAAAAATCGATGAATTCCGTCCAGACGTTCTTCTGTGAGAACACTTGTTCTTGCATTGTTGAGACAGAGAGCGAATTCTACGGGCCACCCTGTATATCGCGAGGAAATCTCGAATTAGACTTCGACCTAAAAAAGTCGCCCTCCGGGAGCCGCGCAAACGGGGTTAAGTTCGTGCGGGCTCTCGGTATCTTTCGCTGTCGATCATCCTCTATCTCCTTGTCATGTTTTCCGCCAACGGAATTTTTCGGATCGCGGGCCGAAAGCAACGGAACGGAAACGCGGTCGTGCAGCTGGCCGAATCTAGGTCCGCACCGCGTCCAGGATATCGCGCTTGTTGATTGCACTTTGAAATTGGGGCTAGAAACTCGCGGGGGAGCGATATCTCAGCGAGCCATTCGGCGATAGATCGCGCGAACTGGCCAACACCAGGGAGGGAATCCCCTTGATCGAGATCGAACAACGTGGAACACTCGCCGAGGCCTGTACGAAATTATTATTGAATTTATCGGGCAGTTATAATTACACCGAAGCTCAATTATACGTTTGAAGAGAAGTATTATCATAATTAAATCTTTATGCAAAATCAAAAATTTCTACATCGATTGCAAAAAACAGGGGTCACCTAGACAATTTTTCTTCTTCTAATTATCTTATACTAAATTTACGTGACAAATGCATAAAATCCGCGGTCCCCCCAGTCATATTATTTAATTTTTATGTGGTCAGGAGGTTGGTATAAAACCCGGTGCGTTCTGGGAATTTCGGCCTGACCTGGGACGCGGCTATACTACTGACAGCTGGATTTCCCATACGCTGAAATGGCGCGGCGAGAAGATTTGTCATTTTTAATTGATGTTTTCTAGAAAAGATTGATAACATTTGTTCGATCAAGAGATGTAGGCACATACTTATATAAACTATTCGGCTCACTGTTGTGATTTCATTGATTTTGAAGCCAGAGATTCGCTTATCTATGAACGAAACTGAAAAACAATGTTTGGTCAATGATTTATGATCTCCGTGGTCGATCGTTTATTTATCGACTATTAATAGCGACTCGTGAATCACGTTTCAAGCAGAACCTCATTCCGGATATTTTATTATCAAATCCTAACCCATATTGATGACCGCATAAGCGAATATTGTTTACGTGGAATATAGGACTAGGACACGTGAACAAAGAACACGTCTCATTGTCAGATGCGAGATAATAGGTCTGTTTGCTGTTCTCGCGGTTCCAGGAACGGGGATTAGCGATAATTTGACATGTTTAGATTCCCCGACTGATCAAACAGTTACGCCAATTGTCGTACTATGTATTATCACCTCATTCTACTCCATTTCTATTGAACACGATACCGAGCGAACCCCTTTTTATCAATGGAAACAACAATTCTAAAGTCTAGCCTTAGCTACTGTGTAATCGTTGTTTTCGAAAGAATCTAACCAACGCATCATTTCTCTCCGGTTCACGAAGAATTACTTCAGAAATCTCCTTTGAGTTAACCCTCGTCCGTCGCTCGTGTCAATTTTACAGAGTTTTCCCGAAATCAAAGTTGTACCGTTCTGCTACTTGTGGGTTTGGCCGAAACTTCGTGACTTTTATTCTTCCAATGCGAAACATATAACCGAAAACGCTAACATGTAAATGTTATCACATAAGGGTTCACTTTTAATTACTCGAGTATAGTAATTACTAGACTGCGGATCTTTATGCATTTATGAGATACGAAGATTTTCAAAAATTGCCTGAACGTCAAATTCGATAGGATTCGGTACGATTTCTATTTATTCCAAATCTACAAAGGCCACCAGCCATCAACACTGAAATCGAGATTTCATTGAACTCCGCTTTCTTAAAATTTACCTACAAAAATTGAAAATTGCATAAACATCCGCAGTCTAGTAATTACAATCTGAAAACTTTAGTACTTTAAGCACAAACAAAGTATTAAATAAAATATAATTGATTTATGTTGGAATAAAAAATAAAAATTGATTTATGTTGAGTCATATAAAGTTCCATCTACCCGGTTATATGTATAGAAAACTAGCTTTCCCCCGCTACGCGTCGCTGTGGCTCAGTATTTTTTAAAAGCACGTTTTTACCTGTCACATATATGTGACATTTATATGTTTAAAAATACTAACCAAATATTATATTATATTTGAATTCATACGCAGATCAATCTACTCAGCTGAATTCCAATGCAATGAGAAACTTACAGAACAAAAGACTCCGAATAGGTCAATCTTTCTATTTATATAAAATGGGGCTCATACGATATCAAAAAAATTTTTGTTTTTATGTAATTTTTTTTATAGATATGAAGGTCACCTTCATTTTTTTAAATGGAACGTCCTATTTTTTATACCATAAATCGGTAGAGTATCAAATTCTGAGTATAAAAGTGTTGACCTTCATATGCCCTATATCTAATAGTTGACAAGATATTATCGAAACAATTTTCTTTCTTCTTTAGATAATATCTCGTTAACTTTTAGGTTTAGGACATATGAAGGTCAACACTTTTATACTCAGAATTTGATACTCTATCGATCTATGGTTTAAAAAATAGGACGTTCCATTTAAAAAAATGAAGGTGAACTTCATATCTCTAAAAAAAATTACATAAAAACAAAAATTTTTTTGGTATCGTATGTGCCCCATTTTACAATTCAACTTTGTCCTTCAGACATTTGACGTATCTTTAAAAACAACAAAGACATTTAAGGTGGTCGAGTTAGGTGAAATTGTATCTGTATATTTCACGATATAAGAAGCAGAATACCACTGAGAAGATTCTCGTCGTGACGCATTGCTGATAATGCGAATCGACACGAGAAACCATATCGATTATTATTATTATTATACATCAGTGTTTCCGCAAACGCGCCACATTCACATAACTTGAAGTAAGCAGTTAGCTTTATAGCCGGTGGAAAAAAACCTTTCCGAAGAAACGCTGCGTCTAATGGCTCCAACCCCAGCTTTCTACGTTCAGCCGTTACGGAGATGACCGATTACAGACAAACGGACATTTACATTTTTATTTATATAGATTGAGTGCGAATAATTTCGATAAAAATACAGAATCGAGTGCAAGGCTCGCCGAACAACGCGATCAGGCCCGCGAGCTGAAACATCATTTTTAACGACCCCGTCCGGTGTCCAGCTGGTTTATCGTAATTACGGAATAAAAGAGTGTAGAAAGAATTGCGCAGGCGAGCAATTACGGAGCCAAACATATTTAACGGCGCCCACTGCGATAATTGAGATCCTGTCGCATCCTGCGGGCAAATAAAAACCGAGTACATACATGTACTGTTGCGAAATCCATTGTGCTCATTAAATCTTATCTTCGGGTATAACGATCCTTTGAAATTCAGTGCCCTCGATATATTTATGGGTTCCCAAGGGTCTACCGAGTGCACTTTTGCATCTACAGGCTATTTCGAAAATATAATTCCACATTAACCGGTATACTGGGCCCGAGGGGACTCTACAGGGTGGTTCGTATAAGAAAGGAACATTTGCGAAATTGACATTATCGGACATGATCGATGTGATACATAGTTGAGATACCCATTTCACGTGTACTGAGAATACACGTGTACACGTGTATTATCCGTGTATTCAAGTACACGAATGCACGGATAGTACATTGAAATATACAAGAGTTAACATGATAGGTTTCGAAAATTAACAAACAGCATAATTTCTGTTAATAAACCTTAATCAATTAACTGTTTATTTTGATGACGAAAAACCAAAGTGTTTACGTTTTCCGGCAAAAGACGGTTCCTTTTTGCTGTAACAATATTTCCAGCAGACGAGAAGCACCGTTCAGACATGGCTGACGTTGCTGGTATAGTTAAATATTTTTTAGCGATTTCGGATATTCTTGTACACTTGTGTGTCCACTATTCGTATGGATCCAAATCAAACCGTAGTTGTGGCTGAGAGATGTACATTTCAGATTCGGCACCTAAATGATTAACATCACGTATTTCATCGTAAAGAAATCGAAGGGCACTTTTATTTTTTGAGTTTTCTGTCCTCACTTCTCGAACAGGAGAGTCTTCGAGCAAACATTTCACTTTTTCACGAATTACATTTCTAATATTCAAAGTTTCATGTTCAAGATTTTTATACCGTGCATCTAAAAAGAGGGCTATATGGAACAGTGAAATAGTATCACCGTCATTCCATTCGAATTTGAAACGTTTTGTAATTTCGGAAATTAATGTTTCCTTTATTGTAGCCAAAATATCATTGCCTTCCAAACCTTACCTACCAAAATATCATCAAATCTTATATCGACACACGTGTACCCTTGAACTTCAATACACAGATAATACACGTGTATTGAGAATAACCCGTGTACATATTTCGATACACGTGTACACGTTTACTTCAGTACTCGTGTATCCATGTACCAGGTATGTAAATATATTTTTTTTTTATTAAGCATTTCAGATCTCAACTGAGATCTATTTCTGCTGCACTGAAGTAGATTACAGTCTATACATATTTATACATACATAGTTTACATAAATTCAAATTAAATTCATAGTTTACAGTTTTTTAGAAATTAAAAATGAGGAAATAAGCCCTAATATTAAATAGTTTATATTAAATCATATTAAATTCTTACTTTACAATTTTTTAAGAAATTAAAAATGAGAAAACAAGCCTTAATATTGGGTCGGGCCACTAATATTTCTAAACTTAGGTATGTAAATATGAAACCGGAATTTATGTATAGAAAATACACGTTTATTGTACGACAATGATACAAAATATTTTATTCGAAGTATTGCCCATCGGTAGCTACACATTTTTCCCATCTCTCTGACAATTTGTGGATGCCACGCCAAAAAAACTGTTCCTCTTTTGAGGCAAACCAGTCATCGAGCCATTTTCATATAATACATTTTGTATTTTCTTCAAATGGAAACAGAAAACCAATGCTGTCCGCAAATCGGAGTTTCCAGGCGCAAAATTCGACATGTTCAACGCTATTAAAAACTATGCTGTTGTATGAAACTTGTATGGTTGTGAGTTGAAAATCTTTACCAGATGTCAAAACAAGAAAATGGCGTCAATGACGCGGTTTGACGGTAACTACATTGACAGCTAGAGCCACCTATGGGCAAATTTCGGTCTCATATTTACATACCTGGTATAAAGAAGTACACGGATTAAAATACGGATATATATTATATTAGTACACGTGAACACGTGAATACGTGTATCCTCAATACACGTCCAAAACCGTGATCTCTAATAAATAGTGATTGAAAATTTTTCAACATTTCAGACAGTCACCGGTGATAACGAGGTCTGAACGCGGAGCATTGAACGAACAGATTTCCAGCTGACCAGTTTTGAATCATGCTGCTGCTTGTCGAGCAACTGTGCGTCGAATTTTTTCCGAACCGGAGAAAGTTCGCTATTGTCCGATCACGTTTCCTCGAGTGATTTGCAGCTTTGTTCGAGGAGTTGCATCGCTTCGACCGATCGTACGGACGCCCGCGCCCGTGCCCGGTGCGCGAAAGGCAGAGCCGATGTACAATAGCGATTGCCGGCAATACAATTATCGTGATGCACAATGTAGAGGCGCAACTTTGGCATAAATAACTCGGAAGGAGCGTAACCATATGGTGCGGCGATATATCGTTCATCTTCTGTATCTGCTCCAGGCGTTTTTCACCTAACCCCGGACCGTTCATTGTTCCTTTCAAAAAACAGTCGCGCCGTTGCTGTCTTTCGTGTCAATGCACGAGAGAATAACGGCTAAATACTGAATATATTATCTTACCAGGTAGCAGAATTGTAAGAAGAATAATATTATTCAGACCGACAGATATTTATGCGATTTTGTGAAGAATAGCAGCTAAATACGGAAAATATTATCTTATCGGGTAGTTGGATTTTCAAAAGAATAATATTATCCGAACTGTTCGAATAATATGTTGGATGTTTATGCGACTTTGTAATTGAATGGCGGCTAAATACTGAAAATATTATCTTACAAGGTAGTGGAATTTTAAAAAGAATATTATTATATTATTCAGCCTGTTAGACATTCTATTTTCGGATGTTGTAGCCATGGTCACCGTTTGTGTGTCAACTGTAAAAGAATTTCAGTAAATGAATAAATTCGTTGTGTAATAACGAAGAATGTTTAAGTCTGAAGGATGAGCCAATCAAAATCGTAGTCAGTTTGTCTCAGAATCGCGAGCACGGTGGGCAATTTGGACCAAACTCGATTCAAAATCAAAGAACTTTCGATAGAAATGAGGTAGAGCGATGAAATTTTTTAAAAATTAAAGCTGAAACTTTGCAGAATATGGGAGAAATAGGGAGATTATGGTACGAACGTTTTTTAGCGTTGAGAAAATTCGTTAAACATGTTGAATTTCAAGAAAATGTGGTTTCTCCAGTACCACGTTCGGAAAATTTTTTTTTTAACATGTTATATATCATTTCCCGTAGATTTTTTCACTCTGATTTCAAATCTGGTCTCAAAATTTCTGGTCACGGAATCTTTAACTTCTGGTGATAAAAATAAGAATGAGGTATTAAAGAATTCGTTGATGAGAAGTAAGTTAAAAAGATTAAATACTTACCTTACTTCCTGTGTAAATGAAAATATAATTATGGAAAATAAATATCTAATTTAAATTACATTACAGTCACACATAGCCTACAAGGAGTGCCAGCGACAATCGCAGCGATACGTCGCGTAAACGTTCGTTCATCAAGTAACATACGTCAAGTAAACGTTCAAATACTTGATTATGTTTAATTTTATTGTGTTTTATATATGAGAATACAATATACCTTCAAGCTAGTGGGTTATCAAATCATTTCAACGAAAAAATAATTACATTAGTTTTGTTCACAAAAAGCGATTTATTGCAAAATCCTGAGGTCGTAGACAAATTTTGAGACCAAATTTGAAATCAGCGTGAAAAACTCTACGGGAAATGATATGTATCATGTTAAAAAAAATTTTTTCCGCACGTGGTATTGAAAAAACCGCAATTTTCTTGACATTGTGTAAGTTTGACGAATTTTTTCAAGGTTAAAAAACGTTCGTACCATAACCCCCCTATTTTTCCCATATTCTGTCATGTTTCAGCTGTATATAAAAAAAATTTCAGCGCTCTATCTCATTTCTATCGGAAGTTCTTTCATTTTGTCTCCGATTTAGACGAAAGGTCCCACTGTGCGGCGCTTAGGGATCAGCCACAGTCAATCCGTGTCTCGCAGTTAACAAAGGCAATCGCCTGGACGTTTATTCGAAGTTTACCCTACATATTCAATTTAGATGGTTAGTTCTCGCTGGAGGAACACGTCGTGCACGCTTATTGCATGCGTTACGATTTTATTACACCGACGCGGCGACGCGAGTCCAGGGGAACGGGGTGGTCTCGTTGTCTGTCGGTGCATTGAATCAGCGACTATCCGAGTAAATCTCAGCGGATGAAAATCATTGCAATATTTAAATAATAATTGTTCGTAGTCTCAAATGGTCACAAACAGAAAATTTACCGAGCAATCATCCTTAGAATGTGCATTTCATTCATTCCGAAAAGAGAACTTTACTTTCGGTAGAAATTTGGTGTATAAATACAATTACTGGCCTACGGTATCGACGAACATAAATGAGAAAGGCGGCACCGGAGTGCCTGGTCAAGCAAGAAATGCAAAACGTTCTCGGATAAATCGGCCAGGCCCCCCGGGCCCCGGGGGGTGTTCAGATATCAGTGCATTCGGTGTTGCAAGTTGCAATCGCGGTGAGCCGAGCATGCAACACGGCATTCGCCGCAGGCAGAGTTGTGCAGGATTACAATTGAATTACTCCAGGAATTATAATTACAAAAGAATTGAATTACATTGTAATTCAGTTATATTGTAATTTACAATTCAGATCTCCATTCAATTAAATTACAATGTAATTCGTAATTGCACAATTACAGTATAATTTTAAAATACTTTGTAATTAAATTACATTAATTACGAATTACGATGTAATTAAATTAAAATTAAAAATTAAAGAATGATAAAGTAATACGTAAGAAGAGGTTGAAAAATCCATGTGCAGGTTTCAAACAGAAGGAATTTATTATTTATACATTTATAATATCTAAACAGAAATACCTTCTGCCTTACACATTTTTTAAATTTCGACCATAAACATGAAATGGCGTTACGTATTATGAACCAGGACGGGGAATAGAAACTACACCGCACAGACTGCAAACAAGTATATGAAAAAAAAACATAAAAATATATCGTACTTCTTGAAAGTTGTGGGCTATAATTTAGAGAGCTATATTTTAATTATAGTGTATTTCAATTATATTGTATTTTAATTATATTGTATTTCAATTATATTGTATTTCAATTATATTGTATTTTAATTATATTGTATTTCAATTATATTGTATTTCAATTATATATTGTATTTCAATTATACATTGTATTTCAATTACATTGTATTTCAATTACACATCTGATTAAAATACTTAGTAATTGAATTACAATGTAATTGAATTAGAACAACTCTGGCTGCAGGCAGCGTTGCGTTCAATTACAATTGAATTACTTGACGAATTGTAATTACAGAGTAATTCAATTATTTCGTAATTCTAAATTCAGTCGCCACTCGCTTCATTCAATGAAATTACGATGTAATTCGTTTTAACTTAATTGAAATACAATTATGAAATTAAGCGAAATGTTCGAATTATGTAACGCGATTACAATGCAACTCGAATACAGGGTATATGAAATACGACGTAATTAAATTACGTAATTCAACTGCAATGTATTTAAATTAGCACAACTCCGACCGCAGGCCAGACTCAACAGGTTAATAGTGGAGTTTACGCTGGTCGAATGGGACGGGCACCTCGAGTGGCCCGGGAGGGATGATTGGCGAAAATAATTCTGCTTAGTGATCTAATTCACCTATTGCCTCGTTCGGGCCCGGTTAAATGATCAACCATGATGGAGTTCATCCAGCTGAACAGTGCATAATTGTTCGACGACTGTCAGGATCTTACTTGATCGAATCACTATTTTCGGTTCTATCAGCGAAACTTCGGAAGATGAAATCCTTCGTTCTCTCGATGACCCGCGACATTACGAGTTCAGTCCCCGACGACGTAATCACACCCAACTTACAATGTGGCTCTATCTAATTCACCGGGATCATTAGTCTTAATGTACGTGGCGGACGCGACGCGACGCTTCTCTGACACCAGACCGAATCGCAATTGACTGTCATAACCGGCGTCCAATAGACAGCTCCGAGAAGCCTGGGCCCCGGTCGTTGCACGTCCCCATCAACCACTTTCATTGGGAACCGTTCGTGGCACCCCGCTGTGCTCAAGAAAGTGGTAACCCGCCGCGCCGCGCCACCGAAGTCATTTCTTTTTCGTAGACAACCCGGCAACCCAGTATCGGAGTTGTGCAGAATTACAATTGAATTATTCCAGCAATTATAATTACAAAGTAATTGAATTATATTGTAATTTATAATTCAGATCTTCATTCAATTAAATTACAATGCAATTCGTAATTGCAATGGAGTACAATTATAAAATACATTGTAATTAAATTACAATGTGATTCGTAATTGCAATTACAGTACAATTATAAAATACTTTGTAATTAAGTTACATTAATTACGAATTACGATGTAATTAAATTAAAATTAATAATTAAAGAATGATAAAGTAATAGGTAAGAAGAGGTTGAAAAATCCATGTGAAGGTTTCAAACAGAAGGAATTTATTATTTATAAATTTATAATATCTGATCAGAAATACCTTCTGCGTTATACATTTTTTAAATTTCAACCATAAAGCAAACAAGTATATGAAAGAAAAACATAAAAATATATCGTGCTTCTTCAAAGTTCTGGGCTATAATTTGGAGAGCTGTATTTTAATTAAATTGTATTTCAATTATATTGTGTTTTAATTATATTGTATTTCAATTATATTGTATTTCAATTATATTGTATTTTAATTATATTGTATTTCAATGATATTGTATTTCAATGATATTGTATTTCAATTATATTGTATTTCAATTATATTGCATTTCAATTATATTGTATTTCAATTACACACCTGATTAAAATACTTAGTAATTGAATTCATTGAAAGGTTTGAATTATGTAATTCAGTTACGACGTAGTTGAATTACTATATAATTAAAATACAATATAATTAAATTAGCACAACTCTGCCCAGTATACATATTAAGTCGTTCGGAAAGTAATTTCGTTTTCAACATCTGCGGATGTTCATGCAATTTCCAATTTTTGCAGACAAATTTTTAGAAATTCGAACGAGATATAATCCTTTTTTTTAATGGGAACAACCTTTGTAGATCCAAATCAAATAAAAATCGTACTGAATTCTATCGAATTTTACATTCTGGCACGTTTCGAAAATTTCCATGAGCCATAAACGCATAAAGATCCACAGTCTAGATATTACTTAACCTTATTTTTAATTGCATTTGTTGCCTTGTAAAGTGTCAAAGTTGGCTTTCATTTTCCCTTGAGAAAACGAAATGACTTCCCGAACGACCTGACCTGATAGGAGGTGCAACAATCTCGATGAATCTTCCAATTTCTATGTGCTTTTCAAATTCGACGATTTCCCAATTTGACACGCTAAATCGGTGACCAACCAATTAATTTCTTTCTTGATCCAATTCAGCCCGAAATATCGCGTCGCTAACTGACCGCAAATCAAGATACAATTGACCTCGGACAGTGAACGACGAGTCCGAACTGACGAAGGTCCTCCTACTGACATGGTCCTACACGAACGCCTAATTTATGGCGGCGCGACGGGCCGGTGTCTCTAAAATCGAGTCGACGGGCCAGTGACGGTGTGATCCCGTTGGATTTGCGTGTCTGGCAATTATAGCGAGTAATCACGGCCGATGTCGTGTGTCAATCGTAAACCGCCTGCACGATATACCGTGCGCACCGTATACGTACCATACATGTTGTATGTGTAAATGCAGAGGTCAGTCGGCGTGCGTTAACGCGGCTCCACGCCGCGCCGCGCCGCAGCTCAGGGGGGGAATGTGCATGAGCAAGGTGCATGATCAGTCAACGACAACGAGGTAAGTACGGGTAGCATAGATTAGGATGATCCTCGACGGACGCGGCGAGACCTACTTCTTCCACGTGTTGCTCGGAGCCTCTTGTTCCCGCCCCCGCCTTCCACTTCAATTCAGGAAGCGCAATTTCGTCGCGTGCACTTGCACCAATCGGACCGCTCCACGGAGATCGGCCAATTTTTCCCAGCAAAATGAAATATACACTACCGTCCGAAAGTTCGGAATCACGGCGTAATTTCAGAGAAACAGAAGGTTCGTAAGAAGAACTGAATGCCTAATTTAGAACAACCAAAGAAGATTAACTTGTGAAAAAACTGACGAGCAGTATATGTTTTCCATTTTGTATTATTTCTTTTCTTTTTATCAAGGAATACGTATTTTTCTTCTTACTCTTTGTTTGTAATAACAGCCTGACGTATTCTGGGCATCCTGACAATTAATTTTTCGAATGTTTTTAATTTGATATTTTTCCATGCTTCTTGTAGAATGTAGAAGTTGCCAAAGATGTCCCTTTAGAAAAGTGCATTCCGGACATTGTCTTACACTGGGTGCACAAATGTTCAGTAATTCATAGAATTCCTCGTACAATACTTAAATGTTTAGTAATTGATTAGTAGACTGCGTATCTTTATGCAAATTAAAAACAACCAGGATATAAAATATCCCAACAAAAACATCCTGTAAACAGGAGCCAAGTTCCTATAGCCGTAAAAAGTTGTGAGATCAAACAAAATACGGCCAAGTTCGTTAGCTTAGAAATACCTCTTGCAATATTGAAAAAAGCGTTTGTAAAAAGTAGTTTAAAAGAACGTTATTTAATTGTCAAAGTTACATGGAGGGCTAAATTATTCAAACTTGGCCGTTACTTTTTAAACCAGTGGCCATAAAAGATGTTAGGTAGCGGCCAAATTTGAATAATTTACTTAATGAATTGAATAAGTACTTCGATGTTGAAAGTAATCGAAACTGTCACAAGTAGTACTCGAATCTTGGAAATCAGAAATGCATAGTAGGTTTTAAGCACCCTCTTTATTAAATTCGTAACTATTTAAGAATAATATTTCATTTACAATACTTGGTTTTATCCTATTTCTTTTTTTATCCATGATATTTCCCGCTTTTGAAAACACTCTTTCTGAAGGTACAGAAATGGCCGCTCTACAAAGGTAATCACGTGCAATTTTTGATAAAATGAGGTACTCCATTGAATTTTCACGCCAAATTAATAACGGGTCTTCATTGCGTTCTAAATATTGTGATTTCAGATAATTCTCCACTCCTAACACAGCAGACGATGAAAAAATAATGATTAGAAAAATCAGAGAATTTCCGGTACGATATTCATAAAAGTTTCGAAACTGTTTGACCAAGATTCGAGTATACTTGCAAGTATTATTTACGTTTACCACAGTACTTGTAAAGGGTTCGAAACTGTCTGGCAAAGGTTCGAGTATACTTGGGAGTACTATTTTTTTTTCGAAGTACTTACAGAGAGTTCGAATTCCATCAATCGAGGTTCGAACCTGTTTGCGAGGTACTTGATCCCATCCCTACTTGTAGGTCAATGGGAAGTACCCAAAAGGTTTTGATGATCTGTCAGTCAGTCAGTCAGTGACAAATTTAGCGATTTTTGAGGTCCTATATCTCGGAACTTACTAATGTTGATGATTAAGGCGGTAGGACCCTCAGAAATCTAACTAGAAAGGAACTAGAATCTCACTAGATTAAGGGTGGAAACATGGGCTTGCCAAATTTCGTTGTTTGTCCTTATTCGAGCAAATTTTGGGCTGGGCTCAATCTAAAGAGGAAGGGTCAGCGCATGGTGCGCTGGTCATCACAGCAGTCAAAAAAGTCTTTAGTGGCAGAAAAATACATTGGAATCTGCGGGTATTTTTTCTCGACTTTTCTCCTACGTTGGACACTCATATTATTATACATAAGCATAATCTCGTTAGCGTCATGACCAGAGCACCATGCGGAGAACCTTCCTCTTTAGATTGAGCCCTCAACCAGCCCAAAATTTGCTCGAATAAAGACAAACAACGAAATTTGGCAAGCCCTTATTTCCACCCTTAATCTAGTGAGATTCTAGTTCCTTTCTAGTTAGATTTCTGAGGGTCCTACCGCCTTAATGTTTTGTCAATATTGAGACATGATGGCATTTCACAAGTGTACGAAATTACATCTCTCTATCTGCCTCCAGTGCCGAGTTATAAGCCTCTAAAAAACGGCTAAGTTGTTTCGTGGAAAAGGAGGTACATAGTGTGAGAACTTGGCTGGTGCACTGCCGTGCACACACCTAGATGACAGAATTTAGCAGGGCCGGATTAAGCCCCGTAGCAGAAGTAGCAAATGCTACGGGCCCCGCGCTTCTGAGGGCCCCGCGCCATACAAACAGGGCCCTATATGGCGCATCATCGAAAAGGCGCCGATACATGAGAGCCTGTCTATGCCAGGGGGCACAGATATTTTTGCTAAAAAAAAGAAGGTCATTCATTGTGTTTGTTGAAAACTAGGGCCTCGTCCTAACATTTGCTACGGGCCCCGCGCTGGCTTAATCCGGCACTGGAATTTAGTATGATTTTAATTTATCTCACATCTAAAAAGGCAACCTCCGCGGACAATAAGATTCTATTTTATTCCGCATTCTTAAAATTCCTCTAGAAAAATTGAAAATACCGACATAGTTAATAATGTAGACAATATCTTGAATAATGGCACAAGAATTTTTAGTGGCGCCTCCGAATCGCCGCTCGAGTAATAAGGGTTAAGATTCGAAGAGTTTACTGAACATGCACAATACATCCACTTACAACGTCTGTTCGTCTGTGGAAGAACCAGCGCGAGCCCTACGCAGCGGAATTTCTCGATGGGGACCGATACAAATTGCATAGGGGAACGCGCGCCACGTCGCGAACGTAAAAATCCAATTATAGTTGCAATCTGCGAGAACGGTTGTTTTGCTGATTTATGCCGGCGAGGTCCAAGTTCAGACGCCGCGATCGACCTGTCTGTGTCGATCGAACTCGCTGAGACAGTGGTGTCGACGACTCCCTTATCGTCGAACAGAAAATATCCACGGTGCTGTTGCCAGCCTTCCGTCGAATACGTTTCCCTGACGATTACTCCTCTAGGTGGGCAGGGTGCTTTCATGGTCAAGTAAGTGATACTATCATGGTTCAAACTGACAGAGCAAAGTCTCTGCAATTAGCCGACACGAGCTCTCTTTGTCAAGTGATGGATGCTGTACGGCACTGCCACGCGAATTTTATGCATTTCGCACAAATTTAATATACAATGGATAAGAATATATAATACAAGAATAGACCAGAATGTACCAGAATGTACCAGAATATAGGTATAATAGAATATACCATAATGTACTAGAATACACCTGAAAATAGCTAATAGTTTAATATGTATTGTAGGGTACAGGTTGAGATTCGATTTCTTGCAGGAACAGGAATAGGAAATTTCTCTGGACACAGAATATATTTTGAGAATCAGTTTCGTACATTGGAAGTTTTCGGATAATTACAATAAACCTTTGAAGAAAGTTAGCAACGTAAGATTAGAATGGTTTTGGTATTATGAGGTTTCCCCACCGGGCGTCCGGTTTATCTCAACCAGAGTTGTGCTAATTCAATTACATTGTAATTTGATTACGTAATTGAATTACATTGTATTTCAATTAGTAGTAATTGAATTACATTGTATTTCAATTAATAGTAATTGAATTACATTGTATTTCAATCAATTATATAGTAATTCAATTACGTCGTAAGTTAATTACGTTAATTTAAATACAATGTAATTCAATTACGAAGTATTTTAATCAGATGTGTAATTGAAATACAATATATAATTGAAATACAATATAATTGAAATACAATGTATAATTGAAATACAATATAATTGAAATACAATTTAATTAAAATACAGCTCTCCAAATTATAGCCCAGAATTTTGAAGAAGTACGATATATTTTTCTGTTTTTCTTTCATATACTTGTCTGCTTTATAGTCGAAATTTAAAAAATGTGTAACGCAGAAGTTATTTCTGTTCAGATATTATAAATTTATAAATAATAAATTCCTTCTGTTTGAAACCTACACATGGATTTTTCTACCTCTTCTTACGTATTACTTTGTCATTCTTTAATTTTTAATTTTAATTTAATTATATCGTAATTCGTAATTAATGTAATTTAATTGCAATTACGAATTACATTGTAATTTAATTGAATGAAGATCTGAATTATAAATTACTGTGTACATTAGTGTGAATGGTGCATCAAGTGTTTGAAATGAGGGTAAGATCCTCTTCTTGAAAACTCCTGGAAGATTGTCACGAGTGGTAGCGAATTATCAAGCTCAGTCTTCCTCCTCAGGGGAGTCCAATCATTTCGGAGACACCGTTAAAATTGTATCAAACGCCAGAGTCGGGCGAGCAAGACACCAGCCGGGACTAGTGTTACCATATTTTATCCCTTCCGGCCCCTTACCCTTCCGCCTTCTCGCCCAGTTTCGCAGCGTAGTTCTTCCCACTACATAGTCGGTGACGTATACCGTACGCCAGCGTGTCGCCACTGTCGCCAGCGTTAGTGGGAAGAGCTACGCTGCGAAACTGGGCGAGAAGGCGGAAGGGTAAGGGGCCGGAAGGGATAAAATATGGTAACACTGGCCGGGACACGTTTCCCGCGGATTTCAATGCCGCGAAAGGAAGGACGATCCGGGATTCGCTCACGGTATCATCGTAAACAGCCACTCGCGAACCCAAACACGGAGGAGCTCGTTGCCGGCAAACAACTGATTACACAATTGCTGTATGTAACTGTTTGTGGACAACACACCCTGAACGTTGCTCCCCGGAACATGCGCGTTCTGCGTGCAGCAACGTTATGCAAACGCGGCGCGGATTCGAATCGGCAAGTGTCAAAATGCATTTCCTCATTTCCGTGATCTTTGATTTTAATCCGAAGGGCCAAGATCGATGCTCTTTGAGAGAAGAAGGATTCATTCGAGTCGGTAAATGTTTAGGTAATTATTTAGAAAGGGGCACTCCTCTCCGATTTTGATGAAAATTTTGAACTTTTTCCTGTTCACATGTAGGGGGGTCGCTTTTACTTTTCGAGATATTCGCGAAAAACTATTCGCTAATACTGTATTGAATTTCCTGAATCCAAGAGTAGTCTTTCAAAACAAATTTTATAAAAAAAAATTAAACCGACTTCGAAAAAACGCCCTAAAATATTCCCGCACCCTTGCGAGCCTGGAAAATGGAGTCTACCGCCTTACGTTGCCACGGAGCGTTGCAAGAATACGGTATTAGCAATAGTTTTTTGCGGATATCTTGAAAAGTAAAAGCGACGACCCCCCTATTTGTGAAAAGGGAAAAGTTGTTAAAAATATCGAAATCCATAACATATTTAAAATTCATAAAAATCGGAAAGGAGTGCCTCTTTCTATAATAATTACCAAGAAATCGAACGAATCATGCGAAGCGGAAGACATCAAGGTCCTCGTTTGATTGTTTTGCGTCGCTTTTTCAACTGCTGTGGTTATTAAACGACGGGATATCCAGATGAGGTCCAGATGAGACCGAAAATAGTCTTCATCACTCATCCCCGTCCAGCCGAATGACTTTCCATCTCAGCCGACCGCAGATTCGGAAAATGCCGTCGACGGTTCCGCGCATTGTTGTTGTTCTATATTTAACTGAAACTTTATCTCCAGTGCAATGTTATTATTATTGTTATTACGTGTATGCCCATATACAATATACTGACATATTGATATATGGATAGTGGAACGTATCCATACGGTGACCGTCTCTTGGACAAACACGAGAGATATTCAATAAGGTGCATGACACATCTCGGCGTTGAAGAAGTAGTAGTAGTAGTAGAAGAAGAAGAAGAAGAAGAAGAAGAAGCGCGAACGGGTCCGCGCGCTATCTTGGACGTTCACATCGGTTCACAGAGGTCAATCAATTGGAAAGAGAGGAAAAAAGGCGAGTGTTAACGCCGCCGTTAATGGTCCCCGCGTTATAATTGAAACGACAATCTTTATTGTGGCAATTATTCTCAGCCGGGTAATAGGTTTTTTACGAGGCGGCCGTTTATTAATAGCCGACGCCGCCCGTTCGTTCCTTCGCATCTCTCTTCGCGGATTGCACCAGGCTGGTCAACAATCCTTTCCTATCGTTGGGGAATCGTGTCAGGTCACGGAGAATATTCCGGGAAACCGAGTGCAATGATGGATCTCGCTCAGAATCCATCGTTTGCCATGCCGTTTCCGCGAAACACGATCGACCTGGCGCCACTATGCCGTCGCGGGACGCGGGACCCATCTTCAAGTCGAAGGCTCTTTCGCTGCGTTTCTAGCTTGAACCATTGTCACCATTATTCAAGATACCGCTTAGATTATTACTAGACCGCGGATCTTTATGCGAAATGAAAATGTTCTGCATTGATCGTGGGAAGCAGAACTAAAATAAAAATTGGTTTCATCCGTTTATGACTTTATTGCACCAAAAACAACGTTACAATATTCTTAAATGTTTCCAATCTTTTGCTGTTTCATATTTCACCCAGCCAATTTCTACGTAAGTGTATAAAAATCCGCAGTCTAATACATACCTTCTAAGTTATTCTAGCTAGGAAGAAATGTTTAACTTTCGAGTTGAAACAGTTCCGAGCGCGAAGGGTTGATTTTTGAACGATCTGGTAGCACAGACGAGGTACAAGGATGGGACTTCGCGTCTCATGTTCCGAAATACCGATCATGCAATTCTATTTTCTTGGAAGGTAGCAGGAACGCGATTTAGACAAGACTATTTCTGGCCTGAATTGTCGTTCCGCACGCGGGATCGCTTGTTTTGCATGCAAATAGGCGAAATCGTGGGACAGAAAAATGCATTGGATGATAGGCCTACCCTTATATGTACCTCGGGGCCTTAAATAAACGCACTCGAGTTGCAGGGGGTAGGAGGTCTAAAAATCCTGCACGGATATGTGTATCGCGAGATGGGGTCTCGTAAAAACGCGTCTCGAGATTACGTTGGCGCTGCGACTAAAATAATATGGCCCCCTTTGCAGCCTCCAGTTGAAACAGAACGTGAATCGAGTGTTCTATGACGATTCGCGGTTGCGATAAAGGGGGAACGAGCGAGTAAATAGCCTTGCCCGCCACTCACAATCGGCCTTTTTACCGGAAAAGTCTCGGCGATCGACGAAACAAACGATTAGTTGTTTACTAATTTGGTTCGCGGATTATCGACACCTCGATGAGTCACGAGCGATGCTTCATAGCCATAACAGAATCTCGCCGCAGCGATTCACGTGCGCTGGTTCTTCTCCCCCTTCTCGTTAATTAATAAAACTCGTTTGCGTTTGTGTGCACAAAGAAAGGCGAAACAGCGTGACAAGATAAGAATACTATCTGAGAAATGGTAACAGAAAATGATTGTTACGAGAACGAGCTAAATTGGAATTCTGGATCGCGTAGCTTGAGATTGCTTCAAATCACGCTTCTCCGTGTTTAGAGACATACATATGGGGTGGTTGAAATAAATATAGAAAATCTACGATCTCTTTAAACTCGGATGAAAAACGGAGTCGATCAATTTTTCGGAACACGCGATAACCGAAGGGACGGAAAAATCGGTGTAAGATAATGCTTTATCTCGGCTCAATTAATAATTTCGTCGGTCCTCGGTCTCGTGAGGGGAACCGGGGAACTGGTATTATGTCGTTTATGTAATTCCCTGTAGGCCTCCGCACTTCCATCTAATCGAACGAAACTGAAAACTATTTTCTGCACCTGCAAGCTCCTTCTGGTTCAATTTCGTAATAGTGCATTATTGACGCAGCTGAACAGTTCCTTAAAAGGTGCGTTGCAAGAATTAGAACATTTACCAAACGCGTTAGAATTAGACGATCCAAGATTTCTCGGGGAACCTGACAATGAGAATCGCCTGATCCGTCAACCTAATCCCCGCATCCTCGACTTCCGGTTGGTCCCTGGACTTCTTCAAAACCACAAAAGCGCCCTCTGCGGCCGGCGCGGCGCCACAGTGGGTCAGATCGCCGTGCTAGCAGTTCACGCCTATTTCACCATTAATTCAAAACATGAAGACCACATTAAATATATCGTCGGATTCGTCTTGGCGTCAGCTATAATATTATTGAATAAAAAATATACAGTTATAAATAAATAATCAAGGGGAACACAATTTTTTATTTAAAAAAAGAAATTATTTAAATTTTTTGTATTGAGATTTGTAGAAGACTGAGTACTGATTACTTTTTGTACGAAACATTTTTTTGTCACACCACCGGAAATGTCTGAAAAATCGTGTGAATGATGAATTATAATGAAAAATTGGCTGTTCAGACTTTCAAACAAGAGTAATCCACAATTTTTGAATCAATGAATTTTATTAAAATTAGTGAGAAAACAAAAACATGTTATTACTGTCTTATTTAAAAAATTACAAATATTCAAACAAACATAAGTATTATATTTTAAGAAGTTACCGACTATAATCAATTAACCATACAGATTTGCAGATAATTATATTTACCTATTAATAATAAAAAATCTATACAATAATTCTTATCAACAAACACAATGAACTTTTTATTTGAATTTTACAATAATTTAATACAATATACAATATGCAACACACAATACGCAACACACTATACACTATACACTACACACTACACATTATACACTATGTATAGACTATATATTATACAATATATACACAATACACAGTATACAACGCCGCTGAATTGCGTGTCACGCGACGCTTTAAACCATCATAATATCCAAGCTTGGGTCGATTTGGGTGTGAAATTTGCAGGATCTTTAAGAGGAGACGTTGCTGAAAATGTTCCACTTTGTTAGAGCACGACACTATATAACACTTTTAACTTATCCCTTGTCAAACGTGAAAAACTTTGACGGTATTCCTTAGTTGACTAAGTATTTTTTTTAATAACAAATTATGGACATTAATGCGCTTTTAATTCCTGGTGCGTTGTCAACATAGATATACATGCTTCATACAAAAAAAAATTGGGCACTTAATCTTCAGTAGGTTTTCCAGGACATCGCTATGAAGAAAAGGAATTATTTCGGTGATAAATCGTATCTGAAAAAGTTTGATTTGTAACGAGAGTTTTTAATAACTTTAATTAATATTATCGTTTTCGAATGTAGTGGACGTTTAAGAAACATTGTACATTCGTTAAAAATCGATATGAGGACTTTGATTTTTTAGCTCATGAACAGCTAGCGCGGCGATCTGGCCCACTGTGGCTGCGCGGCGATTGCGGCTGGTCGGCGCGCGGATACGCGTTGTCTCGTTAAAAGTCATAAACAAACGTTACAAATGGAGAGGAAAATTACTGGGCCACCGAGTTCAGCGAATAATCGATCTTCCGTGAAGTCGATAGAATGTCCGATATCGGGGGAGGCACCGCGATAATCGAAAATTCCGAATACCCAGTGCATCTTACATAATTTATTTGTGCAGCCTCTGGAAATCCGAGATCCCTCAAGGTCCACGAAAGATAACCGAGTCCGTTAATCAATTTCCCTTCGCGTCTCGTACAACGAGGAACGATTCTCACAGATATAGAGAGGCTAGGCGCCAACCTAATCCAATTTACGATCATCGATAACACTGCTGGTATGTATCCTGTCGATCCATAGATCAGGACACGATCGCAGACAGTCTGCTCGTGATGTTCGCTATCAGCATCCGGCTTCGTGCACAGATTCGATCGAAAACAAAATATAATTCTCTGTTTACACGGATATTCTCCTCTCTCTCTCTATCTGTCTCTCCCCTCTTCTTCCCTCTCGATGTCTGTGTGGTTCTTCTTTTTAATACCGCTCCCCCGCTCCCGGATCGATCTGTTATAGAATTCGTTTGTTATCTTATCCGTGTTCAAGGGGGGGGTCATGTTTTGGGGTGATCAGGTCCCTTAAGGAGCATTCTTCGGAGCGTTAATACCAGAAAATGTGGGACCGTCATGGTGACCGGTGCGGCGGACACGTTTTTTCGGTCGGCAGGGGGAGAACCGATAACCGATAAGGGCGGGAGTGCTATACCACCCACGATAACCCCGTGGAACGCGCATGAGGTCGCCGGAGAGCGGCACGCTTTACTCTTACACGGCCGACTTCATGGCGTCTATATTTAGATTATCAATGGCCAGCTGGATATACCAGGAAACACGGCCGGTCTTGGGCGAAACCGCTCAGGAATTCCTGGAACCGGCCTGCCGGATTCGTCATCACGCGTCGCGGATCCGCGGGCCCCGAAAATTCATAATCCAAGCGGAAATCCCCAGACTGCATCGCGCGGATGCGACACAGACCCCGTTCAGACGTGTGACGGAAACCGCGCGTTCACATTAGCGTCCTCGTGTTCACGTTCACACGTGTCCGCGCGGTCCTCGATCCAAAACAAAAATCGCGCGGTTTTAGCCGTGTCTGAACGGGGTCACAGAGATTTCTCCGTGTTTCTCTGGGATCTAGGAAGAGGACAGTGACGCGGACACCTTCGGGATATCGTTAATCAGCGAAGAAACATGTCCGCGTAGAATTACACATCTCTGTTTTCAGGCTTCGTTCATTTATCATTTATCATAACGTGCGGCACCTCGTTATCGCTCGTTTACTTGTCGACTTCATCGATAAACAGCGTTGCGAAAGGGTGTAGATGCGAACTGCAAAAAAGGAAGTGGTAGCCGAGATCAACTGATCGATAGGGTCAGTAGACTCCGGAGGTCATCGACAAGTAGATCCCACTTTTTTAAGAGACTTCTTCTTCGTGAAGTATCTTCAACAAGTTCAAATACAAAAGATAAATTAGAGCATACATGGCGCCAGACGATGCCAGAGCTGCCGATAAACGCGAAGGTGCCAGAACAGCGATGCACGGAATCGCGAATTAGGTCTGGGTCATCGATTCAATCGAGTCGAAAATGAATGAAGTGATCCAGATTAAAACATCGAATTTCAAGATTAAACTATTATCTAAATACAGATATACATTATATCTCGACACTTATTATTCTTGTACAGAATAATATTATTCGCATAGTTCGTGCCGATTCCTCTAACGTTGAACTTTGAACAAGCACGTTTTATAGAGGAAATAGAGAAATTTCTGCGCAAAAACACCGCGCGTGGAAATCAATCGATCCAATCAATCAATTCGGTAAAGTAAAGAGTTCCTAAGCTCAAGATCACATCCCTTCGAAGGAATTTTTCTTTACATCCTAAGAAAATCATTGAGCATACTAATGTGTTCTTGTATCTATAGCTTTCTTGGAGCCCTTCTCGGCTTCCTTCGAACCCTTTCCCATGGAAGAACAAAGGAAATTGTATCACGAACTGCAGAGACTCCCACTGATATTCGGGCAATCTTAAAAAGACGGCAACTTTTTAAATATTGGAGCATACATCTTGGATTCGTTTCAGAAGTTGGGACAATTACATTGTTCTTGCATCCAAGACGCCATTGTAGGTCGAAATTCTCGATTCCAAATTTTGCTTTCTACGATTGAGGAAACGATAAGGATGCATTCGTGGGAAATGATCAGAACTGGTCATTAACCTGTGGATCTTTATGGAAAATAAAAATATTCTGTATCGATTGTGGGGAGCAGTAGTTGCAGAATAAAAATTAATTTCACCCCTTGATAGACTTTTTACGTTGGAAACAACACGACGATATTCTTTGATTTTTATAACTTCTTCATAAATGCATAAAAATCAGCAGTCTACTGATCACTGTATTCGGGAAGATCATTGCTTTCGGACAACGCGAAGAACGTCGAACGTTGAATGACCCTGGACCGCTAGCGCCGCGCCGGCCTCGGATTCGCGAAGATGGCGTTTACGGTTCCCACGTGGCGAAAAGCGCGTCAAGCGGAAATAGCAAAACGATAGTGAGTCACGGGAATATGTGCCAGATATCTCTGAGACGTCGCACCAAACGCGAGTGCGAGTCGCAAGGGGTCGCGATAAAAGAACCGCTTGTAACAGTTACATAAAAGCAGCGGGCAGAAAGTTGATGGGGGCGCGTGCCAACGTATGTACGATACCATGGGGCCCATCGGATCGGGACTGCATGGCGTGAACGGTTTTATTCCATCCAGGAGGGAGGCCCGTTAAATTGCGAAACGCAGCCATTAAACGTCTGACCTAACGACACGCTGATACGAAGCGGTTCTTTGATTAGGACCGTGTAGCGACCTTTGCGGGTTCACGTTCTTTTTGGCGCCACCGTGAACCTCAAGGGGAAATCGATCGTGCACTATATGCCACGCATTAATAGTAATGATATCGATGTCCACGCGGTGTTAGGTTGTGGCGTATGTTTAATTGACGGTATCGCGCGCCGAGATTCGATAATTTGCTCGACCGTGCGCGTTCTCGTGCACACACGTGATCCGAGAAATATTCTGGATCGATAACAGACTGTTGTTGCGAAAGCGTTACTATAATTGCGATTATCTGGCCTGTTACGCAAAAATTATTGGCATATACGTGCTGTCGGGCGGCGATGCACGTGGCTCGAATCGAAATACATATCGACTTAACGAGTTTACCGGTCGACTTTTTTTTTTATGACGCAGCTACGTCTATCAGGAAGAATGATTAGCTCGCTATGCAGGTACGTAATCGGCTTGGACGACGTTAACGGGGTAGACTCGTTTTCCCAGGATTGCAAAGGTGCGGGACATGCGCCTTCTCATTTCTCGATAATGCAAAGATCCTGGAAGCGACAGTCCACCCCTCAAGAATAGGTGGTGGCAGCTACGCACGCAGAGCCGCCGCGCCGCTTCAATGGAGAGATTGCGAAAATTCCACACTCCGCACACCTCGGCGCGCGAGCTAAAAGCACAGCGTGCAACCCTCGCGGAAAAGGACAAACGTCGCCGATCGATATGTTTATCAAACACGGTGCAGCGTGAAAAAAGGGAGGCTCTCGACGTGACTCTCGTCCGGTGTGTAACAACAATATCATCGCTGCAGGAGAGGGTTCGTAATCGATGGAGCGAGCCCGGCAGAAAAGCAGTGACTTCGAAGTCATGGAGAGGTTCAGTCCACCAGCTGCGTCGCTAAAGAAAAGAATCAGCCCACCGATCGCCTGGAATCTCGGCCTGACCAGCAAGGAGCCGAAATTCTTTAAAGTTCTCCTGCTAGGCCTGCAGGGCGTCGGTAAAACTGGTAACGTCCAATTTCCTGTCGAAAACCGTCGCGTCGGGACGCTCCACCTTCTCCCGCGAGCCACCATCGCGAACTACATCTCCTACGGACAGCATTTCCAAACATTTCTTAACACATTACCGACCGGCGATTATTGGATAATTTTGAAAAATCTATTCTACACGGCTAAACACACTTTTTAATAGAACCATTTTCGTTGCGAACCTGGCAAGTCACCACCTCGAGAACGTCATCTAATAGTTTCATTTAAGATTGTTATTATTATTATTATTATATACGGACCGAGGTCCTTTTATACAAAAGTTTACAGACGTCTAGTAGAACTGTTAAAAACAAATAGAAAATACAAAAACAAAGAAAACAAAAAGAAAGTCTTAACCTAAAATTTACATAAGAAGGGACAAGCGCAAAACTAAACAAATACAGGTACGATATTAACAGATAATCTCGCGTAATTTTGTTTCGAATGCCTAACGTGCCATTTTAAAAAATCGATATTATTGTACAGTGTGTTTGATCTTGCAATAATGCGATTTCACGGATTCATTACTCAATATGTGGATTTGGATTTCATTGTTTGAAATCCTGCTCTCGTTCTCAAAACACGTTCAGGTACGTAGACATTGATTTGCCTCAGGAGAGCAGGACAGTCTATATTATTATTCAACAAATTAAAAATGAAGCTCTGGTCGGATACTATTCTTCGATCAGATAATGTTTCCAGGTTGACTATGTTTAATATTTTAGAGTAATCGTGATGAAAGATTGACATTGGATTGTTTGTCTTATATGCACAAAACCTGAGAAATTTATACTGCACCCTCTCTCTCTCTCTCTCTCTCTCGATCGTTATGTAAAAGAAAATTTGTATGCTTCCTTTTGGTACAGCGGTACGATTATTGAAAATCTGTTGGAAACATTCAACCATCACCCTTGAAGTACTATCGCATCGTGACGTTGCGAATTGGCACACGATGCGATGCGACGAATGAATACACAGGTTTTTCGTTTTTCTACGAGATTAAAGGGTTGATAATGTGCAGCACTGGCGGTTAGGTTCGCGACAAAGCGGTTCATTGGGGAATACGACTGCAGCACCGAGAGGATCTACAAGGTTGATAACTTCCTGGACGCTTCCTGGGAACTAACCGACCCGCCGGGATTCCTGCCACCCCCAACCGAGTTCAAGCTGCGATTGGCCGACGCCATAATACTCGTTTACTCCGTTTCGGATCGCGTCAGCTTCGACGAAACCCACCGGCTCCGGTGAGAATCGATTTTCCTTGCTCGAGGATGCTTTAAATAGCCAATACCCCTTGGCATCGATTTAGATCGGTACGCCGCATAGTGCAAATTCTTCCTAGCCATTTTTCTTCTAAATCTATCAAATCTACAGTGAATATTTAGCCTATTCGAAAACATGAGTGTCAAAGCTTGAAGTTTATAAAAAGCGACTACCCCATATTTGTTTTGACTGTACGGGAGATAAAATAATTTATATAGTCGAGGCCACAGTCCACGAATGTCGATAAACGCACAGTATAATTATTTTAATTAAGGTAAAGGTACTAGTAGTTGACCAGTTAAGAGAAGTTTTCCACGCGAACAATAGTAACCACTTGCTCTGTCATCAAACCGCGAGAGTCGATGCCTGAAGACACTCTTTAAGTCTTCTAGATTATGTACCAAGGCAACTTTCTAAAAAAAGTTTACTTATACAAATTTAAGAAACATATTTAAAAATTCAGTAATTGCTTCAGAAGTTAACCACTCTTGAAAATGAGGAATCTAGTAATTGACCTTCTGTTCGTTAGTAGTTAACCGCTTATACTAGAAAGAGGGTTAAAGCAATAATGTTGGGAATCATTTTATACTATCATTTAGTTTGAACAATTACCAGCGCAAATTCAATGGCTGCCTTCATCGGCTCTCCAGAATAATTTCTAAAGGAGCCCTTGATAGGAGGCATCTCTCGATAAGTAATGAAATCATTCCTGAAATAAATAATTAAATAAATGCATTTTAATTTTCCGTTGGGATTTATAATGTCACGCACATGGCTGTTTTAAAAAAAGTGGACACTGGTCAATACTTGACCGTGAATGCAATCAATAGTTGACCATGTGGTCCTCCTCTAAAACACAGCATGCTACAAAATTTAGAATTATATTTTGTACTCCTAACAATCGTAGATGTAAAATGGATACATTATAAATCGTAAACAAATTTAAATGAGTCACGTCAGTAATCGATCACGCCTGTCAACTTCTGAAAATTGTTCAAAAACAATATTCAGTATTTGTCCACCTAATATACTATTGTTTTTCAAGTTAGAATAACAACAATGCATTTATCACTTATAAAACTCTGTGAGAATTTAAAAAGCAAATAATTCAGTCGCGAAAAGTTCACAGCGTATGGATTTTTTTACCTGAACCGTACAGCTGTTCTTAACAGAAACGTTAGAAGGGTTAAGGAAATAGAAATATATCGGCATATTACTAACCTTAATGAATTCAGACGTCCGTTATTACTATTGATACTTCACTTCGCATGTAATTTTTTTGAAATTTAACCAACAGGCGGCATGGTATCCGAGGTTCACTTTCATAAAAAATGCACAGCTTATGAAAATCTTATTTTTTACGTTTTTCTATACAATGGTCAACTACTGGTACCTTTACCTTATAGAACGTCAACTGAGGGGTGTACACTGGTCAGCTTTTTCTATACATACATATAGTGAAGCGTCTCAATTTGAGACTATCTCGGCAAAGGGAATAGACTATGTCGGAATAAGATCGTCTGATCGGGAGGCCTTGCCAGCCAATTAATTTCGTGTCGACGATAGTCGGAGAATGATATAAACGATAACACACACGTCGGAAGAGTACGCCGAATGATCGTAGTATTAAGTGAATGGGTCGTTAATCCCGATAGCGATTGTATTAATTCCAGATTTTTGGTGTCGCACGCGAAGAAAACGAGAAAGGTGCCACCAGTAGTGGTCCTAATTGCTAACAAGTCGGATCTGTCGTACACACCGGGTGAAAGGGTTGTATCCACCTCGGAAGGTCGTCAAAGGGCCGAAGAAATCGAGGCTCACTCGTTCCATGAGATCTCCGTCCGGGAGTCCGTCGAACAAGTAATTCATTTCTACCTCAATCCAATAAAAACAATCGTTTCAACCCCCTCGACGTTATCTTCGGTGAATTAACGAAGTTTTTAACCCTCATCATGCGCCCCTCGTTTCACCAACTGAATTCCCTCGGTGTCAAATTGACGCAGTGATAAAAGATCGGCGAAATAACAAGGCAAACAGTTATTTTTCGATGTTTCTTCCAAGTCAAATTGATCAGTTAATTTCAATCTTACAATTAGTAGTTTTAGGACAGAAGTTTAGAAAGTTTAGAAACGAAGAAATTTCGGACTTTACATACCTACAAAAATGACAGAACGGTATAACTTATTTCGGGAAAACTGTGTCAAATCGACACGAGAGACGGATGAGGGTTAATCTTCGTTCTAGAAAATATATTCACTGAAGCACATTTGAAACGTCTGAAAATTGAGAAATGCTTGCGGTCAAGATGGTGGGCCGCACAGGAGGAATCGCTATCTCGAACTTCTTTCTAAACTCTGCTATGTATCTCTAAATAGTGGAATAACAAAACTTGATTAAGAAAGCGGAATGCGAAATCGTTCGAGGAACGTGGTACATGCTGTAAGCGAGGAACACTTTTATTCTTCCAAAAATCAATTTGTCAGACCGCGGTAGACCGAACCCAGCTGGAATTTCGGTCGGACAAAAACTGTGGAGCATACATATATATGTCACATCAATTCCGACCAGTATTTTTAAGCGACTCGAGCAGAAAAAAGAAAAACATTCGAGTAGCACGATAAAAGAAAGACAAGGTTCCAGATTAATTAATTATACGTTCCCAAAAAATTCCGAAAAATCGGTATCTTTCGGTAATAAAATGAGACACGTTAAAAAAACGCCGACATCAATTATGTAACGAATACAATCCGAAAAGTTTCGCATTCTTCGCGGTCATTTTAGAGACGTCCTTGCGTTTCGACGTGGTGGGACGCAATCGCGCCAAAAGAAAGAGTCTCTCCAGACGAACAAAAGATTAGAAAGTTGCCGAGGATGACGTGGACGGTGAGCGTCGGCGTTTCCAAATGCCGACAACGGATGATACGTCACTTAAATTAATTAGTCGAATTGTCGGGAACTGACGTAGCGACGCGTCACTCGACTTGTTTTTCTTTGAAAAATGCGAATCCTCTGATTCCACAAAGTGGGGGGAATCGAGGCGAAGGGGGGTGAAAACAATTTGCGAATCGTTCAGGGCCCCGTTTACCGTTTACGGTTCGAGATTAATCGGTTATTTGTCTATACGATTGTTTACTCCTCCGGGAAACCGGTCATGGCGTTTACGCGTGATCGCGAAGTCGTAAACAAAATCTGTATCTGCGGCGAGTGTGGACGCGCGATATCGACCGACATCGGTACAATGTGTACGCCGCTGTTATCAGGATCGTAACGTGCCGCAATTAAAAATTTGTTTCACAATTAATTACCCCGTAATCGAACTACTCGCCCGTCGCCCGGTGATCACGGTTATCGTTCGCTGCTTATTCGCACGACCACTTCTATACCACTTCTGTTGCACCCTTCGATGCTCAACCCTTCTATCGTAGACTCGAGTGACCTTTTCCCGGAAAGGACATTTAAATTTGCTTCACTTTGATATTTATTCTGTGCGATTATTTTTTATCTGCGGAGAAAGACACGCGACTTTTACGCAAATAGCACGGAAACATAATAAAATTCCGTAGGCCATAGACCTTGAGTTTATTTTTACAACGTTCTGCGATATGGATTTTTATTATATGAATTTCAATGTGAATCCTCGAGAAACTGAAATGCCTATGAAACAACGACCATTATGGTTTATGAAATTCAAGTTTATCATTCACACTTCCGACACCGTCAGCAAAAATTGTATGTACTCTCTTATCTGTTCTTGGACCGACGGAAGATACATTATTATTATACTTCATTCAGTACATTCACACTTCATTCGAGCCGTCAAGTACCGAGTATTTGAAGAAATAAAATTGTTCGATATTATTGGCACAGCGCTTTCAGATGCTACAAATCTTAATAAAATTTGAGTTCAGCGAACATGTTGCAACGAAAATGCATTATCGATGGTGGGCGAATTGGGGGAATCGTGTCACCTACATACGACCGATATGGCAGTCAAATTGACTGACACGAGTCAATTGCCACGTCAGCCATATTTGGAACGATTTGGCCACTCTCAAAAAGGAATTTCTCCATCGATTTATGGAGTTATTAATAAATTCGCTTACAATATGCAACGTACCACTGCCAACAACCAAATACGTAACCGGTTGGAAATTTTTGATTTCACAATTCATGAAATTACAAAGAAAGGTGCAGACTAGAGAAAGAATTCGGATGCGTGCGGCCATGCACGTGCCGCGAGCGTTTAAGGGGTGGCAATGAAAAAAACAGCACGAGTGATAATGTTCGAACGTAGCCTGCGAAGAAAAATACTCTGGTCGTAGTGACTGAATAGATAATCTCGCCTGGTTACGTAACGGTAGCAGTAACTGGCCCGATTATTTTTATTCGACAGGTCATGGCCGTTTTCACCGACGTCTACAAACTGTTGACGGAATTGCCAGGCAATTCTGGACAGCAGGCTTCCTTCAGGGTTAGGGCGTCCACCGATGGCACTTTGAACGCTCTTCGTCGTCCGTCGCCTGTTCCTCTTAAAAGGAGATTCAGCATCTCTGTGCGAGGAGCAAACCACTGATCGCAGCGCTACTCATTTCGCAGACGGGCAACCAGAGAAGAATTTAGATTAGTTTCTAATTGTTTTCCATGTATGTATAAAAGTTGACACACAATGAAAGTACAAAACTGTGTTGTACAATCTCGCTGCTCAAAGAGTTGTTGGAAGGTTGTTGGAAAGACTTGTATATCCTGTGATATCATTTGTTAAAAATATATATTGGTAAAGTCTGGTCCCGAGAAGATTAGAGTTAGCAGTACGCAACGCGGTACTTATTTTATGGAGTATTTTAACGTGGAACTTGAACAGTTATCTTGTATAATAATAAAACAATGATGTACGCTCAATTTTATCCGTGTCTTATTGCCAGAAGAAGCGCCTTCGGGTTATTGTCTTGGATAGATGCTCTGCAGTGAGCCACCGTGTTCGATGCATTCTTGCCCACTGAAATTAGATTCACCAGGTCCTCTAATTCGCCAAAAAGCTGGATCGTTCACTTACCTCTTAATTTAGCAGCACGCTGCACCCCGAGATTCAACTCCTTCAAGTTCGACGCCAGCTCCCGATAGCTCTTCATCCTAATCTCGTGTTCTTTAATTAAATCCATGTTCACATTCTTCAACTGCACCAACCTCTTCCTCATCTCGTCGATGTTCTCGAGGATCCTGGCGTCTTCCAAGCGAATTATAATGTTCTTCAACAGAGTGGTATCGCTGGCTGCTTCTGCCTGCAGTCTGGTATCTATGTCTTTCAAATCTGCGAAAGAACAGAGTGTATTTATTTGTTAACACATTCTTTTTTAAATATAGAAAGCAATATACACAGAGGCGGCTCAAGTCAAGTGGAGGCTCCAAGCGGTAAAAATTTCGGGGCCCTCAAACTCAAGTTAGAAATAGAAGTTGCTCTTAGAAATAGAAGAGAACTGTCATAAACTTATTATTAATTCGGGGCCCTATGGTATCCCGGGCCCCACGAATATACAGTACCTTTGACTCTTTCCAAAGCGTCCAAGAGCTTCTTCTCCTCTTCCGGAAACGTCACTTCCGAGGATAGTTCCCTCAGACCCAAGTACAACGCTAAAGATTGAATAATGTCCCCTGCAAACGTTGAATCCTCTGTTAGGATGGTTACTTTCCCAGCTGCGTCCGTCTTGAAACAGTGAATTTTATTGTCCCGCATGCCGCGGAGCCACATCTCAATCCCTCCGCCATTTTGTCCGTCTTCCCTAACCTCGAACTCATTCGGGAGGATCAAACTTTGGTTCAACCAGAGCGCAATCCTTTGAGGCCTCTCTGAAAACTGAAGGAATTTTGAACAATCATTTCTAAAGCACTTTAGATCAACTATCAACGTACCTCGGCGACAACGAAATTCTTCGCAACATCCCCCGCAAGATGACCTGGCTTCGGTATCATCTCGTACATGCAAAATCTGGGCAGCTGCCGGGTCATTTCGAACACCTGAGTTCAAAAAGAACAGAGATCAAATGATCTACCGTTTACTACAATATATTCTACTTCCAACTATTCACAATCTACCTGCAGTAGATCTGCGCCTGCAGGACCCACGCACACCTTCACGTGAATGTCCACCGGTGTGTTTTTCGAAGGACGAAGCTCGATTTCCAATTCCCCTTTCGGTCGTACAGGATGAACAACGAGTGTTTCGCCATCGAACACACCCTCGGTGAAGACTATGGCGCAATGGATCTGAAAAATCATTGTTTTCGCTTCAATCAGAATATCTAACAGCTATACACTTACCAATAACCCCGGTCCCGAAGCAAGAGCAACCCTAGCAGCCCCATTGATACTCGTCAAAGTCACTGCCAACTTGGTCCTGTGATACATGGTCGGAACGGACGCAGTTCTCTGCCTAAGTTCCATCTGCAGAACTTGTTTCTTGGCCAGCAGTTCGCGCATAGCTTCTCCGGGTTCTGGAGTGTCCATCGTGGATCCAGAACCGTAGCCGCGAACTGGAAGACATCAATGAAGAACTTCTAATTTCATTAATTTCTTCATTAGCTGGTACCTTCGCCGCTGGTAGACACGATGACTAGGTCAAGCTTGCCGATTCGTCTGTAATCGGCTTCCACGATCCCAGATATTCCGCTGGACAATTGAATTTTAAAGATCACCTCGCCGTTGCTGGAGGATCTCGCGTCCACCTTTCCATTGTTCCAGCCTGTTATAACTTCCGGAGTACCGTCCCCGTTCACGTCGAAGCTTCTTGTCACCACCACCCTGTGTTTCGACTAAACGATTCGTGAAATTAGATCTCTGCATTCATGTTGAAGTTATCCAAAGACTCACTTTGACACGCCACAATCGCTGCGCCATTTCATAGACACCCAACGTCCCGTTCCCAACCGAATAAACGAATCTCCTGTTAGGTAGACCGGTTAGGGTAGTGACCGGAGCCGTCTCCTTAGCTTCCCACAGCGCGTTCTCCTCTTTGTACACCTTGATCTCGAAATCTCGTGTTCCAGTGATCAGCTAAAACATCAAATAATTTGTATTACGTAATAGAGGATCGATAAAACCTACCTCATTTTCATTGTCCCCGTCAAAATCAAAAACAGCCAAAGAGCTGACGATGCCTTCGACCACTGTCCAAAATATTTCTGTGCCTTGTGAGTCCAGGATCGTCACCGAACAGTTGCCACCAACAATTGCAACCTGGTTGGGAAGCCAGCCCAGTTTGCCGATGACTATGCACTTGGCTCCATCGGTCATCTAGGTGGAATAAATGATCAGTAGACCATCAGCAGATTTGCATGCAAAATAAAAATGGTCCGCATCAATTGCAAGGAATAGAAACTAAATTGAAAGTTACTTCTTCTCTTGATCATTTTAATAGAGGAGTACTCATTGAATGAATATGCTCCAGAGTTGGGCAATCATTCGAAATAACTTCTGTCCAACTCTGACATACTCTTGTAAGTACCTCTTTGTAGAAGATATCGGAGTTGTCCTCGACGTGGAAGGCAAGGACGTGGCTGGCAGTTCCAATTAAGAGGACGTCCCTATCTTCATCGGTGAGGCGCCCGGTACATAGAGCTGTAATCTGATAGTTTATTGATAAAAGATAGCTCATTAGTAGACTGCGGATCTTCATGCAAAATAAAAGTTGCGTCGATTGCAAAAAATAGGATCCAAATTGAATATTATCTCTTCCCTGAACAATTTCCTCTACGGATTAGAAGCTTCTGAAACTTCTTCGAAATTTATTGTACCTCGGTTCCAATCTGAAGGTCAGCCAGCTCTCCGCTCCAAGACAATTTTCTATCGAATTGCTCATGGTCGCGGCTATTCACCTGTGGCTGTCTGTGGGGACTATGAACCAGAATGTTCCCACCGAACGTCGCCGCTGCCAAACAAGCGTGGGAGCCATCAAATTTCCCACTAGCAACCAGACCCGCCTCCACGTGTCTTTGAATGTTCAAAGAAAACGCTGCCATTCTGACTCGGTCTGATGGACACTCAAATGCAGACTGGTGAGACTTGTGTCTCACTCAATGGGGGTGGATTATTGATCCCGTTACACCTGCGAACCTCGCCTGATGTATTGAACTACGTGTATATACGTGCATTAGTGTATATACGTGCATTAGTGTATATACGTGCATTAGTGTATAGTCGCGGCAGTTTTCTTTGAACAGAAAATTATACATGTTCGTGTTAAAAAGTAAAGTGGCGATCGATCTGGTAGTCAAATATTACCAAGTTGGTAGAATTAAGTTAAAGAATTTATTCGGAGGAGCATACAGTCATGATTACCGCAATTGCGTTTAAGAAAGTACATTGTAAACTTTACAAATAAACATCTCCCGCACGAGCACTCTTAGAGATACAATGCACACGCGAAAACAACGATACAGTTTTTACATCACTGTCTCTGGGCACTACCACCCGAGCCTGCTGCAGCTTCCGGATTGGTCGCGGCAGACAGAACGACGAAAATAAATGCAAGGAAAATGTACATCCACTGAAACACGAAAAAGTATGTAAGACAAATGTAGATAACGGTACAGAATCTGTTTGGTACACAGAACTTACGTATCTCGAAAGGTAAGGTCTATTATCTTTGGCTTCCCCTCTTTCCCTCGCTTCCCTTTCTCTTTCTACTTTTAATATGTACGTGGCAGTGTCTGGGACTGGCCCACCGTCCGGGTACTTAACAACTACATCGGTAGTCCACATGTTTGTGAATGGATTCTGAATGCTGCAGGGACCCGGCGATGTTTGGCTGATGGCGATCGGTTCGGCCATGCTGTCCAGCCATATTGTTATGATGTCTTCTAGGTCTGAGCCCAGGAGATAACACTGTACAGAGTATATAATTAGTATAGAACGAGGTGAACCAGAAATATAAAGCCACTTACCGCTGGTACAGACGTTAGGAAGGTCGTCTCACGTCCCATAGGGATTCTAGCCACAACTTTGAGTCTATACTTGCCATCCTGTTTAGCTAGTTCCATTAGCTCGTTCGTCTGCGACGGCAACAGACCATTTTGCCCAACAACAGAGACACCGCTGCGCACGCTAGGCAACGTGATGTTTCCTCTTTCTACATAGATTGGCTCAGGTTCGTTGTTGAACGCATGGTACACTCTTAACTGTATCCATGGATCATAATATACATCGCTCTGGAATTTGACAATTTATCTTGTTAAAATAAAGTCGATTAATTCCAATGGAGATATATATACACCATTCTTGACTTATTAAAATTATACCACGAAGAAACACATTGTTATTTAGGTTCTGTTTCTTCTGGTTGATTTCGAAACTTTCTATTTTGAATAAAGATTCGCTAGTTTATTGATATGTGTACTTTAAGTTTTACTAACCCCATGAACCATCAACGATGTGCAGACTATTAAACTAATTAATAAATTGGCTAAACACATTTTTACAATTTCACACTGGCTAGAAGGTGAGAGTACAGTCAGGTTGGTCTCATCTTACTATTGTTAATTTCTTTTACGATTTATTTATCAAATAATGACAGCGGTACACGTATGCTGAAGTATGCTCCGATACTGAAATATACCTATAAATATAAGAGACATTAGCGATCAATGTGTATAGTGTATAATAACATTAAATAGGCAGGAATGGGCTTGACGATTATTAATTGGTTTTGTTAAGTCATCGGCAGCTTAAGCCGTTTAGCATTATTTTCCTACAATTATTGAACAAATATATTGCATAATTGTTAAAGTCCTGCGAGATTTTCATTGGTTGTTACTTACAATTAGTGAAAAATCAGGCTCAGAAGTATGTATAGTGCGTGCAGGTCCGGTCCAATCATTTTGCGGAGTATCCAGGAGTATCTGGTGCCCACAATTGACGTCACAAGATAATTCAAAATGATGGGCAACGTATGCAAGTATATTTAATATGTATGCATTATTTCGTAAACATTTGGAAAAATGGTGCAAACTCGTTGCACAAATATATCTTTTCACTTTTCACAATATTAATATCGCATATATATATACCTATATATATATATTGTTCTTACTATTCTTCTTTTTTTAAATAAAGTAAATAAGTTGTGAGGAAATAAATACGGATTTCATATTATCACCGACGAGATATCGGAATAGACCACGGTGTGTTGAGTTCTACAATAATGTATGTAGATTTTTTAATACATGCATATGTATATTATGTATACATATACATACAGGGTCAGGGTGTTTCACTGGTGTTTCACGCAATTGTTTCAGGTCGAAAAAATATCATAAGACAAAGATAAATGGTTCCAAGAGCGCTACGTTCGTAGGCCCTTCGATTTTTTTAGGTGCAACTGTGCATCTAGAAATGCATATTTTTCGTTGCACTAATAGATTCCTCTGTTCATTCTATATAGGTAAAAAATTATTAGAATACCATAGCAAAAATATTATTAGTTCTCGAGATATTTTCAAAACCTGTCTTTATTGAAGAAGATGCTCATTAGTTTTCGTACTCGACTTATGATACGTGAATTGTAAATTGCTACTGAATGACGAAATGCTTACTCGTACAAATCAGTTTCTGTTATAACAACAATGTCGAAACGGTGTTTGCGTTTACTACATTGTCGTGAAGCATTTGAGCATCTTATATCGCACTGTTTGTATAATATTCCGAAAGAAACTTTTGGGACAACCTAAGAGATTGAATTTGCTCACTGTCATCCTAATTCTTCATCTCAATTGAATTATTTCCTTTTTTAAATACATTGATTAGCTTGCATAAAAATATCAGCGTTTAAATTTATGTTACGTTTCCTGTATACTTACTTTTCCGTAAATTTACTTAATTTAATGATAAAAATAACAAATATTCAATTTTCTTTTCCGTACCTTGTTTCAGTATAAAAGAAAAAAATCAATTCTTCCTCCCGATTTCGAAATCGTAATTTTTTTACGTTTATATATATTCTCTTAAACTTAATTATTAAAATTAAATATTAAAAAACTGGATGATTTGAATTTTCATGCTCAAGGACTTACATTAAATTCGCTTCCAAGCCTACCAGTTATTGCATAATTTGTGTATGTAAGTGATAAAATGATCAAACTTAACAAACAAGTCATTTTCATTATAATAAATTTGTTTCAACTGTTGTATAAACTATTGTATAAACATTATATTTCAGTATAGAAACGTAGAAATTATATGTTATTTAATCGATTATTAACCATTATAAAAAAAGTAATGAAATACATGGGTGCTATGCAACCAGACCTGTTAATCAATGACTCAACAAACATGGTTTGTTGAGTAACATGTTTTTCACATTTGTTCGTATCAGTGGTGGAACAGTCTTAAATTAGTATGCACTAATGCAATTTTATGTTCATCACAAGCTTGTATTACGGCTTCATCGTTTGTAGAACCCGATGGGCCAGCAATGTATTTTACACCGCTCTGCAAATAAAAATTATTGAATATTGGCGTATATGAAAAGAAATAAATTATGCAAGAAATACTGATATACCAATCTTGCTCGATCCACATTGTCTCTAAATGGGAAGAAGGCGTCGCTGCTTAAAGCAACGTTATTTGATGTTTTGATCCATTCCAATCGATCGTTCTCAGAAAGCTTTTCCGGTACTTTTTCGTACATAGCTGCCCAAGCGGATTCGTCCATGTCCTTTCCAATAGATCCATTCACATAATTGTCAATAGCATTCGAAATCTCTGCTCTTTTTACACCCTTCTTAAACTTCATGCCAGTTACTTTAGGATGCTGACGTAGCCACCTGCAAGATGTACAATTGTTAAATTCGTAATTGAATTCAATGAAACACTCGCTATACCTAAATACAGTAAAGTCCCAATCTAAGCCGATTCTCTCGGTTCTGTGCTGTGACATAGATCGGGACCGGATACTATATTGGGTTGGCAAGAAAGTAATCTCGGTATTTTAAGGTGACATAGAGAGCCCAATTTTTTTATTCAAGCAATGAACTTTAATGGATAAGATATTTTCCCTTTTGTTCGATGATCATTTGCCGAAAAGAATAAATAAGAAAATATTAGTAAAGCATAATTTAAAAGAAAAAATTGAAAATAAAAAAGTAAGCATCGCATTGGTATTTTAAACAATGCAATAAGTTTTGAATTTTTGCCGACCGTCACGGTCGCTGTTTCTCTGTCTTTTTCACTCGCTATTCTCTTCTATGTCATAAAGTTACTCCATACCGTCAATTAAACCACTAAATACAGTTGAAATTATACCGTGTTTAGTGTGATTTTAATTTAAAAATGTCACAAATAAGTTGGTGAAAGTCCCATAAAAAAACAACGAAAAATGAAGAAGTTTGCCTCCCAGTGAAAGGGGTAGACTTTACTGTAACTAGGAGCGTTTAAATGATATACCAATTATCAGCCTTATCGCCAGCAAGCCTTGTGCAATGAATCCTTGATTGTTGTCCTGCACCAATTCCTATCACTTGCCCATCTTTAGCGTAACATACTGAATTACTTTGCGTATATTTTACAGCAATCGTAGCTACGATCAAATCTCTCATAGCAGAATCAGGTACAGCAGCCACATTTTTAGTTACTACATTGGCGAACGTTTCCTTATTAATGACAATATCATTACGCTTCTGCTCCATAGTCAGACCAAACAAAACTTTCTGTTCCATTGGAGATGGCACGTAGGTGGGATCGATCTGAAGAATGCAATAATTGCCATTTTTCTTCTTCTTTAAGATTTGCAATGCACTCTCCGAATAACCTGGTGCAATAATTCCATCGGAAACCTCTCTAAAATGTTGCGTACATTCATGTAACTATAAATATAATTCAATTTCTGTGTGGAAGAGATATTAGATGATTGTAAAAGTTCGTACCCTATTTGAAAATAAAATGCGAGTGGTTATAAATATTTAAAAATAACATTTCCTACAATTGTCTCCGAACATTTTAAAGGTCTAGAACTTTTGCAATCATCCAATACAATAATACATCTTATATTACCTAGATATGATCTTAGCTGTGACTTCGTCACAGGGATCAGACAATGCTACGAAATCTCCAAAGCTAGACATTCTATCGGCTCCTCTTGCACGAGCGTAAGCTGTTGCTAAGGGTGTTAGTTGATTTAATAAATCATCCACTTGACATAATTTTGCTTGTACAGCATCTAACGGTACACCGACTGCTGCACCGGCAGGACTAACATGTTTGAAAGAGGTCGCAGCTGGCAAATTCAGAGCTGCTTTCAATTCCTTTACCAACTGATAACCGTTTAACCCGTCGCAGAGATTAATGAAACCCGGAGAACCATTCACTACGGTTAGAGGTAACTTGTTCAAAGTAGTATAAATTTGTGCCGGTTTCTGATGCGGATTCATTCCGTATCGTAACGTCAGCTGAGAAACACCAGCGCTGTACTGTTTACGGAAATAATCTGAGATAGCATTGTCATACTCTGCTGTGTGGGTGAATGCTTTGAGAGCTAACACCTGTCTGAAATTAGTAAACATAATATTAGAATTATTTTTGGGAATGAAGATACGTTTATTTTATTACGATATTCTCTGTGTACCTAGTTTTCAGAGAAGTGTCTCTGTCGGCTGACGCTTCCATTTCTTCTTTGATCTTGTCGTAATCGTTAGGATCACAGACAACGGTTACTCTATCATGGTTTTTAGCTGCAGCTCTTAATAAAGTTACTCCGCCGATATCGATATTTTCTACTGCATCTTCAATCGTAACATCGGCTTTCGAAACAGTGTTTACGAATGGATACAAATTGCATACTACTAGTTTGATGAGCTGATAATTTTGCTTCTGAAGATCTTCTTGGTCGGACTTTGAAAGTCTAGCTAATATACCTAGAACACAATAGAACATGTTACGTTGTATAATTAGTTGTGACGCAAAAAGATAAATTATTGTTTGTAATTTACCTGCATGTACAGCGGGATGAAGGGTTTTTACTCTACCATTGAGCATCTCAGGTGCTCCGGTAATAGCGGAAACATCTGTTACAGGAATACTAGCATCCTTCAAAAATTTTGCGGTACCGCCTGACGCGACTAAGGTCAAACCTAATTCGTGCAGTTTCTTGGCGAACGGTAAAATGCCTGTTTTATCCGACACACTTAAGAGCACTGCAAATGTAATGGTCAGAATAACATAAATTAATTATATATATAGTCAGACTTATAATTGATGGAACACACTTTAAATCAGATTAAATCTTTTTCATAAATGGACAGAACGACTTCAGCTTTTCTGCCAAGCTAGATGGATTAGTTTACTAGATGATAATGTAATGAAAATTTTTGAAAAATTGCGTTTAGTCCGAATTACGAAAGAAATCATAGACGTCGCTTTCTCAACTTTTTTATTTGGGTCTGTAACGAAAATTTAAAACATTGATTAATTGGTTTACGAGTTGTAAGCATTAAAGATGGTGAAAAATAAAATTTCTTTACAATTTTTGGCCTATTTTTTCACCATTTTTAATCGTTTATAACTTGTAAACCAATTTCGATGAAATTTTCAGCATGTGTAGGTATAACTTGTATGAATCTGTATAGAAAACACAATTTTAAAATTTCCTTACAAGCTCAAATGAAGAAGTTGATTTTTCAACTACTTTACATCATTTTCGTATAGAAAGTATACTGGTTTATGCGCTTATAATAATATATTTAAAAAATTTTTTCGAAATTTATAACATAAGTACATAGAATATTATGAACATCATTTTCGTTTTGAAAATATGCTTGTTCATGCGCTTATAATAATAATAATATATTTAAAAATATTATGTGATACACACTAATACATCATACAATATTAAAAACACGTATAAATGTGTTGAAAATCGCCACGAGTTCGAATAGGCTAATACGCACATATTATGACGAGTTTAAATCTTTGTTTCTCATGATTTTATACGATTATTAGAATTATAGCTCACCTAAATTTCCTGCAGACATTGTGCAACTTTAAAAAGTTCTGTAAATTAACAATAGTACTGTGTATAAGGAGCTGCGCCGGTCGTCACGTTCTCGGTTCGAAGTGGTTCGAAGCCGCCACAAAAGAGCTCCAATTCCAACAAGTGTTCAACCCTGAACTGTAATATGTATATACACATGTACTCCATGATGTACTCCCATTATAGTCGCACACTAACACACGCGAATAACTATTTATCAGCACGTGTTTTTTTGTACGCGTAATGTGATTCAAAATATATTTACTAAGTAGTATAACTTGCGGGGGTCTGAGAGGTTAAAAGTTATCATTTCGAGAATGGATAAAACGCTTTGTAAACAATACGACACAAACATATTATGGAAAGTTAAACTTATTGAGAATTATTACTAAATACATAAATCTTTGCTAATATGTTTTACGTACAGTAGGTAGGAATAAATTATCCATTTATAGAAATAATTATCCATTATTTATAATACATATATAATGGATAATCCTATAAGTAATTCCTATAAGTAAATAATCCTATATACAAAATCCTAAACAGAATTGTTGCTTATTTAATGGATAGTATATAAAAAGTTTTCTTAAATAAAACCGATTCTGCTGATATCAAAGATCGCACTTTTCAACAAAAATATTTGCTAACATCATCTATACTATAGATTCTATAGTATCAAATTATAGATTTGTTCAGTAACTTACGAACGCGATAAATAAACAGAACAAAGAAGTATAACATTCTGTAAAAATTCCAACAACTTTCATGTAAAAGTATGGACTGAAAAAAATTATTATTACGTATGTAGTATGTAAACTACGCACACGATAAATAAATAAAATGAAGAAGTGTAATATTCTGTAAAAATTCCAACAACTTTCATGTAAAAGTACAATGTGGACTGGAATAAAATTGTTATTAGTAAAAGTTTCATTTCGATATTCCTTATATGTATATAGTTATCATTATACAAACTTTCAAGTTGTACGCACCACTGATTATTCAAACTATAGCATTACTATTTCCTATTCTGAGGTAACGGAAAATGTGGTAAAGATAAAAGAGGAGCTATCAGACAAATTCTGGACTAGCGAAGGCGTGCGGCATTTGCTTACTGGATCCATTTCTGGGCTGCGAAGCCGAAATAAATAAATAAATACACTATTTCCTATTCTAATGAAACAAGTAGAGGGTAGGGCATAGGAATATATTTGTTAATAAAATACAAATTCACATCTTACACAATGAAACCAAGTTTTTTTTCATAAAATGTTTATTATGCACATCGTTTAAATGTTTTTTTTTTCTTGATGCAATAAATTAGTCACTGTTAATAACAACATTCTCTACTATTGCTGATAAAATAGTTCCTGTCATTTTTCAAATTAATACGTACTTTGAATTAAAATGACTTAAATGCATTAGTATAAATTAGGCACTTTACTCTAATTTTTTACCACTAACGTTTTATCGATCAATGTTATCTTTAAAAAGAAACTAACTGAAAATATTATACCAGTATGTGTGGTAATAAATATAGAATAATATCTGTAAGGTTACTTTTGTTAAGAAAAGAATATATACTGTAGGTTACAGAACAAAATGTACCGTACACGATTACTTTGCCAGTAACGATACATTTTAATTAAACAATTTTTATATTCGTACCTATAGTCGACAGAAACAATACAACATTTCAAAACGATATTTAAAATTAAAAAATATGGCCAATGCATACATACAAATTTCAACGGATGTATAAGATTATAATTAGTAAAAGTATTGCATTAAAAACAGCTGCATTTTAATGTGATCGTGTATATCAGTATATAATAACAATAAAATCTCCCAATAACAAGTGGGATAAAATTTGAAGAGTATAATTCTTCAAATAATAATGAAAATCAAGAGTTAAAATTACAGTTGCTTGCAGTTTTTCAACTTTGTTATCAAACTATTAACAATTAAATTTTTAATAGGAGTCAATATGTATGACTCTATTATAATTCAACTGCGGATGTTCATGCAATTTTCAGTTTTCACAGACAAATTTTAAGAAAGTGGCACGAAATAAAAAGATCCAAAACAAATTAAAATCTTACTAAATTCTATCGAATTTTATATTCTAGCATTTTTTGACAATTTTCATAAGCCATAAATGCGAATGGGTAGAAGCAGCGAAGAAATAACATTCAATGTAGTTTCCATTGTTTGCAATTGATGCAGACGATTTTTACTTTGCATAACAATCCGCAGCCTATTCTATTCTAAAAAGTAATCTGACTGATGATTCGTGAAATGATTACTTTCTTTTATAATGATTAATTGAAAAAATTGGTGTTAACAATTTAATCGTAAAATCGGTTACGGTAGTTATAATAATGCTAATTCAATATTGTATAGAACGGTTACATGTAACGTTAATTTTACTACGTTTATTCAAATCAACGTTACATGTTGCGATTACTTTTGCAATTGATCACTTAAAGTAATCATAAAATGATCGATCACCGTCCAACTCTGACTTTTCACTGTTGATTTTCATCGCATATATTGTTATGCAAAAATGTATAATAAAATTTCTATTCTCACTGCTAAGATCGAAATCAGTAAACAATAATACTAGTAACAATACGTTCATACATACATACATGTATGTAGTCATTTTTCAAATTGATTCTCCTAATAAAAGAGTTTTCTAAATTCGTTTCTTGTTAAAAAGAATATAAGATATGTACAAATTTCCTTACTAAATCAATAATACGTAAGTACATGATATATTGAATCAGGGCTTGGCACCAGTTATGACTGTAAAATAATTACATTCATTACGTGTGTAAACTTTTACGATATATATATATATATAGCTGTACTCGTGCTAACAATTTCGTTCTATACACTTGATTAAATATTTTTATTTAAAAGATCTCGTAAAATATAAATTTTCGTGTCATGCAAAACAGTGATTTTAATGCAGCACTTTTTTTTTGGAAAGAATCGCATTTTTCGATAACCGATTCCATCGTTTTATACGATTATAAATATCATAAAAAACCATTGAAGCTTGTGCCTTGATAGCATCAAAACTTTCAGTAGTTCTATTGTCCCATAGACACAACGCGCGGTATTAGCATTTTAATCCTGAGTAGTAACATAAGCTACACGAAGAAATTTCAATTATCAAATAGTCGGCGTTAGCAAACGGATATTATTTTGCAGTTGTATATTGCTAAGATAACTCGATTAGTTCTTTCTTGTACTCTCGCCAAGAAAGACAATCTTCTATTAAAAAATTAAAAGATTTTACAATACTGCTTTGTTATGAAGAAACAACTGCCTTTTTCCGAAATTCTGATTTCTACAGCATCAGATTTGGAAAAACGAATCAATAATCAATGGATAAAATTCAATTGATCGTAATCGAGGATTACAATGTTGTCAAATTATGTAAAATAGATGAATTTTTAACTATTCCTTGTATATATCTTGCCACCCGTTCCCTCCGTTCTTTTTATTTAAAAAATTGTAGTAATGGCAACTTCATTCCTACCACTTGCGCAGCTGCTACCTGCTATCTATTTTTTTGGCGAATTCATTAAATCTATATGTTCCTTTTCTTCTTCCGTGAGAAATATTTTGGTAATTACTATATCACCTGTACTATATGTTTGGCAAGCCACACTATTTCCCACGTTATTATCTGTTCGAGGACTCTTGGTTTTCTCTCGACATGAACATGTACATTTCGATGGAAATACGTCTGCGCTGCTCGAAGAAAACTGATCCGTACCAGAACCAGTCACTGCTGAAAGAATGGCTTCCAGTTTCTCAATCTTTTCAAATCTGTCCATCCGTTCATCCGAAAGTATTTCGTCCATTATCTGCATCGATTCTGTAAGGCTGCGGGTATCAGTATTTCTCGGTGACAACACACCACCTGTAAGTCAATTTGAATATTTGTATTCATGAAAACGTCAACGAAAAGGTTACACTGCCCAATACATATTTTATTTTTCCGTAATCAAAAAATGGTTGTTGTAAATGTCTGTATGTTGAACTGAAAACCTGAGAGAGCATATAGCAAGGTTTTGCACCTAAACACGTATCTCCTTTACTTGCGGTGAGTAGATTGTGGATCTTTATGCATTTACAAGATGTAGTTGTCATCAATAAAGGAGATATTTAGGTGGACCACCCTGTATAGCTGTCATTATGAAATTTCTAAAAAGCTAAGAGTGATTTTATGGAACAGTGTGATTAATTACAAGCAACATATACCAGAGTGTGAATTTTCCGAAGTGTAACTCTCCATACTATGATATTCATCGTCGACTTTATCCTCGTCATCGTCATCGCTGCTATCCCCTTTGTCTTGACCCATATTTTCAAGTTTCTCCAACTTTCTAGCAACTTTATAACTGCCTCTCAACTTCTCTTTCTCATCCTCGGTAAGATCCAAATAACGTAAAAGCCTTATCTCACGATTACTCAGCACAATATTTTTAGTAGTCGCTTCTTCCATTCTCTTTTTCAAATCCGCCACTTCCGTTTCCACTTTCCGTTGCTTTTTGCGTGCCTTTACGTCTGCCGGTTTAATGTATATTTGTATTTGCTCTTCGCATAGTTCAGCGAAAAGAGCTTGTACTTCAGGCTTTATTAATCTGCCGATAAAAAGTTATAATCGATAACACGTGTTTTATAAATACAAAGAGATTTCAATTCGTTGATATAAGCCAGCAGTTTCCAACTTGGGAGGATTTATAATATCTATAAATGAATAAAACTTATAAACTTATAAATGAATGAAACTATTATCTATTAAAAAAGTTGGAAACTGCTGATATAAACGTAATAACAAAAATACTTTTTGAATATTGAGCGAATAAATCACACGCATACTTAGCTATGGAAACGTATATTTGTGGAACCAGGTTCGAGACGTCACTGCTAGCATAAACAAGCATATCTCGTGTCAACGGACGCCGACACCAATACTTTTGATTATTACGATAAGTATTCTTCAGTTGTTCCTTTAATGGATTAGATGGAGCACCGTAAAGATCACATAATGTATTCAGGTTAACATTTTTAACTTTATATACAGGTTTGCCAGTTTCTTGAAATTGAAGTACAGCATGAGCTGCCTATAAACAAATTCTATTTTCAGTAATCAATTATATTTTCAGTAAGATTCGAATAGTATTTAATAAGAAAGAAATACCTGTGTATCGAACACGTTGTTTAACATAATGTTGAACTGTCTGTACAAATTGACACTGTCGTTTCTGCAATCATGAATTACCTGAAACAAAATGTACAGTGTTCATTCAGAAATATATGTTTCAAAGGTACATACAAAAAAGAGAATGAAAAATTATTATTATTCCCTACTTTAATAACATTTGGATGCTCTAGAAGTTTTTGAAGTCCTCCGGTTTGAACGAGACCAGGGCATGTAAATAAATCGAATACATACGCTTGTCCAGACATAGTACCGATTTGTATAAGCGTTAATTGTCCTTTAATTCCTACGTTAATACCTTCGCAATCCATCGAGACAACAATTTTACCATCCGGCGGAGGTTTGCGAGGATTTATTATATCGTCGATAATTTGAAGACTTTCTCTCGGATTCACAATCACTCTAGTCTGTTGCAGTACTTTCAATTTCCATGCGTCTCCCATTTGCGCAACCTGCAAACTGCGATCTTTTTCTGTATTGTCTGCCAAGGTCTTCATTACCAGTGTATTTATTCTTTGCTTTAAGGTTTGCTGCTGCAAACTTACTGGAGGAGAATTATTATTGCTTTCGCTCAATTGGGAATAAGAATTCTGTACAGAGTTAGCTTCGCTCAGTGGAGTAGCGCCAATAGGCTCTGGATCAACCAACGGCTGTAACGTTTCTGTGTTGTTCGACTGGACAGCTTGATGCATATTTATTTGACTCGAAGTACTATTTTGATTTCGCACAGAATTAGCGTTTTCAGTTTTTATTTTTCCTTCCACTACGGAAAACTTTGGTCTCCCAACTAACGTCACCAAATCGCTTTGAACGTGAAACGCGTCCGGATACATTTTTAGGAATAAACGCACATCGTGAGGTGCCGTAAATATCGAAGTCACGTTCTCATTAGGAAATTTGTTCTGAATTATGTTGACCATCTGCTCGAGAAGAACCGGACCTTTTTGTTCAATACACTCACACAGAAAATCCAAGAATTCTTTAGTAGCAGTTATATGAAAGGGTATCGTATGTTCGATTTTCATTGCAGGCTCTGGCTTCATGCCTTCGTATTGCTTCAACATCACATTATCATCGGTAACTATAAAAGCGTCCGGATACTTCAAAAGAAAATCTCTAAATTTCTTATAATGTTGTCCAGAAATGTGTCGAACTTCTGGAGAAGCTTGAGACCGGTGTCCCAAAAGGCTACTGATCGGCACCTCTGTACCAACTCCGTATTGCATTAATTTATTTGTAAAATATTCTACAGCCTCTCGTGCATAATCACGTTTACTGCCCAATTTACATCCATTCTCTTCCTCTGCGATTTGTTGAAAAGTATTTACAGATACGTAATCGCCGTCGATGACAAAAAGCATCGAGTATTGAGCTAAAAATTTTTTAAGGCCACTTTGAGATCCACCAGCTATCTGACGCATTTCTTTCGTGAATCCCTTAGCTCCGAACTGACAGCTTAAATCGTGCAATGTACGTGGTCCACCCTTATCCACAAGAAGTTCGAAGAAAAATAGAAGTGTCATATTTCTTACAGTCTCGTATTCTAAGCTATCCATTTTTCTATTTTATCCTCTGCTTTCAGTACATGTACATATGTATATTTTTATTTACAATTCCTGAAGAATAAGATTATAATATAGTCGAGCTAATATTACTATTAGATTGGAAAGAAAGTTCTTGTAGTTTTTATTTATTAAATTCAAATGCACATATCTCAGCTCAAACAACACTTTTGCCAACGAGAGAATAAAATTCTGGAGTCCTGGAGGCGACAAACTCGTTGAATGCCGTTTCAGCATCTCTCTGGGATTTGAAGCATTTCTCACGCAAGAACTTGTCGAGGTGCTTGAGAAAGCACCTTCTTAAGAGATTCTTTATGACAATCGGCGACGATCGGCTCAGTGGCTAGACCACGACGAAGCTCCACAACACTTCCTAAAGCCACAGTTTCACCATGAGACGGTCATGGTGATAGTTTGGTGGTCTGTGGCCGGTTCTATTCATCACAGCTTCCTGGAAGTTGAAGCTGAAAACTTCACTTCAGCTGAAAAGTACTGCCACCAAATCGACGAAATGCACGAAAAACTTCAACGTTTGCGTCCAGCACTGGTCAACACAAATAGTCCTATCCTTCTCCACGACAACGAATTGACTTGAACAGATCTCTCGCCCACTGATTACCACTTTTTCAAGCACCTCGACAACTTCTTGCGTGAGAAATGCTTCAAACCCCAGAGAGATGCTGAAACGGCATTCAACGAGTTTGTCGCCTCCAGGACTCCAGAATTTTATTCAACCGGAATAACAAAACTTGTTTCTCGTTGGCAAAAGTGCATTGATCGCAATGGTCTTTATTTTGATTAATAAAGTTTTGTTTGAGCTGAGATATGTGCATTTGAATTTAATAGATAAAAACTGCAAGAACTTTCTTTCCAACCTAATAAAATCGTTAACGTCACGATTTAAATGATGTGTATAAATATATAAATTAGTTATACAGCCAGGCATGTCAAACTCGTTTACATTCACGATTAACAATATGCTCTTGTAGAAACAATGAAAAATAACAGTGTTGAAAGACTAAGTTCGATGTCGTTTGAATTTAGTTATGGAGTGAAAAATAGACATTTTAATAAGTATATTTTTATAAGTATGAGACAATGTTCACGAAATAAATTAAAATGGCTTGTTCGTCTTAAGGATTGCATATCGCGGTATTTAGAAAATACCGTAATATTTAGTTACATAATCTCAGGAAAAAATGTTTCCAACTAAAGTCGACCAGTATTTCAACATCTACAAAAACTTCTATATTTGACATGCCTTATATACTAACGTAAAACTATTTTTATACTAGTTTTAATTACACCAATCGAACGATTAACATTTTTCACATACTTACCATTATACTAACGTCAGAATGAAAGCATAAAAATAAATTATTGCCATCTTTTAATGTACACATTCATAAGCGCCTCATTGGTTTTCGTTGAAAAGAAATAGTTGCGTCGAGATTGATTGGATTCCAACGAGTAAATAATTGCACAGCCACCATAACAGAGGAAAAGCTAGATCTAAAAGAGATTCGGAAGATTTAATTAACGCATTGATTATTAATAACAAACGTTTTTCTCTCATTATAAAAAAAAAAAGAAAATAGGAACCTTATAAGGATTATACTTCTTTTAAAGAGAATTCCTTCTTTACTAATATCGTACACTTCGTGGAAAACAAGAACATTATAAGATCTTTCTTCTCCTCCTTTGTAGAATACTTAAATTAATGAAAATAAAAAATAATGACATAACCTAAAAGAAATATGAAACATTAGTATTAACGCATATGCTTACATTACCTATTACTAAATTTTAGCAAATTTCAACGAATACTTAACATTCTACGATAAAACGTTTTCGTACATTGATAAAATTTTAAAGTGAATGAAACATCTATGTACTGAATATACGTGGGGAAAATATTGTCCGTGTATACGCATATATATGTAATGCAACTGAATATTTATAAATTCGTACTATTACGTTATGGACTTATAAATTAAAAGTCTTACTTAACCGATTTGCCATAATGTTAGAATATATGTATTATACATAAGACATATGTCCGTAAATGAATTCGGTATGTTACAGACACTGCTGAGTAATTATAAGCAACAAGAAAATTACTCGCGATATATAACGATTCAGTTTAACCATGTATAACAGATAATACAAGATAAAGATTGAAGGATTAACGATATTCAAATTCTAAGATATCGCAGGTCAAACAACTCTGTGACATAGATTTAAAATACCACGCCAACAACGCTAACAAATCGAATGTGTGTAAATAATCTCACAGTGTACGTTTAGCATTTCGTTACATGTATTATTTAAACAAGAAACGACAGCTAAATAGTTATGACACTTCGTTAAACGTTTGGTTATATACCTTGCCTAATAATATGTATGTAGTAAAATTTCAGTCATTCGCCAATGTGGTGCACTGTGCAATAAGTATATCATTCTATACTGTTCTATACATACTGATACATGCATATCAAATTAATTCTCACCTGGTAAAACAGACACAAGAGGGAGTATTAAAAAGAGGAACATTACCACAGACGAGGATTACTTTCTCAAGAAGATAAGAATTACAATTGTCCTTCATATTGGTTTTGAATATATTTCAACGTGATATGTCAATGCGAAATCAATTTTTATTTATATTATCGAATTGAAGACATCGGTGGAAAAATATAACGAAATTATTATTAGCAGAGAGGAACAGAGAGTGCTCACGTCCGAGAAGATTAGGTGTCCCTGTACCGTGCTGTCCCCTAGTCTAAGTTTTCAAATCCTATCTTTAGTCTGGATCAGAACCAATCAGAACCTACATCATATTTAGCATCACAGACGCAGACACTGACACATACTTTTCCTATAGACTTATAGGGATCTATGACTTTTCCTTGAGGAAAAGATAAAGTAATTTGAAAATATACATGCATTCTCTTCGATATCATTGCATCTAAAGTTCAAGGAAGTCTTATTTCGATTTGGGAATGAACAAAATTTTCGTCTTATAGAGGTTTCGAGTTCGAGTTCGAGTTATCGAGGTTTGATTGTATATGCACAGTATATTTTGCGATCTAATACTCTCGATAAAATTCGCGAATTTTCATTGGTCGGTATACGTGAGATTTCGATTGGCTTTATTGATATCTAACATTGTAAGGATAACCGAACAAGATTACAGTTTTTCGTGAATCTACAAAGGAATATGGAAATTATAAAATAAATCAGAAAATATAACATTAAAACTGAGTTTACAACATATGTGAACGGTGAATATGGGTCGTCTCATAAATCGCACAAGATGTGAGTACAGAGCGTATCGAAGATTGTGTCATATTCATAACGTGTAAATGAGTTCTTATTATAATGAAAATTATATAATGTGGCGAACAATAACATGTGTTCCCTATTGAGCTTCGTTTATTTTCTTACCGTTTAGTATACACAACAATTGCAATTTTATTCTAAATGTTTACCTTATTTTTGTCGAATGCTATTTTAATAAATATATATATATATATATACAATATACAAAATGTATCGTAGTTAATTCTCTCGTGTATATACTAATTTTATTTTTACCGAAGTAATTTATTTCATACCGTTTCATCACTTATATACTTTAGTACTATCTCATAGATATTTTATTTATAATTTCCTTCGGTAACTTACTATCGGTCACTGTAAACATTTCTACATGTAATTTATAGACGATATAAATACTTTAATCCTTACAGGTAAATCATTTTTTCGATCCAAACAGTTCAGCAAGGATGACGTAGAGGAGAAGTAAACATGATCGACTTTTCTAAATTGTAGTGCTGTATGAATAAATTATTCTGGAAAATATTAAAATGAGTAACATTACTTCGCAAGATGTTTCGTTAAAATCAGTGTTAGCATTAAACAATAACGATTTTAAAGAATTTATATGCGGATGGGGGGCTGCTGTTATTAACGTATCTATTACCTTTCCTATTAATAAAATTATATTTAGACAGGTATGTAGAAACGTATTTACTAATATATTTCTAGCGATATTTACAAAGTATATAATCGAACGATCAACTTCTATTCTCTTTAATTTCCTAATTACTATTGTACAGATTTTGGAAGATGTACCAGCCAATGCCGCTTTCAAACAAATATCCAAAGAAGGCATACGATTGTTATACCGTGGAATTTTACCGCCTCTTTGCCAAAAGACTCTATCTCTTAGCGTAATGTTTAGTATGTACGAAGGATGTAAAGAACGCCTATATATATTAACACATAATGATGTGTTAGTTAGAATATTAGCAGCCCACATTGCTGGTACTGCTGAGGCTATACTTATGCCGCTCGAAAGGGTACAAACGCTGCTACAAGATTGGCGGTACCATAATAAATTTAAGAATACCTCTCATGCATTTAAATATTTATTGAAGAACTATGGTCTATCGGAATGTTATCGTGGGATGATGCCAATTGTATATAGGAATAGCTGTTCTAATCTTATGTTCTTTGTTTTGAAAGAACAATCGAAACTGTTAATGGGCGAGCAGGAATCATTAGTAACAAGTTTCATTAACGGTGCTTTAATCGGCGGTTTAACAAGTACTATATTTTATCCGATGAACGTAATAAAAATACATATGCAATCGAAGATAGGCGGTAACTTTGAAAAGTTCTTGACTGTTACTCACGAAATATATACGGCGAGAAATAAAAGTGTAATGTCATTTTATAAAGGAGTACACTTAAACTACGTAAGATCGTTTATTAGTTGGGGAGTGATAAACGCGTCTTACGATTTGTTCAAACAAATCATCTTTTAACAATAACTGCAATTAGGATATAAAAATTATTATTTATTTTTAAAGAAATGTATTGTATTTATGATAGAACTAGCTACATTTCAATTGTTGAAGCTCATGATCGCACACTTCTTCTGCAACAAATCGACGTGATCAAAGTAAAACAATAGTAATTCCGTGATCATATTCTTGCAATCATTGTGAAAATATTATATTTTTTATTGTGAATAAATAAATTATAAATTACAGCAAATAGAACATGTAATTAATGTTTTAAATACATATATTTTAGATATATCTGAAATGTATGTTGTAAACTTTGGTTTTTATTACTGTGAGAGAATAATCTCCTTTCTATTTAATTATGCATTTAATATAAATAAAACATTATTTTGGTAATCTTCAATTGAAATTTAATACAGCATTTGTGTACCGGATATCTGGTCGGTAGAAAATGAATGTATAATATGGCTTCAAACATAAGTGATAAACATTGAAATTTATATTTTCTATAATGGCTATATTTTATTGTTGTATTGTGTACTAATATTTTATATTGTACAAAAACAGTGCAACTAATAAAGTTGTGTATTTGTATGAACATATCCTACCATGTGTCTACTTGCAAAATACCCTGGATTGAAATGAATTCGTAAAAGGACCCAGTAAGTAATCTGCTCTACATTTGCCACCAAAACTTGCTTACAATTCCGTCCCATCTGTTTCCGCATTAGCCTCGGCATCTTCTTGCAAAGTTTGGATGCAAAATTCCATGCCAAATCGAGGGCAAAACGAAGGCGGAGCCTGGGCCTGACCTCGTTACGTTACAGAGGGCAGGTCGGTCGCACTACAAACTGCTACAAACGAACCTAGCCTTGCTTTCAGAGTAAATATCGGGCAAAATCGTTATTGTCATTATTTGAAGATTTGTAATTATTTAAATAATTGAAAATACACGAAACTTCTAAACGGACAAGGGCACAGTCTGCCCTCGTTCTGCCATGGAATTTTGCCTCGAAACTTTGCAAGCAAATACCGAACCATTTGCCTTTCCGCATTAGACTCAGAATTTGCCAACAGGTTTCGATCGACAAATTCACAGCAAATAAGGACCAAATCCTGCCCAAGCATGGTCTGGCACCAAAACGACCGCCTTTTACTCGCAAAGTACGATTGCAAACATTTGTTAATAATTTTCTCGAGACAGATTTTGCCAACTGGGAAATTGATAGCTCCTCCTAATTCGATTCAACAGGACTAAAAAGCGGATTGCATGTCGCAGGGGATGGAATTCCGTTTATGTTTCCCGCGAACGGAAAGGAAACGAAGTGGCATCGGTGCGCGACATATCCCGCAAATCGATGCGCCTCGGCCGCGGGCTTTTAGCTACTTTTAGCCCACTCCAATTCTTCTGCATCCCGGTTCAAGCTTTTCGTTTCCCCCCGGAACGTCTCGAAGCGTCACGATGCACTGTATCCCGCGGCTTTAATTCCGCATGAGCGTGCCGCCGTGTCGTCGAATATCTATATCGAAGTCCGGCGTAAGTCGGTGCGTTTTTCTTTTTCTTTTTTTTCGGAATAGGGACCGTGGCTATGATCTTACTGTCTTCGTACAGCAGCCGCCGCAGTCGTGTCGGGCAACCCGTATGAAATTAACATGCGACTCGTGGTGTCGGACAGAACCGAAATTCTCTCGGTCCCGGTGATTCGCGGCTGGCAATACGGGGAGCTGTTTCCGCGGACCGCATAATCGGATCAAATAATGAGAATCAACGCAACGAAAATGAGCACTCCGATCGAGGAGAAGATTGACCAGAAGCTGAAGGTGAGAAATCGAATGCAGTCTTCACTTTCGTTAGTTTTCAGCGACGGGAATCGAGTCTCCACGAATCTCTAGGAAATTCAAGTGGTTCCATTGAAAAACCGTCAACTCGCATATATAGTAACAGAACAGAAATGTTCGCGGACACTTTTCACCTTTCCCTTTAAATTCTTTATATATTGTTATATATTCTCTCCGTCAACAATTATTCACGTCAGTCCGCTACGCCAGAATTCTATTATCTGTTATGTTAGAAGCTATAAATCATTTTTACCGCAAGCGACGTATTAAAAGATCGCATTGCCAATCGAAAGCAAGAGACAATGGTGCATAAACAATTCGCTCCGATGCTATTTTACTGCATAGCGATTATGCACACTGCTCTCGATGTCTGTAGATTTTTGATTAACGACCGTCAATTGAAAATAACGATAAATTCCTCTCGACAATGTAATCCGTATACTGCAAATGCATTTCGTCGATGAATTGACGAGAATTGAAAACAAAAGGGAATTGTATGCTTTGTAAATGATTCGGTTTCATTGCCAATAGCGTGGTTAAGTAATAAGTAAACAGAATTTTTGAGGAATCATTATACATTATAATTATTTAAAATCTGGATAGACTCGAACGACTGCCGGGCGAAGTCATGACATGACGTACGCTACTGATTTTGTTTGATGATTCCCGTTTTCGATCGTACAATTATAAATTGTAGAATTCTGCTGATGATATGCAGAGATAGATGGGGAGAATTATGTCGCGCGGAATTAGGTCTTTCGGGATGGGATTATTGACATTTCGAGTCCTAATATTAGTACATCTTTTTATATTATCTTGGAAACGTGTTCCAATTTAACTCTGTGCTCGTTTCAGCGTCAGAATGAACATGGAAATCGATTTTATTTGATCGGGAATTTCACGTGAATTGTTTCAACGTTGAATCCAATGAAATCTTTCAGAATTAAATGTTATGCACGGAATGTCGATTAATTAAACAAACTTCAGGCAAACTATAATTAATAAATGTAGATAATTAACATATATATGAAAATATTTCCATTTCTATTCAACTATGATTAGTAAATATTCTTTATGAATCTTACTTGAGAAGGTATAGAAGATTCGAATACATAGAACAACACTTTCCTCAAACAGAAACTTAAAATTAAAATTATTACTGTTTTGAAAAAGGTGAGGAGCGGAATGGTAAGCGTTAGTGATGGGAAAAGCAAGCCGGTACCAATGCGTTTACATTTGTCCATGGAAGTTTTGAAACTTCAGAGAGAAGATTTAGAGGTAATGTTTAATGCATCTATACTTTCTTTAATCTTCAGTTACTCGCATGGGATCACAGTAATATCGATGTCTTCGTAAATACGTAATTCTATTTACTTCTGTGCAGGGATTTAACTAATGTAAACAAATAATTAATTAGAACTAGAATAATTTATTTGGAGTGAATAGTATATTTGGATTGAAACATTATTAGGCTGCGGATGTTTATGTAGTTTTCAATTTTTGTAGGCAAACTTTAAGAAAGTGGATTCACGTGAAGTCTTATTCTCAGTGACAGTAGTCTTTATAGTTCTGGAATAAATAAAAATCATTCTAAATTTCATGGAATTTTATAATCTAGCATTTTTTGAAGTTTTTTGGAATCCATGAATGCCAATTATTATATTGGGGTCCTACAAGACCCGATGCGAGCAATTTTGTACAAATCGAGGTGCGAGTAACTAAAGGTTGAATTATTTCTGACATTTAGCCGATTACATAATCAATCTTACAGTATAATTTATTGCATTTTAACACTTTGCACTCGGAGCTATTTTCGAAAATGAAACATTTCTTCTGACCTAGGATGATTTCCTTTCGTTATGATTTTTTCAATTTTATGGATGCTAAATTTTTAGCTATTAGTAATTTAGTAGACAGCGGATCTTTATGCAAGATAAAAACTTTCTATCTGATTTGCAACAAACTGGTGTGATATAGAAGTTTATTTTCTTTCTTAATATGTTTAATAGGTTGAAAATTATATAACAACATTAAATTGTAAACGTTTTAAATTATACCTACCTTCGTAATAAATGCATAAAATTTGCTGTCTATTGATAAGACACCGACATAATTAATAATGTAAACAATATTTTGAATAATGGTGCAGCAATTATCACCGTTTGTCAGCGTTCGAGTGCTAAGGGTTAATACCAATGTTGATACGTCTACGGTAGCTGCGAGAATCGAATGATCTCTAACGAGTGACACTGATTTCCAGCAGGCAGTGAATCATAACAAGCCACCGTTGGACGCTAAGGAACGAATGGTGCAAATCACCAGACAGAAAGTTGGAGGCTTAGGATTAAGTATAAAAGGAGGAGCGGAACACAAGCTTCCTGTTCTTATATCTAGAATTTATAAAGGTCAAGCTGCTGATCAGTGTGGCCAATTGTTTGTAGGAGATGCAATTATTAAAGGTATGCTTTTCTTTCCACGCGACGAACATGTAACATCGTGTAACATTTGATTAACATTTAATTCTGATACAGTAAACGGAGAATATATAACTGCGTGCAATCACGACGATGCTGTAAACATCCTGAGGAATGCTGGCGACATAATTGTTTTAACTGTGAAACATTACAGAGCAGCTAAACCATTTCTACAAAAGAATGGTGAGTGTAGTTTCATGTTAGAAACATATTTCTGCGTTTCACGGCTTTGTAATACTAATTCAACGTTACTTTTAGAAAAAGAAGAAAAGTTGGATAACGTCCCGAATGGTGGTTCGGAAGATGAATGGCTCTCACCGAACAGACAGGGTGGCAGTCCTAGGTGCGGTCACAGTCGACAAAGTTCAAACGCATCTGTAACCTCGATACAATCTAAGAAATGGGTGGATGTTATAACAGGTTGGGATAGCTCTATCAAACCTTAGTTCTTGCTTGTTTGTATCCAATTGTAACGAGAAACACGATGTCAACAAATTTTCAGTTCCACTAATGATGGCGTACGTAACAAGATACATCTTCGGAACGGATAAACTAAGAAGAAATGCATTTGAAGTAAGAGGATTAAATGGTGCACGCACTGGTGTCATACACTGCGACGATAGTGCGATTCTAAGTCAATGGTTGAAATACATTACCGATAATATTACTGGCTTAACGCATTTACAGGTAAAGGGAATTTCATTCAATTTACCAGTTCCATTAGATTAACTCGGGAAACGATGTATATTCATATGTTTTTATTAGATGAAATTGTACAATCGGAATTTCGGCGTGGGCGAACGTATAGAGTACATGGGATGGGTAAACGAGGCAGTGAGTAATAGTAATCAGCCATGGCAAAGCTACAGACCAAGATTTTTAGCGCTAAAAGGACCTGATTTATTGTTATTTGAAACACCTCCCGTAAGTACAAACTAAGATGCAGCGAGAAGCACAATTGAACCCATGAAACCATTTCTTTCTTTTTTAAAATCATTGTCCATGTATTTATTGGGTCTCGTGTAATTTATATGGGTATACATGTATAATATATGTAATATTAAAATATTTTAGAATAGTTAGGGATTACAACCCCTAAATAGGACACATGTTTACATGAACTTTCTTTATTCCATAATAACGAAACACCCTGTATCATTTAACATTTGGTTTATGTTTTTAGTGCAACATAGGTGATTGGTCTCGATGTGCATTAACTTTTAAAGTCTACCAAACGATGTTCCGTATGATGAGAGAATCTGAAAACGTAGACGAGAGACAGCACTGTTTTCTAGCTCAGAGCCCCGGAAAACCGCCGCGATATTTAAGTGTTGAAACTAGACAAGAACTGTTGAGAGTTGAAGCAGCGTGGCATACTGCAGTGTGTTCAGCTGTTACACATTTAAAAGTTTGTGTGGTATTTTCTTTTTCGTATTCGACTGCGAAAGTAACGTTTCCAATTGTTTCGTTACGTGTTACAGAGTAAAACATTTCCCGTCACGTTCAACGGAAGAAGTGCAGGATTAACATTAGAGTGGACTCAAGGCTTCACGCTTTCTTATGAGGACATCGGAGAGATCGTATGGCGTTATAAGTTCTCTCAGTTGAGGGGATCCAGTGATGACGGAAAGAGCAGGTTGAAGTTACACTTTCAAGAGCCAGATAGTATTGCAATTGAGACAAAGGTATTCGTATCTGGCGCCGTACACGAAGTAACGATGTTCGTTCATTAATCCTCTTTTTCATTTCGTAGGAATTGGAATGTTCTCAGCTACAGAATTTATTGTTCTGTATGCACGCGTTCTTGACCGCAAAAGTCGCCGCGGTAGACCCAACCTTTTTAACGTCAACTACACCGTAAGATCGAAGTAAGTATTATCGCCAATAATGCAAAACATGGATCATTGTTTAATATTCATATAATTACATAGACGGTACAGAAATAATAATAATTAATGAACTAGAACAAAGACATGTCAAATACTAGTCAATTCCCCAGTGGAAATATCTCTTATGTTTTTGGAATGATTACATGAAATATCGTTTATTTCAATGCTTCCGTTTTTGTTTCTGACGGATACTGGTGAACCATTGTGTAGATAGTAATATGAATTGCTAGATGTTATTTTGTTTATGTATATATGCATATATATATATATCGTTATGTACTTCGCGATTAATTAAGCACTGCTATTTATTTTTTTACACTGATGAATTAGAGGTCGATAGGAAATTGATATTTCATTGCGACATTTCAAGCCGACTTTGAGAGCGTAGCTGCTTTACTTTTTAAAGCATATTGTTTTATATGATATTCTTATATAATGTGAGAAACATGAATTTATTATATAAAAAAAGGAAATATTAAGGGGGTAGACTCGTTTCGAGGATTGCAAGGGTGCGGGATGCGCCCAGTCAATCAGGCTTGCCTTGACCCAAGCCGGCCTAGGGCAGAAAACGGGCAGAACATTGTCCAAGCTACGCTCAAGCAGCTCAAGGCTGGCTTGGCTCAATTTTGGACGTCCTCCTGCGCGCGCAATTGTAGCGTTTTCTGCCGTCCGCTGGATCCCGAATCTGCCTTTGTTGAAGAGGGCAGCACTGTCGCATTGATGTGGCGGATGCCGTTTTCCCTCGTTTTCTCTCCTTACATGTGCACAAAATAGAATTCTGTATTCAAAAATCGGTATTTCGAATTGTTAGTAAAAAGGACGAGTGCTTATATTTGGTACAATAAAAATTTACTTCGCCGACATCTTCCACATTAGTGCGACCTATCCTTGCCGACGGTGCTGCCCTGGAAAACGGTATCCGCCACATCAGTGCGATCGTGCTGCCCTCTTAAACAAAGGCAGATTCAGGATCCAGCGGCCGGCATTCTGCCTTCGTTCTGCCCATGTCCAAATACCATCGGACGGGAGAAAACGCTACAAATGCGAGCGCAGGCGGACGTCTAAAATTGGATTTTTGTTTATAGGGCGCCTTCTTGTTTCTCGATAATGTCAAGATGGGGATTTTCAGTAGTCAAAAGCGCTAGATACAAGATCAATCCAGACCGCGATCGCTCTCACAAATCCTAGTTTTACGTTTACGAGGCGTAATTTGCATTATTCAGCAACATGTAGCTGTCGCAGCTTTATGACAATAGCTATGTATACATGCGCAGCTTTCAACATCAAATCACTGGAAAATAGTATACTCTTATTTATTGAATAATTTATTTTGATGATATATGATACCTTTTTAAATGAAATAAAATGATTCGTTTGCAATCGATATTTAAGCATTAAAATCAATGTAGCCATATACGAAAAATATAAATTTTCTTTTCTCTTCTACGACATTTTTCGGGATAAAGACGTTTCAATCGCTGTAACTGTAAAGAAAATGTTACGGCAAGGGGTTAATAATATATAGCCTGCGGATCTTTATACAAAATCAAAATTACCCAATTGAAAATATATTTTCTATTGTAATCGTCTTATAAAGTCGAATGCGACATAATAATGTCCGTCGGTTCCTCTAGAGTCTTACGAGTTTTGTCATAAATGCATAAAAACCGCAGCATTTAGCTGTCGCAGCTTTATGCTTCCGAATAATGCAAATTACGCTGTCAAATAAAGCAAATTACGCCTCGTAAACGTAAAAATAGGACGTGGGAGGGCGATCTCGGCCTAGATTGATCTTTTATGTAGCGCTTTGATCACTGAGAAGTCCATCTTTGCATTGTCGAGAAATGAGAAGGCGTATCCCGCACCCTTGCAATCCTGGAACCGAGAGCCTACCCCGTTAAAGTCGGTATTAAAAACTTATCAAAGCGCTCGTTCATGATTTTTAAGTTCCGAAGATAAGGCGATCTTCTTTAAGCAATGATTCATATATTCATGCGTTGAGTTACTTTTCACGTGTATCTGGTGCCTTAAAAACCATGAACAAGGTGTAATTAAATAATAAGTTACAAAAGTGCATCGAAGTTGTATAGTTCATTAGAACAGCAAGTTTTATGCATCTAATGCCGCGGTATACATTTTACTAGAAAATTTTATCTTACGTTAAACATGGAAATACGAGATTATATTAGTCTAATATTAATTTTAAATCAGTATTAATTCAATGAGATAAAAAAATCGTGGAGGAAAAAACCTAATACATAGCAATAAGTAGTATCATTAGACCATGGTGGCCATCTATTTAAAAAAGATTTATTTATTAATGCGTGAATAAGAACGAATAGATCACAGGGAGCAAACATACAAATGATATCACGAATAATTCGTTTGTTCATCGTTTTTTCGTTCATAGAAGTTAGCAGTGCATTTTACAAAAAAAAGAACTCCTGTTTGTATCCAATAACGTTAAGTTAAAAAAGATATTCTAAATCGTACAATCTACGGATCAATTATGCTTTCATATCGTTTTTAATCGTTCTCGCGCCGAAAAATTTTCATACACGAAAGTCTTTGTTATTGCGTTCTAAGAAATCTATTCTTCTCTTTCTCTATAAAAGTTCTAACGTTACTAATTACGCAAGGTAATTATCAGAACTAATACCCACACTCTGTGCAATTAATCTACCAATTTACAATTATATTTAGAGCAATAAATGTACATTGGATGAAGCAAAAAAAAAAGGAAAGAAAAGAAAAAAAGAATGCTGTTTAGATCACAAACTGCACTTTATATTAATCATAACACACAATTTCTATATTGTTAAGATTTTATGGGAGTTTTATCATAATCATCTGAGAAAGTAATGGAAACTGTATTCGCCCACAGTGTTGAATACGTGTATACAGTCTATCGATCGATCATTCGATATTTAATTAAATTGTAAGGAGATTGACAGATGTTTCATTTGCATTGCACATTTTAAGGGTCTCCAGTTACTCGTAGAAAGTGCCTATACGATTATATATAATACAATAGGAATTACAATTCATTTTCACCAATTGATTCTCCTAGTCTAAATAAGTAAGAGCGTTACCATTGTCCGAAAACTTTCAAGAACCTACTGGTAATTACCAGGGTGAAGGTACCAGTTACACAAAACAAACTTGTTAGAGTTTGTGGTTCAGGATATTCAGCCGGGATCAGAATCGGTCTTACTTTAAATAAACACAGACTTGTTAAATAATATTGCATAGCTTTATTATACGTACACACGTGTCGTGATTCAAGACGGAGAAGACATAGTGAAAAAATAATAGAATGTTCAAAAGAATAGGAAGAGGGCGCGCAGACTGTTTAGTGGACGCGGTGAATTTAAAATATAGAATTTATTTCTAATAAAACTTTTTCGAAACGAAGTACTTTATTTTTAAAAGTAAAATTGAAGTTTCCCCTTTGTGTATAAATCAAAAGTGTTACAATAATTTTTATTTAAGATATACATACATAGAAATAGAGAATGCTAAGAAACTGTGATACATACACCAGAGGATAATAAAATAATGATTTTATTGCGCTACGGCATAAAAAGAAAATTAATCAATTAATTCGTTATCACAAATTTCTTGTGTCCGGTAAATAGGACCAAATCTTTGTTAATATTTCGTTTGTTTTTCGACAAAATCGTCCGGAAAAATTTGACGATACAGAAGAAAGGTTATCCGGTAACTGGTACCTTTACTTTGTGGAGATATGCAGAAATTATTATCGTAATTTCATTGTAATTGAAAGGCACTCTAGGAAGACAAGCATCACTCCATTGTATTGCAATGTTTTGTTAATATCCTGCGAAAACCAACGGGTCTTTTATGTTATTTATTTAGGAAACGATCGTACGTGTACGGTGAAACAGAAGAAAGATTAAATGAAACTCACTACTGAATTTAATTACAGATGCATCGCGGTGAGTTTTTATAAACTATAATATTGTTAGCAAAGGGCCAAAATAGTTCAGTATGCAAGTACCGAGAAATACTATTTATAGGCGTCCACTCGTTAGATTTGCAAACACAATAAAACTGTATCCAAGAGCATACGAGTATCGAGTATCGACTCGTGTCAATACACTCGGAAAGCAATTATAACTGTGTGTTATATTTATTAAGCGCAAGATACGTTACAATGTTCCATAATGGCATTGCTGTTTTCTATTATATATATGTGCATCGCATGCATTCTATAGTTAAATTTAGATTATAATTAATAAAATTGCACAATTACAGTGTATAGGTAAACATAAGCCAGAGAATGTGAAGAGCTGATCTGCAGAAGTTGAATGTAATGCTATTCGGTAGTCGTTTAACATTAACCTTTCTTTTCTCGAAGCTTAATCATTGAAGAATCCATTTGGCGATTTATAATCTAATAAAAGAGATTCTAAAAACTTTGATAATAACGTTTCATCGTTAGGAAAATTATTATCATTGCAACGTTTTTTTTTTAACGCAAAACAACTGTTTTTATAATTCGTAACGATATTTTAATGGATTCTACAATGTGTGAACAATTATATATATATATATATAGGTATATCGAGTCATTCTATGTTGTTCAGCAATATTAATGTAAATAGGAGAACATGGCCATGCGTTTTCTAAATAATAAGCTTTAAGTTCAAAAACGACTTGTTATTCTGAAGTCCCGTGTCTTTCTGTATACCATAAGCTGCTATAAAGAAAAATTGATTTCATAATTAGTTTCAGACCGATACGGGATTACAGAATTACTGATTGCTAAAAGTATAAAAAGAACACAAAACATTCTTACCTTATATTTTAAAATATAGTTTATGTGTTATAATGTCTATCCTCCCATTGACAATATGTTTTAAAATATATTATTGTTAGAAGTTAAAAAAAAAGACAATTCAAATATTTTTTAAAATGCCTGTTCCCATGTATGTCTGTCGTGTGTATATTTACCACCATTGTATAAATCATGCCAACTTATCTTTCAGCAATTTATCGAATAAATTTTCTTTGTTAGATAAACAGAGTATTCATTCATGTACTAATTTATATGAATTTGTTATATTTTTCAAAAATATAACACGTGGATGTGCAGTATTGTGACTTTTGCTATCACGCGATTTGTAAGCTAAATTAATACGTTAGGTTAGTATAAACAAATCGTGTCTCTGTCCAATTTCTTCATTGGTCGGAAATTAAAAGGATTTATCCCAAGATTAGGCTTTAGATTGAAATGTTACTAGGTTGACAAAATGCAATCTGTACAGTGGGTCAATTATTGGTCAATTATTTTGTTTCTGAATTCATACAAAAAAAAATTAGCGGGTTTACGAGCAAGGCACAATGGTACTTATTTAAAAGGTACAAGTTGTGTTGTGGAACCATTGTGGAACTTACAATAACCTAACCGAACCTAGGTTGAATGATAGAATTCTTCTATCATTTAACTAAAACTGGTCATACAAAAAAAATGTATCCTTTTGCAAATCAATTTCAACCTTTCACAAATAGGAAGTTTCTGTAATAACAAATCAAATTTAATGTAAAGTAATTGTGAAGGAATTCAAAATTTTATTTATTGCAAAGATATACACGAAGTACTTATTTTAAAAGTATTAATTACCAATTCATTAACTTTGTAATGTATGAAAACTGTGTATTGTAGCCATTTTCTGATCAATCAATTTTAAAAATGAAAGTACATAAGTTATTGAAGAGTATCGAGTATTGAGTGTGTGTGCGTGTGTGTGTCTAAATAATTAATTTCAAATATTCTTAATGGGTGAAATTAATTTCCAAAAGGGAGGAAATGATTTACAAAAAGGTGAAACTAATTTTTTTGAATTTGGAGTGCAGAATTGATTTCCTTTAGATTTGGAGTGCGAAACCTCCCAGTCAACCAGGCCGTCTCTGGCTGAACACGAGCCCGGCGGGCCGAGGGCAGGTAGCGAGACGGGCACTGTGTTGAAGGTCCCTCGAAGCGGCTCTAAGCCCACTGGGCCAAGGTTCTGACCAGGGACTATCCGCGCGGGAGGGCTCGTAACTTGGACCACGGCCGAATTTTGGCCGAACCGGCCCTCGGCCGAATTTTGGCCGAATTTTGGCCGATTTCGGGCCGCTGTAAGATGGCAGCACGGTGGTTCAGCCAAAATTCAGCCAAAATTCGGCCAAAAATCGGCCAAAAATCGGCCGAGGGTCGGTTCGGCCAAAATTCGGCCAAAATTCGGCCGAGGGCAGGTTCGGCCAAAATTCGGCCGTGGTCCAAGTTACGAGCCCTGCCGCGCGGATAGTCCCTGGTCAGAAACAGGGATTTTTGCTTACGGGGCTATTATATAAACTATTTATGGTGCGCAATTACGTATTTTTCGAAATGATTAATCAGAAGGTTTGAAATATTCGACATAATATGCGCATACAAACGTATACACATAAATTAAACGAGAGTCGATGAAATTTGATTCGGTTAATAGTTTCGTGACGTACTGTATATATGTAGACGCGCGAACATCGATGGCGTTATATTTGATTAATAATTATTGCTTCGAATCGTATAGTTCTCAGCTGCTGACGGTGTACCAAACAATGCATGATTACGCTCGTATAAAACGTGCTAATATTGTTTACATTAAGAAATCGAGCTGCAGACACGAAAAATTGCGTCCAGCGATCCCTGTTGTGAGCGGAATCGTTGAGAAGGTATTTGGTTTTGTGCATCAATATGGCGGCGAATCTTGAGGAAGAGCAAAGTTTAAGAGAGTGCGAGGAATACGTGCAAAGACACAATATTCAACAAGTTTTGAAAGACTGTATAGTGCAACTGTGCGTGGGACGCCCTGAAAATCCCATATCTTTCTTAAGGGAGTATTTCCAAAAACTAGAACGGGTACGTATTGAATCGCAATGCCTGTAAATAACCTCGGATTTCATTTTGTCCTCTTGTTTCACTTCTGCTAGACGATTATGCATTTATCTGTTCGTTCGTTGAACAATGCAGTATATGTCAACGATTAGATGGAAGAACAACAAATCAATGTACAACGTAAATTCTATCTATTCCGTATACAAATACTCATCTCTATACAAACAGACTTCTCAGTATCGTACTATTTATATGTATACGTCGAGTTTGACAAGTGTGAGTAATATACAGTGGGTAACAAAAATCCTGCACCGACGAATCTTACGTTCGATTGCCACGACTATTTTTAATATATCTTCAATAGATTAGTATAAATCAAAATTATTTTGTGAAAAATACAAGTTTTTCGTAAAATATGACTTTGATGGAGTCGTTATTAGTATAGTAATCCATAGTAAAATAATATCATCAATAATAATCAATAGACTGCGGATGTTTATGCAATCTTCAATATTTGTAGACAAATTTGAAGAAAGTAGTACCATATAAAATCATATTTTCATTGGTAATAACTAGACTGCGGATTTAGTTTAAGCAAAATAAAAGATGTTTGCGTTGATTGCAAGACACAGGAGCCAAATAAAATATTTTTATTAAGCTTGATTTTCTTATTCAGCTGAAACTAATACATACACTAATGTCCTTAAATCTTTTTAATGTGTACACTGCTTTAAACTGTACGTACCCATTTTTGTCATAAATGCATAAAGTCTGCAGTCTAGTAACAACATTTGTAGGTCCAAAATAAATAAAAATCGTACTAAATTCTGTCGAATTTGATACTTCAGCATTTTTTGAAAATTTCTATACACCATAAATGCATAAAGATCCGCAGTCTAATGATAAATTGAAAAAGAAAAGTTGATAAAGAAACTTTAATCTTAAGAATGAGGTTATAATACATGTCTGCTCAATGACAGATAAGGATGACACATATTTTTTACGAAAATTTTTCAATTAAAGGTACATTCACGAAATATTAATAAAAGGAACAAGCATAGTCTGATTTTGATAAATCATTGAGAAGAGATTACATATTCATATCTTGAACAGTTACTTAAAATTATTTGTCTTTTAGACTAATTCGTTTTGCGAAGACTTTTTGAACGCAAAGTGGAATCAAACATAGATGTTCATTAATTACTAGACTTCTGATGTCTATGCAATTTTCAATTTCTGTAGGCGAATTCGAAGAAAGTGGAATAGAACAGAATCTTATTTTCCGTGGTAGTAGCCTGTTTAGATCTGAAATAAATTTAAATCGTACTAAATTCTGTCATATTTTATAACAGTTTTTGAAAATTTTCAAAAGTCATAATTGGCTACTTATCTACTTTCTTACGAGTTTTATTTTACTCGAATAATTTTTCAAGCCGAGCTCGTGACAGTATCAGCTGACAAAATTATTTTGCGTTTAACGTGCACAAAATTTTTAACATTGTGACAAGCGACCGACATTCCCGAGTACTTTTAACGCGGAATAACAATTCTTAAAAAATTTTCCGAGGTCTTCAATTTCGAATGGAGTTGAGAACGTCTAAATACTTATTAGGATAATACATTAAGTTTTTTGTTTTTTTAAAGTGTTTGTTTAAATTACAATCTTCATTTATTATGCAGAAAATACGAGTTTTTATTTTGTAATATTTATGTTCGTTTAAATTGTCACAGAACATACTTATTGTATTATAAGTCGCATTAAAACTTTAATTAAAATTTTAGAGAATCGTTCGTTTCATAAGTTCTTTCAAATTTCGCGCGAGACGTGTTTCTGCAAGCACATCTAAAAGTAATTGCGGGGGAGTAAATGGATTGTGGTGGGGGGTCGGTATACAACGGTTTCTCTTTTAAATTGATCACTACTGGCATCTACAGGTATTTTATTTATTTATTTATACATAGTATTACCATAAATACAAATCTTCAAAACATCTTATGCTAATTTATCGTACTCTATGTATATCATACTCTAATATAGGATAAAGGTTTTTATTAATTCAAAGGCATTCTGTAATTTATCTTGCATTACTTGTGATGAACGATCGACTATACATATTATCAACCTTTTTTCTGTATTGTCAAATTTTTTTGGACCATTTTGTTAAAATAGCAAAAGAAATATTAATCTTTTAATCCGTAATTTTGGCCCTATTTACCGGACACAAGAAATGTGTGATAACTATACTCCGGACTTTATACATTTATGACAACAATGAGTAGCTGCAATTTGTGATAGTATTATAAAACTTTAAGACTTTAATTATAAGACTTTCTTAAACAAAAATGATTGCAATACTTTTGATTTATACACGATGGGGAAAATTCAATTTTATTTTTAAAAATAAAGTAAACATAATATGTACTAGGTATTTCATGTTATTTTTATTAATTTCTAAAATGTTTGTTTACCCTGTTCTTTCTCAAAATCAACATAAACTAAAGTATCAAATGTTTAATAATGTAAAATTATTGACTAGCATCTTTTAGAATGTGTTTGGTAAGACAAATGCTTTGATAGAAAATATTCGGTATTCAAAATGCTACAACGCAAAATTTTGTGTGGAACAACTCCCTAATGTTTTCTGACTAAACAATTAGCAGTTTAGGGTGATCCACTTGACCCTAAGGTTTCTCTTCACTCGTTACACGACGCATCGTGTATCGATCATAAATTCATGCGTCATTGCATCCTTATTTTTCATCCGAACTGTACAACACCGACCTTGACAAGATTTTCGTATCTTCGAAAACAACGGAGAGATTTAGGTGGCCCGTTTTCTTGCAGTCTAGACGGTTGAGAGCTACATCGCGAACGAATGATCGATACCATTTGCCATTTTCTAGCGAACCACGCAAACAGTAGTATACGTGGGGGATTTAAATCTTGAGAAATCAGGGGCACGCCATAACACACGGTCAAGGGTTCGGTTAGAACGCGCGATATACCGGATGTTCGTAATAATTATTAATCTGTTGACTACTGAACACGAGTTAGCTCATCGTTTGAATTTATCCATGTACAATCGTTAAATTATTTTTCATTTCCTTACTCGTTCGTCCAAAATTTGATCTTACGTTAAACATGGAAATATGAGGTTATGTCAGCAAACTTCTAACGTTACTAATTATGCGAGGTAATTTTCTACCAATTTACAATTATATTTAGAGCAATAAATGTACATTGGATGAAGCAAAGAAAAGAATGCTGTTTAGAACACAAACTGCACGTTATATTAATCATAACACACCATTTCTATTGTTAAGATTTTCTGGGAGTTTTATCATAATCATTTGAGAAAGTAATGGAAACTGTATTCGCCCACAGTTGAATACGTGTATAGTGTATACAGTCCATCGATCGATCATTTGATATTTAATTTAATTGAAGGAGATTAAAGGTCCTTGCCCACTAGACCGTAACCTCGGCGCGGCGCGGCGGAGTGGCGCGCTGTTTCTTTGTACTCTGATCAGGTATAGTGGGCGCACTCCCATTGAAATACACAGGAGGCAATCCAAAATAGCGCGCCGCTCCGCCGCGCCGCGCCGCGCCGAGGTTACGGTCTAGTGGGCAAGGACCACAGTTGGGTGGGTCTCCAGTTACTCGTAGAAAGTGCCTATACAATTAAATACATTATTTATATACTATTTAGTCTAAATAGTAAGAGCGTTACCATTGTCCGAAAACTTTCAAGAACCTACTGGTAAATAATTACTTGGGTGAGAAGGTACCAGTTACACAAAACAAACTTTTTCGAAATTAATTAAAATTAAAATAACACGAAGTACCTAGTATTACTTTATTTTTAAAAATAAAATTGAAGTTTCCCCTTCGTGTATAAATCAAAAGTGTTGCAATAATTTTTGTTTATGATATAGAAAACATTAGTTAAAGATTATAGAGAATGCTAAGAAACTGTGATATACCAGAGGATAATAAAATAACGATTTTATTGTGCTACGGCATAAAAAAGATTAATTGATGCTGCAAAATTAATCAATAATGCAGAAATTATTATTAATCGAAAGGCACTCTTTCATTGAAAGAGTTTCATCAGATACTCTTGTCTAATTCTATCCGTAGCATCTGCCCTACTTTATTAATTCCTGATTCTGTTTACACGTGTCCGTTTGATGATTAGAAATCATCTGGTCACCAGATGATTTCGAAGTATAATTTACTCGATGGTTATCTTTTATTCAATGATCGCGAAAACTTAAGAAAACCACGGAGACCGTCACTATGAACACTGTGTATAGGGCACGCTCTAAATATAGAAGCACGCTCGAAATATAACGAGGCGCGCAACCTTAGCCAACAGCCACGAAAGTCCATGTGTAACGCGTTCCGTCGCGTCGTCCTCGAAACATATGCAAACGGGACGTGTTGCGACGGAAATTTTCGACAACATCGGAAGTACATTCCATCCTGAGGTTCGGTTCCGTATTTGTCTATATTATTTATTTATTTCAATGTTTCAAGATTTCCTGTAGATGTTTGTTGTTTTTTTTCAAGATGACACAGTGCAATTGTTATGCAATTATTCTTATTATTAAGTAGCATATTATTACACATTTAAAATAAGGTTTCGCTTGAAGAATTTTTCATTTTAATGAATTTCTGTTTTATTCAACTGTCATTTTGTTAAAAAATTTTGTTCTACATTATTTTAGTTCACAAAATAAATAAAGAGCTCTTATAATGTGTACGCATTTTATGGATGAATGATGTGCTCTGAATGCAAACAAACAAATTGGTGGCCCTAAAAAAAATATGTATAATTGACACAGATTTACAAAATGTATTTTTTAAATTTTCCCACACGAAAAAGTTGTAACGACAACTTTTATTATTATCTATGTAATTCCGTTCAACTGCAATTTTCTCAAAATTTCTTTTTCACGTCATGCAGAAAATTAATTGTTCTAACTTCTTCAAAAATTACAAGTTGTATCATTTCGTATTACAAACAGTTATTTAGTGTTAATATTCTTTTCCTTTAAATGTCTCGAAACAAGAAATATATGACTTGGGCCACTTTCATAATTATAAATTACAAATTCGACTTTCAATCATTATATTTAAATCTAAATTCAAATACAGCTTTCAATCATTTTATGTGCCAATTATTATGAAAGTGGTCCAAGTGAAAATTAAAAAAAAACGAGTTTGTCGGTTATTTCACATCACATTATTTAAAACTCAATTAATTCAATGTAATTTTTACGATATTGTCAAAAAAGAACCATTATGGAATTCATTTACGTAAGGCCCATTAAAATAGAATAACTTTTTTATAATTGTACCAAACGACGTGATTTTTTATAATCAATTAAAAGCATTGGTTTACGAAATGATATGCAAAAAAGATTTTCCAAAAATTATAATTTACAAGGCAAAAATAACAAAGGCATTTTTTACAACTTTTTTATTTGGGCCCTTAAAGAAAATTTTAAACATATGTTTCGTAGATCTATAGTAGTTACACACATGCTGAAAATTTCTTCGAAATCGATTAACATACACACGAGCTGCAAGCGGTTAAAAATGGTAAAAATTGTAGTTTTACACGACTTTTGATCAGTTTCTGCTTAAAATCCACAGAATCGTACATCTTTCGATGCGTGTCGTTTCTTCCTGCATCAACCGATTTCGATGAAATTTTCAGTTTGTGTATAACGAACATAGATCTACAAAACATATATTTTAAATTTTTATGACTGGCCTGAATAGAAAAGTTTTAAAAAATGCCGTTTTTATTTTTGCATATAACCTTATAAATTGTAATTTTTCAAAAATCTTTTCTGCATATCATTTCGTAAACTTATAATTGATTATAAAATATCAGGTAGTTTGGTGTGTACGATTATAAAAAAGTTATTCTATTTTAACACGAAACCTACCACTGCCGGTCAAATGACTGGTTTTATATATTTTTTTTATTGAAATTACGAAGTTGCTTACATGGAAATTGATTCGATAAGTTTCTTTGTCCAAGCACATATTGTAATTAAAGTTGCACAAAATCTAAATAAATAGAGCCTTGTCATTTTTGGTAGCCTTTAGTACTTGGTAGGTTTAGTGTTAAAGGGCGTACGAATGCTTTTTACACTCACTGTATATGATTTGGACCACTTTCAGAATTATGGGCACATATTACATATTGTGTGGTTCACGGTAACTGGAAAATGTTTTGATTTTTCGGTGATTCGGAACCGTAATGTTTTCCTTCTACGACAACAGGCGTCCCTCCCTACCCTCTGATGTCACGCAGAGAGCGCCGTGCCGCGAAAGATCGTTGTCGTATTAATCGAATTTGGCGAGGCCTTAGAAAATTCCGAAGCACCGCGGCGGGACGTCGCGATCAGACACGATCGTTCTCTCGCGCGTGCCTCGTGCTGTCGGTCGGTTCCGTCCGCAACTTTTGACTCGGAAAAACTTTCTTCCCCGTAACGTAACTTCCGCTTCCGAAATTTCGTGTGTGTGCGTGTTCGTGTGTTTGTGTGACGTGCTGCCAGTGAAGGATATATTCGACAGAAAATTATTGTGCACCAGCGGGTCGTATTTGGATAAATAATGGACGAGGTATGGTCCGCACATGTGGATCTTATTATTATTGATAATAAGAGATCCAGAGATTTCATTGCTTCGTTTAGATTGCGAAACTCCGTTGGAATGTTTTCGTATTTTCTTTCTCGGTTCGTTCTTTTAATAGACCGTACCGCTAAGGTCAGTGGAATTGTAGATTCGTCTTATTACGTGGGCTCTGAAAGTTTCGCGTTTGATTGAAAAATCCTTGGCAGCGCCAGCATTTTTATTCCAACCAAGAGAAATATTTTCAAACCACTTTCAAACAGATCTTCTTCGTTCGGGTTCATGCTACATACAGTGGTTGTGCAAAGTTTATATTGTGCAAAGAATAACTTTTTCAAAATTGGACTAGTTGGATTAATTTAATAGCTGATGTGTAAATCATTTTTTCTCGGATTGTTATTGGTCGCAGTTGTGCTCAAAATTATGAAAGTGCTTCAAGTTACATATTTCCTGTTTCGAGATATTTATAGCAAAATGATCCATATAATGTTGAGGTAACAAGCCCTATCCAACGGTTCATTTTTTACAATATCGTAAAAATTACATTGAATTAATCCAGTTTAAAATTTTCTATCTAAATTGCAACAAACAAAATTGTGTCCATAATTATGAAAGTGTTCTAAAGTATATTTCTTGTTTCGAGATATTTAAAGGGAAGGGATATTAATATTAAATGAATTCCATATAAATGTTGCGAAATAACGAGCACTATAATTAAATGTAAACATTAAAATAATGTGATGTGAAATAACCGATAAACTCGTTTTTTTTTAAATTTTTACCTAGACTATTATCATAATTATGAACAAAATTGCGAAGGAAAAGGTCACGATTTTTAAATTTCTTATCTGCGACTGTAATGAAAATGTAGATGGTGCCTCTGATAGTTTATGAAGTATAATTGATTGAAAATAGATTAAATTGAAAGAATCCGCGATTTAAATGAATCAAAAACCCTAAATTCAAAGATTTTTACGTCTTACAATGCCCATAACTTTTTTACGCGTCAACCGATTTCAATGAAACTTTGTACGTGTAAATACATAACTTAGTTAGATTTACAAAATATATGTTTGAAATTTTCATTACAGGCACAGATTAAAAAGTTAAAAATCGTGTACTTTACTTTTTCCTTAGCAATCGCGACCAATAACAATTTAAAGAAACAAATGATTTGCACATTAGCTAGTAAACTAATCCTTCTAACGTCTGAAAAAAACTCAAGCTGAAGGGTCCAATTTTGAAAAAGTTATTCGTTTTTATCTAGTCTGTGTCTAATAAATCACTAAACATTGGATTGCTGGATTACAAAAATTATTTCAAATTATTAAACAGTTTGAGTCCGATAAAGTAAGGTTTACCCTTTAATTTTTTTAATTTTCCAACAATTTTGAATTTCATCTACTCAATTTTGCCATAAATGCATAAAGATCCGCATTCTACTAATGACGGGGTACGCGACGGAAAATGGGTGAATTTTCATTAAAAATAGTCGTTCATAAAAAATAGTTCTCGTTCGACGTTCCATTTAATAAATTTAATTCGACGAATTGGTACTAAGGACGGAGACACGAGACAGAAAATGGGTGAATTTTCATTCAAAATAGTCATTCATCAAAAATAATTCTCGTTCGACGTTTCATTTAATTCGACGAATCGGTGAATCAAAATGAAACCTAAATAGTACAGGTGCGGACGTGTACGTGCATATACGGAATTAACACTGTTAAAATAACACTATCTCGTGACGAACAGTCGAACTACACTCTAACAATAGCATCGAATTAAAAGGACAGTGTCAAGACTAGTCGGTCAACGGTCTCAGCACGTGGTGACACAGTATTGTACCCTTAGCCAATTGGTTCAAAAACAATCACAAGATTTCCGTGGCATTATTACACGATACAATCTCAATGGTTGATTCTATAATCAAAATATATGCAGTTTCTTTGTCTGGACAGTCTTTCAAAATTCTAAGATGTTACGAAATTCTTTTCGCCGAAGATAAATTCGAGAAACCAACAAGTTACGTAAATAATACAGTGGGTGTACAAGGTATTCGTACAGCAGAGTTGGGCAAAAATATAATCAACGATTACTTGAAGTGTTAATCGCAATTAACTTCAACAATTGATTAAATCAGTCTCCGATTTTCCGCTGATTTCTTTTTTTAATCAACGATTCACGATTAACTTCATCAATCGATTGAATCAATCGTCCATTTTTCAATGATTACCTTTTTTAATCGTACACATCAATCAACCAATCTTGATTAAAATTTTCATTGATTAATGCCCAACTCTGTCGTACAGCTTTAAAAAACGAATGACTTTTTTTGAGACGTTAGGATTAGTTTACTAGCTAATGTGTAAATAATATTTTCTTAATAGTACAGAATTTATATTTAATATTGAGTATTCAATTCGAACCATTATATTTCCGGCAATAATATCTGAAATTGAAAAATTGAAAGTAAAGACAAAATACAAATATTCACCATATTCTTCAAATATAATACTGTTTTCAAAAATGATTAAGACTTCTGTAAAAATATCCAAACGATTGGATCAGTCATGGTAATTAATGAAGAGTTGCACAAACTTGAAACGAAAAGGCAGAACTTCTCGAGGAATGGTTAAAAATCCAGACAGAACGTTTTTGAGTGTTTTATCGAAATCAGAACATTATGGATATACAGTGGGTGTACAAAGTATGTATTCGTACACCTTTTAAAAACGAATAACTTTTTCAAAATTGGACCCCTCAGCTTGAGTGTTTTTTAGACGTTAGAAGGATTAGTTTACTAGCTAATTTGCAAATCATTTTTTTCTTTAAAGAGTTAAAACCAGGGCTTCGGAGTCGGTAGACAAAATTCTTAACTCCAACTCCGACTCCAACTCCTCTTTTTTTTTACCTCCGACTCCGAATCCGACTCCAACTCCGACGCCGATTTCGACTCCGACTCCGACTCCGACTCCGATTCCGACTCCGACTCTCCAAATTGAAAAAAATATGTACTCAAAATAATTAAGAGTTGTAATAAAACTGAATAAATAGTTGAAATATTGTATTAAAATCTCAGAATATGGAATAGATAACTCTGATACAACACAACACTTGTTTGTTACTTTCTCACTTTCAGGAAATAGTTAGAAAATACTACTACCATAACTTTAACTATTTCTCCTCTACATAGTGCCGAGGTATATACATATACAATACGTCTATACTGTAGATCGAATATTAGCAATTTATTTATGTATACTTAAATCTATTAATGATTTATAAACAAAAGAGCCACAGTTGGAGTCGGAGTCGATATATTTTTTCCGACTCTGACTCCGACTCCGGGAGTCGATACATAGCTTTTTCTAACTCCGGCTCCGACTCCAGTGATTAGCAATTACTCCCAAACTCCGACTCCGACTCCACGACTCCGACTCCGACTCCGAAGCCCTGGTTAAAACAGTGAACGTATTGGTCCGGGACTTTATGCATGGGGTTGTTGTATAGGGATATTGTAATTAGCGGCGATTATTATGATTTTATATGTGAAATCGAGTACAGTTCCTCGAATTAATACATATTCGGACGCTCTACAAAAGACGATAACTTTTTTAATATTCTACTTTTGATAATATTCTACGATTTTAACTTTTTTGGGAAGCTAGAGCAATTAGTTTACTACAGGATGCGAAAAATTTTTTTTTTCAAAAATATCAACTCGTCGGAATTGTAGAAAAATACTAAAAGATTGCAATTTACAACGTTTTTATGTAAAAAAAATATTAAAATAATATAATAGAATTTTTTAATTCTTCTAATGTTTCTTAGTACACCTGTCTTCATTACATTAAATTACAGCTGCCCATATTTGTCATAAATGCATAAAATCCACTGTCTGATAATAATCTAACAGGTTTTTATCCCATAAATTGTCTAAAATCGACGGCTCTGAATGGGAATATTCCCTTAAGTAAAGATATGTATTATTTCTGATTAATTTCGTGCAATAATTCTTCCATAAAATGCTGACGCATATTATTATTTCACGATAAAGTAGGAATAATATTTAAATAAAGTACGAGCGAATAATGACACCGCAGTAAGAATGACACTCGCTGCGATTGCTGCGAATGGAACGAGACTGATCAAAACAATGGAAGCGAAACGAGAAGATCTCTCGAGTCGCATGGAACTTCATAGTGATCGTTTCGATGTTTTTTACGAAGGCGTTTGCTCCACGAGATTCACCGTTCATCCGTGAAAACGCCAAGTGACCTATGGCATTATTTGCCAACCTTCTTCAGCCGTACTCGTCGCTTGTACGCCGTGTAACATTTTCTCCGCGAGCTTCTATAATTTTACAACGGGCGTTGTTGAACTTCCGACAGACAGGAAGCGGTGATCAAATCGAAACGATCACTTCCCCTCGTTTCAAATGTACCAAATCTAACCCATTGATAAAAAGAGGGAGGACTCGATCATTAGTCATTTATATTTGTGCCCATAATTATGAAAATGATGTAAGTGAAAATTTCAAAAGAACGAGTTCATCAGATATCTCATATCACATTGTTTTAAACTAATTAATTCAATGTAATATTGTACGATATTGTCAAAAATGAACCGTCAGATAATGTTCGTATAATGTTCGTATAATTTAATATCATTTTCCTTATAAAATATTTCGAGACAAGAAATATACGACTTTTAAATTAAAACAAAAATATACGTCTTGGATCACTTTCATAATTATAGTAACTACTTACGTAATTATAATTAGACTGCGGATTTTATTTATGAATTTATGATAAAACTGGGTACGTACAATTGAAAGCAGTGGACACATTAAAAAGATTTAAGGACATCAGTATATTACTTTCAGCTCAATACGAAAATTAAGCTCGATAACAAATTTTTATTTGGCTCCTGTGTCTTGCAATCAATGCAAACCTTTTTTATTTTGCATAAAGATCCGCAGTCTAATTATAATACTTTCATAAGGACAAAAGATTATTTACACATTAGCCAGTAAGCTAATCCTTCAATTTAGAAAAAGTTATTCGTGTTTAAAAGGTGTACGAACACTTTGTACACCCACTATATATTTTGTATCGTTCTATTCGTTTGCTGGAACGTGGCGATACAGTGCTCCTAGTCGTTTTGTAGCACACTAACTGCGATCATACACACGGGGATCAATATCGTCTTTTTCATTTAGTTTTTCTTCAACAAAAACGATCACGACGAGAGCCCCCGATAGAGGAAGAAGGAAGGAGAACGAGAGAGAAATATAACACGCTTTTATAAGTCAATTTTGTTTACACATGCGCGGAGTAGCAGCGTGCCCTTCCCCTAATGAAATCACATGCATCTTGAAATTTCCTGAGTATACAGGATGTCTCAAGTATCAGGCGGGACGGGTATAGGGATTCCCCTGTCGCGAAGGTGACCTCAAAGAAACGTTCAAATAAAAAGCAATTCTGTTTCACAAGCACACGAGACTTTTGTGAAACACATTTTAAAAACTTTCAAAATCGCGAATTTAAAATAACATTTATACAATTTTACAATTAACACATAATACATATACGTTACACAAACAACAATACATACATACAATATACATTATATAATTATACAATTAACTTTATACATTCTACAATTACACAATTATACAATTCATTTTATACATTCTACAATTACACAATTATACAATTAATTTTATACATGTACATTATACATACAACAATACATACATACAATATACATTACACAATTAACAATTAAAAAAAAATTAGGCTGTGTTTCCGTTTATCCCCAATGCCAGAATTGGATGAAATTTTGGAAATAGGTTCTTTTTTCACTAAAATGATGATTGCCACCTACAAAAGAGAGAGTCGGTAAGTCGGTAAGTTAGGGAGTGACATTGAAATGGTAAAATTTTTTTTCGAGTCGCCAAAAATCCTTCTGGCAATCATCATTTTAGTAAAAGAAGAACCTATCTCCAAAATTTCATCCAATTCTGGCATTGGGGATAAACAGAAACTTCACCAAAGTTGTTTACACATTAACTAGTAAATTATTAATCCTTCTAACGTCTCAGAAAAATTCAAGCTGTTGAGTCCAATTTTGAAAACGTTATTCGTTTTTAAATGATGTACAAATGCTTTATACACTCCCATTGTAGCTTGTAATTTGAAAGAGTGAATTCATTGGAATTTCGACCAATAACAATTAAAAAAATAATTATTTACACATTAGCTAGTAAACTGATCCTTCTAACGTGTCAGCAAAACGCAAGCTTGTCGAGTTTAATTTTGAAAAAGTTATTCAGTTTTAAATGGTCGCCGACATCTCTGGAAATATTCTATGTGCCATTTTTAACTGTGGTGCCCAAGGTGGTTCGGAACCCATTTTAAACTGTAGGTCCCGTCGTTTAATAACCATAGCAGTTGAAAAAGCGACGTAAAAACAATGCAACGAGGTGGTTCGGAACTCACTTTATAAAAACTGTATGTCCTGTCGTGAAATAACCACAGCAGTTAAAAAAGCGACGTAAAATAAATTAAAAAGAAGAATGTTTAAGTGGTGTAGGAATACTTTGTACACCCACTGTAAGCAGCGATTGCCTCATTTAACCCATTGCCCTACGATTTATTTTACGGTTTCAGTGAGTAGAACTTTTTTTGTAATTCGTAATTCGCTAAAAAAGGAGAAAATTTATATCTATTGTATGCCTACGTGTTCTCCAATAACTATACGTTAACAAAACCGAAATAGAAGTTCTTCTCGGTTTAATGGAAATTAATAATATACATATATTTATTAGACTCTGTCCAGAATCTTCATGACGACACTGACACGATATTGTAGGGTAGACATGGGCGACGATGGGCCGAAAAACACATGGTGCTGCTTTTCCCCTTCGCCGGCTCGGCAAGGCAGTCCCCACCACGCCCACTCCGACTCTCCCTACAGCACGAGCCCCACGAACCCAGGATGCTGCATCGGCAGGTTACTCACCACTACTACATAAACATGTACACGCACATAGGACCCGTGGACGTGGTGGGGACTGCCTTGCCGAGCCGGCGAAGGAGAAAAGCAGCACCGTGTGTTTTTCGGCCCATCGTCGCCCAGGTCTGTAGGGCAAGGGGTTGAATGAAGGATTTACTGAAGAATGATGTAGCTTGTTAGATAGCAACGATTAACCTGTTAATTTTCACTACGTTTTCAGGAGCAGGCCCACGATGCCAAGCAACAGATCGCGACCAGTCCAGAAGACACGGAGGACATACCCGCGGGACAGCAAGGGCCACAAGTACCAAGACGCAGAGGTGGCATCTCTGCGGAGCCGGTCTCCGAAGAGGATGCCACCAGTTATGTCAAGAAGGTCGTGCCTAAGGATTACAAGACGATGGCTGCTCTGAGCAAGGCCATCGCTAAGAACGTTCTTTTCGCTCATTTAGATGAGAACGAACGTTCAGACATATTCGACGCAATGTTTCCAGTCACGTTCTTGCTCGGCGAGGCAATCATTCGGCAGGGTAATTATTTTACAATTGGATAGCATCGCCTCCCTAGTAGCGTTTATGGTTGTCTGTTATAAGTTATAATCCAAAGAAGAAAGAAAATTGTTTCGAGAATATCTCGTTAACTATTAGATTTAGGACATATGAAGGTCAACACTTTCATACTCAGAATTTGATACTCCATCGATCTATGGTATAAAAAATAGGACATTCCATTTAAAAAAATGAAGGTGACCTCCATATCTCTAAAAAAAATTACATAAAAACAAAAATGTTTTTGGTATCGTATGAGCCCCATTTTACCATTCAACTTTGTCCTTCAGACATTTGACGTATCTTTCAAAACAACAAAGATATTTAAGGTGGTCAAGTTAGGTGAAATATCCTGTATACAGTTTGGCAAATAATTAATTGCTTTCACAATGTTGCATTCTCCCGAACTCGGCGAGAGACTTATTTTTCTTTCTTCACCCTTTAAATTCTAGTATGAAACTTCTCGTTTCGGAAATTGTAGGGGGTCATAAAACCCTTGGCCTTCGTGCCGCTGTTGCACGGGTCGAACGTTCGAGGGTTGATTACTCGGCGGGTAGCGTAAAGGTTAAGTGGTTCCGTCAAAGGATTCACTTAAGTGTCTGTTATTTATGACGCACCGCTTTATATACAATAGAATTTTGTCGAGACGATTAAGCACGGTAATTTAACTTGAAATTGTGTTACACTTGATTAGGGGACGAGGGCGACAATTTCTACGTGATCGATCAAGGGGAAGTTGAAATATTTGTGAACGGAGAGCTGGCCACTACGATCGGGGAAGGCGGAAGTTTCGGCGAATTGGCGCTAATATACGGCACGCCGCGTGCAGCGACTGTACGAGCGAAAACGGACGTGAAGTTATGGGGTATCGATAGAGATTCTTATCGCAGAATCCTCATGGGCTCCACCATAAGAAAGCGAAAGATGTACGAAGAATTTCTGTCCAGAGTGTCTATTTTAGGTGAGTCTGAACACATTTTATATAAAACATTTTTTCATATTCCTGCTGGTTTCCGTAATAATTGACTGTATCAAGATAAATGGACCACCCTGTATATCTTAAGTCTTCAAATACAAGAGAAAATTTTTATACAATTCTGTAAATGATTTTATATTTTACTTTCGGCTTTGGTTTTGGAATATCAAACTTTATAAGAATCATCCAACGGTAATAGCTGAGGTGTTATACAGCGATAAAATTGAAATAGGCTACAAAAACAAACGCCGCGGATGGTCCTCGGTCGAAAATCCTAGTTGATCTTTGAAAACAGTTTAATTTTGTTGGACTGTGTCACATGTTGTGGACGATATCCCTTACAAATAGATTACATAATGACTGGTCTATGTTTAGAGTCTCTGGACAAGTGGGAACGGCTGACTGTAGCTGATGCTTTGGAACCGGTAGCATTTGACGACGGCGAGACGATAGTTCGACAGGGTGAGCCCGGCGAGGACTTTTATATAATTGTAGAGGGCACTGCTGTAGTCCTTCAACAGCGTTCGGAGAACGAGGAACCGGCGGAAGTGGGTCGCTTAGGACCGTCCGATTACTTCGGTATGTGTGAAGATGATGATAAAGTTCTGTCGTATTTTAAATAAGCAGATAATTTTGGTTGTAAATGAAAAACACATGTTGCTAGTGAGTGATTGGGAAACAGGAATTGACAGGTTATCTGAAAGATGACAACAACCCAGTCAGCCAAATGCTCGGTTTAGGCCGGGCAGCTGCGTCAGCAGAGGCAACGCTTGCTGCTGGCAGAAAGACCCTGCAATCCCGGCATCTGCCCGGTAGTAGCTGCTAACTCGGTCCTGGATTCTGCCTGCGTCGCACTAACGCAGACGAGGTATTCTCGTCAGTGGCACTAATATTCCCAGTCAGCCAGGCCTGCTTCGAGCAGACATCGAGCACAGCCTGCAATCGTACGATGTCAGCAGATGGCGAGCATTAAACTGTCAGAACGCGCTCGAAGCTGATGATGCTCGGAATCTGCTCGATTTTAGACAGCACACTCTGCCTGCAGAAAGCGATACTTATTCGGACGCAGAAGTATCGCTTTATGCTGACCCGGTCTGGGTTAGGTCCACGGTGTATTATAGAGGTGTTCGGATTTCCCTCAGAAAAGTGTGATAGATAGAGCTTAGTTCTCTGGTCGCCGCCAGATGGCATATTGGACAGGATCCCAGTTTTCGTGTACGTGTAAATGAGATTGTGTGCTCTCTTAAGCGAAGGACCGAGCTGCCTTCGTTTTGCCCTCGGCTTGTGCCGGCACACAGTGCCAGCAAAAAGCGATACTTATTCGGACTCATAAGTATGTTGTTCTGCTGGCACAGCCTACTGTCCAAAAAATCGAGCATGTTCGCTTACTGGGTTAGTCCGACCTGCCCTGTATAACTGTGCTGCCCTCTTACGGCGAGGCAGAATCCAGGAACGAGCTGCCTTCCATGTGCCCGGAGAATACCACGCAGCTGCGTCAGCAGAGGTGACTTTATGCTGGCAGGGTGTGGTGCGGCAGCTTCGACCAGCTTCGAGCGTCCTATGCTTCGAGCAGCTTCGAGCGCCGTTCGGACAGGATAATGCCCGCCATCTGCTCGCTAGGTTGTGCTCGATATCTGCTCGGAGCAAGCCTGGCTGGCTGGGAAGTTGTTACAAACAATGGAAACTACAGTTACCCAGACAACCAGGCCTGCCATGAGCAACAATGAGCAGAGCCTGCCTCGGGCGGAGAATGGGCAGAACACTGTCGAGGCTATTCTCCGACCTGCTCAAGGCAGGATTAGCTCAATTCTGGACGAGCGTCTGTGCGTGCAGCTGTAACTTGTTCTGCTGGCAGCTGGATCCTGAATCTGCCTTTGTTTAAGAGGGCAGCACTGATGTGGTGGATGCTGTTTCCCACGTTTTCTCTCCTTGCACGTGCACAAAATAAAATTCTGCATCCAGCAATCGGTATTTCAATTGTCAGTAAAAAGAACGAGTGCTATATATTTGGTTCAATAGAAATTTACTTCGCTGACATCTGCCACATTAGTGCGACCTACCCTCATCGATGGTGCTGCCCTGTAAAACGACATTCGCCACATCAGTGCGACCGTGCTGCCCTCTTAAACAAAGGCAGATTCAGGGTCCAGCCGCCAGCATGCTGGCTTCGTTCTGCCCATGCCCAATGCCCTACGCTAGCTGACGACAGAACATGTTACAGCTGCGCGCACAGACGCTCGTCAGAAACGAAATTTTTGGTTGGCTGGGTAGGAGCATAACTGATCACTAGACTTCGGATTTGATGCATTTATAACAAAAATGAGCTAGTGCGATTTAAAACAGTGCAAATATAATATTAAAAGATTTTAAGAGTATCGATATATTATTTTCACCACATTAAAATGATTAATGAACAATATAAATTTATATTTAGCTCCGCGTCTTGCAATTGATGCACAAACTTTTCATTTTGCATAAACATCCGGAATCTACTGATCGCACACTATATCAGAATAACTTTTTCATGAATGGACCAGACGACTTCGATTTTTCTGTAAGGCTAGAAGAATTAGTTTAGTAAATGACATCTAATAAATATGTTGAAAAAATGCATTTGGTCGGAATTGTGAAAAACAATAGTAAAAATTGATTTTCACAATTTTCTCACAAACTCGTACAAATTATATACGTTCTGATAATTTCATTGAAATTGGTTACTTGTTATTCTGATTTAAAGTGCGTGTGATCAGTTATGCTCCTAACTGTATATCATTGTGTGTTTTCTTTAAAATACGACAGAACTTTCCCTCCAACCTAATATTAGATAATTGTAAAAGTTCGTTGTCCAATTTGAAAATAAAAAATAAGTGATTGCATTATAAAATAACAGTTTTATCAATCTAAAAATTTCATGCATAGTCGTACAATTCGATTCAAACGTAGAAACTGGAGATGTCGGGATCTCCAAAAATCGGGCACGAATTTTCGCAATCGTCCAATATTTTGTATTTGTGATAGAACATTACGTTTAACCGAGCTATTAATTGCAGGTGAGATTGCGTTGTTGTTAGACAGGCCGAGGGCTGCGACGGTTGTGGCTCGTGGCCCTTTGAAATGTGTAAAACTGGATAGGGCAAGGTTCGAGAGAGTTCTGGGCCCCTGTGCAGATATCCTGAAACGCAACATTACCCAGTATAACAGTTTCGTGTCTTTGTCCGTATAAATTGCTGTCCGAGTGTCAGTCGCTCTGATTTTCTTCGTGGATCTACGCACGGCTCCACTATACTGTTAACATTTTTTTATTTAAGTAATCTGTAAGTAACAGCTAGACCGCGGATGTTCATGCGAGTTTACATTTTTCTAGATCGGTTCAGCGGAATGGAGAAATTTATTCGATTTAATCTTCTCGGTGGAAGAATCAACCCTGGTTGACAGTAAGATGAAATGGTAATTGTGCACAAAAGGTTACGCCTCACCGATTTCATTAATTTTTAATGTCTTTTCTATACATGTTACCGCCGCTTAGCCTTAGTTTTTCAGATATTTGCGAAAAGCTGCAGCTACTACTACATTGAATTTTGCCTACACATTTACAGATAGTGGGCGTAAAAAGACTTCGAAGGCTTCGAAGCTTCAATACTTCGAACACTTTGAAATTCCCTTCGTTCCTTTGAATCCTGTGAATCTTCGAAGAGTCGAGGCTTCGGAAAAGTTACAGCCCTAATTTGAACTTCATTTACGCCGTGATTTTTTAAGGCTGAGCGGCGGTTACATATACAGGAAGAAGTTGTTCAGAATATTCAGTTTTACAACGTATTTAAATTGGATGAAAACTGGTGGTTGCCGTGGGACCTTTTCTACACAATTACCAATGAGAAGCTTTATCGGACTCCGGAAGGTTTTCTTTTGTTTTGCGCTGCAAATACATGAACCTCTGTAGTCTAGTAACAACTATATTACGTCAGCCAATGCGCGCGTTAAGAATTATGTTATACGTTCACCGTCTTCGAATGTATTCGTGTCGTCGTCGGTTGTGTTCTCTCGTCAATGTCTTTCTTTCGAGATGGTATTATTGATTTGCGTTTCGGAGCTCGTTCAGAATGAATTTGATCGATGCTCCAACGTGAAACAGAGGTTGATCGTTTGTTCAAAAGTGACATGAATTTTGCCACGCCTTTGGTTAGCACTGTAACTAACGTTACGCGACACCATTACTCTTTTTGTCACGCAAGCGCAGTTGTTATTTATTCCTGTTTGGTACGCTCGTTGAACAGGTACACGCTATATCTTGTCGAAGACGGTGATAGTATACATGAAATTCCGATTTACATAAATTAAACGATTAGAGATATACCGCGACACATAACGTTATTACGCACTTTGTAACAACTCGCAACACGTCGCTATACGACCTTGACCTTTGTCTTTTACACGAACTTTTCTTAAAAGTACAACCACCGGCTAAAAATCGTCAAATCGGATTCAGCTAAAATTTTCCATATACCCAATAAGCAAAGATGCTCGATTTTGGACAGTAGGCTGTGCCAGCAGAACAACATACTTATGCGTCTGAATAAGTATCGCTTTATGCTGGCACAAGCTGAGGGCAAAATGAACGCAGCTCGGTCCTTCGCTTAAGAGGGCAGCACGGTCGCACTAATGTGGCGGACGTCGGATAATATCCCTTATGTAGTTAACCTAAATGTATAGATTATTTAAAACCTTTCTATATTTAACATGTTTGCACAAATTCTCGTTATAAGACTATAAATTAATATATTAGCGAGTAAAGAATGGACATTCAGAGAAATATTGTAATATATTTTAGAGGAACATTAACAAATTGTTGAAAGAAATACAGTAAATGCGTACGTGGGCACCCGGTTGACTACACAAGGGATACACATGATCGACATCAGTGCCAGTATCGCCAGATTGAGGTCGAAACGGAGCTCCGGTACTCCTCTACTTTCCCCTTCCACTATTCCATTCCAGCAACGTGTCTCCCATTCGCCTCACTCATTCCCCGTCATCGGAGAGGGGGTACATCATTTCACCGTGACTCGCCTAGTCTGGCTTCACTGATCGGTGCTAAGTGCTACCAGATAAGGGGAATCGAGGTGTGATGATGTACCCCCTCTCTGATGACCAGACCAATCTACGGCACGGGCGCCGTGGTTTACGGTCTTAGTGGGCGACGTTGGAGTGTGCGCATGGTGCTGGAATAGGATAGTGGAAGAGGAAAAGGAGGAGAGTATTTCTGAGAATTTGGGATCCGTTTCGATCCCATCTGGCACCACTGATCAGTGTGACCAGATGAGGGGAGTCACGCAAAAATGTGTACCCCCTCTCTGATGACCAGAGCAGTTGCGTGACCAGTCTACGGTCTTAGTGGGGGACGTTGGAGTGTGCGCATTGCTGGAATAGGATAGTGGAAGAGGTAAGTAGGGGACTACCGTGCACTCTCGTTTAGGTGCAATCTGGTCACTCTGCCACTGATCGACATCCGCCATATTAGCACGACCGTGCTGCCCTCTTAAACGAGGGACCTAACCCAGACCGGGCCAGCATAAAGCGATACTTCTGCGTCCGAATAGTATCGCTTTCTGCTGGCAGGGTGTGCTGTTCAAAATCGAGCAGATTCCGAGCACCCTGAGCTTCGAGCGCGTTCTGACAGCTTAATGCTCGCCATCTGCTGGCATTGTACGGCTGCAGGCTGTGCTCGATGTCTGCTCGAGGCAGGCCTGGCTGACTGGGTAGGTTTACTTTGTGTTAAAAACATGTTTCCCCAGTGTCATTGTATTTTCTGTATAGTCTAACTTGCCGATATAATATTTTCTACCTCGGTCTGGGTTAGACTTGGATATGATTATGTTTAATCTTTATTAAACGTAAATCTGGCAACGTAGAAAATGACATTGAAATGATAAGAAATTTTTTTGGGGTCGCCATAAATCCCTTTGGGAAACGTTTTTAATGCAAAATAAATATTCTATATGCAAAATTGTAGCTTTGAATCCGATTTGACCGACATTCGGAAGTTTAGTATTCGATCGCATTTGACCCTTTGCACTCGGAGATACTTTAATTCGAAAATTAAACATTTCTTTGGTTTATTTTTAAAAATTTCATGAATATGAAATTGATATAATACTTCATACAATACTGAAATGTTTAGTAATTGATCAGTAGACTGCAGATCTTTGTGCAAAATAAAAAAATTGTCTGCATCGATTGCAAAAAATAAAAATTAAATTGCATGTTACTTCTCCTCGTAATGATCTTAATAGAGGAGAAATTATATATTGACATCTACAATTTTTAAGATTGTTCAACAATTTCGAATTTCATATACTCAATTTTGCTATAAATGCATAAAGATCCGCAGCCTACTGATCAGATACCAACGTATTTAATGATGTAAACAATATTCTGAATAATGGTACACTCCATTCGAGTGCTAAGAGTTGATATTCGCATAGTTTTCTCCAAATTGAACCGAATCAGTTCGGTCAGTCGATCACCAAGTAACGATTCTATAAACAAAAAATCCAATTTTGGACGTCCGCCTGTGCGCGCATTTGTAGCGTTTTCTGCCGTCCGATGGACCAGGTATTTTGACATGGGCAGAACGAAGGCAGAATGCCGGCCGCTGGACCCTGAATCTGCCTTTGTTTAAGAGGGCAGCACGGTCGCACTGATGTGGCGGATGCCGTTTTCCAGGGCAGCACCGTCGGTGAGGGTAGATCGCACTAATATGGCAGATGTCGGCGAAGTAAATTTTTATTGAACCAAATATACAGCACTCGTCCTTTTTCTGACAATTCGAAATACCGATTTTTCAATGCAGAATTTTATTTTGTGCACATGCAAGGAGAGAAAACGGCATTAGCCACATCAGTGCGACCGTGCTGCCCTCTTAAACAAAGGCAGATTCGGGATCCAGTGGACTGCAGAAAACGCTACAAATGCGCGCGCAGGAAGACGTCCAAAATTGAGCCAAGTCAGCTTTGAGCTGCTCGAGCGCAGTTTGGACAATATTCTGCCCCAGGCTGGCTTGACTCAAGGCAAGCCTCGTTAACTGGGAAGTAACGAGTAAACGAAATTTTGAAAAAAATGCAATTGGTCGGAATTGCGAAGGAAAGAGTAATTTTTTCAACTCCTGGATATTTAAAACGTGCACTTTGTAGATCTGCGTCAATTATACCGGGTGATTTATTGAATTCGAATAATCCAAATGTCATATGTACGATGTACCTTAGTTTATTTACTCGTTACTTAGTAAAAAATGTATTCCTACATGTCGAGAAATCACAACTGATTTGGTTCGATTCGAAAAAAATTCTGCGACTTTTAAATGCGATCGAATACTTCTTGCCAGAGGCTGCATTGTATAAACCAATTCACGGGAGCCCGAGAAGTTTGGTAAATCGCATGTTTATTTTACGAAATATTTATGTTTGGAGGAATGATAGAAGGAAGTTATTTCATCCTGTTACTATAAAGTATTCGGAATTCGAAATTCTGTACCTTCAATTTCGTTTGTTATGACAGTATTTAATTTGTGTTATTTATTGTGTTAAATTCTATCGAAGCGAACTTGATCGTGTTCTGTAAGAATGTTTGGAATATATATAATGATTATATGCATTTCATGATGTAGCGATCAATTCGTGCACGTATATGTGTATGATTTAGGAAGAGAGAAAAAAATATAAAAAGAAAAATATATTAAACCTGAATATGTATTTGTATAATATTGAATTTGAGAACGGCAGCAGCTCTAATGTAGCTTCGCACAATTTTGTCGATAACTTTTTTTTAGATCTGCACAATGAACGAAGAAAGTAAGGATGGTCCTTTTAGAAGCTTCTATCAAATACTGTTAGTAAAAATTGCATTGTGCTGCTTGTGCAATTATTATTCGGTTAGAACTGTATCGAGTCTAATCATTAAAAACGATTATAGGGTAAAGGTACCAGTTACCAGATATTTAGTGACGACTTGTTTTTATTACGACGTGTTTTATTAATTTGAAGGCATTCTGTAATTTATTTCGCATTATTTGTGATATAAGATCGATTATCAACCTTCCTTCTGTATCATAAAATTTTTCTGGACGATTTTCTTGGAAAGCAAAAGAAATATTAGATGCCGATTTGAAAATAAAATTCAATGGTTAAATTTTAAGGAATACAGCTTCTCTACAATTAGAAAAGAATGGTGACTATATAATTTTTTCTACTTATGCAATCATCTTAACGAAGTTTTGGTCCTATGTTTACCGGCACAAGAAACTTGTGATAACAAATTAATTAATTAATTAATTTTTATGCCGTAGGCGTCCCCTCGATCCTCTGGAAACGAAAAATTGCGTTGTCTCGAGGAATAAGGTTTTTAACTAATGTTTTCTATATCTTAAACAAATATTATTGTAATACTTTTGATTTATATACGAAGGGGAAACATTAGGGGGAGGATTCTCGAAATTCTCGAAAGTATCGGTATAAAAAAGATGATGATTCAATGAATAAATTTTATAATGTGGTTTTCGAAAACGCCTCAAATATCGGAAATCTCATATCACGATTGGTTTTAACTCTTTGCATTCAAAGCTCTTTTGACTCGAAAATTAAATATTTCTTCAGAGCTGATATGAAAATGATATATCTCATATAGTACTTTTGTAAGTGTAAATGTTTAGTAATTGATTAAATACCACCATAATTAATCATGTAAACAATATTTTGAATAATTGTACAGCGATTTTTAGTGGTTCCGAGTCACCACTCGAGTGCTAGTATGTAACGGTAATCGAGCACTGAAAACCCTGAAATTTTCGAGTCCCGAAACCTTCGAAAATGCGCCACTGATTTTGAGTCCGGTAAAGTAAAGTTTAAATTCTCATCTCGACTCGGCATTTTCGGGTTCTCGCACACCGCTAGGAAACATCAATTTTATTTTCGAAAATAAACTAATACTAGGTGCTTACTTCATGCTATTTTTATTAATTTCTAAAAAGTTTGTTTTGTTTCCGATAACCGGGTGGGGCACGGCAACAGGTACCTTCACCCTACGATTTCTACAAGTTTCTTTACTAATAATATTTTATAATCCTCAACTGCATAATAACATACTAAAACAATTATTTCTTTATCATGTATTAACTTCTTTATTTTGAATCCGTTCTGCAGATGACTCGAAGAACCAAAGAGCTTTACTCTCATCGTATCGACTGCCATACGTTCGCATATTATAATTTAATTTCATGTAATCGGCTGTGCTGTATTAACGTGCATACATTTAATCGACACGATTCTCTTAGAATGGCGAATCCGAAAATGAACGAATCACGCTGAAGGATCAAACACTTTTTACGGACTACCACGAAGAATACACTATCGAATTAGCAAAGTAAAATATCTAACGAATATAGAAATAACTTGGTCATTGCTTCCCTATGATGTTCAGGTGAACGAGCAGGTTCAAATTACAACATAATAAAACGTTTTATTTCAATTTACAACAGATGCCCTGTAAATCCGTTAGGTTCCAGTGTGTAACGCATTAAAAAGTAATATAATATCCGAAAAATTAAATAATTTATTATGCAGAATACCCATACTCGAATGCGATCGTACAGTGTAAATTGTGTCCCTTTCTTTTTTTTCTTCTCCCAATTATGCTGTACCCGGGCGAGGTTCCGTGCGAGCAAGAGAGGAACCGAGAATCGGATAGCAGAGATTAATCGAAGGAGAAGAAAAAAAAACCATTGTCCTGCGATAAACACTTAAAAAGATAAAAATAAATCACTTGTATCACACGCGATCGGCGACTACTCGACGCCGAATAGATTTTTGTCCCGGTTAAAAGTTCCTAGCCGTCGATCTTTGAACACGTGACGCCAACTGTATCCACAGAGTCAATGCCTTATATCGTATCCACAATAAAGGCACAACCCGTTGATCTCCAAGTCGAAGCTGTCTTCCATTCTCTTCTTCGTTACGAACGATTTTTACCCCAGCTAGCTCTCCTTTCGGTCTCCTCGATCTTCCATAAAAAAAAACCAACTCCTCTCGACACTCGTGATCCATGGCCGCACGCCGATCTTCGTCCCCCGTGTACGAACCGGTTCTGTCGATTTCCGTTTTACTTCTTTCATCCATCAGAATCTCAAAGCTCCCCGTCGAGGCTAACCCCAATCGAGCGAAAGGACTGGGCAACCAGGCTCAAAAAATTCCGGTTCCGTCGTGGGCAGCGTTTAAAAAGACGTTCACACAATTTTCTAGCAGAGACGACAAGCGAGAAACACGCAACGATCAACGAACGGGAGGGGACTTCGCCTTTTATCGAAGAACTCGGAAGCTTCACCCGACGAGACTTATCTTTTTTTCCCCCGAAAGACGATTCGTTGTTTTTACTTTTCCTTTTTTTCGTAATTCGCCTACGAGCCCCGGCTTCATACCGAGTTCTGTTTGAGGTAGTTGAGGATGATCGGGACCCGATCACCCCTGATCCTTTGTACAAGTTGTTCGAACCCACGAAACATCTTCGCCTCGAGGTTACACGTTACCGGTGGGTCGAGGATTGAGATTTGCATTATGTACACAGATTGATCGTGGGAGGGGTTTTCTCATATACAGGATTGTTGCTCGATCGATTGATAATGTCGATCAACGAAGAACAATGATCGTAAAGAGAACAGCGAGAAGAATCATCGTAAACAGGGCGACGTGCATATGGGGCACATTGCACGGGGGGCTTTTTACGCCTACCAGTGTGCACGACGAGGAATAATCGATTTGTTTATGCGGCTTCCACGAGAAACTAGAGGATCGATGTTGCTTTTACCAAGCACCTAGAGAACCACTGCTTGTCTTGCAGTCGATTAGCTGTTGTTCTGGATCCGCATAAACCAACCCGAATTCATTGACAAATTCATAAAACTTGTCCAAAGATTCAAAGGCCAATTCTGCCACGACGAAATCAACCGCCAAATTTTGCCGGTAGCTAAACAGCAGAAGAAATGTATCATTAGAACAAGTGTCCGTGAACGGTGTGTACATTAGAAATGATAATAGCGATAAACATAGCAAATGAACATATTATGTACACATTAAATCAATTATCATTCGGCTACGATGCCCTGTAACAGAAAATCTGTGTATGTGATTATACGTGATTGAAAAAAAAAAGATTGTTCACTCTCTTCCACCATTCTCCGCGCAACGATATACACCTGTAGAAATGTAAAAGGTTGACAATTTTCAAGAACGAACTGTGATGATGACAAACATATTTCCAATGGAAATATATTTCACAACCTATGCGCTACTAGTACGTTTCATTTACTTGTATCTACGAAGCGAAAGAATTTTATGAATGTTACTCGACTGTCACGCCGATCCAAAACGAATGAATTATTAAATTAAAGAAATATTAAAAAGAAAAAGGTAAAGCGATACAGATTGTTTGAAGACAATGTAAAAAAAAAGAAGTTTGTAAAAGGAGACTGTTTAGCATTAATGATATTAATGTTTGCAAAGTACCGTCAAATACTGTTCGAAGATGCTTTGATGAATATATGAGGATAAGGATTTGATGAGGATAAAGGCTAACAAAATGTTTAGTACGTACGACTTTAGCATGCACTTCATTGCATTCTTGCGTTCTCTTGCAACAAACCAGTCCATCAGGAAGGCAGCCATTCTCGGAGCGATGGCGTACAGTTTGAAGAAGGCATGGAAGTTGCCCAACCACCATGCCGAACGCACTCTCAGTGCGTGTTTTATGCACTCGTCGCGTTTGTCTTCCTTGGATAAAGCGGCTAAAATTGTTGTTAAATCTGTAAGAAAAAATATCGTTAGTTATCGTCTTCTCTTGATAAGTTTCAGGTATTTTTACAGATGAGATATCCGATACATTCGGTACCCATCATTGTTACTTGATAATAAAAGTAAGATGTTCTTTGTATTATACTGTTAGGTCATTCGGAAATCCATTTGGTTGTCTCGAGAGAAAACGAAAATAAATAATAAAATGTAGTAACCATGTTGGTAACCAATGTATATCCTGCATCTCATCTGAAAAGATTTCTGAGCGAGCTTGTTACCTTGTGAATTTTTTGTGAAAATATAATACAGTATTCGGTATGCGATAAATTCACACCGATTTTCTCCGCCGACATCTTGATACAGCATCCTTAGCTGTGTCTGACATTGATTGAACTCTTCATGATCGCCTTTTTCTAAAGCTACACGGGCATGCGTTTCATACACATGGACTGTAAATGCATCTCGGATACCTTGGACGGTAAGATCTTGCCGAATGGATTTAAGTTGATCACAAGCATATCTATAGTCTTGTTCAGCCACCCAACGCTTCTTGACATGTGCCAAAGAATTTTGGAGTACACTTACCGGACGTACAGCGGAGGGAGCTGGAGCCTGTAACGTGCAAACAATATACATTTAATAGTAAGCGCATCTTGCACACCTCTGGTAATGTTATTAATAGATCTTTATGCATTTATGGCTTATATAAATGCTCAAAACAGGCTAGAATATAAAATACGATAGAATTTTGTACAATTTTCATTTGTTCTGGATCTACAAAGGCTGCTCCCATTCAAAATAGGATCTTATTTCATTCCACTTTCTTCAAATTTGTTGACAAAAATGGGAAAATGCATAAACACCAGTCTAATTATTAGGGTCATTCCACGCGAAATCGGACACTTTCTGCAGCAGTGTTTCGGATTTTGTTGAAATTTGAATATGTTGTAGTCTTTAGTAACAGATGAACCAATCTCAAAGGATTTTTCGATATCTTAAAAATTGCTGATTTCTCAGACGTGCAAATGAAGTGTCACCCCCTTTTCCATTAAACAATTGCAAAATAAATGGCGAAAAAAACATTTTTAGCTCCTAGAAACTCATTTTCATCGGTTTGTTAGTTCTAGTCTTATGGTTTAATGAAACAAGGGGCGACACTTCATTTACACGTCTGAGAAATCAACAATTTTGAGGATATCGAAAAATCCTTTGAGATTCGTTGATATGTTACTAAAAAGACTACAACATATTCAAATTTGATCAAGATCCAGAAAAGATTACTCGGAACACTGTCCGACTTCGGGTTGAATGACCCATTAGCAGAATAGAATCTTACAGATGTCAGCCGCAAATATGGCTTTTCTATATCCTTGCATGTGCCAACAATGTGAAGACCGGTTAGGTCAAACTCTGCCGAGGAATCATCTTTAACACCGTTGCTGACGGTCCTGGAAATACTGTCGTTGAATCTTGCAGCGCGTTGTTGCAGTTTCTCCTTGGAGCCTAGTTCCTCGGTGTTTCCTGTAGCTAAACCAAACTCTGAATAGAAATGTGATTTCATCTGTTTAGTCTTCTTTGTTTTCTTGCTGCTGTGATTTTGTTTGCTTTTATTTGACTTTTTCGTCTTTAACGACTTATAGTCGTGTTCCCGGTCGCTAACGTTGGATGACGACGACGTGCTACGTCTGTATTTTCGGGATGGCGGGCTACGTGTGTTGGAACGCGATCTCGACTTCGATCTCGACCTCGACCTTGATCTTGACTTCGATCTGGATCTTGATCTTGATCTAGATCTAGTCCGCGACCTTGATCTCGACCGTTTGTGACTGACAGAGAGACGCGCACCAAGCCGAGCCCCAAGAGAAGTAGAGAGGCCTGGCTTGCGCAAGCCTCCCTGTGCAGTGATCAGCGGATTTGCTAAATTGTTCAACTTTAACGCCGGTTTTTGTGGTTTGATCGTCATAGTCATGCGTTCACTGTGGATGCTAGGTAAAGGCTCTTGGTCCCAATCCTTCACCCATAGCGAGCCATCGTTCGCAGCGCGTGTAATCTTCCCCTTTAATATAATCTCGACTTGATCCTTGTCCACGGCCGTTTTGCATTTTTCGTAGCATCTGTTCACGTAGTTCTTCAAACTGTCAGGCCAGTCTCCGACTGGGCTGGGAGTTGTCACAACAGACGGAGTACCTACCGCTGGAGTGCCAGCATTAGGAGTTGTGTTAGCGGTAGTAGTAGCAGGTGTAGAAGTGGGAGCAGGGGATTCTTCAGTCGGTGGAGGAGGAGCTGCTACTTCACGCTGTGCAGGGGGTAGGGGTGGTAGTTCTGTCTTCAAATTTGGACCCGGTACGAAAGTAGTGGTGGGACTGTTCGCCTGAAAGCTATTGTTGAATTGTGCTGCTAAGTTTTTGTTCCGCTTACGTTTTTTCTTCGCAGCCCCACTATTGCTGGACGGAGTGAATGTCATGCCATTCTTCTTGTTTTGTACGTTGAAGCGAATCTGATTGTTGTATTCTGAAACCAGGAACGCGTACATGGTTAAATATTCGTTGAGCTAGCGAACGACTATTTGGTTATTATTTATAAAGAGGCTCGATTTCGATGAAATTTGAGTAAGGCTGTTACTTTTCCAAAGCTTCGATTCTCATTACCTTCGAAGTTTCAGGAATCAAAGCTTCGAAGCTTCAGAATCTTCGACCTTCGAAGAGAAGTAGCAGTCCTAATTTAAATACGTTATAGATTTCGACATTTTCAGCAACTTTTTCCATTTAAATTTCATCAAAATCGGAGAGGAGTGCCTCTTTGTAAATAATCACCGACTATTTTCTCGCATGTCGCAGGAAACTTACGAGACATGTCACCATGCATGCCATTCCAGTTTCCATAAGGAAAAGAGTTGTACATATACGCTGGATGAGGCTGCATAGTTTGTTGCACTTGATTGTTGTGCTGTTGAGATTGCGGTACAGATGGAGGTGGTCCAGGTGGAAGAGGAGGAAGATCCGCCTCATCCTCCAAAGACATTGGTGTCCCAGGTACAGGAGGCTGTTGATGCAGTTGTTTTCCTTGATTGTTGCCCGGTTGCTGTTGCTGTTGTGGTTGTTGCTGCTGCTGCTGTTGTTGTTGTTGTTGTTGTTGTTGCTGCTGCTGTTGCATTTGCTGTGGATTAAAAGGTTGTCCATATCCAGGCATCATTGTATGATAATAATTAAATATTTGCCCCTGATGAGGTACACCTTGGTATCCAGGTCCATACAATTGCCTGCAACAAAGAATACAATAAATTAATACTTTCTGTTAATGAATTTCTCGAATTAATCTAATTGCTAATAAGTTACATAAATAGTCCAAATGTTTAATTTGACGGAAAGCAAGGCGTGCATTCTATAGAATCCTACAGAAAGTATTGGGATGGAACGAAAGTTCATAGCGTTTTTAAATTAACGTTCAAATATAAAATTTCCTGATGAGGATTTGGAGCAATTTCTCAAAGAAAATCCTTGCCAAATGCAAGCAGAGCTTGCTACTGAGTTAGGCGTAACACAGGCCTGGGCGATGCTGGCCCGTGGAACAGATGTGGCTACTCCTCTCCTTCTCTTGCGGAGAAGGTGACAAGTGGGTGGTTGTTGCCCTCCCGAAGAGGAGTAGCAGCAACATCCGTTCCGCGGGCCAGCATCGCCCAGGCCTGGCGTAACGCAACAAAACGTTTTCGTTTGGCTGAAAAAGCTAGGAAAAATTCAAAAGGAGGGTTGCTGACTTCGACACGTGCTGTCGGGAAGCAACAAATTGAGACCGCACGTAGCAAAACGACCAGTGACGCTCTGGATTCGTTGGGCTGGGAAGTTTTGCCACACTCGGCGTATTCACCAGACCTGTCTCCTTCAGATTATCACTTGTTCAGATCGCTACAACATCCTTTGGTGGATATACACTTCTAAACAGTTGAAGAAGTCGAGAAATGCCTCGTAGACGTCATCGAGTCAAAACCGCCATCTTTTATTCACCAAGGGATTCGTCATTTGCCCAAGAAGTGGAAGGGTGTAGAAGCAAATGGAGACTACTTTTCCGATTAAAACATACTTGTATTTTAAATAAGAAAACATTGAATTTGACGGAAAAAGGCCGAGAACTTATTTGTACACCTAATAAGTTCGATAAACAATCGAAACGTTTAATTTGTTGGAAATATGAATATATAAATTATATACATATACGTCTAATAGGGACTCGCATTCTATATATTGCTCCGAAATTAGGTCAACCCCAGTATTTTTTTTAACTCGTCAATAAATTTTCTGATATAGGCAATACCTCGTTACCCACATTTTTCTTCTCTCGAAACTAATTTGGTTCGATAAGGAACACAATTTCGACGAACTTCAAGGTGAATTAACAAATTTTGAAGTTTCGTTCGTGTAACGTTCCTCGACAATCTGCGTTGCGTCGGACACACGTCTATACGAGTGACTCATTCCGCTCATTGTGTAACGGTCGAGGGTATTATCATAGAAAATTATTGTATAAAAATGTTTACCCCGAATATGGAGGAAACATGTTGTGTATATTGTTTGGCGAAGGATATTGCCATGCCATGTTTGTTGCCATCAAGCCTACTCCGATTTGTGGCGATTGCTGAAATGGCTGCTGTTTCTTCTGCGACGCTGTAGCCTCGCCCTCTGACATACCGTGGAAAAAATCAGAATTGCTTAAACAATTTTACGCTTTACGTTTCACTGCCGTAAACACTGTTTGCATACCACGAATCAGTCCAAGCCAGAAGACTTTCTTTTAAAACATTATTCACGAGTAAAACAGTATTTCAACGAACTGTAATGCGTTGGACACGTAACGACTGAACTTCTCGCGACAAGATAAAATGGAGTCGATGAATTATGCGATTCCTCATTGCTAGACGGCAGCATCGGCGAAATTTATATATATAGCCATGTAGCCACTGGCGTCGTTGGTTCTTGTCGCGCCCCCTATAACGTGTATGTAATTAAATTATAAAAGGTTACATGGTTTTAAAATTAGTTGCATAATACTCTCTGTTGCATACTAATCTCGAAATTAGTTTTATAGTCTCTAAGATTATTTGTAACCTTTACGTTCACTGAAAATGCGGAAGAAGCAATCTAGTTCTACAGAGAAAGCGCGGGAATGCTACAATGGATGGAGTAAAGTATTTTCGAGATTGATTTTCAAATTTATAGGAGTTTTATTGTGACTGTTTTCTTTATTTTCGATAACTGTTCGTATATATTTATTCTAGGTATTACATACTATTATTACATATAGTTGATTCAATGTTAGTTTCAATCTTACTTTGAAATATGTCATTTATCGAACTTTGTCCAGAAACGAACAAACTGACAATGGAGCAATTTTTACCAGACAGGAAATCTGTTTTTACTTATCGTACATATTTGTTTTAGATAATATAATTCCATAAAATAGACTTTTAAAATATAATAATATGATAGGTAAATTCGAATTAATTTTGCCAATAGCATTTATATATCGAGAAGTGTTGTAATTATTGGGACGCCAAATAACACAATCTCTTTTCCGTACGAAATTATGATACCTCGTCTGTGCTAATATTTTACAACTTGATATTTATTAGTATTTCAATTAAATAATTATAAATAGATAACATAATAACATCGAATAAAAAAATTTAACTTGAACATGTAGTCATAACATCATGGACACAACTCATCATTTGTATTTGAGTAGATTTGATCGTTTTCGTGGATCTAGTTCCAACATTTGTCGTCTCTCAGCGTAGAGGGCGTAACATGTCGAGTTGTTTTGACACCGACGAGACTGCCACTGGTCTATTCCTATTCCTATTAGGAATAGACCTGTCACCTCATGGTACTTGGTGTCCATAGGAATCTGTAGTACCGACACCGTAAAATGCCAGTGATTTTAGCTTCCTCTACGCTTTGAGAACGGTGAATTCGAGAACTAGAACCAATCCGACTCGGGTGCGACTGGTAAAACTTCTACAGGCAGTGCCAGTCAGCTAGTCGCGCCCGCTTAATAAGCGGCGCTTACCAATGTTCCGATATCGTCCGGGATTTTTCGTGCAATGCGTGGCCGCTGGTGGCGCTGCGCGGCGAAAAGAGTAACGTAACGTATCTACAGGGTGTTTAGCTACAGGTGGGAGAAAAAAGGGGTGGTTCTCGACGATAATATAAGACGAAAATGAAGAATAAAAAATTGTGATTTCGACTTCGTTATTTAGTTATTAACAGTTAAAAATATGCCCAAAATGCGGCAACCGTTGAACAGAGGTGCACATTGCGTACGTCACACAGGCGCGCGACAGTCTCGTAACAAGTGACAAATGCATGCATACCTTGGTTCTCATTTGGGGCCCCATGCAGCGAGGTGAAACAATTTTCTTTCTTCTTTGGATACTATCTCGTTAACTATTAGTTTTAGGACATATGAAGGTTAACACTTTTATACTCAAAATTTGATACTCTATCGATCTATGGTATAAAAAATTAGGACATTCCATTAAAAAAATCAAGGTGACCTTGAAATGTCCTCCACCACTCCGCCCATAAGAAATCAATTAATACTACATAATGTAGCCCGCCATACCAAACAACTTTTGTAGGAACACCTTTTTGGTAACGACAACGAATTCCGAGATATCCCGCTGATCTCATTTCTAGCAGGACACCCTGTATGTATAGAATTATGTACATTTTGAAAATTTCTCCATATTTAAAATGAGAAATTAAAATTTTTTTACATGTTTCCATGTGTAATTTAATTATTTATTTTGTTTGGAAAGCACTTTCTCGCTATTTCGTAAAGCTTTGACATATTTTCTAAGTGAGAGCTTTTCTATGCGGTCCCTCTCCACCGCACAAAAACAGGTTTGACTGTACTGCATTGCATAGTACTCTTGGAACCACATAATTTTTGTTCCGACCATTTTTTTCACACACGAAATAATTTACGTGTAAAGGTGGCACATTCAGCTGAATCGCCCTGTACATTTATGTTACGCTATAATGTGCAAACGACACCGCAGTTCACTTTGGAGAGTTCAATGTTTGCTACCAGCTGTGCGACTTGCTCCCCGGGCGCTTCAATTACTTTCTAAGCAGAAACGTGAGATTAGGCGAATGCTTTCTCGCATTGTTGCCTGCACGATGTTCGCCGGTTATTATTCTTCAAAGCGATATTTTTGAAGGGAGGTTCCGGTACTCGTTCAAGGCGAACAACATGCCTTTATATGTATCTATCAATTAACTGTTCGATATTTCATCCATAAAACAACACGAAAGAACGACCGTTGTTGCGTCATAACGAATCCGCTCGGAAGGATATTCTCGATCTTTAGAAACGATGCAGAACGCGTGGCTTGAAAAAGTGTATCGTAAAATTAGCCGAACGCGAGTGCAACGTTTTAAGATTCACGGAACCCATTAGCGGCCGGTGATAAAAGGGTTTCGGTGCTGATAAAGAGATCGGAACAAAAACGGTCGGTACGGTTTTCACAACGAAATTCGATCGGCGCGAAAAAGCAGGGCTCGAATGAAACCGTAAGCTTTTATACGTAAAAGTTTATAGATAAAAGCCCTGCAAAAAAGAACGTGGAGCGAAATTCAATCCACTGAATTACGGGATCAACGAGAGGCAACAGATCGCAGGTTTACCAGTCTGCTTAAATGTTTGCAATCTATCTTCGCTCGAGTTCCGGTCTGAAAAAAGAAATAACCGTAGGACTGCGTACAACTCCATTCGATATCCTATGAATATAGTGTTACACTCGCGCCAGCCCATATTCCATTTCTACCATTTCGTTGCAAAACTATCGAGGTGTTTCGTTACCCAGACCTTACCCTGCCCGCGTTAAATAACACCTATCGACAATTGTTCTTTACAAATTCTTCGTGAAAGCGAACAAGGGGAACAACCGGCCTGAATAATCGTCCAATTACTTCCTCTCGTTTAACTAATCGTCTACGGTAGACTCCCGGATAACGCGATCCAAGAAATTGTTTAAACAGGTTGCGCTCACGTGGTTTAGGTGGCAATACACTCCGAAATGGGGCCGCGCTCCATACAAAAAGGGGCCCCGCACACGGGAGCTTCATCGAAGAGGCGCCGAAACATGAACGATATTTTTGCTAAAAAAAAGAAAAAATGGTCATCATTGTGCCTGTTTAAAGAGGTGCACTAAATTTGCACGCAAGCGGCCCTGACACAAAGCCTAGGGCCTCGTGATGACATTTGCTACGGGACCCGCGCTGGATTAATCCGGCGCTGTACATTAAACTGAAGAAAATGAATATTTTAATATGCCAACATATTCTGACATGGCTGTTCGTACAATGTACTGAATATCATCCACCGTATTTACTTCAATAGAATTTTCGAAATGAAAACGTAAATATTGGGGCCCACAAGCGGGGCAAAATGATAGCATAAATAGCAGTTTTACATTCGTCAGTTGTGCAAAAGTTACTGAAGAGCAAATATTCATTGCAGAACGTAATTGATCAAGTGGGTACTTCTTTCGTGCTTATTTAATAAAACAATGTGTGTGTATGTGAAGTACATATGATATTGAAGTTAAAGGAAGAACAAGATTGAATTGCACAAATATCAAAAATTGTAAATAGATGCCGAAAAGTTATTATGAGCTTGTTAAAAAATCCTGAAAATTACGGGAAAAAGAAGAGTTCTGGGCGTCCACAAAGTTTAACTGCCCGTGAAAAACGTGCAACATTATCGAGAACAGCATCAAATTCGAGGATGACTGCGAGACAAATCGCCGAAAGTGTTGGCGTAAGCACTAGCGGAAAGAATGTACAGGGTGTAACAAAATTTAGAGTCATGGTTTTGGCGGATGGTTGTACGCCTTCGGATCAGTGGATATTTAACCTTGAAATTCAAGGTCACTGGTTGACTGCGGCCATGTTGTGTTGCACAATATATGGTGCGACCTATAGGCGACTTTAGATACTAGTGTAGCGTCTGTAGCACGTGGTCTGTAGAGTACACGCGATCGCGGTACGCCAGAACCATTTTGTGCCCGGTACATGTGTATTGTGTATTGTGAAAGGTTCTGTTCCATGCTAAAAATGTAGTACACAGTATTTAAAGTCGCCTATAGATCACACCTGATCACACCACATATTGTGCAACACAACATGGCCGCAGTCAACCATCCCTCCCCGCTTGCTCGACGCCCCCTCTCACCCAGAAGTCTACTTTACGCTCAGTCCTTAGGTCCGTGCCTAAACTAACCTAAGGTCAAAGTCAACTTTGCGGCAATTTCTTTTAACAAATCTCCACCGCGATCCGAAGGTGTACAACCATCTGCCAAAGCCATGACACTATATTTTGTTACACCCTGTACGTTGTGTTTTACAAAAATGCAAACACTTAGCGCGAAGAGAATTGAAAAAGAAACCTTGGGTAAAGGAGGAGCATGAAGCTTACAATTTGCCGAAAAGCCAAAGATTAAATTTATGTTATTGAACCGGTTAAAAAAGTCGTAAAAATCAATTTTTAGTATTGTTTTTCACAATTCCGACCAAATGCATTTTTTCAACATATTTTTAGACGTCATTTACTAAACTAATTCTTCTAGCCTTACAGAGAAATTGAAGTCGTTTGGTCCATTCATAAAAAGGTTATTCTGATTTAAAGTGTGTGTGATCAGTTTTGATCCTAACTGTACACACACAGTAAATCTGCGAACGGTTATTTCAAGAGACTCACCCCAGTAGACTGCGGATCTTTGTGCATTTATGACTTCTGGAAATTTAAAAAAAATACCAGGATATAAAATACGACAGAATTTAGTAAAATTTTCATATATTTCAGCTCTACAAAGGCATGAACACTGAAAATTATATTTTATTTGGTTCCGCCTTCTTAAAAATCGTCTCGGAACATTGCCAATTGCATAAACTTCCGCAGTCTACTTCCCAGATAGCACAAGACGCCTGAGAGAGACGTCTGATCCATTTTAGGTCTGAATGTCTTGAAGACGTTCCCAACTCGTCGTCGTTTGAACGTATGAAATAAGACGTCTTCACGATGTCTGTTTCAAGACGTTTTAGAAATGTCTTATTTCGTACGTCTTCAACACGTCTTGAAGACGTCACCAGCTGGATGTTGCGTCGCCCGTCGTTTGAACGTCTAGAATAAGACGTCTGAAGAAACTCATTATCAATAACTTTGTTATGAAGAATTTATAATTTTACGAGTCGCAGTTATACACACGCTGTAGACCTCAGTTCTAATTGTAAGTATTATGGGCATCCACAAATAATGTCGTTTCTACAGATTGATTAAACATGTGTAGTTCTTGTGAAAACAATACGTGTGGTTCTTGCGAGATTGATCTGTAATTAATTAATCTTAATTAAGTTTTACAGAAATTTTATGGAAATATCAAGACACGACGTTACTTGCGGGTATCTCCAGCAGCCTGGTTTACCAACAACAAAATATGTAGATCGTCGGAGGTAAACACAACATTCTCGATGAAGAACTGTCTAGTAAGACGATGTTTAATGACATCGTTATAAGGAATATGTAATTTTACGAATCTCTGTTATACATACACTGTAGACTACTGTAGAGTTTAGTTCTAAGCTTTATGAGCATCCATAAGTAATGTCGTTTGCACAGATCGAATTAACATTATTTAGTTGGTGTGCTTCTTGTGATATTAATCTATAATCAATTAATCTATTATTTTATAAAAATATATCAAGGCACGACGTTACTTGCGGGCACCTCTGGCAGCCTGGTTTACCAACAACAAAATAAATCGTCGGAGGTAAACACACGCGGCAACATTCTCGACCCCCATGAGAAATTCCTAGGTGTACGGCTAGAAATCAAACTCAACTATCGTTGCACGTTGCATCAGCATTTGCGACTTTCGTCTTTCGACGAGCTGCAACGTTGCACCAGTGTCCACTAACCGTAATCTTATCATAGTGTAGCAGGCTGGTGAGTAATAGCATTAGAAAGTTCGCGTAATTGTCGAAAAGGATATGTATATTAAAATCACAGAAATATTCGGTCGGGATATCCGAAGGCAGTGTTCTTGTGTATTTACCATCGCCGCAACCGGGCGCTATTCTTAGCGATTTAGGTAGTCAATGCAGCACGGGTCTGTGCATACAAGGTGTTCCGTTTCAAGCGAGCACAATCAATTAGGCTTAACTTATGCGATTTTCCCGGGGATTTATCTTTTTAGCGATTAGATCGTCTATTACGTCACCGACGTGTCGGCCAGTTAAATTTTTCTTCACGCGCACGTTGGTTATTTCGATCTTGGACCGAGTAAAACAGTATTTTAAATATTAAGTAGTCTATCGCCCTATTTATTTGAAAATATCCGTACAGCTTTGAAAATATTTTATTTGATGCAATGACTATTTGAAATGGAATTTGATAATAGTAATTAATACTTACATATTAAGGAATCAACAATCCTATCTATTAATAATCATATTTATTACAAATTTTCAAAATAAAATATTTGATTTGATGCAATGATTCTTTTAAATAGAATCTAGATAATAGTATTTAGTACTTAAATATTAAGTCGTAAATGATCCTTTTTATTTTAAGATATGCGTTGAACTTAATTCAATAATTTTTAAAAATATTATATTGGTTCTTTATACTTGAATATTACGTAGTCAATTATCCTATCTATGTATTTTAAAGTATACAGGGTGTTTCGTTTATCTGGTAACGGAAATATCTTGTGACGCACTGAAGTTACGAAAACAATTAGTTTACAAAAATTGTTCGGTATGAAGGGTACAATCGTATAGTCTAATTTTTGGGGGGACTAGAATGGTGGGGTGGGGGAATTTCAAAGTTAAATTAAGTTTTTTAAATGGAATGTCCTATTTTTTATACCACAGATCGATAGAGTATCAAATTCTGAGTATAATAGTGTTGACCTTCATATGTCCTAAACCTAATAGTTAACGAGATATTATCCAAAGAAGAAAGAAAATTGTTTCGATAATATCTCGTTAACTGTTAGGTTTAGGACATATGGAGGTTAACACTATTATACTCAGAATTTGATACTCTATCGATCTGTGGTATAGAAAATAGGACATTCAATTTCAAAAACTTAATTTGACTTTGAAATTCCCCCTCCCCACCATTCTAGTCCTAAAAAAAATTAGACTATACGATTGTACCCTTCATACCGAACAATTTTTGTAAACAAATTTTTTTCGTAACTTCAGTGCGTCACAAGATATTTCCGGTATCAGATAAATGCAACACCCTGTATATTTAGTAGTCAATAACCATATTTATTTGAAAGTATGCATAAAACTTTGAAAATAACATATCTAATCTGATGCAATGATTTTTGTTGTTTTAAAGGGAGAGATCTGCTTTTCGAGAGATAATTGTTAATGTAATATCCACGAACGTGGACTGTCACGAGACTGTGGGCTTTATGTATTCACTTACACAATTTAATTTAATTTTAAAATAAAATTCAATTTTCCACTATAAGAAAAGAACAGCACAGTTATCGACATCTATGAAAATCGGGCACGAGAGCTTGTGCAATTATCTAATAATTCTAATAGAAAGATTAAAACAATTTCAGAATATTGATGAATTATTTATTAAATCAATTGAAATTAAAATTGAAATTAATTGAATTGAGAATTAAATTATTATTAACACTATTCAGATTGTTTTTCTACACAAGTTTCTCACCAAACTTGAAAATGTTAGATTTAATTCTCACGAATTTGTATTTATAATAATGTTGCATATCTTGGCATCCCCATATTGGATGTTCACCGGACTTTTCAATTCTCGAAAAGTCGTATCGACGATAACTCGTGATTTCAAAGACGCATTTACAAATAAATCACAAGACACCCTGTATAAAAGCGATTCTGAAACATCGGACATTTGATAAAGCATCTCGATTAAACCTTTCAGACATTTCTCTAATGTCCGTTACGTGATATGTAGAAAGGCAAAATTCTTCTCTAATATGCGAAACGGTTATCGCGATCGTTTCCGTTCGAAAAAATCCCACCATCTTGCTTTACGCTCGTTTACTTGATTGCGGTAATCTAAACTGTCTCGGGCAATCATTTACGAGGTTTAATTAAGAGAAATTAGCAATAGCTAGTTTATTTTGCTCCTTTAAACGGTCGGTACAAATACACGTATACATATGTCGTACAAAAGCGATTGTTTCTACATGAAATGTTATAAAAAGGCAAACGTCGAATCGAATAGGTTATCATTGAATTTAATTATAGTGAAGCTGATCGAGAGCTACGAGCAATGAACCTATGATATAATTTTAAATAGCGTTGAACGTTCTCCAGTTCGATCTTCAATTTATAGTCCATTCGACGGAACGTAAATACGTCGCGCTTATTTTTCTTTATCTTCTTGCTTGTCGTCCGTTGTTTCGGTCGGAATAACTTCTGTCGCTTTAGATTTCTTCGTTCCTTCAGATTCCTGCGTTCCTTCGGATTTCTTCGTTCCTTCGGATTTCTTCGTTCCTTCGGATTTTTTCGTTTCTTCAGCTGTCTTCGTTTTTTCACCCGTCTTTTTCGGTTCTACTTTTCTTCGTGATTTTACAATTTTCTTCGGTACCTCCTTCACAGCTTCTTTCGACGACTTTTTCCTGATTATCTTTAACAGACAACGACACATCGGGTGTAGTAATATCGACCATCCAGTATTCTCTACAAAGTGTCTCAAAATTCCTTCGACATCCGGAAATGGGAGGTCCCTGAGATCATTTAAAGCAACATTTTCCTTTGCAAAAATTGCGTCCGCGGCTTTGTTAAGGAGTTATTAACGAAAAAATCACGGACCAATCAGAGCGCGACCTAGACGCGTGTTGGCACAGTCGGCCAATTGGCGCGCCGAACAAAAGTTATTGAATTTTGTCCAAGAAACAGGCATTTCGGCGCACTGTGCCAACACGCGTCTAGGTCGCGTTCTGATTGGTCCGTAAATCAATTCTTCTAATTGCTCGAATAAAGTGAGGTCGTCTGATCCGTTCAGAGAAATGTTATATTGTTTTAAAGTGCGTTCAAATACTTTCGCGGTTCACTGTATGTTTGGAGAAGGTAAAGAAGAGTAAAATGGCCTCGCCTACTTTGCGCTGCAACAATTTCTTCGTGGTCGGCGTCGCGTTAAATCTTCTGTCCCACGTCTCCTTCTCTTGCCACCAAATACGCTGGTATTCGTTTGTCAACAGCTGTTCCATGCAAGGTCGTTTTTCTCTAAAGATCATTTACATTATAATTAGTAAGAGACGCTGATCATGAAAATTTTACAGACAAACAGAAATATCCATCGATCTTTCATTTCTTTTCTATTGATCTAGCGAATTTAAAACAAACTACAAATATTTAAACTCCTTGTTGTCGATGCAAGGACGAATTCAGCGACCTACAATATGATGGTCTTGACAGTTGAACTTGAGAAAACTAAAGGTCACCTTGATGTCTCAGAAAAAAATAAGATACAAAAAATCGGATTGTACTCGCTCGAGGCGTCCCTTAAAATGCTACATTGTTTGTTGTAAGTGTACAGTAAACCACGAAAGTATTTGAACGCACTTTAAAACAGTATAACTTCTTTATGATAGGACCAAAAGACCTGACTTTTTTTTTAGCAATTGCGAGAATTGATTTACCAAATGACATGCAAACAAGATTTTGAAAAAATTTCGATTGCTAAGAATTACATGAGAAGGGCTGCTCTTTACTTTACCGGACTCGAAATTTGTGCCTTTCTCCTATGAATTATGATGTATTTCGTATGTAATCTAGTAGATTTGTACCCGGCGCGGATTCAGATCGAAGTTTCGATCCTCTAGGATCAATAGTTGAGGAGATATGGTCGCTTAAAGTTGAGCATATTTCCAGTTTCTTGACAGGTAAGGGCGCCAGGCGCCACCATATTGGTTTGTAGTGACGGTCGCACGCAGCTTACTCAGTTGGTTAGGATTAGGTCGAAAGGGGGGGGGGGGCAAGGTAAGCGGCTCGCGGTCGCCACTACAAACCAATATGGCGGCGCCCTTAACTGTTAAAAATGCTCAACTTTAAGCGACCATATCGCCTCACCTATTGATCCTAGAGGATCGAAACTTCGATCTGCATCCGCGCCGGGTACAAATCTCCTGGATTACATACCAAATACATCATACTTCGTAGGAGAAAGGTATATATCATTTTGAGTCCGGTAAAGTAAAGTTTTCCCTGACAAAGTAAAATAGTTAACACACTTATAACTTTTTTATTAGAGCTCGTAATGAAAATTCAAAATAGTCGTTTTGTAGATGTATGTTAGTTATACACATGCTAAAAATTTCATGGGAATCGGTTGACGCAGAAAAAAACGACACGGCATCGAAAGATGTAAGAATCTTATTAAAAAAACTATGATTTTTACCAGATATAACCACTTGTAGCTCTTGGGTATGTTAATCGATTTCGAAGAAATTTTCAGCATGTGTATAACTAACATAGATCTACGAAACATATATTTTAAATTTTCATTTAGGGCCCAAATAAAACAGTTTTAAAAAGTTCTCTTTCTATTTTTGCATGCAACCTTGTAAATTGTACATTTTGGAAAATCTTTTCTGAAGATCATTTCGTAAACCCTTGGTTCCAATTGCTGACAAAGCATCAGGTCGTTTGGTACAATTATAAAAAAGTTATACTGTGTTAAAGTGCGTACAAATACTTTCGTGGTTCACTGTAAATGGAATTATGATCCTATTGAGAAGAGATTGTCCACTACGACCATTGAGCTTTCGACATGCAACTTTCTCTACCAGATAATCGAGACTTTCGTACTTTCTTATCGAAACAAATCATATACACGAAAAATCGAAACAGTTACTTTTCGTAAGACGGCACGAAAACTTTTTGCAAAGTGAACTGCGAGGACACGATGTTGTCGGGTGCTTTCAAAGGAACTGCAGGTGACCACATTTTAACTTTGAGATCGCTCACGGGCGCGTTCATGTCTGCCAATCCAGTGATCTCGTCGTATAATATCTTCCAAGTCTGCAGACCCTCAAAATTCTGTTCATTCAAATTGCTCCTTCGACGATGAATCCAAAACGTCTCGAAATGGCGGATCGTTTAAGAAAGGTTTCCGTAAACACCGACTGAAATCCGGGACGAAACTTCCTCGAAACGATGTATCGAAAGCTCGTGTACGATTTGGTGATTTCATTTTTGTTTTATACACGGTGATCCAATCACTTCTACCGCATTGAACATTTCTGTTCAGGGACGATAACTGTTATAATAAAAAAAAATAAGGATTATAAGCAAATTGGCAAATGTTATCGTCGAGAGCAATACATTTCGATCACTTATAACAGTTGTCAATGAGAGAAAATTTCGATCGCTCATAACAGTCATCGATGGAAGAAGTTAATTTCGGTCGCTCATAACAGTTGTCGATGAGAGAAATATATTTCGATCGTTCATAACAGTTATTGATGAAGGAAATTTGTAATAGTTATTATTAAATAGTACAGATTTCAAATGGTAGACAATCAGTTATTTCATAAATTTTTTATTCGTAAAATTAATTGCTACAATCAAAATTTAATCTAACAAACAAAAACAGATTTTACGTTGTTCTTATGATCTGTTGATTCGTCTTGTTGTACGAAACCTTCTCAATGAATTTCACAGACTTGCTCCACCGAAAGAGTAGACAACTCAATAATTAAATAAGCAACCAAACTTCTAAGCATCAACTAATAATTAAATAAGCATCAACTTTCTATTAATGATTTTTATCGTAGAAAATTTTAGAACAACTGTTATTTTGGGTCCCTGTTTCTGTTATTTGAAATAATGTGAAAAAAATTATATACAGGGTGATCCACCTAAATACGGCCACCTAAATATCTCCTCCAATTGTGGAGGTACAAAAAATATTTTGTGTACTATTTGAATGGTTTGAAGGAACCATTATATTGCAAACAATATTTTTTACGAAGGTTATTTTTTTCGGAGTGTACAAGGTCATCGATGTTTTTTGATACATAACTACATTTTTTTTATTGCATCGTGTAACTGATCAAAAAATACATTCAGATATGTATAATAACATGACATTGACCTTGATCTGAAGGTAAAACTTTAATTTTCGAAGATCAAGGTCATTTGAAGGTCATGTTATTCTACATATCTGAATGTATTTTTCGATTTCCCCAAATCGTGTTTTGCCATCCATGATCGGGTGTATCGATAGTTTAACGTGGCAATTAACGGGAAGGGTTGATACCAGCGTGAAACGGGAACCGACATAAAGTGGTATTTACCCGATAACCAGCCTGGAAAACGTTTTCGCATTGCGTTAATGGATTTAGCACCGACCACGTGCCTCGGATGAGGCAAATGTGGCCCACAAACCGTACGCGGCAGTTTACATCCTAATTAGCAACATCCATAAAGTAGAGCGTTACTTGCTTCCAAATTGAAGAACGGGATTTACGTTTCGCGATACATTGCATCGAAAGTGTTCTCATCGAAAACGTTCCTTCTCATTAGCATAAATAATTTTCCTCCGATATATTTATTCTTCAAAACATCCGTGTTTGTTCGGGTCTAATACAATCTTGAAATTCAACTTGTAATACATTCCATTGCGGGAAGACATTCCCATAAATCGATCGAAAAATCGAAATATTTGCTTTCGAAGTTGCAGGCCAAAATTCAACTCGAATGCCGCCCGGCACCTCTGGAAATATCTCCAACGCGGTCTTCTCATTAGAAAAAGATTTCCAATGTAGATACTCCATGTGATATCTAAAACTGTGGTGCCCAAGGTGGTTTCGGAACCCATCTTAATAAACTGTCCCGTCGCTAATGACAATTAGCAAATGACGCGACGTAAAACAAAATACTAAAAAGAAATTCAACTCTGTGTCAATACTTTTTTTTTATATGGATGTGGGGGAAAATACATTATGTACACCCCAGAAAGGGGTAGTGTGGGACTCTCTTCCAAGTTGCTCGGGGAGGCCTACCCACTAAAAACCTAAAACCACATTCGGGACGGCTATTGAGACGCTCCTCTACTAACTTTTCCCCCGGTTTATGTTGAGATTCGCGGTCCCGTTGCCCACAATATTCACGAATCTCTTAAACCGGGACTAGACATGCTTATTCTTTGCCATAAACTCTGTATCGATACTGCGCGCGTTCACGTCTACTCGTCCGTATTTGTGAACCTGTCCCTATTAATGTGCTTTAATATTTAAATGAGCAGTAAAAATTAATTTGAAAAAATATACAGAGGATTTTTGTTAATTATATTAAATTATTAATGTATATGTTACAAAGGGAAACAATGCATTTTGTAACTGTACTCGTCCCGATTTGTGAGCCTGTCCCTATTAATAGGCTTTCACATATAAATGAGCAGTAAAACAATGGACGAATTTTTGTCTATTAATGTTACAAAGAAAAACATTGCATTTTCTAACTGTACTTGTCCCTATTTGTGAGCCTGTCCCTATTAATGTGCTTTCATATTTAGAGGAGGGCACAAGGTTATTCTACTTCGTAGAAGGGTAAGGTGAAGAGGGAAATAGCGTCGTAGAAGGAGAAGGTAGGGGAATAGTATCACACAAGGGGAAGGTAGGGGAATAGTATCACAGAAGAGGAAGATAGAGTGGGAATAGTTTCGTAGAAGGGGAAGGTGGGGGAATAGTATCACCGAAGGGGAAGGTAGGGGAATAGTATCACCGAAGGGGAAGGTAGGCGAATAGTATCACCGAAGGGGAATGTAGGGGAATAGTATCACAGAAGGGGAAGGTAGAGTGGGATTAGCTTCGTAGAAGGGGAAGGTAGAGAGGGGACACGAGTCTCATCTACCTACAAGGTACAAAAGGTTCACAAAAATAGTCGTGTATAATAAATCTTGTATTTTATATTTTTAATAGTGACGATACGAAAATGATTGTATACATATCGTGGTATGTACCACTAAAAACACATCAAACTTGTGACTTTTCTCCGAGGTAGAAATCGGTATCTTTCCATCCAATCATCCGCGGTATAATTCTCCGACTATTCCGCTCATTATGTTTTTTCCGTATCTACTTATCATGTTTGAATATTGTAGCAACCGAGGAAATGGCGAACCAATCAGCGAACCATCTGGCGGAATGGTTGCACGCGAAACTCCCATCGGAAACTATCGATTTCTTCTTCGTTTCGAATGTAGCCATTACAATTATCAGTTTGGATTTTCTGCCATACGTTCCTCTGCATTTTCTGTCAATTAAGTTGATATTTATGTCTACCGCGCGGCCATTACTCTGTCGTCGTCTAACGCATCAAAGTTTATAGCAATCGAAGAAACCGAGTCCTCATTAGCAACAATCATTTAGAAACATCCAATTCCTTACTTATTCGTTACGACACAGCCCCTCACCCCCCTAACATTCTCCTAATTCGAGATAGATGTATTTCTTCTCTATCAACAGTTTCCCCATTCCCGTCCTTCTTCTCGTGTACGCAATTCCTGATAGACAAACGGAATCCGCAGGATCAGAATCCTGTGCACGCGGCACTATCCTCGAAGATTTACCGAATCCTTTTTCTTCGAACTCCGGCACAAATGAAAACAACTCAATGTTTCTATTCGCTCAATTATCAGAGAAACCGGAGGCGGAAATGAACCCCTTTAGTGGTTTATTTAATTTAGAAAGTGGGCAGCTGTGTGCTCGATTACTAGGTGGTCCAAAAATCACCAGATCGTTTGAAATCTCCAGGAATTGTATTTCCCTTCTTAGAACAATAAATGGGAATTTCTGAAAAATAAAAGGATGATTCCACTTTTAAAGAAATGTTTCCATAAAAAAACTTAAACATTATTATACAAAAATGCATGAATAAAAAAAAATTAAAAAAAAAATTGTTTCAATAAAAAGTAAAGGCCACTTTAATCTTTTAAATATGAAAATTAATTTTTGGCTTTTATATTGTGTGTGTAGCTAATCTTAATACGAATCCAAGAACCTACTGTGTTACGCCTTAGCATGGTCGACTTTAAGACGTTCTACAACAAAGTGAATTTGGATTTTGAACTGATTCATCTTTGAAACGTTTTGATTTACTCTCGTACTAGTGAAAACAGAAAATAGGAAGTTCTATTTAAGAAATTGAAGATGACCTTCACGTGATTTTCAAACGACTATCCAAGGTCAAATCAATGACACCATTTTATGTCCCCCTTGAAACCATACAACTTTTGTCTGAAACATTTTTCTCCAAAATGCTACATTTCCGAGATATACGTCTGTTTCACTTTAAATGACTCACCCGGTATATTATAAGAACATTTTTAAATTGTTACCATTAATTTTCATCCGAAAATACATCAGTTTCTTCCTCAAAATAATGTATCTTCTTCATTTGAGGCCAAGCGTAGCCGAACGTACAGGCGTACGCGAAACGCTGCTAAACGCTTAATACTAAAATAGCTATAAAATTTGAAAGCAGACGTAGTTGGAATCAAATGTTGTTGGCTTATAATCACAAATCTTTACCGAATTTAATGAAACCAAAAAGAGCACACAGACTCACACAGAACTATAACAAAATCGTCAATAAAGTTTTGTAATCGTAAAAAAACTTACAGAATTATTGGCAATGTTCAAATATTTATAACTATACTAATTTAGATGATAACAAAATGAAATCTGTGCGAAAGTGCTCTGCACACCTACCTGAGAAACTTTTGTAATACAAGAATTTACACAATTTTCCTTAAAACACTGGAAAATCGCCAATGAACGGACGCTGTTTTAGAGACTGTTTAAGAATGCATAGCACGCCTTAAAATCTCTCGACTTTCGATGAAGTTTACTACTTCACGGGTGTATACAAATAGAAAAAACAACATTAAAGCCTTATTCTTCAGACCTTTAACTACGACGGACAACCAAAATTTAGAAATCGACTTTTCTCCACGTTTTCGGGCCAAATTTCCCACTGTGCGTCGTGTGTACGCCCGCTGGTTTTTCTCGTTAGACAGGTAAGAGGGGAAGATTCGGGTGATACGTGTGGAGGGGATCCGATGGATCCTTCGATCTCGGGCACCGTCGTTTCTTCTGACGATCGGGCCGACGAGGACGCGACGCGACCGCGTGGCTGCCGGTGCCGGTAGAATCGTGTGCCACGATGGTTCCCCGTAGAACACCGAGGAGGGAGTCGGGCCCCGATATGGGAGGAGTTCTCCATCGAGTTCTCTCTCCGTTCAGAGACTGCATGGAGCAGAGGTGGTCTCTGCTCACCCGAGGATTTCAGGTGGCAGTCGCCCTGCCGAGTTGTTCAGCGACGGGTACCTTCTCTCGTAACCGACAGACGGTTGTGAATCCAGAGAATCCCGCGCGAGTTCTCAGTCTCGAGTTCTCGTTCCACTGGCACATACCCGACGACAAGCTCTATAACATCTATTACGTACAGATAGGAAAGATAACCGGAGAGAGAAAGAGAGAGAGATAGGGCTCCAGGTAGAGAGATATAGACTGTTACGCGATGCAGGATTTTTACGGTCGCTTAAACACGGACGGTACATACGCTACACGCGTTCGCTCGACCGACGTACACGCGTTTTTCACGGTTAGTTGAAACCCGTTATCGACCATTTTCGTTCGTCTCTTAATCGACTTTCTCCTTCCACGAGTTTTCAATGATTTCTTTATCGCGAAACCGACCGGTTGCCCAGCAGAGACGTCCTCAACCGACACCTCCCCAAACAGTTGGCTACTGTTTCTTGTTACCGGCGCGCCAACAACCAATGGGTAGTTGATGGATGGCACGGGATCAGAGATTACACACGTCCGCTCCGCCACGATACTAACACGATACTTAACGACCCATCGGATGTCGAAGACCCGCCGCATCGATATCAGTCGATTTGTTACAACATCAATCGGCCCCCCCGATCGTAAATTCTCCGACGATTTCTCTTCGGACAGTCTGTCCTCGCTTCCTTTTATTCGAAATTCGTGGGCCCACTACGTTAATGGACCTGTCAGTGTCGCGATGCCGAGTTTGTAAACAGTGACGGCAGTGGGGACCGACGAAATTGTGGATAGTAACGCGACAAATGTTACCGCGCTCTCTTGTTTGTTTTTGTTTTTGAAATTGAGTTCAATTTTGCGGCTCGATCGAAAATTCTTCGACGATTTCTCTTCGAACGGTTTGTCTTTACTACGATCTATTCGAAATTCGTGGGCCCACTACGTTAATGGATCTGTCAGTGTCGCGATGCCGAGTTTGTAAACAGTGACGGCAGTGGGGACCGACGAAATTGTGGATACGAAGGCGGCAAATGTTACCGCGTTCTCTTGTTCTGTTTTATAATTTTGTGACTCAACCGTCGATTCTTCGACGCTTTTTCTTCGGACAGTTTGTCCTCTCTTCCTTCTATTCGAAATTCATGGATCCACTATGTTAGTGGACTTGTCAGTGTGTCGATGCCGAGTTTGTAAACAGTGACGGTAGTGGAAACCAATACAATAGTGGATTCTGCATGCGAGAAATTACTGCATTCTCTGTTTTGTTTTATTTTTTGTAATTTAAAAATGTAAAGCTTTAATTTAAAATTGTAAAATTTTAAAAATCCAAGATTGTAGAAAATCGGAAAATCTCAATTCAAAATAGTGAAACTAAAATTTCAATCCATAATTATGAAATTTTAATGTAAAGTTGTAAAAATTTCAATCCATAATTGTGACATTTTTATGTAAAATGGGAAAATTTCATTCTAAAATGGTAAAATTATAAAATTCAATCTAAAATTGTAAAACGTCAAAATCCAAGATCGTAGAAAATTGGAAAATTTCAATTTAAAATTTTAAAATCTCAATACAAAATTGTAAAACCTGTAAAATTACAATTCATAATTATAAAATTTTAACGCAAAATTGTACAATGTCACTCTAAAATGGTAAAATTATAAAATTTCAATCGAGGATTGTAGAAAATTGGAAAATTTCAATTGAAAACTGGAAAATTTCATTCTAAAATGGTAAAATTATAAAATTCAATCTAAAATTGTAAAACGTCAAAATCCAGGATTGCAGCAAATTGGAAAATTTCAATTTAAAATTGTAATATTTTAATCCAAAATTGAGTCCAATTCTATTCATTGATAACGTGTTCGTAGATATGCCAACGTGTTTCACAATATTGAGAACGATGTACACAGGACCAACTCGAGTGTTCGACAGTGTTGATTAAAATAGTAGAAATAAAAACGTCGTCGTGGCACATTCTTCTCGAACGTGTCATTCGATTTAATTTGATTCAGTTCGAAGTTGAAAATTGCTAGTTCGATACAGTTCCCGTGATCATTCATAAATGTGTCCGCTACGGAGACGATGATCCTCGGATTCGCGGGTAAAGCGTCGAGAAGGTAACGATCGAGAAGATCGAACGGTCACGATTCGGCAAAAGTAAAGAAGCAGGGTAGGCGGACCACAAGACTGGTTTGGATCGGGTCGATGGAAAGTGAACGTCACGGGGAAGAGTGATGCATCGCGTGATCAAGAATGCTGATAAATGTTCGATGATCGGTGTTGGATCACGGCGTTCAAATTACGGGGCAGAGTTAGTGTGAAAATGTTGAACTATTAAGCAAGTGGCTCATAAAACCGACTTCGAAATTAACCCTCTCCGTGTTCAAATGTATTTGACAATAAACATATTTTTCGAAGGGCAATAAAATTTGAATTTTCTTTACAACTTCTGCACTTCGTAATTATTATTGCAGTACTCGGTTGGTTCTTTCATTTATTTACGAGTTTGAAGTGAAGTGACCATCAAGTTTGTGAAAATACCAAATTTCGGAACGAGAAATAAAATACACAGTGATCGGATTGTTTCGAAAAAATTGTGAGTATCCGTGCAAATTTGAATAAATTTGTTTTTGAACCTATGGTTAAACGTAGAGTCTGCATCTCGAATGAAAAATATTATTTTTCCTGACTTGAACACTGTATACATATAAATTTTCAGATATTTACCTCGATCTAATATATTGTTGATCCGGAGAGGGTTAAGCGAATTACGTGATTAGTCGACAAATACATACGCACCACCGCGACCGTGTAATTAATTATATAATCGCGTACGAAATGCCTATAAACGTGTCGAGTACGCGGTAGTAAAGTAGAGTGGAGTAGAAATTGCATAATTCTTGGGGAAATACGAGGAGTAACAGATAAATAAGAACGCAAATAATACTCGAACGAATAGTACAAATGATCACTGCATTTGCTGGAACATATTTTGTTGTATGGAAATGATTAATATTTAATTTAATGTGAAATGTATCATATGAAAAAATGTATGAAGTATATTCATTTCTAGAAAAACTAGATATCTACAAATTCGAATTTCACATCAAATTAAATACTCATAATTTTTATAAATACAACAAACCAAATTTTATTTAATCAACACTGTACGGAAGGAGTGACGTGAAATGTTGTGTTGTTTTGTTATGAAGAGCAACAATTTTCTAAATCAATTAAACAAGAATATAAATTAAAAAAAAGATTGAACAAAAATCAAATAGAAATAGATTTATTAAAAATAATATTGTACAGTTGAAAATATTGTACAAGTACTTTGATCCTCTTCCAATGTCTTCACAGTTCTGTGTATTTGCTATGAAGAGCAATAATCTTCTAAATAAATTAAACAAAAATCAAATAGAAATAGATTTTTTAAAAATAAATTTCCAACAGTCGGAAATAATGTGCCAGTATTTTGATCTTTTTCCAATGCCTTCACAGTTCTGTATGTCGAATAATTTCAATGGATTTTCAAAAATAATGTTCGATATATTTTTCAAATTATTGCATTGATTTTCGTTTCGGTTCTACCGCATATTTCTGCATAAATCGTAACTGTGGATTCGACGGTGGATCGTCCTTCCTGACCGGACTTCCATAATGTGAGACCGAGGAACAGGATTTACAATCAATTAATACAATATACTAATGAATTATTCATCGCCTTTGCTTGCAGTTATTTTTTGTAAGATAATTTGGTGGAATGGGATCATTAAAGAGTGGTTTCATTATCTTATGTTTGTAATTGGGTAGTCGAGATCGCGTCGAATGAATTCGGCACGGTTATAAGTTTGGCGACGTTTACGGGATTATTGTAGCAGTCTTTAACAAGCCTTGTTTTTTTGTGAGATAAAGAACCGAGTGAATTATGGGTAGATGACCACCGTGATGAAAACGCAGGTTAATAAAATTCGACGTCTCAATTTTTATCTAATTAGGGGTGACATATTTACCTGTAATTGAATTCGTCCTTATCTGAATCTAACCAATCGTCGGTCGTGGTAGATATGTGTATAAACTTAATGATCTCATCAAGATCAATTCAGGTCATTGAAATCGGAGGATAGCAATCTTTTCATCCACCTTAACTCACGCTTGAACATAATAGAATTTCGATCTTGTTGAAATAGAATCGAACCTAACCCTGGCCTAATCTACCATAACCCAGACCTAACCCAGATACATCTTAATCCTCGTGTACTGTTCGGGTAACTGTTACTCTGCTTCTCTCCGAGCACGATTAGATCGGAGGTGCAATTAAATTTAATTAGTACATCGTAAATGTCAGCTAGATTTACAAATTCGACCAACAAAGTCGAAACGATCGTGTTAAATGAATTTATGACGTTCCGTTTAACAAAAATGTAATCCACTCTGGCGAATAAATTAGGGTAAATGTACCGATTTCTGCGGGTGTACATTTCACTGCGATATTTTTCCCTGGGGGAGTAAAATACGTAACAAATGAATAAATAAAAACAAAAAAATAAATAATATTTTTCCCTGCGAATAAATTTTGTACAATTCAAGGAAAATGTATTCTTAAAATTCTCAATCATTCTCACATTTTCTTTTGATCTTGATCACCAAAGGACTGTTGTTCACATTATTATACATTCTCTATATCGCTTTAAATTGCATAGAGGAAAGATTTATTATTAAAACAAAGAGAATGGAGATTGTAAGAAATAAGAAGGAAGAAGAATTGAGAGAAAGACAAAGGAGTTTACATTGTAAATGCAATTGTGAAATGTTGTAAACTTCACGATGCTCTTAATTTAAAACAGCTTCAAAAACAGATGATAAATATTACTCGAATATTTGTTAAGAGAATGTATGTAGTTTTTTATGTGATACTATAGTACGGTGTTAAAATTAATAAAAGGTTTATTTATTTAAAATGGAATAAATAAAACAATTATTTATTACTGTACTCGGGACTTATTTAAATTACGCTTTAAGGTACGCAGTAATTGGTACATGGCTCATTTTTGTCCGCAGCAATAAGTACACAAACTCAAAACATTGAGTGCCACCAATTTTTGTTTCTATTCAGAACGCACTATTCTTGCATAAAATGCTTGCACATATTATTATTTCATGATAAACTAGCAATAATATTAAAATAAAGTACAATCGAAGCATGATACCGCAGTAATCGGTACAGTTACCCTGCAACATAGAAATCTCTTTATTTCGTGAACTAAAAAATGCAGAATAAAATTGTTTCACGAAGTGGCAGTCATATAAAGCAGAAATCCATTAAAATGAAAACTTCTTCAAGCGGAATCTTATTTTAAATGTGTGTAAAATTTGAAGTAGTCGCGAAAACTGATATGATGCTTAATAGTAAAAATAATTGCATAAAAGTTACACCGAGTCATCTTGAATAATGACAAACGTCTATAGGAAATATTGAATCAGTAATAATTAGACAGCGGATCTCCATGCCATATAAAAACTTTCTTCCTAAATTGTAACAAACTGCAGGGAAATAAAAATTTATTTTCTTTCTTGATATCTTTAATAGGTCTAAATTAATGTAATAGTATTTTTACATTTTTCTAATGTTTCTTGTTACACCTGTTTTCATTACATTAAATTACACCTGCCCATATTTTTCATAAATGCATAAAATCCGCTATCTACTAGTAATAATCTAACAGCTTTTGATCCCATAAATTGTTTAAAACCGACGGCTCTGAATGGGAATACCCCCTCAAGTGTAGATATGAATTGTTCCTGATTAATTTCGTGCAATAATTCATGCACATATTATTATTTCATGGGAAATTAGGAATAATATTGAAAGAAGCATGGTACCGCAGTAATCGGTACAGTTACCATAGCCTGAGAAAAATATTCGCGGGAAAATATACTTGTGCGAAAACGAAATTCGGTATTAGTGAACCAATGATCATGACCATGACCCAATTCAAATCCACACTGATCCGCTTCACCCGAGTTAAACGCAGCCTGACCAGACATCTTTCGAGCCGCATTTAGTTGCATCAGCGCCGGTACCGTAAACGGCGCCGATGATAATTAAGGTCGTGTCGTGAGAATCGAGAAGAATGGACGATCGATCGCGGAACAGTTAGTATGCATCTACCTACATGCATCTCGATACAAACGGAATCTCATTTTCTGTCGTATCTTTATTCACGAATCGAATTACCATTTTCATTATCTCCGATAAATTTGTCTGCCGTTCTCGATTACTGAACGAAGTAAATAAATTCACACGAATAATCGTCGAACGGCGACCGTAGCGCCGCGAATAATTATAAACTCTATTTATAGATTTTGTCAGGATTGCAAAACAAAAGTTGACGAAATCGTTTGTACAATTTCATGTTGCAATTAAACTGGAGATGCAGCAAACAAACATCAGTTTCGTTTTAACTTTGACAAAATCATTTAATGTTGTATCATTATTAGACAGCGGATTTTATGCATTTGTAACAGAAATGAGCAGGTGTAATTTAAAACAGTGAATAACTTGGAAGAATTTATAGATATACTGTTATATTATTTTCATTATGTTAAACATACTAAGAGAACAAATAAATTTCTATTTCACTCCAGGTTGTTGCTATTTAGGTAGAAAATTTTTATTTGGCACAAAGATCTGCCGTCTAATTATTATTCGCCAATCGTGAAACAAAAGTTGACAAAATCGTTTATACAACTTTGATACTTCAATGTAAGAAATATTACTGTATTCCCTGGTTTGTTTTATTCTATAATTTAAAAATGTAAAGTTTTAATTTAAAATTGTCATTTAAAATTGTAAAATTTCAATCAAAAATTGTAAAATGTCAGTTTGTAATTGTAAATTTTCCATTGCAAATTCCAAAATTTCAATCTAAAAGTGTACAGTTCCAATTTAAAATTGCAAAATTTCAATTCAAAACTGTAAAATTCTAATTTAATATCGTTACATTTCAATTTGAAACTGTAAAATTGTAAAATCTCGATTCATAATTGTGAAGTTTGAATGTAAAATTGTAACATTTCACTCTAAAATTGTAAAATTATAAAATTTCAATCTAAAATTTTAAAATGTCGATCCAGGATTGTAGAAAATCGGAAAATTTCAATTCAAGACTGTAAAATACTAATTTAATATCGTTACATTTCAATTTAAAACTGAAAAATTTCAATTCACAATTCTAAAATTTTTACGTACAATTGGAAAACTTGAATTGAAAATTGTAGAATTTCAATTGAGAATTTCAATTGAGAATTATAGAATTTCAATTTAAAATTGTAAAGTTTTAAGTGATAGAATGGGGACACAAGTTTTAATTTGGCGACTCTGCTTCAGACATGGGTTGTTCGGATAATCGAGTTACCCGCTGTACATTTTATTCGTGTGCATATTGCAATAAAAATGGCTCGTTCAGTTCCCGTGGGGAATGAAAACTGCGTCGATCTGACTGCTCAATCTGCAAGCAATGGGAAAGACAGTGCACACAAACAGGTAATCCCGTTTTCATCTGATTCTCGAGTTCTAGTCACTTTCGTGTTGCGGTAATGAGCAACTCTTCGCCATTATAGGAAGTGTTCGGAATGGCCACGTGTAGCTCGCACGCGGCTTCGTAATCGAGCTGTAATTTCTACGAATACGTTTATCGGAGAAGGCAATAAAATGAATCTCTAAATGGAATATTTGCACAAACGCCGTTATGTCCGTTTTATGTCCGGCCGTTTGATGGCAAACATGGATAAATATCTAGTTGACGGAGAGTCCTGTTCGCGATCTGTCGTGCCTAGTGTCTAATAAATGAACGACGGCTTCGTAAAACCGTCGGCTTTGTAAAACCGTCGGCAAGGGTACCCATAATTTTCTCGCATTGTCGTATGGAATTATCGAAGGTAATGAATAAGATAATGGCTAGTGGTGGGATCAAGTTGAATATGTATTCCCGAAAGCAGGACAAATCCAGTACGAAAAGATGATTAGACTGCGAATTTTTATGCAAAATAAAAATGTTTTGCATTGATTGTGCGAAGCAGGTATAGCATAAAAATTGAAGTCATCCCTTAACGACTCTGTTACAGTAAAAGCAACACCACAACATTCTTGAATAGTTTAAATCTTTCACTTTTATAGATTTCGCCCAACCAATTTCTTCATAAATGCATAAAGATCCACAGTCTAACGATGATATTTATACTCATTCCAATTGACACAGTGGTAGAAGATCGATCAAATAATAAATTAGGTTAAAGGTACCAGTTACCAGAGTTGTGTCGAATTACAATTGAATCACTTCACGAATTATAATGACCAACTGCGGATCTTTATGCAAAATAAAAGTTTTCCAAGACAATTTACAAGAAATAGGAGCTGCACAAACATTTATTTCTTGTCTTAATAATTTTATTAAGCCACAGGAAATATAATCGTATTTTTCAAATTGTCAGATATTTTTACTGTTTTGTGTTTCGCCTAAACATTTTTGTCATAAATGCATAAAATCCGCAGTCTAATAATTACGAAGTAATTCAATTACATTGTATTCAATTATTTGGTAATTCGAAATAAGTCGCTTCGTTCAATTACAATAAATTACGATGCAATTTGTAATTCTGACCCCTCATTCAATTAAATTAGAACGTAATATATTTCACCCAACCAATCTTTTCATAAATGCATAAACATCCGCAGTCCAGTAACAATAATAAATCTAAATCTGAAATCTAATGATAATAAAGCTAAAACTGTAATGTTACGAGTTTTTCAAATAGTAGTTGTATCTTTCTCCGAAATTCCGGGACAGTTTGACATTTAACCGGGATTCTAGACAGCACCTTCAATTCCGGAACAATCCTAGCCAATCTGGGTCGGTTGGCAACCCTAGTCGCAGGTCGAGCGACAATAAATTCGGAAAACCAGTTGGGAGCACTTCCGACTCATTACAGGTTATACTATTCGCGTTGCTTATTATTTTAGTATATTTTTCTCGATGCTATTTACAGGATATAGCTGTCGAGATTACGAAGTCATTATCATAATTAGAAGAACTTGTTTCGACCGCAGGTCTAGAACGCAAAACATTGTTGCGATTCTACGGATCGTGCGAACGTGAACGTGTATTAGTTCCGCTCTGCAAATGGTGCCTTCGAGAAGCCATCATTTTTAGTCAGACGATATAATTAGAGTGGACGTACACGTTTCCAGAACGCAGCGGCTAAATTGAAACTCTGGGAAACTCTGAAGATTGATGTTGATCCCAGTTTTCATATGTATGATAATTCTCCTCTCATTATCTCTGCATTTAGTGATCGCGTAACTGGTGCACGATCGTGAAAATTTCAACGATAGGAGAAAACCAAAGATCACATAAACGACGCGACGTCATTAGTAGGGTAACTGTACCGATTGCTGTGCAGTGTCATGCTTCTTTCGTACTTTATTTTAATATCATTCCTAATTTCTCATGAAGTAATAATATGTGCAAGCATTTTATGGAAGAATTATTGCACGAAATTAGTCAGAAATAATTCGTATCTACTTGAGGGGATATTCCCTTTCAGAGCCTTCGGTTTTAGACAATTTATGGGATAAAAAGCTGTTAGACTATTACTAGTAGACAGCGGATTTTATGCATTTATGACAAATATGGGCAGGTGTAACAAGAAACATTAGAAGAATTTAAAAATAATATCACATTATTTTAGACCCATTAAAGATATTAAGAAAGAAAATAAATTTTTATTTCTTTGCAGTTTGTTACAATTTAGGTAGAAAGTTCTTATTATTGCATGAAGATCCGCTGTCTAATTATTACTGATTCAATATTTCAAGATTTCCTATAGACGTTTGTCACTATTCAAGATGACTCAGTGTAACTTTTATGCAATTATTTTTATTATTAAGCAGCATATCAGTTCTCGCGACTACTTCAAATTTTAAACACATTTAAAATAAGATTCCGCTTGAAGAGAAGTTTTCATTTTAATGAATTTCTGCTTTATATGAGTGGCATTTCGTTAAACAATTTTGTTCTGCATTATTTCAGTTCACAAAATAAAGAGATCTCTATGTTGCAGTAAAAGGGTGAAAGAGTTTGTTTTGCATCAATTTAATCTCACTGGGAAAAAATATCGCAGTAAAACGTACACCCGCAGTAATAGGTACATTCACCCCATCTCATATTTGTAGTGTGAAGAACAGTGTCACTGTAGAAGTTGATGGAGACATCCACAATATCATTTTACAGAGCCGAAGTGAATTTGCTTCCAAAAATATTTTTCTGAAAGATTAAAAGCTGTCTGTACTATTTCGATAAAAATGTTATAATTCTTTTAAAAATGGACGGATTTGTAAAGATTTCGTTTCACACGATAACAGGGTATGCGCTGAAGGTTCTTTAAAAATATCAAATAAATCGATCAACTAGACCTTCAGATGTGACAAACAATTTCGCAAAAAGTGGTCATGAGAAAAACGCGTTTAAAGATTCGAATTAATGATTAATCAATATGTTTCTCGCAACGCGAATTACATTTCCGAAACGCTTATAACTAAACTTTAAACTTTAAAGAAAAACGCGTTTAAAGATTCAATAAATAATCAATATCTTGCAACGCGAATTATATTCCTGAAACGCTTATAACTTCGATTTTTATGAACGCAAACAAATCCTTTCTTGCACATATCCAACGTCAAATTATACTTGAAGGAAATGCCGAAACAGAAAAATCAATTTCTTTTTTTATTTTGATAATTATCAGCGTGTTCTCGCAGAGCGTCGATTAATAAACAAACAGGCGTTCTCGCGCCACGAATACTTAGTTCAGGAAGGAGCAGAAAAACTTCGCGGCACGCACGTGGCTCGTTTAACGTTTACATTCCGGTCGACTACAGCGTGGTCATTTGTAATTGAAAAAGCGGAGCACGAGGCGGTACCAGGGCCATTAGTAAACGCGAACGAATAACTTTGCTCAGCCACGCGTATGACGGAGCACGCGCGCACGCGTCTCGTCTCGGTCCGGGTGTTATCTTATAAGGTATCAATTACTTGGCCACAAAGCAATTTCACAGTACAATGGCACCGGCCGCGATCACCAGCAGCTCGGCTCGACCGAACCAACTCGCTGCCAGCTGAAACTGTGTAATGAAATCGCTCGTTGATTTCTCGCGCCGCCACACAGTGGGTAAAACCGATGGATTTTGTGTTCAAATCAAAGAACTGTCGATAGAACTGAGATGGAGCGATGAAATTTTTTAAAAATCAAAGCTGAAACTTTGCAGAATATGAAATAATTATGGACATTGTGGTACGAACATTTTTTAACCTTGAGAAAATTCGTTAAACTTGCACAATTTCAAGAAAATTGTGGTTTTTCCAATACAACGCGCGGAAGAAATTTTTTTTAACACATCATTTCCCGTAGATTCTTTCATGCCGATTTCAAACTGGTCTCAAAATTTGTCTATGGTCTCAGGATCTTGCAAGAAATCGATTTATGTGAACACAACTCATGAAATCATTTTTTCGATGAAATGATTTGGTAACCCACTAGTTTGAAGGAATATTGTATTCTCATATATAAAACACGTTAAAAATAATTATAATGAATGATCAGAATGTGGTATTGGAAAAACCACAATTTTCTTGAAATTGTGCAAGTTTGACGAATTTTCTCTAGGTTAAAAAATGTTCGTACCACAATCTCCGTAATTATTTCATATTCTGCAAAGTTTCAGCTTTCATTTAAAAAAAATTTCTTCGCTCTATCTCATTTCTATCGAAAGTTCTTTGATTTTGACACAGAATCCATCGGTTTTACCCACTGTGCGCCATTCATACTGATCGAGAGGGGCCATTTCTTCCTCTCCTCGGGAAACCTTTCCAAAACACACGTTTGTCCCGAATCCAAATACTGTTCGTGGATATCTTCGGATTCGAAAATAAGAACCCGAAATTGTTAGCAGTTATACAAATACTGGCACAGATTTTGAGTCCGGTAAAAAAAGAGCAGCCTAGTTTACCGCTCCACGCTTTTCCACATTACATGTACACAATCTAGATAACGTTCTCCAATTCTTTTTGTAAAACTACTTCTGAGCATTATATTGTACAATCCTAGAGCAAACATAAGCCGATTAATATTTTCCATTCTCGTCAATATTCATTATCTCAGAGAGACTGCTTAAAACATCAATTTGAAATTGTAAAATTTCAAAATTTCAACCAAAAACTAAGATTTCAATTTAAAATTGTAAAACTTTAATCTGAAACTGTATAATTTCCATTAACACAACTGCGATATTGTAAAATTCTAAAGTTTCAATTTAAAATTGTAAAATTTTCATCTAAAATTAAAACATTTTAATCGAAAATTGTAGAATTTCAATTCAGAATTGCAAAATTCAATTTAACATTGTAAAATTTCAAAATTTCAACCAAAACCTAAGATTTCAATTTAGAATTGTAAATCTTGAATCTAAAATTGTATAATTCCCATTTACACAATTGTGATATTGTAAAATTCTAAAGTTTCAATCTCAAATTGTGAAATTTTAACCCAAAATTGAAAAATTTTAATTGAAAATGGTAAAATTTCAATTCAAAATTGCAAAATTCAATTTTTACTATTGTTTTTCATAATTCCGACCAATTGCGTTCTATCAACATATTTATTAGACGTGATTTACCAAACTAATTCTTCTAGCCTTACAGAGAACTTGAAGTCGTTTGGTCCATTCATAAAGAAGTTATTCCGATTTAAAGTGTGTCTGATCAATTATGTGCGTAACTGTATCTCAATTTCATGTAACCATAAAATGAAAAAAAATCAAATAGAATGTTATTATTCTAGGTCGGAAGAAGTGTTTAATTTTCGAGTTAAACTTAAAACAGCTTCGAGTGCAAAGGGTTAATCAATAGACAGCGGATCTTTACGCAAAATAAAAATGTTTGCTGATGTTTCCTGAATTGCGACAAACTGGAGTGAGATAGAAATTTATTTTCTGTTCGAATACGTTCAGAATAAGTAGAAAACAATATAATTTTCAAATTCATTTTTAAATTCTTGTCGTAAACGCATAAAATCCGCCGTCTATTAATCAGACACAGTGCCGGAAGAAGGTAGCACACAATATTCGTAGAATCTGCTGGGCATCGAGGTCGTTTCTGTCGGTCGACCGTTTCGCGAGTTGCTATTCAGAATTCTGTAGCTGTTTCTTTCTCTTGTAGCGCTGTGTTAGGTGCCAATGTCGACGATTGCTCGGATAGTACGCTTCAGTTTCGGGCAACGCTTCGAGGGAATTTGATAGACAGCTGTGAATGCGTCGAATGCGGTTCAGTGAGAAACAATTGCCGATTTGGAGAATCGTCGTTCGAGAAATCCCGAGTGTTATGGGGAAATGTTTGGGACTGTCGGTGATCGTTCAGAATATAGTGATTGAACAGTGAACAGTGATCTCGAGCGAGTTGGAGCATGATGGGAGAAGTAATTCGAGTTTCCGGGAGAGCACCGGACGTCGGAGAGTTCCTGAAGGAGGCGATGCTGTCCCAGAGGTTCGCCGACGTTGCCCTTTGCTGCCCCGACGGGCAGAGGTTCCTCGCGCATCGACTCGTCTTATCAGCTGCCAGCCCTTATCTGCAGGTCTGTAACTTCTTCTTTTTACCACGCTTATATTAACTTGCCGAGTTGTCGTTGTTGTTGTACGCGTAAAATCTCGTAATCGAATTTTAAACTACTTCCCGATGAGCTAGAGACTTGAAACTTTGACCCTTTGGTTATCCTGGACGAGATATCTCGCGCCCCGATACTTCCCGATAAACGCTTTTGAGGATAAATCTCGTGCCCCGATACTTCCGGATAAACCAGGGGTGACCAACCTTTTGCATACCATACGTAAATGTTTTTCACATACGAGTTCAGGTCCGCCATACAATTTAAGCACTTTTTCTACCTTCTTACGTTCATCGTTGCGGCTGGAAAATGACACCAGTGGCGCTCGGGACGGGATACAAGCGCGCGACGGGATACGGAGCGGCGAACGACCGTTCTAGTGGTGAGCGCCACTGGCGATAACTCATGTCAGGCGAAGATATTTTGCTTTCTAGTTCGGTAAAACGTCGATGCTGCAAAAACTTCCAAGGGGGGTTTTTCAAGATAAAAGTCTGCTCTATCGCGTGGTATAGTTCGATTTTCCGCTGGACCCTTATTATTTGAGATAAATTGAAAAATATCCTCAAAAATTGGTGCAAAAGTGGTGTCTCTCCGTCTTTAAATGTTGTTTAAACATGTTTAAACAATCATAATGCATTAATATTGTACATCACTGGATTCGGGAAAGTCTACCTCGGGATAGGAAAAAAATTAAGGTCAGATTCAGAATCAGCGCAAAAAACTCTATAAGAAGGACCCAACAGTATATTGGGAACATAAAAAAAGTTGAAATTTGTTGGACAGTGTTATAGACGCAAGGATCCAATGCGCCACGTTTGGCGCATGCGCCACAGATTGGCCACCCCTGGGATAAACGAGATATCTCGCCACCTAGCACCAATATTTTGACACTATATGGTAGGTAGACAAATGTGGAATGGATTTGCAAACGGGTGAAATTGATATGTGAAATGGTGAAATTGATTTGCAAAAACTTGTAATTTACATTCGACTTGATTTTTTTACAAAAACATACCTAAACACACTTCATTTATAAAAGGGTAAAATTGATTTGCAGAAGAGTGGAATGGATTTGCAAAAGGGTGAAATTGATATGCGAAATGATGAAATTGATTTGCAAAAACTTACTAAACGTACTTTATTTGTAAAAGGTTGAAATTGATTTGGAAGAGAGTGTATTTGACTTGCAAAAGGGTGAATTTGACTTGCAAAAGGGTGAATTTGGATTGCAGAACCTGTAACTATCTCCTCTTTCACATTTTCTAATCAAGATAGTTTTCGAAAAAAGCGCTGGCTAGTAACGACGAGAACACCTTGTAGACGTTGGCTAGTCTCGAGCAGGTGTAACACGTTCGTCGATCACTGTGATTGCACCGAATTATTGTGATCGAGCCGAGTTCACAACCGATCGCAATGATCAAGTAGCACAACTGTCTCTTGGCCGCATGCAAGCAAATGAGTAATGCAAGAAGAAAGGTTTACGGGTACTGTTAATGGCTGTCATTACTTATCCTACACGCACATTTACAGTTCTATTCCGTCGGAAAATTAGTATAATAATTACACGTTTCCTGTGTGTGTGGGCACGAGCAAAGCAAGTCGTTGATACTCGGCAATTTGTCTCCCGGACTTTATCGTCGGAGACGATACAAATGGACATTTAAATTTTCATTCCGGTGGCTGGCTAGATTTCGAACGCCGTGAAATAATGTTAATTATCCAATCTTAATGCGCGATCTTGACACTTTTATGGCCGAATTTTAACCGAGAGACGTTTAAATTCCTTCTGCGTGAGACATTCATCTCCGCGCGCGCGCGGGGCCGAATGAAATAAATCTAGCTTTCGTACACGCAACAACAATACAAATTGCGTTAGATCGCCGATGAGAAATTATACTTCCAATTCGTAAGCGCACGTCGGTGGTTCGCGCAAGGTGAGCCGTTAATCTCGACTGCCTTGAACGATTTCCTCGAACGTTCCGCGATCCGTCGCGACGCGTCGTCAGATTCATTAATACACTTTCCATATTCACGGTTCTCCGTTCCCCTAAATGAACTCGCGATCGAGTTTGCACGGCTCGGAATCGACCAATCCGATTCGTCGCTTCTTCATGCTCCCCTGCGCACGGTGCATCATGGGCTGCAAACCCGTTTTCCCTAGCCAAAAGTCGATTTTTTCAAGTCTGATGTAGGGTTACCACCCAGATAACACAAAGACGTCTTTAAGACGTCTGCAGTTGGACATTCAGACGCCTTAAAATCACAATAAAAATAATAAAAATTGCAATTGAAGTTGAAATGGAAGAGTTGAAATTGAAATTGAAATTAAAGTTGAAATTGAAATTGAAATTGGTATTGGAATTGGAACTGAAATTGGAACTGAAATTGAAACTGAAATTGAAATTGGTATTGGAATTGGAACTGAAATTGAAATTGAAGCAAAAATACTAACTCCAACAAATAATTCCAATGCTAGTACTGCATTATTAGGTGTATGTAAAAACTACACTGTTTATGGTCTTAAAGACGTCGTTTTGGGACTTTCAGTCCTAAAATAGACGTCTTTAAGTCGTCGTGTGCTATCTGATTGCTGGATTATACTATCCTGCGATCGTACTTGATTTTAATATTATTGCTAATTTATCATACAATAGTAATATGTATACGCATTTTAGGGAAGAATGGTGTGTTCGGAATACAATAGAAAATTGGTGGCTCTCAAAACCGAACACAACATAAGAAAATATTGAATAAAATAAACATTTCCTTCATTGTGATCGTAATACGCAAGAAAAATGGTCTTATTTTTACCTTTTACGAAGAATGTTTTTTCAAATCCAGAGATTATGAAAATATGAGAATGATTGACAATTTTGTTTCCCTCACCAACGCTTCTCTCGAGACGTTTTAAAGACTTCTTTTCGAGACGTCATTTTAACGTCTGAAATAAAACGTCTTTGCAACTAATACATTGATGTTCTTCAATTTTTTTAATTTTCGAACGAAAATTTAGAGATCCTGCAATTCTACACGCCAGGAGTTCTTAAAAGAAATTGATAGTGGGTACACGGGGGCCATTGACATAAGGGTTAAAGTGTTTGCTATCAATTGCATTGCTTTGCATTTTTTCTCTCGGAAAAAGGTTCACAGAAAGATACGCAGATTGTTGAAGTGACCCAATATCGGCGTATCTGGCTCATCAGAGTATTTCACTCACTGGAATTATTGAAGATCATCCTTTCGTTGCACGTTGAAACCGAGAGAGATCTATTTTCCACGCATCGAGATCATCAGCGAGCAATCTCTCGGACACGCATCGAAATCACCAGCGGTCTTATCGCGCATTGGAATCCGTAGTTCACCGGTCATGCTAATGGTACATTGAAATTGGAAGAGCCTGGAATTGTAACGATTTCAGGTATGCCTGGGCAGGATTACATGCCTGCCGACATGCAACACGGCATATCCGTGCGACGTGGACATTATCTTGGAGGATAAATCTCGCGAGTGGTGGTACGCGAGGCATCCGTGCGTTTCGAATCGGTTTGGAAGCGACGACCCATCACAGTGCCCGGGGAACGCGCGAAACTGGCCAAAATTATTTTAACGTTATTTTAAGGTCGGAGTCTCGTATTTCAGACGTCTTTTTAGGACGTGCTTGCCGTACTTAAAGTAACGAGACGTTTTAAAGACTTCTTATCTCGGACGTTTTAAAGACATCTTTTTCGCGACGCTTTCGAAGACGTTTTATTTAAGATGTTCAAACGACGTCTAGTATTTCAGACGTCTTTTTAGGACGTGCTTGCCGTACTTAAAGTAACGAGACGTTTTAAATACTTCTTATCTTGGACATCTTAAAGACATCTTTTTCGCGACGCTTTCGAAGACGTCTTATTTAAGATGTTCAAACGACGTCTTTTTAGGACGTAGCTTGCCGTACTTAAAGTAACGAGACGTTTTAAAGACTTCTTATCTCGGACGTCTTAAAGACATTTTTTTCGCGACGCTTTCAAAGACGTCTTATTTGAGATGTTCAAACGACGTCTAGTATTTCAGACGTCTTTTTAGGACGTAGCTTGCCGTACTTAAAGTAACGAGACGTTTTAAAGACTTCTTATCTCGGACGTCTTAAAGACAGTTTTTTCGCGACGCTTTTGAAGACGTCTTATTTAAGATGTTCAAACGACGTCTAGTATTTCAGACGTCTTTTTAGGACGTAGCTTGCCATACTTAAAGTAACGAGACGTTTTAAAGACTTCTTATCTCGGACGTCTTGGACACCTTTTTCGCGACGTCTCGAAAAAGACGTCTTGTTAGGACGTAGCTTACCTTGTCAGAATCGAAAAGCAAAAATCTAATTAATGTCTATACATCCATATTCAAGCACAAATAAGATAGTGAACGATTACAGCAGTTTTTAAAACCCGTCTCGCCCATGGCGATCGCGAGAGCGAGTTCCGGTTTCGCGGGCAGTTTCGATATATTTTATGAGCCGGTTAGTTTGCAATCGCTCGGCGTATCAAAACTTGTGACATTGTTACAACTCGGATTATCAGACGATAGCGATAACCTGCTGAGCTTCGGGATCCAATTAGACCGTACGGCGATCCGTGTCGTGGCGGTGAAAGAGAGCAATCGGACGATTAATGAGAAACGAGACGAGTTCGCGACGTAAAGCCGGGTGGCGAATCGGTTAAATACCGCGAACGGTATAATCAAAGCGAAGCAATGTCGCGTCCGTGATCCACGGCTTTCCTGGTTGATCGAGATTTGTGATTAATTACCGTATCTGATGGCGCATGCGAGTCCGCGATCAGATAATGCATCCAATGTAAATCAGCGTCGAGCGACGCGCGACGTGCTGGTACGAGGAAGGAAAACTGAGAAAAGGTGCGTGACTGAACGCTAACCCAATGGCTACCGTCGAGAATGTATGTGTACAAACCTAGTTTCTCGCGTTAACATCGACGAGACAGAAAAAATCGACCGCGATAAATTAGACCATCCATCAATCGGAAATTTCATCGATTTGTATTTGTGCCCGCAGTTACACGGGGAAATTAACACGCGGAGAAAGTATAATTGATAATAATCGCAGAGGTTCGCGCAGAGCCGCTCAGGGCAGGGAGCACGAATCGAGGGGAAAAAGTTACCCCCTCTTTGTATGTACTGGATTAGTCATGAGACATGTGACATGACTCATTTCTCATACCCAGATAGCACGCGATGTCTTAAAGACGTCCATTTTACGTTTATTTCAAGTCTGAAAATCTTACGTCCTAGGAAGTTTTATATACCCATAATCTAGCAGTACTAGCATAGGTATTATTTGTTTGAGTTAGTGTTTCTGCTTCAATTTCAATTTCAACTCTGAAGAGTAGAAATTGAATTTGAAATTGGAATTTGAATTTGGATCAATCATAACTTCCATTTCAACTTCAACTTCAATTTCAATTTCAACTCGTCAATTTCAACTCTTCAATTTTTCAATTTCAACTTCAATTTTTATTATTTTTATAGTGATTTGAATTGCAATTGTTATTTTAATTACAGTTTTTAGGTCAATCCCACATGTGTTCTTCTAATAAAGCTATTTGTTTAATTTAGTTCAGCTATTGGTTTAACTTTAAACTCGTTTCCGTCGAAATCTATTTTCACTCTTCGCTTCTTTTATTTTAATTAACATTTATGCACCTTTAAGACTTCTTGGGGACGTGTTAAAGACCTTCCGAATGTCCTACGAACGTCTCATGAACGTATTTTAGACATCACGCAGACGTCTTTAAGAGACGTTCGGAAGACGTTCGTAGGAAATTCGGGACATCTTCAAGACGTCTGAATGACCAATCGCAGATGTCTTTAATCTGTGCTATCTGGGTAGTGACACATGCACGACAGAAACATTTTGACTGGTTTTTGTTTGAAAAAAATCATGCATGCACTGGAAATGCCAATAATTATGTTTGCAGAATTTCGATGCAGAAAAAGTTCAATAGTTTCTTTTTTTTTCATTTTTAAAATTGATCGATCAGAAAATGGCTACAATTATTAGTTTTCATACATTACAAAGGTAATGAATTGGTAGTTACTTTTAAATAAGTATTTGATGTACATCCTTGCAATAAATAAAATTTTGAATCTCTTAACAATTAATTTACATTTGATTTGATATTTTTTACGAGAACTTACTCAAAAATACTTTATTTGTAAAAGGTTGAAATTCGAATAGCAAAGGATGAAATTGATTTGCAAAAGGATGAATTTGGAGTGCAAAACCTGTAATTTACATTTGATTTAATTGTTTTACAAAAGCTTGTAGAAGGTAGGAATCGATTTGCAAAAGAGTGATATTGATTTGCAAAAGGGTGAAATTGATTTGTAGAAGGTTGAAATTGATTTGCAAAAGGGCGAATTTGGAGTGCAAAACCTGTAATTTACATTTGATTTAATTTTCTTCACAAAAACTTACTTCAAAATATACTTTATTTGTAAAAGGGCGACATTGATTTGCGAAAGGGTGAAATTGATTTGCAAAAGGTTGTGTTCAACTTGAAAAAGGGTGAATTTGGAGTTCAAAACCTGTAACTTACATTTGATTTGACTTTTTTTTTACAAAAACATGTAAAAGGTAGAGATTGATTTGTAAACGGGTGCGTTTGACTTGTTTTTACAAAAACTTGTAGAAGGTAGGAATCGATTTGCAAAAGAGTGATATTGATTTGCAAAAGGGCGAATTCACAGTGCAAAACCTGTATACACTCGAAGGTTCTGAGATCGAGAGAGGGGGAGAGAGAGAGAGAGAGCCACCCGACCCCAGTAGTCGGGGGTATGAAATCTGCGATGAAGAAAATGCGTCGGTAAGAGTCGGGGCTCGCATCGAATAAACAAGCTCCGTGTAATCGACGCTCGAACGATCGCGGGACATGTGCGCGTCGTCGAGATATAATAGGCTCGGATAGGCAGGTCAGCGCACCCTAATGATTTCATTTACCGTTTCGGCGTCTCGTAAAAAGGTAAGAGGCTCCTCTGTAGCGCACGTAGGACGAGCGGCGCGTACGCGTTACGCGAGTTGATGCATGCTAAACGCCGCGTTTGATCCCCGGAAGATAGTAGGCCCGCGGTCCCATTAAAATACTTGCACGCAGCTATTTTATGGCGGTTGATTCACTGTACCCCGGAGATTGCAGCGCGTTTCTACGTCCCCTTCTCGCGGAGCCCCGTCCCGTCGTCGTCGTCGTCGTCGTCCTCCCATCCCCATTGTCATAAACCTCCGCGCGCTGACACGCGCCTTTTTCCCCTGGGAAATAATCGCGCGACTCGTGCACACGGTCCCGCTCTTTCTTCCTCCTTTTTATTTGCTGCCTTCTTTTTCTTCTTATTCTTCTTCCGTGGTTCAACCGCATGCGAAACAGCTCACGATGAGATGGTTACGCGGCGAGGAGGCATTAGTCTGTGCGAAACTACGTCGGCGATGCACCACGTGCGCGTAATCACCTCTTACGCGAGCGTTCAAGTCGCCCGATTAACTTCTAAATCGACGGCCATTTCCTCTCGGTTATCGATTGTGTGACTGCACGCCAACTTCGCATTATTTTCTTTCATTGTCTTTCACCGCGCTGCTGTATTGTTCTCATGACTCAACAACAACAACCCTCCCTACACTCTTGCGCTGCGAATTTCTCACGATTCTCGTTTCCAACAACTTGTCAATTCAACTGTTTCACTTTGCCAACCGTACGTGTCGAGTTCTTTGATTGGTAAAGATATTAACTGAATTTGTTACTTATTAATAGACTGCGGATCTTTATGCAAAATAAAAAATGTTGGCATTGATTGCAAGACACAGGAGTGAAATAAAAATTTCTTTCTTCTTTTAATTAACTGATTAAGCTAAAACCAATACGTTGATGGCTTTAAATATTTTTAATATGTTCACTGCTTTAAATTGTGCTTACCCATTTTCGTCATAAAGGCATAAAATCCGCAGTCTACTTATTACTCGCCCATAAGGCGCCGGACACTTATTCAAAGGATGCAGACGAGATTTTTTGTTATTACAGGACCTATATTATGGAATAAAAATGGTACTTATTAAGTATTTCCATTTAAGTATTTCTTATTAAGTATTAAGTATTAAAATATCCTATATTTATTATAAATTTTAATTATTGTTCTTATATTTTCTAATTTTTCAAATTTAAGTGGGGTAATTGTTTTCCAATTTCGCTTCTAGAGGTCCCATAATCGTCCCACAATTTCTCAATCTCTTTTTTCCAACATTTATTCAAATAGTTCTCGATTATCCCGTGAGAATATTTTCTTTGGTGCAAGCTTTCTCAATATGCAAATGCAGATCATTGAATTATCTTATAAACGGACTGTTGTTTCCTGTTATTACTGGTTTTATGGCTGCATATTGATTCCTAGGCGGCGTCTTCGATTATATTCGTCGTCATTGTCTTATTTGAAACGATTGGCTTCAATTAGTGCGTGCATAATCCTGTTTTTGTGTGCATATCGAGGTCTTGTCTTCCTTATAGTGGTTAATTATAGTGATTAATTGTAGCCTTACAGTAACGAGAAGAAAATGTTGGAAGAACCGAAGGCCTTACTGCTTGAATGTTAGTGGACTCTCTTTCTCACTTTGTACTAATTTATACATATAAATTTGTTTTTATTTCTGTATTTTCATATAAAGTGTGAACTTTATAATCATTTATTAATCCATTATTATTTTCGGCTCATTTACAAGTATTTCCATAGCTATTAAAAATTCACAATCACAAATTCTCAGGACTATCTGTATGGGGT